>CM057824.1:35457939-36864606 GCA_030068075.1 Paguma larvata
CTAACCATTTCCCGAGTCCATCGCAGACACTTCCACCCTGTTCGTGCTTGTCCTCTCGTCTAGGTGCACCCTGCTACCCTGCCCTCCTCAGATTTTACTTTCTCTTCTGCTGTGTGTCTGTTGAAATCCTGCTGGAGCCCCTCCTTCCTGCTGCCCTGTGGCAGCTGCTCTAGCCCTGGCCCCTTCTCCGGTCTCTGAGCCCATAGTCCTAACTGTACTGCGACACCGTCGTACTGGGCATACGCTTGGTTCGATGGCTGTTAGCGTCTTACCTGCTCAGCTTTTACTTTGTGCCGGGGATATGTCTTTCCTCCACTGTATTTCCAGAGCTTGGGATGGACTGTGAGATATTTCCCTAGTATGAAACGGGTACTCCTTGATGTTTGCCCAAGATAAAGAGGAAACAGTCTTCTGCCCTGAGCAGTGCACCAAATGTTTGTTCCCAGAACCCTTGTTCGATAGGAGCCTACAGCTGAGAGTCGGGGGAGGGGTGCAGAGAGAAGGAGAAGAAATCCAGAGGTGGCTGGGGTTATATCTCTTCTGTATTGCTTCGAATAACATTAATTTGAAAAAGAAAAAAAATTCAGTGCTAAAACTCTGAAAACCATTGGACTCACTGTTAATGTCCAAGCCTGACCAACATACTGGTCAACAGTTGGACAATTCATGCTCGCCGTTGATAGGAGTGCCAGTAGTACTGAGAAATCATCAGGAAAGAAAGAATGTGGTCTAAAGTGTCGGCATTTATTTATTTATTTTTTTTTTCGAGAGAGAGTGTACGGGCAGTGGAAAGGGGCAGAGGGAGAGGGAGAGAGAATCTTAACTAGATTCCATGCTCAGCACAGAGCCCAGCGCAGGGCTCAATCCCACAACCCTGGGATCATGACCTGAGCCGAAATGAAAAGTTGGACACTCAAGTGAATGAGCCGCCCAGGCACCCCAAAACGGCCCAAAGAGTGGGCATTTTATACAGTACCAAGAAAAAAATCACTGTCCTATGGAAAGGGATTTAAGTAGACAAATGAACTTGCCAAAACCATCTAAATTCTAGAAGTTGGCATTGTGGGTCACGAAA
Organism: Paguma larvata; assembly: GCA_030068075.1. Taxonomy (NCBI): domain Eukaryota; kingdom Metazoa; phylum Chordata; class Mammalia; order Carnivora; family Viverridae; genus Paguma; species Paguma larvata. The sequence goes on from CM057824.1 coordinate 35,459,015, forward strand.
GGTCACAAGTGAGTGAAGCTGTATAGTAGTGAGAAGACCTGTCTCCTCTGTGCGGGCGTCTGAAGCCCATAGAGGACAGCGTAGAGCCCAGCCAGGACAGCTTTGCTTGTCTGCAAAAGACAGCGCCAAGGCCGGCCAGCTCAATGGAAAGGGGCTGGGGTGGTGTCAGGGCGAAGGCAAAGGGCACCTAGGACAGTGAGTCAGGTGCAGCCAGGCCCAGGAAACCTGAGGCGGAAAGTTGTTCACCTGCTTGGTTGCTCTCTTCGGGCTACCCCATCCCTGTTTCTCTCTCCTTTCTCTATTGTCTACCTCTGTGTGCTCAAGATGGCTCCCAGCCCTGAATCTACAGGTCCTTCTGGCACCGGAGACTGCTGCCGTCTGACCTTAGACTGGCCGCCTCTCGGATCTGGGTCCAGCCCATGCTAAGTGGTCCACTCCCTACCCAATCAGTGGGGGAGGGGGGCAGGAGTCGGGGAGGGGGAGCGTCACCGTGAGGTCAAGAAGCGCTAGCAGTGCAGGCTGGCTGCAGGAGGCAGAGTACGGGAGCCTAGGCTTTCCAGGACAAGGAAAGCGTGAGTGATCTTGCAGGGATCTCTTGCCTGGTGCGCTCACCAATGCAGAGACCCCAGCATCGTACTTTGCAGGGGCTGGAGCACACGTGGCTGCTGTGCAGGCACGGAGCTGACACCGCAGGCGTTTTCCCTGACAGATCCCGTCAACGGATGTGATGCTCTTGCTTCCTCCGGAGGCTGGCTGCAGCCTCGTCTCCTCCCCTTAGTGTGCGCTTTTCGGCACAGGATGGGGTCTGGTCTCAGCTTTGGCAACAGAGAAAAGAAGAAAACATGAGGCCTTCAGGCGCAGCGCAGTCACATCTTAAGCAAAGGGCAGTGTCTGAAATCAGCACGTAAGATGGAAACATGTTTAATCAAAATGTCTCTTGAAAATCCTTTAAATCCCCTGGTAAAGAATGGGACGCACATATCGCTCTCGGAGCCCTGCACAGCCGTCTTTCCTCTGGCATCGTGGCAGGGCATGTCTTTTGGCTGACAACCAGCCAGTGTGGTTGGCTGGCATTCAGGGGCTGTGTTTTGTGAAAAATCTTTAAATATGAGATGCACTCTCAGCTAGAGAGAGCTGTGTGCTACCGAGGCCCATGGTAGCTGGGGACCCCAGGGAAATGCAGGTTCCCTCTGAGGCATCTCATCAGAGGAACGTGGAGGGAAGACCCCACAACATTAAATCTTCTCCCTACCCTGTTCCTTTCTTCCCCGCTCCTCCCCCTCTTCCCTCCTGTCCTTCCTTCCTTCCTTCTCCCTTGCTCTTCTTTCCTCCCTCCCTCCCTCTCTCCCTCCCTCCCTCCTGCTTGCTTGATTGATTTTCTTTCAGGGATATATAGTTAAATAGATGACTCTTTAGTTGTTTGTGGGATACGTTGTCACTGTAAAAGCACAGTACCCCTGTTTGTCCGTTTGGTATTTATATATCATAAAGCACTCTTTCAGGCCGGGACAACGTTTTATACTTTGCAGCATCTTCGCTCTACCTTCCCCAACCCCAGGCACCCCCAAGCCCAGCCCTTTGCATACACACTGTCCTGCTTTCATGTTGTTTAGTTGTTTGCTTACTGGTTGATTCTAACCCTGCTCTGTTTGGTTCCCTTTCCTGAGAAATGAACCTTACCTAAGGAGAAAAAAGGGTGTATAAAAACAAACAGTTGTTAGGATTTGAAGGATTAGCTAACCGTGGAAGGCTCCTCCTTCAGATCGTCTCCCAGAAAATGAAAAAATGGACTGGATCAGTGTTTTCAAACTTGACCCTCCGTAAGAATGACCCGAAGAGAACAGATTCTGACTCAGTAGCTCGAGGGCAAGGCAGGAATCTGCATTTCCGGCTGCCGATGCCTTGTCCTCACCCAGTGCTAATGTTACCGGCAGGCAGGGCCACACTGCACGTCATGGGGAAGGGCTGTGATTGGGGGAACCGTCCCACGTCCTCGTGCATGAGTGGAGGACAGTGATACTCCTCAGCACCTGGGATGCAGGTTTCTTGCAAGGACAAAATGACTTAACATTTGCAAAGTGTTTTGAGCAGTGTCTGACACAATGCGAGTGCCATGCATGTGTTTTTAAGTAACAGTGACTTTGAAAGCCCGTGCCGGTTACCTGCCAGCATACCTCAGAAGCACGGGAAATCAGCTTCCTCAAATGCAAGTGAAATCTTGGGTGGAGACAGCTGGAAAGCAAAATAAGAAGCCGCATGAATGTTGCTCATGATAATTTTATCTGCCCAGGAGCACAGACCACACACAGGACCTGGACCATACCTGTTGTCCCAGAGGGCACAGCCCTGGCTGGGCTGGAAGAGACAGGAACAGCTGCACAGGCCCAAGCCTTCCACAGTGGCCCCCCCCAACACCATCCTCCTCCTCCGCCTCCTCCTCCCCAGGGCTCAGACCACCTCCCGGGGGGACAGGTCCCCGCTGAGCTCTATCATATTATTGACCCCACTCCAATCGCTAGTGACCACATCACTCATGTTCTATCACAACAGTTAGCACTATTTAAAATCTGATTTATGTGGATCTGTTTATTTATTATTATTTTTATTATTTATTTTGAGAGAGAGAGAGAGAGCAGGGGAGAGGCAGAGAGAAGAAGAGAGAGAATCCCAAGCAGGCTCCGCACTGTCAGCATGGAGCCTGATGCAGGGCTGGAATTCATGAACTGTGAGATCATGACCTGAGCCAAAACCAAGAGTTGGATACTCAACTGACTGAGCCACCCAGGCGTCCCTGGATCTGTTTATTTATTAAGTTTTCCCCACTGTCTCATTCTCTGTACACCCTAGCACCTAATACAGTGCTTGACACATAGTAGTTGCTCCATAAATACTTGTCGAATGCTTGTACCACAACAGTGTCCCAGAGTGTGGAACTGAAGGGGAGAATATAACACATTCTTTATGCTCGGACCATCATCACTTTTCTGTCATTAATGTAGGCTGGAAGGTGCTTCTCAAAGGTGGAGGGGTCTGAAGGCAGACCAGCCTGTGTGAGAACCAGGGGAAAAGGAACCTTCCCAACTTGTCCTGGAAGGCTCTCAGCCCTTGCCTGGCTGCTGGCCGATGCGACATTTGTCTTTAAAAAAAAAAAAACAAACATTTTTTTTAGTGTTTACTTATTTATTTTTGAGGGAGAGAGAGCAGGTCGAGGTATAGAAAGAGAGAGAGAATCCCAAAAAGGCTCCATGCTGTCCAGCTTGGGGCTCAAACCCTTAAACCACAAGATCATCACCTGAGCTGAAGTCAAGAGTCAGATGCTCATCCAGCTGAGCCAGCCAGGCGTCCCTGGGACATTTGTCCTAAAGACTTAGTACAGAGTACAAGGTGGCTGGTGCCTGGACAACGCGGATTCTCAGAAATATTCCCATACCCCAGGTGGGAGGCATAAAACCCAAGCCACTTGTGCTTCCCATGCTTTTCAGTTGACTTCCCTTGACCATTGATGATAAAATAGACTATGTTATACATCCAAAAGGAACATGATTTAGCTCAAATCAAAGACAGAAGATACTTAATGGGGGAGGGGAGTGTCAGGTCACAGATGAATTCATAATTACAACCAACCCCAGCTTTTGGGTAGCGTTTCTCCCTAGGACCCCTTTCGACATTTGGGCGGGGATATTATTTTATGCCGTGGGACTTTCTCACACACTTGGACAGTTGAATCCCTCATCCCCAGGGGACCAAATGCCAACAGTGCCAGAGTTTTTGGACAACCAACTGAATACCATCAAGCACCCACTGGGGGTGACCACCCCATTTGAGAACTGCTAGTTAGGGGATAGTAAATTGCTTCATTTTACTTAAATGTGGTGTTTTAGCATCATCGTGTTGGGGCAATTTAAAAAGTTAATTTCCTATTACAGAAGTAATAACGTTCTCTTTGTAAAAATAGATTCTAGATAAAGCTGGTCTCCCTGACACCCACTTCTAGTTTTAGTCACCTCCCCACCTCTAGGAGGAAACGAGCACGACCGATATGGTTTCCACCCTCGCAGACCTCTCCCTGTGTGTTTACATACTCGCGTAGAAACCTGTACACACGTACGGCGGAGTGTTGCCGTGCGTGTGTTTCTGCTGTATATTTCGCCTGCAACTGGAGATTTTCGCTCGGCAACACGTGTGGAAGATCTTCGCGTGTCAGAACACGTAGCAACGCCTCATTCTCTGCGGCGGCTGCACGGTACTTACCGTGTCGAAGGGCCTCTTAGCAGAGAGCTGCAAAGGAAATTACTACCCTGGATGAGGCGTTGCCTGCGGTCTGGTCACAGGACCAGATTAGACAAAAGCTGAGGTCATTTTGAATCATCGCCTCCAAGCCCGCTGTTGTCCACAGAACAAAGCAGTGCCTTGACTTGAATTTGGAAGTAGTATCTGGAAGCCCAGCTCTTCTGGCTGGCGTATCAGCCCAGCTCTCTGAGTCTTCGGCACTGAAATGGATTCATTTTCTTCCTTGGCCTCTAGTGTGCTATTTTCCATCATTAAGCTCTAGTTCTGAGAGAGCCGGTCTGGTGATCGCCTCTGTCCCTCGACCAAGTAATACGTGAGGAAGGATGTTAATTACAGGTCTGTGAAGTGAGTGCCTGATGTCAGGCACTGCTGTCCCTTGTCTCTAAACCTCACGGCCGTCCTACATAGTAGGGATTACTAGCTCATTTTCATAAGTGAGGAAACTGAGGCCTGGAGAGGTGAGATGATTTGCCCAAGGCTGTGCAGTGAGTAAGTGGCACAGCCAAGGCGCAAACCCAGGGCTTGCTCTCAGATGACAAATGATGATACCATCAGCTTATTTATTCATTCAACAAGATCTCCTGAATGTTTCCAATGTGCTGGAAATGGTACCCAGCGCTAGGAATGTAGTAGTAGACAAAGCAGTAAATAAAGGTGAGATCTCTGCCTTCATAGGGCTTGCATTCTAGTGGGGGAAACCGGAAGTAAACACATACTGTAATTTAGGGAATGTTAAATACCATGGAATATAAAGCAGAATAAGGGGACAGTACGTGGCAAAGGGGCTTCTTTATTATTATTTTTTTTAATTTTGTAATGTTTATTTTTGAGAGAGAAACAGACAGACAGAGAGAGACAGAGCAAGCAGAGGAGGGTCATAGAGAGAGGAAGACACAGAATCTGAAGCAGGCTCCACACCCTGAGCTGTCAGCACAGAGCCCAACACAGGGCTCTAACTCAGAAACCGTGAGACCATGACCTGAGCCATAGTCGGATGCTTAATCGAGCCACCCAGGCACCCTCAAAGGGGCTTATTTTGAAAGACTGTTGGGTAAGGCCTCCCTGAGGTGGTGACATCCAAGCAGAGACCTGAATGAAACAGAAGAGTAAGCCATGCTGCAACTTCAGGTGGAGCAGTGTCGCAAGCAAAGAGCAATATGTGCAAAGGTCCTGAGGTCAAGCATGCTGGGCATGTTCAAGGAGCATAAAGAGGCCAGCAAGGCAGAGAGAGAAAGAGGAGGGAAGATCAAAGAAGAAGCCAGGCCCTGATCACCTGGACTTTCTAGGCCATTGGTAGGACTTTGGATTGGTTCTGAGTATGGTAGACGTCTTTGGAGAGTTTTGAACAGGAGATTGGAATGAACTGGCGTAAGGTTTTAGAGAATCATCCTGGCTCTTGTGTGAAGAAGACCGTGTAGTGGGGCAGAGTAGGTTCAGGGACATCGGTTAGGAGGCTGCTGTAGGAATCCGGGGAGAAAAGACAGCGGCTCGGGTCAGAGTGGTAAGCCGTGGAGAGGGTAAGAAGGGATTGGATTTGGGCATGTTTTGAAGACAGAACTGATAAGGCTTTTTGACAAATTGGGTAGGTTTTAAGGAAGAAGAAGAGCAGTTAAGAATGACTCTTAGGGTTTTGCCTGAGCACCTCTTTGGAGGTGGTACCATTTACTGAAATTAGAAAGCCCGGCGTGGGGTAGGGAGTCAGGGAAACAAGTTTGGGGAGGAGTGCGGAATCATGAATTCTGTTTTTGACACATCACAATTGTGATGCCTGTTAGCCCTGCAGATGGACGTGTTGAGTCAGCAAAGGGATCCATTAGGAAAAGGAAAAGAGTTCATTCAGGCTAGAGATACAAGTGTGGGAGTCACCAATGTATTCAAAGAGGCATGGGCTTACTGGGGACTGGGTAGACCTACTCACTCAATTTATTACCTGCTATGTGTGTGTCACGGCGCTCCGCACTTGGAATATAGCAGAGAGCAAGGCAGACATGGCGACTGTTCCAGGTGACATGCTCGGAACCCAGAATGCCACCAGGAATGGTCTTAACTTGTCATTATTAAACTTACTCGGTGCTAGAGTGGAAGCAAGCATAGAGATGATCGTGTATGAGCCCAAAACTCCTCTCCAGTTTGCAGCTGAGGAAATGGAGAGATTAAGTGACTTGTTAACATCATTAACATTTTAGATTTTTTAAATGCATATATCCAGTCCAAATTGTTCATATTCTTCACTTTTATTTGTATTTTCTTACACTCTAAGAAAGAAAGTTGAAATTGAGTGGAGAATAAAATAGAGGGTCAGAGACACTGCCGGAAAGACCTGTAAGGAATTCACCTGAATCCAGTAAGTATTTATTGAATACCCACTGTGCTGGAGGCCGAACAGCGTCCCAAACCTCAAGAAACATACATATGTACTCCACTCCCATGAGGTTTTTTTAAAAAGCATCCTAGGATGACCCGCAGAACGTTTGCAAATCATATTTCTGCTAAGGGACTTGTATCTAGAATGTATAAAAAACTTTAATAAGAAGACAAATAACCCAATTTAAAAATTGGCAAAAAATCTGAAAACACATTTTTCCAAAGAAAATGTGATGCCTGGGTGGCCCAGTCGGTTAAGCGTCCAAATTCAGCTCAGGGCCTCACATCAGGCTCACTGCTGTCCCCAAGGAGCCTGCTTCGGATCCTCTGTCCCCCTTTCTCTCTGACCCTCCACCACTCACACTTTCTCTCTCTCAAAAATAAATAAATATTAAAAAAAGAAAGAAAATGTACAAATGGCCAATAAGCCTATTAAAAGATATTCAAATCATTAACCATTAGGGAAATGCAAATCAAAACCACGACAAGGGGCACCTGGGTGGCTCAGTCAGTTAGGCGTCGGACTTCAGCTCAGGTCATATCGTGGTTCGTGGGTTTGAGCCCCCTATCTGGCTCTGTGCTGACAGCTCAGAGCCTGGATCCTGCTTCAGATTCTGTGTCTCCCTCTCTCTCTGCCCCTCCCCCACTCAAGTTCTGTCTCTCTGTCTCTCCCTCTCTCTCAAAAATAAACATTAAAAAAAAAAAACCAAATGAGATAATCACTTTACACCCTCTAGAATGGCTATAATAAAAAAGACAGACAATAACAAGTGTTGACAAGGATGTGGAGAAATTGGAACCCTTATATATTGCTAGCGGGATTGTAAAATAGTAAAGGCACTGTGGAAAACATTTGGCACTTTCCCAAAGTGTTAAACATAAGATTACCGTGACACAGCAACCTCATGCCCAATTGTATTCCCAAGACAGATTAAAACATTTGTCCACACAAAAGCTTGTGTACAAGTACAAATGATTATATCCAAATGCATTCACGGCAGCATTATTCAGAAGAGCCAAAAAGTAGAAACAACCCAAATGTCCATAAACTGATAAATGGATAAACAAAATGTGGTATAGCCACACAATGGAATATTGTCCCGGAGAATTGCTTGGGAAGTAAGCTTAAGGTGAGAATGGACAGCCAAGGACAGAGTTGCATGAAGCACCAATACTGAAAAGACAGTGACAAAGGGAGGGTGAAAAAAGACGGTCAAGAGTAGACGACGATGAGAGGGTCGACTTGATGAAAACCAAGCGTGGGCCTCCAAGAAGGAAGTGCTTAATGGAGGTAAATGCTATAGGGAGGTCACTGGTAAAAACCAAGACACAGCCCCCACATGCAATGGACGTTCATAACTGCTACTTGGTCTGAACACACTAGCCTTGAAGACATTTCTAGAACAGGTGAGGAAATTGGGTTGCAGAAAATGTATGTTATAGAACTCTTGTCTATTTGATTGGGGGCGATATGATTCTAGAGATTTGTGGGGAAAAGCTCTTATCTTTTAGAAGTGCATACTGTATTATTTCAGGGTGAAATGTCAGAATGTAATTTATTATATAATAATTCGGCAAAAAAAGAGGAAACAATTATGGCAAAATGTTAATAACGGTTAAATCTAGGAAATGGGTATATGTGTTCATTATGCTGTTCTACTTTTCTGTCCACTGGAAAACTTCAGAAAAGCTAAAATTACTAAACAAACAACACCTGAGAAGAGGCCCCCGGAGCAGGCAGTTAGGAGAACCCTGGCGACTTCCCCCCAAAAAATAGCTGCAATTGCGAAATGGGTGTAATATCCAGATTGTAGGAGGTGAGGCTGCGGAATGGGCATAAATACTCACACTGGTGTATTTCTAGACACTTCTGTCGTCAAAGGATCTAGACTTGACTTTATATTGCGAAGAGTTAGCAACTTCCCCTAGATGTGCTACCAAGGACTCGGGTGGAAGAAGGAAGCTGGGTAAGACGGTGTAGGGTGGGCTGAAAAGATGAGGCACCCATTCTGGATAGATGTCTGGCCTGGGAAGAAGCCCTGGTGGTTTCTGTGGGAAAAGGAGAGGCAGTGTTCCTGCAATGACACAACATTAACAACAACAAAAAAGGGTTTGGGAGGGATGGTCAGGGTGCTCAAGGTCAGTCCTGGGGACACAGGTGTAGAATGGCCACAGGGCTGCCCTTGCAGATGAAAGCATGGGTCTGGACAGGTGACTCTGGGCTCTTAGTGCTGGGGAAGGTGAACTCTGCCCCCTGGGGAACGCAAGGATAGGAGCTTTAAAGAATGGTGGAGTTCTGCTCCGGTTGCCATCCTTTCCATCCCACAGAATCTAGAGCCAAGCAGACCTTATGCTGTGAGGATAGGTTTTTCTTTTCCCAACACCATCTGTCTACATTTGAGAATCAGAATGCTTCCGTTGACTCAACTTTGACCCTCTTTTGTGTGAGCTAATTATCTTGGCCTAATTCTGCAAGGAGATTATTCTCCCATCTCGTCCCTGGGTTCCACCTCTTAACTTGCCTTGGCACATTTCTTCTCTCTAAACCCAGAAAAGCTGTCTACGGCTGTGGCGCGTGGGCCAGTGTGTGCACATGCGTGTGTCGGGGGCGGAAAAGGGGGAAGGCGGGGGCTCGCGCCTCTCAGAAGGGCCCATCAGAGTGCCTACCACACCAGAGGTTCCCAGTGTTAGTTTCCTTTCCCACCCCTCCCTCACCCATCCTAACAGCTTAGTTTCTGTCCAAGCCCTGACCTATTCACCAGTGTGGCATCTGAAAACACCCCCCTGGAGTTCCCAAAGGCCACCCAGCAGACAAGATCCCCCCCACTGGGAACTTCTGCTCAGAGCATGTGAGTAGAAGGCAACAACGTCAGTCCTCAGCAGGGGCTGGGGGCGGCAGTTTCTGGGTTACTGAGCTGCTTTGTGAGAAGATGTTTCCTAGAACAGCCTCCAGCTGGGAACCACTGCCCTAAATAGAGACTGTGATTTCTTTTCTTTTCTTTATTTATTTTGAGAGAGAGAGAGAGAGCATGAGTGGACCAGGGGCGGAAGAGACAGGGAGAGAGAGAATCAGAAGCAGGTTCCTTGCTGTCAGTGCAGAGCCCTATGCGGGGCTCACACTCACGAACCATGAGATCATGACCGGATCCGAAATCAAGAGTGGGACGCTCAACCGACCGAGCCACCCAGCTGCCCCCCGAATGTGACTTTTACCGGTCATATCGAAAATTCCTGCAGCTCACCTTTGGCCATGTCATGACCAAGGCGGGGCACACCTCCAAGGTTCTCCAGCCCGGCTGCACATTGGAATCACAGCGATCTTAAAAACACCATCACCTAGGGGCGCCTGGGTGGCTCAGTCGGTTGAGCGGCTGACTTCAGCTCGGGTCATGATCTCACGGTCTGTGGGTTCGGGTCCCGCATCGGGTTCTGTGCTGACAGCTCAGAGCCTGGAGCCTGCTTTGGATTCTGTGTCTCCCTCTGTCTCTGCCCTTCCCCTGCTCATATGCTGTCTCTCTTTCTGTCAAAAATAAATAAACGTTAAAAAAAAAAAAAGAAAAAAAAAAAACACTGTCACCTGGGTCTCACCCTAGAGAATCTGACTTAGCTGGCCCCAGGAGTCCCAACTATTTTAAAGCCCCCAGTGATTAGCCAGCATGATAACCAGTTACCAGAAGATGTTCTTTGTGAATAAGCTTGAGGCTAGGGGAGGGGTGAGAGGAGCAGCATTGAATAAAGGCTTCCATTAACTGGGGAAGTGCCTTTGTTAGCTCCTCCCCCTTTAATTTATTCTACTCTTTCTCCTCTTGTCCCTTCTGCCCATTTTTATTATAATTATTTAGAATTAATTGTGCAGTTCCCTTTTGTTCACCCAAGCTATTCTTCATTGCAACAAAAGGTAAGAATGGAAAAGATGGCCCAGTCTATAGCTTCTTACTGTTTTTATTTCCTCTTGACTTACAATCTGGCCGAGGGAGCAAAGAAAGGTTAGAGAGAGACATGGAGACTCAGGGTAAATGGGAAATGATTCAGTGTCCAGCCAGGCTCAGCCCAGCCCCGTCCATGGAGCTGGGCATCAGACTTTCTAGAAAGTATAGGCCAAAGGCGTTTCTTATACCCTCTGAGTTTTCTTTATATCTTAATGCTCACTTCGGAAAGAGACGAAAATTCAAGCCTCCTTCTTCTCCACATGCCCTGTGGAGTTGAGTCTCTGAAAGAAGGCACTGTCTACTGTGAATGTTTTATTCTGCCATCTGCCAGGAGGAAATGAGTGTGGGAAAACAGCCAGTGCAGCTCTTCCACTGCTGGCTTTTATGAAGGAAGAATCAAAGAAGTCTTCTTCATTATCTGTAAAGCCTATGTTTCAGAATATTATTCTTTGATAGTCTCATGAAATTTACCAAAGAATCTTAAACTTAGGTGTCTCTGGTTTTAAAAAATCACACAACTTGTGAGGTCTGTGTGGGTGGATTGTACATCATTCGTCCCATCACGGGAATTGTAGTCCTGCACCTCAGACCATATGCTCCCGGTGTTAGTATTAGACATAAAACAAGAGGAGGGAAATGGTTTGCATGTCCAAAGGTTGGTGGTTGATGTGTTTCCTCATTTTAAAAGTCAGCCTTCCTTTTTTTTTTTTTTTTAAGTAATCTCTCTGCCCAAGGTGGGGCTTGAACTCACAGCCGCAAGATCAAGAGTCACATGTTCTACCGAGTGAACCAGTCAGGTGCCCCCAAAAGCGTCATTTAATTGATAGCTATGTTTGCAGTCAGTATGGCTCTTTTGAAACTGATTTTAATCCATTAAGATATTCCTGGCTCAGCTGGCTAAGACTACGGTTCCAATTTAATCTGAGCAAAAACATAACTGCAGAGTTATACATACATGTATTAGACACCAGTACCCGTTGTATATTGAACCTAAGGAATGTCCACATGGTCTGTACTATTCTGCATATGTTGTATAGGTCATGCGCCCATTTGCTTTCAGACCCCTTCCTCACCTTCGCCTGCTCTGCCCTGTGTCTTGGGGGGCTGACCACTGCAGGCAGGTTTTCCAGGCTGCCCTGTTGCTTGGGTTCCAGCTGGGCTCAGCCAGTGAAAAGCACTGGAGTGGACTGAAGGGAAAGACCAGGTTGTTTGGCCCTAAGCCTCCTGCCCTTGGGTGGTATCCCTGACAGTAGCTGTAGCAAAGCTCCATCCCCTACCAAAAGGGCCAGCTGTAGTTCCAGCTACTGTTGGTGACCACAGCCCCTGGGCTCTGGTAATACCATCCCTCTGATTGTCCCTCTCCTCAGAATTGTGAGTGACTTCCCACTGCCACTAACCTAAACTTCTCAGGTCATCCATCAACTTGTATAACGAATTCTCTGCATTAAGCTTTCTCTGTTAGAAATCTGTATAGTGGTTTCTGTTGTTCTGGTTAACTAATAACATATGTCGTGGTTAAAACACATTTTCCTTGCAAACTAGTGCAGCCACTCTGGAAATTGGTGTGGAGGTTCCTCAAAAAAATGAAAATAGAGCTACCCTATGACCCAGCAATAGCACTGCTAGGAATCTACCCAAGAGACACAGGAATGCTGATGCATAGGAGCACGTGTACCCCAATGTTCATAGCAGCACTTTGGACAATAGCCAAATCATGGAAAGAGACCAAGTGCCCATCAACTGACGAGTGGATAAAGAAGATGTGGTACATATATACAATAGACTACTACGTGACAATGAGAAAAAATGAAATCTGGCCATGTGTAGCAACATGGATGGAACTGGAGGGTATTATGTTAAGTGAAATAAGTCAGTCAGAAAAAGACAGGGGCTCCTGGGTGGCTCAGTCAGTTGAGCGTCCGACTTCGGCTCAGGTCATGATCTCGCAGTCTGTGAGTTCAAGCCCCGCATCGGGCTCTGTGCTGACAGCTCAGAGCCTGGAGCCTGCTTCAGATTCTGTGTCTCCCTCTCTCTCTCTGCCCCTCCCCTGCTCATGCTCTGTCTCTCTCTGTCTCAAAAATAAATAAACATTAAAAAAAAATTTTAAAAAAAGAGTCTGTTTAAAAAAAAAAAAGACAGATACCATACGCTTCCACGCATAGGTGGATTTTGAGAGACTAAGCAAAAACCATGGGGGAGGGGAAGAGGAGAAAGGAAAAAAAGACACAGAGAGGGAGGGAGATAAAACATAAGAGACTCTCAAAGACTAAGAACAAACTGAAGGTGAGGGGGATGAGGGAGTGGGGAGAGGGGGTGATGGGCATTAAAGAGGGCATGTGTTGGGATGAACACTGGGTGTTATATGTAAACCAATTTGAAAATAAACTATTAAAAAAACACATTTTCCTTTCACATGGATTAGCTATTAGCAATTTTTTTTAATTAAGGTTGTGGTTACCAATCTATTATTCTTGTAGTTATTTGTTTGAAGAGTAGTTCATAATCTATTGAAGTTATTATTGCTTGAAAGTAAAATTTCTAAATGCTTAGATTTCACAAATGATGATGAATTCCACAAACTTGAGCTTCAAAGCAGTGGCCTAATTTTACCCATTATCTTCATATGATAAATGCTATGAAAATAGAGAATCATATGCCATTATTATGTTATTCATAATAGAATTACCACTGCATTTTGCAGAAATGGCCCCAAATCTTCTTGAGCTAGTATACATCCTGACTTCCAGCAACAGCATCATGAAGGAATGATCCGGCAGTAGTTACAGTAAAAGAAATGCTCCTAAGAACTTTGGAACTTAGAAGTAATTTCTATCTCACTCCTTATGTGATTTATTTTTGTTATTTCTTGTAATGTCTTTCCTGAAACTTCGCCTAAAACCCGCTCTCCTGCTGACTGCACATTCAGATCAACTGGATCGTTCCGTGAGAGGAATGCGTTAGGAGACAGTTTTCTAAGGGACCTCAACTAAGTCAAGTCACTTTGGCTACCACGTCCTTTCTTCCCTCCCTTCCTCATCTTGCCTAAGCCTAAAGGACCCTGTAAGTGTAAGAAAAGTGCATTAAAGAGCCAGGATTTCAGGGGCACCAGGGTGGCTCACTGGGTTAAGTGTCCAACTCTTGATTTCAGCTCATGTCATTATCTTACAGTTTCATGAGTTCAAGCCCCACATCAGGCTCTGTGCTGACAGTACGGAGCTTGCTCGAGATCCCCCCTCTCTCTGCCCCTCCCTTGCTTATACTCTCTTTCTCTCAAAATAAATAAATTAATTAAAAACAAAACACAAAAGAGTCAAGATTTCAAACATGGAAACTGGTAGTGTATCTGTCAAGAGAGTTTACCAATGTCTGATTTAAAGATGAGAGATTAAGCATGCTTGATTTTGTCACCAAGACCCCACTAAAATGAAAACTGGGCATTTAAAAATGATAAATACCCAGTAATGGCAGAGGGACTCTCAGTAGATAACAGATTTCAAAGATTTTCCTGGATGGAAGAGTGGTAGCTGAACAAGGAGAACAGAGGAAGCTAAACTCATATCGTATGAATGGGAGGTTGGAGGAGGATAGAGCCGGGAAGGAAGTCTTTTGCAAAGCAGAACTGAGGGCGCTAGACAACTCAGAAACATCAGCTGAGTGAGTGATGGGCTGAAGCGGGGGTGATAGATAAAATGGCACAAAGGAGCTGTTGGCCTCTCCCCCCACCTGGCAGCCACACAGGCTCTCCCCCTGCCTCGCCAGTGAGAAACAACAACCGTACTCTTTTCTCTGCAAAATTTAATGGCCACTCAGATAAGCCTCCAGACGTATTGGTATTTATGAGCTCTCTAGCCAAATAGCTGGGTTTCTGCCAAGTAATTACAGTAAAAGTAATACAAGTAGCAAATGGTTACATAGCGTTGTAATGCCTACACTAGGCGTTAATTTATTTAATGCCCACAGCAGCTCTAGAAAGAAACTGAAGCACAGAGTGGTGGGATAACTTGCCTAAGATATCACAGCAACCAACTGGCAAAGCTAGATCACCACAAGGTGAAGACTCAGTAAGCCCCATTTGGATTCAAAAAACAAAAAGTACCAAGTAACATCTTATTCTGAAGTAAAGACAGAAAAGTACCAAAATACAAAAAGTACCAAATAACAGCTCATTCTGAAGTAAAGACAACCAAGGATGGCCAGGTATTTGAAGAAAGGTCACAACATGAGAGATGGGTACAAAATAAACACAAGAATGACCAGAGAGAAGAGTAAAGATAGGAAACAGAAGGGAAGAAAGAAACTTCCAGTTAGTGTTCTCAGAGGCATTTGGGAAGATACTGCAGCCAGCATTAGAGAACAGGATGCAGTGAAAGAGGAATGATCAGAGAAGTAGGAATAGCGTCTGGAAATTAAAAAATACATTTGTAAAATCTAAAAACTTCAACAGAAGCATTTACCAAGTGCGTATTTATGCAAGGCACAGTTTCAGGCCCAGAGATGCAGGCAAGGTTCTTGCCCTCATAGAGCTTCCATTCTAGGAGAGCAGAGAAGACAGATATTCTCCATTCTAGGAGACAGATATTCTCCATCCTAGGAGAGCAGAGAAGACGGCAATTTAATAAATAAATATATAAAATATCAGGTGATAAGTAACAATAAAGCAGGAAAAGGAGCTAGGGAGTGGGCAGGAGTGTTGCTCTTCTATGCAAGACCTGAATAAAATGAGGGCGGGAGCTGTGTGGTTATCTCGAGGAACTATAATCGCAGCACCTTGCCTCCTTTCAGGGGTACACGTATATGTATTTCTGTCCTGGAGGTGTGTACAGACTCTGAATGAACCAGGTGATAATTTGAATTCTCAAAATCCAAATTTCATAGAATCCCAGAATTCAGAGTATGTTTAAAGTAAAGATGTACAGATGAGGAGACAGTCAGCGGAAGGGCTTCCAGTTTAAAGAGAGATGTGGAAGGAGGCAAGGATAGAAGCAGCATCCCATCAAGGGAGGGCTAGCTAGACTGGGCCAAAGGAGCAGCCAAGAAAATGGTAGAATCAATGGTGTATGTGGGTCGGGGGAGTAGAGAAAAATTTAAGGCCATGAAGCAGCCATAAAACTCCTACCTATAGTCATTACAGGCTCACAGGCCAGTGAACCCAGATATCAAACACGCACAGACAGAAAAGCCAGAGGAAGCCTGACTGCAGGAGTGAAGGTGGCAGGAACATCCCCAAATAAAACTAAGCTGCCTTCAGTCTTAGCACCAGTTTGTACTTCTAACACCTGCACCCTCACCCAAAAGCCTTGAGAAGTGTCCTAATGCAGGCCAGTTATGAAACTCCTTGCATAACACACAGCAAAACTTCTTCCAAATAGGCAATAAGAGTCTCTTTCTCCTAAATCCCTCTGCACACAAGTACTGCTCAGACCCTCTCTCTCTTCCTATCCCCACCAATCTCTCTGTCTTCACTGTATCCCACCCCCTCTCATTCCCTCTAAAGCAATCTCTCACACCTCAACCCAATCCAACCAAATCTTCCTTCCTTTCAGGAAACCTAACTCCTTTCCCCTAAGAGTGACCCCCCTTCTCCAGCCTGTTCCCTTTGAATCGCTTACCTCAGCTCAGACAAACCAAAGAATTTCCTCCAATTCATACTCCTTAGGAGAAAGGGAAAGTTAAGGAAGTCTAGAAACTTCTCAGTGAATGTCTTCACTCTTGCTATTAAACAGAAAACAAAAGTTGACATTGGAACTCATGGAGGAAAATTGAGGGCCAGTCAGTTACCGGTACAACAGATATTTTCGTTTTCCAGAGGGGAGGGGTGTTAGGGAGGAGAGAGGAAGGAAGGAGAGAACAACAACTCTAAGCTGCCTTCATTCGTGTGCATCTTTTTCTCTCCCACTGAGTATAGAGATCATGTCATGCTTTGCTGAAGTCTGTACCCAGGTGCCATGTTACTCACCATCATCTGGGACAGTTTCTTGCCAGCTCTCCTGGGCTCCAGCATTTGTCTCCAGGGATACAGCCGTCATTCCTCCTGCAAGTGTGCTCTTGCAGAACATGGTCCTCAGCCAACCTCTGCAGTTTCTCATAACCACCTTGTGAAGTCAACACTTGGGCTTCTAGTCTCGTGCTAGCTCCCAGGTTTCTTCAACCCAGACCCTCCTGATGGTTGCTTTCATAAATCAATAATCCCTTCACTCTGTCACTAATAGTGTGGATTAAGTGGTATCAAGGTATAAACCCTTCGGAAGCATTATGCACAACACACAATGCTTGCTTCTCAAAGTCAACTTTTTTTTAATACCATAAGCATTATACAAAGAAATCATTACTAACCCAAAGAATCTCTAATTCTTGGTATCTCCCATGGGAGCTGTCTGCTAATCCTCCTTAAGTCCTGCTCTCATCTTGTAATTTCTGTACTGGAAACCCAGTTGCTTCATGCCTGAACTCCTCTTCCCAGCACTGAAAACCATCCACAAACTGGCTCCACTCTCCAGATATAACTCCATGTATACCTCAATACCCCCATCATGCATCATTGACCTCACAACCATGCATTGACTATTCCCACCTCTGTCCCTTTGTCAAGGCTCTGGAACCTTCTTTTCCTTCCCTTCCACCTTTCTTTTCCAGCCAGCTAAAATCAGGAAATTGGATGGGCAAGGTTTCCTTCCAGTGTCCCTTCTCGAGGGAGACTCTTGACTCATCCAGTCCTTCTGTCTCTCTGGGCTCCCCACGCCCTGTCTACCCAGCTCATCCTTTATTTCATGGACTGTAGTCTACTTTCTCCAGTGAGTTGGTGCCTTCCTTCTAGAAGGGCCCATATCTTTTACTTCCCTGTATTTCCAGAATGCCAAACACATTGCCTCTTTGCACAGCAGGTGTTATTTTGAAACTCTGAGTCAAAGAAACTAAATCCATTTGTTTACTTGCTGTTTATCCGGTTGTTCCCCAATTGATTCCTCTGGGGCACAAGAGAACTTCTAGAGTAATAAGGATCCAGGTCTAGGCTGGTGGGTCCCAATTCCAGGCCTCATTTTCATGATTCTTCCTGAAGATCC
Source organism: Paguma larvata (assembly GCA_030068075.1). NCBI lineage: Eukaryota > Metazoa > Chordata > Mammalia > Carnivora > Viverridae > Paguma > Paguma larvata. The sequence goes on from CM057824.1 coordinate 35,476,659, forward strand.
TGTTTCTGTCTTTTTTTGAATGGGGAGTAGAGTACTTGGGAAGATCCTAAGAACTCATGCTTCTACTAAACGAATATATGCATATTGTGAACTAAGCTATTCCTCTTGTTTAGGCAAGAGAGAATTTCTACGAGGTGAAGATTATGGTGAAAGGAAGGAGTTAAGGGAGCTCTGCTCAAAATGCAGGAGCCCTTGTCTTTCCAGGGGGGATTTCCATAGATTACATACAGAAGAAATTGCTGCATAACATTCAGCTGCAAGGAATGCCACATTTCTGTATTTCTCTAAAATCAAATTAAACTTGGCTTCAAGTTCCTCACTCTCTCCAGCCGGAGAAGAGCCCAATATCATAATCACCGGGTCTCTTTGTTTCTGCCCCCATGCCTTCATAAGCCCAGGGAAGTAGGGGTGTCCTGATTTGTAGACCATGGCGGGTACCTTGGTTTCCACTGCCCCCTCTGCTAGTCAGGGAGGATGCTGAGAGGACCGTGGAGAAACTTCTCGGTGCTGTTTCCCTCTCCAGTGACTATAGGTAATCCACGGAGGCCCACACTCAGGCTCTCAAAGCGGGAGTGTGTAGTGTCCAATCTCCGTAGGCTTTCAAGTAGCCTCCCCACTGAGTTCCTGCAGGGGTGGTGGGTCAGAGACCCCTGCCACCCTGGAAACCTGCACCTACTACCTCTACACATGCACTCATATATGCATGCACGTGCACACCCGCACGCAGGCGCACATGCAGTCACGTGCACACACACGCACACACTTCCCCCTCTTGGGGAGCCACCAGTGGAGCTGGGCCACACTTCCCTCCTCTAATCCTAAGTAATTCTTAAGTCTGGCTTGTAAACAAAGATCTGAGTGAAAAGGCTTTATCCTGCAGCATAGAAACTTCTCTATTTTACACTGTGAAGCACAAAGGGCTGTTTCTTTTCCTCTGAGGACTGGAAGCCCAGAACTTAAAACTCAAGGCCAAGGAGAAAATTACCTTATCTTTCTTCTTTGCTGATAAGGCCACAGCAGTAAAAAGGATAAGACACCAGTTAACTTCTCCGTCACTCTGTTTCATGGGTGAACACTAAGGCTGTAGGATTTGTGTGGTGGAGGTGGGGGTGGGGTGGCTAAAAGCATTAACAAAGGAGATTGGACACTTGATGCAATCTCAAAGGGCAGCTTAGGAGGAGAAGCGGGGGAAAGAAACCTGAGCCACGTGCCTGCAGCCTTAACTGTAGCAGGTGCCACTGTGTCCTGTGACCATTTGCAACGAGGAGACGGCAATTTGCAAAGACTTTCCGTACAGCAGCTGGACTAGGACCCGTGTGAGGAGCAGGGCAGCCAGTGCAGTGGCCCACGGGGCTAGCAGGACTGAAAACCACCTGCCTGCGCTCCACTCACAGAGTAGTGCAGCCCGGCTTGGGGGCCGCACCCGTGGGGACACAGTTTCCTAACTCAGAGGTATCATAGGGCTCTTATGCCCCCGCTCAGGAAGGACAGTGGGATAAGGGAATATGCCAAGCGCAGGAAAAGTCTGGGTATTTGGATGACTGTAAAGATTGATAAAACTCTATACCAAGACCTAGCCTTATAGTAAAGCTCAACCGAACAGCAGGAAAACAAAAAGCGTGTACACAACTGAATGCTGATCCGGGGAAGCCAGGGAAGGGAGACCAGGACCAAGTAGCTCCCCCACCCCCGCCGCTCCCTCCACCCATTCAGGCGGTTGGTCTTGAGCCACGTTAGGAAGTAATCAGGTTAACAGGGCTAATATCAGTCCAGGCAAATATGGAGAATTTTAAAAATAAATTCTCACTTAAAGAGTTAGAGTAGGGCTGGGGCGCCTGCATGGCTCAGTCAGTTAAGCGTCTGACTTCGGCTCAGGTCATGATCTCATGTCTCATGAATTCAAGCCCCACGTCGGGCTCTGTGCTGACAGCTCAGAGCCTGAAGCCTGCTTCGGATTCTGTGTCTCCCTCTCTGCCACTCCCCCGCTCACACTCTGTCTCTCTGTCAAAAATAAATAAACATTAAAAAAAATTTTTTAAGAGTTAGAGTAGGGCTTTTCAAGATGATTAGCACTGCCAGACTTCCTTATTTAATATTGAAGGCAACCCAGAAATTATCTTTTAAAGTGTGTTCTAGAAGCCTCTTAGAATGGAGAGAACTAGAAAAGAAAGAATTTGAAATTTCCCCTCATTATGCATAGAGAATGGCTTTTTACAGGGTAGCCTGGGTGGCTCAGATGGATAAGCATACGACTTCAGCTCAGGTCACGATCTCACAGTTCATGAGTTCAAGCCCTGTGTCGGGCTCTGTGCTGACAGCTCGGAGCCTAGAGTCTGCTTCAGATTCTGTGTCTCCCTCTCTCTGCCCCTCCCCCGCTCCTGCTGTCTCTCTCTCTCTCTCTCTCTCTCTCTCTCTCTCCAAAATAAATAAACATTAAAAAAAATTAAGAAAACAATGGTTTTTTACAAATCCACTCAGATATTAGGAATGTAATACCTCTTCATTGCAGAAAATAATTAGATCCTACCGAATTGCTCTTTGAAAATTGTGTATGTGTGCAACGGTACTATTTGTGTTTGCTCTTTTCCCGTACACACTCTTTTCCCCTTTTCTTGCACAAGACAGTTATGGGTAGCCTCGATCTTTTCCATGTTTGCCCATCTGAGAGGCAAGTGACCCCCCCTGTATTGTTCTCCATTTCCCTGATGCCAGTGATGTTGAATATCTTTTATATGCTGTCATTTCTACCTTTTCTCTACATCTTACATGTTCATATTCTTTGGCCTTTTTCTAATGTGTTGTTTGTCCAGTTAGTACTGATACTCATCCTTTAACTATTATATCTCTTAAAAATATTTTCCTGGAGTGCCTGCGTGGCTCAGCCAGTTAAATGTCCAACTCTTGGTTTCGGCTCAGGTCATGATCTCACAGACCAGGCTGACAGTGTGGAACCTGCTTGGGATTCTCTCTCTCAATCTCTCTCTCTCTCCCACTCTCTCTCTCTACCTCTTGCCTACTTGCATACGCATGTGCAAGCATTCTCTCCTTCTCTCTTAAAATAAATAAATAAATAAACTTTAAAAAGTGTATTTTCTCAAAATCTGTTATTTGTCCTTTAACATTGTTTATGGTTTCTTTTGCCATACAGAAGGCTTGGGCTTTTATGTAGAGAAATTCACTGTTGATTTTCTTGAGGGCGTCTTGGATTTTGGGATTTATTTAGGAAGGTCTCCTCTATCACCCGATTATAAAAATTCTTCTCTTTTATTTTCTTATGGTACTTTCATAGCCTTTAAAAATGTTTATACCACTGTAGCTTTTATTTCTTTGGCATATAGTGCAGGGGTAAGACCACTTATTAAAACCACCTAACTGAATTTCCATCCCAGAGAAAAAGGGAGGCTAAGTTCTTTCATGCATCTAAGAGATGGTGGTAAAAACTCTACAAAAGAGGAAAGCACACATAACACCAGTCTGTATCCAACAAAGACCATTTGCTCTAGTGGGAAAACTATTATGGCAACCTTATAATCCAAAATTTCTAAAATGGTTCATATTTGCTATATTCTTTCATATAGACACATAATGACCATCCAGCTTTTGATTTGGAAACTGGGGCTAGTAGAGTCAATGGGATTGTGTAAACACAAGCCTATAAAAGAAGACAAGGCAAACACCACAGGAGAGATATTGAATCCTATGAATTCAGAGGATAAGTAATATTCTGCCTGGGAATATTAAGGAGAACATTCGAATTGGGCCTAATTTGAATTAGGCAAGTTAGATTTTGAGAGACCAAGATGGTGGGAGAGGTCATTCTGGACTGAGGGAACGCAGGAGCAAGGGTAGAGACGCAGAGAAGCACAGGTTGTGGTTCTGCACTCATGAGCTGTCCAATTGTCTGCTATATAGAAAAGTAACCAGGGATTAAATTAGATGATAGTTTGATGCTGGAGGATGGAAGAAAGCCTTGAATGCTAAGGTAACCAATTTGTGCTTTATTTTCTAGATAATGGATTACCACCGAAGGCTTTATTTTTTTAACAGCTTTACTGAGATCATATAACATCCAGTTCACCTATTTAAAGTGTACAATTCAGTGGTTTTTGCTACATTCACAAATATGTGCTGCTATCACCACAGTCGATTTTAGAACACATTCATCACCTCAGAAAGAAATGTGTACCCTTGGGGTGCTTGGGTGGCTCAGTTGTTAAGCGTCTGACTCTGGCTCAGGTCATGATCTTGTGGTTTGTGAGCTGGAGCCCTGCGTCGGGCTCTGTGGTGACAGCTCAGAGCCTGGACCCTGCTTCAGCCTGTGTCTCCTTCTCTCTGTGCCTCTCCCCCACTCATGCATGCACTCGCGCTCTCTCTCGAAAATAATAAACATTACAAATTTTTTAAAAAAGGAACACGTACCCTTTATTTGTCACCCCCAACCCTCCATCCTCATCCCAAGCCTTAGAAACCACTGACCTATTTTCTATCCTTATAGATTTCCCTCCTCCAGACATTTTATATAAATAGAATCATGCAGTATGTGGTCTTCTGTGACTAGCTTCTTGCATTTGGCATAATATTACCACTAATGGCTTGGGCAGTAGAATTCTCTAATCAAAGTGGTTCTTTAGGAAGAATGTTCTTGACGCAGGATGGTAGAAGGGGGCTGTGAGGCCAGAAAGCGCTGTTAGGAGTCCATAACTGTAAGTACCTGTTATGGAGTCATATGCCTGCTCAGTAAGCAAACTTTTGGCCGCAAGTAAGAAAACACTAAACTATGAATGGCTTAAATAATAGGGACATAGTATCTTTGTGTGTATGCGTGTTTTTATTTAATTTTTAAGTTTTGATTTTAATTCCAATTAGTTAACATACAATGTTATATTAGTTTCAGGTATACAATATAGCAATCCAACACTTCATACACCACTCGGTTCTTACCACGCATGACAAGTGCACTTCTTAGTCCCCGTCACCTATTTTTGTTTGTTTTGTTCAGTTTGTTCTTTATATTTAAGAGTCTGTTTCTTGATTTGTTCCTCTCTTTTTTCCCTTTGCTCATTTGTTTTGTTTCTTGAATTGCACATATGAGTGAAATCGTATGGTATTTATCTTCCTCTGACTGAGTTTGCTTAGCATTGTACTCTCTAGCTCCATCTATGTCATTGCAAATGGCAAGATTTCATTCTTTCTTATGGATGAATAATATTCCATTGTATATGTATTCCACATCTTCTTTATCCATTCATCAGTTGGTGGACACTTTGGCTGCTTTCATATCTTGGCTATTGTAAATAATGGTGCTATAAACACAGGGGTGCATATATCCCTTTGAATTAGTGTTTTTGTATTCTTTCAGTAAATACCCAGAGTGCAATTGCTGGATGATAGGATAGTTCCATCTTTAACTTTTTAAGGAACTTCCATACTGTTGTCCAGTACCCATTTGCATTCCCCCCAACAGTGCATGAGGATTCCTTTTTCTCCACATCCTTCCCAACACCTGTTGTTTCTTGTGTTGTTGGTTTTAGCCATTCTGACAGGTCAGAGGTGATATCTCATCATAGTTTCACTTTGCATTTCCCTGATGGTAAGTGACGATGAACATCTTTTTATGTGTCTATAGACCATCTGGATGTCTTCTTTGGAAAAATGTCTGTTCATATCTTCTGCCCATTTTTAGACTGAATTATTTGTTGGGGTGCCTGGCTGGCTCAGTTGGTAGAGCTTGCACCTCCTGCTCTTGGGGTTTTGAGCTTGAGCCCTACATTGGGTGTAGAGGTTACTTAAAAATAAAATCTTTTAAAAAAATTTAAAAATTAATTGGATTGTTTTGGGGGTATTGAGTTGTATAAGGTCTTTATATATTTTGATACTAACACTTTGCCCTTTAGTTTTGTCGATTGTTTGGACTTAGCAAGATTTTGTTCATTAAATTTGTAACTGTTTGTTTTTTTTTAAATGAGGTAACTGAAATGCCTGAGAGGATTTGACATTAACTTTGTAAATGTTGTTTTAAATGTTTAAGAGTATTTAGTTAGGTCAACTTACATAAATAGTTATTTGTTAGGGGAATATAATCCTTTAAATTTATGAGTTAATGGAACATGAGTTCAAAGATAAGAGAAAATAATTATTTTTATACTTTTGAACATCTGTACTTATGAATAAAACAACTATGTTTATAGGTGATTTTAGGTTTACATTTTTTTTTTTTTTGAAAGAGAGAGAGGATGTGTGTGCGCAGGCACAACCAGGGGAAGGGCAAAGGGAGAGAGAGGGAGAGAGAATCTTAAGAAGGCCCTACCCCCAGCACAGAGCTGGACACGGGGTTTGATACCACAACCATGAGATTATGACCTGAGCTGAAATCAAGAGTTGGACACTTAACTGACTGAGCTATCCAGGCGCCCCTAAGCTTACATTTTTTTTTAACTTAATTGAATATCGATTCAGATGCATGTTAACCTATATATTTCTTTCTGTGCTCCAAAATCTATGCTGGACCTTAAAAACTCAATTGGTAGAGGGGTGCCTGGGTGGCTTAGTCATTTAAGGGTCTGACTTTACCTTGGAGCATGATCTCACAGTTCATGGGTTCAAGCCCCACACTGGCTCTTTGCGGACAGCCTGCTTTGGAGTGTACGTCTCCCTCTCTCTCTGCCCCTCCCCCGCTTGTGCTCTGTCCCTCCCTCTCTCAAGAACAAATAAACATTAAAAAAAATTTTTTTAATACTCAATTGGTAGTAAGATACCCAACTCATCTAGGTTTTCTAGGGACTACTTTAGTTGTAAAACTGCAAGGCCCACATCCTGGGAAGCTTAGCAAACCGGGGCAGGAGGTCACCGTTACTGGCCAACTGTCCTCTGACCCTCACGACAGCCCTGTGGCAGCCCGGTGTGAATCTGCATGTAGGGTTACTGTTCCCATTAACAGAGGCAGCAACTGGGCTCAGAGAAGTTAACATGGTTTGGCCAAGGCCATAGTTTGGTTTACAATTCATCCACCTTTCTCACGTCCTTTTTCTACTTAACGTGGTTGATTTATTTCTGAGGTTTTTCCTCCCTCCCCAGTGGAGAACTTAGTTTCTTCTTTCTAGAATAAATGAGTTTTATTTTCACCTGGAGGAGCCATGGTCCAGGATTAACTTCAGCAGTAATTCCTACCAATTCCTTTGTAGAGACATTCAGAGAGGTTGCCCTAGTCTTTGCAAGATGGGTAGAAATAAATTACGAAGATGTTCAGTGCATGGATTACTGTACACTTTAAAAATTCTTTTGCTGATTATTTAAAATATGTTACTACTGGGGGACCTGGGCGGCTCAGTCGGTGAAGTGTCTAATTCTTGATTTTGGCTCAGGTCATGATCTCATGGTTTATGAGTTGGAGCCCCATGTCGGACTCTGCACTGGCAACATGGAACCTGCTTGGGATTCTCTCTCTCTCCCAAAATAAAAAACTTTTAAAAAATAGTAAAATAAAATATGTTACAACTTATAGTTAACTTTTTCATGATGGTATTATTGGGATATAATTCACACACCATAAAATTCACTCATGGACGCTCTTAGCCACTATTCTCAGAGTCAAGGAAATGCAAATTAAAGTAAGAGTGATGTGATGAGTACTGGGTGATGTATGTAAGTGTTGAACCACTAAATTGTACGCCTGAAACTAATACTACCCTGTATGTTAACTAATTACAAAAAAGTAAATGATATGAAACGTAATATACTCTACTGCTCTTCCAAAAAAAAAAAAAACAGCAAAAGTGAAATACCAATTTTTACCCAACAGAATGGTAAAATATTAAAAAAAAAAAAAAGTGATTGCTATCCAGTGATGGCAAAGATGTGGGAGAATGTTTAGTCTCAGATATGAATGGCTGGAGTATGCCTTGCTTCAGCTTTTTTGAAAATGATCTGAAAATATCTATTAACATTTTAAATACACAAAAAATTGAAGCAATAATTTCACTTTGGACAATTTATTTCATAGAAATAAAATTATGAAAGGATAAGGATATTTATTGCAATATCTCTAATGACAAAAGAAATAAATACCTGGGAAAAAGTCTTTGTCCACCAGAAGGGAATGATTGAGCAATATGATTGGCCATACCACGAATGAGTTCGAGCACTCTTACCCAAACTTAAATCAATTTGATACCATTAAAATATTTTTATTTGATTTGGCTCCAGGATTCTACAGAGAAACAGAATTAATAGGATTCATATTTATATTACATATACATTAATAATATGCATATATCACATACATACATAGGAGGGTACACAGACACAGAATATTTATTATGAGGAATTGGCTCACATGATTATGGAGGCTGCCCAGTCACATGCTCTATCATCTGCAAGCTGTAGACCCAGAAAAGCCTGTGGTATCGTCCTGAGAACCAGGAGAGACCATGGTGTAAGTCTCAGTCTCGGGGCAGGAGAATACCAGCGACCCAGGTCACCGGTTAGGCAGAGCGAGGCCAAATTCGCCCTGCCTCTGCCTTTTTGTTCTAAGCCCTCAACAGATGGCACGATGCTCACCCACGTGGCAGAGGGCCGTCTACTTTACTCAATCTCTAGATTCAGCTGCTAACCCCACCCAGAAACATTGTCACAGACACATCCAGAAACAATGTTTAGCCAAATAACCAGGCACCCCACAATCCGGTCAAGTTGACATAAAATCAATCAGTACATGTATATTTGTTATAAAATGAAGTTTTATAGTACCACAGTCAACAGAGAGCCAGGATTACTTACTCTGCCTCGAAAGTACCTGTGATATTAAATCAAAGGCCACAGAAGAATGTCATTCATTCCTAGTTAGATAGCATGGCCTAGCAAAGATTCTAACCCCGGGCCCAGCTATCTACAGCAGAAGTGAATATCAAGTGTCACAGATATTAAAGATACACTGCATGATTCGGTGTCATTTAATGCCGTATTAGCATTCAGGCCACATGAGCTGCTTGGAGCTCACAGTGCTGATCATTCCAAACTTCTGTGAACATATAGGAGACTCTTATTTTGCACCTGAAGAGATATTCACAATTTATTAAATAAAAAAAGCATGTTGTAAAGTAATGTGTGTTAATCCAACATTTGTATAACAGGCAAAGTCAGAAGAAACCCCTATGTGTGGATTGTTGCTTGTCTTGGTGTGCACGTGGAGCAGTGGATGAATATTTTAAGTATGACCATAGGAAATGACCATTTTTATAAGTCAAAAATGATCGAAACCTGGATATTAGTACAGTCCACCTAACTAACCCCCAAGGCTGTTAACGTTGATTATGGGAAGAAGTAATAGAAAATCTTATAAAAGTCTTTTATTATACTGATTTTAATTATGAGCATGTATTACTTTTGAATTTTTCACAATACCAAGAAAAGCATTCCAAAAGAAATGAAAAGAAAGAGAGCACATAGCCCGAGTCCTCAAAAGCTGTGAATAAAGCTGCAAGTCCTTAGTTACATGTCAGTGACATCTCAATAAAGCTTTGGGGAGGGGGAAGCTTCAGGTTCTTGGGTAGATCACACACCATTTCTCTAATCCACCTCAACACTATTGACATTCGGGATCGGATAATTAAGGTGTTGAAACAACTCATAAAAGCATAATAGTAACACCCCTCCAGGTAGTCTGTCTGTTTGCATGAGGATAGAAACCTTCAGTCCCAGGGATGAAGTTCCATCAGTAGTGAAGGACTTGGGGGCATGGAGGCCATTTCCTCAGTTGCGAGGGGTTGTGCTGTGTATTGCAGGATGTTTAGCAGTATCCCTGGCTTCTACCTACTGATGATAGTAGCATCACCCATCCCCAGTCAGATGACAACCAGAAATGTCTACCCAAGTTGCCGATCCCTGGGGGCAGAATCAGCCCAGGGTGAGAACCACTGCTCTAGTTCTCAATTTCTCCTTAGGGACGGGACACTTTGAACCAAGCTCCCTTAAAGCTCCAACATTGTCTGATTTTACCAATATCGAATCTGTGGATGTTTTCCAGAAGCTGTTTTCCTCCAGAGCCACTAGAGGGGACACTCTGCAACACAAAGGACAGAACAGAGCCCTTGGGGAACCTTGTTTTCCTCTCCTTGTGGACTTTGTTGTCTCCGATTTGGAGGGCCCAGCCTTTAATAAATAGTCTTTGATGTTGAGAATTATAACCCTTACCCACAAGGCATGTAGAGCTGTTTGTCTTGTGGTTTGTGCCATAAAAGTCGGTGTTTTTAGATATGGTGGAAGAGAGTAAAGTGTTCTTTGCTTCTTTAAACAATCTTCATAAGGCAGTCAGGTGAATAATATTACTAAAAAGAAGTTATGTGTCTCCATGAGGAGAGCCCATGGGACAACCAGGCTAGGAGGTGAAAGACTGAGTTCTCTTCCTGGTCCTGCTGTGCGACATAGGCCAAGTCTCTTAACCTTTCTGGTTAGATATAGCAGCTCAGGAGATAAGCTGAGAGATTAAGGTCACACATGGAATTACATGGTCAAGCAAGGGTTTGGATCCGACCTGTCAATTTCATGGGATACTTGTGAGAATCCAATGAGATGGCGTGTGTGAAAGAGCGTTGAGAAATAGAAAGCCCTTTCCAAGTTCAGGGTGTGAATTTGCAGGTATTATGGAGTGAAAGGAGATGGTGACTAAGAGGGAGCATGGGGGGGGGGTTCGGGGAGGGCTTCTGGGGGATGGGTGGGGGAGGGATGCATGGGGGATGGGCAGGGGAGGTCCGCAAAGGCAACAGAAATAATCTGTTAAAGGCCTCAATGCCCCCAAATCCTTCACTGCTGATGGAACTTCATCCCTGGGACTTATGGTTTCTATCCCCATCCAAATGGACAGACCACTTAGAGGGATGTTACTTTATGCTCTTAGGAGTTGCTTAAACACCTTAATGAAAGTGAAAGATCTACTCCAACTCTGTTTCTTAGACTTTAAAAATCCTGGACCACAGTGGCAAATATGTTCCACAGAGAGACCCAGCTCATACACATATTATAAAAATGAAACAAAAGTCGTGTAATGTAATTGAATTTTTCTGTTCTGTTTTATTTTGTCACTCTCAGCAGTGGGTACTGAACTGCAGTTTTAAAAACACCATCTTAGAAGTGTTTGTGGGAGGATGGAGTCCTAGTGCTGGGCTGGGGGAAGAAGCAGGAGATACGACTGCCAAACATTACTCAGGGAGTAATTCTTTCACAGTTTTCTGGGAGCTGATTCTTTGAGTAATTGATTCAGAAAAAAGAAAGGAAAGCAATAATCCCAAAATGCGTGAGGCTGGGCCACTGAGCAGTAGCCTCCCAGCTGGATTCTCAGAGTTCATGATCTAAACCCCGCTCCATTAACATAAAGTACAGGTAGGCATGATATAACCAACACCATAATAAAAATTAAAACCCAACATTTATCGAGCCCTTATCAGACATTGCACTGAGCACTTTATGTGAATGGTGATACAAATGAAGTTTGAGAGTTCCCCGGTTTTCTTTTTGTCCTGCATGCTAAAAAGAATTCTGACTTTGCCTGTCCAGTTTCTTCTCCTCACCTATTAGAAGAACAGGACAGAAGTTGAAGAATTAGAGCAACATTTGTTAGAGTGGGAGAAGAATTCCTGGGGAGCTCGGGAGAAAGAAAGGGAGGCCAAGCTATTGGGTGTAAGGAGTTTGGATAAGACGGGGAAAGGATGTTAAGAAAGATTGCAGGGGGCTCTGAATGGTGCTTGAGAAATTAAAGTATTGAATATGAGTTCATTTGAAATTGATTTTTGGTGACTGGACTGGGTTTCTTAGATTGTAGCATCGCCCTGAGACTGGCCCACGTGGAGCATGGTCTCAAGAGGGTCACATAAGCATTATCTTATTTAATCTGCACAACAAACCCAGCAGGTGGTATTATTATTTCTTTTTATTTTTCAGATTAAAAAAATAAAGGAGGCTGATACAGGCTAAGTAACCTTAAAGTCATATAACTAAGAAATAGTGGAACCAGTACTGAAACTTAGGTCTTTCAGCCTCCAAATTACAAGCTCTTAACAAGTCCATGCACAAAGATTATTTCCAATATAAATAATATCAACTAAGAATAAAGTAATTAGGGGGTGAGGGAGGGGGGAGAGGGGGTGACGGGCATTAAAGAGGGTACATGTTGGGATGAACACTGGGTGTTATATGTAAACCAATGTGAAAATAAACTATTTTTAAAAAAAGAATAAAATAATTAGGATAAGATTTAACAAAAGGAATGTAAGACTTGTACGCCAAAATAGTGAAACATTGTTTAAAGAAATTAAAGATCTAAAAAGATGGAAAGGCTTCCCAGGTTCACGGATCAGAAGACTTACTATTGTTAAAATGGGAATTTTAACTCCCTAAATTGATCTACAAGTAGAACACAATCTCTGTCAAAATCCCAGCTGGGTGTTTTGCAGAAATTTAGCAGATAATCTTGTAAATCAAACAGAAATGGCAAGGGATCCAGACTAGCCAAAACAGTCTTGAAAAACCACAAAGTTGGACGCATCCTCTCCGATTTCATACTTATTATGAAGTTATAGTAATCAAAACAGTATGGTATTGGCATAAGAACAGACAGCTAGATCCATGGAACAGAATTAAGAGTCCAGAATAAGCAAATATTTATAGTCAGTTGATTTTTGACAAGATAATTAAATGTGGGAATGAATGGACTATTTTTTAAAATAGGCTTTGGGGGCACCTGGATGGCTCAGTCGGTTAAGTGTCCAACTTAGGCTTATGTCATGATCTCGTAGTTCGTCAGTTTGAGCCCTGTGTTGGACTCTGTGCTGACAGCTCTGAGCCTGGTGCCTGCTTCGGATTCTGTGTCTCCCTCCCTGTGCCCTCCCCCACTCATGCTCTTTCTCTCTCAATAATTAATTAAAACTATTTAATTAAACTTTGTATTTTAGAACAGTTTTAGATGTCCAGAGTTCTTGTGAAAATAATCTTTCAACAAATGATTCTGGATATCCACATGAAAAGAATGACTTTGTATCCCTACCTTATACTATATAAATTAAAGTGGATCATAGACCCACATGTAAGAACTATAACTATTAATCTATTGGGGTGCCTGGTGGCTCAGTCAGTTAAACATCCAGTTCTTGATTTCAGCTCAGGTCATGATCTCACAGTTGTGAGATTGAGCCCCATGCTGAGTATAGAGCCTGCTTTGGATTCTCTCTCTGCCCCTCCTCTTCCTCCCTCAAAATAAATAAATAAACATTTTTTTAAATAAAATAAAACTATTAATCTATTAGAAGAAAACTTGGGTATAAATCTTTATGACCTTGGATTGGACAATGGTTTCTCAGATTTGACACCAAAAAACACAAGTGATATAACAGAAGATTGATAAATGGGACATCATCAACATTAAACACTTTCTCCTTCGAAAAATATCATAAATAAAGTGAAATGACAACCCATAGACAGGGCGATAATATTTGTAAAGCATATTTCTGATAAGGGATTTGTATCCAGAATGTATAAAGACTAAAAAATAAAAAGACAAATAATCCAATTTAAAAATGGACAAAGGATAGGAACAAACAGTCCTCCTCCAGAGAAGACGTATGAATGACCAGTAAGCCCATGAAAAGATGCTCAGCGTCATTAGTCACTAGGGAGATACAAAGCACAAGCAAAATGAGATCCCACCTGACACCCACTGGGACGGCTAAGATCAAAAAGATAGACAAGAATCGTGTTGTGAGGATGCGCAGAAATCAGAACGCTCACCCATCGCTGGTGGGAATGTGAAATGGTGCACTTTGGAAAACAGTCTGACAGCTCCTCAAGATGTTAAACAGAGTGCTTGCTTCACAGCTCATGTACTCAAATGGTAAACACGGAGTCACCTGCCGCCCCAGCCCAGCGCTTCTACTCCTTGGTATCCACCCAGGAGACAGGAAAACATATGTCCGCGTGGCACATCCACATAATCGGATATTATTTGGGCATAAAAAGGAATGAAGTACAGGGGCGCCTGTCTGGCTTGATCTTGGGGTCGTGGGTTCCAGCCCCGGGCTGGGGATAGAGCTTAATAAAAAATGTTAAAATAAATAAACTTTGAAAAAGGGGAATGAAGTACGGATACATTCTACCACATGGATAAACTTTGAAAATACTATGCGAAGTGAAAGAGGTCAGACACAAAAGGCCACATATTATGTGATCCCACTTATAGGAAATGTTCAGAAGATGCAAATCTATAGAGACAGAGAGATTAATGTTTGCCTAGGACAAGGGGTTGGGGGTAGCGCGAGTGAGGAGTGACTACTAATGGGCATATAGTTTCTTCCTGAGATGATAAAAAAAGCTTCTACAATTAGATTACAGGTCACACAATTTTGTAAATATACTAAAATCCATTGACTTGTACACGTTAAGTGGGTTAACCTTATGGTATGGAAATTATATCTTAATAAATTGTGTTTTTAAAAAGTGCGTGAGATGAGAGAAATTAGAGGCAGCAAGTATAGACAAGTCTTTGAGGAATTCCTTGAACCTGTAAAGGTTTTATTGATGTATTTTTAAATTACCAGTATATAACTGCATTTGTTGTAACAAAGGATTCTCTAGATGGGGTAGAATTTAGGGGGCGTTACTGTATGTACCTCTCTGTGTCTCCCAGTAGCTGTTTTGCCCAATTCTGATTTTGTGCTATATTAGGATGAATCCCAGAACACACGGTGCCAGGCCCTGCATCTCACTGAAGCTTACTCATCATTTCCCCTTTTTTTCCTTTTCTCTTCACGTTATCCTGGCCCCCCAAGGTAGACCGAAAAAATAATCAGCCTCTCTTCATCTTACTAGAGAAATAAGCAAGCAAGGCCACCAAGCCTTTGCGGAAGCAGAGTGGGGAGAGACCCAAAGGGCATTTTCGATAGAGAAACAAGGGGGAAAAAAAAACCCAAGCTCTCTGCCAAAAATGCCTGGAACTTAAAGCACTTTCCTCAGCCCAAGGTCAGGCTCTGTGTGGACGTTGACAATGACCCTGATCGGTTGTTGCTGCTGCTCCCTTAATTAAAATCATGTGGCTTTCTCTCTCCCACAATTCACCTTTGCTAATTCCACCTGCCTGGGGAGTCAGACCCCACAGCACAAGTGTAATTCCTCAGAGCGGCAACTGGCAGAACTCCTGGGAACGAGGTTACTGCACGACGTCCTCAGCTATCTGCGGCATCGATCTCCTGAGCCAAGGAGAGGGGTCTCATAACCACAGTGGGGAGGAGAGCCGTGGAGTGGCATCATTGAGGAGGCCACTGACACCTCCCTCCCTACTTCTGCAAGGGGCTGGAAATTCCTGGCATTTGTCTTCCTCTTGGAATGAGACACTGACTCTAGGAGAATTGTGGAAAAGTACAAACCACAGAATCCTAAAGCCCAGAGGGAGAGGGTACCTCCAAGGTCATCTTTATCCTGGGCCCAGATACCCCCGTAAGCAGATGTTCCCCTCTCGCCAACCCACCTCACCTTGGCTTGAACACAGCCACTGACCATACTCTCACTCTGTTCCAGAAAGGCAGCTGATTCCTGGTAGGGCAGTACTAAGGGCAGTGACTGCCCCTGTCAGGTTCAGCTCTGTCCCTGTCACCTCCAGCCCCTCCTTATACTTGAAACAGCCATTGTTCTAACTCCTTCTCTAGGTCTTGGAGTCTTTGAGAGCTATCTTGTTTTTCTTCCCTCTAGTCTTCTTGCCTGTCCTAGACAAGCAGTGTCTTTAGCTGCACTGACTCTTCCCCACCCACCCCCCCCCCGTATGCCCATGAGTCCAGGAGGCAATAAAGACAAATTCCGGCCTCAGCCCCTCTGAGATACTCTGTCCGCTGTTCTCCCACACCCTGCATCCACCAGACACCCCCAGACCTTCGTGGCTTTGTCTCCCCATACCAGCTTCTCACCCCCACTGGGACCTGACCACAAACCTGCCCTCCTGACCGCTCTGGCTATCCCAGACCTTGTGTTGGCCCATCAAGAGGACTGAGGCCTACTACCCTCGACAGACCGTCCCTAATTGCTCCACCACTTCCTTGTGGAATTGGTTTCAAGCCCCACATCATGACCCTTTGCTCACCGGAACAGGCTGCCCTTGGTCGTTACTCACGCATTCACTTCAGCCACTCGGCGTGGTGATTCAGAACACAGGATTTGAGATCAAACAATCCGGGCTCTACCATTAACTAGTGTGAGACTTTAGAGAAGTCTCTTAATCTCTCTGAGCATCCATTTTCTCATCTATAGAATAGGGAATAATAATAGTACCTAACCTCATAGCTTTGTCACGATGATAACAATAAATGAAATAATCTTTGTAAAGCATTTAGCACACAGGCTTGAACATTCAGTGCAAGTATTCGGTATATGTTTTTACTATTTTATTTTAAAATCATCATCTAGGGGCGCCTGGGTGGCTCATTCGGTTAAGTATCTGACTCTTGATTTTGGCTCAGGTCATGGTCTTACGGTTCATGAGATCCAGCCTCATGGCGGGCTCTACACTGACAGCATGGAGGCTGCTTGGGATTCTCTCCCCTGCTCTCCCTCTGTCCCCTCCTCCGCCTCCGGCCCCCTCTCATGCATGTGCACGTGCTCTCTCATTCTCTCTATCAAAATAAATAAACTTGTAAAAAGAATTATCATCTAAATGTATCAAAATATATTCATTCATCATGTATTTACTGAGTCCTATGCCAGCATTGGGATATAAATGCCCCTTAGAAAGAATGGTGCCCTCTTAAATCCAGGAGGTGCAGGCTCACACTGGCACTCAGAGACAAGGAGCTGAGGCCCAGAGCCATGGCATAAAGGCACTGACTACCGGATTCTGTCCCGGGAATGTGACAAGAGCACCTACCGCCTCTTCACATGTCTTTTAATACCACCTCGACTCCCTATTTAAGGCAGCACCACAAGGAAAAGGGGGGACGCCAGACAGAGAGGTAAGAAATCCCCAGAAAAACACCCTCTTCTGCTTCTCTCTTTGACAGAGAGTGGCCATGCCTCTGCCATGCAGGAGGGTGACGTCCCTTGGGGGAGGCCTTCCTGAATCTGCCTGGGACTGTTCCGGAAGTAGGAAGGGCAGCTGGGGGTGGGGAGACAGCAGGAATGTTCTCCCGGCTTGCTGCTCTGTACGGGTGAGTGTGCCGAGAGGAGGGCCTCTAGACATCAAAGGTTCCTTTTGTCCCCTTCCGAGTGGCAGGACAGCGAGGCCGCTGGCGATGACTCAGGCCTGGCCCTGACGTCACCCACGCCCGGCCACTGGCCTCCCTCTGCAGCCAGGAAACTGACTGGGGAGTGGCACTCGCAGCTGCAGCAAATCTCAAAATAAGGAGGCAACTGCCTCTCTCCTCCTCCTCTCCATCTCCTCACAACACACCTTTCTTTTCTTCTTCTTTTTTTTTATTTTTTTTTATTTTTATTTTCAGCCCCTTGGAAGGTTTTGCTTGTAGATCAACTTTCAAAATGTAGGAAGTCAGAATGGGTGACATCATCAGAAAAATATGTGGAGCTGATCTCAACAAGAAGTGAAGAACCCAGAGCAAGAAAGCGGTTATAACTCCTGGGCCCAGGGAGCTGGCAGCGTCTGGGTTTCAGAGGAGCCAGCGTCTCCGAGTAAGTGAAGGCCCGCCCCTGCCCCCCTCTCTCAGCGCCCTAACTGTGGGGCGCCATCTTGTTTCCTGACACCTGCGACTTGGCAGGCCCTAGCCCAGAGGGAGGGAGTGGGGACTGCATTTGGGAGACCCTCCAAATATAGCACCACAGAGATTTTATCTGATCTCTCTCTTCTCACCAGACAAGAATGCATTTCTTCTCAAAAAAAAAAAAAAAAAAGTTATGTGTGTGTGTGTGTGCGCGCGCGCGTGTGTTCATATATATAGGCTGAAACCCTGGGGGAAATGGCTCAAGTCATGCCTTCCCCGGTCAACCTTCTTGTTTTGTCTCCTCTTCCTCCTCCCAGAGCCCCGGTGCTCTGTTGTGGACTGCCAGAATGTTTGTTCAGAGTTCTGAACTCTTTGCTTCCTGGATCTTAAAGCGAATCATCAGACATAAAAAGAAAGCCTGTTCTAGGCAAATACGTGCCCTGTGTTGTCCAATTGTATTTTTGCACTTAACCTGGTAAAAGATGGCAGCTCTTATAAGGAAACATCCACAACCTGCCGCCTTTACAGAGCGTGTTTCTGGTTGCCTCTGATTGTTCTGCTGTGCGCACCTCCATTGTGTCATCGCCGTGTTTATAGAGTGCTTATTTTAACTCCTCCTTGTGCCATTGCATCTGGAATGATATTAAACACGAAGACGGATCTACTGTATCTCTGATGTCTGTTTTACCGTCACCTAAAAAATTTCAGTCTTTGCACAGCCTATAATTTTACAAGCTCTGGAAGTTCCTAACCAGGAAAGTTAAGTTCCTGCGAGAGAAGTTTAAATGTGTACATAAGAACTGCAGAACACATAGGCGTAGGAATCATGCCCAGCGCTCCTAGCCTCCAGTGACATCCCCTGAGTCAGCACTCGGTCTTTGAATAGCTTACTTAGCAGAGTAGAATTGTTCTTTATAAGTTCTGTTTTATAATGATTAGAGGGGGATGTATCTAAAAAAATAAATCTAATTTTAAAGGCAATCGGGAAGCACGTCATTTGCTGGAGAACAGTGGCAAATTCCTTCGTAGTCTGACAACACCCTTTGGAAAGTAACCATATTTTTGTTTTGTAATTCTAATATATTCTTTTTGTACGTCTTACACTTACTTTTTGTCTTAATTTACCGCACCAGGTTGTCAAAGTGAGACTCTGCTAAATTACTGTTCTTCTCGCCGTAAAATCTGAATGCTGTGACCACGAATTTGGTGAGTGTCATTTGTCCCTAATGGCTGCTTAAATTTGAGTTCACTAATTCTATTCTCTTGGTTTATAGTAAAATTTAAGGAAAGGGGAGAAGGCATGGAAACTTCCACACACACGCGTGAGCACACACAAACACACACACACATACATACACATACAACTGTATCAGAAAGGACATGTAAGCGTTAGGATACGCTAATTGCTATAGTAGACTGAAAAATGTATAATGGCCCAAATACAGCAGAAGTTTATTTCTTGCTCATGTAACGGTAGAGTAGGGCAACTCTCTTTCACACATGCATTCAGAGATATAGATAGAGCCTCCATTTTCTGTAGTATGTGATTTTCAAGGTCATCAGGACTGTCTCCACTCCCCAGGGGAAGAGAAAAAGAGTGTGAAAAAGTATACAAGGGAGGTTTTCACCGGCCATGCCTAGAAGGGATATACACCGCTTCTATTCAGCTTCTATTCACATTCGGTTGCCTAAAACTCAGTCACATGACCATGGCTAACTGCAAAGGGATCTGGGAAATGTAGTTTCCAGGGAGGCAGCCACTTCCCAGGGATGATTCTAGAGAGTTTCTGGATAAGAGGTTGTCCCGAGGATAAGATAACAGAATGAATCAGTGAGAGAAGCAAAAAATTATCAGATATTTAGTGTTCCTTGGTTGACTCTTTTAGGTAACATCTGGCCATATAAGGAGCACTGGGTGAGAGTTTTCAAGATGCCTCTGTTCTTTCTAACCCTGAGCCTTTATATGAGCACTGCCATGCTGCCAGCGACGAGTACATGAGGAAGGGCATTCTTTCCCTTATTCAACCCCTCCGGGGTCCTCTTGATCTAAGATCGTTCTGGCATTGTTTCATGCTAGTTGGAATTGTCCAGCAGAATTCCGTTCCCCCGACTTTGAGCCCCAGTGGTCTATTGTAAAGCTCCTGGTTTCTTTAGCTCATGGTTCCATCTGCTCCTGGGAGCTTTGGGAAGCTATTCTGCCCGCTGTACCCCAGATCTTGGCACATGTTTTAATCTTGGGTGTGTGTTCAGGGTAGGGGGTAGGATCTGTGACTGAAATGGGATTTTCAAACCAAGTTATTAGAGAAACATTTAAAAATAGATTTAAAAGGCTCAAGCTGGAGAGATTAGTGCAACCCTAAGGATTTGATACATAATTCTAGTTTTTCCTTCTCAGGGAAAGTTTCAAAATATGTACTGAAATAATGAGCTGTAAGGCTCTGACCCCCATTTGGAGAACTCTGAACTAATTTTATATTTTATGTAGCCTTTTCACCATTGCTGGTCTTAGTGCAGAATCCCCCTGCTGGCAAATATCAGAAACCATATGGAGGGTACCTTATGATGCCCTGAAGCCATTATAAAGACCTCCAGTGAAAATGGACTACACGTGCTTGCTTCAGCAGTACGTATACTAAAAATGGACTACAGTCTGCCCGAGATAGTTCTCTAATCTGTTGTCAATATCTGGCAAGATACACTGGTTTCTGATTGAATTTTGCCCCTGGACTTGACATTTCTGGGACCCACACCCACACCCCGAAGAGCACACATTGTCCATTGTGTGGGAAGGCCAGCTAGTGGCCAGTTTGAAGCAGCCTCTCGGGCGCTCATGGAGCCTGGTGCCTGGCCTAGTCTCCCATTACTGTTTCCTCGCCTCTGCCCAGCGCTCTCCCATCAGGAATGGTCTAAGGAGGAGTGGAATAGAGTAAGTTGATTTGTTGCAAAAATGCCTCAGTCTCTCAAAGTTCATTTGCCGTGCCTTGGTTTGTCCTGGAAGTGTCTACTGAACTGAAAGCTGGCTAGGCTGGGAGAGGAAGCTAAAGATAAGACCAAGTTGAATGGGGGGAATGCAGAGCCCGCTTAGAAAGGGTGCAGCCAAAGGAGTAAGTTGAGAACAAGTGCTAGGTTTCAAAGGCTAGAGCCAGGTGGGGACAGTCTGTTGCTGGAAGTCCCAGTCTAATGGAGTTGGCCAGGAAAGGCAAGGCCAAAGGCCATTTGAGAAGGAAAGATGTCAGGGTCCTTTTACTTGGGAGACTCTGCAGCCCCAGTTTATAAATTTCACCTGCCATGTGATGACTTCTCAGAGCACTGAGTATGTAGGAAGTAACATATGAGTGTGTCTGTGGAAGGGACGGGCTGGGCTCGGTCTCCTGATTTCTCATGTCTAGCCGCACTGATAGTGTGACCGGGAAGGGTGTGTCATCGCCAAATCAGAATTTCAATACTATTAGCACAACCCCTCCACTGTGTTGGTACAGCACGCTGGGTGACCTCACAAACACACCAACAAGGCAGGGGTAACAAGGCATACACTTTGTAAATATTTTGATCTTCAGCATTTTCAAAAAAGTGCCAACGTAGACATCATGGGAAAAATTAGACTTTTGTTGAACTTTCTTATCTTTAATTTTATATTTTATTATTTAAAAAAACTTTTATTCCACGTGGGGGGTATAATTAAAATTCAGGGCACCATGGTCTTTTCAGAGCTTAGGTCACCTGAAGAGCTTATTCTGGACCAGTTAATCTGTGATAGCAGACATGGACTATGTGCAGCAGGCTGACATAGATAGTGCCTGACCAGTTGGTTATTTTTATTTTTTTAACTTTATTTATTTTTGTTTATTTTTATTTTTTTGATGTTTATTTTTGAGAGAGAGAGAGAGAGAGAGAGAGACAGAGCATGAGTGGGGGAGGGGCAGAGAGAGAAGGAGAGACACAGAATCTGAAGCAGGCTCCAGGCTGTGAGCTGTCGACACAGAGCCTGACACGGAGCTCGAACTCAAGAACAAACCGTGAGATCATGACCTGAGCTGAAGTAGGACACTTAACTGACTGAGCCACCCAGGTGCCCCCCATTTACTTATTTTTAAATCTTTATTTTTATCAGAGAGAGAGAGAGAGTGTGTGCGTGCATCAGAGGGGGAAGGGACAAAGAGAGAGGAGGACAGAAGATCCGAAGTGCTCTGTGCTGGCAGTAGAGAGGCCATTGTGGGGCTCGAACCCACGAACTGTGAGATCATGACCTGAGCCAAAGTCAGACAACCAACTGAGCCACCCAGGAGCCCCTCAGTTGGTGATTTTTAATGCCAGAGGTTTTATAGTTTTCACAGCACAGAAATACAAACCCCCTTCTCACACTGGGTCAGCATTTCTGAATGTTCTTTTACTCTACTTAGAGGATTTTGCAATAAGGCCACGTCATAGTCACCAAAGCTAAGAATTCATGGTAATAGAGCTTTGTAATTGCTCATGCTGAAATCCCCCGATTTCTTGTCAAGAACTAAGTTGGAAAACACCACACTTGAAGACTTCACGGTTTTGTTTTTAATTCAAGAAGCCTCTGCTTTTCATCAGAACTTGAAAGCTTCCTCCCGCCTCCAAAATGGTATTTTTAAAGGATGTAAAACCGAGACTCTGTCAGAATAAATAAAGTAATATATGTGAAATGGTTTTGGGGAAAAATGGTTTGGGCAACTTAGAACAATGTACAGCAAGTCAAGGTATTGATGAAAATAATTATAATAATGGTTAGCATTGGTGTTTCGGCTTTTGGTATTGGTACTAATATTGTAAGTATCATCATTTAAAATTTTTTGGTCTTTCTAAATTGGCTTTCATCTGAGATCCTTAGCACCACTCCCTAGCTAGCCACAGCATGTGGGATAACATTTTCAAGGTCATTTGGATAGGTTCGACGATAGGCCAGAGGCCTAACCAACAGGCTTTCAATGTTACTCAGAGAGAGGTTTGACTTAGGGGTTACTGAAATCTGTGAGACAGAATGGATTTGAACCATCTCTCTGCCAAAAAAAAAAAAAAAAAAAAAACCCAAAACAAGAACAAAATGGTATTTCCTGGCATTTTAGGAGGCTCCCAGTGCCTTGCCCACAGGAGGCTGTGAAACCACTCCACAGAAGCCCTGACTTCGGATAGTGTCTCCCAGATGAGAATGGAGCCCGTCGCCTGTCCAAAAGCCCCTGATCCTGAGTGTAGTCTGTCTGCTTGGTGTTGTGGGGCGGGGGATTATACACAGAGTCAACAAGCATGAGTTCCACCCAAGAGCAGTAAAGAAGGTATCGTTTAAGCTGCGAACTCCCCTCCCAAGTCCCAGATCCTGTCGTCGGGTCTTTTGAATGCAGCGGGATAGCAGGATCTAGTGAAAGGACTTCCTCTTTGACCCACATTCCTTGGCATCAGCTATCCCAAGGTACTTCACAAAAGAGAACGTAGCTTGAAATTCACCCCAAGCACCAGACAGAGTCTGAGTCCTTCTGACTGCATCCAGGCCGTGCGTGGCAGGGCTGGGCTCCTAAGAGGCGTCTCTTCCCTCCGTTTTCACTCCACATGAGGCCAATTCCTTTATTATTGTTTTTCAGATGTAAAGAGTCATAACTAGTTACTCTACAGAAAATGGAAGGTACAGAAAACTATCAAGGAGAAAATAACAGCCTCCAGTAACACAACAAACAGGCAACAATTCTGTATTAACATTGTGATGTATTTCTTTCCAATTTTTCACATATACATATAAATTATTTAACATGGTACTTTATATGCTTTTTCTCTCCTCACTTACCATTATGTTGTAAACATGTCTCCAGGTCACTGAATGGTCAGTGAACATTTTATTTTTTATTTTCATTTATTTATTTACTTATTTATTTATTTTGAGAGCACAAGTGGGGGAGAGGCAGAGAGAGGGGCACAGAGGATCCAAGGCAGGGTTTCCTGACAGGCTCTTCACTGACAGGCTGACAGCAGCTAGCCCAAAGTGGGGCTTAAACTCACAAACCATGGGATTGTAGCCGGAGCCAAAGTCAGACACTCAACCGACTGAGCCACCCACGTGCCCCTGAAAATTTGATTTTTAATATCTGTGTTTGCATTGCAATAATCTGTCTTAATTTATCCATTCTTTTTCTTGATGGGCATTTTTTTTTTTAATATTTATTTTTGAGAGAGACAGAGACAGAGCAGGGGAGGGGCAGAGAGCGAGGGAGACACAAAATCTGAAGAGGCTCCAGGCTCTGAGCTGTCAGCACACAGCCTGACATGGGGCTCAAACCCACGAACCAAGCCAAAAGATCATGACCTGAGGCGAAGTCTGACGCTTAACCAGCTGAGTCAGCCAGGCGCCCCTTTGATGGGCGTTTTGATTGGCATAGTGCTCTGCTGTTGTCAATCTGTAAACTTTCTTGTGGATAAATTTTTGTGGACAGCTTGGGGAAAATTTCTAGAGTTGAATCAGTAGATCAAATGACCTGTTTTTAAATTTCCTAATGCACGTTGGTAAATTAACCTCCGGAAAGTCACCAGTGTCTATGTCAAAATCCAAGTCCGGGGTATCTGGGTGGCTCAGTCGGTTGAGTGTCCGACTTCGGCTCAGGTCATGATCTCACAGTTGGTGGGTTCAAGCCCCACATCAGGCTCTGTGCTGACAGCTCAGAGCCTGGAGCCTGCTTCGGATTCTGCATCTCCCTCTCTCTCTGCTCCTCCCCTGCTCATACTCTGTCTCTGCCTCTCTCAAAAATAAATAAACATAAAAATTTTTTTAAAAAATCCAAGCCCCCTTCAGTTTCTCATGTTAAAATGTATACTCCTAGGCCCCAGTGACATCAGAAGCTCTGAAGAGGGGGCCTAGGAATATGCTTTTTAATACACCCTCCTAATCCTTATACACATTAAAGCCTGAGAACTATTGATACGCTACGTTCAATTCAATAAACATTCATTTCAGCAAACACTTAATAGAAAACAGGGAGCCCTGAGATAGTATATCTAAACCAGAATTTAACTTAAAGCCTCTTTTTTTGGCCTCTGAAGTTTAGATTTTTTCTTAGTCATGGTATGGTATAGTTGAAAGATTTTCAGCTAGGGAATCGGGAAACTTACTGTAAATAAGAGATAAGTAAGTGATTCAGTTACTTCCAGGGGGTTAGCCAGAGATTCAGTGACAGCAGTGAAACTAGGACTCGGGTCGACGGAGGGCCTAGATCTCCCCAGCCTCTGTAGCAGAGACAAGGCCCCAGTGAGAAGATAGACTCCTCACGTGAGAGACTCCGCCTCAGCCAGGAACTTTTATCTGCCTTCTGACAGGCAGGGCCGTATCTCAAGACCTGTGTGGGCAGCCCAGACCCTGTGAGGGGTCCAGGGGCCCACCTTGGTCACCTAATGAGACCAGGCCACTGTGCGCCTTAAGCCCTAAGGTGGTAACACCGAAGCTGGACCGAAGAGGATGGGGCAGCCACGCAGAGCCACGCACGAGAACAGAGTTGGAGGTGGGGTCCAGAGTCAGAAGGCAAAAGAGCAGAGACTCATATTGTAGTCAGATCTTAACTGCAAAGGAAGACAGAGCGAGAGGGGAGCTGCATGACTCTTCCTCAAGGATGGGGTCCCATCACATAACTTCACTGTCTGGGGAGGTGCCTGCCCGTAGCTCTGCCTGCCTTTTTAAATCTGAGCAGTGCTGTGCACCGGGCTGCCTTCTGACAGCAGGTGAGTAGGAGCATCTGGCCGAAGGAGGGACAGTGGGTCAGAGAAGAGGCTCCTGAAATTGGGAAATCAGGGAAATTCTCTGTTAACAGCAGAAAACATAGTAAACAAACAATTACCAAATTGATAATTTTTTTTTACCACCCTCTAAGGAAGTATGCCCGTCTATCCTGTCTGCATAACCCTGCTCAAGTCCATCAGACCACGCCTGTTGGTCACCTCATGGCAGATGGCCAGCCTTTCTATTCTACCACCCCAGCTTCTGGGGGCGTCACCGTCATATCATTTGCTTTCACGCTCAGCCTCCATAAACAGCTCAGCTCCTGATGCTCCCTAGTTCGTGTTTACCTTCTGTAAATCACTATTGGGGTTCCTCCACGCCCAAGTCCACATCTTCCTCCTGTGACCGCACCAGGCAAAGCGCAAGAGCCAGAACCCAGAGGCACCAGGGAATTCGCCTCTGATCAAAGCATCACTGCTTCCGTGCAGGGTCTTCATGATCCCTTGGCTGTTCCCACATAGCATCACTGCTCTCCTCATTCTTGGCCTTCTGGTCCAAACTTGTCCATGATGAGGATGGATTCTGCGAAGGTCTACAACCTCCCTTCAGTCATGGGTACAACAGATGGAAGGTGACTTCCCAGACGTGGCTGAAGCAGTTGTCATCACTATGACGTTGACTCTATGCAAAGCCCATCTCCCCCGCGTCCTTTACAACTTCTTGGGTTGAGGCACATTCCGATGCCTAGAAAGAGTTCTAACTACTGGAAAGACCTGGCTCCCTCAGCCAAGAAGGTCCATGTGGTGGTGACAGAAGTACCTCCAGATCTAATCCCCAGGAGGTAGATGTTGGAGTTTTGTGACATCCAGACAAGGTGTCCACATGCTGTCGGCAAATCTAAGGTGTTCAACAGAGAGGGCAGAAAGTGTTCAGTGGGGTCTGTGGTCTGACAAGTTCTGCTGGTGATCGCATTCTTCCCTGTCTGTGCCGACTACATGTCTACTCCCCACACACCTTGCTAATAAGTGGCTAACTTTAAGAGTAAAAAGCATTCACATGGTCTCTGGCCAAAGCTGCTGGACCACCCCGGCCCAAGCAAATTCTGAATCCGCCCCACGGCTGCCACTTCATGGCTTTCCTACCACCTCTTGGGAGAGCGTCACTGGTATCAAGTCTGTCTATCCAGCCAAGATGTCCTGCCTCAAAGAAGCGCAGCATCCCCAGATGGTGACGTCCCACTGTTGTAGTCAGGAGCAACTGGTCAAACCTAAAGACTCACCACATATCAAGAGCCCCATTTTCCATCACTGAAATGCCAGACAACTCAAACTGCTGTGTAGACAAGTATCAGGAAATCCGGAACACCGGGAGATATCAGAAGCCACCCCACCCCAGCTCTGAAGGCACCCCCACTTGACTGCCATCTTGACTGGACCAGCAAAAAGAGTCCCTACACATCGATCAGAATGTCCAAAGTAACCAGTACTGATGTTCCCAAATACTGGCAAGGAGGTGAAGAAATCGAATTACTTTTGCACTGCTGGTGGGAACATAAATGGCATAACCACTCTGGAAAACAGTTTAAGTTTTTTATAAAGTTAAACATGCACATACCATATAGTCCACTCCTGGGTGTTTATACAAGAGAAATGAAAACTTATGTTCACGCAAAAGACTGTTTATCAATATTCATGGCAGTTTTATTTCTAATAGCTTAAAACAGGAAACCAGCCAGACATCCTTCAAGGGGAAAATGAATAACAAGACCATGGTACATCCAAACCATGGAAAACTGTTCAGCAACAGAAAGGCGCACACCCCTTACATACAACCTAAGTGGGTCTAAGGGCACTATTCTGGGTGAAAGAATGCCAGTCTCAAAGGGTTGTATACTATACGACTCGGTTTATAACAAACTCAAAGAGACAAAACTGTAGCGATTGAGAATAGATCAGTGCTGGAGGTTAATGTTGGAAGAAAGTGTGATTCTAAGAGAATTAGCATAGATTTTTTGTGTGTGTTGATGGAATAGTTCTGTATTTTGGTTGTGATGATGGCTATTCCAATCAATACATGTGATAAAATTTCATAGAACTATGCACACGTGCGCGCGCACACACACACACACACACACACACACATGCATGACACATACACCATGTAAAAACTGGTGAAATCCAAATAAGGTCCACACCTGAGTCAATAGTACTGTACCGATGTCAGCTTCTTGGTTTAGACAGTGTGCTAGGCTAGTGTAGGATATTATCACTGGGGGAAGCCAGATGAAGTTATATTGTTACTGTACTATTTTTGCAAATTTTTGTGATTCTTAATCTATTTACAAAAATGTTATTAAAAGCAACTTCAAAAAACCCTTTTTAAGTTAAAAAGAAAAAGGGAGGGGTGCCCCACCCCAGAAAAGAAGGATTCAGCCACTGGCCTCTCTTTTATGAACAACTCCTATTGTTTATTTTGCCACTTTCTGATTTATGGGTAGGCTTCTATGGCCTCGCCCTCTGCTTTTCAGAGACGGCCCGTCTCAGATGGAATCAAAGCTCCAGTATTCCAACGCGGAGTGCGAATATGCCCCATTTCCCCTCCCTGAGACTTGTAACTTCAAAGCGAGGTAAAGACTCAGAGATCTAAGAAATGGTCTCACGATGAAAATCTAGGACAAATCATCCTTCTCGCCCCTGCACAGTGATTTCTTTTCTGGAATAGCTCTTTGTCTTCTCTGCTCTTCGTACAGATTATTCTCTTCACCTTCACCAAATGGGCCCTCCTCTAATGGAAGGAAATTAACCCTTCTTTGCCCCCTTTCAGTCTCATTCAGCTGAGGGCTTTCGTATCGCTACACTGCTCTCTCCGAGCCTTGTGCCACAGCTGAACACTACAGCGTGAGATGGCCGCCTTCCCTTTAAAGCACATATGCCTCTGTCAGACATCTTTTTGCCAGATTTGGCCATGGAAAGGCAGTTTGGAAATTAAACTTCTCATGAGCCACTTGGGTTTACAGAATGGAATTGCACAAGGCCATGGGCTTTTAGGTCAAGGGGTACTTGCTGAGCTCACTGCCTTCAGGGCCCCATCTTAATGAAATGCTTGCATTATTTACTCCCTTGCTTTCCTGAGGGGTCCCCAGCATCACCTAAGATGGAAGCTGACATACGGGACTGATTACGTGGCATCCTGTCCGGATATGACAAGACACTTAGACATAAGCCACTGTCTCTCAAGATGAGCCTCAGCCCCCAACTTCCTGCCGTGTGTTATTGTAGGGATTCATCTCAAGGTACCATGGTGAGAGGGACAAAGGTGCACCTTTCTCGGGCCTGGCTTTGGACCATAGATCAGGACAGTGTGCTAGAAAGGTGAGAGTTTGAATTGTTGATCTTCAGTAGGCGTTGGTGAATCTCCTAGCTCTGCACGTTCTGGTTTCAAAACCATACTGAACAACGGAAAATGAAACCTGCAACTTATTTTTAGCTGCTCATGCTAACTCATGAGATTTCTTTTTTGCAAACCGAATAGGATAAAGGCGACTTCAGCTGGCTAAACTTAATCTGATTGACTTCAATGGTGATCAAGCCTACTTCTCTGATACTTCGCAAGTGACCCTTGGTCTCAGGTGATATTTTGGCCAACATTTATTATTTTGCTTAAAATTACATTTCGTTGAGCTTTAAAAAAACTGAACAAGTATACTATAACATTTTCTTGTGAGAGGAATTGAGAAATAAGTTATAAGCCGTCTTACCAGAATCTATTCATTAATTTGCTTTTCTATAACCGTTTAGTAAGTACCTACTTATTTTTTAATTTTTTTAATGTTTACTTATTTTTGAGAGAGAGACAGAGTGCGAGCAGGGTAAGACAGAGAGAGAGGGAGACACAGAATCCACAGCAGGCCCAGGCTCTGAGCTGTCTGCACAGAGCCTGATGGAGGGCTCAAACCCATGAACCATGAGATGAGTTGAAGTCGGACGCTCAACGGACTGAGCCACCCAGGCGCCACAATAAGTACCTTATTTAAATGAAAACTTGGAAATTTAATTGAGCCAGTATGTTGCATTACAAAGAGCAGAATACTAGAAATTAAGGAACAGGGCTTTTATCTGGGTTGCTGAGGTCTTCTATAATACTCTCCTTGAACGTGATTTTCTCCACCTCATAAAAAGGGCTGAGATGGCATTCTGCACAGCGCCTTGCCCATCCTGTGGTTCATGAAACATATCTGACACTGAGGGCCGAGGAAAGGTTGAGGCACAATTTGGAGGCAATGATGTTGCTGTCAGACCATTCTTATTTCTGTCTCCCTTTTTCCTGTTCTGGGAGGGACAGACTTAAACAAAGCCTGTGGTCTGCTTGCCAGACAATTTGTGGGTCCCCTTGGGAAACAAGCGATTAAGTACTTGAAAGACTTCCGTAGGTATTTTCAGTCCCTAGGTCCATTCCTCAGTTCATGGAGCAAGTCCTCCTATTTTAGGAAGTGGCTTCATGAGACAAAGCTAAAGGATTCCACTGTAGTGATGGGAGCAGAGAAGAACTCCCAAGTTGGTGTTGGTCAGTGAAGAGCATACCATATGAACCCCCTTCCCTGCACCAGAAGATGCTCTGGGTGCCACGGGAGATACACGGATCTTGCAGGAAGCAAGTCAGGTACATGATTAAAGGTAGATAATTCAATCAACAAAAACTTATTCTGCTTGTATCTTCAGTCCGAAGGAAGTGAAGATTCGCTGAGGTTTGTTAAAACTGCTCTGGTGAGAAGAGATGCATGGTTATGGCCTTTCTGAGCTATGTCTTTAGCTGAGAGAAGAGAACATGACTTTGTTCCCAGGTCGAGTCTTGGAGTATTTGCTGCCCAGGATAAAGGAGGATATTAGGAGAGGACGATGTTCTCACATTATGTTCTCTCACAGCTTTTACCAATCCATGAGAATTCTTCCTCCTCCACTTTAGTTCACATCCCCACCCTCCCTCCTCACCCTGCTTGCCAATCTCTCAAGAAAGAAGAAACTCAGCCATCCTGCTGAGGATGCGTCTTGCCAGTTCAGGATCTAGTGAAACCTTGTTGTTCTTTCCTTCAGTGCCATGTTGCAAATGCACCGAGAACTAAAAGGAGGAACTGTTCTGTTGCTAAAGTTGAGATAGTGATATCAAAACAGTGGTGAGGCGTGTGGGAGATCTTCCCACAGGGGAGCCGAATTGCAGTGGGGCAGAATGTTGTCGACCAGAGTCTCCCTCACAACCCTAAGTCATTCACCACTTTTTCTCTGTTGAAAACCACTTGGCTCACATTTCCCTTCTCCCTCCGGGTCTTTCCTAGAGGGTAACCTCAATTTGGTCCCCAAGGTTTGCTGCCTCGTCCTTGCCACCAAGTGTGTACTCCATTCTCACATCTTACACAGATCCTAAAGGCTCGAAGTAAGAAAACTCATCTCTAAGAATTGGAGCCTTCCCAGAGTTCAGATTCCTCGGTCCTGTCTGTCTACTCAGCCATTCATTCTACTGCCTCATGAGCACCAAGCAACATAATCCTCCTCTCCTATTCCCAGGCAGAGTGCAGCTGATTAGAAAGCCCCCTTTGAGAGCCATCTGGTTGACATATACAATTACTGCCAACGAGCAAGATAGTCAGCTGGCCACATAACCAGGAGGCAGGAGACTCGGAGTCTAGCTCTTGGCCCAACCGACCTGGAAAGCAAGCTGGGCTAGATTTTTTAAAATCACAAACATTCAGAGCTGGAAGGGATCTTTGGGGCAAAATGTATAGATGCTAACAGAGAGCGTTAATCACTAAAATCATGCATTTGAAACACTAACTGTGGTTGAGGAAAATCTCTTACTCAGAAATTAGACTTCTGATTGAAAAGTTCGTTTTCAATATATGTTGAGGAAGGAACTCATAATACCAGTTGAGTTTATTTGTTCAGGACAGAAATGCTATTCATAAGTGGAAACCAGGTCAGTCTTGGTGGTTCGCTGATTTTTCTTTAACTGATTATTTGGATTAGAACACTCCAACAACCTGATAACAAACGTCCTCACACATGCTGGATATATTAGGTACAAACAGAAACAAGATAGACTTTTAAATACAGCAAATGGGCAACTCCCTTATCAAATGTGTGATCTTGGGCAAATGACTAGATCCCCTCAGCCTCAGTTTCCTCATCTGTAACATGAAAAGACACCGAGTGCGGACTTTTGCTCATATGGAAATATGAGCTTTCCCACTTACTTTGTCTCATAAAACATTTCCAAATTATGACACATCTCTGACCAAAACTGTTAATCTGCTTTGTTCTCTTCACTTTTCAACGTGGTCTAATTAACTCCTGTTTTTATTTTCTTTTCCACCTTCTGGTCCAGCCTGTCTCCAGTTGGTGGCATCCTAGGTACCCACCGTTCCCAAGGCCTAGGAAGTTAAGTCTAGTTCATATAAACAGAATTAGTCCTGGCTTCAGAGAGTGGGGATCCCTCTACTAGCATTCTGACAGGAAGAAGTTTCCTACATCATGGCAGAATGCAGATGGAAGAGGTTTTATCCTCTGAAGATTGCTGGAAAGACCTAGACTTTGGAATTGGTCAGACTTAGGTTTGAATTGTAACTCTGCTATTTCCCATGTGACTAGAAATCCCAATTAGGTCCTCACCCAAAGTTGATAATAACTAATACTCACTTTGAAGCCTGGGTTAGAATTAAATAATACAATATAGCCAAATATTGAGTATGTAGTAGGTTTTCAATAAATGGTAGCTATAGACTTAGCTCTGACTAAGATAGGAAACAGAAGTTCCTGCCTAGCTCTGTAGGCAAGATGGAGATGTTCAAAATAGCACTGGACTTTCAAAAAATTTTAAGTAAAAATATCATCCAAAGCCATTTTTAGTCCTTGATAAATTAAGTCACCATGTTGTTTCTAGGACTAAATACATTATAGACAGATGTAATAACCTCATAAAATTTTCTAGACTTTTTAATGCTAAGAATTTAAACAAAAATTTTGAATTTGCTGAATATTTCATTTGTAAAAATTTAGATTAGAATGGCCTAACCTGATAACAAATGTATCCAGAACTGTTGAATGTCCATATTAGGTGTCAATGGAAACCAGCTGTAATTTTTAATGCAGTGAATGTAGTAAGGAAATGTGCAAACCCATCCAAATGTTTATAAACCAAGGATTCCTCTGGGACTCAGTGCCCGGACTTTACTTTTAAATATACAGAGTCAAGCTTTGTTCATACTTGAATTATATACTTTGCATAAGCCGTGCAATTTAACTTTAACCCACAGGACTGAAAATAAAATGAGCTCAGACTGCAGAGCAACAAGACCGTGAGCAAGGAAGAGCGTTAATCAAAGTGAAAGACGCACCCGTCACTGCCTTCTCTGTCCGTCTCTGACCTGCTCCTGCCAGGCTGTTTAGGGTTCCTTATACTTGAGTCCTCAGAGT
Organism: Paguma larvata; assembly: GCA_030068075.1. NCBI lineage: Eukaryota > Metazoa > Chordata > Mammalia > Carnivora > Viverridae > Paguma > Paguma larvata. The sequence goes on from CM057824.1 coordinate 35,509,517, forward strand.
GGCAGAAAGAGGTTAAAATTTTCATCACGGAAAAAGGATTTGTCTTTTATTTATTTATTTTAATGTTTATTTTATTGTTGAGAGAGAGAGAGAGAGAGAGCAGGAGCAGGACAAGGGCAGAGACAGAGGAAGAAACAACATTTGAAGCAGTCTCCGGGGTCTGAGTTGTCAGCACAGAGCCCGACACGGGGCTCGAACCCACGAACTGTGAGCTCATGACCTGAGCTGAAGTCGGAGGCTTAACGGCCTGAGCCACCCAGTCGCCCCAAAGGGATTTGTCTTTTAAATTAATGTGTGTGTGTATGTGCCCCCAGGAGGTTGATGAGGAGCACGCTATTTTTAAAAATCATAAGTGAACGCCTACCCTTGCTACTTGTAATCATGACAAAGCCTAAGTAATTCAGGCACGAGCGTGGTGGCGTTTTTTGGTTTGTTTTTTTAAGTGCAAAACAGGATTTACTAGTCTAGAATGTCTGCCTAAACAAGCTCATCAATCTGAATGCTTTTCACTACAATTCGGATTTGTTTAACACAAGCAGGTTTGGTAAACGGGCCAAGTTTGCTCATTGAGCATGTTTAGAACATCAGATAATAAACCAATACGTGGCTTTGAGGCTCATTTTGACAGAGGGTAGACCGGGTACCCACTGGGAGATTTGGAAACCGTTTGCCCTGGCATCAGGTTTGAGAGTGTCAGTAGGGGACCTGACCACGCTCACCACTCTGCCCCTGCGAGGACAAAACACCATTTACTCATCTCATGGGAGCATGATATGGATTACTGTCCTTGTCATTTATTGTCCCAGGCAGAGGAGGCAGCGACTTAGTTCTGTGTGGTCACAGTTGATTCCGTGTGGTGTATATCTAGCCTACATGATCATAATTTGTGAGTATTTTAACATGATTGTCTAGCTTTCTGATGCTATTCCTAGGGAACATCCGAACAGACGCTAACAGCTTCAAATGCCTAGGTGTTCACTTCAACCCTCCTCTGACCCCACTGCGAGGACTCTGCTTTATAGATGACCGTATATTAAATTGGTACCTTGTAACTCAGCCTGATAGTCTCTCTAATTCTTGACCCCCATGGTAAAGAAGGAATTAGCCTAAGGACACTCCATTCTAATTTTCTGTCGCTGTCAATGCTAACCAGAGCTCATAGAGCAGTGTTGTGGGGGTGGGGAAGATGGTTCCACCATTGGTGTTAGACCAGGAGCTACTGTTTCCGTTAGAGCCACGTTTATTTCTGGAGTAGTTGTGGGGGAGAGAAGCGCTCCAAAGAGAAGAGGATTCGGTGTGGCTCAGGTACGAGTGACCATCTGGACAGCCCAACTCAGAGACTTTAAAGTGTACGGAATAGAGGTGGGCTGGGTGCTTTCCACACATTGAGCTGAAAATCACTTGGGTTCTGGGGAACGAGACAGAATGAAAGCTAGAAACAAAAGATCCGGTTGTGAAACCTAGCACCTAAGTTAAGATGCTTGAATACAATTTCTCCTTTAACAAAATTCTGGGGAACTTGAATATTTTGCTAACATGACTATTTTTAGCCAGTCCTTATAGAAGACCGAGGCGCTGGGGAACTGGCAACCCCAGAAAATAGGAATTCATTTTTGTACATGTTAAAATTAATTAGCATTAGTATAGTCAGTAACACAACAAGGCAATTAAAGACTTTTGGAGAGATAAGAAGAAAAATGTAAATATATATTCAAAACAAGGCTCACAGCATTTTATAAAAACGTTGGCTTATGTCCAGGATCTAAGGGTGGGAGTGGGTATGGTTTCTTTGTAGCTGAAGAAAGTGGAAAAGAATCTGTTTTATTTTCTTAAAAATAAAAGACTTCTTGTTTTATACAGCATGGCAAAAGAAATGCTTTTCTGTTTTTTACCTGCCGGCAGCTTCTGGAGGAAATTTTTCTAGCAAGCTATGCTGTTTTCCTCTCTTTGGGGACATAGCGACACTGGTTTTGTAGCAAAACAGTATTTGCTTATTAGGCATTTCTTCAAAATCCTGAATAAGCAGCTCTTTCCACATTTTTTGTTCCACATGTTAAACGTTTCACTGCAATTTGAGCTTCAATTGTGTATGTGTGTGTGTGCGCGCGCGCGTGTATGTGTTGATAGGAAGGATTGAAAGGGGGTGCATAAGAATTCTCGAAGGTTTTTTGTTTAAAAAATTAATTCCTACAATTATGTATTGGAGTCTCTACAGAAGGCAATTCCAATTTATTACACAGAGCCAAACTCGATCCCATCAATCTCGAGCAGCGGGGGTAGGGAGGTGGTATTGAAGAAGACATGAAATTTGGTGTTTGAGTAGATGAGATTTAATTTTCGGAAAACATTTCCCTCATAAAACGGATGGCACCCCAGTGTCAGCCCTGACCTCCACGATGTCAATGTCATCGTGCAAGCATAGCTAAGATAAGCCTCAAAGTAAAACAAAGAAACATCACATCTCAGCACAACACCGTTTCTTCTCTTTCAGCATGTACAACATATACACATACAGCCTTTGGATATCCCTGCTAAAGCCTCGTTACTTTACAGTTTAGCTTTTGGAGAGAGAGGGAGGGAGGGAGGGAGGGAGGGAGGGAAGAGAAAAATCATTTTGCATGTTCTATGTTCTGAGCAGATGCGGTAAGTATGCTGCTGCAGGTCTTAACATTATTTAGGTCAGTATCCTAAGGATGGCTTTTATCGTTCATGATGCTCAGCTATCCCGTACATCCAAAGGAATTCAGCATCAATTTATTTTTCTGTGCTGATTTTATTTGCTTCTAAGTTTAAGCAAATTCATTCACATTTTAATGCAATTCCAACCGAGAAGGTATCTGCCGTTCTGCACTGCAGATACATTCAGCAGGATACATTTACACGGCTTGTGGTTAGAGGTTATAGCACGGTACAGACAGCCCAATCATGCATTCTTCTGTAAGCCTGCCGGCACCGTTTAGGATTTGAAAAATAATCTGGAAATGCTATACCCTGCATAATATTATTTTTTACTTTACAATAGCTTAACAGTTTCGGATTTTTGTTGTTGTTGTTAGCAATTCTATGAAATTAATAGTCTATCAAATGCACCCCAAACCAGATACATACTGTATTGAAAGCTTTCTTCAAGAAGAAGATAGGACAGTATTCATTCCGGCTTATTTTCTTCTTTAGCAAAAGGATTGTTTGATTCTCAGAAGCAGAAGGACACACTCATTGTGCAGCAGCTCTGCTTAAGTGTACGAAATGCCTTCTACTGTCTGGTTGCAGAATTTGGAGTTTGCTAAACAGTGTTTAGTGATTGGGCTCATCTTGCATCACCAGTTGATGACATTTTTCTTTGTTCCCTCCTACCCAGTTGAACCAAGACTCTGAGGCTGATATGCAATGTCACTTACAACATTAATCAGATACTGCATTTAAGGTGAGCTGTCCCCTGCCTCCTCCTTCCCCAGTGCTCGTGTCTGCATGCAGTGCGTATCTTGCTTCCGCGAGCCTAAGATGGCAGGCAGGATTAGCCGTGCTTTTGCTGCGTGTGCATGCTGTGTATAGAATTCATTACACGTTGCCTAGTATTTCAGATGTGAGTATGTAAATGCCCAGTATGCCATATCATCTGGTAGCGAAGACTTGTTTTTGCCTCATTACAGCCTTAGATATTTCAACATCACCTTTCAGTTCCGATTCATTTGCTTCTGGATGTTTGCTTTTCATCACGTTCAAAATAGGATTTTACCTTTTTTTTTTTTTTAACAAAGCCAAAAAAAAAAAAACCCCTAAAAACAAAAACAACAACAACAAAACTCTGCTACCAGATGGTGTCTCTCCTTTCTTCTTGCATTTGCTGTCTTTTAAATAATGTATGTTGTATTGTTAATTAATGTGAATATCAAATTAAACACTTGAAACTTACATATTTATTATGCAGGTAGGAGGCAAGGTGGAATCTATTTTTAACTCTTATGCACTCCATGGTGTGCACACAACTTGGTCTCAAATTTGTATTTTCAGTGCTGGTATCAGTGGTTTGATTTTCAGCAAATGTGACAGTGGCCTTTGCAGTGGTCAGCTCCGGGCTTTGAACTCTCAGAGGAGGAAGGGGAAAAAAAAATTCAACACACCACCTCCTTGGTTGCAGCCTCAGAGAAACCTTGGAAGAGAAACTTCTTTTTTCAATCCTGTTTTCCTGTTGATAAATTCAGTTCTCGTGATCACAGTACATTCAAGCTGTTCTGCGTATGATTTTTTGGTGTGTGTGACAATTGCATCTAAAACTTGTGAGCAAGAAGACGGAGAAATCAGTTGGTCTCCATCGCTTTACATAAAAATGGCCGAGTGTCTTGTCATGCTAGCACTGCATTAAGTGATACATACAGGTAGGTCGGAATTTGCATGTTTTATAGATTTTTTAAGCCGTGCAGCAAGAATATTAGGGGGATTAAAATATGGCTTTTATAATAAAAATTAAATAAGACAGCTGTAATTTTTTGGAGGGAGGGTATTAAATTGGAATAGGCTTTCCTATTCAGATACTATATAAATGTAGAGCTTTGCTAAACTTACAAAATGATTCTGCTATAAAAGTGAGCTGATTCCTTTTTTAAAAATTATATATATATGATAGGTGTGGCGCCATTAGACAACAAAAGAATTTTGTGAAAAGTCTGTTGCTCCAGCTCCATTTTAGCTTGAAACTAAAAATAAATGGTTTTCTTGAGATAATTTCAAAGAGCGCAAACAAGCTCCATAAGAAACATTTAAAAATATTTAATTTTTAAGAAGCGGTCTTTAAACGTGTTATATGAAAGATGAAAATAAAAACTTACATGCTTCCAAAATCCATTTTAGATAATATACGAGAACAAAGATACTGTTTGTATATCTATTATTTGGAGAGATGAGGAGTTATAATTTTTAAAGGGAGGGGATATTAAATATAGATGGCCCTGTTAGAAGAAAGAGAGCTTCACCGAAAGAAAAAGAGTCTCTAGAATGGTTCATTGCAGACCATACAGCTACGGGTCTGTAAGTACCAAATTCTGGCACTTTTCAAAATAATTTCATGGGCTCTTCGGGCTTAACTTCCGAAATATATTTTAGTTTCGACTTAACACTGGGCCAGAACCTGTTTCCTTGGTAACCAAATCTTATTTAAAAATGCAATAACAGATATGCAAAAGATTGCCTTAAAAAAAGAAACAAATGGTTAATGAAAATTGTACAGTTCTTTTTCCTCCCATATACAGTCTGCACTGGTTTTAGACGTTTTTAAATGCGGTCTTCAAGCCTTAAAAATTAAGCCATCTTTCTACACATATAGAGAAAGCTTGCACCGAGAGAGCTTTTTTCTTCCCCCTTTGTGCTCAGTACTTTCAAAAATTAAGGTTTTTCTTTGTAACATGCTCCAGAATGCTGGTCAAGGTTTGTGTACAAAGGTGTAGTTTCATTATCACTGGTTCCCCAGCGCCAGTGAAACAAAAGCCGTCTCAGAAATTCTGAGAATCAGAAAATGGTTATGCTCTTGTTTTCCCCGATCCCTCCATCGGTAACCTCAGAGCTCTGGGTAGAGAGGGACCCAAACCCAAGCCCACTCCCCTCCCCTGTAACGATAAATGCACATCGAGCCTTTGTGGAAACATCTTTGCAGATGTATGAGAGGAAGATACTGGCAAACCCGAAACCTCCCTGAGGTTTGCTCCGAAGTGAAGAACATTGAGACTCAGAACCCTCTGTGTAAATAGCTGCTTTATTCTAGCAGTTTGCCTCATATCCCAAAGCACTGTCTGTAAAACCAAACCTCTAATGGGCTAAAGGTTTGTTGCTGCTGTTGTTGTTGTGTTGTTTTGAGGCCAACTTGAATATTTTGCTTGGAGTCTCTCTCTGGCTCAATGATATTAGAACATGATTCACCTCATAGTGATTTCGTTCTTTGGGCTTGCCATGAAATGTCCTTCCTGCAATACCTTTTTTTTTTTTTTTTTTTTTGGCTGCTCGGGAGCCATTTTCCTTCTTGCCTGTGACTTAAAATGACTAAGTACATTTTGAGTATAGCATCAATCAGAAGATCATAAACCGAAGGGAAATGTCGGAGACCCGATTCAGTATTGCCTATGTATTTTAGTACCGGCAGCATTAACAGTTGCAGTAGGATCAAGCTAATTGTCATTCGCTCTGGAGCAAATAATGAGCCGGGCATTTGTAATTAAAACACTATTGCTATTCAGAAAGATTACAACTACAATGTCTTCCATTTTGATAGGCCAGTACAAATTAATCATTTTGAACCTATTTGAATCTTAATCACAAGATTAGATGGATGCAATGGAATTGTTTTACCATAAAAATGAATGCCAGATAGATGCAACAGTGTATTTCTTCTGTATAAAATGTTGGTCCTTTTATTGTTAACTCAAGCATGGTTGCGTCATCTTGTAGATTTTCAGACCTAATGATTTTTTGTGGCATTATTCATTTATGGTGCTCTTGGCCTTGCCGAAAAGAATTTTAAACACAATTCAAGGAGGTTGAAAACCAAGTAGGACTGTTGGGAAGTATATTGTACCATTGTCATTCTAATAAATAGCCCAGTGAATGGAAGAATAATTATTATTTATTACTTTGTTGTGTTTCGCCTTAATGCTTTGCCTTCATATTTCACAGAAATATTTACAAGGCACAAAGCTTTTCTAAACTTACCCATTTACAATTATTATTGGATTTCGTAGTCTGGCCAAAAACACTTCTGATGATTGCAGAGATGGCACTTACGCCTTCTCATTGTTTAAAAGGCTGTGCTTAACCCATTTACGCTTTTTGGCTAAGGTGATTATACGAGGCAGGCCAGAGCAGGTGCGACAAGAAGAATGTGCAAACAACTATCTTTGTTCTCACCAAAACAAAATGAGGAAATCTGTGGTTTTCTACCTGAACGATTTATAGTCTACAGTTCTCAACTCTTTTTCTTTGGAGAATAGGACATGTCTTCCCAAGCCTCAACTCAGTGAGACTACCACGGTTGTGCGTCTTGCTACTAGAGTGATGTTGATCTACCTCAACCATTTCCGTGGATCCCCCATAAAAAGACTGGTAGCCAGACCCTGTTTTAGAACTGGTTGGTAGGGGACGGAGGATCGAGAAAAAGATCTAGCACTTCTATCTTTAATACTAAATCCTGCTTAAGCCTTTGAGTTCCTACAACCATGTGGTTCATTCTGACAGCTCCCTTCCAGGGGAAATGCTGTTCTTAACAGCTTTGTTGGTAATGAAACATTCGACACATTTATTGAGCACCTGCTACAAGCCAGGCATATTCCAAAGGCTGCAAATATAGTAATGAACAAGAGAGCAGGGCCTCCTTCTTACGGACCTGCCTCTAATGGAGGGGAACGGTGGGGGGGAGCTCAAAAATAAATATGGGACCAATTAAAGTAGACAAGCGCAAAGGAGAAAAACAAAAATTTAAAAAGCAAGAGCAAAGGACTCCTGCGTGGCTCAGTTAAGTGTCTGACTCTTGATTTTGGCTCAGGTCACAATCTCACGGTTTGTGGGATCAAGTCCCGTGGTAGGCTCTATGCTGACAGAGCCTGCTTGGGATTCTCTCTTTCCCTCTCTCTCTGCCCCTCCCTGTCTTGTGCACTCTCTCTCTGTCTCTCTCAAAATAAAGAAATAAACTTAAAAAAAAAAAAAGAGCAAGAATGATATCTTGGGAGGAAAAGAGCCACTTTCGAATGATCGGCCAGGGAAAGCCTTCCTGAAGAGGTGGCGTTGAAGCGAGAGCTACCTGCAGGGTGTCATGGACCCAGCCAGGGGAATTTCCAGGGGTGCCATTATGAGGCAGAGGAGTGCTCATGCTCAGACTGCAAACTCCTTTCTTTGTGGAGCCGCTGCTCTAACGGAGCCAGGTCTGATGACTTTGCAGATTCGGCCTTACATAGGTCAGCTTCCCCGTATGTACGCAGGTGGCTGGTCTTAGTCAAATTCCCAGGATGCAGTGCCAGTGAAGTCACTGTCTGTGACCCAGTCCCACCCTGAAACCACCTAAGAAGGGGCAGTGGTAGTGATGAAATGCTGACCTAGATTTCACGCTAACCCAAGAAATCCCCAGCGGAAAGGATTCTCGGAGCTTTGTTTTTCGTAAGAACTCCAGAAAATAAACACATGGCAAAACATTGAGGCAGTTGTTTCCTTTCATTTTTTTTTTCCAAAAGCAAATGGTGGAAAGGTCCGACCCATCCTGCCAATAAATTGTCTTTGTGCTCTAGTGCCTAAAACACTTTAGTGCTACAGATCTCTTTGCCCAACAATGACTTTCTAAGGACGTCACTCCTTGGTGTGGTATTTCTCTATTCAAGCAAGTAATACTAAAGAAATTCTTTTTAAGAACCACGACTCTTTTATGCCTTTTAAGTTGGTCTGCTAATGAAGCTCTGAGAACAAAGGGATAGGTTTGCTATATAAGTTAGAAACCGTAGCACCTATGATGTCTTCAGAATGTGTCAGAAGCATCTCCTAAAATAGATTTGCAATATAGTGGGGTTTTTTATGTTTTTATTTTTATTTATTTTGAAAGAGAAACAAAGAGCAAGCAGACAGGGAGGGGCAGAGAGAGAGGGAGACAGAATCCCAAGCAGGCTCTGCACCACCAGTGCAGAGCCCGACGCAGGGCTTGAACTCACGACCCGTGAGATCATGACTGGACCAGAAATCAATAGTCAGACGCTCAACCGACTGAGCCCGCCAAGGTGCCCCTAGTGGGTTTTGTTTATCACAAGTTAGAGGTGGCCTGGCTTGTTTGGTCCTTACACTTTGTTTGGTTTTGACTAGCTCATGAAATATTCCACTGCCCAAAGAATATTCTAATCCTTTGTAGGAGAGCCTTGCCCACCAGGGGGGAGTGGGCCTCGATAACTCAGGTCACTTCCTGGAGCATCGCTTGTTGAGCATGTATTGTGTGACAGACACTGCTCCGACCCAGGCAGTATGGAATATGACATGAAATACCCCAGGAAACTTGCATCCAGGTTCCTACACAAGGCTAGAGCATCGTACGGACAGGCACAATTGTGTCCTCTCTGTTCCAGAAAGAAACGAATGGCATGCTGTTCTCTTAGTGACCTTTTATGCTGTTACCTTGGAGGCCAGCCTTCAGTTTGAGGGCATTTCAGCTGATGGCAAGGGTGCTTCTTCCCGGGACTCGATATCTCATCCTCATCACCTTCCCAAGATGTCTTGGCTCCTAATAAGGCCACCGTCTGTCTGGCTGCCCTGCTCCAAGCTGGTCTGCCTACATTTGCCAGGTGACTTCAATAACGGCTGCCACTCTTTCGCATTCATGAGCAGATGTTAAGTTGAGAGGCCCTTGCCTGCAAAAATTTGAATTCGTGATGCAGGCAAGATGCTTCTGCCTTTTTACCTTCCCTGGCTGACAGTGGGGTCTCCCTGGTGTCTGTCCTGCAGAAGGCTTGGCAGGTAACAGGTGTATCAAAGACCAGTTGCCAAAGCTTATGTCTCTGTTAGGTGATCCCCGTGTGGCTCTGCTATGGCCTCGACGTCTCATTGCCCAGAAAGCTGTTCTTTTGATCTTGTAACTCATTTTGCAGCTTTCCCCTTAATGCCTTCCTTGCTTCTGCAGCTATTCCTGCTCAGGGTTCAAGACCAGCACTTGGGTCTACACTCACTACATTTGGCCTGCAGAGGCAGTTTGTTTTCTGGTTCTGTTTTGTTTTAAAATTGCCAGCGTAAATATTATTTCTGTGCTCACGAAAAGCTGTGGAAGCTTCCATGATTTTCCTTGTATAATACAATAAACCTCTTCCTGCCCCTGTGGTCATTGCTGCCAAATGGATATTTTGAAAGTCCTTTTTCCTTTTTCCTGCTAAAATGTTCTACCCTGACTGAGGCCTTGCTCTAATTAAGGCCTAACAGTCCTGCCCATCTTCCCCAGCGCAGAGCGTGACGCGAGTGCCTGCCCCGAGGGCCTTACAAGCCAGTGAGACGAGAAAACAAAAGCCACCAGCTGAGAATGTGGTTAAATCCCAGAAGGGCAGTGCCCTTGTAATTTTTCCCCCCTTTTCTCTTGTTTCTTGAGCTGTGGAAGGGAAGAGGGGAAGCTTTAGCAGGGAGAGAGAGGGGCTCCGTCACCGAAGGATTCTCTAGAAACTGCAGGCTACTGAGGAAACGATGCGGAAGAGAATGGGGTGGTCATCTGGGAGACGAAATGGGCCGATAGAGGCGACTGCAGACAGAGAGGGCTGCAGGGGGACTGGCGGGGGGCAGAGAAAATAAGAGCGACAGAGGGAGCAGTCAGGAGGCTGCAGGTAAACAAAAGGAGATGCTGCTTTGCCTAGCTGGAGCTGGGGGTGCGGGGTCCAAGGGAGAAAGAGCGGAGAGGGGTGCAGCTAGAAAAAGAAGTCTTGGGACAGCCCCTAAAATGCAGGCTGCAGGCTTGCGGTGTAGGGACTGGCGCCATGATGTTCTGTCTGGCTTCCATGGTGATGTTGGCCTTGCGGCTTCATTGTCCCGCGTTGGCTAGCACAAAGAGCCTACAGACTGACATCCTTAAGGGTAATTTATCCCAGAATTTTTATGAAGTCTCCATCCCAAGGCTCTCTTCTCCATCTGAGAATGCCAGAGAGCCCCGCACCCCCTCACCCCCATCGCTCTGCGAGATCTGGATTAAATTTTAAATGAAATAGGCAGACTTGTCACATGTGCTGTGATCTTCTACAAAGCCCAGACGAGGGATAGACCGAAAATTCGTGATTCAAGCTGCAGATTTTAGGAACTCTCTCCCCGCATCACATTGCCCATAACAGGCATGCTGCTCTGTTTTTGGAGCCCCCAAAGCCTGCTCCTTGCTCTTCACCGGCTCATCCAGACCCTGATCTGCGTGCCAGTGGTTGCTCTCACAGAGTCCTTGCTCTGTGGACGGGCCACACCAGCTGGCGTGCCAGCCCTCGGTGTGGCCATCATCCCTGTACCGCTCGCTTAGCTCTAACAGGAATGTGAACCACAGACTTCAGTTGCCATGAACCTTAGACACACTTTTTTTGTCACTGAGAGAACTGTGGCCCAGAGACTGCGACTTCTCCAGGTCACTTGGAGAGTTAAGAGGCCATGCTTGACTTCCTAGTCAGCGAAGTTTGTACAATACGCTTCTTTTAGGTCACGGGGAAGCCCGGTCCTAAAGCACAGGGTCAGATAGGAAATATTTTATGGTTTTGTGGATTGAGGCACAATTGGGGATACTACATAGATATTTATACAACAACGGAGAAAACAAATTTCTATAAGCCTTGTATTTTTAATTTCTTTTTTTACATTTATTTATTTTTGAGAGACAGAGAGAGAGACAGAGCACAAGTATGGGAGGGGCAGAAAGAGAATGAGACACAGAATCCTAAGCAGGCTTTGGGCTCTGAGCTGTCAGCAAAGAGCCCGACGTGGGGCTCAAACTCACAAACTGTGAGATCATGACCTGAGCTGAAGTTGGACGCTGAACCGACTGAGCCACCCAGGCGCCCCCTATAAGCTTTTTTTGACAAAACTTAATAATACATAATATTAAGTATAACAGTAATAATATATGCACTGCCTTGCCATAGATACATAGATGAATGACAGCGGGTATGTCCTGATAAAACTTCACTTGTGGACACTGAAAGTTGAATTTCATGTAATTTTCAGATCATTAAATACAAGTCTCCTTTAGATTTTTTCCTCATCATTTAAAATTGTAAGAACCATTCTCAGTTTGCAGGCTATACAAAAACAGGTGGTGAGCCAAATTTGGCCCATAGGCCCAAGTCCGTGGGCCCATTTCCTAAGTCCAAATCTGCAAATTGGGGGCCCTTTGGCCAGTCCAGTCCACACGTGTGTTTTATTTGTTAACAATTTTAATTGAACCAGTGACAATAGTTCTGTTTTCCAGTTTTTTTAATTGCTTCGAATCATAAATTCTTCTCATTATACGTATATAGTTCTAATTATAAAAGTAATATATACCTACTGTGAAATAATTTGAAATGTTGACATTTGGGGATGTCTTCTTTCAATCTTTTATCTATGCATGGTGATTTTTTTTTAATACTTGAGATAATATTTTGTAGACAGCCATGTATCTTCTTTGTGTTCACTTAATATTATGCCGTTTTTAAGGCCTTTCCTCACATAATCTTTTAAAACATTATGAGGAAAATCTTGAACCTTAATGAAAGGGCCAGCCGAATGAAATCCCACGTGGCCACCACCTCGCTTCTACTGTTCTCAGTGGCTGGCAAACCTCGTTTTGTGTAATCCTCTCCTGTGTCGTTTTGAAGCAAATCCCAGATGTCACATCACTTATCTCTGAGTATCTTGGTATGATTCTCTGAAAGACAAGGATAGAAGAGAAAGCCCCTTGGCTTAGCAAATAAATTCTGAAGTATGTAGGGGTAAAAGAGAATGATGCCTGCAACTTAGAAATGGCTCAGGAAAAAATTAGGTAGGTAGGTAGGTGGGTATGAGTAGAATGTACACAGGAGGTTTTTTGTACTGTTCTTGAAATTCTTCCGTAAGTTCGAAATATTTCTAAATAAAAAGTTTTTTAAATGTAAGTTACTAAAAGAATACATTTTAAAAAATGCGATTTGCTAAGAGAAATAACCACAGTATCATTATCATCACCAAAAAAGAATAATTCCTTAATGACATGAAATATCATAGCATTTCTCCTAATATGGCCTGATTTGTCCAATTATGTCATTAAAAAATAATTTACTTATTCAAAGCACCATTCCAAATAAGGTCCTTACAGTACAATTGATATTCCCTTAAATTCCATTTAATTTATTGGTTTCCTTCCTGCTTTCTTTCATCCTGCTATTGCTCTAAAAAAATTCGTTGAAAAAATACTGTTTGACCTGTAGGGTTGCCTACGGTCTGAAATCTCATGACTGCATTCCTTGGTGCTGTTTTCCGTGTTCTTCTGTCGCAGAGATTTCCGGTAAATTGGTAGTTACGGCTGGAGACTTGATCAGATCCAGATTCCTTTGTCTGTCTGTCTGTTTGTTTGTTTAAGTAGTCAACATTTCATAGATTTTCATATAAAAGTCTTGAATTTTGGCTTCATTGGAAATTTCCGCAGATCTGGCCTCCCCACGTGGCACCAACTGATCTGGGGCTGGGTAGTAACCACGCTTCTTCCCCACTCAGGCGGGATGTGACTTCTTCTGCGGGCCCCAGTTCATGTTACTGCTGCCTGGCTCCCAGGAACCTTAGAGCCCCGTCCTAACCACCGCCTCTTCAGGGGTTCTGGTAGACTTCTCCAAGCGCCGTCACGAGAGGCCTTTCAGGAATGTGGTAGAGATTAGAGAAAACGATTCCGACACGGACTTTTTAAGATGCTTAAAGGGAAAAGATAAGCAGCTACATAAAGGGAGGCCAAGTGATAGCACTTTGCTGAGTGCCCAGGATGAGGGGAAGAGAGAAGAAAAGTAAAACGACAAATTAATAGAGCGCCGCGAACATGGGAGAAAGAATGAGTAACAGACCCCTCACCCGTGGCGGGAAACTAAGGAAGGAAATGGATTTAAAACGAGACAGACTTTAGCCTATACATTATGATAATATTGAAAGCTTAAAAAAAGGAGAGAGAGAGAGAGAGAAGGGGGCAGTAAATGTTACATTGGGCAAGAGTCCTCAATCGGAAAATGCAAGCACGTGGTTGGAGCAGAGCAGAAATCACATGGGGATGAAAGGAAATGAGGTAGAAAACGAGGAAAGCCTCCTAGAAGAGGCCACTGGAAAAGGACCAGGAGCCATGGTTTGGAGGTGTTGAGAAGCTGGTGGACATTTAAGAGGAGAGGATCTTGAAAGTCTTAGAATTTTTTTTTTCTGATTTGCAAATGTATTGAACCAAAACGTATTAAAGAGGTGCAGAAAAACCGATCACGTTTAGTTGTTTGAGAATGAATAAAGCTTTACAGAAAAGAATAAAATTATGACAAATCGGGATGTTCCTGGAAATTTCCAGATAGTTCCCCATACTCAAAAGAATGATTAAGAGAGAGAATCTGAGACTGGTTATGAGGAAGGGTGGAAAATTTTGAAGGACAGGCTGATTATGTAAGTTTTCGGCCGTGGTGTTTAAAACCGTTGCCATGATATTTTAGTTATTAATAACAATTTGGGGGAAATCTGCTCACTTCTGGAGAAACATTTGGCTCTAATGAGAAAGAAATGCCACTGTTTGTGAATTCCCAAGTGGATGTAAGGAGCCATTCACTTGCTAAGCCTCTTAGGAAAGCCAGAGCCGATTTCACCCTTAACAAGCTGTTGACAGTGTCTGATCAAGGTACCGCCTGGAACATGTTAGCAGAACAGAGAGTGGACTGTGGAGTCAGACCTGTGTTTAAATCCCTTTATGTCACTCGCCATGTGACCCTGGCAGCTGGCCCATGGAAAATTTCTAGGGTATAAGTGTTGCTGTATGTACGCGGCTATGAATCGTACTGTTTGGATGACAGGAACTTAGAGCTCTGAAATAATCGCCTTCCGACTCCAGCATCCACGACAATTTATGCCTAAAGAGCGGTTACTGTGCGCCAGGCAGTATCGTAGATGCTTTATACTTATCATCCCATTTAATTATTTAAAAGCCCTACTTGGTAAGTGTAATATTAAAAGTAGCTTCATTTTACGGATGAGGAAGCTGAGGCTCAGGGAGGTTAAGTAACTTGCCTAAAAGTACACAGCGAGTGACTCTGCAAGTGACAAAGGTGGGCTTTAAACCCGGACCGGCAGAATCCGAAGGCTGAATCGCCTTGCCCTACCACTGCCGTGTTCCCATCTTAAGTAAGCACAGTCATGCCTCATACGGGCACTCTCCACCCATGGTTCTGACTTCATGTGCCTCAGGTTTCTTGGAGGTCTCCAAAAGATTTCATTTCCAAAAGCCTCAGTGGAAACACACAAACTTGCATTCAGACCACAAGTGTCTTTAGGTTGGAATCCACAATTAACGGCAGATCGGCTCAAGGTTTGTGGAGGCTCTGGTTGGCGGTTACTTACACAAAAACACTGCAGCGTTGTTGTTTTTGCAAGTGGGAAGATGAATCATTAGTTAATAAACGCAATTCAGTGGAAAAGATCTTTCTAAACACGCGGCCTACGGAGAAAGACTGGAGAGTGCTTGGCTTTGGGAAGGTCGGCAACTGCTCCCGTACATGTGTCTGCATGTTGCCCAAACTGCCCGCCTTCAAAACCCTGCCTTTATTTTAAATTTTTTTTAATGTTTATTTATTTTTGAGAGACATAGAGACAGAACGTGAGCAGGGGAAGGGCAGAGAGAGAGGGAGACACAGAATCTGAAGCAGGCTCCAGGCTCTGAGCTGTCAGCACAGAGCCCGATGCGGGGGCTCCAACTCATAGACCATGAGATCATGACCTGAGCCGAAGTCGGCCGCTTAACTGACTGAGCCACCCAGGCGCCCCTCTGCCTTTATTTTTAAATGACAAGATTCTTGTACTTGACTTCAAGTCAATATATTTTTCCGTGATTACTTAAAATGTTTTGCTGGCTGTGTATTTAATATTGCAATCTCCTTTATTCTTCAGAATGATCGGGTTCTTCAAATATAGGCAGGGAGTGAGATGCAGAAGTGCAAACATTGTATTCCAAGCTGAAAACAGGATAAGAGGCCTTTGATCCTTTTAAGTTGCAACCTGGGAGTAAATCTTTGCTAGAGAAAGTTTCAAAATAAGACTTACACTACCAAAACGCTGGGAACGTGGATGAATTAAAAAAAAAAAAAAAAAAAGCGAACAAAATCTGCGAGTTAGTGCTGCAAGCGGATAGCTCCGCAAGGCAAGCTTGTGGCAGGCCTCAGTAAATACTTTTTCATGAGCAGGCCCTGAATCTTGGAAGAAAGATCCTAGCAGGCGGCTAGTGCCCTTTATTCGAGGAAGAGGACCGGGCCTTTTGCGTGAAATGCTTTTTTATACCACGTTGGGAAAAATCTATCTAGGCCTCTCATGACAGCCATGGGAAAACACAGGTGACGCCCTCTTTCTGAGAATTTGATTACATTAAAATTGCACTTGTCTTTCTCCGAATCCTGCCTCTCTCTGCAACGTGCAGGGTTTGGATGCCGTCAGGGACCTGGATCTGGAACCCAGGGGCCCTTCTGCGGCCCCAGGCCTTGTTCTGATAGGCTCAGTGGCCGCTGACCCCCTAACTGGATTGTCCTTGGGCCAGGTTCCTAAGCCGTTGTTCTCCCTTGGGAACGAGGTGGAGGCCGCTGCCCCGCTGGTGGAGTCTGGGGCCCCGCGGGGCCGTCGTAGTTTCCCACCCCCACCCCCCATCCCGCCGTCGCACCAGGTACGGTCTGGGCCTCGCAGGGCCGTCGTGCGTCCGCCATCCCCCGGTCCCGCCGCCGCTCTCCGGAGGCCTCGTCCTCCGCGCGGCGATTCTCCGGGCGCCCCGGCCCGCGGGCTGAGGGTCGGGCCGACCTCTTCCAGCCGGGTCGCGTCCGCTACCCGGCGCCGGGGGCGGGCCGGGCCGGCAGAGCCGAGCCGCCGGCGTCCATTTTCTGGGCGGTGCTGTGTGGCGCAGCGGCCGGACTCGCGGGTCCGGAAGAGCCATGGACCCCCGGGGAAACGCGCTCTTGCCGGAGCAGTGGAGCCCTGTAAGTGCCATTCGCTGGGTCTGTGTGCGGGGCTGGGTGGGCGAGGTGCGGCCTGCGGACGCGGGGCCCCGGGCGCGGCCGGCCTGACCCCTCCTCTGCCCAGAGGGAGCCCCGAAACCTGGCTGGCGAAGGGTGACGCAGAGCCGTGAGCTCTGCAAACGCTGGAAGACCGAGCTGCTGCAGACACCGAGCGCCCGCAGGTGCTGGGACCCGGGGGCCTGCGCCCCAGCGAGGGAAGGGGGTCAACTGCAGAGCGGGGCAGGTGGCGCCGCATCTAGTGGCCCAACTGCGCGGCTGTGCTGGAGGGCGGAGGGCGGGGGGCGAGGGGGAGAAATGCGCACCCAAGGGCTGGGGACGTTATGGGCTCAGGTCCAGCAGGCTCAGGAACTGCACTGACAGTCGCAGCTCCCCTTCCCCGGCCTGCGCCTGGGACCCCAGTCCCTATCCAACGGGAATCTGATGATTTTCTTGGTTCAACACCAAGCCCCTGAAATTGAATGGGACGTGCAAAGGCAGGACCCAGCCCCCAGGGGTTTGCAATCTCAGCCTCTTACTTCTGCAAGTAGTTAGGTCTGTCCTGTTGGTACAACACAACCGCCCGCTGTAAGCTGCTGCTTTGCAGAGTATGTAATAAATCACCCGAGATTTTAGTCTGTCCGCGATTCCACTTTATAAGTTCTTCTCTGCTGCAGGTGAGTGACTTAATTCCATTCTGGACTTTGGCCCTAATTGAATATTCCTTTTAAGGATCCATTATAGATGATGTATGTTATGGTGTCTTATACATATTTTAAAGATTAAAGACTTCTCCTAATTACGGAGCTCAACTCCTCCGGTCAGGTTCTCATGGTTAAAAAAAATACAGGAGGATTTAGTCTGTGTTTTCCGAGAAACTTCTGGTGAGGTACTATATGTGAGTGTAGTGTTTTTCCAACAAGAGTAGGGACCCATTAGAAGATTGTAGAATCAGTTCAGTGCGTTACTACAGAAATTTTTTTAGAAAATCTAAAACACATAATCCAATATAGAAAAGAATTGAATGGAAAATATCAGAGTGCATTGCATATATTAACTGTTGTGTTGAGACTTTGGGGTTTGTTTATATAATGTAATTTTTTTAAAGCGCGGGGTCACTGTCAAAAGTTTTTAAAACCCTTATTTACAGGCTCTGGAATCAAATGAACATGGGTTTAAGTCTCAGGTTTGACATGAACTTCCTGTGTGACCTTGAATAGATTCTGTGACCTCTCAGAGCGTCTTTTTGTGTAGTTGTAAAATGGGGACTGTCTCCTACATCGAGGGGTATTATGAAGGCCATACGAGGTCATGTATGGCAGTCGTTTTGCTCAACGCTTAACTTATAGTAGGTGTTCAATACACACGCTGATGACAGTTACTGTTGTTGAAACATCAAATCCTGACAGCCAGTCATGGGACATTGTGCTTTTTCTTTCTTTTCTTTTCTTTTCTTTTCTTTCTTTCTTTCTTTCTTTCTTTTCTTTTCTTTCTTTCTTTCTTTCTTTCTTTCTTTCTTTCTTTCTTTCTTTCTTTTCTTTTCTTTTCTTTTCTTTTCTTTCTTTCTTTTAGGTCTTGATGTGGAGGAGATGGAGGACTCAGAACCAAGAATTTCCAAGTGATTTCTTCCAAAGCACAAGAAACTGTTAGTGCTGGTGTGGTCTAACTGAGGTAACCGAATTTGCATCTCTCCTTAGTGTGTATGAAATAAGAAATGGTTTTTCTGAGGGACTGAAGGACTCCCAAGGGGCATACGATTTGTGCCAGCGGTCTAGCAGGTTTGGGGATTACAAAATGACGACACTTAAGTGAACTGTTGTTAAGGAGACGTGAGTGTGTGAGGCCCCTGTGATGCAGGGGGAAGGAACTAAGTGAAACAAGGCTTCAGGACAACTGCTGTCTCCTCCCAGTTCTGTCAGTGACTGTTGTGGGAGTTTCTGTAAATCTCTTTGTAGCTATCTAGCTTTTCCCGACTGGAAGGGCCTACAGACATCATTGAGGCCCGGAGAGTTTTAAACAACTCTTCGGGCTGACCCAGTGGGCTGGGGCAGGGGCAGGACGGCACCTTGGATCTCAGCTGCTCAGTCACGCGGCCGGCGCTGGGCCTGCTGCAGGGCGAGCACCATGCTAGGCACTGAGAAGACAGACGTGAAGAGGCCACCTCCAGGACTCTTGCAGTTTATATAGACAAGAGCTGACAACCCAGCAAAGTATGCGCGCCCGCTCTCTCTCTCTCTCTCTCTCTCTCTCTCTCTCTTATTTACTCCTCACAATACCCCTACAAGGTTAAAAAGGACAAATGTGAAGGATTAAAGTGTGAAAATGCAGACAGGTCACAGAGGGCTTGATATCTCCTACTACACTCGTGGTGCGCGTTCCGTATGCAGAGCACACTGCGAGGACCGCAGAGTTCAAGGCGAAGTGCTTGCCCTTGAGGAGCTTACAAACTAAGCTCCAAAGAGCTGGTCAGATGGGCAGTGCCTGACCTTCACCCCTCCTTCACCTGCTTCTCCAGCAGTCAGAGCGGGCTCTGTTATAGGACCTGAGTAGCTAACATTTCACAGTTCTTGCCTCTCAGTGCAAGTTTTCATTTTTTTCATAGTTAACAGAAACTCCCATCCAGCTATTAAAACTTATACTTTCGTGGTGCTTGGGTGGCTCAGTCAGTTGAGCGTCCGACTCTTGATCTCAGCTCAGGTCTTGATCTCACAGTCATGAGTTCAAGCCCCGCATGGGGCTCTGCTCAATGCATTAAGCCTACTTAAAAATTAAAAAATAAACGTATACTTTCAACTTATAAATGATAGTAAGGTCTTCTCTGAATTAATTCATTGATTTGTTCATTCAACAAACAAATGTTTATTGAGCTCCCACAAGGTATGTGCGTATTCAAGACCAGACGTACTACTATATTTTTATAATCATGATATTAATCATGTTCAATCTCTTAGCGAGGAATTATTTGTCCAACTGTTGGAGATTTGTTATTGTTAACATGCTAGAATATC
Organism: Paguma larvata; assembly: GCA_030068075.1. Lineage (NCBI taxonomy): Eukaryota > Metazoa > Chordata > Mammalia > Carnivora > Viverridae > Paguma > Paguma larvata. The sequence goes on from CM057824.1 coordinate 35,529,204, forward strand.
AGCTCCAAGGAAGTTCAAGATTGACTCCTAAAGGATAGATAGGTCTTTTTAAAAATCTTGAAATCTTAAGAAAGGAATTTCTTCTCTTTAAAGTTTTGATTTTGCCATTACTATCACCTGCTTGTAGAAGTCTTTTATCTGTGCATTTAACCAGTAGACGTAGAGAAAAGCAGTTCGGCAGGGGGGCTTTCTTTGGCTTGAAATTCTCCCCCTTCTAGCTTTGTAGGCTACCCAGGACTATGCGGGTTCAAACGTAAAGCAATGTAAGAGCTACTTTACTTTACAGAGTACAGAGTTAGACATAACTCCATTAATTGTATCAAGCAACAGAAATCAGATTGTAAGTCTTGAATGCTCCTCGTAATAAACTTAACTCCAAATAGAACAAATGAGATGTTGAATGCGAATGTGCTTTGTAAACTTTTAGGAGTTCTCTAAATGTTATACAGCAAATATTTATTGAGTGCCTGCATGAATACGTCACTGTGCTAGAGAAAACAGATTCAGCAGCGAAAAGATCTGATCCCTTGCCTCTCAGACCCTGTTACGTAGGTGAGGAAATAAAATATGCAGAAATAACTGTGTGGTAAATGCCAAAAAACGTGGTTCGGTAATTTGAAAAGGAAGAGGTCTCTTTTTTCCCCTAGGAGTCAAGGGACTCTTTCTTGAAAAAAGGCATTTAAGCAAGTCCCTTAAGGAAGAGGAGTTTCCATAAAAGAGACAGGGAGAAGGCATTTGAGATGGGAAGACTTAGCAGGGGAACAAGAGAGTGTGGGGCATATTCAGGGAAAGGTAGTGAATCTAGCTGAGTTGGAACTGGCCTGTAGAGGCATCCGGTGGAAAATAAAACCGAGAACATTCAGTGCCAAACAGTAAGGGTCTTGAATGTCAAACTGGGAAATATGAATGTATCAACCAGTAGGAGCTATCGAATATATTTGAACGGGGGAGCGTCACACCTCTGTGTCGGGGGCATGCTCTTGTGAGTAGCTCCTGGGGAGATCAGTCAGGAGGAAAGGCAGGGCAGAAACCAGAGCCTTGGAGACCAGTGAGAAGGCTTCCACAGTCCACCGAGGAAAGGTGAGAGTGGGGGAGGAGAAAGCCTAAAATGGGGGATAGCAGTGAAATGGGAAAGGGACAGATGCAGAGGAAAGAATTGACATAATCTGACGTCTCAGTAGAGAAGGAATAGCTAAAGCCGCCCCTAAGATTTCCTGAGCGGCGCTGCCCACGAGGGAAACCTCAGAGATGGGAAGGGGCTGCATTTGAGAGGTGTTGAGTTTGAGGCGGTGACATCCCTTAGACAGAGAGAGCCTCTGCGCTTCGTAGGGGGGCCTGGGCCAGCTTGGGAGTCAGTAAGATGTAAGAAAAAGTCAAGAGGTGGGAGGATAGATTTTCTAGAGAGAAAGTATAGGGAGGCAAAGGTTGAGAAAAGAAAGAAGGCTCCGGGGAGGACCTAGAGGAGGAATCTGGCAAGAGAACAGGACTCCAATAGCCAGCAGAAGGGGTTTCCTGGTAGAGGGAGACCGGAAGTACCAGATGCTGGGGGGTGGGGGCCGGGCTCAGGGCGGCCACTGGACCGACAAGGCTAGACAATGTTTGTTGGCACTTTCCTTTGTGAGGTATATGACGTGCAGAATGAATATTAAACGGTTTCATTCCCAAGAGTTTGTGGCTTGCACAAATCGAGAATCCCTATTAAATTTGACCCCAGCAAGGCCCAAAACACACTTCTGATTACTAAAATTCCAGCTGTTAAATGCGGTCATACACTTTATTCTGTTGTGAGCAGGCAGACCAAAAAATAATCATCGATAGAATAAATTCTTTAAAAACTTCATTTCTGTTGATGCAAGAGGTTTTCTAAAAGTAATTTGATTCCTTTGCCTTTTACTAAAAAGCTACTGTCTGATGTATGTGTGTGTGAGGCAGAGAGAGAAGAGTGTGCATGTGTGTGTGTTTTCATGGGCATATGAGCTTAATACAATGGAATGAGAAGACTGGGGTCAGATAAATCTGGTTTCACAACCTCACCGGGCCATTTTCCAGGCTTGTGACTTCAGAAAAGTTATGTCTCTAAGCTTGTCTTTTTCTGTCTATAACTCAAATAAGATTATTTGAAGATCGAGTAATATATAATTTGGTCAGGATCGTACCCTACTAGGCAGTTAGTAAGTGTCCGTTCCCTTCCTCTCACAGCCTTGTATAGGTATGTAAGTATCTATGTAATACGCATCCATACACAGAGCCTTATCTTTATGACTCATTTTAACGTGTTGATTTTATCACAGAAAGAGCATTCCTCCCACTTTAGCTAATCTGTCCTGCGATAATTCAAGTGACTGGCAACTTAATATGGATATGATTCCACCTGGGGGGGTTTATTAAAATGCCTCAGAGATTCTGATTATTTAGATTCGGGGGAAGGCCTAGGAATCTTCATTTATTTTTATTTATTTATTTATGTTTATTTATTTTAGAGAGAGAGAGAGAGAGAGAGACAGAGCGTGAATGGGGGAGGGGCAGAGAGAGACACACAGAATCGAAGCAGGCTCCAGACTCTCAGCTGTCAGCACAGAGCCCGAGGCGGGGCTTAAACTCATGAGCCGTGAGGTCATGACCTGAGCTGAAGTCGGTGCTTAACAGACTGAGCCGCCCAGGCGCCCCTTAGGAAACTTCATTTTAAACAGGCAGTGCATGATGAGGATTAACGAATGCCAATTTCTAGGAAGCAGAGGAAGGGACAGACCTGAGACTTGATATGCTGATTTCAGATCCAGTGTCTGTCAGAGACGTGTCTATGTTCCAGTGTTTTCCATTTGTATCTTTAATGTTTATGGATTATATTTGTAATAAGATAAAAACAAATGAGTCCCACAGAGTCCAGGAATGCTAGTACTGTTGTACCCCGCTGTCCCTGCAGCACAGCACATCCACAGCAGGACGGGGTGACCTGCCCCCAAATCGGCTTCTCTTCCTGTGGAATAAGTGGTGACACCCTGTCCCTGTGCCCAGAGTTTGCAAAAGCAGTGTAACTTTAAGTGTTGTGGCGCATAAATAACGTATTTAACAGTGGCAGCATTACACAGCGGTGCCGTGAAGATAGATCTTGATGCATTTTTCTCTCGGACTCTGTGTCCTCTGGTTGATAAACATCTCTGCCATTTGATTACATTTCTCTGCCTGTTCGCATCTTGGAATCATATAATTTTTAGGCTAGTTCACATTGCTCATCTATCCCAACGTCACTTAATCTATGAAAAAATACCTGACCCTATATTTCCCCCTAGTCCTAACAGTTTTCTTTGCTTATTCACAAGAAAGGATTGAGACATAGGTATATTCTTGATGTTTAAGCTATGTATGGAGAATATAAAACATATTCAGCTTGTTCATATTGAGTTGTTCTTTAGACTTCTTGCACACAATTTAAAAATCAGATAACTGGAATATGTTTATCCAGATTATACTTAGTCCTTTTATAATGTTTTTGGCATTCCGTTGATGGTTTGCTTCTTTTGGAGGATGCCAGTGGCCTGGAGCCTTCCCAGAGGTTCTCTGTCTACTCCCGTCGTGCCCAAGGGGAGAAGACAGAGCAGCTTTCATAAAATGAGTTCTATACCTTATGTGCATTATTTTAGCCATCTTACTCGAACCTCAGAATAACCTGGTATGGTGGCAATTGAGGCAAAGAAGCTCAGTAGGGCAGCCAGTGAGATTTTCACACCCTCAGGTCCGACTCCAAAGTCCAGCCTCTTCTCAGGGGTAGGGAACCCCTTGTTGTTTCCCCAACCCCATGTAGAAAGTATGAAATAGATCAGTGTTCCTGATTTTAGCTTGGAGACTGAGAGACTGTTGTCCTTGATATTATTGTAACCTCAGAATTTGCAGCAGGAAGCAGCTGGAGCAAAGCTAGTATGTAAACTTGAAATTGTTCGACAAATATCACCTATGTGCCAGGTGTCAGATCAGGACCCCACACTCGTGCGGCATTCCTCACCTGTCCTTATCTACTATCCAAACGCTGCTGCAGGCTTTCCTTTTAAAGTGAAAACACCAGTGGATTTCTATGCTGATAAGACTCGTCAGTTTGTGTCTCATTATAGCTGTTACTGTCCCTGTGCAGGGCTGAATGTTCCCAGAGTCACTGTGCCAGTCGAATGTTTAGAACAATTCCTAGAGGGTTGGGCCAGGGGTGCTCAGCAAGTGTTTGTTTGATTATCCTCTGAGGTCCTCAAGTCTAAGGTGGGGAGAGGGAAGGAGCCCAGAGCCCTGCATAGGGAGGTTGAGGGAAACAAAAAACACCATGGTTTGAGAGACCAGACCAACCGGGAGGCCTAGGACTTGTCCCCATGACCCACTGAGCCACCTTTGGAAGGACAGTCATATAACTTTGCTGGCTTGGCTTCCACGTCTGTAACCACAGAAGGTTTGGCTCAGTGATGATTGAGGTTCCTTCTGGCTCTAAGATGCAGTAATTCTGTTCTCTCTCCAGCAGGAAAACAGAGGTGCTAGGACAAGTGGATGGAAAGTGGGGGGCAAGACTTAACTCCATGTTTGAGGTTTTCCAAGGGTCCTGATTTCAGAGTTCCCTCTGACTGCCCTCTTAGACAGACTAGTACCAGCCAGAGCTGGGTTCTGCTTTTACCTTATACATTTTTGAGGCAAGAGTATGAATGTAAGGGTGGGAGACTGTGTTGGAGAAAATTAGGATTCTTACAAAAAGACAGAGCCTGGCTAGGAATCAAATCAAAAGATAATAAAATGGGAGTTAGGGAATCATGGTTTTCAAATTTCGTGGCTAGAAAGAACCTCAGACATAAACTAGCCCAACCTCCTCACATTCTAGATAAGGACGTAGGAGTCCAGGGAAGTCCTAGGACTTACTCAAGAGCACGCAGCTAGTAGCAAGCTGGGAACAGAACCCAGTCTCCAATGCCCAGTCCAGTATGTTCCCCGCAGAAACATGTGGGTTCTGTCTTATGGCAGGTTTTAAGGAGAGCAGAAGATGGCAATGAGCAAGCAAAGTGTAGAGAGGGGCTGAACCTGTTCTGTTGGAGACAGTGGACCATAATGCCTGCTGGGCTTCTAGTACACATTAGGACACCATGATGCAAAACTTCCATCCTGTTGACCATTTGGACTCCTGTCAATTAAAGTAGTCAGAAGGTGGGAGAGGCAGAAGATGGTTTCCTTTTTTTTTTTTTTTAAGTAGGTTTCATGCCCAGCGCGGAGCCTGACATGAGGCCTGAACTCATGACCCTGAGATCAAGATCTGAGCTGAGACCAAGAGTCGGCCACTTAACCTGCTGAGCCACCCAGGTGCCCCTGGCTTCCTATTTTTTTAAGCATTTTTTTCTCTCTTACTCCAATGAAAATTACTAAGCTATAAAATAATTTAATTTTGATAGGAATTAAATATTTTCTGAAGGAATATGAAGAGGAAGAGCCTGCTTGCACTGGCCACTTCTGTGCACGTTTTGTTGGCCCGTATTGCTGGCCACTTTTATACATGTGTTCATCTCATGGCGTATTTTCATGAGAAACCCAGGGGCTATTTAAATCCTGGAGGAGCATCCTGGGGTTATTTCAGCAATCCATGAAGGCAGGCTTTGTGCAAGGTGAGATAGATGTGAGCTGTCACTTCCTGCTTCGTGAGTTGGACATTGTTTCTAGGCCCCATTTTGTCTGTGTTATTTTTCCTGTTCATGTGTTAGAACAACTTCTGATTATTTGTAGAATTGTTTACAACTAGATAATAAGACCACCAATTCAGTAAAGACAAAGCAGTATTTCTTATCTTGCCAGGCAAGAGAGACCAAACTTGTATGCGTTTTCACGTAGGCATAGAGATTTCTGCTTAGCTCTGTTAGAACATTGATTCACTTCTAGACCAAAGTGAGGATTTTTCTTTTTTTTTTTTAATTAAAACAAATTTTTTTATTGTTTATTTTTGAGACAGAGACAGAGCACGAGTTTGGTAAGGGCAGAGAGAGAGACACACACAGAAACCAAAGCAGGCTCCAGGCTCCGAGATGTCAGCACAGAGCTCAACCCAGGGCTCGAACTCACAAGCCTGAGATTGTGACCTGAGTCAAAGTTGGATGCTTGACAGACTGAGCCACCCGGACGCCCCCAGGATTTCCTTTTTTAAAACTCTACTCAGCATTCTGGGCTGTCCCTGACTATACCTGTTTATTCTGGTTTTGTAGTCCCTGACGTGCACTCACAGAGCAAGGCTTCTCAAGGTCCCAGTGCTCTCTCGAGGCTCGATGCTCGTGGTGGAAGCAGCAGTAGCCAAAGTCGTACCTGCTTCCTGGGTACCCGCTGCAGAACCGTATTTTCTGCCCTTGCCTCGGACTGGTGTGAGTTCCACCTTTGCTTTAATGGGAGGACGACCTTGAGGAAGCAGACGGCACTAGGTTAGATGGGAAAAGCGGCGAGGTGGCTATGAGATGAAGCCCTGAATGGGGTTTTACTCGGACGTTAGAGATCCGGCCTCCCACGAGGACTGTAAATAGGGTTAAAAAAAGAACCTGACCTTTAAAATTTTTCCTGTCAAGGTCTAGCAGTTCTGGAGTTTCTGTAGCCACTACACACTGTAAGTTGACTTTTTGCACTGAAGCACCATTAACTACCTGGGAAACACATCTTTTCTTAGACAAATGTACACTACGGAGTGAGTCTCTTACCCTGTTTTGTTGTGTATTTAATATTCTTAATATTTGGTTTTGGTTTTGACATTTTCAGGAAATCACTCAAGAGCTTTTTGCCACATTTGAATCATCATCTATTTTAAGACTTTCTTTTCTATTTATTGTTACGAGTTTCTGATAAGATGATTTGCGCGTCTCTCTATTTTAGGAAATCCTTTTTGAGGCCTTTTTTTTTTTTTTAATGAAATTTAAATAGGAGTCTTACCTTCAATCCTAGTAGCTACCGTACATTAAAAATGACCTATTTCTTCGCCCCGTGAGGTTCCTTTGCTTAGGAAGAATTAAAAAAGTCGGGTGATTAGTCATTGTGGCGTTCCACAAACAAATCCTTTGGAGGCCGTGATTTATGTTACCGATCAGGAAAAAAAAGGTTATATCTGTCTCTAGACAATTAGTGTCGTGAAAGTTAGTGCCGTGTATTCCCAGAAGGTCTCCCAAGTGTCCCGATTGTTGTGTTCAGGTTTCCGAACCCGGTGGCCATTTTCTGTGAGTTTGAATCCCTGTGTGAGGCCCCTCCCACCGTGGAGTCTGTGAGCATTTTGTTTTCTAAAATGAAAGCACAAGCAGAAACTCGAGCTGTTCTGCAGAACAGCCCGTTCTTCAGATTTTTTTAGATCAGTATATTCAAAAGCATAGTTTTTTAAACGGCCTATTGTGGGTTATTATCTGCAGCGGGTTTGGGTTTGTTTGGAGGCTTTTACTATTTTTTTAGTGTAGACGGCTTATTTACTGCTATTCCTGCTCTCTGTTTCCCCCCGGATACTTTCAGTCAAACAGGTGAGCGAGGAAACTATTTTGATACCTGACTACTGACAGAAACCTTCATTCAGTTTCGAGTTAGTTTCTTTTGGTGTGAGGTTGGCACCAGCTCCCTGGAACTCTCAGTTCCTTTAATATCCCTTCCTCCTCCTGCCTTTTCCACCCACCAGTTTTCCTCAGGCGATTTCTTTTGTCTCAGCCGCTGTGTGTCCGTTTGTGTGACCAGCCAGAGTTTTTGTAGCATTTCCATGGTACATGTAGAAGCTCGTGTCTCCAGCTGTACGTCAGACCTATGGACGGGCTTACTTGACAGCTCTGCCAGTCGCCTGTGTCTCCTGGCCCCTGAGAGGAGGTGGCCGTGTCACAGTCCCGTGCCGCCTCGGAGATCTATGCTGCCACGCCCGGCCTCACTCCACAGATGGCTGTGTTGCCAGCGGCGGCTTCAGACTGGAAAAATGGGAGGTGGAAGAGAAACAATGGAAAACACAGGAGGAGGAAACGTGTGTGCAAGGAAAGTATGTACATGGACCCAGATATCTGAGAGCTCGGGTCTGTGAAAACGATCCCTGTGCGTGGCATTTCACCGAGCGGGGTGCGGGGGGGCGGGGGGACACACTGTGGACTCTGTGCTGACAGTGGGGAGCAAGCGAGGCAGAGCAGGGAAGAGCCTCGGCAGCTTTTCTCCAGGAGCTCCCCGCTGGTGCCAGAGGCCAAAAGGACCAGCTCTGCACCCCCACCCCTACACCCCACGTCTCTGGAGCAGAATTTGCTTCCTTGGGGTGACCACCCTTGTTCTGTTGAGCTGGGCGCAAAGATTCCCCGGAGACACGTGTGATCTTGGTAGATATGCTTTACCGTGTGGATCCTGTCGTTTGAAGCCCAGACTGCTAGGTCGTCCAGGCTGCATTTCTGTGATCCAGCTTTTGGAATTGTTGTGATTTGTGTGACACAGTGGTGAAATGTGGGATCATTCAGAATACTCTGACCCAGGAAGGAGCTACTGGTGAAGGTCTATGCATTCTTAGCAATCGCTGTTTCCCTCACTACGTCATCTGCTAATGATGAATCAGAACCTCTTTTGGAAAGGAAAGCAGGGTGTCTTCAAGAGTTCGAATCTGATTTTGAGGAGCTCGAGTTGACCTTGTGGTTGAAGTGACTTTTGAAGCAAAGTGAAGAGTTTGATATCTGCCTACTCCGCCCCCCAGGATTCATAGATGAAGACATTTTCCACGTGGGCATGAACAAACTGGAGGGATCCTGAAGAATTATTACGTGATCCAAGTATACTCCATGTTAAGGCTCCTACATTAAGGCTTCTCACCACCCCTCCTTCGTTAAGATGGAGTACTTCAGTAGTTTCGGAAGCTGGGACACCAATACCTCACCATATAATTTTTAGGAGGGCATTGAATCACTGTACGGAGATTGAAACACTCTAGGCAAAATAAAACTTATAAGTGGTTTCTACTTAGGTTATTATAGATTAGGGTCTAAAGTTCAGACACATGTGGGGGCAAGAAGATAATGTGAATGTTCAATATGGGTGGGGTATAAGAAGATAGAATAGTGAAATTGTGACAAACCAGAGGCTCGAAAATTATTTTAAGTACTGGAGGGCCAAATGAAACCTATCTACAGGCTGAATTCAGCCTCTGGACTGTTCTCAGCCTCTGGACTGTTCGCGTGCCAGTTACATACAGAGCCACACCATCTGACTCAGCCCACCAACCTGGGTTTCCTTGGTGGCAGCCTGCCCCGTCTTTGCTTGCAGAGCGTTGGGCTTGAAGTTCTCCAAGACCCATCCCAAGGAAAAGTCATGGCCTTTGAACCTTACCCATGTCACAGCAAATAAGGGAACCGCTCTGAATATAAACGGTGTCTGTGTCATACGGGCAAAGCGATTTGTCGGTAGAATCAGCAAAACACAGCATGTGTCCAAAACACAGCATAATGTCCTTGGACATCTTGAGAGGCATCGGACGTAGCAGCCTTGATTATGCTGTGCAGTGCTCACTGTGCCCGTCTCAGGATAGAACAGGAAGAACCCACCAAAGGAAGCCACTCCCTGTTCAGGCATGTTTCTCCCAAGGCAGCCGAATGGAGCCAAGACTGGAGACGCTAACCTGGCTGGCATCGGGCCATGGGGTGACCCATGGGTGACAGTGAGGGACAGCAGGCATTTCATGATATACTTAATCTCTGGTGTTGACTTGCTTGGCCCAGAGATGCTTTCTGAAATATCAAGCAGTTAGCTACTGCCTCACTTGTCCCAGACTGGGGCAGTGTGAGAATCGGCCTCTCTCTCTGTTGACACTTGATTGACCTTCTGCACATCCTGGAATTTAAAATGCCTTGCCTTTTTTCTAAATATCTTTTGACCACTCCTGTTTTCCTTAGCTCTCTTGGCGCAGAGTGAATCATAATGTCTGTAAAGCACTTAGCACAGGGCCAAGCATGTAGGAAGCACTCCGTAAATATTAGCTCTTCCTGTCATCGGCGTCATCGTCATCACCATTATAACTATTGTCATTTCACCAGCCGGTAAGGGAACTTGGTTTCCTTAAACCTGACACGCATTTGTACACCTCAGCCGTCTCCGCCCTGACGTAAATGAAGATGGACCACATATATGTGACCCACTGTGCCAGAAAATGTGCTTGACAAGATGCCCAGCTGACTCATATACTTGAATGTTTGGGGAACACCGCTCTAGATGCTGTGCTGAAGCCCAGAGACGGACTTGCATAGAGATTGGTCCTTGTGGGTTTGCTAGCTAAAAGATGCTTTGAGACAGTCTTAGAGGGTAGGGACATCTTGGGGATGTGCCTTTTACATTATACCGGAAGGATGTATCATGGGGTGGTTTTGACGACACCAGGAATCTGATTCTGAAGGCTAGTGTTCCTGAGCCATGACTTGAAGCTCAGCCTAGCATGTGGTTCCGTTTCACCCGCCCCACCTCCCATCGACCTTCTGGTCATGCAAACCATGTTGCCAAGAAGGGAAATTCTTATGTTAAGAGTCCAGAAAACCTTTGTGTGTCAGGGAACTGACACAAGTAATTATAGTGTAGGACTTCAGTGGTGGGATGTGTATCAGTGTAAAACTGAGGAGTGATGCGGTCTCAGGGAGGATGTGGGGGCCCTGGTAGGCATGAGAAGGGAGGTGTAACTGAGCCTTCTTTAATGTTGATGACTGAGAGTTTTGCCTGCCGCTAAAGAAACATTTGGAAAGATAGAAATAACTATTCCCGTGCTGCCTCGGTGACTTGTCTGGACTGGAAGCTACTAGAGTGGTGAGGACAAGTGCCCACAGTATCTTAGAGACCAAAGCCTAACTTCATATCAAATTAATTGAGTTTAGAGAGTGAATTAATGAAAAGCCTTTTCAGGCCTTCAAAGCTTTGACTTGTATTTTGAGGGAAACATGGCAAAATAGCATTAGTTAATTTATGATCATGGTGAATTTTTCCACTCTGCATAGTGCTTTCAGATGGCCTTGTGCGCTGCACACTTAGCGACCCGGGGTCCCTCGGGCAGCGTAAGACTTGGAAGTGCAGCTGCAGATTTTAGTCCCTGAAATAGTTCTCTCTCTTCCTCTTTTCTTCCTCTTCTTCCTGCTACTGTCAGGGAACTTAGCTTGGAGTTTTGGATCTCAGCCCCCTGTCCCACTTACCCACGTGGGTTGTTGCCATGGTGTCTGTAGTAGGTTGACTGGTGGCCCCCAAAAGAGATGTTCATATCCCAATGCTGCACATGTGACCTTACTTGGAAGAAGCATCTTTGCAGATATAGGTCAGTTAAGGATGTTGAGATGAGTTCATCCTGGATTGTGGGGTGGGCCCTAAATCCAATGACAACTGGCCTTTTAAGAAACATAGAGGAGCACCCCATAACTGGCCTTACAAGAAGCACACAGAGGAGCAAGCCGTAAAGAAAAGGCCATGCGAAGACATAGGCAGAGATTAGAGCGACACATTCTCTAGGCTAGAGAGTGCCTAGAGCCACCAGAAGCTGGAAAAGGCAAGGAAGGATTGTCCTCTAGTATCTTCAGGAAGAACACGGCCCTGCTGATACCTCGATTGCAAACTCAGCGTCCAGAACTGTGAGAGAAGAACTCCATTGTTTTAAGTCACCAAGTTGGTGGTAACTTGTTACAGCATTATCAGGAAGCTGATAACAGTGTCCAGTCCCAGTCTTGATTCAGAAATGCCTGGGAACTTGTGAAAAATTCGTCTCTGGGGCTTTGCACCTGACCATTCTGATTCTGTCAGTCTGGGGTGGCACCAAGAAGCTGAAGTGCGTTTGTATTTTTTTTTTATTTATTTATTTAGGAGAGATAGAGACAGCCTGAGTGGGGGAGGGGCAGAGAGAGAGGGAGACCCAGAATGTGAAGCAGGCTCCACGTTCTGAGCTGTCAGCACAGAGCCTGACGCAGGGCTCGAACTCATGAACCATGAGTTCATGACCTGAGCCAAAGTCGGACGCTCAACCGACTGAGCCGCCCAGGTGCCCTAAGACCCTGAAGTTTTAATGAGGGCCTCCAGGTGATCGTGATACTTCATTACCCCCCAGGAGTGGTGCTCCTCAAGCTCCTTCTGTTCATGCACTTTCCTTTCCTCGGGCCACACCCCTGCTCAGGTGTGCGACCGCCTCCTGCGTGCCTGCGCACTGCACGTCGGGATCTTCAGCCCGGCTTGCTGTCAGCAGCAGGGTCTGTTTTGGAAGCCTGTCGATTGAGAGCATCACCTGCATATTCCACAGGCTCCTCGGGGAGCACAGACTTTATTCTCCTCCTCCCCGACCAGCTCTTTGATCACGTTCCCTGCCTGCTGGTGGCACATCGAGGCAGCGGAATTGGGGTGTAAATCGTCATCCTTCCCTCTCTCTTTCCTCTCATTTCCAGGGAGTTGATTCTTCCATCCAAATAGCTTTCAGATCTTTCTCCCCTCTTCATTCCCCACCTCCCCTTGCCTTCTTTCTAGACTCCCTCCAGACATCCTTCTCATCAGGTGGGTCCCAGAATGATCTGTCTGCAAATTTGTCAAATGATTCTCACTTAAAATCTTTTAAATGACTCACCATTGTCCAGGCTTCACATTAGAACCATCTGGTGGGGCGCCCAGATGGCTCGGTCAGTTCAGCATCTGACTCTTGATTTCAGTTCAGGTCATGATCTCACAGTTTGTGAGTTTGAGCCCCACGTGAGCTCTACACCGACACTACAGAGCCTGCTTGGGATCCTCTTTCTCCCTCTCTCTGACCATCCCCTGCTCGCGCTCTCTCTCTCTCTCTCTCTCTCTCTCTCTGTGAAAATAAATAAACTTTAAAAACTCTCAGTACCCAGTATTCACCCAAGACCACACAAACCAGAATCTCGAGTTGGAGCCTGCCGTTGGTTTTTTATCCAGTTCCTATAGGTGATTCCAATATGCTAGCCTAGAGGATAAAAGCCAAAGTCTTGGTAACATTCAGAACTCTTGACAGCTGGGTCCCTGGCAGTCCGTCCCTCCCTGTCTCCATCAGGCCCTGTCCACACCCTGTGCGGCAGCCATCCCCACCTTTTCGCCATTCCCCACGCCTGTCGTTCTGTCTCAGGCCTCCTCGCCTTTGCTGAGGCCTCTGCCTAGAATAGAATGCCCTTTTTCTCTCTTGGATTCCAAAGAAATGCTCCCTGTCTTTCAGGCCCTGACTCTCGTTCCCCAAACTTCTCCTTAAGGCTGCCTCCTCCAGAGTCCTGGGCACACTCGCTGGAGTGTGATCGTCACGGAGGAGCTGTTTCTACGCACGTCTGTCTCTTCTGTTAGACTGTGGGCTCCAGGAGGTTGCTGAATGAGGGAGAAATAAAGGGTTAAACGAGGCCAAGGGGCTGAAATAATGTTTCTGCTTCTCCGAGTTATTGGGCCGATACCCCTTACAGCCCATCAGACACTTGTTAAGAAAACAAAAGTCTACTTGGTTTTAATGACTGTAATGAAGTTGTGGTAGTAGTAGTAGTAGTAGTAGTAGTAGTTACTACTACTAGTATTAATCGAACACTTGCTAGCTAAGTTCTCTGTAGTCACTGCTTCGTATAACTAACCCAATAATCATCTCAGGTATCATTCCCATTTTGTAGAATGAATTAACAAAATGTTGTGCCATCAGGTAATGCACGATGGCAGAGAATACAAAGTGGAATGCAGACATGATCACCTGGCGGGCAGTGTTGATGGTTTGTAGGCTGGCCAGGAAAAACTGGATCTGTTGGACAAAGTGGGTATTGATAGTCTTTTGAATGGCATATTCGCATTTGGCACTAAATTTGGCACAAAAAACCCATGGCCATTAAACATATTATTCAGATGACGGGATGGTGATTTCTATTTATTAACATTTGGAATCACATAAATACAGTCTTCCTTTTAAGTATGCTAGAAGGAGTTTGTGACCCATAGTCACAAGATCAGGGTTGAAAAACCCAATCCTGCCAATTGCATGATATGTGGTGTTAAGATTTAGCTTAATTTTTCTGAGCCTCGGTGTCTTCATCTTTGAAATGGAAATCTTTCACAGCCCACAGTGGTATTATGAGAAAGAAAATAAAACGTTATGTATGAAAGTGATTTGTAAATGGCCTAGGGCTCAACAGGAGTAAGGCTGAGTGTTCTTGTCCTCGTTCTGCATTTGGGTCCGGAAGGTCGGCCTTTAGAAAGTGTCAGGATGGAGAAGGCCGTGTCCTCCTGGGTCAGTGAATATGGGCACCCGGGCAGGTTGAAGGTTGTCTGATTTCCCGGTGGGGCAGGGTAAGAAGAGGCTGGGTTGTGAGCCCCAGAAAAACAAATGGCACGAGGTAGTTAGGATGTGGGAATGAGGAAGAGTGGTTAGAAAATTAGTCTTCCGCTTACTGAAACAACAGAGCTGAGAGAATGTAACTGGTCCGGGTTTTGCATTGGTTCACCTGTAACCAAGGACCTGCCCAGATCGACTCCAGGAAGCTGGTTGTTTTAAGTAAAAGTTTTCTTTTCTGCAGTTCAGAAGATTTCTGGATCTCTGCACAAGAGCTCACTTACCCTGAGGTCTCAATGTCTTGATTCCAAACATATTAACGCATTAACACAGCCAGAGCTGTTCTTCATAGAGCCACTTCCTCCTAGTGTAGATTCACCCTGCTTCCTCATCAAAAATGAAACCAAGGCTTTATCTTTCTTTTATCCTGATAGATTGAAAAATGTTTTTTTTTTTATTTTTTTTAATGTTTTTATTTTATTTTTGAGAGACATAGAGACAGAGCGTGAGCAAGGGAAGGGCAGAGAGAGAGGGAGACACAGAATCTGAAGCAGGCTCCAGGCCCTGAGCCGTCACCACAGAGCCCGATGCAGAGCTCGAACTCACAGACCGTGAGATCATGACCTGAGCTGAAGTCAGCCGCTTAACCAACTAAGCCACCCAGGCGCCCCTGAAAAATGTCTTCCAAGTCCCAATCTGGAAATATAATTGAGGGAGTGGGCATGGGGGGAGAGGTTAGAAAATGCCCACATTCTGCCGCTCTTTGGAGGCGAGCGTAGAAAACAGCCCTGCCTTTTTGTCAGAGACATCACCATCCTAAACTTGCCTGTAAGTCAGGAGGATGAGTCTGTGTAACATGTTTTTAAAAAATTAGTAGATCCATTTTAAGTTAGAACTTGCATTCTAAAATATCCCAACACACTGGATGGAGATGGTGGACAAAATAAACATTATTAAATTTAATCAGAATAAACAAATGAATTTTTGAGCTTCAGTTAAAAAAAATTCAGCCTCAGAAGTTTGGAAGCCAAGGAATAAGAGAAAACAAGGGAAGAAAGGAGAACTCCATGCCAAAGAACAAGCAGTTATTTGCTTACTGTTTGCACTTACTGAGTGCTCGGGTACTCTCGTTTAATCCTCCAGCACCCTGTACGGTGTGCCTTAGCCACATGTTATAGATGCGGAGACTGAGGCTTAGGGAGACCGAGTCCTTTCTGTGGCCGTGCTATTAGTAAGCAGGTCCCAGCATCGGCCGTTTGAGTGTGATACAGTGAAGCGTATGGAATTGGAAGTCTAGAAACCAGTTTTGTTCACACCGTGAGATCTTAGACTTTTCTATGCCTCAGTTTACTTGCATCCAAAATGAGAGGCTTGGACCAAATGTAACGTTCTTTTTGTCTGTAAACCCGCTTCACAGTTGACTAGCAGAAGGAATTCGAGATGGTTAGCCCGGGAACGGGGACAGGCTGAATAAACCTTCAGAGGCTTTCGTGGGGCAGAGGCCGCCGCTGAGGGCCCCTTCTTCGCTCCCGGTGAGGACCGCTCCTCCGAGGAGGAAATTCCTGCAGTGGGCAGAGCAGTCCCCGCCCTTTATCTGAAGACTCTCCAGGAGCCATTGGTGGCAAATTAAGGACGAGTTGGAGTGCACCTCCACTGAGAAGCAGGCTCCCTTTGTCATCTAAAACCCTCAGTGTCTGTTTCTTTTGGAGCCATGCTTGCTCATCTGCCCATTTAGAGAAAGACGGTGCCAGGTGGGGGGGAGGGGGGGGTGGGATTACCAGCTACCCAGGACACAGGAGCATCTCTCTGTGTGGACTCAGCACCATCTTGTGGACACAGCACTCTGGACTGGGGATAGGCTGTGGTCATCAAATGTCAAAGAACCTCACAACACAACCCGGAAAAGGCTGCTGCCAAGCAGAGCTCTGTCTAAAGGATCAGGTTTTTAATAGGGGCTGTCTAATCTCGGAGCTAGGAACTGCCTTAGGGAATTTACTGTTACAACCATAACCCTGTTATTAAGCCCGTGACACCTGGAAGAGCAGCATGGGCAGGCTGAGCGACACAGTAGCCAGACCTTCCCAGGAGTTGTATTTACTAGGAAGGGCCTCAGCGCAGAGGCGTCCTTGGGAGGGAGCCCCAGGCTCTTTCCTCCATGGCCTCCCTTCCCCGTGTCTGCATCCGGCCCCCACCCCTTCTGGTACAGAACCCCCTCTGCCCTGCCGCCTCTCCTCCTTGCTGGTATTGACTGCCACTCCAGGCGGGCGTAACTTCTGTATCGTGCTTAAAGGCCCCCTTCCCAATGAAGTGAGGATGGAACAGAGGGAGGGAGCTGTGAAGAGAACAGAGCACACAGGTTGCAAAATGCCTCGCCTTCCCTAACTCTGTCTACTAACACTGGTGAGGCTGGCTGTATGGATGTTTTTGCCATTTCTGTGTGTGAAAAATCTGAGTGATGATCTAATCTGGGGCTAAGGTGACAGTCTGAGAGCACCCCTCGCTCAGCGCCTTTACCCACTGTGGAAAGGGCAAAGTGTGGACCCAAAGAAGCCACTGACCTCTTCTCTGCTTATTCTTCACAGTAGGATTGTGGCCGGTGATACCTTTAATGGGCATATAGGACCTCCCCCCCCCCCAAAAAAAAAACAATAGAGTCACTAATTTTCTATTTGTTAATACAGTTATTGGTTTTATTTGTCATAAACATCATGATGCATGTACTTATTCTTTAAAAGTAAACCTTGGTTCTTTCAATTACCTTACTATCCCTGAGTTAACATATTCTCACAAGACTTTGATACAGGAACTCTTACTGTATTACCCACAGTCCCTTATTTTGCTAAAAATTTGTTTTTGCATTAACCTTCATGACTATTTTGTAGCTAACTCCTGTTCTTCTGGGGTCAGCCTGGCTCGTGACCACCCAGCCTGTCAGACAGGTCTCGCTTAGGCTCACTGGAAGCCCTGGAAGCCTGAGCCTCACTAGGCCACTCATCTTTCTATCTCAGCTTCAGAGAAACCCCTGCTTACAAAATGGCCCCTGATCCCAACCTTTCAAGCAACAATCGTTAAATTGGTTGTTATTATCAAAATGAGATGGGCTAAAGAAAAGAGTTGTAGGTATTGTCTTCTGGAATTTTCATGAAAAATTAGGGTGAAAGGGAGCCATAGAATGAAATACATTTTATGTGTTGTCTCATCTAGTCCTATTAAGATCTAAATTGCACTATTATATCCATTTTGCACATCTGGAGATGTTAATTAACTTGTCCAAGTTTGTCCAGCTAGTAAGTGGCAGAACTGGAATTTAAACCTAGGAGTGTGGAAGCAGAGGCCCTGCTCTGAGGATGAAGATATAATTATACAAACAAAGAAAAGGAGAAGGAGAGCTTGGGACTCCTGACTACGTCTGACGGTTGTCAAAAATTTTCCTCCAGGACTTCAGTGGAAGCTTGAACCAGATCCCAAATAAGCACATAAACATGCTAAACCCCAGACTGAACCCAAATTTTTCTTTTTTTTTAATGAACAAACCACAATCTAATGAATCCATTAAACTGAGACATAAACTAAAAAAAAAAATTCTAAAATCAAAAAACCAAAACGTTCTCTAAGATAAGTCGCACCACAAACTGAGAAGTTAGTAGGTTCCTAGTGTAAAGTAAGGAGGTGGCCCCAGGACACGGCCCTGCAAAAGTCCAGGGGTGTGAGGGGAGAGGAGCGAGAGCCTGTCAGGAGTGTCTACAGGAGACGTGGAGCCGCAGAGCAGAGGCGAAAGAAAGTTGCTCTCTGAGACAGGCTCGCCACCCAGTAAACTGACAGACAGAACCCTGACTTTGCCTTCTCTAGTGCAACTTGAGTGATGTGAGGACAAGCGCACATCGTGGAAATTTATAGATGATTTAAGTATTTGTCTTAAACATTATTCTGGTCTCCTTCCTATCAAGCTTTTTACCAGAATGCCTAATAAATAGCTCACTTGTATGATTTTTATTTAAATTTTTTACCTTTTTTTCCACGTGCTAAGAAGAATGCTAACAAACGATTCAACTAGAGAAAAGAATTTAGACGATAGTTGTAACTAAGTGCCCACATCTGAGCCTGGCTCCGGTGTAACTGCTGTCTGCATTAGGAGGAATGATTAGTTGATGAGCCCCTCTGGGGCGTGGAGTACTGTGAGGGGTGATGGGGACCTCGGGGCACACAGTGAAATAGAACATATGTCCCTGCCATTGAGGAATTTCACTTTCCTTATATTTTGGGCCCAGGGCCAAGGCTTGCAATATTTGTTCCTACTGACATTTGCGACTAATTATTAATTGGTAATAGTAATATTAATAATAGCTCATGGTTAGTAAGCTTGATTTTGTTCCAGACACAACGCAAAGCACTTTAGAGGTATTATCATTTAATCCTCATGTTAACCCTGATAGATTCTATTTTTAGCTCCATTTCTCAGATGAAGAGGCTGAGGTGCAAAGAGCTTAAGAAACATGCCCAAGGTCGCAGCCGGAACGTGACGGAGCCAGGTCCACCTGACACCAAAGTTCAAGCCCTCTACCACTGTCCCAGACTGGACGTGAGCTCCCTCATCCTGATTATCCTTAGGGAGAGCCCTGTTTGATGAATGGACTAATACAGTGCTTTGGGGGTCTCTCAGTTCTGGTTCAGGAGTTCTCATCTCCCCACTCACCTTTCAGTACCCACTTCTCACGGTAGCCGCTGTGTTGCACTCAGTAACTGGTGAGTGGTAAGCATTTGATAAATATTACCTTGAAATAGAAGTGGATCAATAAATAATAAATGGCGGGGCACCTGGCTGGGTCAGTCGGTAGAATGTGCAACTCTTGATCTTGGGGTTGTAAGTTCGAACCTCACATTGGATGTAGAGGCCTCATACCTGGCATGGAGCCCAACACGGGGCTTGAACTCATGACCCTGAGATCAAGACCTGAGCTGAAATCAAGAGTGGGATGCTTAACCTACTGAGCCACCCAGGTGCCCCATAAAAATAAATTCTTTAAAAAATAATATTTACTAGTGCCATATATTACTTTGAAGTTTATATATATATATTTTTAGGTATGCAAATTAAAAATAGAATGTTATGGAAAATTCTGAGTTTCCCCAAAGTGTTCACCCCAGAGCCACCTGGTGGTCCATATGGTGTCTTTATGCATTTTAAAGACACAGCCCCCTGCGTGTGGCAGGAGGGTGCAGCCCTCACCAGGATACCTGCCTGGCCGAGCAGGGCGTCGGGTGGCCCTCAGCCTGCCCTTCCTCACGGCACATCACAGGGTGTAACCTGTCCCCCTGCATGGGGCAGCCCTGCTCAGGTCCAGTTGAAAGTGTGCCAAGCACTCACACACTGGTAAGTAGGCTGCGCTAGTGAGCGTAGGAGCCTTTGATACCAAGAAGGAGGCAGAAGAGCTAAGTTCTTTATTTCTTGGTGCTTCTGAGCCTAATTGGAGAGTCTAGTTTTTGAGTTCTGCTGCCTGGGTCTGAATCCCAGCTGTGCTGCTCACTAGTTAAATGACCCCAGTCAAGTTACACAGCCTCTCTGCATCTCAGTTTTCTCATTTGCAAGATCAGGTTGCTGGGAACTTAATGGGGATGGTGTATACACGGTGAGTAGGACGGTACTGGGCACACGGATGTGCCCGGTGGGTGCCGAGGGCACAGCACGTGGCTGGCATAGGAGGTGAATCTCCTCTTGTCTGATGAGCAGGTCTTGTTGGGGACGTCGACACGTTTGTGGTGGGATCGCAGCGTCACGCTCCAGCAGCCCTCAGGAAGGCTGCCCGGAGGCGCTCTTGAACGAGCAGGCGACAGCCGCGTAGCTTGAAGTCACAGGCCAGTGCCTGTGCACAACGTGGCTCAGTAAGTTTTTACACTACACCCACGTGTTGACTGCTTTGAAGTTTTAGTATTTTTTTTTAAGTTATTTTAAAAGTTTGTTTCCAATTTAGTCTAAGCACTCGAGACAAAGGACGATTCCCTGGAGTTTAAACTGTTTTAAGAACAAAATTCATCGGAGTAAATTTTAAAGATTTTATTGACTTTATTCAGTAATTTGTGAATCGGGCAGCATCCAGTCTAGCAGATAAAAAAAGGAGCACCAAAGAGCTGTGCAAGGCAAGAGATTTTACAGGCAGATGGGCGCAGAATAAGGAAGTTACAGTAGGCAAAGAGGCAGACTGGTTACTGCCAGGTTACTCTCCTTAGAGAGGCAGGGCCTTTTCCGCAGAGTACTTAACGCTGATAAAAGTTGACTCGGGATGAACTGGTTTAAGACTCCATTTCTGGAAGAGCTAAAACTAAGTCAAGTTTCAGTATGGTGACATGGGGCTTAGCTTAGCGTAAGCAATTCCATTTGGGACCTGTTGTCTTTAACAGAACAAAGCATGTCCGGGCATGAAGCGTTGCCTTTTTTTTTTTTTTTTTTTTTTTGAGCCAAACCAGTAATAGTAAGCCGTTTTTCGGTGTTTTGAAGCTGCATTTCAGTGTTTTAACTTGTTTGAGCAGTGACAACTTTGTGGGCAGTAGATAGATGGCCCTGGCTTGTCTTATCTGGCTCAGGTTTAGGCTCGCAGTGTTGATTTGATATGTGTGTATGTGTGTGTTCGTTTCCTTATATCATGTCAAAACAACCTTCTTGACTTTTTTTATGTTCAACAAACATATTCACCCCTTTTAGCATAGGTAACAAATAGGGCAGTGTCTTTTGAACTAATGCTGGATCCAGAAAGGTTGGTAACTAAGCCAAGTATAACTAAGTAACCAAGTATAACCAAGTAACTGAGCTAAGTATAGTGGGCTTTAGAAATCTTAGTGTTTGGATGCTTTTTTTTTTTTTTTTTCACTCAGTAAAGGTTTAGTAGCATCCGTTCTGTGCCAAGTACAGTGCCGGGAGCTAGGGATACTGGTAGTCTAAGCCCTCATACAATTTATACTTTTGTGGTGAAGGCATACATTTGTCAATGCTTAATTACAGTTGTAATGAGTGCTCTGAAAGAAAAGTATGCTGAGAATATATAACAGACAAACCTAATTGAGGCGGGGGAAGGATTATTGGATATCGATAAGAGAGGACTACTGCTGCCTGGGCTAGACGGGCGTTCTACGGTGCAGAGGCCAGACCCCGAGGTCCTAGGCATATTCAACGAATGGAAAGAAGGCTGATGTACATTAGAGTGGCAGGAAATGTGGTTAAGTCACAGAGGACTTTATACGCCTTTAGTAAAGATACTAGAATTTGGAGGCGCCTGGGTGGCTCAGTTGGTTAAGTTGGCTCAGGTCATGATCTCATGGTTCGTGGGTTTGAGCCCTGCATCGGGGTCTGTGCTGACAGCTCAGAGCCTTGGAGGATTCTGTGTCTCCCTCTGTCTCTGCTCCTCCCCCACTCACACTCTGTCTTTCTCTAAAAGAATAAATAAACATTAAAACATTAAAAAACAAAAGATCCTGGAACTTGGATTTAGGGTTTTAACAAGCCTCAATGACCACCTCTCGGTTCTGCGTTTGGGGGGGACTCTCCCATCTGTCATGGAGAAAGCTCACACCCAAAGTGGCCCTCCCTGGAGGCTCTCTTTCCCTAGTGCTCCCTTGGCGTGTCCTACTCCTTGCTCTCATGCTGCACCCTGATGGGCAGGTCTGTGGCTTGAGCTTCCCGATCCCTGAGACTGCATCGTGCCCAGTCCTATCCTGAGCGGGTAAACCTAAATACCCGTAGGGGAGGGGAGGCAAATGAAAATTCATTTTCCCGATACGTGCACTTCAGAGTCACAAATGTTTGCTGTGAAAATCCTTGGTCTTTGTCTTCTGAGTCCTTGGACTGAATCGGACTGAATAGACTTCTAAGAATCAACTTCTTTTAATACTAAAATTTTAAGTTGGCAACATGTGGGTGGAAAGGCCTTGGTGTCGGGTGTTTAGCAAATTCTGGGCTGCGGGGCAGACACCATGACTGACTGTGTTCCGTGTTCAGGCGGCACCTAGAGAATACTGACTGCGCCACCTCTCTTTGCCCGGCCGGCATGCAGAGTCCCAGGCCCAGGGACTCTGGGTGTAGCAATGGTCCGATTGCCCTGGTGACTGCTGCCCACGGCCGGGGGTCTGCTTGCCTTAACTCCCATGCTCTGTGCCCTTCTTGGGGACCACTCCTGACACATTCTGCTTCATGACATGCAGCGTTTCTTTGTTTGTTTGTTTTTTTTTTTTAAGTTTTTTTATTTTGAGAGAGACAGAATGCACAGGAGGGGCAGAGAGAGAAGGAGAGAGAGAATCTCAAGCGGACTCCGCACTGTCCATGCAGAGGCCGATGTGGGGCTCAGACTCACGAAATGAGTAAGATCGAAGACCTGAGCCAAAACCAAGAGTCAGACACTTAACTAACTGAGCCACCCAGGTGCCTCTCTTAGTTACTTCTCCGTGTGTGTGATCCAGGCTGGCTGCCCCCCCCCCCGGTGGCTCTAGCTCTTGAATCTCAGCCTGAGTATGTTCCTGCTATGGGCTTCTGCAGTGGTGATCCCATACAGTAAGCCTGCCGTTTGGACTCGGCCCAGGGCAGTTTTGGGCCAGATAGAGCGAGTCACCTGCTCTGTCTTCACTCCTGCTGTGTGTGCGCATGCATGTGAGTGTGGGGGACTGAGCACCATGCTGCCATCAAAAACGACAGCTCTCTGTAAGCAAGGCACTCGGTTTCCACTCGATACCGTGGGCACAATAATATCAGCTTCCACATACTGAGCACAAACTCTGTTAATTCACTTAACCTTGTGCGTACATAGTAATATTTTACTTTCCCACTGCCCAGGATGGTGAAGGGGATTAAAGGCATTAATATGTGAAGTGCTTCGCAACCTGAAATACATCAGATAAAAGCAATTTATTCTAAATTGATTAGGGAAATTCAAACCAATGCACATTGTATTTGGCAGTATTTATGGTGCCGACCCACATCTGCTGATTTAGAAGCATGTATCTGTTTACAGTATGGATTGTTTACTCAGTAAATGGATAGTTATTGAGGGCCTACTCTGTGTCAGGTACTTTTCTAGGTGCTTAAGATACAGCAGTGTAGAATATCAAAGACTACTGCCCTCGTGGCACTTCAATTCTAGCAGGCAGATGGACAATAAGTGATAAATGGGTAAATTGTGTAGTATGTTGGAATGTCGTGGGTACTGTGGAAAAGAAAAAAGCAGAGCAGGGTGCAGGGCATCGGGAATGCAGGGGAGAGGGACAGGTTGCTCTTTCAATCAAGGGGAGCCTCGTTCATGTTTTTTATGTAGTCATTCAGCAAATATTTCCTGAGTGCCTACCGTGTGCTGCATGCTGTAGACATAGCAGTGAACAGGATGGACGAGGTCCTTTCCATCCTGGAGCTTCCCGTCGGTGGCCAGAGCGGACAGCGAACAGCAGGCAAACACATGTGATAATTGCAGGATGAGGTAGGTGGTATGAAGGGAAACTGGGCATTATGAGGGCACGTGAAAACAGGATCAGAGAGATGGGGTGGCCCCTCCAAGATGACATTTGAGCTGGGTCCGAAGCACGAGAGTGAGCCAGCCATGGGCAGTACTGGGATCAGTGTGTTTAAAGGCCCTGGGGCTGGAAGAGGCCTGGCAGACGGAGTAAGCAGAGGGAGGCCTATGTGGTGAGCACGGAGAGTGGGGTGGAGGGGAGCAGGCAGATCTGGAGAGAGCAGACGGGACCTGTGGACAACACCGGGCCTCTCAGGCCACAGTGAAGCATCTGGATTTTGTGCTGACGTCAGAACACCGCTGAACGGTTTTAAGCAAGGCTTGACTTGATCTCATTTGTGCTTATAAAAGACCATCCCGTGTACCGTGTGAAGCAGGGACTACGTAAGTAGTCCTCTCCCAACCACCAGCTGAGCAGGACACGGTCAGCTCTCAAGCCGATTCCAGCCCACGCTCACTGAACCAACCCCGCCGTGTGCCGAGCGCTGCGCTTCGTGCTGTGTGTGTGTGTCGTGCGCTGGCTCCTGCCTGCCTAGTTTCTGGCTCCTCCAGAAAGAACCAGGGTAAACTGGGATTCCTTGTCACGCAGTAGTCCCAAGATAACTGGGGGACAGAGGGAGCAGGGGGTGGCGAGGGAGGGTGCCAGGGGAGCTGGGTTTAGATGGTTTAACACCAAAGGAAAAATAGTCCTTGCGACCACCTGTAGGGTCATTGTTGTTCAGTAGCCAAAAATATGACAGTTCTTCCTTCTGCCCTTCCCAAGAGGAAGCAGTCACCTGAGAGGAACAGACTATTAAGTCAGTTGGCCCTTGAGGCTCCCAGAAAGTTGGTATTTGGTTTTTTGAAACCAACTCTTGATGATAAGCCCACCCAGAAGCCAGGAACCCTGTTCTGGTCATTTTGGTAACTTGGTTCCCATAGCATTCATATTAAAAATGCTTCCCGCATCAGAGACGCTAAGGGTCAGTGGAATTTGGTTGAGATGAGGAATGAACGCAGCACCAGAGGGTTAGAGATAGACTCTCTAAGCCTGTTTGCCAGGTTTCTTAAGCAAGTAGGTATCCGGGCATGCATGATCCTGAGGTGAACCCACGGTACATGGGCTACCCTGAAATACCGTTGTGTTTCAAAAAGGAAAAAAGCAGCCAAGGACCTTTTCCCCCTTTCATCTTTCCAAACAAGCAACCTGAAATATTTAACCGAGCACATTGCATCATTCATGAATCTGATAATGCTCATTCTTACAATCCATATGCACGCAACTACAAGTCTAGAGACCAAGTGTTTACCTTTTCAAAGGAACATGTTCAGGTAAGGCCGTTCAAGCCAGCCTTTCTCCAGTGAATACACCCTAGCAGCTTCCTGATGTTAGCCATTCGAATGGCCTGAATTTCAGTTGAAAAAGCAAACTTTCCTCGCCTCACTAGGCTTTCTTGAATCTGATAGTTTAAGGGTATTAAAGTCCGATAAATGCACCTCTTCTCTACCCACTTTGGACTGCATTTAGAAGAGAAATCAAGAGGATTTTCCTTTTCCTAGACACAGCCGAACTCTATAAAGGGCTTCTGTTTTGTAATCTGTTTTTGAGATCCGATGCGTGTGTTTCTAACACCTTGTCATGTGAGGGTGTGACGTAGTCACCCAACAGGACTCTGAGAAAGCGTACTGCAGAGATGTGGGGGGGGGTGTTGGAGCGGAATCTCTGAAGCCGTGTCCTTTGTCGGAACACTCTCCGCAGGGACCCGCAGACCCGTGCAGTAGTTTCCACTTCAGTATGGGCCCCGCAGTGCCCCAGAATGGACTGTACATTTGACTTTTGCAGGATTCCAGGTCAGTATCCTAATACAGTGTGTTCTTTTTTTAGTTGGGTTTTATTTCTAAGTTTCTTTTTATAGAAGGAGCCGTGCAGTAGAGAGAAGCGAAAGTTGCTCTGTTGATTCAGTTTTGTTGTTCTGTACGATAGGAATTGGGTGGTGGCCAGCGTGCTGCAGGAGGGGCCTTGGCCTTCTCCTCTGATCAGAAGATTTAGAAAAATGGGCCTCGGTCTGGCCCTGGAGAGTAGCCTTACCTCGAGGTTGCATTACTTCACTCTGCGTCATGTCTTAAAGATTTACCAATAAAAGTACACCGAATTTTATTAACAAGCCCTGTGGAGTGCTCATAATAGATATGTTATTGATTAATGAAGAGGCTTTCCATGATTTTTTTTTTGCACTGTGAGAATTAATGTGTATATGGAAACTCTCATTTTAAGTCTTTTGACTTCTGCGAATTTCAGTAAAGTTGCCTTGACTAATTGGGAAGGAAAGATTTAATTAAGCTGGAGGGGTGCCTGGGTGGCTCAGTCGGTTAAGCATCTGACTTCAGCTCAGGTCATGATCTCACGGTCTGTGGGTTCAAGCCCCGCATCGGGCTCTGTGCTGACAGCTCGGAGCCTGGAGCCTGCTTCAGATTCTGTGTCTCCCTCTCTCTCTGCCTCTCCCCCACTTTGTGCTCATTTGTACATGCTTACTCTCTCTCAAATAAATAAAGAGACATTTAAAAATATAATAAGCTGGAAATACAGAATATTAGTTGGTCACATCATTGCAAAGGATTGTTTCCCTTTTTAAAAAAACTATTTAATGTATATTTATTTTGGGGAGAGAGAGGGTGAATAAGGGAGGGGCAAAGAGAGAGGGGGCAGAGGATCCGAAGGGGGCTCTGTGCTGACAGCATCGAGCCCAGTGTGGGGCATGACCTGAGCTGAGGTCAGACGCTCATCCTACTGAGCCACCCAGGTGTCCCTCCTTTTTTTTAAAGTTCAGTTGGAGAACGAGTGAACCAGTGCCTAAAAGCGGTCTCCAGGATCGAATGGGGTGGGGGCTAATTCAGATGAATGGGTAGAATCGTTATGGGCACACACAGGTCTGTGAGCAAGCTAACCTTTGAGATTTGGAAGGCAAGAAGGCAAGCGGTGCTAGATCAGGCAAACGGAAGACAGGCCACAGGCCTGCAAATCAAGGAACAGTTTTCACCTGAGCACGTGTGGCATGGAAGGCCTGTTTGTCCCCCTGGTTTTTCAGCCATGCTCAGACTCCGGTCGTTGTTAGTAATGACTTCAAACTTGGGAAATTCACGACAGCTGTAAAACGTGTGTCTGTGTGACTGTGGGTATGTCGGTCTGTGTTTCTCTGTCCCTTGGTCTCCTTCTCCTGGGGATTTCTGCTTGTATTTTACCATGTTCTCATTCACTTTATCTCATTCTTTTAAGCCTATATCTGATTTCCCTTTTTGAGTAAAATAATTTTCAAAGAACTTAACAGTCATTTTTAACATTTTCTAATAGAGTAGAGTAGCATTTCTCAATGCTTTAATGATTTGGTCCCAAGACCTCCTTACACTCTTAGAGATCATTGAAGACCCAAAGAGCTTTTGTTTGTCCGAGTTAAGTATCTTTCAATATTTGCTATATTCAAAATTTAAAAGGAGGATTTAAAAAAACAATTACCTTGGGGCCCCTGGGTGGCTCAGTCGGTTAAGCATCCAACTCTTGATTTCATTTCAGGTCGTGATCTCACAGACTTGGAACTGAGCCAAGTGTCAGGGCTCAGAATTCTCACTCTCCTCTCTCTCTGCCCACCCTCCCCCCCGCCTCATGTGCTCACTCTCTCTCAAAATAAATACACATTTTAAAACTAATAATCACAATTCATGAAAAATGCCTACAATAAAGTCATGATTAATAACATTTTATTTTTAATAACATTTTATTTTTTAAAATAGCTGTCTTGTAAGGCAAAAAAAAATGTAATGAGGAGAGTGGCATTATCTTACATTTTTGCAAATATATAATGTTTAACTTGACAGAAAGCCAATCGGATTTTCATATGTGCTTCTGAATTCAGTGGTGGCGTGTCATTGTGGTTGAAGTATGTAAAGGAAATCTAGCCTCATACAAATAGGTACTTGGAAGGGGGAAAAGTTTTCTAATAGCTTTTTCATTTAATTGTGATATTCTTTCATAATACACCAAAACTTGACAGGTAGGTGGTTTTTTAAAGGTTAGTTGCGACATGGAACTCGAACCAAAGCAATGAACTTTCCATACGTTGTCACATTTAAATCTACTGATCTCTCTTACACCTTTTTGCCTGTGTGCACATGGTTTTTTGTTACCATATTTGGAAAATGTTAGTTCGCTGAGCTATGTCTGTCTTCCAGACTCATTGCACGATATCCAAACATCACCATTGCACGATATTCGTTAACATCACCACCAACCTCATCAGAAAATCATTATATATTGATTCACCACTCATGGCGGTGAATACCAAAGTTTATGTTAAATACCAATTTTTCCAGGATTCTGATTTTTATCTGGAAGTCGAATTTTATTACTGGGAACAAAATGGCTACTTCCTTGAAATGGCAGACTTGCTTAGTTCATTTTCAAGACAACGTCTGCCCAGATATCTAAGTGCCCATCTTTGCATTATATGTATGTGTATGTGTTAGATAAGGTCGGACTATGGCAGGAGACGAAAGCAGCACAAGATTCTAAATATGTGAATTAGCTGGAATTTCCCAATGGCATTTATATAAAGTGTAATTATAAAGCATGTTCCTCATACTTTCTGTAAACATATACATATGAACTTATACTGTAATATGGAATTTTATATTTATGTAGAGATTTCTATTTTATTTATATACATGTATACATATGTATATGTATGCATATGTGTATAAGTAGAGAATGAATATTCATCGCTATTTCCTGGTGCAGTCCCACTGTATACCTGTTTCTCCCGCAGAGTTATCAGCTGCATTCCTTTTCTGTCTCAAGCGTCCATGTATATGTATATATATACGTACATATATATGTATATGTGTCTTTTTATAAAGTGTCTGACTCTGTAAATATTTTATATAGCACATGCTCACATATTTATGGTCCTACATTTATTTGTACATACAAGTGAATATATACATACGTGTATTTATATATCTTTTAGAAGATATATGTTAAAGGCTGTTACAGCTTAAATACAAACTCAGGAAAATAGTAACATAAATCAGATGACCACAGTTATCTAATTACAAATTAGTTTCTGGGGCGCCTGGGCAGCTCAGTCAGTTGAACGTCCGACTCTTGATTTCGGCTCAGGTCATGATCCCAGGGTTGTGGGATCGAGCCCCACATCGGGCTCTAGGCTGAGCACAGAGCCTACCTAAGATTCTCACTCTCTTTCCCTCTTCCCCTTTCCTCCACTCTTGTGTGCTCTCTCTCTAAAATAAAAAAAAATTAGGGACGCCTGGGTGGCTCAGTCAGTTAAGCATCCAACTTTGGCTCAGGTCATGATCTTGTAGTTCATGAATTGAAGCCCCGTATCGGGCTCTGTGCTGACAGCTCAGAGCCTAGAGCTTGCTTCGGATTCTGCGTCTCTCTCTCTCTCTGTCCCTACCCCACTTACACTCTCTCTCTCTCAAAAATAAACATTTAAAAAAATGTATAAAATTAAATTAATTAAAATTTAAAAAAATAAATATAGCCCCACCAAAATGTTTGCATCTAAAACATTTGTTAGCCTTTTTCATGCTTATCTATCCCATCTTGGTAATGCTACTGAGGGAAGTGAATTTATTGCATGAAACTTGCTTTTTTCATCTTCTTTCCATCTTACATTTCTTTTTCTGAGGTCTTTTGTGGGATTTCTATCATCAGGAACTCCTAAGGCTTCAGCGTTAAGTTACTCTCTATAAAGAAATATAGTAGAGGCGGTCAGTTAACTTTTTTAAGTCGAAGAATACTGTTTTTGCCAAGGATGACTACCCCCTCCACCCCAAACACACAAAAGCTCGTTTATAAGTTAATTTGAATTTTGAGGAGATCTTTAAAGTAAGTATGTCTGATAAGATTTGTGGATATCTAATGTTGTTTCCCTTGATGTTCTTACCTGTCACAACAAAGGAAACCGACTAATGGGGCCAGGCTCGTCATGGTAGAGAGAAGCCGCTTGGTGGTAAGAGCATGGGCAGGCATTGTGTGAGTGCAGGTGGCTGGGATGAGGGGATGCAGCTACAAGGTACCCAGGCCTCCTTGCCAGGCAGGCAACAACCATTTCGCCCACTCTTCCTGTTGTTCAAGAAAAGGTATATTGGTTTTTATTTTAAATCTTGCTCTTTTAAACGTCAACCTGGTTTTTCAAAAACATGGTTCCAAAAACCAGGTTGGTCGGAAAAACCTGTGGGGTCCAGATTTGCCCGTGGCCTACCGCGAGTCCCTCTGGTCTACAGACTTTGAACTCATTTCATATTGCCTTTGGATACATAGGATATGGCTTTTAGCTTTGGCACCATCTGAGATGATCCTGTGACTGGCAGGAAGTGGTTCAAGTGGAAGGCACTGGTAACAGCAAAAAGGAGGTTCTAGAGGGTTCTAGAGTCCCTCTAGAGACTTTAAGGTCCATCTTCAAGAACTTTTGCTGCTTTTTCAATTTGCATGGGCAGATTTGGATTCTTTGAACTGTTACACTGACTCTTGGATTATAAGCCTTTTGAGGGCCTGAAACTCTGTGCCTCTTTCTGAGGGAAGTTCCTTTTCCTTTGTTTCTATCTGCAGAGCTAAATTCTACCCTCAAGGTCCACTACATGGCACTTGCTCCTCCAGGGCTTTGCCGAGTGTCTCCCGATGCCTTCCCTCACCCCCATTCCCAAGCTGCTCCCCAGAATGCCACTGCCTTCTTGCCATCTGCCTGCTTGTGATTCCACACATTCGTGTGTCTTTGGTATGCAGCGTTTCATAAACACGTCTTACTTCCCTTGCTACACCACAGAGCTTTGAAGGCAGAATTTGTATATCTTTTATGGCACAGGGTTTTAGTGTCAACCTGCTGGGCCTGGTTCTAGCTTGTTGACAAACACTGCTTGAAGAGCCTCTGAGACAAGGTGGGAAAGACTCATCAATGTTTACGTGTTGTGTCTTTTGAATTTGGTATCATATTAATATATTCCTCATTCACTAAATCAATACAAATACAAAACATACAGGGGCACCTGGGTGGCTCAGTCAGTTGGGCACCCAACTTCATCAGGCCCCAGTCTCATGGTTCACAGGTTTGAGCCCCGCATCGGGCTCTCCACTAACAGCTCAGAGCCTGGAGCCTGCTTCGGATTCTGTGTCTCCTTCTCTTTCTACCCCCCCCCAAATATATAAACATTAAAAATTTTTTAAAATACCTTGAATTCCAGGGTCTTTCCCCAGCTCTTCTAAACCAGAATTTCTGTGGAAGCAGGGGAGGGGAAACTCTATAAATCTGTATTATTTTTAAGCTTCCCAGGTGACTTTGATGCATGACCACATTTGGAACTACTATCCCAAAGCATATAGTAGGTATTCAGGAAATACCTGTTCAAAGGAGGAATGAACTCTTACCTTCCTATAACATTTAGTCCGATGCCTTGTACTTAACAGTTGTTCCATAAATGTTGCTGGAGGGAATGAAAATCTATTCTGAGTCCATATACCAACCCCTCCATCCCACTTCCTTAACTCGCGGTCGGGCCAGCTGCTTGCCCCCCGCCTGTCACTCCGCCTGGGTGGGTGGGCTGCTTCTCAGCTGGACCAGGGGTGGCCTAGCCTGCTGGTCTCCTGCAGCCAGCTTGCCCCTCCCCTCACCCCGCCTGAGTGAGTGGGGTTTGTTTTTCCCCAGCTCAAATCTGGTTATGACTTTCAGTGTTTCCCTCTTACTTGTGATGTAAAATTTACTGTGAGGAGTACTTCAGAGCCTTTTATGACCCTTCCTTCCTAGCCCGTGTTGTTCAACAGAATGGTGTCGAGGCCTGGCATGTGCCTGGCACTGCTGGGGACACTGGGGACAGAGCAGTGTGCACATGCTCTCCTGCCATCACACAGGCCCGCTCATCAGCCCCTGAGTGCATACACCCTTTCATCATTGTTTGTTTGTTTGTTTTGCATGTGGTGTTCCTTCTGCTTACAATGCCTTTCCCTTACCCCTGTTTTATTGACTGATTGATGCCAAGCTTTCCAAGGCCCCTATAAATAACAAGTCGGCACTTCATCCTAACACTTTGTACGTACCTTTAGTATAAAGCCTACCATCATAGATTCCAGTTATCAGTTGACAGCTCTCTTTCTCCCCCTAGACTCTGAGCTCATTGAGGACAGAGACTTGTCTCATGTTCCTCAGTATCTGCAGCTCTGAGCACTGTGTCTGACCGCGTTAGACATTAACACATGTGCTGGGGGAAAGTGACACAAGAATGAAGTTTTTATGTATGTGCCAAGAAGGCAGATTGAAGTGCTGCCTAGTAACTCTGATTATGAAAGGATTTCCACCACACCGTGGTGGATCGTCCCCCTTCTGAACAGTGTCGTACTTGGATATTCCGTAGTTACAAGGCTGTGTTAATGACCTAGGTAATGATACTTTCTATTACATGCATTATTCTAACTGTGAGTATAATTAAGATATTATTAAATGTGGGGGCGCTTGGGTGACTCAGTCAGTTAAGCGTCTGACTTTGGCTCAGGTCATGATCTCCTGGTTCATGCCTCACACCGGGCTTCCTGCTGTCAGTGCAGAGCCTGCTTCGGATCCTCTGTACCTCTCTCTCTCTCTCTCTCTCTCTCTCTCTCTCTCTCTCTCTGTCTCCCCCTCCCCTGTTCACACACTCTCTCTCAAAAATAAACCATTAAAAAAAGATACTATTAAATGTTAATAGTCGGCCATTTACTGACCATCCTCATTGAACGATCTCAGAGGAGCATCAGAGAACCCTGCAGAAGTGAGGGGGGCTTACCACCCGACAGCCAGAGTGTCTGTTGGCCTCGTGGGAAATGCTGTACTCCCCAGGGCGGAGGTTCCGAGGTTGTGCTGCTGTGAATTGGAGTGCTTTGGAAGAAGCAGTAGTTCTGAGGTGGAAGGACAAAGTAGATGTCAGCACAGAACTAAACTGAGAGGGAAACCACCTTGTAAAATCATGTAGTGTGTGCTTCGCCAGATCCGAGACTACCCAGTCAGGCTGGATAAAGAATCAAAATAATGTATGGGCTTCAGAAAAGCCAAACAGGAAGTAAATAAATGAGTCAGGAGAGAAAGCAGATTCCACACGGGCCCAGAGCATAGAACTCATGGACGGCAAAAGAAGCGTCAGCAAAATATGTCACCGATCTGTAGCCAGTGAAGAACGGACCCCTGCCACCTGTTCAGGGGTGACCCCTCTCCTTCAGGGGCATAGAGGAAGCCGTAGATTCCGTTTCATTTAATTCCATTTATATTTATAGACTTAATCCCTCACACTTCTAGAAAAGATTCATAGATGGTTACAATTACAGGCAGGATAAATGAGTAGAAGAACTAACAGTAAATAAAGAAAACGCGACACTAGTCACACCAGAAATCCAGGCTAACAATGGCTACAACAGTTGATGATAAAAGTTAGTTCTAAGCTTCCTTGTCTTGGAAAGAGAAGCATTCGTTAGTATGAATGCACTTTTTCCTGTGGCTGGATGAGATCAGAGAATGAATCAAATGGATCCTAAAGTATAAAGGACACTAAATAACATAATGGGCACAACTTATATAACAGCTTTAGAAAAGGGTAAAAACAAATTCTTCCTGTGCCCATCTGGTCTCTCCACAGCTGAATGAATGCTGTGAGTTAAAGGTTGTACTCCAGTGTTAGGAAGACACACCCACTAGAGAGGCAGTGGGCGGGGGCGGGGGTGGGGGACGCCTGCCTGGCTGGCGCAGTAGGTTAAGCATTCAGCTTTTGATTTCAGCTCAGGTCATGATCTCATGGTTCAGTTCAGGAGATCAACCCCCAGCATCTGGCTCTGTGCTGACAGTATAGAGCCTGCTTGGGATTCTCCATCTTTCTTTTTTTTTTTTAATGTTTTTTTATTTTATTTTTGAGACAGACAGAGACAGAGCATGAGAGGGGAGGGGCAGAGAGAGAGGGAGACACAGAATCCGAAGCAGGCTCCAGGCTCTGAGCTGTCAGCACAGAGCCCGACGCGGGGCTCAAACTCACAGACGGCGAGATCATGACCTGAGCCGAAGTCGGATACTCTACCGACTGAGCCACCCAGGCGCCCCGGGATTCTCCTTCTTTCTCTCTCTCTGCCCTTCCTCCACTTGCACACGCTCTGTCAGTCTCGCTCTCTCACTCTTGCTCTCAAATAGATTTAAAAAGAGAGAGAGAGGGGTGCCTGGGTGGCTCAGTTGGTTAAGCGTCCGACTTTGGCTCAGGTCATGATCTCACCATTCCTGAGTTCGAGCCCCGCATCGGGCTCTTTGCTGACAGCTCAGAGCCTGGAGCCTGTTTCAGATTCTGGGTCTCTGTCTCTGTCTGTGCCCCTTCCCCGTTCATGCTCTGTCTGCCCCTCTCTCTCTTTCTCTCTCTCAAAAATAAATAAGCATTAAAAAAATTTTAAATAAATAAAGAGATAGAGAGGCTGGATGAACAGCTGGTTAGTATGGCCTTTAGACCAGGGGTTTTTTGTTTGTTTGTTTGTTTAACTACAGGAGTGATCTGTTAGTGTGTAGTGAAATTGGTTTAGTGAGTTGCTATTAGCATTTTAAAATTGAAACAGAACAGAATACATGGCACATAGTAAGGTTAAGTTTTAATTTAATTTAGATCCCTGCATACTAAAATACTGTGTATTTCTTATATAATATTCTATGCTTTACTAGAATATTAGTTGATAGGTTTTGGCCATTCCAGGCTTATGGTATAAAGTATATAGAGAAAATAACAAGAACTAGGCTCTGAGAAGAACAAAGATAAGATCCTCGAACCAGAACAAGAGCCACTGTGCCTTTAAACTGTGCTAATTTAGGAACCTGTGACTACCCTCAATTTTTTTTAATTGAAATACAATTAATATACAGTGCTATAGTAGTTTCAGGTATATAATATATAATTCAACAATTCTGTACATTACTTAGTGCTCGTCACATTTGAGCCCCTTCATCTGTTTCATATATCCTCCCACCCACCTGCCCTCTGGTGACCGCCAGTTTGCTCTCCGTACTTAAGAGTCTGGTTCATTTGTTCGTCTTTTTTTTCCCTTTGTTCATTTGTTTCATTTCTTTTTTTTTTTTTAAGTTTCTTTCTTTATTTTGAGAGAGACAGCACGAATGGGGGAGGGGGCAGAGAGGGGGAGAGAGAATCCCAAGGAGACTCAGTGCTGCCAGCACAGAGCCCGGCATGGGGCTCGAACTCATGACCTGTGAGATCATGACATGAGCCGAAACCAAGAGTCGGTATGCGTCACCACCTGAGCCCCTTAGGTGCCCTCACTCATTTTGTAATCATATGGTGTTTGTTTTCTCTGACTTATTTCACTTAACATTATACCTTCGAGATTCATCCATGTTGTTGCAAATGGCAACATTTACTTTTATGGCTGAGTAATATTCCCATGTGTGTGCACGCGCGCGCGTGTGTGTGTGTGTACCACATCTACTTTATCCATTAATCAATGTATCAGTAGACACAGGCTGCTTCCATATCTTGGTTATTGTAAATAATGCTGCAATAAACATAGGGTTTCATGTATCTTTTCAAATCAGTGTTTTCATTTTCTTGGGGTAAATACCGAGCAGTGGAATTACTGGTGCTGGGACTACTGGTCAGCCGCATGCAAAAGAATGAAACTGGACCACTTTCCTACACCATGTACAAAAATAAACTCAAAATGGATGAAAGACCTAAATGTGAGACCCGAAACCATAAAAATCCTAAAAGAGAGCACAGGCAGTAATTTCTTTGACATCAGCCATAGAATCGTTTTTCTAAATATGTCTCCTGAGGCAAGGGAAATAAAAGCAAAAATCAACTGTTGGACTACACTAAAATAAAAGGCTTTTGCACAGCAAAGGAAACCATCAACAAAACAAAAAGGCAACCTTCCAAATGGGAGAAGATACTTTCAAATGATATATCTGATAAGGGATTAATATCCAAAATATATAAATACATAACACCAAAAAACCACAAATAATCCGATTAACAAATGGACAGAGGAACTGAATAGACATTTTTTCAAAGAAGGCATAAAGATGACAAACAGACACATGAAAAGGTGTTCAACATCACTAATCATCAGGGAAATGCAAGTCAAAACCACAATGAGATACCACCTTACACCTGTCAGAATGGCTGTCATCAAAGAGATAAGAGATAACAAATGTCCATGAAGGGTTGGACAAAAGGGAACCCTTGTACACTGCTGGTAGGAATGTAAATTTGTACAGCTACTATGGAAAACAGCATGGATATTCCTCAAGAAATTAAAAATAGAACTACCATGGGATCCAGCAATCCCACTTCTGGGTATATGTCGGAAGGAATTGAAATCAAGATCTCATAGAGATACCTGTAAATCCAAACCCCACTGAGACTAGACTCAGAGACATGCTTTCTTGGTTTGGTGCATTGTTTCTTTTTCGCGTGCCTTCAGTACCTCACTAAGCCCTTTTTGAAAACCCTGATCTACTTTGGCTGTAATGAAAAGGGAAATTAGAGACAGTATGAGACAGGGCCAGCAGCGCAGAGAGGCCGGGAACCCCTGGTGGTCAGACTTGGTCATGCAGCCTAAGGCTTTCCGTGGGGACACCTTTCAGAGCCACAAATCGGGAATGCTTCTCTGGTTCTTGTCTGAGCAGGCAGTACCTCTGTGTACAAGTACTGCTGACCTAGGGAAAGCTTTTTTTTTTTTTTTTTAAAAAGCATCTTCCTGCTTCATAAGTGGTGTTTGGATCAGGTCATCAGGGTCATCTATGAAAATAGGAGGTTTGTGGCAGGACCATGGCATTGCTCGGCTCTAGGAGGTCAACGCAGCAGCCTGGAGTGACGATGAGCCCCTTCACATTTGGGGGAAAAAACCCTCCTCCTCCCAAATTTGGACGTGTATATATAGCTACAGCTTTGGAGAAAGAGTTCTGGGAGGATTTCCAACTATAACAACTATTAGCAATGGTATGAGAAGCCGGCTGGGGTGAGAGCAAGGTTTAGCTTCTAATGTTGACTCCAAATCTTGCAAGTAACAGTAGAATGAGATAAAAACCTGCATTTTCATACAAAAAAAATTTTTTTCAAAAACATTGAAAATTGTCTAGAAATAAAGAAACTACTTGTTGGGGCACCCAGCCGGCTCAGTCGGTAGAGCATGTGATTCTTGATCTCGGGGTTGTGAGTTCGAGCCCTACTCTGGGCATAGAGCTTACTTTAAAAAAAAAAGAAAGAATGAATGAAAGACACTAGCTTTGGAAGGGTCTCTGATCATTTCTCTCCTCTTGTTTCAGATGACAGTCATGTCCCTTTCCAGGGACCTCAAGGACGACTTGCACAGTGACACAGTGCTCTCCATCTTAAATGAGCAGCGCATTCGGGGCATCTTATGCGATGTCACTATTATTGTGGAAGACACCAAATTTAAAGCCCACAGCAATGTCCTGGCCGCTTCAAGCCTGTATTTCAAAAATATCTTTTGGAGCCATACAATCTGTATTCCCAGCCACGTCCTGGAACTGGATGACCTCAAAGCTGAAGTGTTTACAGAGATCCTTAATTACATCTACAGCTCCACAGTTGTTGTCAAGAGACAGGAAACAGTCACGGATCTTGCAGCTGCAGGGAAGAAGCTGGGAATATCCTTCTTGGAAGACCTTACTGATCGCAACTTCTCAAATTCCCCTGGTCCCTATGTATTCTGCATTACTGAGAAGGGAGTGGTTAAAGAAGAAAAAAATGAAAAAAGGCATGAAGAACCTGCCATCACCAATGGGCCAAGGATCACAAACGCGTTTTCCATCATTGAAACCGAAAATAGTAATAACATGTTCTCTCCACTGGACTTGAGGGCAAGCTTCAAAAAGGTCTCCGACTCCATGAGAACCGCCAGCCTCTGCCTGGAGAGGACGGACGTGTGCCACGAGGCGGAGCCCGTCCGCACGCTGGCGGAGCACTCATATGCCGTTTCCTCCGTGGCCGAGGCCTACAGAAGTCAGCCCGTGCGGGAGCACGGCAGCACTTCGCCTGGTAAAACAGGTAAGGAGAATGGTGAAGCTCTCGCAGCAAAACCGAAAACGTGCCGAAAGCCAAAGACAGTCTCCGTACCCCAGGCTTCTGACTCAGCTGCAGAAAATATGCCACCCCCTCCAGCAGCCAGCTCGGAGGTTAATCAGGAGAGAAGTCCAGAGCTGCCCGCAGTTCCTCCTCGTTCAAAGTCTCCCAACAACAGAGGAGATCTCCGTTTTTCCAGGGAAGATGAAAATAAATCCTCTGACGTCCCGGGGCCACCGACGGCAGAGGTCCCACCTCTCGTGTACAACTGCAGCTGCTGTTCCAGGTCCTTTGACAGTAGCACTTTGCTCAGCGCCCACATGCAGCTCCACAAGCCAACCCAGGAGCCCTTAGTGTGCAAGTACTGCAACAAGCAGTTCAGCACCCTCAACAGGCTGGATCGGCACGAGCAGATTTGTATGAGGTCCGGTCACATGCCTGTTCCTGGAGGGAACCAACGCTTTTTAGAAAACTATCCAACCATTGGACAGAACGGAAGTTCGTTCGTGGGTCCAGAACGTTTGCTGTCTGAAAATAGGATTGGTGAGTTTTCCAGTACCGGAAGTACCTTGCCAGAAACGGACCACATGGTTAAATTTGTTAACGGGCAGATGCTCTACAGTTGTGTCGTATGCAAACGTAGTTACGTGACGCTATCCAGCCTCCGAAGACATGCAAATGTTCACTCCTGGAGAAGAACATATCCGTGCCATTACTGCAACAAAGTGTTTGCGCTGGCCGAGTACAGGACAAGACATGAAATTTGGCATACAGGAGAAAGGCGCTATCAGTGCATTTTCTGCCTCGAAACTTTCATGACCTACTATATTCTCAAAAACCATCAGAAGTCTTTCCATGCCATAGATCACAGACTTTCCATCAGTAAAAAAACGGCAAATGGAGGCTTGAAGCCTAGTGTGTATCCGTATAAACTATACCGGCTACTGCCTATGAAATGCAAGAGGGCTCCTTATAAGAGCTACCGAAATTCTTCCTATGAAAATGCTCGAGAAACCAGTCAGATGAATGAGTCGGCCTCTGCTCCCTATGTTATTCAGAACCCACACAGCTCTGAGTTACCGACTCTGAATTTCCAAGACCGTGTAAACACCCTGGCCAGCAGCCCAGCCGTCCCCTTGGAAACATCTGCACGCCAGGACGTACCCGCTTCTGCCACCGTACAGAATGCAGAGGGGACCAAGTGGGGAGAGGAAACACTGAAAGTTGATCTCGACAATAACTTTTATTCTACCGAGGTGTCCGTCTCTTCCACCGAGAATGCCGTCAGCTCTGACCCCCCAGCAGGGGACGTGCCTGTTTCGTCTTTGCGTGGTGGCAGCGAGAACGCGGCCTCTGTGATCAGCTACAGTGGCTCGGCACCCTCGGTCATCGTGCACAGTAGCCAGTTCTCCTCGGTGATCATGCACAGCAACGCCGTTGCCGCCATGACCAGCAGCAGCCACAGAGCCCCTCCAGACCCGGCGGGCAGTCCGCCCCCGAAAGACGGCAGCAAAGCGGAGCCCGACAAAGCCGCCAGGGTCGTCAGCAGACCCAAAAGCATTAAGGAGAAGAAGAAAACCGTGCCATGTAACAAGGGGGAGATGGCAGAGGAGTCCAAATACGTCACCGATCCCGGAGGGTCACTGAGCAAACCCGCAAATACGAAAGAAACCAGTAAAATTGAGACCTACATTGCAAAGCCTGCCCTGCCAGGAACCTCCACAAACAGCAACGTCGCGCCCCTTTGCCAGATAACAGTGAAAATCGGAAACGAAGCCATCGTGAAAAGGCACATCCTTGGGTCTAAGTTGTTCTATAAAAGAGGAAGAAGACCCAAGTATCAAATGCAGGAGGAGACTCTGCCACCGGAGAGTGACCCGGAAACCAACAGAGACAGCCCCCTCGGGCTCTGCCAGTCTGAGTGTGTGGAAATGAACGAAATGTTCGATGACGCCAGCGACCAGGATTCCACTGACAAACCCTGGCGTCCTTACTACAACTACAAACCCAAAAAGAAATCCAGACAGTTGAGGAAAATGAGGAAGGCCAACTGGAAGAAAGAACGTGACAGCAGGAGCCCAAGCAGTAAGTGTAAGTACCCGGCAGAACTGGACTGCGCGGTGGGGAAGGCTCCGCAGGAGAAGGCCTTCGAGGAAGAAGAAAATAAAGAGATGCCCAAGCTGCAGTGTGAACTCTGCGATGGAGACAAAGCCTCGGGGGCTGGCAGCCAAGGACGGCCCCACCGGCATCTCACCGCCCGGCCTTACGCCTGCGAGTTCTGTGCCAAGCAGTTCCAGAGCCCTTCCACACTCAAGATGCACATGAGGTGTCACACCGGAGAGAAGCCGTACCCGTGCAAGACCTGCGGGCGGTGCTTCTCGGTGCAGGGAAACTTACAGAAGCACGAGCGCATCCACCTGGGCCTGAAGGAGTTCATCTGTCAGTACTGCAACAAGGCGTTCACGTTGAACGAGACCCTCAAAATCCACGAAAGAATCCACACTGGCGAAAAGCGTTACCACTGTCAGTTCTGCTTTCAGAGTTTTTTGTACCTTTCCACAAAAAGGAATCATGAGCAGAGGCACATTTGGGAGCATGATGGGAAGGGCTATGCCTGCTTCCAGTGCCCCAAAATTTGCAAAACGGCTGCCGCCCTTGGAATGCACCAGAAGAAACACTTATTCAAGAGCCCAAGTCAGCGGGAGAGAGCCGAAGGGGACATGTACCTCGAGAACTCAAGTCTCCTGGAGAACCCACATGCCACTGATTCGGAAGACAATGACCAAAAGGATAATGTACAAACCATTGTTGAAAATGTCCTTTGAGTGGCGATACTTGGGAAAAGCTTCAAAACTATAAGTTGGTGGGTTTGTTGTTTTGGGGGTGTTTTTTGGTTAACTGTTTTCTTTTGGTGTTGTTTTTTTTTTAAGTTTGTTTTGTTCACACAACAGTCATGAAGGAGTGAAATGTAAAAAAGAAAATCTCATTTGTGCAAATTCCAGAAAAAGGATCCTAATATCTACTTTGGGTTTTAGCATTAACTTCATGCAAAGTGCACAAAAATGAAATAGCTGAATCCTTCAGTATCCCGAGTATCTTGTGGAAGTTGATGAAGTTCTTAGCTGTGGTATTTCTGCCAGTGGAAAAAAAAAAAAAGAGTCTAATGTTAGCCTAATTTAGAACTTTCTAGTAAGTGCTAATAGGAACTGGCTGCTGAGCTGTCTTTGGTCACTGGAGAAAACGAGGGTCAGATATCATGAAAACATCGTCTTCATAAATACGTTAGAAGGTAAACAAGCTATGACAGTCATTTTTCCCATCCAGCTTCTGTGCTATTGAAAATTGTTTAAATTAGTGGATATATAAGAAATACTTAATATTATAGCTGAAAATATGTGTGAAATTGAGTAACTTAAGTAGGACATTCATACATTATCTAGAACTACTTTTCTGCAACACAAGCCTTGTAAAATACATATATAAATCACTATGACTTTTAACTATCCATGTCCCTGTAGAGAATTATAATGATGAGCAATAGATGTGAAAATAATGAGGACCGATGGAGAAATCAGTAGAAAGCATCTTGAATATGATTTAAGAGCATGTTGTATGCTTTTAGATGGAATGCTGTTCCCTTGAAGTTATGGCTGAGCTATTACTAGAACTGGTCTACTCCAGTCACAGAAGAAATAGGTCATGCCTTATGTATGGGGGAGAGCCCTCCGAGAATTTTTCCGTGATTCCTTGTGCCGTACATTACTTTGCAGTGGCCTCACCTCAGAAAATAAAGAAGGGTCCAATTCTTCTGAAACTCCCTGCAGTCTTCCATCCATCACAAGGCCATGGATATAGAGGTCTATTTCAGACCGACTTAATCAGTGTCAAGGGTTTAAGTTAAAACCTGACACGTCCCGTTCCACTGAAGGAGTGTCCAGGAAATTTCATGCAAAGCATGCGTAAGGTGGTGAATTCCCAGGCACTTGAAAAATGACAGAAAGCCTAATCCCTATAATTATTAGCCTTCTTGGAGATTCTGCAGCCCACAAGTATATACTAGTATAAAACAAAAGGACATCAGAAAGACATCTCCCACCTCACCCATTAATGACTTGTGTGGGCAAGAGGAAGCAATGACCTTCCTTGCCTGAAACAGTAGCTTTGTTTTTAGGGGGTTGGAGGAGAGATAGACTGTGGAGTAGTAAGATTCCATCAGCGACTCGTATGACTCAGAAACAAAGCCAGATGCCTTGTATTCATATTTGCAGACATCTAGCTCCCTTGGTAAAAACCCACCTAAGTGTTTTCATGTTCTTTTATGCTGCCCCACGCCATCAACAGTGCCCTCCAAGTCTAATTGCCCTGTAGGATTATTCCATCAGGTGGACTAGGTTTTGGGAAGCCGGACTCCTCCTCCTTACGTTTAAACTGCCAGACTAGGAGGGAGAGAGAAAACATTCCTACCCTTTGATCACCAATGTGAGCAGAACCCGGACCCTGGTTTAAGGGTGGCCTACAGCTATTCATGTTCGTGGGATTGATAGATGGAAGCCCAAGGTTACCCAAGGTCGCAAGGTCACCATAATGAAGAAGTAGTTCAAAGGACTCAGTTGCTCTCTCCAAGTCTTGTGATGTCTCCAGGAAGAAGACTTAATACGGATTTGGGTGGGCAAGAAAGCACTTAAACACCCAGAGAAGGACATGATCAAAGCTGACCTTTTTATACAGTAGTAGTTTGCTGTTAAATAACCCCAATATTGCATCTGCATTTATCTTTTGTTGATCTACGTTCACTTACTTACATACAGTATTATGTAATAGAGGGAAATGGGGAAATGCAAGCAAATTCAACCTTATTTTATACATTGTATATATGTATACCTGCACTCTTCATTTGGGTTTTGTTAAGAGATAGTCACAAAGGGCTTGTATGAAAATCATTTCTGAATTGATAATTAGAATATTGACTAGGCAATTCTGTGATCTAC
Organism: Paguma larvata; assembly: GCA_030068075.1. Lineage (NCBI taxonomy): Eukaryota > Metazoa > Chordata > Mammalia > Carnivora > Viverridae > Paguma > Paguma larvata. Next base: position 35,571,998 of record CM057824.1, read on the forward strand.
TAATTTGTTTTATCTCAATTGGGATTATTAATCAAAGAGAATTACTGTGTATTTCAGTCATTTTGATTTGAGGTAACTCCAAATATAAAATTATTACATGTAGTGATGTCTCCTAGCCCTTACATGTGGAAATTTTTTAAGTGGACTTGTATGCCGATAATTCTAGACCAAAGTAAATATGGCAGAATATTTATACATGAAAAAATAATTTTGCAAATATTTTCTATAATTGTATTATTCGTTTAAAATGTTGATAGCTTGTGTTAGTTTCAGGGAGGGGTGTATATTTTGATAAAAAAAATACTTGACTTTGTAATTCTGTATATTCTATACAATTTATAGCAGAGCCGTTTTAAGACAGCCTTGTCACATTTTTTGTTAATTGTGAAAACTTTATCATGAGTGATGTTTAAGTATGCATTGAGTACATAACGACCAACTAGAATTAAAGTAGGTGTAAACAGTGAACATACTGTATGCTGTACAAGATATATTGTAATTTGCTGTTTTAGCATCTGTATTTTGGTTAGAAGATATTATTAAATGCAGATGTTAAGGGTTGGAAAAGTCTAATTTTATTTTTAGAAATAATGAATATAAATTTGGTTTTGCTTGATTAAAATAGCTTATTCCTATGTTAAGTCTCTTAAATGTTTTAATGTTAATTCTTTTGTGCAGCCAAGCGGCTATTTCCTCTTTGTGAGTCACAGCATTGTTTAACATATTATTCATTTAATATATTTCTGTTTCCTTACTTGTTTACGCTCCACGATACCTACTTACATGCTTAGGACTCAAATGGAGTATGCATTAAAAAAAAAAGGAGAAATAAGAGAGATTGAAGTCTTATCATTTAATGCTTTGGCTAGGCCTGACCTTGTTGTGATAAATCGGAGAGCCTCGAAAGCGTTCGGTCTCCTCTGCTCATCCTCAGGAAACAAATTACAGTTAGTACCAGGCATTCGGCAAGGTTCTTCCCATGGGCTGTTTCATTCATGGTTATTTCCCAACGACCACGGGAAGTAGACTTCATTACCCACATTTTATATGACTTTGAGAAGATCCCACAGCCAGGCCAAACAAGGATTCCAAGCAAGGGATTCCTGACTTCAAAGCCCATGTTTTTGTTTCTTCTCAACACCTTAGAGGAAAATTCTTAATGTAAACACGCAAAGAGGCATGACAGACGAATGCAGCTTTAGGATGGTAGCTATTACAGTGACGGGCTGCAGGAGGCCGTATTGGTCCCAGCTTTCCCTGACTCACCACTGCATTATTTTCTGATGCCTCTACCCTCTGGGCGTTTGGCTTCTCTTGGAGGTTAGGATACTGCCTTACAAAAGCATTTTTTAAATCCGTACACTTTTTATTTTCAAGAATATGGAGTAAAATTCCGGTGCCCAGCTAGCTCAGTCAGTTAAGTATATGACTTCAGCTCAGGTTGTGATCTCGCGGCTCGTGAGTTCAAGCCCCGCATCAGGCTCTGTGCTGTCAGCTCAGAACCCGGAGCCTGCTTTGGGTTCTGTGTCTCCCTCTCTCTCTGCCCCTCCCCTGCTCCCTCTCCCTCTCTTTCTCCCTCTCTCTCAAAAATAGATAAACATTTAAAAAAAGGTATTAAAAATAATATGGAGTAAAATTATAATTTAATACTGTTATAAACTAGTAATTTTTCACATAAAAAATGTTCCCTCCTCAGACTATATTCCTAACTTTAATTATCTTCCATTGCATGCCATCAGTCACAGTAGGTAATGTGAAAGGGCCGGCCAGTGGCTCAGACAACATAACCCAACACCGACACAGGGAGAATAACACAGATTTCCGGTCCTACTAACATCCAGCCAGTAGCATCAATTTTGTATTCGAAGGATAATCCAAACCAAATCCAAATCAAAAATTTGATAACTGCTGTCTGCTGAAACTAGCTTTACTTAAAGAGCAAAACAGATTATATGCTGAAAGAATTTGTAATAATTGAGAAAGTAGCTCAGTTAAAAGCATCAAAACAAATGCTGCAAGGCAATCCTGCTTGTACAGATCGTATTAATTACTTCAGGTTCCCCTCCTGTTGCTCACCTTCCTCTTTTCTCATCACCCCCGGTTTACTGGGTCCCACGCCCTCTGTCGCCCATCAGTGGCTCTTGTAGAGGCAAGCTCCTCCATATCTGAGAACTCTTCACTTCCTTCTCCCCAAATCCTGGCCGGCTATCAACCTCCCTTTTGGGGACAGGAACCCCCTTGTCGCCACTCTCCCTCCCCAGTATATCCCCCTTGATGCTGAGTCTCCGAGTAAGGTGGTCGGCGAGCAGGTGAGTTGGCTTGGTGTGCAGGTTTTAAAATGAAACTACAAATTTAGACAACTCTTGGAAGAACTGGTTATAGCAGAAATGTGATTATATTTTGGAAGATTTAAAAAAAATTTTTTTTAACATTCACTTTTAGAGAGACAGAGAAGGAGACACAGAATCTGAATCAGGCTTCAGCCTCTGAGCTGTCAGCACAGAGGCAAGGTGGAGCTCGAACTCCCAAACCTCGAGATCATGACCTGAGCCAAAGTTGGACACTTAACCGACTGAGACACCCAGGTGCCCATGTAAGATTTTTTTCTAATTACTATTTCATTCTTGATGTCTAAGCCCTTGATTCTATTTATTTAGACTGTTTTGCTGAGAACTGAAGAGTGCTTTTTCCCCCAATAATTGTAAAAACTATGATTTCTATGTAATTTTAGGGGCCAGAATGTTATTCCTGTTACAGGAAACTTTGGTATACAGAGATTTAAAAGCCAGAACAATGCTAATTTGTGTAGAATTTTAATTTATTCAAAATATGTTTAATTTGGAGTCTCAGGTGTTATGTCCAGGCCAGGGCTATGGAGTTATAAGAGGTAGCTTGTGCCTTCAAGGAGGTGGAGTCTGGGGACAGAGACTGATGAGACAAGGCATGATTACAAAACAAAACCCCGAGACCCTAGGAGCTCAGAACCAGATTGTTTTTTGTTGGGTCCTGAGAGAGGTGGCACTGGGCAGGGACTGACCGAGCCTGGGCTTCCCAGTGCAGGCAGGTCCAGGTAGGAATGGCTAAAACACAGGAGCGCGGGCTAGTGCAGGTTGTTCCACAAGCCTGGGAGTTGGGTGGTGAGCCAAGAGAAGTACACAGAGGACACCTCAGCAGGGCCTCATGGGCCTTGCCAGAGAATTTGTACTTCTGACACAGATAGACGATGGGGGAGCAGACGAGCCGCTGGGTGCTAGGAGAAAAGGGCGGAGAACCATTCCAGAAGGTCCAAGCAACATGAAAGGCCACGCAAAGGCCTCAACAGAAAGGAAATGTTCTAACGTGTTTAAAGGATGACTCTCACTGCAGTACAAGGAAGAGACTGCAGGTCAGTGAAGAAAGTCTCTGGGGTGCCTGGGTTCAGTCAGTCACGTGTCCCAACTTTTTTGTTGTTACTTTTGAGTGACTTTATTCATATTCTTTTTTTTTTTTTTTTTTAATTCTTGGGCACCTGGGTGGCTCAGTTGTTTAAGCTTCTGACTTCTACTCAGGTCATGATCTCACAGTCTATGAGTTTAAGTGCCATGTGGGGCTCTGTGCTGACAGCTCAGAGCCTGGAGCCTGCTTCAGTTTCTGTGTCTCCCTCTCTGCCCCTCCCCACTCACACTCTGTCTCTCCCTCTCTCTCAAAAATAAATAAACTTTAAAAAATTTTTTAAATTAAAGTCAGTTAACATACAGCATAGTCTTGGCTTCAGGACTAGAACCCAGTACTCATCCCAACAATGGCCCTCCTTAATGTCTGTTACCCGTTTAACCCATCCCCTCCCCTCCAGCACCCTCAGTTTGTTCTCTGTATTGAAAGAGTCTCTTAAGGTTTGCCTCCCTCTCTGTTTTTATTTTACTTTTCCTTCCCTTCCCCTATGATCACCTGTTGAGTTTCTCAAATTCCACATAAGAGTAATAAAACAATATGTCTTTCTCTGACTGACTTATTTTGCTTAGCATAATACAATCCAGTTGCATCACATTGTCGCAAATGGCAAGATTTCATTCTTTTTCATTGCTGAGTAGTATTCCGTTGTGTATACATACAGTGTACAGTATGTATATACTGTATCTTCTTTATCCATTCATCAGTTGATAGACATTTGGGCTCTTTCCATAATTTGGCTATTGTTAACACTGCTGTAAACATTGGGATACGTGTGCACTTTTGTGTCCTTTAGATAAATTCCTAGTAGTGCAATTTCTGGATCATAAGATAGTTTTATTTTTAGTTTTTTGACTGTTTCCATACTGTTTTCCATAATGGCTGTACCAGTTTGCAATCCCACCAACAGTTTAAGCGTCCAACTCTTGATTTCAGCTCAGGTCTTGATCTTGGGGTTGTGAGTTCAAGCCCTTTATTTATAAGAATAAATAAAGGATGACTCTCACTGCAGTGTGGTGAAGATACTATTTTTTCTCCCCCTCGCAATTTATTTTTCAAGAAATTATGTTGTTTGTCCTGAAGAGTTTATCACAGCCTGGGAATTAGCAATACAGTTTCCTAAGTTGGGTTATGTTCTTCTATCAGGAGGCACATACTGTGTGAGATATTGGATGTACTTTGAAGATAGATCAGATAGGATTTGTGAGTGGTTTAGGTCCCAGGAGGTGAGAAAAACAGAGAAGTCAAAAATGACTCCCAAATTTTGGGCCTGAGTAATTGGAAGGATGGAGTCACCAGTAGACCACAAGATATGTGGACCAGACGTTCAGAAGAGGGACTGGCTTTGGGTGTGAAGTTGAAAGTTCTGTTTCATTGATTCAAAACATATTCGAGGGGCGCCTGGGTGGCTCAGTCAGTTAAGCGGCCGACTTCAGCTCAGGTCATGATCTTACAGTCTGTGAGTTCCAGCCCCGCGTCGGGCTATGTGCTGATGGCTCAGAGCCTGGAGCCTGCTTCGGATTCTTTGTCTGCCTCTCTCTCTCTCTGCCCTTCCCCTGCGCATGCTCTGTCTCTCTGTCTCTCAAAAACAAATAAATGTTAAAAAAAATTAAAAAAAAAAACATATTCGAGCAGACAAAACAAATCGTTCTTGTAGCTTATGATCTACTGGGAAACACAAAAAGCTAGCCAATTACAACAATTGCGATAAGTGCTGTGAAGAAGAGGTGCCATGAGAATATTTAATGGGGGGGCCTAAGCTAGTCTGGAAGTTCAAGGGAAATCGTCCTTGAGGTAGTACATTTTGAGTGAGATCTGAAAGAGGAATAAAGTTGAGAGAGGAGAGGAGTGCTTGGGTGGCTCAGTGGGTTAAGTGTCTAACTCTTGATTTTAGCTCAGGTCATGGTCTCCTGGTTGGTGAGATTGAGCCCCATGTCAGGCTCCACACTGTCAGCACAGAGCCTGCTTAGGATTCTCTTTCCCTTCCTCTGTCTCTGCCCCCGCCCCACTTGTTCTCTCTCTTGCTCTCTCTCAAAATAAATAAATAAACTTTAAAAAATAGAAAGAAAGAAAGAATTTCCAGGTGGAGAAACGAGCATGTACAAAAGTCTGCATCTAGAGGGAACACGGTGCACTGGAAGCCAGCGGTGGCCTGGGTGCTAGAGAGGTGGGTCTGAGAGGAGCCTGGAGGCTAAAAGCCAGACCCTGCAGTGCCCCCAGGTCATGTCATGGACTGGGATCTTCTACTAAGAGCAACAGAAAGCCATTGGATTGTTGGGACAAGAAGTATTTTTTAAATCAATTCTGTATTGTGAAATATCACTGTAGCTGAAATGTGGATGCAGAGGACAGTCGTGGCCAGAAATAGAGCAGGCAGGTCCAGACCGGAGATGATGGCGGCACGGGCTATGTATTGACAGTGAAGAGAAGAGAAGAGAGGAGAGGAGAGAATGAGTACTGTTTAGGAGGCAAAATCAGCAGAACTTGATATTGGATGGATACGGGGAAGTGAGGGCTGAGGAGGGGTCAAGGATAAACATTTGATTTCCTATTTGTTGACACTACGGGAATATAAGATGTCTCCTATGAAGCTGGTATAGCGAGAGAAGACAGAATCCTGGAAAACATCAATATTTGATGTTTGATATTTGATGAATTAAATACAAGTCTGTAAGAGGCTGGCACAGAGAAGGGACCAAAGAAGTAGGAGGAAAATCGGAGGAGTGGCATCTAGGCAGCCAAAGATGGAAACCTCTCAGAAAAGAGAGAACGATCAGTTGTGTCAAATGAAGCTAAAGCCGAGTAAAGAAAATCAGGAAAGTGCCCTTTTGCACTCAGCAGCTAGAAGGGCACTGGGAGCTATATACTGGTGAAACAGTTAACGACCCTTACCATGGAGAGCGGGGAAGCCGGATTTATAGTGCTTGCCGTTGTCTGTCATCTAAACACTTCCGCCATGGATGATTTTCAGCTGCCAACATGTCACTGAACGTGGAGTTTGGAAAGAGACATCCAGTTAGCTCAGGAGAGCTGGTATGAGCCTGCGCTAGTGGCTCAACTGGGGGGTCTTGGCAAGAGTGGTTGCAGTGTGGTGGTATAGGCGGAAGCTGGGGGGGCAGATGCAGGAGCAGAGGGAAAGAGAGTGAGCAAGGGTTCTCGTTCAAGAAGCTGAGCTGTGAAGGAGAGAAGAGAGAGAACAGGAGCTGTAAGTGGAACCTGACGCTTGGAGACCAGGACTCCACCATGTGGAAGGGGTATGGAACGACGGATAAGGAGGCAAGAAAGTTGAGGGTATTGGCAGGAGACTTGGTTGTAGCCAAGAACTATAAAGTCTGGATTTAATTTAAGGAAGTACAGACCTCAGTGTCTGACAGACACACACAAATGGAGGGGCCTTCAAGGCTCTTACAACTACTTTCATATTTGTCCCTCACCATTGTCCTGTTGTGTTGGCAGCGATTATTGTCCTCGTCTGAAAGCTATGGGTACAGAGCATAGGAAGCTAAGGGGCCCAGAGAGACAGGACCAACACCTGTCGGTTTTCAGGACATGGTTCTCACCACCACCAGCTGACTCCACACTGATTAAGAGATTTTTTGGAAGATGGGAGACTGGGACAATGACGACTTCTGTGCTTTCCTCAAAATGAGGGTTTATTAGCTTGAGACTCGAATACCCTCTCAGAGTCCTACGTCTTTTTGTTGTTGTTGTTGTTCAGTGCGTTCTTTTGTGGCAGTTCATGTAGCCAGACCTCATTTCGTTGCGTGTCACTTTATTGCGATTTGCACTTACTGCATTTTTTTTACACATTGAAGGTTTGTAGCAGCCCAGCATTGAGCAAGTCTGTTGGCGTCTCTGTGTTACGTTTTGGTAATTCTTGAAATATTTCAAGCTTTTTCGTGATTATATCTGTTATGGGGATCTGTGATCAGTGCTTACAACTCACCGAAAGCTCAGATGAGTCTTAGCATTTTTTTAGCAATGAAGTATTTTTTAATGAAGGTATGTATGTACATTGATTTTGGGTTTTTGTTTTTTCTTAAGTAGGCTTTGCACCCAACATGAGCCAAATGTGGGGCTTCGAACTCACAACCCTGAGATCAAGACCTGAGCTAAGATCAAGAGTCAGACGCTTAACCAACTGAGCCACCCAGGCGCCCCTATATATTGGTTTTTTAAATGTAAAGCTATTGCACAATTAATAGGCTATAGTACAGTATAAACATACTTTTACACATACTGGAAAACCAAAAAATTCAATTTGCTTGTTTGGTTGTGATACTCATTTTATTGTGGTGGTCTAGAGTCAAACCCACAGTGTCTCCAAGTTGTACGCCTGTATTACCAGGCACTCTTCTAAGCATCTAATTAATATTAATTTATTTAATCCTTATGTCAATCCTGTGAGATAGACATTGATATTATCATCCCCATCAACGTTTACTGTGGTTACCTTTGGCTGTGCGGTGCCACAAAACTTAGTGGCTTAAAACAGCCATATGCAGTGTTCCTATTTCATATGGTTCTGTGGTTTGACTGGGATCAGCTGAGTGGGCCTCTTGTGTAGGTATAGTCAGATGGTAGTAGGGTGACGTCATCTCAAGTCCCAACCACCCTGGGCATCCAAGCAGTCACAGCCCAGCTTGGATTCAAAGGTGGAGGGAAGGACTATACTTCTCAATGGGGGAGTACCAGCTACATACAACGAGGGAAGGGATTGATGGCAGGAGGCATCTTTAGGGACAAGCTATTCTATAAGAGGTGATCCCCAATGAGAAAACCAAGGCACAGAGAAGTTAGCTTACCCAGGGTCATGCAGCTGGTATGTGGAGAAGCGGAGTTCCCAGGCAGTTGAGTTCCAGAGTCTGCTAAAAGAGGCAAAGGGGCCTGAAGCCGAATAGCACGGCACCTCCTCTCACCACAAAGCCATGGTGGTCGGAGCGCAGCACCATTTGTAGTAGAACCAGAGAGTTCCTGGAGGTAGCTGTCAAGGATTTGGGAGAGAGGAAGAAATTCTGAAAATACTTTAAATGGAAATAAATGAGGAAGGTATAAATCGAGTCAAATTTCAAGGACTATCTCAACAAAGCTCTTTTCATCTTGGGGGGTGAAAATAGGGCCTTGTGTGGCCCAGAGCAAATGGAAGACTTCATACTTTTGCTTGCCTCCAGCCAGTCAGGAAAGAATAGAAATATAGCAAGGGGTGGAGGAGGGTTGTATTGGCTTTTTTTCTTGTAACTAATCAAAATCTGAAGCTTTCAGTCAGCTACTCCAAAGGGTCAAATATGGGGAGAGCCTATGTCTGGACCCAGGAGTCCGAATCGGAGATACAGACTGGCTCCCAAAAGGATCTTCGTGCTCCTTCTGTGCCTCCCGTTGTATAATGTCATAGCCCTGAAAGTCTGGGTCATCACTTACTTTTCCACATCGTGGCCCCTCTAATGGGAGAACATCTTCCATTAGGAAGGACATCTCTAATTCAAAAATTTACTCACTTCCCATGAGCAATGGGGTATTGCCAGAGAGAAGCTGACTCAGCTCTGATGCGTGACCAGTTTCTCTCCTGAAATCTGGCAAGCTGCGACCCTGTGTAGCTTAGATGCTGTTCATTTTGAGCTTCTCGGTTTTAGCAGGAAAAGGCCACATCCCACACACTGACTGGAACAGGATGGGGCATCGGCAGCCATGTAAACGCGACTAGTGGGAAGAGCAGCAAGCTATTTCCCAGGTCAGACCCCATCATTTCTGACGTTTCTCTTCCTAAAGAGAAACTCAAGGCCACCGTTCTGGTCATCATGATGGGAACCAGCCTCCTCTGCTATGGCTCATATTGACAGCGGCAGCATTCCAGCGACTGGGAACTCCTGGCCATTCGGTAGCATCCTCACACCGAAGCAAGGAGGCCCCCTCCCGGCCCTCCTCCAGAGGTCCCCCTCCCTCCAGGCGGAGTCCGCAGGGCCAACCATGAGGTGCCCACCCAGAGGGCATGCCACTCTGAGTACTCAGGACCTGAGAATTCTCTGCCCACGTGCAGGGCCTGCTCGGGCCTCTCCCCTGCCAGGGTCACTCCCCTACAGCCCAGGGACAGGCAAGGAGCAGGTGTCTGCGTGGGATGTGGACAGAATTTGTAATGACATTTCAGGAGCACACGTGTGTGCCCAAGGCCCCAGCAGTATGGAAAGGAGCAGGGCGCAGAGTAAGGAGGGATGGGAGGAAGCCCTGGGCCCAGCCCGTCTCGCGCCGTCTCACCCCTGTCTGGGGCACCATGGACTGGGAACTCCAAATCCAAACCCGGCCTCCCAGATTGTTATGAAGGTATGTTTACCAAAGGAGGAGAATAAAAGCATATTTAATTAAGAGCTTATTCACCTGATGTAAAACCTTTAAATTTAGACACATGATACACTATGTTGACCCTCAAACAACACGAGTCTGAACTGTGTGAATCCACTTATATGTAGATTTTCTTTTATAAATCCAGTACAGTACTGTTAATGTATTTTCTCTGTCCCACAGTTTTCTTAATAAGATTTTTATAGCTCACTTTATTGTAAGAATACTGTATATAACACATCTACAACATGTACATTAATTGACTGTTACATTACATTACATTATGTTATTGGTAAGGCTTCTGTCAAGTCAACAGTAAGGCTATTAGCGGTTATGTTTCTCGGGAGTCAAAAGTTATACACAGGTCAGGTCCCCAGTCCCTGCATCGTTCGAGAGTCAACAGCACAGGCCTCCATCTGTACACTTGCCTTCGACCCTGTTGAAGTTTCGGGGGCTGTCGCCACTCCCCGGAGTATCTGGCTTTGCACCGCACTGTGTCCGAGTACAAGTTCCCGGCAATATTGAAAGACCCATTCCCACGCCACTCCACCCCCACCTACGGACATGGTAATTTCTCAATGTCTAGTTCAAAACCCCCTTCTAAAGCTTCTTCCTTGAGGTGTTTTGTGAGACCAGCCCTCAGACCGAGGCTTGCCTCTGCCTCAGGCTGGCCACGGCTCTCTGGCAAAGTCCTTTTTCAATTCCACCTTTCCACCTTTCAATTCCCTCAGCTCGCTTCTCCAGGCAGAGTCCAGAGCTTCCAGCATCAGCACAGCAGTCCCAAACACGAGTCCTCTGCTAAGGGTGCTGATTCTCCATTCTAGGGTCACCGACCGTCACCGTGTGTCCAGGAGGGAGGGTTTTCCCAAGAGGCAGGGCTTCTCAGTGCTTAAACCAGGTCAGTCTTGGGAAAACCAGGATGACTGGTCACCCTGATGGGAAGAGGCTCTTCAGGATGGGGCATCAGCAGCCACAACAGAAGTAGAGCTAAGTGGCCAATTTTAGTTTGACACAATTCATGGGACTGTCCGCTTTCTACCACTTGCTCCGGAGCAGTGAGGAAGTGTCTAGGCCACACAGAAATCTGGCTGGTCTGTGCAAATCTGGGCTGAGAGAACAGAGGGGACAACCATGGGGCCTGTCTCCAGAGTCCTACTCAATGGCTTTAATTATTTCACAGACTCCCTCTCCTCTCATTTCTCCAAAGAACCTCCTGGGAAGCCCAGCTCACCGTGCAGCTTCCAGCTGCCCACACGAGGCATTTGCTGTAGGAAGCGTTCAGAGTCCACCTGGAGAGTGAGTGGTGGTCTGTCCCAGTCTTCCCCACCCCCTCCCATCTGTCCTGCTAAGTGTAGTGGACTGCTCTGGGGTTTCCTGCTGGGTCCTCTTCTAGGTTGATGGTGAAAGCCCTGAATTTCCTCTAGAAATCACCTCTTCCTTGTTCCTCAGTCCCACCTTCAGACCGTATCCATCAGGTTGGAGGTGGCCGGTAGGTGGGCAACACATAACCTGGTTCTGGTACACTCTCTTTCTACTTCTCAGCACAAGGGCAAGGAAACTGAGCCAAGACCCTCTCAACTGTCATGGACAGAATGGTTGGTTTTAAGCAAAGCCAGATGTAAGGGCTTGAGAAAAATGATACTGTCTCTTTCCTCTCTCTCTGTCTCCCCTCTCTCTCCCATTTCTCTCTGCTCTACTTTCCTCTCTACTGCCTTCAGTCTCAGACTCGGTCTCTCCAGGTGATGGTGAAGATGCCTATTTTGAAGGGAATAAAGTCTCCCCTCCCTGCAAAATCTTCAAAGAGAACAGAGGCACATCTAATAATAACCTCCTCGAAACAGCAGAGTCGGAATTCAAACCCAGAACATCCAATATCGCTGTAATCTCTACGAATGGAGGTTCCGTGCCCCTCCTTCGGGGACATGCTGAAGAAAAGTCCATCAAAACGACCACGGAACACACTGTGTTCGGCTAAAACTAACTGAGCCAGGGACTTGTGCCCAATGCTTTCATCTGAACAAGAACCTGGAAAGAAGGTATTGTTTTCACCGTTTATTAGAGACGGAAAGGCCTGAGCCCAAGGACTTCAGCACTCAGTGATGAGAATCTACATCGGAAATGAGAACCCAGTTTACTGGCAGATCCTCAAGCGGGGATGTTGACTTGCCGCCGCCGGAACTGCACCCCTGCCTGTCCACGCCCCACCTCACTCGTGCTGCTTGAGGAACACCAAAGCCTTCACTCCTCACCGCTTGTATTTGGTCATTCAATGACTTTTACAGATGAATGCAAACACATCAGAATAGGCAAGCCCAGGAATTCTCGTGGTTAACAGAAATGACTGCTCTCTATTAATAAAAGGGGAAAGCGGGCTCATGCGTTGGCAGGGGCTTATGAATTATGTACGTATTTCAAGACCTGGTACACGGTAAAAGAATTTTTTTTTTCAAGTAGAATGGAAGGGTACACAGAGAAAAATAAGTTTTCCTATCATTCTGCCCCAGGGTTTCTCCCGGGAGGCACGCACTGTTCCAGATCTTGAGTAGTCCACGGACACCCTACGCATATCCAAGCCTGTGTGTATATTTTATATATTAGCTATATACATCATATGAACCTATATGTTTTTATTTCCTTCCTTTTTTACACAAATGAGAGCACACTACACATAGCATTCAGTACTTATTTAACAGTATATCATGGAGAGCCTTTCAGGGGGACATACGGATCTGTCTGTCTTCTTCTTGTAATGCCTGCACGGCACTCTATTGTATAAGTCTCCAACCAGTGTCCTACGTTTGTTTCCAAGCTTTTCTTTATTCGTGCACTTTAGACCAATTTTTATAACAAAGATGGAAACAAATAGGAAGAGAGTTTTCTGCTTAACTCTCATCTAGAAAAGCCAATGGACAGAAGCTCCACTCCATTCCGAGTCTCCTGGTAGGTTGGATCAACATCATTCAAATTCTGAGCTCTCGAGTGTAAGTCTTCAGAATTGTTTTGGTCTCTATTAAATGCAAACTAAGCACAAGTGCCTCTGTCTTCAGGCACTTGTATTTAGGCAAAAATGGGACACGGGAAGGAAACAAGAGAAGAACCTAAGATGGATGGATGAAAGTTGGAACCAGGAAGCACTCCACCTCATCTCCCCATCCCCTTCATGGGACCTTAATTCGTTCTCTCTGCGCTCCCAGCCTTCTCTGCCCCCCCCCTGCCCGCAGTGCAAGGTGCTGGCCAGCCCCCCGGGACCTCACCAAGTGTCCATCAGAGACTGACTGCCATCCCTGTGCGCTAATTGCCAGTTTCTGGAAAAGGATATCTGATTCCTGCCCTCCCCCACCCCTGCTGAAAACATTGGTTCCCCTTGGTCAGTTTAGTCCAGATCCAATTAGCGCTGCTTAAAGGGACAGAGCCCTGTCAGAAGATGGCGCAGAGGCCTGACCCTAAGCGCAAACACGACATTCAGAGAAGACGGGGTGGGCGAGGAGAGGGCAAGCCCACCCCGAGGTCCCGCAGGGGCAAGAGCTGCTTAGTCAGTGACTGCATCAGCGTGACCCTTGAGACCTGTCGTAAGGGCTTCAACTTCGCTGTCCAGCATTGCGGCCCCAAGGCTCCCTTTACAGACGTACCTGGACAGTTGTCAAAAGGTCTGCCTGGCTTAGAGGCAGGCTCAGGCCTTGTCCCACAGAAGCATGTCACAATCATTCGTGGGCGAGATGTGCGATTTGGGCAGGTGCTGGCAAAGGATCGCTCAGTCCACCCCACCTCCCCGCCCGCCCCGACACATACTACACATTAAAAAGTGTACTTGTTTTGACAGTGTTTCCGCCTCCCTTTGCCGATTTGCAAACATGTTCTTAAGACGTTTTATAAACTCGTTTCTGGGAAACTTGTCTTTGAATGCGTTCTTTTTGAAAACGTATTTATTTAAAAAAGAAAGCAGGTTTATATCTGGAAAGCGAGTAACGTAGACAAGCTGTCAGCTCTGACAGAGAGCTGACGGAGGAGGCGGGGGTAGGATCTGTGCCGAGACCGCTGCCTGCTGTAACCTCCGCCCCCAGCTAACGTTTAGCAGGAGAGCCCAGCCTGCCTCACCCCTGATCAGCATCCATCTCTTGGCTTCTCTCTCAAGAACACGGAACCGGACCCATGAACCGTGGGGGGGACTCCATCCTTTGTGCAGATCCGAGGAAAACTCTTGCCAGCAGAGGTCACTGACGCTCCAGCTGGGGATTTAGCCGCAGCCCAGGCAGGAAGACCCATCCCAGTGAGGCTGGCCCACTCCTCTTCCAGCTCCATTCCCTTGCTCTCCGCTTAGCCTGTTGAAGTCAGTGTTGAAGACCACTGTTATTCTTATTGAAGTCAGTGTTGAAGAACAACAGTGTGCGCATGCTATCAGCAGTTTTTCTAGGTAGTACCTACGCTTTCATATCCCTAAGAGTTTTTAGTTTAACAACATTAAGTTCATACTCAGAATAACACAGGCAAAAACTCGAGGCACAGAACATCAGGTTCTGCTTCGACCTTGGTTTGCGCTTGACCAGGTGTAGTCCATCCCATAAACTGGTTATATCTGCCTCTTGCCTGGATTCCTGGGAGGTGAGCCCACCACACACACAGGTGAACACACGCACAGCAGCCTGAGGTAACACGCCAAGACTCCTGTAATACAGGGATGGGTGCTGCGGTATGGTATGGAGTAGTACTACCCAGTGAGAGGGGTGAAAAGAGAAGGTACCTATTGGTTGCCTGCAGAGAATAAGAAGTATTTAGGAGCCACGGATGGGCCCAGAGCTAGCCTTGGACTAGCTGCGTACATCGGACCTACTTGCCAGCATTCTGCGGTGGCAGGAGATGCTACGAGGGGTCCTCTGCCCATTAAGGGTGGAGGGGAAAAAACTGCATCTGTAAGACGGGGGAGAGAATAGTAGAGCAAAAAAGTATTGAATTGCCATATGACAGCAGGCGCCTCATATACTGCCAGCGGCTAGGATGCCGCCAGCCTCAGAGGCCCAGTGAGAATACCAACTTCTCAAGCCATTCAGGTGTACTGTATGGCCCGTTCTCGACCCAGGCGGCCACGGAATTGCACCTCACAGCCACTGGGCAACAGATGGGTGATGGTCTCATGAAACCAGCTGGAGGTACAGGGGCACAGTGGCAACAGGAACCGCCGCCTGAAAAGAAGGAAGCCGCCCACTAGTCTGGGAAGAGGGCTGAGGAGGAAGCATGTGACCTAGGCCTCAGCCAATCACTTGCATTTCCACAGTCACAGTGATTGGCTCAGCAGTGTGCATGTGACCCACTCAGAGCCAATGAGACTTGAGATTCCTGGGAAAGTTGTAGGGGAGAAGGTGTGTTTTATCGCCTGGCTGGACTTGTTGCTGAAGAGATAGAGTCCAGAGATACTGGATTCTTCTTGGCAGCTCCAGGGAAAACCTGAGCTTTGTGGGGCCATCTCGAAGCTCCTGAATTTATAACTGACACGGTGTAAGACCCTCGAAGTGGAGGGAAATTGGCTGCTGATGACATTGTTTGAGCCCTGAATCCAGCCTTACCTGAGGTTAATTTTGCTCCTAGCTTTTCCGTGACCCAAGAAACTCCCCTTGTGCCGATTAGAACTGCACTCCCATGCCTCCTGGGGTGGAAGAGATGAGGTGAGTGTTCTCTGAGCCACTTCTGCCATCTGATGCCCTTAGGATTCTTTCTATGGAGGTTGATCTGAGATAAATCCAATCGGCCAAAGCAAGCTACTCCGGCTTCAGGAGGCCCCTGAAGCTTGTTCCCTCACAAACATCTGGACTATTTTGAATCTTTCTGACCATTCCTGACCTCCAGCAACTTCAAGGCATGAATCTGGTCTCTTGAGATCAACACAGGGGTACCAGCTTCCTAGTGCGTATCACCTACGGAAAACAACACACATTTACAAGCATCTCATTGACCTTGAAGTTCAAACTTCAACTTTAGATGTAGAAGAGCTTCTAGCAGGAGAGAGATGAGAGATAATTGGATCATTCCCATAATTACTAATTTAAATGTGTAAAGTATCACTGCTTTCCCCTTTCTTCAAAGTTCTGCCTTTATTCCCCTCTTTAAGTGATGGTAAAAAGTACGGAGGGTGGGGGCGCCTGGCTGGCCCAGTTGGAAGAGGTTGCTACTCTGGGTGGTGAGTTTGAGCCCCACCTTGGGTGTAGAGACTAGTTAACTAAGTAAACTTAAAGAAAGTATACTAGGGTCATTTTTAGGTCATTTGGTCCTTTCCGGTTTTTTTTTACTGAAGTTAAACATACCCGCAGGACAGTGCACTAATCGTAAGTGTACAGCTTGATGGGTTTCGCACACATAAAACAAACAATCTGTTCTCTTCGGGTCTGTGTCCTCATCTGTCAAGTGACTTCTGGTGAGGCAGCAATCCCCAGAGATTTCTCCCAAGCCAGTGCCCCCCGTGCTGGATGTTTGCAGGCAGCAGCACCTAGATCGCTGTTGCCGTGTGTCTTTTACCCCGCACCCAATGTGGTGGCCTGCATGGTTGGCCGCAGATCAATCTTTGTTAGGCTGAGTTTCCCCAGGACTGCCTCTGACAGGGCCTCCAGGTGTGCCTCCAAGGCCCACGGCACTGCCACGGTCATCATAGTGTCGCCAGCACTATAGTGCTACGTAGTAGCCACGTAGTAATGACTACGTGGAGAGGGTTTAATAGATATTTACTGGAAAAGTGGATAGATGGGTGGATGGATGGATGAGTGGGTGGACAGATCTCAATTCCAAATCCTTCAGGGAGAGAAAAAGAATTAAACAAAGAAGAAAGCTGGTTCTGAAGGAATCAGGCTATGGTCTTGACAGGAAGGAGGATTCCCTGGCCACCCAGCCAGATGCTTATCGTTTAAATCAGCTTCCGGTTTCACTGCAGTGCCGCTGCACAAACTGCTGGGAAACCCTCTGGAGTCCAGCATATTGCTTTAAGCCATAAGGGAAGCAGAGTGTTTATAAATTGTTGGCGGAAGGGTTTGTGTTATGCCTGATGATATTAAATCAGCTAGGGAGAAAGCATGTGTATCACTGACGATGCTTTGAACAGCAATCCATAGAAAAGCTAACTTAACAAGATGTCCCCAAGTAGGCATCTCTGAAGCTCAGTTGTATCAGTAAGGACTTGGGCCTTTATTCCTATCTGTCAACTCTGCTTATGATACCTACCCTCACAGAAGGTGGCCAGAGCAGCAGACCCTCATGCAAGTCCAAAATCAAGAAGAAAGGGCAGCATGGCAGGCTTTCCCCCTGCCTCTAAGGCCCTCAGCAGTCCACGGTTTAGACCAATCCCTGGCAAGGAGGAAAGGCGTGGCTGCAATAAGG
The DNA here is from genome assembly GCA_030068075.1 of Paguma larvata. Lineage (NCBI taxonomy): Eukaryota > Metazoa > Chordata > Mammalia > Carnivora > Viverridae > Paguma > Paguma larvata. The sequence goes on from CM057824.1 coordinate 35,589,116, forward strand.
GTTAGCGTCTGGGATTGACTCGTGGTCGCCAAATAACTGTTCAAAATCAGGGTTCTTTGAGCATGGAGAGAGAAGGCAAAAAGTATGAGTGAGCAACCAGCATGTTTTCTGTAGAACGGACACGTTGGCAGTCGCTGGCGATCATCCAGGCCAATCCAAGTTCGACTAAATAAATTATTTTTTAACTCTAAATAATCCATTTCCACAGTAAAATTGGATGAGAGCCATTGACCAGGCAACCAAGGGCTCGGCATGAAAAGCTCTAGTGGCTTCTACAGGCTGTTGTTGACAATGAAGGCCTTCTTGCTCTGTTTACCACAGATTCTTTGCAGCAAATGTAGGGACTTGATAAGTGTGTCGGCCTCTTCCTGGGTAAAGGTCATGGCTCTCGGAGAAAGCGGCTCATTGTGTGGCCTAGCAGAACAGCCATCGCTTGTTCCTTCTTAGTGAAACTCAGCAGTCTGGGACTAGATCTGAGTACCCTTCAACTTCCCTTGCTAGCTCCACCTCAAGAGCACACCCACATGAGCCTGGATAAATGGCCTTGTGAGGGAGGCCTGTGGGGGTGGGCAGTGACCCTCGGAGAGCCAGAGGCTGAGGGCAAGGGGTGATTTCCCAGGAAGTACCAAAAATGTCACCTAAGAGGCTCATGTACTAACAATTAGCCTTTTATTCCCCCCCTTTCTCTGCAGTTTTGCAGGCAGGACCAAGGCTACCCTAGATGCAGTGTGTGTGTGTGTGTGTGTGTGTGTGTGTGTGTGTGTGTGTGTGTGTGTGAGGGAGATCAGGACTAGCATATGTGAATGAGCAGGAGGGAAGCGGCAGGGCCAGAGGGCCAGAGAGTGAGTTGTACCTGTTGTGATCAATTCACCCCCAAGGGATTACGCCAAGTCCACACAGTGGCACTCTTTTCCCTCCTCCCAGGTTTGGAAGGAGTGCGTGGGACCAACTGGGTGAAAGAACTGGTGTATGCTGGGTCATTATCACTCTTGTGGGCTCTCTTGGCCTCTTTTCTGTCTTCTTCAGTGTTTCGCTACCCTCCTCCTTCCTCCTTGTCTCCACACTTGCCTGCAATGATTGGAGCCCCTTTCCCCCAAGAACAGGAAATGTGTCCCACTCGAGGCACTGAAGATAATTTCAGGGACACATTAGCAAACATTTTATAGTTTAATGGCTATGCCTTTCTGTCTTGTCATTCCAAAAAGCAATAGTAAGTCGTATATTGGCCATGAGAATTCCATTGGTTCTTGAGTTCTTCTTCCAGGAAAAGAATGTTGAACTCTCTAGAAGCTGGAGGAAAACAAGGCTCAGGTGGAGGGTATTTGAATGGCATCTTGGAACATAAAAGCAGTGATTTAACTCCTAAAAAATCATATCTTAGGCTTCTAATCCAGTGCTTCTCTCTCCACATCATACTTCAGTTAAATATCTGTCTTATCTAGAGCACGTTCTTTCTTTCTCTTAACAAAAGTCTTGTAAATTACCCGGTGGACATAACTGCTTTCTAGAGGACTATGTAGGAAGCTGGTAATTTCCGGTTCTACCCTGATGTCCAATTCCACTTTCATCTAAGTCTCTTAACACATCTTTAAATATCTTTCATTTAATTTCCTCATCCAGGAAATTACAGGATATTACTGATATTTTAATGAGCTCTTAGTTAAGAATTTCAAAGGTAGTAACTATCTATAGCCAAGTTTCAAAAAAAAGTGTAATCGAAATGAAATTCCAATATCCCAGATAAAAAGCTACATCATATACAAGATCTCGTGTTCCTGTGCTAACCTTTTTTTTTATAAATTTCTCTTTTCTCATTACGGACTCAATGTAATTGAGACATCTAGTGTCCAGTCCTAACAAAAACAAGTTTCCACCGATTCTGGTTTTAAAGAATTCACCAAATCTGTTTGATGGTACTTGTGAACAAAGCAATGAATTTCTCCTCCCTAATTTTAGAAAACCTCTTCACGGTGCTTCCTGGGCTTAACCCTCTTCCAGATGAAAACTGTTTACATATCGCAGAAGCTCACAAAAGTTTTCTCAAATTTCATGTTCTTGTTATAACAGTGTTGCCATTCACATGGATAAAATTCACCCCCTTAATCCCATCCCTCCTCCTCCAACTTCTTTAGCAATTGCCCCAGAGAGAAAATGTCTCTCTAGCAAACGAACAGACAAACAAACAAAAACACCCAAAAGCATAGAACTTGGAGAGCTTCCAGGCTGGCCAACACGGACACGCAGGGAGAGTGGCGCGCCCAAAGAGGGCATGGAAGCTTCATGTCCTCTCCCCGTCTCTTGCCCTAAGTATCTCTTCCATTTGGCTGTTCCTTAACTATACTCTTTAATAATAAATAGTAACCTAGCTAAATGGAAAAAAGAAAAAGAAAGAAAGTTCCTCTCTTCTTAAGTGGCCTGCTAAGGCCACAACTTATTTTCTGGATTTCTAGTCACGAAGTACGTATATATAAATTCAAGATATTGAAATATTTTGTCCATATACAAAATACATGTATTATGTAAAATATAGCATTTTGTAAAGTATAAAATTATAAGATATTTTTACAATACAAAATATATAATGTATCAAATATATATGCACAAAAAGCATGTATTTGTTTTTATCACATAATGAATACTATTTTCATATCATGATAACTTTTAAAAGTGAATTATATCTTAAATATGACACCAAAAGCAAAACCAACAAAAGAAAAAAAAATAGATCAGTTGGACTTTGTCAAAATTAAAAATTTTGTGCTTCAAAGGATATCACCAAGAAAATGAAAAGAGAACCCTCAAAATGGTAGAAAATATTTTAAAATCATATATCTGATAAAGGACATATCTAGAGTATATAAAATGCAATTACAGCTCCATTGTAAAAAGATACACAACCCAATTTTTAAATGGACCAATGGTCTACACAGACATTTTTCCAAAGAAAATACACAAATGGCTGATAAGCACATGAAAAGATGCTCAACACCACTAATCATCAGGGAAATGCAGACCAAAACCGCCAAGAGATACCACCCCACCCCCACCAGATGGCTATAATAATAATAATAATAATAATAATAAAACGATAGGTAATAAGATTTAGGGAGCATGTAGAGAAATTGGAACCCTTATGCACTCCTACTAGGGATGTAAAATGGTGCAACCTCTTTGGAAACAGCCTGGAAGTTCCTCAAAATATTAAATACAGAGTTACTAGAGGACCCAGCAATTCCACTCCTAAGTAAATACTCAAGAGAAATGAAAGTGCGTATCCACACACAGACTCGTACACCAGTGTTCACATCAGCATAATTCATAATGGCCAAAAAAGTATAAACAATCCCAATGCCCATCAACCGATGAAAGGATAAATAAAATGTGGCATAACCATACTGCAGAATCTTATCCATCCATATGAAAGAATGAAGCACCGCGGCGCCCGGGTGGCTCAGTCGGTTAAGCGGCTGGCTCTTAGTTTCAGCTCAGGTCACGATCTCACAGTTGGGGCTCTGTGCTGACACTGCTTCAGATTCTCTCTCTCCCCTTCTCCCTCTGCCCCTCCCCCACTCATGCTGTTTTTCTCTCTCTCAAAATAAATAAATAAAAACTTTTAAAAGAGTTAATTATAAGTAGGAACATTTTAAAAAATCAACCATCAAAATTATTTTTAAAATGCACAGTAATCCACGCGCTGAACATCTTCGAAAGCTTTATCTCTACCCATCTTGCAAAGACTAAGGCAACCTCCCTGAATGTCTCTACAAGAGAATCTGTAGGGATTACTGCTGAAGTTAATCCTAGACCAGGTGAAAAGAAATAAAACTCATTTATTCTAGAAAGAAGAAACTAAGTTCTCCACTGGGGAGGAGGAGAGACCTCAGAAATAAATCAACCACGTTAAGTAGAAAAAGGACGTGAGAAAGGTGGATGAATTGTAAACCAACTATGGCCTTGGCCAAACCATGTTAACTTCTCTCTCTGAGCCCAGTTGCTGCCTCTGTTAATGGGAACAGTAACCCTACATGCAGATTCACACCGGGCTGCCACAGGGCTGTTGTGAAGGTCAGTGGACAGTCAGCCTGTAACTGTGACCTCCTGCCCCAGTCTGCTAAGCTTCCCAGGATGTGGGCCTTGCAGTTTTACAACTAAAGTAGTCCCTAGAAAACCTAGATGAGTTGGGTATCTTACTACCAATTGAATTTTTTCTTTAATTTTTTAAAGATGTTTATTTGTTTTTGAGAGAGAGAGGGACAAAGCACAAGCAGGGGAGGGGCAGAGAGAGAGGGAGACATACAATCCAAAGCAGGCTCCAGGCTCCCAGCTATGAGCACAGAGCCGACCTGGGGCTTGAACCCGTGAACCGTGTGAAATTTTTTAAAAAAGAATGAAATCTTGCCAGTTGCAATGACATAGATGGAGCTCGAGAGTATAATGCTAAGTGAAGTAAGTCAGAAAAAGACAAATACCATATGCTTTCATTCATATGTGGAATTTAGGAAACAAAACAAATAAGCAATAAAGAGAGCGAGAGAGAGAGGCAAACCAAGAAACAGACTGTTAACTATAGAGAAGAAACTGGTTACCAGAGGGGAGGTGGGTGGGGAGATGGGTGAAACAGGTGATGAGTACTAAGGAGTGCACTTGTCGTGATGAGCACCCGGTGCTGTATGGAAGTGTTAGATGACTATGTTACACACCTGAAACTAATATAACACTGTACGTTAACTAACTGGAATTAAAATAAAACTTTAAAAACTTTAAAAAAGATATTAACTAGAAAAAAATCTTGCTAAATCCATCAAAAAGTAATAAATACATCAAATAAAACTCATTGATGTTGGGGCACCTGGGTGGCCCAGTCATTGAGTGCCTGGCTTCAGCTCAGGTTACGATCTCACGGTTCATGAGTTCGACCCCTGCATCGCGCACTGTGCTGATGGTACCCGAGCCTGCTTTGGGTCATCTGTCTCCCTCTCTCTCTCTGCCCCTCCCCCACCTGCGCACTCTCGTGCTCGCTCTCTCTCTCAAAAATAAATACACATTAAAAAAACTTATTAATGTAGGAAATCAAATTCACTTAACATTCAAATTCTGTTTACAAATTTAATTATATCATCTTAGTTTCTAATTAAGATCTCTTAACTTATCCAATAGAATAAATAACAAACACAAATTATAGTGGTGATTATACAACTTATGTTTAACTCTAGAATTTAACAGTTTGGTTAATTTACTTTATCATCCCCAAACTTTTTTCTCTATCTTCCTACAAAGACAGCGTGTCCACCCCAGCTGCGGAGCTATCTCAAATCCATGAGACATGACCCCAGGAGCCAGGGCGGCCTCCACTGAGATGTTAGCCCGCTACCTCTCAGTACTGAGTCTCCTTTTAGAGTAGGTGACCAGTCTAGGCCCACGTGTCCCTTTCCCCAATTTCTGCCTTGTCCTCTTATATAACTTTCAATTTTCTGATTTGAATTAAAGAGATTCCGAATCCCATTTAGAATCAACCAGGCTGTTCCCCTCCGGGTTTACATTGAAGAGATTTTTTTCCCCCTCTCTACACCTGCCTTAATTATCTTGTTTACAAATATTCTGAAACATCTTGATGAACAATAATTTTTTTTTGAGAGAGAGAGAGAGAGAGAGAGAACGTATGGGGGAAGGGCAGAGCGAGAGGTAGAGAGAGAATCTTAAGCCGGGCATGGGAGCCTGATGCTGGGCTCTGTCTGAGGATAGTGAGATCATGACCTGAGCCGAAATCGAGTCAGACACTTAACCAAATGAGCCACCCAGGCATTCCTAATACATTTAAAGCACTTTGCAAATATAAGGAAATATAGACTTACAAATGTTACTGCCATTTTTATTTTTTGGCCAACACTGATTAGCTCCTTTATACCAATTATTAATAAATATTTGTTGAGGGCTGCCTAGCTGGCTCAGTTAGTAGAGCATGTGACTCTTTATCTTGGGGTTGTAAGCTCAAGACCCACATTGGATGTAGAGATTACTTAAAAAAGTGAAATATTTTTAAAAATACATACATACATACTTGTTGAATAAGATGTAAGGGGTAAATCAAAATTCTATTAATTGCGTTTTGAGAAATGGCAGGTGATTCGAATAGTTCATCTGGAAGAAAAAGCAAACAAGCAAAGATGAGAAAAATTCCAAAGGCAAGTTGCAATGAGGAAGACTTAGATATTAAAAGTTATTTAATAGCTCTTGTGGTCAAATATGTGCGGTATAGCATAGTAACTGACAGGCCGATTAAGGGAACAGAAATGAAAGTCATAAAATTGGTAATTACATACAGGATTATGTAGTTTATAATAAAAGAAGGAAGGCAAACCAATGAAAAGTAAATGGTCTATTAAACGAATAGTGCTGAGGTTATTGCCTATGGCGGGGAAATACGTGAAGTTTGGTTCCAAGCATAGGCTAAAGTAAATTTCAGATGAATTAAAGAGTGCAAGAGAAAAAATAAAATTAGGGGCGCCTGAGTGGCTCAGTCGGTTAAGCGTCCAGCTTTGGCTCAGGTCATGATCTCACGGTTCATGGGCTCGAGCCCTGCATTGGGCTCTGTACTGACAGCTCGGAGCCTGGAGCCTGCTTCAGATTCTGTGTCTTCCTCTCTTTGCCTCTCCCCTGCTCACACTCAAAAATAAACTTTAAAAAAAATTTAAAAATATGTAAATAAAATTAGACCAAAAAAACAACTAAGTGCACCTATATCAGATCTTTAAAGAGAAAAGATATTTTGAACACAAAAATGATGCTAACAATTATCACGAAGGAAAAGATTGATTATGGATCCATAAATATTGACAGTTTCTATGTGATGAAAATACTACAAACAAGACTACACACACACACACACACACACACACACATGCACACATGCACACACAGAGACTAGGAGAAAATATCAGCACATCACATATATACACAAATGGTTCACATCTGCTGTATGTAGATATTATCTAGAATCAGTAAGAAGAAGCCATGCTCCTATTCCGACCTCTCCAAATAGAAGGGTCACTGGGAGGTTCTACTTCTGACATGGAACCAGGAGACAGAAAAGGAAATAAAAGACTACATATCAAATACCAAAACCCGGACTTTAAAAAAGTGTTTGGAAATCTGTCCAGAAGTAGAGATAAGCAAGGCAACAACTCCATTTTAACACTGGCATAACAAAACCACTCACAAGAGATCAGGGAACTCAACATCATGAAGTCAGTAAGAATTTCTCCTAAAATGGACGAATAGGCTAAGGTGTGCATATGTGTTTCACATATAAAGTTTAAAAATACATGTGTCCCTATGAAACATAATTAGTAACATCTTTGGCCAGGATTCTATTAACCATTATGTTCATGCTTTTCCAGCGTAATAACAGATGTTTACAATAATAGCTAAGGAACTTCATGTTCTTGAAGTTTCTTTTCTATAATCTTTTATTGATGAAAGTGCCGCCACACCATCACTATAGAATGTATTTCTATCACAGATATCTGTGTCTGCAAGTGACTCATGCAGAGTACACAAAGTAATTTTATTAATTGTTCCATTCCCTCACTACACTTGTGTAATAAATATTGGACTACAATTTAATATAGAAGATTCCCTTTTCTGAAGTGTAGACAATGGCATTAAACAAAGCTACTATTTAATAGAGAAAAGGTAAGAAAATAGTAAGTTTAGATGATGAAATGAAGTCAAATTTAAAAATGCAAAAATTGGGGAGTGGTGCACCTGGGTGGCTCAGTTGGTTAAGCGTCCAACTCCGGCTCAGGTCATGATCTCATGGTTCGTGCGTTTGAGCTCCCCATCAGGCTCTCGCCACAGAAGCTGCTTCAGATCCTCTGTCTCCCTCTCTCATTGCCCCTCCCCTGCCTCTCTCTCTCTCTCTCTCTCTCTCTCTCTCTCTCTTCCCCCTTTCCTTCCTCTCTCTCTCAAAAATAAACATTAGGGGCACCTGGGTGGCTCAATTGGTTAAGCATCTAACTTCAGTTCAGGTCATGATCTCACAGTTTGTGAGTTCCAGCCCTGCAACGGGCTCTGTGCTGACAGCCTGCTTTGAATTCTGTGTCTCCCTCTCTCTCCGCCCCACCCCTGCTCATGCTCGCTTTCTCTCTCTCAAATAAACATTAATAAATAAATAAATAAATAAACGTTAAAAAAATAAAAATGCAAAAATTGTAAAATGCCAGGAAAGATCCTGGAACAGTCAAAGTTAGATAGGACAACAAGATGTTTATTTGTAAAGAGAGAAGTGATTGTGTAAAAAGCTGGATTTTCCGTTTTACCCGCAGATGGCGCCACACCAGCACCCTGCCTCAGGAACGCCAATTGGGGAAAGAAGGCTGCCGGGAACCATCAAGACCACTTCCTGTAGCAGCGATCGCGGGACCCATTATTCGTCTGTGTTTGATTACGGCCTTCCCGAACCTCACTCCGTCACAAAACATAATCCGGGAGCTCACACAGAAAGGCACTTAGTAAAGTGTACTTGATGAGAATGATTCCAGTCAATCTTCCTAGAGGTAAACTGATTTATTCATTCGCTCATTTACTCAGTGAATATTATTGAGTACCTATCATAAATTGGGCCTCTCATGCTTGGTACTGGAGATACAATAGTGAAGGAGATACATGGACCTTGCTTCTTATGGACCTTCAGGGTTCGTGGAGGAAACAAACATTACTGAAATGCTGACATTAAGGAAATGATCGTTGGCGGTGGTAAGTGATCCAGAGGAAAAGTGCAAGGCGTATCAGACGTTAGGACAAGGTGAACCGAGGCAGAAAGAGAGCATCAGTAGGAAGTAAGCTCTGTACAGAATAAGACAGGAATTGTCTCAAATGTTAAAATCTCACCTGTGCATATCTATTAAGTTCTTAGGAGTATCTGTGGCCCTCTTTAAAATCAGCCCTGCTGTGGTATCCAACAGACAAAATAACCAACAGGGGGAAAGTGCCCCACTCGTCTCTCATGAAATATTACACTTCATCCAAAGCCTGGGATGGGTCTCATCCTTTCTCTCCGAAATGTCTTTCCTTCCTCTAGCCTCTCTCCCTCAAAATGCAGTAATTTCATCAGAGGCTGCACAAAGCTTTAACTTCAATTTCCCAAATATGGTTTTCTTCCTGGCAATTCCGTTCTGATGAAACTGTCAGAAACTCTAGCTCTCTCAAAGCTGACGTTCTAGTTTCTCACTCTGTCACTCGTTCTCCATGACATGCTCTGACTTCCTTTTGGTCCTGCACCCCAGTGGTCCCTGTGCAAATCGTGTAGGCAAAGAAGTATAATTACCACCCATAGACTAGATGTTGCCTGTTTCCCTTTCCTGCCTCTGTTCCATGCCTTTCCCCATGCCATTCCAGGCATCTGAATGGCTTTCTCTCTTGTCAATAAATGATGTCTTCCTTAAAACAAAATCACCAACTTTTTAGGTGTTAAAAGCCCTTTAAAAAAAAATAAATAAATATTGATGGGGTGCCTGGGTGGCTCAGTCGGTTAAGCCTCCGACTTTGGCTCAGGTCATGATCTTCTGGTTTGTGAGTTCGAGCCCCACATCAGGCTCAGAGCCTGGAGCCTGCTTCAGATTCTATGTCTCCCTTTCTCTCTGACCCTCCCCCATTCACACTCTTTCTCTCTCTCTCAAAAATAAATAAACACTAAAAATTTTTTTAATTAAAAAATAAAAATAAACGTTGACGATATACACAGTGGCTTGTTTCTAACATTTTTGCCGTGCAGAATAGAAAGTTGATAACCCTATGTTGACCCTCCCATTAAAAAACACATTAGCACACCAAACTTTCGAATCGTAGAGACAGAGAAGCTCAGCCCTACAAAGAAGTCTCCCTTTGCAAGTCCTGGCCTGAACCCATCTGAGAGAAAATGGGAGGACTGTCCTAGTCCTGAGGCCCCTGTGAGTTCAAGGATAGCAAAGAGCCCTTTCTCCTCTCTGTTAAGATTTGCCCTCAGAGTCTGGTTTCCTGTCTGAGGACCTACGTCTTCTTCCGGCCATTCACTGGACAGATGCGGTCTACCCACAGGGCCGCGGTCTCAGCCTTGCAGGCCCCAGTAGAATAACCACATTAGAACATGACATGTGGCATGAAAATTATCAACGTGTGTAATGGTGGTAATATAGTTTTGAAATAGCCGAATATGCAGTTTCCTTTTATATTTCCTTATGCTGACGTCCCTCCACCCCCAGACTTCCAGAAGTTTCCAGTTGCTCAGGGAAGCTTAGGATTGTTACAGGAGGAATAGAAAGAAAAAGAGAAAAAAAGAAAGAAAAGGCTAAGGCTCTGTTTCCAAATAAGATTTTTGAATTTTTCAGCCAGATTATCTTAAAAACCAGACTTTGTAAAAGAGAAAAGATATTCTAGATTCTCTTCTCTCTCTCTCATTAACGTATCAAAAGTCAACTTGATCATAGAGTTCTTACGTAGGGAAGTTCTGGAGTGAACAGGAAGAGAAAGAGGAGTGCCCACCCTCTCAGTTCTAGTGGACTCTCTAGGAAGAAAGGGGAAGAGAGGTAGCATAGCCCTCAGAGATGAGCCTAACCTCCCTTCTCTTGGTTCCACCCAAAGCAGGGAGGTTTGTGAGGTTGGTGGGAGAAAGGCTGGGGGTTTCTGAAGACTTCATCTTGGGACTCTGAGGGGGCCTGGCCTTGCAGGTTGGTCAGCATCACCCCGGGCTACCTCAAGGTGTAGGTTCCGCTGGAAGAGAGCAAAATGTGATTTCCTGGGCCAGTATGGAATAAATTGGAGTTCCCATCTGCTCCAGAGAAGAGGCCTGCAAAGCAGCTGAGTCGAGAGCCAGCAGGCCTCTGCACATAGGCCAAGGAAAAGGTGAGTCAGCAGTAAGCCCGGGGGTGGACACCCGAGGCACGAGCCAGATGGAGGATGTGGGGTCCGCAGCAGCAGCAGCCCGAGCAGAGCCTGAGTCATCGGGGAACAGAGGCAGGCCTTCCGAGGCGGGAGAGACCAGACCTGAGGTACTGTGGTGACGGCCTCCGCAGGGCTCACAGAACTTCCAGGGACGGATTGGATACAACCCAGGAGGCGTGCAGACCACCCACCCACAGCGGAAACAATCAAAGAGGCACGAGATTCTGCATGGACCTGAGGGTCCTATCTTTTCTCTGTCCCTGCATGGTCTGCTAGCCACAACTCTGCCAAACCCCAGACACCATCTCGAAGAGACAGAGAAGGAGGATGGAGATGCCTAAGAGACTAAGCATGTTTTACCTCGAGAGATGGACCATTTACCTAAAATGTCTGTTTAAACTGTGTGCCGGAATATTTTCCTCTCCCTTCAGTGGTTAGAGGCTCATCAGGAAGACCAGAACTATTTTAGAGACATGAAAATGCTGCATCTTCTCTTGCGCGTTTGTGAGGAGGGGGACAAAATCTGCAACCCTTCACACATGGGAGCATCGCCAGCTTTTCCCCGTCCTCCTCCCCGTTGCTAAATGTGGTGCCGCTTGGCTGCTCAGTTCCTCCCATCCACCCACACCCAACTGTGGAGAAGAGCTTGCAGGGTCCAGACCAGGTCTTCGGGACTCCCGCCAAGGAGCCGGGGGGATGGGAGAGGGATGGAGGTGGGAAGAGCCACACGGGTAGGCTGCAAGGAGAAAGAATAAAAGAGGCTATGGAGGGCAGGGGGCGTAAATGTGTCCAGATGCACCATGTAAGGGAGGGGGAAGGAGGGAGGGAAGGGGTGGATGGGCGAGCACGCTGTTGGTGGGGGGGAAGAGACTGAGGAATGGAATGGTTGATATTAGAGAAGAGGAAAGGTATTTTGGCAAAAGCTTCTCTCCATCACACACTTGGAACCCATTCATATTCCTTGAGACTTAAGAGTGGAATTCCTGGGGCATCTGCGTGGCTCAGTCGGTTAAGCATCCAACCCGATTTCAGCTCAGGTGGTGATCTCACAGATCACGAGATGGAGCCCCACATTGGGCACTACGCTGATAGTGCGGAGCTGCTTGGGATTCTCTCTCCCTCTCTCTCTTTGCCCCTCCCCACTCCCTGCCTCTCAAAATACATGAATAAAAATTTTCTTAAAAAGTAGATTCCTGTCGGGACTTTGCTGTTTTGAACCCCGCCTACTCGGGATCGGAACCGCATGGATTGCAGGTTTTCGGCAGGTTTACGAACACCCAGCCCTGCCATTTTGAGGGAGATGTATTCATATAGAGCAGGGCTTCTCAATGGGGGGAGGTGATCGTGCCTCCCAGAGGTCACTCAGCAATGTCTGGAGACATTTTTGGTTATCACAACCGGGAGATGCTGTTGGCCAGAAATATGCTAAACATCCTACAACGCACAGGGCAGTCCCCAACAGCAGACAATTATCCCAGCCAAAATGTCAATAGGGCCACAGGTGAGAAGACCTAATATAGACAAACAGAGGAAGGGGCTGCTGTCTCCTTCCATTTTCTCTTCCCAAACACTACATGAAAGATAGCTTTTTTCATTTTATTTTTTTTCAATTTTTTTAATGTTTGTTTACTCTTGATAGAGACAGAGAGAGAGAGAGAGACAGAGGTGTGAGTGGGGAAGGGGCAGAGAGAAAGGGAGACACAGATCATGAATCAGATCATGACCTGAGCCCAAGTTGGACACTGAACCACCCCGGTGCCCCAGCTTTTTTTATTTTAAACATTTTAGCAAGCTTGCACTGTTAATTTTTTTTAAGTTTATTATTTTTTTCATAATCTCTACACCCAATGTGGGACTCGACCCTGAGATCAAGAGTTGCTCACTCTACCAACTAAGCAAGTCAAGTGCCCCCGTGATGTTAATTCTTAGTTTTTTTTATGTTAATTCTTAAATAGCACTAAATACATGTAGCAATATGCAAATCATAGATTTTGGGTTCCTAAAAATCTTTAAGTTAGGAGAGTTCCTATTGAAGAATTCCAGAGTCTAAGGAAAAATAAAGTTGAGTATTCAGAGGTTTCCAGAAAATTCACGAAAAACCTTAATACATAGTTTTATTCTCAATATAAAATACACGAAACTAGCACACCAGACAAAACAGCTATTACATTTAAGGTGTGATCAGTATGAGCAACTATTGCTTCTCTCCATCTTTTGCTCACTACTAGAGGATCCTCAGAGCACCCACCCCCCGTCCCCCCACAGCAATTTCATTAAAGTATTTGTTTTGTGTGGTTGCAGAAAAGACATCGACCAAGAAGGATTATTTGGGGTAAGGGGGTTAAGGGATAGTGGTATATCTGACCTTCCATTCAAATGCAGTATTAAATGCCTTTGGATTTTGATTCCACTCTTCCTGGCCCCCTCTCCATCAGCCCTCCCCTCTGCAGAGATAGCCCTAGAGTGCCCTCACAAGGATGACTTTACATGGCTTAAAACAAAAACACAGCAAACTAGAACACTTACATTTTAGTGACCATTTCGACTCAATTATTTCAAATAGCCACCAGCTTATCAAAATTCCTGTTTCTTTTGTGGCTGAATATCCATGTCTTTTCCCTGGGATTCAGTTCTACTGAGGAAGCAGTTTTATGAAATAAATGCCAAAGTCTTCAGAACTACATAAAGTACAGTTTGCAACAACAAAAATATTACCCTTATAAATGTTTTAAGGGGAGAGAACTTCATTCTCTCATTACATTCTTGATCTCTATTTTATTTTTTTTAATGTTCATTCATTTTTGAGAGGGACAGAGTGCAAGTGGGGAAGGGACAGAGAGAGAGGGAGACACAGAATCTGAAGCAGGCTCCAGGCTCTGAGCTGTCAGCACAGAGCCTGACGTGGGACTCGAAGTCAGGAACCGTGAGGTCACGACCTGAGCCCAAGTCAGATGCTTAACTGAATGAGCCACCTAGGCGCCACCAATCTCACAATTGAAAATGGGAAGCAGTGGCCTAGGGGAAGGCTACCAACACCCTTGACCTTGGGAGGATAATTCAGGCCTCTTCCCTTCCATTGGGGTCCACACTGTGAGAGTTGGAACACAAAGCTGGGCTGTCCTTAACCTCTCCATTTTTCTGTAGGGCCGTATCAAGAACTCAGAGACAGGACACAGTGCCAGAGAGAGATTGCCACCAGGCCTGATCCTAACAAAAATGCCACCTAACGTAACTGCCATTAGGTACCCCCACCACTTTAGTGGAGACCTGACTCCTTCCTCCAGCAGCAGCAAATGGCATGCAGGGCCACCAAGTGGTGAGCAGTATCCATCAGGTGATTTATGAATGAACAACTTGGATTATAAGAGATGGTTTCATACTGTCAGCATATAATGTGCAAATGCCAAACTTGTAACAGCTAGGATCCTGCTTTGGGCTTCACTAACTGACAAATGATACCTTAAGCAAATAGCATCTGGTTTTGTTTTGTTTTGTTTTTTTCTTTCATTGGAAGCCTGGAGGAATGAAATTCAAAGCTGGTGCAGAGGCTCAAAGATTTCAGGGGCAAGAATTCACTTGGTCTTTTTGTCATAGTCACCAGACAGCTGTTGCATATCCGGGCATTGTATATCCATGTTCAATGAAAGAAGGCGGCGAGGGGACCGCAGGGAGAAGGTGTGGCAACAGGCTCATCTATTCTTCCACCAAGAAAAGCAAAACTATTCTGGAAGCACAAAGAGGACTCCCTTTCATATCTCATTGGGTCATATAACCAACCCTAGCTGCCAGGGTGGCCAGAAAAGCAATACTTAGCTTTACTGACCTCTATGGTGAAGACAGCAAAGAAGAAGGAGGCGGAGAGTATCTGTTGAGTTAACTATAACATAAAAGTCTCCTGTTTCCAACCTGGCATCTTAGACTAGTTGGAGGCCCAAAGGAAAGAGACAAGAACTGGGGCTAAGAATTGATTTTATGAGAGATTCTGAGCCCAAGCAATGCTAGTTGAGGGCCTAGCTGGAGAGGTGACCATTTTTACCAGATTTGCTGACCCCTAGAAGAATTTTATGAGCCCTGAAGGGCAATGTTCTGGCTTGGGCCTTGACATTTTCACAACAGGCACCATAAAGTGGTCAAAGTCCCTCAAGCTACTTCCTGGGTAGACACAGGGACAAAGGGAAACTAGAACAGGAAAGGAAAGACATAACAACCCAGAAACCCCCACTACCAACAGTGAGTCTAACTGATCCCTTGGGAATTCTTGGAAATAAATAATTGGGGAGAGGTTGAATTATTTGGGCAAGTGGAAGATGGAGGCAAGACCAAGAACTTTGAGTTAATGATGTTAACAGGACTTCATGTGTAGCTGCAGGCTGGTGTGGCTGCCTGGAGATTAGATCCTAATAGATCCTATGAACTTCTGCTCTTCTGGCTCTCTCTGTCCAAAATGAGCTGCTTATTACATACATAACCCCAGCCCAGGGGGAGGATTGCAAACCCCACGCCCTGCCTCCTTCCCCTTCTCCTTCCTCATCTGACTTCTGAGACGTTGCCTTTTCTCTGCACCTAAGCCTTCTACAAAGCCCAAGGTCAGCCCAGTATGGTTATGTGGTCTGCTCTGGTTTCCCTTGTGGGTTTTAGATTCAGAATTCTGAGCTCATTTATTAGCCGCTTCTCTGAACAGGCCATCTCTCATTCATTTGCTCATTCATTCATCCATCCATTCATCATTCGTCAAACATTTAGTAAGTGCCTTTTATGTTCTTCTGTGTTCGTTTGTTTGTTTTTTTTTATTCTTAAGAGATATAGAGACAGAGCGTGAGCAGGGGAAGGGCAGAGAGAGAGGGAGACACAGACTCCGAAGCAGGCTCTAGGCTCTGAGCTGTCAGCACAGAGCCCGATGCGGGGCTCGAACTCACAGACCGTGAGATCATGACCTGAGCTGAAGTCGGCTGCTCAACCAACTGAGCCACCCAGGCGCCCCTCTTCTGTGTTTTATGTGCATGAAAGAGTCAAAGACATATAAAATATTGTCCAGTCTGTGAGAATCTTAGACTCTCTAGGCACTTCTAAAAGTGGAATCATATGGTATTTGTCATTTTGTGATTGGCTTATTTCATTTAGCATAATATCCTCAGAGTTCAGCTATAATGTATCATGTGTCAGAATTACCTTCCCTTGCAAGGCTGAATAATATTCCATTTATATGGATATACCGTATTTTGCGTATCGACTCGTCTGTAGTAGACACTTGGGTTTGTTCCACATTTTGACTGTTGTGAATAATGCTGCCATGAACATGTGCACACGAATCTCTTCAGGACCCTGCTTTCAATTCTTTTGGGTATATATCCCCAAGGGGATGGCTGGATCATATAATAATTCTATGTTTAATTTTTAAGACCCATAAGGACTTCTTTTTTATCGACGAAAGAAACTGTAGTTGTTTAAGTCATTTTCTGACAGTTTTTCTGTTACTTGCAGCCCAAAGCCTCCTAACTGGTATGACGGGGGAGAGAGTGGGGAGGGAACCTTAGACAAAGGGAGAAGTTGGAGTAGAGCAGATCTGCGTGGAACCACCTGGCACATTAGGAAACTGCAGAGAGCCCAGCGTATCAGCACAGAAAGTGTAGGAATGTATTCGTTGCATCTGTGACAGGATGCATCCTCGCTAGTTTAAGCAGGAAAGAAAGGCATTAAAGGTACTGAGTAACTGGGGGCACCTGGGTGGCTCAGGCGGTTAAGCGCAGCGCCCAACTCTGTTTCAGCACAGGTCATCATCTCACCGGTTCATGAGTTCGAGCCCCACATTGGTCTCTGCACTGACAGTGTGGAGCCTGCTTGGGATTCTCTCTCTCTCCTTTTCTCTCGGCCCCTCCCCTTCTTATGCTCTCTCTCTGTCTCTCAAAATAAATAAATAAAGTTAAAAAAAGGTGCTAGGTAACTAAGAATCTCTTAGAGGGTCAAAGAATCAAGTTGAAACTGTGTTTTCATCCAAGAACAACATCCAAGTTACACATCAGGTCAGTGTGCACAGGTACTGCTATTATACGGTGGCTGGGGCCTCTGCTTTCACCAGCAATGTCTTCTTTCTTCTATTTCTCTCCTCTGAATTTAAGTCTTTTATGGCTGTAGTTCCCTGGGGGAAACTGTGTCAAACGTATGCATCCTAGTTTCCAGAGAGACTTTGACCTCGAGAAAGATGGAGGTTCTGAGGCTCATTCAAATTCAGTAGGATTGAGTGGCAGTGTGTGCCATGGGTATGAGAAAGGGAGGTCTGGGAGCTCATTATAGACTGAATGTGCTCCTCCCATTCTTTTTTTAAAAGTTTATTTATATTTAAGAGAGAGAGAGAGAGAGAGAGAGAGCATGAGTGAGGGATGGACAGAGAGAGAGAAGGAGACACAGAATCCAAGCAGGTCCCAGGCTCCAGCTGTCAGCACAGAAGCCCACGCAGGGCTCAAACCCACAAACCATGAGATCGTGACCTTAGCGGAAGTCGGACGCTTAACAGACTGAGCCTCCCTTTTTTAAAAAAATGTTTATTTACTTTTTTGAGAGAGAGAGAGTGTGTGTGCCTGAGTGAGGGATGGGCAGAGAGAGAGAGGGAGACACAGAAACCAAGCAGGCTCCAGGCTCTAGCTGTCAGCACAGAGCCCAATGTGGGGCTTGAACTCATGAACTGTGAGAGCACGACCTGAGCTGATGTTGGACACTTAACCAACTGAGCCACCCAGGCGCCCCTGTGTCCCTCCCATTCATATGTTGAAACCCCCAATGTGGCTATACTTGAAGACAGGGCCTTAAAGGATATAATTAAGGTTAAATGAGATCATAAGAGAGGGGGCCTGATCATTATAGTGTCCTTAGAAGAAGAAATACCAGGGGCGCCTGGGTGGCTCAGTCAGTTAAGTGTCTGACTTCGGGTCGGGTCATGATCTCACCGTTCGTGGGTTCGAGCCCCACATCGAGCTCTGTGCTGACAGCTCAGAGCCTGGAGCCTGCTTCAGATTCTGTGTCTCCCTCACTCTCTGCCCCTCCCCTGCTCATGCTCTGTCTCTCTCGCTCTCTCAAAAATAAATAAATAAAAGAAGAAGAAGAAGAAGAAATACCAGAGAGGCACCTGGGTGGCTCAGTTGGTTGAGTGTCCTACTTCAGCTCAGGTCATGATCTCTCTGCTCGTGAGTTCGAGCCCCACTTTGGGCTCTGTGCTGACAGCTGGGAGCCTGGAAGCTGCTTCAGATTCTGTCTTTGTCTCTCTGCCCCTCCTCTGCTTGCCCTCTGTCTCTGCCTCTCTCTCTCAAATATAAAATTTTTTTAAAAACTTAAAAAAAAGAAGAAATACCAGAGAGTTCATCTCTCTCTCCACATGAACACATCAAAGAAAGGCCACGTGAGGACATAGCAAGAAGAACCATCTGAAAGCCAGGAAGAGAGCTCTGACCAGAAACGGAATCGACGAGAACCTTGATCTTGGACTTTGTGAGAAAATAAATTTCTGTTGTTTAAGCCACCCAGTCTTTGGTATTCTGTTGTGGCAGCTCAGGCTGCCCGCGGAATTGTAGCGCCTGTGTCCTGCGGTCCCATCAGTGCCAGAAAACCTCCACTTGGCAACTTCTTCATTAAAGGTTTTTAGGTAAGAAAATGCGGATTTGCATTCTTAAAAGACAACTCTGGTGGCAAAGCGGGAGTGGTGGGGAGAGGAATAGACAGGAAGTCAGCAGCCTACTTAGGTGTCTCTCAGCAAGTGAGGGAAAGATGATGAGAAGCTAAAAATGGCAGTGGAAATGGAGAAGAAGATCCATTTGAAAGACATTAAAGGGGCAGAATCTATGGGATTTAGTTATTGAACATGAAAGACAAGAGGAAAGAGTAATGACTCCCCAGTTTCTGGCTTGGGCAGTTGGGATAGGTGAAGTAGGTAGAATATGGAGGGAGGAACACATACAGGGCGAAAAGTAAGTTCACTTTTACAAAATTTCAAGTATCGCCCCACAAGATACTTATTAATGATGTGGGAAAACAGTGACTTTACAGAGGACAAATCTGGCAGATACAATGCTAACCAAGGAATCAAAATTAGTATCACCAGGAATGGGATAGATGGTCATACGAGCTTCCTGATGAAGATGTACTGAGAAGAACTGAGCATTGCTTGTGTAGTTATTCCTGCCCAACATATATAATACAAATTGAGGAACATTCTGCAATATTACTGGCCTGCACAGCTCAAAAATAATAGGCTTGTGAAAGACTAGGAAAAACTGAAGAATTGTCCCAGCTTCAAGGAGAGTAAAGGCACAGATACTGAACGCAATAAAGATCATTACTGCGACAATTGGTGAACTTTGAATAAAAATATAGATTAGCTAACATATTGTTTCAATGTTAATTTCCTAAGTTTGATAATTGCCCTAGTTCTTATAAAGAGCTCTTGTTTTAGGGAAATATACACTGAAGTATTTAGGAGTAAAGGGGCCATGTATTCTCAATGGAGGGAAAGAGAGAGAGAGGATAGCAAAGCAAAATATTTTTAAATGTTAACATTTGGAGACTTGGGTAAAGGGTATATATAGCCTAAAATTATATTTTAAAAACTTTTTTTAAAAGAATACATTTTGGGGGGTGCCTGGCTGGTTCAGTCAGAGGAGTGTGTGACTCTCAGTCTTGGGGTTTGAGCCCTATGTTGGGTGTAGAGATCACTTAAACAAATAAAACTTAAAAAAAGTTAAAGAATACATTTTTGGACTTGACAGTAGGTATAGGTACTTGTGATTCTTGAGATTCAGTGTGGTTTTCTTAAGTTTATTTATTTATTTTGAGAGAGAACAGGAGAGGGGCAGAGAAAGAGAGGGAGGGAGAGAGAATCCTAAGCAAGCCTCGCACTATCAGCACAGAGCCAGGTGTGGGGCTTGATCTCACAAACCATGAGATCATGACCTGAGCTGAAACCAAGAGTCAGACACTTAACTGACTGAGGCACCCAGGCACCCCAGAATTCAGTGTATTTTTTATCGAATAAGGGTTAACATTCCTCCTCCAGTCCTGGAGCATAAGCTCTTGGCAAATTTGCCTCCTCAATTCAGGCTGTTTAACCTTCACTCTCCCTCTCTGGTGCCTTTGCAGGCCTCACCTGCCCCCCGGGAGACATATACTAGCCCAGCCATCGCTCTCTTTCCCCAGGAACAGCCCATCATTCAGCTTCTGAGGCTTCATGGACCCTGGGGATGAAAGTCCCCTGGCCCCAGGGCTCTCCTGGAGGGGGCATCCTTCCCCTGCTGTCTGCAGGTATGATGCCCTTCTGTTCCAGTCTCAGGGTTCCTGCCTTACCAACGTATCCTCCCTTGTACTGCTTGCTCCTAGACTAGCCTCCCTTCAGGAAGTGAGGGAGGGTCTCTGGACCACTCCCTTCCAAGAGCTGAAAACCTTCCCCAGCCAGTCCCCTTCAAGGCCCATTTCTTTCTCCTGCAGGGTTTGCCTCTCCCTTCTCACTTCCCTGGTGAGACAGGACAGTACCATAGGTGCCTCCTCCCATCCTGATATGAGAGATGAGACCCTCTTGCAGCAAGAGTCTGGGAGACCCATTCTGTGGGCTAGTTTTATTATCTCCCCACTCTGGCCTGTAACATGAAGAGGGCAGAAAAGTCTTACTGGACTTTTGGGTCAGACTGCATCATTTCAAATCCCAGATACCCTATTTACTAGCTGGCTGACCTGCAGAAGTCTTTTAACGTTTCCGAGGTCAGAAAATAGGAATCTATAAAATAGGAATAACAACAAGAAAACCAACTGTAAATAACATACCAACCCACATGAAGAGTCCAGCACATGGCACTATTAGTTCCTGTGTTTTGTCAGATGGTAGAGCTACTTTTCAGAGAAATCCCCTTGGACTTCCATTGTTGTGTCTCTCTCTCTCTTCACTGATGTTTCCCCACACTGAGCTTTGCTTCAGGAAGGGGCTTTGGATCAGCTCTGTGGGCAGGTCCTTTCTAGTTCCTTTTAATTTCCTTTCTTCTTCCTCAGAGTTTAGAACACAAAAGCATCACCCAACCACCACCCCAGTGGGCTCCCATGGCACTGGGAAGGGGACTAAAAGGTGACATCAGTCTCCAACCTGCCATGAGTACAGCCAGATGGGTGTCCAGTCCCATCCTGCTTCAGTGGCCACCATGTACCAGCCAGGGGAGAGAGAGAGTTCTTGGCCATGGGAGACGGTAATTACATCTTCAGAGCGTGAAAATCAGCTGTGCCTCACGTCCTCTAGCTTGGTTCTTACCAACCCTGTGGAACATGTCTCCAGGGTCCACAGTGAAATGACAAATCTGCCCAGACAAATATAGAAATTTCACAAGTACGGAGTAGCAGATGAAACAAGTACATGATTGCCTAACTTTTCCAAAGTTCTTCTCAGACCCACCGACTCATCAGTCTAAATTTCAGTCTAAATTGACATAGTGCAGTGGAGGTGGAGTGGATGTGCCACCAAGTTCAAAAGGAGGGAGGCTGAGAATCTGAAGTCAGACTGGCCTGAAGTCATAGACTGTCCCACGCTCCAAAATTCAGGCCTTCGGTGTCCTCCTGGAGCTGAGCGAATGTGAAAATACTTTTGGGGCGCCTGGGTGGCTCAGTTGGTTAAGTGGCCGACTTCGGCTCAGGTCATGACCTCGCAGTCTGTGAGTTCAAGCCCCGAGTCAGGCTCTGTGCTGATGGCTCAGAACCTGGAGCCTGCTTCAGATTCTGTATCTCCCTCTCTCTGTGCCCTTCCCCTGCTCAAACTCTGTCTCTGTGTCTCTCAAAAATAAATAAAGGTTAAAAAAAAAATTAAAAAAAAAAAAGAAAATACTTTTAATGCAGGAGCTGGAGGCTTTAGGATAGAGACTTTTCCATATTTTCGGACATATCCTTGTGATAGCCCTGTTTGGTCTTAAGGTAAAATGTTAAAGGTACATTTTGAATATTTTGCACAAGACCCTGAATATTTAAGTTCTCGCCTCACCTTCCACTTGTCCCACTTTGTTTTTTCTTTTAAAGGGCCGATTGGATTTAGAGGCTGCGGGTACAGTGCAATTGAGTGCGTAATGCTTAATATACAAACAGCACTCTAATGAGAGGAGTGAGGACATCAAATCACGAATTCTCAGAAGAACTTGCCTTGCCACCAGTCCACCAGAAACAGTTATGCCTCATGAGTGTACAGACCTGTGAGAATGATCTCCATTTAAATATTTAAA
Organism: Paguma larvata; assembly: GCA_030068075.1. Lineage (NCBI taxonomy): Eukaryota > Metazoa > Chordata > Mammalia > Carnivora > Viverridae > Paguma > Paguma larvata. The sequence goes on from CM057824.1 coordinate 35,611,264, forward strand.
AGCAAGCACATTTTTCTTCCCCGACTCACCAGAAAGAAGGTAATTAATAACTCAGGACAAGGAGGTACCCCTCGTATTGCCATGTGATAGGTTGGTGGGCGCTGATTCAAAACAATGCCATGTAACTGACAAGTTCTGAAATTAGTGTCTAGTTCCGGGACATATTCTTATTCAGAAGCAATGGAGTTTTTCTACCTCCGCCACCATGAAGCAAGCCATTTATGGGTGAAAATGACTGAATGGGTTAAAAGCTGGTGAAGAAATAGGAAAAGACATAGCAGTGAATGGTTGCTCATCAGAATGGAGAGGGTAGAGATAGGAGTGATGGCCTTTAAACACATTCATTAATAATTTGAGGAAGGAAGTGAAGCGCAAGTGTGTGTATGATGCAATATTGTTCCAGTTACAAAACACCATGAAGAAATGAGAGGAACTCTAGATGAATTGAAAACACAGCGTAAGGGCAATAAAGGGAGGGAGATGGGACGGCCTTCTTGTAATCGTACTGTGAATAAATCTTATTAGTCTTTATGAAACTTTATTTACTAAATATTTTACATTAAGGAAACATTGGGGGCACCTGGGTGGCTCAGTCAGTTAAGCATCTGACTTCGGCTTGGGTCATGATCTCACCGTTCATGGGTTCGAGCCCCACATCAGGCTCTGTGCTGACTGCTCAGAGCCTGAAGCCTGCTTGGGATTCTGGGTCTCCCTCTCCCTCTGCCCCTCCCCCACTCACACTCTGCCTCTTTCTCTCTCTCAAAAATTAAATGAAAAACATAAAAAATAAGAATAAAAAAATAAAGTGGTTAAAAAAAAAAAGGAAACACTGACTTTGTTAAAGATTTCTGCAAAGCAGGCCAGTATCAGTAAAAGAATGTTAACGTCCTCAAATGTTTACTCAGAATTAGAATAATTAGGAATGATTTCAGATGGAGGAAAAATGGAGTTTCTGGGTTTTAGTGAAACAGTCTGATAATTCTGAAATCTGCAACAGGAAGACTGGAGGGAAAAAGTGGAGTTTCACTTCATGTAAAATTGTTTTTCATACCTGTAGTAACAATTTAATAAGAGAGTTATGGACTTAGAGTTAAACTAGTGAAAAAGAAGGGAAATGAGGAGAATCTGGTACAGATACAGAGATTTTACTTTACTTTTTTCAGATATTGATATTTTAAAGAAAGGAACAAACCTTTAAACACTCCCTTTCTAGGCTCCTATTAAAGTTTCCCATTCCTGTTTTGATCATTTGGACAGGCATGATAATGAATAATAAATAGAAACCAGAATTTTCAAAACAAGAAAGCTTAAAGTCTGCAGAGCAGAGAAAGTAAGTGAACTAATATGATTCAGTCCATTCATTCAACAGATATTGATTAAGGGGGTTAGAAACAATTCTAGAAGAAGAGAGAAACAAGTACATAGACATATACTGCTATGCAGAAAACCGTTGAGAGCCTCTGTCTAGGAGAGAGAGAGATGAATGAGGCAGCATTTGGAAAGGCCCGAGGAAGGTCACTCCCAACGGGCTGGTGGGAAGAGAGGCTCAGTGTGGCCAGAAACAAGGAGTCGGGGGAGTTAGGTACACTGGGTCCAACCTCACCCCTGAACAACTGCCCGAGAAATCTGAACTTTATTTTCTGGCTGTTTATAGCACTCTTCATGACCTGTAGTGTAGCTTGCTTGCTGGCTGAAGGGATGAATGAAACCATTGATGTTTTTTTGAGCAGACCGAGCTACGAACTCCAATTTTTGCTTTAGGAAGATTAATTTAAGTGGTATGTGTAGGAGGAATGAGAGAGATGGAAGATCTATTATAAGAGTTCCAGTCAAGAGCATGAGGCAACATTTACTGAGTTAATCCTACTACGTGCCCAGAATTCCACTAGATGCTTCACACACATACTCTCAAGAATTCTTTAATCTTGACAGTAAACCCTTGAAGAAGGAAGAATAAGTGGAGCATTCCCATTTTACTGTTAAGAACAGGCTCCGAAGGGTTGAGTAATTTGCTCGGTGTCACACATGTAAAAGTGGTAGAACTAGGCTCCAACCCAAATCTGTCTGCCTCACAAGCTCATGCCTTTTTAAAAACAAAACAAAACAAATAAACAAAAAACCCTATAACATGTTGACACTACTCAAGCAAAGATGGATTTAATAAGGACAATGACAGCAAATGGAAAGGAAAGAAGAGAGACAAGAGGTATTGGCAGAATCAGAAGGATGTTCCTCAGCGACAGATACATACTAAAGGTCATTCTTCCTGGCTGTCCAGCCTTTGCACAAATGACTTCTACCCTCTTGGCACATTTGTGCCCCTCCTCCCTCATCTCCAGTTCACCCCTCGGTGCATTTCCCAGGAGGGCCTTCCCTGACCCTCCAGTTTCCTCATCTTAGTTATTTTCTCCAGTGCCTCATTCCTTTCCTGCGTCGCTCCCAGACTGAGCTGCTGGAGGGCTGGGACTCTCTGACTATCATTACGTGTGACCCTCAAAAAATATTTGTTGACAGGCTGAATGATTCCTATTGTTGCCCTAGAAAGGAACTACCCTGCCCTATTAAGTCACGGTTTCTTTCTTCCTAGGGCAGTGCAGTTAACAACCTCAAGACCAGGAAATCGTCTTCCTCATCTCATACCAGGGTATTATTCATTGCAGTTTACTCACTATAAAGAGTTCCCTTGAAATAAAGCTAACAACTAGTCAAAGATTTACTAATGTCCTATGTCAATCAACTTTTTAGCCAGCCCGTTCATGGGGGTGGGAAGGGATGGGACCTGACCCTTCTTTGCTGTTCCCAAAACACAGAAGTGCTGGTAAAAGCTTCAGAATTTTTCTAGGGGAGCATCTCCGGCGCTGCTCTCATTTTGTAATTAGGGGCTATGGTCTTTTTTTTTTTTTAATTAGCTTGTGCAGAGCAGTGTTTTTACTTAAAAGATTTATGTGCGTGATGGTGTGGCTTGTGGGTAAGGGGGCATGTGGATGTTATTGGGGGAATACACCTCTAGGCTCTTTTTGAATAAGGTAGTTTTGAGGTTCTCCCAACCGTCAAATTCCTTTCTGTTTTCTTTCCACAGGGAGTTCCCTTGAGCTTCAGCAGCTGTGGAAGTCCGCTCGTGGTGGGGAGCCTAATTCCCAGAAAGATTTGGGGCTCTCGAGAGGGCCAGGGTGTTCACCCAGTGGGGTTTCAAAGCTGCTCGGAGCCACAACTAGGAGCCACACTTGTCTAGCGCCTGGGCTTTTATGGGGCAAAGCGCAGGCAAGCCAGGAGTTGGGTTCGCGCCTGAGCGCCCGGCTGGGGCTCGAGGCAAGCGTGGAGGAGCGCCAGGAGCGACCGCGGGAACCGGGTGGGGCGGGGGCGGGGCCGCGGCGGGGCGGGGCGAGCCAGGCCGAGGCCCGGGGGCGGGGCCAGGCGCGCGGCTCGCAGCAGCCTAGGCCGCCGCTAGGCTCCGCCTCGCCGGCTACGCAGGCGGTGGGGCTGCGGCACGGGCCGGGCGGCACCATGGCGGCGGCGGCGCCTGCTGCTGCGGCGGCTTCTTCCGAGGCGCCGGCGGCGAGTGGGACGGCTGAGCCCGAGGCCGGGGACGAGGACAGTCGCGAGGTCCGAGTGCTGCAGAGCCTGCGGGGCAAGATCTGTAAGCGAGGGCAGGGCTGAGGGGACCCACCCGGCGGCGGCGGGAGCCGCCGTGGTGCTGAGGGGGCGGCGGGCGCGCGGGGGTGGCGGCGCCGAGCCGCGCTGGAATCGCGGGGCGGAGAGGGGACCTGGGCGGGCGGACGGGGGCCGGGGCCCACGTCGGGGCCGGACGAGGCGCGTAGGGAGGGCTGGCACGGGTGAGGCTGGAAGAGGGGTGTGTTGGGGGAGGCGTAGCCTCGACGGGGCGGCGTGGGCTGGGGCTGCCCCTGTCCAGAGGGAGTGGAGAGCCGAGAATTTGCAAGGAGGGGGGCGTCCGGCGCGGCGCCGGCGTGAGCGCCTCGGTTTTCGGGCGCGGCCTGGACGTGGGGACGCCCCGGTCGGGGGCGCGGGCCGGGGGCGTGAGGAGTTTCCGGCCGCCCAGGGACGCAGGCCTCCGGGCGGTGCGGGCGCCGGGGAGCGGCCCCGCGGTGGGAGCCGAGCGGTAATTACGGGAGGCGCGGCCGGAGGAGGAGGAGAAGGAGGAGGAGGGCGGGGAAGTAGGGCTGGCCCGAGGGGAGGGGGCTGCCGGCTTCCTGGGCTCTGGAGCTTTTGCGAGGTTGAAAAAGGCGCCGTGAGCTGGAGGAAACAAGCCGCCCTGGGACTCCGGTGACCGCCGCTCGGGGTGTTCGCGAATGAGCGCGCCGGGAGGGGCTCGGGCCGGACACCTGTACTCGCCCCACCTCGCTGCGGCGGGGACTTGGATCGAGAGACAGCGTGACTGACAGGGACTTAAGACAGGATGTAGTGGCTTCCTGTGAGCAGGTCTCAAAACAGTCATCCAGCTCGCACTTAACCCACTTAATTCCTTTCCTTCTCGTGCATTTAATTGTTGCTTTTGTGAGCGAGCCACACTCGTTGACTTAATACAAAATTTTTGCTCAGAAGCTCAAAGCGTTACTATAGACCTTTCGAATTCAGTCATTTGGACATTTATTTTTAAAAAGTGACTCTTTGGCGTCTATTACCAATTTTTTCATAGTTTATTCAGAGGAAACGCCTTTTTTTTTTGTGCCATGTGTAAGATCTATCAAAACTTATTTCTGCTTTTGTCAAAAATCAGCTTTATTTTCGTTATTCAGTATACTCAGATTGGAAACGTGATTCATCTTTCACGTAAATAATCCTTAGTTTTGAGGAGTACTTATACTTTGTAAGAAGAAAATCGAATTGCAATAAAATGACTAACAATACTCTTGTTGCATGGGATGTAAAATTTTCCTCTTCCTGAATAGTAATATTATTAATTGAGCTTGGATTCTCCTCATTTTTCAAGTTGCTCCTGTTTTCAAGTACTGGGATTTTATTAAATCTCAGAGGCAGACGTGTTAGATTTTCTAATCTTTTTGTTCCCAGAAGTAATCCTGGGTAACTTGAGATCTTGAGTACGGCTTTTAAAACCTAGAAAATGACATCAGAGAAATAGATCTTGTCTATATCTAAGTTCCCGATGTTAAAATTACTTTCTAGGATGTAAAATCTTTCAAAATTCAGATTATCTTATATTTAATATTCACATACATCTAATTTTAACATTTGGGAAAACTGTAAATGGGTCAGAGTCCCCCCCTTGATCTAATTTTCCAAATTTTACGACTTTTACATTTTAGTGTCACTTAATGCTAGGCACTGTCCATTGGAGCCTCGCTGATTTACATAGCAGCAGGTTATACCTTGGAACTACCTATACATACACTTCTTGGAATTGAGCATTAGGGTTGGGCTGTTTCCAGAAGGACTTATCTGCCCTGCACTTTCACCTGCTCCATAGCAAAACTATCACGGTAGGAGTTATCACTGTAAGTGAAACTTGGACCCTACAAATACAAAATTACAACTTTGTTTCTGGGGTTTAGAGCAACCCCACTACCCAGATTTGAAGATCAATCCGCTGGGAGTGACATTACCACTTTAACCATAATGGAAATATTGTAACTGTTATCTCAAGTTTCTTACTTTTGGAATTGCTTGGTATATAGCTCAGGTCACTGAGTGTCTGCTTTTTATAAAAAATGTATTAGGATACTTAGATGTGAAGCTTCTCCCCACCTCCCTATCCATTTTTTTGCCCTTCTTTTAAAGGCTGGTATAACCCAGAGTTGGTTGACCTTCAGAACCCTGTGAAGAGATGCTGTTTTCTGTTTCCCTGAAACTGACATGTGGATTTTACAGTATGGGGCTTGGGGGGCTAGGGGAATCATTAGCAGGTGCTGAAGTCACAGGGATGGGATGGTGGTACATCTGACAATGAAAATACCAAGCAGCTTGGGGGTCAGCTTTTCCTTTTCGCCATACTGGGAGACCTCAGAAGAAAGCCTGATAGTGCCCACTAGACTGCAGATGTGCTGCCAGATTCCAGATTGCCATTTGAGAGCCTCCGATCTGGAGAATTGGAGCTCCAGAGGGCTCAAAGTGAGCCTCAAAGGAACATCCTTTTTCCTAGACCTAGGTGGGACCCTTCAACTCCAAATCCTACCATCAAAAAGTGAGGATGAATTGGTTTATAGATCTTTCTTATCTTTTTTTTTAAGTTTGTTATTTATTTTGAGAGAGACAGAGAGGGAGGAGCAGAGAGAGAGGGAGAGAGGATCCCAAGCAAGCTCTGCTCTGTCAGGGCAGAGGTGGATGCAGGGCTCAGTCTCATGAATTGTGAGACCATGATATGAGCTGAAATCAAGAGTCAGATGCTTAACCAATTATGCCACTCAGGTGCCCCGATTTATATATATTTAAAGTTCTGGAGATAAGGATCTACAGTCTCATTTAGGGGTTTTATTCTAATATTTGTTGATTTTCCCATATCCTCACAAGGTGAAATAACCAGATCGACAGGTTGGAAACCCATTTTGTGGTCAGTTTCAATCAACTGACATTAGCAAATCCAGCGTTGCTAATAATATTTTGTCTTACGTGCTGATCCCCAATTCTCTGAGGTCATTTTAGTGCCCTAGGAAGCCATGGCAGTTCCAAATGGTCAACTTCCTTAATATTCAGGAGGCAGGCATGATTGTTGGAAGTCCTGGAGCTGTCATATGGACCCTTGATAAAGGAAATTAAGGTAGTCCAGGCTCCATCCTTTGGTATGAACTGCCATGCAGTTAGTGGCAGGCATGCTTAGAATCTGAAGCACTTTGCATTGAACCCCCCCCCCCAAAAAAAACCACTACCTTACATACAAGCGAAAGAGGGGAATTGGAGCTTTCTTCTTAATTTATTTTGTAGATTCTGTGTTTTTTTTTTTTAAAGTTTATTTTTCATAAGAATTTTTTGAGAGAGAGAGAGAGATAACAAGCGAGTGGGGGAGGGGCAGAGAGAGGAAGGCAAGACTCCCAAGAAAGTTCTGGGTTATCAGCATGGAGCCCAACTCAGGGCTTGATCCCCCACACCATGAGAGAATGACCCGAGCCAAAATCAAGAGTCCAACGCTTAACCAACTGAGCCACCCAAGTGCCCCTGGAGCTTTCTTCTTTATACTTCCAGGCTTCTTGCTATTATTTCATGATGTCTTCTTTTTTGGTTATACTTTTTATTAAGTTCTCATCCAATTAAATTAGCTTGTAATCAGAATGTAAAAACGTTGATTAAAGAGCCTATGCCACCTTGATCATTTACCTGCTGTAAAGATACCAGATTGATGAGAGATGAGTGTGACGATGTGTGTGACTATTGGGATGTGCGAAATGGTGCCGGATCTGTGGAACCGGGATGAGTCCCGGACTCACCTGGTCTCCCGGTATCTCCAGATGAAGAATGATGTAGGGCTCTTTGGCAAAGTAGGATCTGTGGGATCTGGTTAAGTGCTTGAGTTGCTTGTCCAGGTTAATCTCAATTTGAATCTTAATTTCCAACTTTTGTTAACATTTTTGTGCCTTTGTATTCTTGTGTGTATAATGGGTATAATAAAAATACCTATCTTACAAGATTGATTAGAGGGTTAAATAAATCCTCTCCAGTCATTTCCTCCCTCCTCTCTGGAGCTCTGTCAGACCTGGACTGTCTCTTGAGAAGGAGTAAATAGATAAAAATTAGCTTTTATCTGATATTCGTGTTAACACTTAGCATTTTCTGTCCAAAGCTGATTAAAGTGACAGGACATGTACTGTATTCTGTTTCTACATGATTGTTACTCATGTGACTTTAGGCAGCTCACTTACCTTTGAGCTTATCTTCCTCATCTTTAAAATGGGAATGATGCTTCATCACTAGCCGTTTTGTACATGTCATTCCCTCTGCCCGGAAGGGTTTTTCTCCTTTCCTCCACCCTATATTTATGTCAGGGAACTTCTCCGCATCCTTCAAAACCCTGATCCATGTGATCTCCTGACCAAAGCCGCCTTGAGGCACCACCACCCCATGCCTGGAGAGAAGGTGTTGGGCTCTTGTACTGGTTGGGAATTGTAATTCCTTGTCCATTTTCTTATTTTAGCACATATAGTAGAAATTGTTTATTCGTTTTCCCTATTAGACTGCGAGTTCTTCCAGTATAGAAATCCTTTTTTTTTTTTTTAACTATCCCACTGTCAGCATAATAGGCCTTTAGAAAATGCCCTATTCTCACCATGTTATCCTGAGGAGAATTTGAGATACTAGATGTGAAACTGTTTTGTAAATTTTACACACAAACTAGAAGATGATAGTATTGTTAAAAGAAAACTACATGGGTCTGTGACAGGAAGTTCATCCCTTTCAAAATCACAGTGCCAACTGAGCTGATGTTTGAACTAATGCCAAAGTTACCTCATTAGGAAAAGGATTAAATTTTCCTAAATGCTCTGAGTGCTTATTATTAAGAGATTTGAATATTGTTACTCGACTGTACTCCATGAATATTGTTACTAATTGGTCCTGACCTTGGAAAAGAAAAATCTCATAATCATACTTTATACAGTAAATGTTTTTATTTGTCATGGAAGATTTGAATTTTTTGGTAGTAAGGTATTTTATTGATCATGCAATAGAATTGAGAGGAAGAGATTAAAAAGAGTTTATTCATGTTAAGAATTTATTATTATCAGTATTTAAAATGAGATGATGAATTATTTAGTAAATTAATAAAGGGAAAGATTACTAAAAGGTTTGTTCATACTGTGAATTCATTATTGTCAAAAATTTAAAAAGAGATGATGAGTTATATAGGATTGAGGAAGAATCCATCTTTCAGATGGATAGAAATGAGAGAAAAGGGTTCTTTGTAAAAGTTCACAGAGCAGTCTGCTAATTGCTCTGAGGAAGACAGGAGGTAAACCTCAATGAGTTCATAGAGTTTTTGTTGTTGTGTTTTTTGTGTGTTTTTTTTTTTAACTTAGAACTCTTTGAATAGCCTCTAAGAGACTGTAACTAATGTAGCTGAAATAAAAGTATCATTTTATCCTTTTATCTTAGATACCAATCCTGTTTCCTTTTTAATGTGCTTTATGAAATTATTTGACAATAATATCAGATTACATGTTTTATGAAGTTCCGTATGCTCTTTTGAGAGCTGCTACAGTTTTGTTCAGTCATCAATTAATGTAAATTAAGACACTTTATATTAAGAATTTTTTATGATATGTCTTTGGTTTTTGTATTTCAGTCATCAAAAATCACTAGCTAAAATAATATGCTTTATAACATTATACTAATGTACATGCAAACATCAATGAACAGTAACTGATAAATCCGTTACTGTGAACTTGACTCTAAGAATATCATTAATGACAGAATGACTTTGGGGAAATTCTTTAACTTTGCCAACTCCTTATTTTTTCAGTTGTGAAATGAGAGGTTTGGATGTGGTCTTTAACATCCCTTTTAGCACTAGGTCTTTGACCTTTGCTTTTTAAATTGAAACATTTGCTTTAAGACTGCGTCAGATGCTTTTATTTTAATGTATAAGTGTTTTTCATATACCTACTTTGCATAAGATGCACTGTTTGAAACATTTTTCCAAGATTTATTGGATAAGATTATTTGAACCCTTTTTTAAAAAAATTTTTATAGAGAGGGAGAGTGCATAAACGGGGAAGAGAGGTGCAGAAGGAAGAGAGAGAGAGAATCTTAAGCAGGCTCCATGCTCAGCACAGTATTGTTACTAATTGGTTCTGAGCCTGGAAAAGAAAAATCTCATAATCATGCTTGATACAGTAAATATGTTTATTTGTCGTGGAAGGTTTGAATTTTTTTGGTGATAAAAATTCCATTTTTGGTGGGGCTCGATCCCATAACCTTGGCATCAAGAGTGGGATGCTCAACTGACTGAGCCACCTAGGCACCCTGAAAAAACTTTTTTTTTTTAATTTTTTTAATGTTTTTTTTTTTTTGGAGAGACATAGACATAGAGTGTGAGCAGGGGAAGGGCAGAGAGAGAGATGAAGATACAGAATCTGAAGCAGACCCCAGGCCCTGAGCCGGCAGCACAGAGCCCGACATGGGGCTTGAACTCACAGACCGTGAGATGATCATGACCTGAGCTGAAATCGGCCGCTTAACCGACTGAGCCACCCAGGCGCCCCTAAAAAAAACTTTTTTTAAAAGATTCGAACAGTGTTGGGGCAACAGGTGGCTCAGTCGGTTGAGTGTCAGACTTCCACTCAGGTCATGTTCTCGTGGTTCGTGAGTTTTAGCCCTGCATCAGGTTCACTGCAGAGCCCCTTTGGATCCTCTGTCCCTCTCTTTCTCGCCCCTCCCCCACTCACACTCTCAAAAATAAATAAACATTTAAAACAAAATTTTAAAAAAGTATTCAAACTCTTGGGGTGCCGTGATCCTAGGGTCATGGCATCCATGCTGAGCACAGAGCCTGCTTAAGACTGTCTCCCTCTCCAACTTCCCCCCACCTCATGCACACTTGCTCTCTCTCTCTCAAATCAAAAATAATAAATAAAATAAATAAAAAGGTTTTTTCTGTGACTGTTAATTTATTTAGCAGTATATAATATCTGACTGTCCATTAAGGCATTAGCCCCCTAGAGGGTGGATTGAGCCTAGGCTGTGAATGGGATGAAACAGCCCTTACTAGTTTATCCTACAGTCTATACTAAACAGTGGTTGCTTTTACATGCCTGTATTCTTAGAGAATTATAGAAGCTTAGAGCTGGAATGTAGGGAACATACTGTGTCCCCTCATTTTACAGATGAAGAACTTGACATTCCGATACTCCAGGTGTTACACAGTTAGTACCTATGCCTGTTTGGCACTAATCCATTACTATCGAAGTTCTTTCTGAAGTGCTAGGTAGAATGAATTCATCAATAATATGAGTGTTACGAATGTACTGCATTTAATAGATGAGGATTACACTGCTTATCTAGTAACATATCCAGAAGTAGTAAGACGTTTTCACTGTGGCATCTATACACTCTCGTCTGTTCCTTCCTGAGAACTTTGTGAAGTGCTTAGGATTAGTGGTGAAACTAGGCTTGTGACCTAGATGGAGGTTGAGCCTGGCTGTTTACCTGTTTGTGTCGTGTTGTAACTCAGCTGGTTTCGGTCCTGACTGCCCATCAGTGTCGCCTGTGAACTTAAAAGATTCTGATGCTCCGGCTTACTCCAGACCTACTGAATCAGAGTTTCTGTGGTGGTACTGGGACATTTCTGAGTCTGAAATGTTCCCTAGGGAGTGATAATGGGCCGCTGGGTTGGTGAACCTCTGCTTTTGCCAGTTGAACAGACTAGCCACAAACCACTCGAATGTTAGCAAGCTGCGGTACGTGGCCATTTAAAAGGCACCAACAGCAAGTTTGGTGTGGTCATAGGGAGGTTTTAATTTGTTTGGTTATTTTTTTAAAATGTGCGTTTATTTGTTAGATTAGATATACAAAGACCTAGTACAAAACTGAAAAGATACAAAGGAGTATCCATTGAAAAGGAAGTGTTCTTACTCCTGTTGCCCCTAGTCATTCCCTCCCCAGAAGCAAGCATTACCAGCTTCTTGTGTTGTTATGGAGATTATTTAAGTATTTACAAACATAAACGTATGGGTATTAATCTCACTAACATACAGGTTGTAGCAAAATATATACATTGTTTGCAACTTGCTTCTTTATTTTTTACACTTGACAATAGTAGCTTGTCATATCCATATGGACGGGGAGCTGCCTCTTTTATTTAACAGCTGCATCATATTGCATCATCTGGATATACCACAGTCCCCTGTTGATGGACATGTGGTTGATTCCAATCTTTGCTATTACAAAGAGTACGGCAGTAAATAACTGTAGTTATGTGATTTTAAATGGATACATGTGTCTGTTTATGGGATAAATTCCTAGATGTTAAATTGATGAATTAGGGGGGCGCCTGGGTGGCTCAGTCTGTTAAGCCTGTGGCGTCCACTCAGGTCATGATGTCATGGTTCGTGAGTTCAAGCCCGCATCAGGCTTTCTGCTGTCAGCACACAGCCCACTTTAGATCCTCCATCTCCCTCTCTCTCTCTTCCCCTCCCTGCTCAAAAACATAAATGAATGAATGAATGAATGAATGAATGAATGAATTGGTGTGTGCATTTTTATTTTGAAAAGACAGTGCCATGTTGCTTTCCACAGGAACGACAGCAGTTTATGCTCCCATTAGCAATGAATGAATGCCTATTTCTTTACTCACATAGTGTGTATTTTAAAGTTTCTTGATCTTTACTGGTCTCTTAAGGAAAGGAATATCTGATTTGTAGTTTTAATTTGCACTTCTAAGTGAGGTTGAAGATCATATTTTTAAGAGCCTCACAATTATTTTTATTTTTAGAGAAAGAGCAACCATGCATGACAGTGGGAGGGGGCAGAGGGGCGGGGAGAGAGAGAGAGTGAGAGAGAGAAAGAGAGAGGAGAATCTTAAGCAGGCCTCATGCCCAGTGTGGATGTAGGGTTTGATCCCACAGCCCTGGGATCATGACTTGAGTCAAAATCAAGAGTTAGACGCTCAACTGACTAAGCCACCCAGGTGCACCCCTTTTTTTTAGAGAGAGAACACACGTCAATGGTAGGGGGAGAGAGAATCTTTTTTCAATTTTTTAAAATGTTTATTTATTCTTAGAGAAGAGAGAGCATGAGCAGGGGAGGGGCAGAGAGAGGGAGACACAGAATCTGAAGCAGGCTTGAGGCTCTGAGCTGTCAGCACAGAGCCTGATGCAGGGCTCGAACTCATGAACCACGAGATCATGACCTGAGCTGAAGTCGAAAACTTAACCAACTGAGCCACCCAGGTGCCAAGAATCTTAAGCAGGCTCCATGCCCAGCACAGAACCCGGTGATGCAGGGCTCAATCTCACAACTCTGAGAAAATGACCTGAGCTGAAATCAGGAGTTGGACACTTAACCGACTAAGCCACCCCGGTGCCCCATGAAGAGCCATTTTTATTTCCTTTTTTTGATGAACTTGTTTATTTTGTTTGTCCCCCCCCCCTTTTTTTAAACTGAATTATCAGTCTTCTTACTGATTTGTGGGAATGCTTTGTGCATTAAGGGAAAGAGGTTTAAAAATTTAGGTGCTTTGGCTGATGCCTGCATTTATTCTTGAGAAATTGATTGCGAGATCCATTTAGGGCAGTCAGTTGTTGGTTTCGTGTACTTATATAATTTCTGACATAAGAAGAGAGATGGAAAAATAACTTTTTGAGGAAAAGTAGGTGAAGATTTATAAACAAGAATTAGGAGACAAATAATATATTGAGAGAAGATATTTGCAGGAAATCCTACGGACAAAAAGAAAACACTAATATAACACTTATTTTCTGTCAGGTACTATTTTAAAGCCCTTTAAGCATATTAAATAATTTAGTCCGTATGGTACCTCTATAACACTTATTATCTACATTTTACAGAAGAGGAAACAGGCATAGAATAACTAAACTAAGTAACTTAACCAAGATCAGACAGGTAGTGAGTGGGGGAGCTGTCATTCAAACTGTGAAGGTTGGCTTTAGAGTCCATCCTGTTGCTTCTACCCTACTCTGCTCTACCGCCTCTCTGTCAGTGTCCAGAATATTTAAAAAGTTCATATGGATTTTAAAAAGAAAAAGGGAATTAGAAAAATAAAAAATTTGAATAGATATTTTACAGAAAGATTTTTTAAAAGGCCAGTATAATACCCTCCAGTTCATAGGTGGATTTTGAGAGACTTAGCAGAAAACCATGGGGGAGGGGAAAAGGGGGAAAGAAAAAAGACAGAGAGAGGAAGGGAGACAAAACATAGGAGACTCTCAAAGACTAAGAACAAACTGAGGGGTGAGGGGGGTGTAGGAGGGGAGAGAGTGGGTGATGGGCACAGAGGAGGGCACTTGTTGGGATGAGCACTGGGTGTATGGAAACCAATTTGACAATAAATTATTAAAAACAAAAAAAAAGAAGAAGAAAGAAAAAAACCCCGAATAGAACAAACTGGTAGTTAGCAGAGGCAAGGTGGGTGGAGGGGATGGGTGAAATAGGTGAAGAGGATTAGAAGTACATTTATTGTGATGAGCACTGAATAATGTATTGAAGTGTCGAATCGTATTGTATACCTTAACCTATATAACATTGTATGTTAATTATACTTGAATTAAAAATAAAAAGGCTAAAAAAACCCAGTAAACGTAAGAAAATACTGATAAGATTTAACAAACATTAATCAGGGGAGTGCAGAGTTTTAAAAGCCATCAGTTTGTAAAAACAAAAGTTTGTTAATTTCAGCATTTGGTGGGGGCTTAGGGAAATAGGTAACTTTCCTCACTGTTGCTGTGACTTTAACTGGGTAAAGTAATGGAGAGCATTTTGGCAATATCTGTTAAAAATCTAAATGTATATTCCTGTGTATTTCTACTGCAGATCTACCCTACAGAAACACTTGGACATTTGCAACAGAGGCATATACAAAGGTGTTTCATGTTGCCATATTGGTAAAACAAAACGATTAAAGACAACTTAAGTGTCTGTCCATTGTAGGAAAATGGCTAAATAAAATGGTAATACACATATTCTATAGCAGCTAAAAAGAATGAGGTGTATCTAGAGTACGAAAGGACTTCAAGACGTATTGTTGAATAAAAAAAGCAAGTTGTTAGAGTGACGTGTTTTTTCTACGTGTATGGGAAAATGCACAGAAGGATTTGCAAGGATGTACAACACTGGTTATATCAGTGGTGGACAAAGGGGATTAGCTTTACTTATAATGGTTTAATTCTCTACATAAAATTTTATGTATTTATATATTAGATCTGTTATGAAAAATGACTTTGTGTAAAATAATTTGATACAGTGTTTGTCCTCAGCTGCTAGAGCCCCTCTCACTCTACTGTTGAAGACTATCCTATCTACAAAAATAAGGGTAGCAAAATGTTAGGCTTGGTAATATTTGAGGGCACTTACAAGTAAAGTCAACTTTTCTGTGAAGTTTTTTGGTAACTTTTAATTTTTATATAATTTCAAACAAAAATTTTCGGGAGGAATGTAATGAATTCCTATATACTTTGCTTGTTTTCACCAGTTGTTTGTGTTCAAAAGTTGACTTTTAAAAAAATTCGATGTTTTGTTTCAGAGGAGCGAGGTAAAAAGAATAATTTTCATCCTTTAAAATATTATAACATCTGTGTGAGTGGTGCAGAACCTCTTAGTTTTGAATTTGAACAATTTCGTATACAGTTTCTTAGTGGGTAGGGGAAAGTGAACTAATGTTTTTTGAGTATAGTTACTCCTTTCCAGGTACTGTGTTAGTATATTTGCAAATTATTTCATTTAATCCAAATTCATGAAAAAGATTGTATGCTGACAAGAAGGTTATAAATGCCTAGGATTTAAAGAGGCAGAGCCAGGTTTTCAGAAGGCCTGTAAGTTACCAAACTCGCTGTTCCTTTGTCTCCCAATTTGCCTGTCAGATGGTATATTGGAAAGAACTGTTAAGTATTTCTGTTGTCAAGTTGATAATTATCCATAAATTGGTTATGGTCTGATGTAATGGATATTCAATAAAATTAGAATGTCAGAATGCTATAAAAATTTATCTTCAATACTGTTTAGGGGATTTACCAAAAAAAAAAAAATGTTACTCTTTTGTCAGCTTGACAGTGCTCATGTGCTTTTGTCTCTGCTTGTAATTGGTTCTCCTAGAACACACACACACACACACGTACGTGTACATTTGTAGGTGCAGCTTATTTATATCTTTTTTTTTTTTTTTCTACATCATAATGAGTTCAGTTTTGGTCCCCAGGATGCCATTACCAGTAGTAGCTACCATCAGGAGACATGCTCAACTTTGTGTAGCAGTAAGAACTATTGGCCTATCCTAGGAGAGATTCCTACCATATGTGCTTCAGGGTTTGGTTTCTTGAGAAAGGAGCTTTAGGGAGCTTTAGGGATCAGCACACGTTCAAAAGTGAAACCTGAAGTGGGCAAGACAAACCACAGGAAGATCCTGCCCGCAGCTCGGTGACGTATCTGTAGAACCCATAGACACTTCCTGGCAGTACCTTGCGAAACTTGCCTTTTTATGTATAGTAGTTTCCTAACTTCTTGTTCTGAACTAAGCTTCAGTGAGAGGTGATTAATATGATAGTAATATAGATAACTCTATGATAATTATCATCCACATGACTTGTGTAAAACAAGAGGCCCCTAATTATATTCTGTAGACTTTCCCACTAAGGAGGTACATCTTACCTACTACAATATTTTTAAGGAGTTGCCCTGGAGTTTATGCTTTAACTTTGACTTTATGCCTTCTCAGGAATTGTACTTACATATTGTTGGTGTTTTATAGCCACAAAACAGTTCTTTGCTCATGGAGTCTAAGCTAACACTCTAAACTATGCTGGATTCATGGAGTCCTTTGCTGACTCAAGTGCTTGCTCAGAGGCACATTGATGGTTACACAGTACCTTATTTTCATGATGGAATAGGAGTGTAGTGGTAGTGAAACCGTTATTCTTGATTTCTTTAACCCTCCAGGTTCCATGTTAATATTGTAGTGCCTGTTCTTAAGCAGAATAGATTTCTGTTAGAAATTATGAAGTGTGTTGATTTTTTAAGATTATCAGTTAAATGAGATTATGTAATCTCAGGTTCTGTATTTTAAAGATAATTTATCGTTTACTGAAAGTGAGAAAAATTGCTTGACAATCCAGTTTTTTGATAATGTTAATTTATGCATCGAAAAACCCTGCTCTACTTAGTGGTAGATATTCCAGTGGTCCCCATTCCCTGTTGGTGCCATTTCTCAGCCTGTGCCTGAACAAGACCACAAATGTGTAACTTTCCAGTGGTGCTTTCAAGGTGACAACGAAGGAGGGAAATAGCAGCTACATGATTTTTCTCAGCAGTTTTTAGGCACCTCCCCCACTTCTTGTTATCATATACCTGGGGCGATCTGACATACTTTGAAGATGGTGAACAAGAGACTCTTTGGAAGGTCATGTGTGATTACGGCAGTTCTTCTCATGTAAGAGTTCTTCGTCCTGTACCAAGCGTTTGTTAGATGTACAGAAAGCAAATGAATGATAAATGGTAACGTAGCATGTTAAAAGCATTGTTTTGTGCTACTTTTCTTGTAATTGCCTAACCTCTCTGAGCTTCAGTTTCCTCTTCTATAAATTGGAAATTATAGTTTTGCTGATCTTTCAAAGAGGTTGGGAAAAAATTGGATGACTTGGTGTGTTGCCTGGCACACCGTGCAGTTAACTGTGGGCTATAACATAAATAACAGTGGTACTTGGTAAAGTATATTTTCATAGTTTTGTTGATGAACAGTTTATGTATACCTCTTATTGCAGAAATTAAAATGAACTTTATAAGAAAATTTGAAAGACCTTATGATATGTTAACATACAGGATTGTCTTATTGCATATAATTAAATGGCATAACATTTTAATTTTACACTAAACTTGTCAACAGTGAGGCTGTGTATATATTTTTAAATATCCATTTGATTCATTCTTCACTTTTTTCGTTGTGAATATAAATGATAAAGTGTGCATGTTTTTTTTCTTTTCCCCACCTAAAGTTCTAATCCTCTGTTCAACTTGCTGTTCTTATTAGAACATCATACCTGAGTCACTCAGGCCAAATTCTGTGAATTTTATCTCTGTAGTATTTCTTCCAGTTTTCTTTTCCTCCCATTGCTCTTTCAGTACCTTCATTTAGGCCCTCTGTCAGAGTAATTTTCCTGAAGCATAAATCTGACCACACAGAAACCTTTAGTGATCCTTGTTGCCTGCTGAACAAAGTTAAAACTTTTTAGCTTGGCATTTCAGATTCTGTTGATTTCACCTTTTCTTTACAGTCTTATCTCTTCTTTCCTTTTCATCTCCCCTTATGCTTTAGCAAGTTTGTCCTCTTCACTGCCTCCTTGAAGGTGCTCCTCCTGTTTCCCCTTCAGAACTTATTTACATTGTGCCTTACTCCTGGACTGTTTTCCCTCCATCCCCAATACCTGTATTTTGGAAAAAAAAAAAAAAAAATCACTCATAAGACGTTACTGTGAAGAGTGTGAGGTAATTTATATGAAGGTCCTTAAAAAGCATCTACTATGTGTAATGTATATATTAATTAATTCAGTAAGCAGTTGTTACTATTATGATTTAGTTTTCCTTCCACCCCAAATAATCTTTATCTTAGGATCATCTTGTTCAGGACCCTGGCCCTTTGCAATTTCTCTTAGGGATTAATCCCACTGGGATTTGTGTTGATTCTTACCTTTGTAATCCTTTGAGATAGAGTTGGGCCTGTGGATCCCTTAGGATAATTTCAGAAAGGGACAGCTGTCTCTGCACCTTTCAGCACTGCCGTATTCAGGAAGATATTATGAGCGAAAAGGAAAGACTAGGCTTTGGAGTTTGATTTCTGTCAAACCACCTTACCAACCATGTAACTGAATGTTTTTTAATTTATAAAAGGAAACAAGAATGCTTACCTCTCAAGGTTGTTGTACACAATAAACGAGGTATTTGAGAAAATATTTAGCATTGTCTTAGAGCATCCAACTAGATAAATATTTGTCTTTTTTTCTTACTTATCCCAGTAGTGTCCTCCTATAGGACACAGAAACACACATACAAACCTGCAGGGACAAATGCATGCACACAGCCCCCTCCAACATATGCGTAAGCACACGTGTGCAAGCTCACTTACGTGTCTAGAAGCATATACAGCAGAATTTCCACCTGCTAGCTTGGTATTTGGAATTCTAGTCCTAAGTAAAATTTGTGTGGTAGGATCTGGATACTATCTAGTGACCTTTGTGTAGAACCATTGATCCTGTGCACAGAGAGTTGGCCATCTTTTTATATTTGTTAATCTAAGTTTTCTTATCAGTTTTGATTCCCAGTGGTATTTATCTTCTTGGTTTAAACTGTTTACTTTTTGCCATTGACTGAAAGCACCGTTTTTTTTTTCCTACAAAATATTTACTTGTCTCCCGCTTCCTTCAGGTATTTATGTAGAAGTTATCTTCTCAGTGGAACCTTCCATCCTACCGCCCCAACCATTTATGTGGCGCTATTCCTGCTTAACAGTTATTACATAACACATCCTCTTTTACTTACTTATTTATTGTTTGTCCATTCGTGTTAGCTCAGTGACAGTTTTATCTGTTTTTCTCACTGTTGTATCTCTAGCATCTTAGTGTAGGTACTCAATAAATATTTATATGTGTGAATTTCAGGATTGGTTTGTTTTCAAGATGATATCTCTGTGTTAACACTGTAAAGATTCTTATATTTAGTGCTTTTGATAACTGTATACAGGAAACTTTTTCTTAACTGTTAGAGCAATTGACATAGATCAACTTGTATCAACTGGAAAAAAGGTAAATGCAGTGTTATGATTTGTGATGTGGTAGTAGAACCTCCTTTTTGCCCATGCTAAGATTCCAAACCCACACGCGTGTGCGCGGGTGTACGTGTACACTCCTGCTTATTCAGTAGATGTTTGATTATCTTTTATAAGCCAAGCATGGTGCTGAGAACTGGTGCCTTCCCTTAAGAAGTTTGTACTTCGGTCGAGAGATATAGTAATCTCCTTTGCTGGTTGCTTCTCAGCTCTACTAACTCAAAATGGTTGAAAGCTTTAAGGCTCAGTTTTCAAATCTCCTTTCTTTTCTATCCATATTTACTTTCCTCGTGATCTAGTATAGTCTTATGATTTTACAGATATTATGTCCTTGCTGATAATTCTCAAGTTTTGCTCCAGCCAGGACTTCTCTGTTCTCTTGACGTTTGCACTTGGATGTGTAATAGGCACCTCAGATTTAATATGCCTAATACAAACTCTTGATATCCCTCTCCCAACAAGAGGCTCCTCCTTCTGGAAATGGCATCTCTGTTCATCCAGCTGTTCAGGCTAAAACTGTAAGAGGTCTTCCTTAGCCCTTTTTCCTTTCTCATGCCCACATCCAAAATATCAAAAATTCTGTTGGCTCCATCTTCAAAATATATGCCCAGTTGATCACTTCTCTCCATGCCAGGACTCCTTCCCTGGTCTAAATTATCTATAATCAAGATCAGTACAGTAGCCTTCTATCTACTTTCCTGCTTCCCCTCTTTCCCCTCTGCAGTGATTCTTCTAAAACAAAAGTTAAATCATGCCATTCTTCTGCTTAAAATCTTTCAGTAGCTTCTGTTGTCACTCAGAAAAACTCCAGACTTTACATGGCCTACAAGACCCTCTTTAACCTGCTTCCTTACCTCTACCTCATCGCTGACCATTCCTTCTCTCTTCCCACTTTGCTTATTGTTTTATAACCACACTTGCCTCCTTGCCATTTCTTCACTGTGCCAACTGTCCTTTCTAGGGCCTTTGCATATCTTATTCTTTCTGCCTATCCATTTCTTTCCCCAGATACCTATCTGTATGACTCATTCCCTCATTGACGTCATGCAGGTATCTGTTCAGATATCTTAATAGAGGGGCACCTAGGTGACTCAGTTGGTTAAGAGTCTGACTTTGGCTCAGCTCAGGTCATGATTTCACGGTTCGTGAGTTCAGGCCTCTGTACTGAGCACAGAGCCTGTTTCAGATCCTCTGTCTCCCTCTCCCTCTGCCCCCTCTCTCCGCCCCCTCCCACTTGTGCTTGCTCTCTTTCTCAAAAATAAATAAACATTAAAAAAAAAAACCTGTCTTAATAGAAAACCCTTCCTCGATTCCCTATATAAAAGTAACATTGCTCTCCTCTCTCACTTTACCCTTTGGGCCTGGCATTCCCTAAGTCTCTTACCCTACTTTGTTTTCTTATATAGCAATAATATACTTACTTGAGAGTTTATGATGTTTGTCTCCCCTGTCTAGATTGTACAGTAGTTCCCTGTGGGCAGAGATCTACTTTTATTCTTTGTTCTATCTCCTGCATTTAAAAAAGTGGCTGGCATGTTGTAGGTACTTAATTCTATTTGTTGAATGAAGTGCAACAAATGTGATACAATATGATCATTGTAGTTGAAGTACATATAAGATGCAGTAGGAAATAGAGGAGAGAGTGACATGACTACTTAGGAATTGAGGGAAGAATTTACAAACAAAGGAACCTTTAAGCAGAGCTTTTTGGAGGAAAAAAACAGGTAAGAGCATTCCATATAATGAAATAACATTGCAAATAAAAGCATGAGAGGACACTGTGTGTTCAAGGAACCAAAAGTAGAGTACTTTTGGAGCTTAACAGTAAGTAGATGAGGCCAAGTGTGTAGTAGACAGTGCTACCCCATGAAGAGTCTTTATGCCAGACAAAGGAATTTTAGATTTTTATCCTGCAGGAAGGGCAGTGGTAGGTAGTGTGGAATCATTGAAGACTTTTGAGAAAGGGGGAATACATATGTTTATGTATTAAAAAGGTAAGTGGCAACTGTGTGAAGGATGGAGATAAAGCTAAACTCAGCATTTTGTTTAACATATATATATGGTGTTGCAAGATATGTCTGATGCAGAGAGACCATGACTGTCACATGAATGGGGAAGAGGCTATTTCATTTTATGGTTGGACAAAACCACTGATGTGTAGTATGAAGGTTCAGTTCTTGGCATACATGCAGTACATCTGTGAGGGAGAAGAAATGCCCAATGGAAGATTAGTTTATCAGTTATGAATTGAACAAGAAATGATGTTGTTACAGGATAAAAGATGCTGTACTTGACAGCCAGATTTCTTTCTTCATAGAGGAACAGTTGTTTTGTCAATAATATGCTTCCTAGGGCGCCAGGGAGGCTCAGTCAGTTAACCATTCAACTCTTGATTTCAGCTCAGGTCGTGATCTCATGGTCGAGGGATGGAGCCCCACATTGGGCTCTGTCTGCACTGACAGTTCGGAGCCCTCTTGAGGTTCTCTCCCCACCCCCCTGCCATTCCCCATTTGTGTGTGTGCACATTCTCTCTCTCAAAATAAACATTAAAAAAAAAACACACTTTTTGATCTTGATTCATTGTTGAAGGAAACAGTGACCATTGTACTCAGATCTATACTATTTGCTGTAGGGCCAATACAGCTACCTTTGTAGGACCAATATCTGCCTTTGCATATTTCGGCATCCTGACATGCACAGAACTTTTAAAATAAGGGATAACCTTAAAGACATTCCTTTTTTCATTCAGATGCAAGTAAAACCCATTTCCATTGTTTCAGTTGTTTTGCTCAAGTGTCATATCTTAGCAATATATTGACTGTCTCGAATACTTTCATCTTTATTACTTTAGGGTCAATATCCGATGTGTAAATTTAAGGATGAGCTGGAGATACCCAAAATGGTCTGCATAGTTTCAGTATTGAGAATTTGGCACTCTCAAATTCATGAACACGGTACTGTATTATTGAGAATATTTAAAAAATGACATCCAAATACTGCAATAGGAAATGAAGAAATTTTTTCAAAGGCAGATATAGCAATACGGAGAATCAAGATCTATTTGTCTCCACAGTAGCCAAATTTGGAAAGAGCCCAAATGTCCATCGACTGATGAATCGGTAAAGAAGATGTGCAATATATATACAACGGAATATTACATAGTGATCAGAAAGAATGAAATCTTTCCTTTTGCAACAATGTGTATGGAACTAGACTGTACTATGCTAAGGGAAATAAGTCAGTCAGAGAAAGACAATTAACATATGATTTCAGTCTTATGTGGAATTTAAGAAACAAAACAGATGAATATAGGGGAACAGAAGGAAAAATAAGATAAAAACAGAGAGGGAGGCATACCATAAGAGACTCTCAAATACAGAGAACAAACTGAGGGTTGCCACAAGGGGTGTTGGGTGGGGGGATGGGCTAAATGGGTGATGGGCATTAGGGAGGGCACTTAGGATGAGCACTGGGTGTTGTATGTAACTCACTGAATTCTACTCCTGAAGTCATTATTACATTGTATGTTAGCCAACTTGGATTTAAATTAAAACAAAATTTAGCTTATTGAAAAAAAAAAAAGATCCATCTATCTACATATCCCAAGTTGAAGCATTCACTTTTTGAGTGTCCTATGGTACACAGTTCACTATCTAATGGAGCAATGAAAGTAGTTTTTGGTGAGGTATTGCTTTATAATTTTCGAGTCCAGGTTTGATCCAGATAGCCACATGTAGCTGGAAGAGTTACCAAACTCTGATGACCGGTAGTGTGAGATGGGATTTTCTAATTTGTTAAGGCCAGAAAACAAACCAGCCAGGATTAGGTTACAGAATCAACTCTAGCTGGTTTAAGCAGAAAGAGATTTAATAAAGATTGATTATTTATTTATTCATTTATTTATTTATTTATTTATTGAGTGTGCAAAGTGGGGGAGAGGCAGAGAGAGGGAAAGAGAGAGAATCCTAAGCAGGCTCATCACTGTCAGGGCAGAGCCCGACAAGGAGCTCGAACTCACGAACTGTGAGATATAACCTGAGTTGAAATTGGGCGCTTAATCGACTGAAGAAACAGATGCTAGGTTGAACTATTATGAATGAAATTCTAAAGCCACATTGCAGCTAGGCTACCAAGGGAGTTCCTACCTCTTGTAGGATCAAAAAGGTACCTACAGATTTGAGAAGCTGTAACTTTTTGCTGCTTGTCTGAGAACCTTACCACTTCTGCTGTGATTAGGAACCTGCCACTATTAGGAAAGAGCCTACAGCAAGCAGCCACCTTCATTAGTAAGCTGTTGTCACTGCCACTGGCTCCAGAGCTAAGCCATGCCTGCCACAACCTGTGTGACAGAATGGATGCCTTGTGCCCTTCTTGATACCTGTGAAACCTTCTGACTGGATACAAGGACTTCAGGAAATGCTGCTGTATAAATCTTGGACATCTCCATGACTATACTTCATAGTAGCAGCAGCAGCCTAAATACAACCTGCCTTCTCTTCTGCTCTCCAAATTTCTAGCGAGTGCATCTGATAGGTGGAATTTAAATCCTATCCCTAACACTAACTGCAAGAAAGGTTGGGGACTGTACGTTTTTGCCTTCTGGTCTCTGCAGTACAGGAAGTCATCTATCAAAGGATGTTGAGATGATAAACGCTGATCCACCATATCTACCACAGATATAAACCCTGACTCTCCTTAAGGCTAGCCGTTGTCAAATGGGCTATAGAGAAAGATTACAAATAATACCATCAAATAATATTGAGAAACATAAATATTTGTTTTCAGTATATTTTTATTACTTTATAATGACACATTAAAAAAATACCTAAAATTTCTTCATATTTAAAATGTTGCTAGTGGATGGAAAGTCTGAAGAGGGAATAACAAAACTATTAGAATGAGTTATCTACACTGAGGAAAGTTTGGTGTTATCAAATCCTGAAGCATGATCAAGTAAGGTGGAAACTAACAAGCAATCATTTGGTTTGGTGGCGCTTAATATTATTAGTGTCCTTGAAGGTTTTAGTAAAGAAATAGGATCAGAAGCCAAATTGCAGGTTCAAGCTGTGAGTAGGAGGGAAAGGATTAAAGATTATAGAATAAGTCTTCAAAGAGCAGTAGTTGTGTTTCCTTCTTTCCTTCCTTCCTTCCTCTCTCTCTTTCTCCCTTCCTTCTTACTTATATGCCATAATTAGAACTTAAGGGAGGTCTTATGCAAATATCACACACAAGACAAGTACAGTCTTTCAGAGTTCTTCGCTTTTGTCTCTTTGTGTAGCTTGATATAAAGTGTATACCGTTAAAATCTTTCCGCTTAGAGGTATAATGAGTACAACATTTTTATTAGTTCTTGAACTGTTAGTTACTTTTGATTATTTTTTATAGAGTGGCAGTTAATTATTTTGATTTATGTTTTTTGGTAAGTGTCAGTATAGTTTGGAATTAAAGTCTTGATAGCTGACTCTGTCAAGATATTTGAATGATTGATTAACGAGCTGGGCATTGATTAGAAGAATTCACCTTCAGTGTAGTTTATTTGAACATAAGTTAGTGACAGATATTCAACGAGTACAGATTATGATAATTGCTTTTACAGGAAGTAATCCTGAATGTGTTTCATATACTACCTAAACCTTAAGCTTTTACTTATTCTTAGTAAACGTCTGATAATGTTCATTCGATTCTGTACATGAAGTAATCGCTATTGTTTCCCCCTTGAAAAGGCAGGTGGTGGAATAGATATACATTTATACAGGGTAGTTTCTCAAACTGCACTTATGTGAATGAAACAGGAACACATTCAAGGGCAGTGATTCAGTGTTCCAAATTACCTCGTTAGATAGAGAGCATATTTATTATGATTTAATTCTAAAATTTGTTTCCATTCCAGGCCCTTTGGTGACCTAGTTGGATTTGGGATTTAAAAAAAAATACCTTCTGGATTTATATAGAGAAGAGACATAAAAGAAGGAGAGACAAAGAAGAGGGGTGCATGGGTGCCTTGGTTGGTAGAGTGTCCAACTTAGGCTCAGGTCATGATCTCACAGTTCGTGAGTTCGAACCCTGAGTCGGGCTCTGTGTGCTGGCAGCTCAGAGCCTGGAGCCTGTTTTGGATTCTTTGTCTCCCTCTCTCTGCTCCTGCCCCACTTGCACTCTGTCTCTCTCTCTCTCAAAAATAATTATTAAAAAAAATTTTTTTAAAGGAGAGGGAGGTTGAGAGTAATCAACCTTCGTGGAATGAGCGGGAGGTGGGGAGGGGATGTGGTAGAGAGAGAGCTCGGCAAGATGGATGAGATTTGGATAAGAGAAGCAACATCCAGCTTCAGGAGGAGACTGGATAGATACAAATTCAAATATATATAATTTTTTCCTGTTAGGAAACTGGTTTATTTGTAAAGGCCAAGCCATATTAGGCAATTTTGGAGTCTTTTAAAAGATTCCTGATTTTGACTTCAGATGAATATGTTTACTGTAAATGGTAACTTAATTTTTTTTTTTTAATCTCTCAACGACAAGCTTAATGAGTATCTTACTGGTGACTCTCGATTGATTTTCTCATTGTAATAAAAAAATTACTGAGTTTTTCATAGGTGCTTCTTAAGTTTCTGATAGGCTGCTAAAATATATTGGTTTAAATGGCCTTTAGTTTTAAAGTTGATAAGCAGAAAGAGTCTTGAGTTTATCTAGCCCAAATTTCCATCAAAAAGACGTGCTTTAGTAATTTGTGTGAAGCCGTTTAGACACTTAGTAGCAGGGGTAAAACAGGAGTGTTGGTTTCATAATTCTTAGGGCAATGTTATTTCTCTTAAGCCAACTACCTTGCTTTCTTAATTTAGTACGCTGATGTCTGATTTCAGCATGCACACTTTTGTCTCTGCTTTTGGCCTGCGAGTATCTCACAAGAACTTCAAAATTAGACTTACTGTCTTCCTTAGTATTCATTCAACAAGTACTTCTCAAATATCTACTGTATGACAGTCACTATTTTAGATTTTGGAGATCAAAAGGTTCTCAGGCCTTAAGAATGAGAGAACCAGAAAATAAACACATAAAAATTAGCAGTTTCAGATAGTTATAAATGCTTTCAAGAAAACAGAAATAGGCTATGGTAGCAGAATTATCTACTTGAGACAGAATAGTCAGGGAAGGTTTCTCTGAGGAGAATTTAAGCTGAGACCTGAAGGATAAGCAGAGCCAGCCGTGTGAAGCTGTAGAGTTAGAGCATTCCAGGTAGAGACCCTGTGCTTGAACGTATGTGGCATGGTTGGTGAGTGAAAAGAGGGTGAACACTGAGGAGAGTGGGAAGAAAAGAGGTGAGAGAGGAGAGAATGGTAGGGCTGTGTGGATCATGAAAATGGGAATTTAGAGATGAGATGGTATTCTAAGTGAAATGGAATGGTATTAGAGCAGGGGGGAGTGACCGACCCCAAGAATACGTTTAGACGATCACACCGTTTGGTGGAAAGTGGATTGTAGGGGAATACCAGTGAAGCAAGGAGAAATGGTTGGATTTGAGATTTATTTTGGAGGGTTGCTGGATTTACTGATGGACTGGATGTGGGAGAGCTTTGGGGAGGGGTGAGAAAAAGAGAGGAAGATGGTGGTAGACTCGGGGAAGAGCATGTTTTAGGGGAGGAAGTCAGATGGTTTGCCTGAGACTTGTTAAATCCCAGATGCCTGCTGGATAGCCAAGACGGCAGTTGGATATTCACATCCAGTGCTTAGGAGAGATCAATCCTAGAAATGCAGATATAGGAAGCAACTGCATTAACACTGTACTTTAAGGAGTTTGCACAGGCAAAGGAGAGAAGGTGGTCCCCAACTGAGCCCTGAAGCATTGCAACATTTAGAGTTGAGGAGGGAAAGAAGTCAGCAGAGGGCCAGGAATGTAGGAGGAAAGCCAGAAATAATTGTGTTTTGGAAGCCTAGAAAAGAGCCTTTTAAGGAGGGAAGTTAGTGTTCATTATTATTAGATAGTGTCGCCAGATCAGGTAGGATGAGAGCAGAGAAATGACCATTGGATTTGGCAATATGGAAAGCGTTGACAACCCTAGCTAGAACAGTTGCTACGTGTTATCATGGAGTTAGAAGCTGACTGGGGAGAGGATTGAAGAACGGATTAGAAACCATGACTAGAGATGATTGCTTTTGAGAAGATTCAGTATGAAAGGGAGTCTAGAAATGGAATGATACCACAAGGGGGGACGTGGAGTCAAAGGAGATTTTTTTCTTTTCGTGCTCTTTTAAAATTGAGAAATGTTAAAGCTTGTTTTTGTGCTTATGGGAATGATCCACTGGAGAGGAGAATTGATGATATAGGAAAGAAAGATTAATTGTGGAGTCAAGTCCTTGAGGTGGCATTGGTGATTGGGACGGAGAGGATAAGTGGTGGGATTGCCCTTTCCCATGAGCAGGGACACCATAATGTAATGTGACCTCACATTCCCCTTCACACACAACTCCTCTCTTCAGTTCCACCGGATGCCTTTTGTTTGTTTGTTTGTTTGTTTTTGAGAGAGAGAGAGCATGTGTGTGTGTGTGTAGGTGTGAGAGAGAGAGAGAGAGCAGGGGAGGAGCAGAGAGGGGGAAACAGGGGATCCCAAGCGGACTCCGTACTGACAGCAGAGATCCTAATGTGGCAGTTGAACTCATGAACCGTGAGATCATGACTTGAGCCGAAGTCTGATGCTTAACCGACTGAGCCACCCAGATACCCTTTCACTGGATGCCTTTAGCTCAAATTGATTAGCTTCTTTCTATAAAGAAGGGTTTCTTTTGTGCTACCTCTGGAATATTCTTTTAAATTGAATTCATCCTTTATAAGGCTTAACGTGAAGCAGCTGGTGGTTTTTAACACCAATTTTAATTTTTTTGCCAACAGGTGAAGCAAAAAATTTATTGCCATATCTTGGACCCAACAAAATGAGAGATTGTTTCTGTACCATAAACTTGGACCAGGAAGAAGTTTATCGTACCCAAGTTGTTGAAAAGTCTTTAAGGTTTGTAAAATGTTCGTAAATTATCTTTTGTATGATATATATTAATAAGTAAATTTTATACTTTTTCTAGATTGTATGCATCAAGAATACTTCCTTTACCTGAAACTTTTCTTTTACATTCTGGATTTGTTTTTAGAATTACAGAATCCCAGAGTTTGAAGGAGCCTTAATTTTCTTTGAGCAGGGCAAATCAGCTGCCTTACTCTTGGTTCCTTCTGACAGTTATCATTGACAAGAGGTCATCTGACATTTGCTTAATAATGTTTGTTCCAGTGACCAAGGAGTTCATTGCCTCTTAAGCAGACTATTTGTTCTTAGAACTGTTCTGACCCTTAGAAAACTTATTTGGTCAAATAATGTCTATCAAAAGGTGAACCTACTGTATCCCAAGAACTGGCTGAGTGCTGTCTATTCCTATATCCACGAGAATAAGATAGATGCCATGCTGGCTTTCATGTCACTTTTCATTGCCTTAAAATATATCTTCCTTTTAATTGCTCCTAATCATATCCCATGGATTTCTGGAAAACACCTTAATTCGTCCTTGTCATGACATCTTTCAAGGTTTTGAAAACAACTATCAATATACGTCAGTTTGTTCTCTTGGCCAAGTTGTGCCTGTTCATTAGAACTTTTCTCAAAGTACCTTATTATTTTCTCTTGAGAATAAATTACTTCTTAAGAGTTGCACAAGTCATTGTAAGGGAATGGATTCTTAGGTAAATTTCTCATCTTCCGAAAGTGTAATCGCACTTTGAGAGTATCATAATAAATTCTAATTCGTAAAGTTAGAGCGTGCCACCTCTGCCCTGTAATAGCATTTGTGGGCATAATTCTAGCACAGAGCTGTGCTGACAGGAAACAGTCTTGGACAGAGATAAGAGTCAAAATAAGGGCATGGAGAGCTGTTGGAATGAATGTGTGGTGGATGAAGTACTAAGTGTCAGGACTCCTGTAAACTGTTTTTGGGGAATCTTTTTTTTTTTTTTTTTTTAGTGTTTATTCATTTTGGGAGAGGGAGAGAGGAAGAAAGAGAACACGAGCAGGAGAGGGATAGAGACAGAGAGAGAGAGAGAGAATCCCCAAGCAAGCTCTGCATTGTCAGCACAGAGTCTGATGCAGGGCTCCAACTCAAAAACCGTGAGATCATGACCTGAGTTGAAACCAAGAGTTAGACACGTAACCAACTGAGCCACCCAGGCACCCCTGGGGAATCAATTTTTTAATGCTCTTTTTCATAATCTTTTTTCTTTATACTTGTCCTTTTTTTATCTGAGATTTTTTTTCCCTTTTTATCTTTATTGTCAACGTTTATAATTTTGAATGTCTGTAGTGTTCTTCATAGGAAAGAGATTGTATAAAGCTGAAAATACTTCAGTAACTCCCCCCAAATTTAAAGTAATACACTTCATATCTTTACTCATAAATCACCTGTCCCTGTTGTATTAGAATTTTGTTATTTATGTGTTATGCATGATGAAACCGAGTTACCAAAAGGCTGAATAATTTGTGTGTATGATATAGGAAGTTGGAAGCAAAACAGAGATTGAAACCTAAAACTGTTATAACCCTCAGTTTGTCATTCGACGTACACTGATTCCATATCTCACAAAAATCAGTGATATACAGAGCTAGTAAGTGTCCGTAAATTGAATACTTGTGATTGTTTCAAATATGTAGCTTTGTAAATTAGTGACTAAAATTAGCTTAATTTTCTTTTTTAAACTCTTGCCTTTCTAGATATTTGTGTTGGGGAAAGATGATGAAACCAATTATTTTTATCCATCTCAAATTATTTTTCTAGATGCATAGCAACTTGGAAGGTATTTGAAGATTATCAGTGGTTACCTTAAGTTATTTCAAGTGTGCTTCTTGGGTTCTAGGTACCCCCTAGGATTTTCCTCGTGGAATAAGATGAAAGAATCTGTAATATAAAACTTTGTTTACCTGGCTTTCATGTCAGTGTTTTTTTCCCTTATTTTGATAAGCTGTCAAGTCAAGAATCAGTAGATACCATTTAAATCTTTATGGGTTTTGGATATTGTTGTTTTTATGGGCAACCTGGATGCAGAGTTTTCATAAAGCGTAAGGAAGAGTCCTATATGAAATCTAGCTCTTAAATTTCTACCTCAAATCCTTTTAAAGAGTGAGTGGTATATAAACAAACAGAGAAATAGCAATACTGCTTGTGCCTAGTGCTTTTCTTCCCCATGCCAGGAATTTCCTTAGGAGTCACATGCATGATCACACGTCAGTGATAGCAGTACAGTGCTGTTTTAGAAACTGTATAAGTCTAGTCATTGCTGCTTACCAGTCTTATTGAAAAGTTTTCTTCAGATGGATTGATTAGTTAATTAATTAAAGATGTGGGCACCCAGATGTGGGGATTAACTTGCTGAGGCTGTGGTGCTCTAGTGATAACAGATGACTTAGCGGATAGTTCTTTGGTATTCTTACTTGGTTTTACAATGTATTTCGAAAATAATATTTGAGTGCATACATGTGATATGTAAAGGAAATTCTCCATTTTATAATTGTTTATAAAATGATGCAAAGGAGAAAATACCTAAACATGTCATGTCTTTGCCTAATAGTTGTTTTTGTATCAATTTTTATGTTGAGATTAATTACAGGATTCCAGTTATTTTGACAGACCAACTTTTAAAAGTTTATTTTTATTACATTCGAGGTGCAAAATACATTCGCAAAAGTTGACCAGGCATTACAAACAAGTAAAAAGCTGACTCAACTGTTTTCTGGACAAAGTCAGAAATAACTTCTGTAAGAGTATTTTCCTTCAGATTTCAGCTTCTTTTTTAAAGTTGTAACATCCTAAAGAGATTACATTTTCTGGTGACATTTTCAAAGAATCCTTTATTTCTTTAAACATTCTGAGGAAAGAGGTGAGCTTGATAGAGTTATTTACTAGCATTTCAGAGATTCATGTCTTATAGAAGAATTTAAATGTCAAAATAACATTCTTAAAATAAACTTATAAAAATAAGCTGTTTGGGGGCGCCTAGGTGGCTCAGTCAGTGAAGCAGTCTGACTTTCATCTCTCAGTTCGTGGGTTTGAGCCCTGCATCAGGCTCTGTGCTGACAGTTCAGAGCCTGGAACCTGCTTCAGATTCTGCTTCCCTCTCTCTCTGCCTCTCCCCAGCTCGCGCTCTATCTCTGACTCTCAAAAATAAGTAAAAACATTAAAAAAGTTTAAAAATAAATTTTAAAAATTAAAAAAATAAGTTTCATGGGAGAAAATCTTAGCAACTTGGGGATAGGCAGAGATATCTTACTTAGAATGTAGAAATCACTAGTCATAAAAGAAGAAAATTGAGAAACTGAATTTCATCAAAATCAGAGCCTTCTGCTCTTAACAGACACTGTCAAGAAAATGAAATGGCAAGCCACAGCTGGGAGAAAATATTCTGACAAAGGACTTTTATCTAGAATTTATTTAAGAACAAAAACAAAACCAATAAGAAGACAGACAGCCCATTTAAAATATGTGGAGAAAACACGAATAGATGTTTCCCAAAAGAATGTATACAAATGGCCAACAGGCACATGAAAAATACTCATCATCATTAGTCATCAAGGAAATACAGTTTAAAACCATTTCTTTCACTCTAGACTCTTGAACAAAATGTGTCATGATGGAAATCAGATCACTGGTTTTTGTGACAGTATGGAGGAGGTGATCGCGCAAGGGAACTGTCTGGGGAGATAGAAACGTTCTGTATCTCGATTGGGCTAGAAATTACACAGACGTAAGAATTTATCATATCACAATCACTAGAAGAGCTAATTTTAAAAAGACTTTCAGTAGCAAAACTTGACAATGAAATGGAACAACTGGAGCCCTCTTGCATTGCCGGTAGAAGTATAAATGGTACACACTTGTTTGGTACACAGGTGTTGGAAAACAGTGTGACAGTTGCTTACAAATTAAAAATTCATCTACCTTTTATCTTAGCAATTCCACTCTTTTAGCTATCTATCCAAAATAATTGAAAGCATATGTTCAGAAGAAAACGTTCTATAAAAATGTTATAGTAGCTTTCTTTTTAATAGCCTAAATTGGAAACGACTCACATGACATGGCTGGGAGAATAGATTGTGGAATATTCATGAATGGAATATTAGGCAGCAATTAAAACTCATGAGCTACTCATATACATAGCAAAATGGAAAAATATCAGTTGTTAAGCTGAGTGAGAGAAGCTAGGTACAAGAGTACATACTATTTAGTTCTATTTATATGAAATTCTTTGACAGATCTATAGAACGAAATCTGATCACTGGGTGCCTGCGTCAGGTTTGGTGGGATAACTGCAGAGGAGTATAAAAAAACTTTCTGGGGAGACGGAAATGTTACTGTGTCTCGACTGGAATGGAGGCAACACATGTTTATAAATGTATCAAATCCTTAACCTCTATACTTTAAATTGGATTTTATTACATGTAATTTATAGCTTAAGTTGATTTAAAATAACCCATTTTAATTTCTTAATATTACTTTAAAATAATACTTTACATAACTTTATCCTTTTTTGTTGTGTATTGTGATTAATATAGCTATACATATTTCTAAGATGACTATGGTGTGAATGACACTGTCCTCAACTCATTTGTGTCCACTTTAGGTGAACATGACCCTAGGCAATAACTGGGTCTTCTGTCCATAGGACTCCTGGAAAGCTGTTCAGAGCTCAACCTAGCAATTGAGGTCCTCTCAGAATTCAGCTTGGTGTGTACAGAGTTTAGTTGAAACTTAGCATAGAGAATAATTTTGGAGCTTTTGAAACTTTTCCCTATGATGGTTTAGTCTGTATTTTATTGAAAATACTATTTGAGGACACTGTCAAATTTAAATTTAATGAGCTTTCCCCCTTTTCTCTCTAGCCCATTTTTCAGTGAAGAATTTTATTTTGAGATTCCAAGAACTTTCCAGTATTTGTCTTTCTATGTTTATGATAAGAATGTTTTACAAAGAGACCTTCGTATAGGTATGTACTATTTGTAATTATCTTTAATCACAGCATTGGTGTTTCTATTCATTCTTTCTCTATAAAGCATTGAAAACAACAGAATAATATATGTTCAACATTTCTAATCCTTTCTTCTGTTCTTCATGTTCATTTGTGAATCTTATTTTTAATTTGTATGCTTAGCTTAGGTAACACTTTGGAGGTGTCTTGACTGATCTCCCCCTAATCATGGTGTCATGTTTCCAAAGTACCTGATGGGGCATTTTCGATACTCATTACACTTGTTCATCAATTTTTTGTTTAATATCTAATCTAATATGATATTTATGAGGGTAGAGACTGGCACACAAAGAGTGCCTAACATTTAGTAAGTATTTGCTTTAGTAAGTATTTGCTGAATAGTTCAAAGAATGTTTTTATATAAAGATCACAGTTTTTGATCTCCCAAAGAACATTTATTTTTCGAGCTTTTTTAATAGTAGTAATAATTTGCTTTAATGTAGACACATGTTTTCTCTCTGGCTCTATTGATGACCATGAGCTTTCTTTCTTTCTTTCTTTTTTTTCTTAAATAATTAAGGCAGGGGTGTGATCTGTGGGCATGGAGTAGAACAAAGCTAAATGGACATGTATGTGTCAGATTCATGGTCATCTGTATTTTAGTAACAGATAGAGGTCTATAATTTGCATGTATTATCCTCTTTTAGTATCGTGAATTTCATCATCTCCATCTCTCCTTCTGATTTGAAATATGCTCAAGTCTTCTACAGTTTAAATGATTAATTTGACTTTTTTAAATGATTTATTTGACTTTGTCCTCTCTTAACTACCGTCTAATTTGTTTCCACTTTTGCCTTTGAACCCCTTAACAAATGGTTTGTATCCTTTGCTTACTGCTTCTTTCTTTTTAAATCTTTGTAATTTGACTTCTATATTTCCTGACAAGCCTTTTTTGACATTTACCAGAATCATTTTAGAAGAAATCAAATAACCTTTAAAAACAGTGTATATAGTTTTAATTCTAAAACTATTATATGTTCTTAGTGACCGGTTGTGACTGCACAGGAATAACTAGTTAATAATTTGTATAGTTCTTCCCATTCTTTATTCTCTGTACTTATATTATTACATTGCACTATTCAGTTTTTTTCTTTTTTCATCTAACGATCCTCTTCCCTTGTCATTAAGTATTTTAAAAAAGTATTTGTTAAATAATATCCTCTGTAGAGAAATGCGTTGTTTTAACTACTTCTTTGTTGGTAAACACTTAGGATTTCAGATTGTTGATACTCTAAATGGTGTTGCTTTGAGCTCCTGGGGCACCTGGGTGGCTCAATTTGTTGAGCATCTGACTCTTGAGCATCCAACTCTTGATTTCAGCTCAGGTCATGATCTCATGGTTTGTGAGTTCGAGCCTTGAGTCTGGTTCTCTGCTGATAGCGCAGATCCTGCTTCAGATTCTCTCTCTCTTCCTCTGTCTCTGCTTCTACCATACTTGTACTCTCTCACTCTCTCAACATAAATAAACGTAAAAAAAAAATTGTTGGTATGAACATCCTTATTGCATATATCTTTGCATATCTCTTTTTCTTAGAATAAATTCCTAGAAGTGAAAATACTGATTAAAATATGAATATTTTATTGACTTTTTTTAAAGTTTATTTATTTACTTAGAGAGTGCATACACATGCACATGCACAGGCATGAGCTGGAGGGGAGGGGCAGGGAGAAAGGGAGAGAGGATCCTAAGCAGGCTCTGCGCTCGATCCCACCTGAGCCAAAATTAACAGTTGGACACTTAACTGAGCCACCCAGGCGCCCCAAGATATGAGTATTTTTAAAATTTCTTTTCTGTATTTTTTACATTGGCCCCCAGAAAAACTGTGCTAATTTAAATTCCCCCAAACACAGCCTGGGCATAATCATTTCACGATACCCTGGTTATTCTTGGATATTAGCATTGAAAAAATTTTTTTCCCAATTCGATAGGTGAAAAATAATATTTTTTAACTTGTATTTTTCTGATTATCAATGAATTTGATGAAATTTTTGCATGTTTATTAGTCTTTTATATTTTTTGTCTATAAACTAGTTTTTCATTGTCATGCCCATTTTTCATTTGCATGGATTTCTTTATTTATTCTTATGTATACTTATTCGTTAAATACGTTAACTTTTATCAGCTGTATACATAACAAATACCTTTTCCTTGTCACAAGAGGCGTTTTCATACTGTTGAGTCCTTATCTGCCTCTCTGTCTTATTTGACTCTCTTTGATTGCTTATTCAACTTGTTTAAAGCCAAAGAAAATAGTTTAATGGCTTTGCATTATCCTAGTTGCTTTCTTCTTCTGAGTTCTGTATTTATATGCAAACTCTTTTCTTTCTAGCAAACCCTCAATTATGAATCACCCCTGAGGTCCCATTCTCAATTCAGTTAAACCAACATTTACAAACACTTCTGTGTGGCATACAAAGAATGAGAATACAAAGAAGAGGACTCAGGTTATTTCCAGGCTATCAGATAGGCACACTTGTATTCTAATTCTCATTTATTGTAATTGGATCTGTGCTAGAGGTATGAACACAGTACTCGGGAGCACCGAGAACAGGTAATCTTGTTTGGTGGAGGATTAACAGACTAGGTAGGAAAAATATGAAATTCCCAGGTAATAGGGATTCACAGAATTAGAGGAGAAAAAACAAATCATGTTTCTGGTGTATCTACTGGAATATATAAATTACTCAGGAAGAGGGTAGTAGAGGTGAAACTGGGAATATAAATTGGGGCCAAGTTGTGATGGACCCTAAAAACCGTGCTAAGGAATTTGGACTTCATCCTAAAGAAAGTAATGTTGAACCTTTTAAGAATGAGAAAATCTAAAAAAAAAAAAGAAAAAGAAAAAAGAAAAACCTTTTAAAAATTATATATGACTACGTATACATGAATACTTTTGTAGTTTAACAACTTTTTATGGCCTATAGCAGTAACTTCCAAAGTACAAACTCAGTGTCTATAGGTTACATGTATAAATGTATATATGTGTATATATGTTCTTTTAAAGTATACATATGGACACTTTACATATGTAATCAGTAGGTTAGGGTTTAGAGTAGAGCCATTAAAGACAGGGGGCTATTATCAAATAAGATGCAAAGGGCAGTGACAGTGGGAACGCGAATGAGCAGGTAGGGTTTGGCGGTATAAGGGGATGAAGGATTGTGAGAAAGGAAAGAGTTAAAAATGGTAGTTTCTATGGCCTTAATTAACTGAGATGAAGAACACAGCAGGATGGGAAGAGGAGAGAATGACTTTGATTTCAAACAAGTTAAACTTGTATTACCTGGGGAACATCTTGGGAGACACCTTAGTTGACTTGTTGGGAATACAGATCTGGAGCTTAGAGAGAAGAGCTGGAAATGTGATTTGAAAGTTACTAGCATTAAATGATACTTGAAGCCTCTGCAGGAATGAATGAAATTGCCCTTGGAGCAGATAAGGAAAACGAAGGGAAAATGAGGCTTCAGTGAAGATTGATAAAATTATCAGAGAAGTAAGAATAGAGATAGAAGAGATTCATATCTCAGAAGGCCAGGAGATCTTTTAATTTCAACAACTAGAGAGAGGTAGAGTAGGGTAAGGATTGGAGTGTCTTTCTATCATGTCTTTTTAAGAAATTTTGTAAATTTTCAATGTTTGCATCTTATAGTCATCATACCTTATTACTTGAAAAGGCCTTTAGTTGAGGTTTATAATTATGATTTCCAAAAGTTCCCGGTGCTAAGTTTTTTTCTTTTTAAAGTAAAAAGTCACTTGTACTTTTAAGCAAAAAAAAATTTTAAGTAAAAATCAGTTCTTTGTGAAACAGTATCAGAAAGCCATAACTTGGTGTGAGAACTTTTTTTTTCAAATAAGTTTATTTTTTAAGACAAACTTTTTACATTTAGTGGCAGTTTTTTTTTCCTTTTACACATAGGAAGTATTATTAAAGTAAACTCAGCTTGTATGTACCTGTTAATTTAAAGTTGGAAAATGGTGGGGCTCAGTCGGTTAAGCGTCCGACTTCAGCTCAGGTCATGATCTCACGGTCTGTGAGTTCGAGCCCCACGTCGGGCTCTGTGCTGACAGCTCAGAGCCTGGAGCCCGCTTCCGATTCTGTGTCTCCCTCTCTCTCTGCCCCTCCCCTGCTCACGCTCTGTATCTGTGTCTCTCAAAAATAAATAAATGTTCAAAAAAAAATTTTTTAAGGTGGAGAATGGTTTTCATTTATGAATTTTTATATTTTTGTAGTTTAACATATTTTCTTTGTTTTTTTTGTCATTAACTCATAAAGTTCGGTTTTTGCTTTTTTTTTTTTTTCTTTAGCACCAGTAGGGGAAATGGGCAGAGGGAGCAGAGAGGAGAGGTAGAAAATCTTAAGTAGGTTACATGCTCAGCGCAGAGCCTAACTTGGGGCTCAACTCTGGGATCTTGTCCCATGCTGAAATCAAGAGTCTCGCCCCACTGAGCCATCCAGGCACCCTGGGGTTGTTTGTTTCTTTAAAAAAAATTTGAGCTATTGAAAACTAAGTTCAGTTATTTTATAATTCTTAGTTGCCAAATTGTAGATTAAACGTACTATAGCATTTTCAAATGAAATTTGAGCTAAAGTTGAAAGAACCATCTTTGAAACTTAAGAATATCTGAGAATGTGCACTAGTCAAATATAGTTTTAAGAGCTTGTTTGTTTTTTAATTATACACATAATATATGAATTTGTCTTTTTATAAAAAAATTTCAAACTGTAGTACTACAGATAATCCTAATTCATTTTAACCACTGAGTCCCTCCCAGTCAATAATAACTCCCTTCCCAGAAGTAATAACTGTTATCAATATGGAGCAAAATATTTTATGTTACACTATTCATATGCCAGGTAGTTAGTACAAAAACTCGATTATGAATTAAAAACTCAAGACCTAGGAACTTTGTCATAAAAAGATAGGAAGTTGCAAAATTAAGATTTTAAAAATCTTTTACTATGTAATACATTGACCTAAGGTATAGTGTCTTCTCTTAAAAGGAGAAGAAAAGATAAAAGTTTTACATAAGAACGTATTTCCATTTCCAATGAGAATCCTAATAGAAAAATAAAACACATACTTTACCTTCTAATGTGTATTTTCTAGGTATTTTAGTTTGAGGGGGAAACTAGACTGAAAAACTAAACTGTGGTTATCTGACTTTGGCAACTTATTTTTCTTTCCTCTTGGTTCAGAACAGTATAAGAGAATTTCACTAGGATATCAGAGACCTAAATTCATTCATGACTCTGTCACTTACTAGTTGTGTGACCTTAAACACATCATTTTAACTTCTTAGGCCTGGTTCATCTGTAAAATAAGACTGAG
Organism: Paguma larvata; assembly: GCA_030068075.1. Lineage (NCBI taxonomy): Eukaryota > Metazoa > Chordata > Mammalia > Carnivora > Viverridae > Paguma > Paguma larvata. Next base: position 35,650,086 of record CM057824.1, read on the forward strand.
TTTAAGATTGCTAAGAACTTTTCCAACTCTTCAGTTTGTAATTTCTGCTGGCATTTAGCTCTGAAGTCAAACCTACTGTTTAAAAATTGCCTAAGATGACACTTTCATATCTGTCTGCGTAGGGCCTGTATCACTTATCTATTGGTACATAAAAACCATTCCAATACTTGGTGGCTTAATACATCAACTATATATTTGGTCATGATCTTCAGGGTTGTTATTTTGGGCTGAGCTCAACTGGTGGTTCTTCTGGTCTCGACTAGGATCGCTAATATGTGCTTATCTGGGAGATTGACTGGACTGAATGACTTGACTCGTGTATCTGGTGGCTGGTGCTGGCTCTTATCCGGGCCTGCCTTTCCACATGATACCGGGGTTTAAGAGGGTAAGACCCACTGCACGGACATTTAGTGAGATTCTACTTGCATCACATTTGCTGAAGTCCCATTTAGCAAAAGCAAGTGACATGGCCAAGCCAGAGTCTGTGCTGGAGGGGACCACACAATGGCATAGACCAAGGAAGTAATGATTTTTGGGGACAATGAATATACCAGTCTACCATAAAGAAAAAAAATGTACCCTAAACTCTGTATACCAGTGCATCAGAGTTTTGTGATTGACTGAATTGCTGTTGTTGACTGTGTGCCAGAATTTGTTCAGTGTTCTGGTCCATTTTCAGCCTGTATAGACGGTCACAGTTGTCACTACTTATATCTGCTCTTTTCATCCATTTCTACTAGTGTCCACATAGAAACAGGGCTATCAAGATTTGCCAGTTAGTGATCTGTATCAGGATGAAATTTCTAAGAATATGTCGTGTCTAAAAATGGGGCCCAAATAAAAAAAACAGTTTTTACAGATGGCAAGAAAATGTTGTTTAGAAGTGGTGCTGGAAAGCTGAGAATACTTTTTTTTTTACTTAGAGATCAACAAAGATAGTTTCTGTGCCCACAGTTCCTTCATTTCTTTTTGTATTTCCTCTCTTTGTCTTATTTTAAGGAACTAATACAGCATCGTGTGTGTGTGTGTATGTGTGTGTGTATGTTTGATCTAAGTTCTTTCTGTCTATGAGTTTGTCAGGACAGTGGGGAAATGAAATAGTACCTTTAAATAGTTTGTTGAGTAGTTTGTTCCTGGGAGATTTTTTCTTTTCTTGAGGTTGGTGATTTCATGGCCACTAAAGTAATGAGTTAACTTTGTTCAAACTGGTGAACACTAAACTAAGACAGTCTTTGGAACTGTTAGAGGCACAGAATTTTTGCAGCTAATCAGAGAAGGGCTTCTCTCTCAGAGGACAAGAATGATTCAACTCTTTCATGACAGTGAGTGCCATGGATGCACAAGATAGGATGTAGAAGGAAGAAGGTACTGGCTTCTGGGAATTTTTACCTGTGAACTAAGAATTCTCACTTGGGAAGACACCTGTGATAAAGATGGATGTTCAGTGATCTGAGTAGAGTTCCTATTCTAGTTTTTAAAAACATTACTAATTAAATAGATTTTGGTTAGGGGAGTCTAGAAACCATATCATCATTTAAAACATAGTGGCATTGTGATTATTTGTTGAATGAGTAAATGAATCAATTAAGCCAGTAAACTTCCAAATAAACTTTTTCAAAAACCTTATTTTTAAGTTGAGGGCTTGCTTTGATGATACTTGTAAATATAAAAGTATATACACACATGTATGTTTGTGTACATATTCATAAATTATGTATAAAACTAAAAATCCCAGAAACGTCTTATCAGGCCTTAACCAGGAGTCTACCAGTGAGTTACTGGATGGTGAGTAAATTCCCTTAAAATTACATGTCAGATAATATCTGCATTTTTCTGGTCTTAAAGAGGGCATAAACGGTGCAGAGATACCAAGAGGGAAATGAGTTCTTTTCAAAATGTAAGAACTTCAGCTACAGGATATATAGATCTATTTCTTTATGTGTGTGTGTGTGTGTGTGTGTATGTATCAAACTGTTATATGTTGCCTTAATGTTCATATCTGGAGTGGATTCAGTGGTAATAGACTTGATAGACTTTTGATAATCATAATCATTTGTGACGTAGTATTTAATACTTTGTCATAATTCTGTCTCTTAAGCCATTCTTGGTATTATATTGATTTGCCAGAAATTTGCTATAATCCGTAGGTAAAACATATCAAGAGATTTGTGTAATTTGTCTCTTAACCTAAACTTCTTCAACAGTGTAAAGAATATTTGAGTGCCTAAATTCTGTACTTGGCTTTTAATCTGTATATCCAGTAGTAGAATTTGTTCTCCCATCATTTTGTGTCTTAAATATATTATTTTTCTGGTGCCCATTTCCTACAAGATTTGAATGAATTATAAATTCCATATATTCACCAGGAGATTTTGGCCTTTACATTAGACTTCATTCAATTTATTTATTTATTTATTCATTCATTCATTCATCCCATCCATCCATCTATCTATTTTATTTATTTATGTTTATTTGTTTTGAGAGAGAGAGAGAAGACCCGAGCAGGGGAGGGTTATTATATATATTTATATAAATAAAAAGGAGGGAGAGAATCCCAAGCAGGCTCTGCATTGTTGGTGATCATGACCTGAGCCAAAGTTGGACGCTTCACTGACTGAGCCACCTACACACCCCTGCAGTGGTTTTTAGTATATTCACAGGTTCGTGCAACCATCACCACTCTCTAATTCCAAATAAAGTTTTAAAGAAAGTTTTTCTGTTTTTTTCTTAGCATACCACTTGATACAGAAAAATTGACAAATCCTGATAGAAAACTTTTTACTGCTTCCTGAAAGTTTTCAAATGTGGAACTAAAAGACCAGGATAGATCAGAAGAGACAGGGCATGAAGTATAATTAGGGCACTTAAAGTGAAAATTCTTATTTAATGAAAGAAAGTGAACTTTGACGTTAGTATATATTCTTTGTTGAAGGTTTTGTATAGTGTCTTGAAATAAATTGTCAGTCATATGCAAAACTGTGTCTGCTTCTTAAAACTTGAATTGAGGAAGGAAATGCTTTGTACCAACATGGCAAATACTTCATTATAATAAGAACATTTCTGTTTCTTCCTCTCATACAACTTTGTTCATTGTACTGTATCTTTCTCTAAGAGGTAGAAACTCTTTAGGGAACTTCCCTGATTATTATTATTATAATTTTTTTTGTATGAATTGAAGCAACATAAGCAGTATTTATGATATTTTTATAAAAGCATATTTTAAAGAAAATTGTTTTAATCTATAATTTTCAAGTCAGTCTTTAATATTGTTAGTGATATATAATATTGTTTATCTTTGTCTCTTAATTGGAACTTGTGAACTCTTATTAAATGCAAATATGTCTGTCTGTATAGAACATACGATTTATTCACTGTGTTAAAGGTTTGGGAGGATTAGTTTGCACTGTCATCGTACATTGCTTTTTACATGGAATGTACTTTGGGTAAAAACGTAAATCTGAATAAGTACTAAAAAATGCAGTTGCTTGTAGATACAACTGAGTTTTTGTCTAATCCCTTGATTCAGAATGACACAGAAAAGGGTCTGCCAAGGGGCAGGGGGAACTGAGGCACTTTTTCATTCTTTAGGGTATAGAAAACAACTTGACCAAAAATTTGTCACAGAATTTTGAGACCCATTAAAGCAAAAGTTTAATGAAAAAAATAATTAGATTTTTTTCATACCAATAGGTACAAATTATTTTAAAATGTTTTCTATAAAGAATTACATGTAATTGGGGTACTAATTTTTTTTTGGCAGTGCTAATCATTATACAAAATATGTTTCTCTTATTTTATTTCCCACAGGAAAAGTAGCCATCAAAAAAGAAGACTTATGTAACCACAGTGGCAGAGAAACTTGGTTTTCACTACAGCCTATTGACTCCAATTCAGAGGTTCAGGTAAATACTAAGGCTTAAGTGGTGTAAGAGATTGTCAGCATGCAGAAAGTGAGTGGAAAACAAACTAATTATACTAGTTTATACAGACAGTGCTAGTACACATTATTTTAAATTCTGGTACCCAATATTATAGACCTTTAGGGAATATATAGCTGGAAAGAAATGCCTTGCCTTGAATCCAAGAATAATGCACATGTGGGGGTGGGGTGGGTGGTGTGTGTGAGAGAGTGAGTTTGGGAGGTTATATTAGGGGGACATTTTTTCCTGTTTTAGTTCTTTTGTTTGAGTTGCAGTGGCAAATTATTAGTTTTTTTTAGATGGCAGGTTTTTTTTTAAGAGAAAAACTATGTTAATTCTGACTTTGAAGAGAATCCCAGAAGTCTATGACTTCACCTGTTCTGACCAGGATGTTGTTTATTCTCTTACTAAACTAGTTTTGGGAAAATATTCATTCAAACTGTGCCTGAGCCCACTCTGCAGAGCCTTTCATTCCCATACCCTTCTTTTTATTTGAAAGGGTACTATTAACTCTTTTTTAAAGCTCTTCTTTCCTCTTGCCAGAATAAGAGTTCTTATGGATTCCATATATATGTAAAGATATATGTTTAGCCAAGTAGCTTAACTTTCTGTTTCTTTCTGAAAAGTCTGAGTTGCTGTTGGAAATTGTTATTTCTATCTGAAGGGAATCCTTTCTTGTAACCCTGTGTATTTATAAAATATGGTAAGGATTGTGAAACCTTTTCCCGAGGACATACTGCAAGCAGAATTCTTCCTCTCTAAAAGAAGTTCTAATCTGCCACTGTGACTCAAACAGAAGTTGAAGACAAGAAAAGTGCTTTATGTACACCCACAGATATTTGCAGATAGAGTGCCTGTGTCTCTATTTCCTCATAACCTCTCAAGCATTCTCTTTGATTAAATTCTCAAAAACTTAAGTATTTGTATATAAAACCCCTTCTTAAGTCCAAAATATAATTGAAACTTTTCCTCTTTTATTCACTTTACCTCATTTTAATGTTCTTTTCATTCTATTTGGCAATAACTGTTACTCAGATCCTAATTAGCCACTATTGTATACAACACAGGTGAAATGCAGTGTGACAAAACGGAAAGGCTTTTGCACAAGAAGTCAGAAAATTTAGACCCTAATTTTCATATGTGGTTGCTTTACTTACCTTGAATTTTATTTCTATAAAATGGAAAAAAGGTTGCCATGTTGACTCATATGATTGTGAGAATTAAGTGAAATATTTTTAACAGTGTTTTGAAAGTTGTGAATCGCTACACAAATAAAAAATATTTGTTTACCATCAGTCACTCAGGTGGCCATTTCCGTGATATATCTTTACCAAAAGGCAGATAGGAAAGTTTTAAAGTTATTAATATAAAACAATTAAAAGTTTTCCTTTTTAATAGTTTTAACAAAATGCAAGATAAGAAAAGGCTTTGAGAATTTGGTATAAAATGAAATTTGAGGATTATTTTAAAGATGTAACTTATTAAAGTTCATTCTTTTCTTATGGCCAATATAAATTTGCTAAAGGATTTAAGGCTGCCAACTCTCAAAAAGTAGAACTCTTTCTAGAATATGTAATTCTTGGAGATGGTATTAGGGATTAGTACTAGATAACAGGCTTTTATTTAGTCGAGTATGTAAAACTCATCTCTGAACCATAAAATCCTGGAAATAGCATTTCACTGTTAAAGATAATGCCAACATTTTTTATTTGTTATGAGTGATTTTCATGACCACTAGTTGTTAACCCTTACAAGTCTTTTGCTTAAATGATAATTAGTAAGATCTACTCTTTAAAACACACTTTAGAAGGAAGAGTGTTTTAGTGGGTGGGCGAGATGCAGAACACCTCTCGGGTTAATATGGTACTGTTAGAAATACTGTTGTACAGGAACATTCGATTAACTTTGTAAGCCTAGAAAAGATAGAAGAGTAGCCTAAGTTTCATGCATTTCCTACTTTGTTAGTAAATTTGTTCACTTGCATAAACTTTATAGAATTTTACAAAATATCATGGAAATAAGAGCAATTGATGGAGCCATAGGAGAAACCTATGAGGCAGATTGAGTTCAGTAGGAATCCCACCTAATAGTTACTATTAGTGATTAAATGGTATATACCAGGCACAGTACTAAGTACTTAATATACATTTTCTCATTTAATCTTCATAAAAGCATTACAGGTGTAGGTAGCATTACCTCCATTTTACAAATATAGAAAATGAATTTACAGAGGTTAAATGACATCTCCAAAGTCATACAACTATTAGGTGATGGAGCTATGGTTCCAGTAGAGATCTTGTCTGATTGTAAAAAAAGCTTTACTGCTTTTCACTATTCGTACTGTTGTACTGTTGGTCATGAAAAGGCTTCAGCAGATTATTAGGAGGAAGCATCTGAGTATAAAGAACAGAAGCTACTCAAATTAGCTTAAAGAAAAAGGGAGGGGCATTTGAAAGTTTCTAGGGAACTTCTTGGAGTATAAGTATGGGAACTTTGGTATGGCCAGCGAGAGCTGGAAGTTGTTAGGCATTTACTTAAAAGGAGCTGCCTCTTAAGTGGAGGTCAGGTTCTTACAATAATAAACTAGATATAGTTTACATAGTGAAAATTATTTTTGAAAAGATTTTAATTTCTCATAAAGTATACTAAAATGTTGGGTGGTTTGTTTTTAGTTGACTACTACATAAGGTAGTTGGCTTGCATTTGGGACCATGGTGAATGAAAAATATATATTGTATCTTTTTTTAATGTTTATTTATTTATTTTGAGAGAGTGAGTGTGAGCAGGGGAGGGGTAGAGAGAGAGTAGGAGAGGGAAGATCCCAAGCAGTCTCCGCCCTGTCAGGGCATAGCCCATTGTGGTACTCAGTCCCAAGAACAGCTGAGCCAAAATTAACAGTTGGACACTTAACCAACCAAACCACCCAGGAGCCCCTGTATTACATCTTTAAACTGTGGACTTTCACTAAGTGCGGCAGTAGATAACTGCAAGGGACACTTGGGAACTGAATCCACTGATTCATTTTTTCTTGTTCATATGCTCAGTATACTCATTGAGTATAAGTGCTCACTGTTTAAATAGTGTTTTTTTCCTTTCCCTCTCATTTTGTAAAATGACTAGTTAATATTTTCCTCTGTCTTGCTCTCTCATTGTAATACTATTCACTTTGTAAAATGAAAGGAACAAAACCCTGTGTTTAATGATAAGATTTCCTCGTATTCTTTTTTAAAAAAAATTTTTTTAACATTCATTCTTGAGAGAGAGACAGAGTGTGAGTGGGGGAGGGGCAGGGAGAGAGGGGGACACAGAATCCAAAGCAGGCTCCAGGCTCTGAGCTGTCAGCACAGCACCGATGCGGGACTCGAACTCACTAGCCGTGAGATCATGACCTAAGCCAAAGTCAGACGCTTAACTGACTGAGCCACCCAGGCGCCCCCTTTGTATTCTTTTTGTATGTCTGAAGAGATTACGTATTTCTCACTTCTGCTTCTCTCTGATCTCTTGCCAGCAGCTAAAAAAATGCCCACATCAGACTTTAAGTTTATATGACCCTACAACCCCTCACTTTCTAAGATCTGATTTAGGTCTCTGCCACAGTTCTGAGAATTTGGCCCAACTTGGGACATATGTCCACTGCATTCTAATTGGTATGACCGGGGCAAAGTTACTGTAGAGCAGTCTGTTTTGGGGCTTTGGGAAGACATCTCCTCTAAGAAAGGGTTTGGGTGGAAGAAATATTGGCATCTCTCCTTCAGAGGGGAAGATGTTTGTTTTCCTAGCTCTACCACTAATTGGCATTTGTACCCAAAACAGTTGCTAACCTGTTGTTGTCTGAGAATCTTCATCTGTGAAAGGAGAACTTCATTGTATAGGATTCCCTTAAGTTTTGAAGTTGTGGTGAAGTAATATGCAGAAATGTAATTTAGCCTTCAAATGAAAAGATCCCAGTAGTAGTAAGAAGGGTTTTATATCAAAACAGTTGAAAATTACAAAGAACACTAACTTCTTACTTTGGATTGTTTCCCGGATGCTTTATTATTGCTGTTAAAAATGAAAAATTATTTTCAAGGTGCCTGGGTGGCTCAGTCGGTTGAGTGTCTGACTTCGGCTCAGGTCATGATCTTGGCAGTTTGTGGGTTCGAGCCCCACAGTGGGCTCTGTGCTGACAGCTCAGAGCCTGGAGCCTACTTTGGATTCTGTGTCTCCCTCTCTCCCTGCCCTTCCCCCGCTCATCCTCTTTCTCAAAAATGAATAAACATTAAAAAAAAATTTAATGAAAATTATTTTCAGTTTTCTTTTCAAACATTTGAGATATTATTAATATTTCATGAATGTATTTTTCTCCACTTCTTTTTTTTCTGTTTGTTTTTGTTTTGCAATTTCTCCGTTCAGCTGAACCCTTTTCTTCTTAATCCTCTCCGATCTGCCTTCATACCTCACAGTGGGCCAGAGGGAGAGCCCACAAGATTCTCCATAATGTACCCATGACATTGTATCAGTAAGTCTGGTGGACATTTTTCAGTCCTGCTCTTACATGACCTTCCAGCAGCTTTGATACAGGGGACCCTTCTCCTTTTCGAAGCATTCTTTTCCTTAGTTTCTGGTTGCGGTTATCATCCTACTAAACTTAGTGTTCTTCTCCTACTCTTTTCCACAGAAGTGAAATTAATATGGATTTTGTGGCTGCCTCTTTCTGTAAATCCTCTTTTTGCTTCAGTGATCAGCAGCCATACCATTAGCTTCATGGTCCTAGAACTCAAAACAAACTTGAAGTATTTTTCCTTTCTTTGGTTCTTAGGTGCTGTGATAAAGAGCATGCTTTTATATAAGACTAATTAAACCGTATCTCCTATATAGCGAAGCTGGTGCTCTCATAAATTAAGGGTGTTTGTCTCACACAACTTGTATAAGCAGCACATCCAGATGCGCTGTCAGTCATGTCTTTTTGATGTAATGACTTAGTTAATAAGTCTTTACCAACAAGCTTATCTTGAATTTCTGGATCATGCCATAAGTTATTGATTGTTTTATGGTGGTTTTTTTGTTTGTTTGTTTTTAATATGGCCTCTGCCCTACCTATGTAAATAAGCATTACAAATAATAAATGCAATGATCATACCTAATAGTACATTCATCTGGGTTTTTATGCATGCCTGATTAAAGGACAGTGAACATAAAGGTACAATTCATTGTTGCAGGTTGATTTCCTTTGTAAAATTGTAAACATGAAATAACAAAGGAAGGAACCATTCTAGATTGTAGAATAAATACTTCTTTTAGGAGAAGAACAAATCCACCCATAAATAAGAAAAACTTTTATTTTGTTTTTCATCTGATAGCTAATTGTATCCAAAATAATTTACTATATATGAAAATATCTGTCAGATAACAAGAAGTTGGGATTCCTCCCACCCCCATATAAAGAAAACTTCCTACCAGTTGAAATATACTGAGTTCTTTTATGTGGAATGGTTGTTATAATGTATTTTGTGATAAAAACTAAAAAAAAAAAAATCTATACTGAAAAAGTTTTTAAGCGCGTGCATTGAGTTTTGCCCAAGTACCTTAATTCACCTGAGTTTTTGAAACGGTATGCCGAAATTCTCTTGATATCTTCTAGATATCTTAGTTATCTTACAGATTTTTCGTGTGTGAAGTTTTGTAAAAGTGATTGAAATAAAGCTAGCATATAAAATATTAAACTTTCATATAGTCCTGGAGTAATGTAAGTCCCTGAATATGGTTCCTAGTACAAATTAATGTGATGTAATTGCATATATCAACTTAACATAATCATTGCTATAAAATACATACAGAATTATAGCTCCCAAGAATTTGGTTTACTTTATTTTTAAAAATTTTTAATGTTTGTTTATTTTTGAGAGAGAGAGAGAAGCAGAGCACGAGCTGGGGAGGGGCAGAGAGAGAGGGAGACAGAATCTAGAGCAGGCTCCAGGCTCCGAGCCGTCAGCCCAGAGCTCAGTGGAGCTTGAACTCATGAACTGGGAGATCATGACCTGAGCCAAAATGGGGTACTTAACCGGCTGAGCCACCCAGGTGCCCCTTATTTGGTTTACTTTAAATAAGACCTATAGAATCCCTTGCCAGTTATCTAATCTTTCAATATTTTCTGATATGTATGTCACTGACCCTCCCTTAGGAGATTGGATAATAAGAAAGAAGTCATGGACCAAATCATATTGCATGTTTATCATCAAACATAGTTTCTTATCAGAGTCTTATAGTTGGTTCATTGTGGCTCATGTCTCCGTTTTCTCTAGTTGCTTTTAGGAGATTTTTTAAACCTGCTTTTAGCAGTTTTACTGTGCTTTGCCTACATATGGTTTCATGTTTATCCTATAGGTGTACCTTGGGGCTCTTTAATCTCTGCCTCGATGTCTTTCTTTAGTTTTGGAAAATTCCAGGCAGTTATTTCTTTATCTTTTTTTTCTCTCTTTCTTTATTTTTTTCTGTCTCCTCTTCTGGGACTTTAATTACATGAATAATGGACCATTTTCCTATGTCTCTTATGTTCTTGCCCTGTCTGTGCTTCACTGTGGATATTTTCCACTGACTGATTTATCTCCCATCTTACCAGTTCTCGTTTCAGCTATGGCTAATTTGCTGTTAAATACATCTTCATTGTAGTTATTTTACTGCCTAATTCTAAATTTTTCATTTGATACACTTTATAGTTTTCAGGGTTTTGTTGTTTACCTTAGTAAAAATTTTAAGCAGCTATTTTGACCTCTGTCGGTTAACTCTAGCATTTGCATCTCTTGTAAATCAACTGCTTTTTGTTGGATTTTGTTTTCATTTTTGCTTTTGGTGTGTAGTCTTCTGTCATGCTTCATAATTTTTGATGGAATGCTGGACATTGAAAAATATGAAATAGTTTAGGTATAACTTGAAGCTGTAGATGATAATTTCTTTTTTCCTTCAGAGAAGATTTAATTTTTTACTTTTGGCATATCTAGAGGTTAGGGATTTGGCTAATTCTAGGCCAGGTCTTGGTCTTTGTTTTTCTTTCTTTTTTTTTTTTTTTAATTTATTTATTTTGGGAAAGAAAGAGTGAGTGTGCACGCACATACAAGCTAGGGAGAGGCAGAGAGAATCCTAAGCAGGCTCCATGCTGTCAGCACAAAGTCTGATGTGGGGCTTGATCTCACTAACTACGAGGTCATGACCTGAACCGAAATCAAGAGTCTGACTCTTAACCTACTGAGACACCCAGGCGCCCCAGTTTTGGTCCTTGTAAAGGCTGGTCACTGTTGTTCACTCCTACTCTTCAGACACAGTCCTTCAGAGGTTCCAACAGAAAGTCTGCGTATTTGCCATTGGCACTCTACCTTGCTGGGCCTTGGCCTCCAGTTTCTCTAGGCCCAGCACTGTGAGACTGTAGACTGCTTTGTTTCAGTTCTTTAGCCTTTCAAGCCACCGCTGAAGTTAGGGAGTCCCATTCAACAGGCTTCTTCAGATATCCCACCAGCAATTTCTACTTATTTATTATTGGCCAAAATTGTATCGTATGGCTGTCCTTAGCCACTATCACCTGGCTTCAGAGGAGATTAGAAAGTGTTTTGCTGAACTCAAAACTACCCTCTCCAAAAACAAAACAAAACAAAATGAAAATGCCAAACTTGTTTTGCTATAATCCAAATCTATTAAATGATGACAGATGTAAATAAAACCAAACTTTTGTATGAATGTTTTAAGGAATACCCAGTATTTTCTCTAAGATGTTCATAGATTTGGGTTTCTAATACTGAAAAGTAGTCTCAAGTAATTTTTTAAAGCTTTATTTTTACTGAAAAACAGGACTTTTTGGTAGTAGAAATTTTTAAAATCTAGATGAGCAAAAAAATCTGAAATCTACCAACCAAAGATAACTTCTTTTGGTGTTTTAGTAGATGACTTACAGTAAATTCATATAGTAATATGTAGTATATTTTATTTTTATAAATTAACATTATACACCCTATTTTGTGATTTGTTTCTTTTACTAAGCATCATGTACATACTTCCATGTTAAAGTATACAATGAGGTAGTAGTGTTTTATAGTTTAGAAATGATAATTTCCTTGATTTAACTTATAATGCTTTTTTTAAAAAAGTCTACTTATTTACTATGCGAGAAGGAAAGTCCCAAGCAGGCTCCCTGTTATCAGCACAGAGCTGGACACAGGCTCGACCCTGAATCACAAGATCCTGACCGTGAGCCGAAATCAAGAGTCAGACACCCAACCAGCTGAGCCATCCTGAGCCCCTAACTCATAATGCTTTTTAATTTTAGTGTTCCACCTTAATAGTATATGTCTTGTGTTTACCTGTTGTGTCTCCAGTCTTTTCTTGATCAGGTTAAATACACAATTATGTTATTGTTGACTAATACCAAAGGAATGGTCCCTTCAACAGCCAGTAGGAGTAATGAACGTATTAGGTAGGCTCTGACTGAATGATAATGATTCCTAGTAGAATCCCATTAAATATATATTTTTTTTTCAAGGCTTTATTTGATACAGTGCTATGCTTTTTAGTTGTGAATGAAATTATTATGCCTTTTTTTTCTACTCTATTTTAACAGTTTCAGTTGTTTTAGAAATAGAGTAGATCCTAGATATTTCCTGAGAGACCCATGGGAGTGCCTTGTTGGCACCTGTTGTTGTATTTGTTAGTACAATTTCTACCATAAAATGCATACATGTTAAAATGGTATAACTGCTTTGAGCTGCAAATGTTGATGCTGTTGGCTAGGCTCACTCAGTAAGTGACACACACATGCTGGCTTGACAGCAAAGATGACTCAAAATTTTAGTTGGTAATATTAAAAATTACAACTATCATGAACCTCTTCCGGATCATTGTCCAGTAGTAGAGGCTGTGAATATTAAAGTAGAATTAATGAAAGACCCATTTTATAAATTTTATATGAGTTTATCGATAGTTGTCCTGAATTTTTAGTGGAAAATTGGCTTGATTTAATTCCAGTTCCACCTGACTGCCAAGTTTACTACTGCTGATGCTTTTGTTTCTTTAGAACTTAGCTTTCTCATGCAGACTTTTGTGTTGAGATTCATCAATCAGTGTTTATTGCTCCTCACTTACTATCCATCTAACCCTGAGCTTTGTAGTTAGTGGACTCAGATTCATTCTTACAGAGCAAACCCCCATAAGATAGGCTGATTCGGGTTAGATTGCTGTGAAAGAATGTCTGAAAGGGGTTATTCCAAAGAGGAGCAGTGACTTGATAATGAACTTTCCTACCTCTGATGAGGTTATTTACGTCATCAGCCTCTAGACATCACACCGTTGAACTCTCCACTGTGGGGATTTATCTTGTCAGCTGGGTGGAGATAATCCAAGACTGATTCTTAACCACTTCAGAATTGCTCATCACCAATTTAGCATTGCTCATCACTGGTGGCAGCATGAAAATATCAAGCTCTAGATTATATTGTTCCTAAGCCTTCATTTCATGAGAAGTTGATAGTTTGCTTTAAATTTGTATATAGTACTGAATTTTTACAACTCCATTTATTAACAGCTATTTAAGAAAGTACTCATTTATTTTCCGTATCCCAGTTTTTGCATCATTGCTCTTGGTCGTATATTCTCTTTTGTTTATTGTCTCCCCACTAGATTGTGAGGTTCTTGTAAGCAGTGATTATTGTCTTATACATCTATTGATTCCTACCCAGCCCTACAGTGCCTACTAAAATACAGTAGATATTCCATAAATCCTTAATTTTCAGAGAAATGTTGACAAATTGAGTCTTACTAGCTTTAACTTAGTTTTATTTTTCAGAATTGTATGATTTCTCTTGACCTATAATGATACTGCCTCTATCCTTATTGTTTATCTTTTCTGGAAAAAGCATTCTCCATTTTATAATTTGCTTTCATTTCAAAATTTCCTAAAACTAAATGCTATCTTTTTTTTAATCTATGATAATTGAGATTCATAAATACTTTTTGAACTGGGATTATGTTCTTAGATTTGAATACCATGTCTGATATAAGCATTTGACTACTACATCTACATTATTGGTTATTAGTCATTTAACAAGTACTTAATGTGGGCAAAGCCGTGTGCTAGGGATCACAAATTTAGTAAGTGAATAACTAAATATTATAGGTACCATTTGAAAAAGTACATAGCTTTAATAATTTGTCAGCAAAATAGACTACTCAGTGTGCCATTTTTTTTTCTCATTATAGGGTAAAGTTCACCTTGAATTAAAACTGAATGAACTGATAACAGAGAATGGAACTGTGTGCCAGCAGCTTGTTGTACAGTAAGCATATTTCTTTTACCAAAATCAACTGGAAATAATTCTCCATTTTGTATTTGAATCTTAAGCCAACACCTTATTTTATATACTTTAGAAACTTTTTTGAAAAATGAAACTTTGCCATGTGTTCCTTCATTAAGTTGATTTCCAGTTTGTTTTCTTATATCTAGACTACTCAGGTTATGATAAGTCATTAATTCATTCAACCTTATTTATCGAATGTGGGTTAAATGATAGGGTTAGGCAAGGGGCTGTTATAGGATCACAGATAAGCATATCTAACTAACTACCTGGCAGAAGAGAATTGGAAAGTCTTCCTGTTAGAGGACCTCTAGAGAAGAGGCTGATACCACAGAGCTGAGCATTAGGAACCCTGGGACTAAAACTAAATGGCTACCCTGAGATGTACCAGTATTGATTCTCACCTACTTAAAAATTCCTATTTTGCCCTCAAGTCATTTTTTGTGGCTCAGACTCTAATGTTCTAACTCTCCTGGAAATCTGATCAAGCCTAATCCTCTGCCTTTTCTCTTCCACCCAAACTTTTCCTCTGTGCTAGGAACTACTGGATATCCCTGACTTCTTTTTCTCTTTGTTTAACTGATAATCTGAATATCCCCTGAGTTACTCTTTCCTCTGCTGCCTTCTCAGTTAGATGCTGTTTTCTCCCACACCAGTTACCTTACAGTGGGGTAAGGGTTACTGTGTAGACTATGATTTATTCTCCTTATTATGAACACCCCAGCTTCTTCGAGGCATTTTCCCCTCCCTCTCTCCTCCTTTCTGACTCTTTATTTATTTATATTTATTAAATATATAATATTACTTTTTTTAGAATTCTTTTTAAGTTTATTTATTTATTTTGAGAGAGAGAGAGCAGGGGAGGGATGGAGAGAGAGGGAGAGAGAGAATCTCAAGCAGGTTCTGCACTGTCTACGTGGAGCCCAACATGCGGCCTGATCCCATGAACTGTGAGGTCATGACCTGAGCCACCATCAAGAGTCGGATATTTAACCGACTGAACCACCCAGGTATCCCTAGAACTCTTTTAAAGAGGGTTGCTTACTTCGTGATCCTTAATATATCAGTGTACATGTCCTAAGAATAAGTATATTCTCTTAAATAACTGTAGTACAATTATCAAACTCAGGAAGCTCAGCACTGTTACAATAAAAGTATGATGTATAGTTTTTATGTTCCGGTACTTTAATCTACAGTTATTATATTTTACTTTTGTCAAATGTCCCAATAATGTCTTTAAGGTATTTTTTTCTTTCCAAGAAAGGATCCAGTCCAGGATCATGTATTACATTTAGTTTACATGTCTCTTTAATCTGCTTAACCAGTGATCATTTTTAGCTTTTCTTTATCTTTCATGGTAGTGAGATTTTTGAAGTCCAGTTTTTTTTTAATGTTTCTCAATTTGGATTTACCTACTAAAAACAGCACAAGATTTGTTTGCAGTATTTTCCCCCTAGACTGAGAGCATATAGTGAAAGTATGTGGATTAGTCCCTTTCCACAACTCCCTCCCCTGCTCACTTTGGTTATAAGATTTGAAATAGTTGGTTTGGTTTGATTTGATTCAGTTTGTTTGCAGTCAGATTAATGGGATTTTCCCCCATTCTTATTGTTTACTGTATTTCTTTAATATGTAGAACATTAGCACGACTTTAAAAGTCATAACTCTACCAAAAGGCATCACTCAAAGATGTGTTTAGTACTCTGTTCTTACACTCAGTTCCAGGCAACCATGATCTGATTTTGGTCTCTCTAGTTTTGTTTTTTCTAAAATGTCATCTGGACAGATTCATGGAATACATAGGCTTTTGTGACCAGCCTCTTTCATTCAGCATAATGCTTTTGAGACTCGCATGTATCAGTAGTTCAATCTTTTTTTAGATATTTATTTATTGTCATAACTTGTTGGATACTGTTGGCCTTATTTTACAGATAACAGAACAATACACAGATTGGTTAAATGAGCCCAGATTTGTACAGGGAGTGGTAGAGCCTAGCCTGCATTTGAAATCTGGTAGTTTGATTTTGTTTTAACTTTTTTCTTTCGAGACAATCAGAGATTTATAAGAAATTTCAAAGCATGGAGAAGTCCTTTGTACCCTTCACCAGTATACCTCAATGGTTACATCTTATATAACTATAATACAATATAAAAACCAGAAAATTGCCATTGTGCAGCATACAACATATTGTATATCTTTAATCGTATGTATACATTTGTGGTAACCACCACAATCAAGATACAGAACCTTTCTATCACCATAAATATCTCCCTTATGCAACCCTGTTATAGTCACGCCCACTCCTTCCCCCACTAACATCTGTAACCTTTGGCAACCTCTGATCTGTCTCCATATCTGTAACTTTGTCATTTCAAGAATGTTATGTAAATGGAGTCTTATCATATATGACCTTTAGAGATTGGCTTTTTTCAATCAGATCCATCCAATTTTGTGTAGGTTCTTCTAGATATAGTTGGGTGTCACTTTTTAAAATCCATTTTCTCAGTCTTTTATTTAATGAATTTATAGCATTTACTTTTAACATAATTACTGATATGTTAAGCTTAAATCTGCCACTTTTTGGGGTTTCTGTTCTCTTTTACTGTTTCCTTTTTCCTCTAGGTTCCTTGAGCATTTTTTAGAATTCCACTTGATTTATCTCTACTGTTTTTCTATCTGTATTGTATCTCTTTGTGTAGCTTTTTAGTGGTTGCTTTAGGATTACATCATACATGTATAACTTGTTGTAGTCTGCTGGTATTGCTGTATTACTGGTTAGAATAAAGTGTAGAAACCTTACCTTCTTTTAAATCCCTTTACCCTGTACCATTTGTAATATAATTGTCTTAAGTATTTCCCCTGAATACATTAAGAACCACATCAGTGTTATAATTTTTGCTTCAGCCATCTAACACAATTTAGAAAAATTAGAGAAGAAGGCAATCCTATTATTTTAGGATTCCTTCTTTATCACTGACTTTATGTTTAGGGAATCTCCTTTTCACTGTTTTAGGGTAAGTCTACAAGAGATACATTGTCTTATTTTTCCTTTATCCGAGAATGTCTTGATTTTTTTTTTCTTTATTCTAAAGAATGTTTTCATTGGATATAGAATTCTTGGTTGACAGGTCTTTTTTTTTTCAGCACATGAAAAATCTATCACTTCCTTCTGGCCTCTGAGGTTTTTTGAATTCACTGTAATTACTTTTTCTCCCTGGTTACTTTCAAGACTTTTCTTTAGTATTCTATGTGTTTCAGTTTGACTCTGAGGTATTTTGGCATAGATTTCTTTGAGTTTATCCTGTTTGGTATGTTCATTCAGCTTCTTGAATCTCTCTGTTTGCATCTTTTGCCAAATTTGGGAAATTATCAGGAATAATTGCAAATTCTTTCCTGTAATACTCTATCAGCCCTGCCATCTTTCTCCTCTCCTCCTGAGATTTCAATGGCACAAATGTTAGATCTTGTATTATTGTCCCACAGGTCCCTGAGGCTCTCCTGAGGCTCTGGTCCCCTCTTCCCCCAGTCTGTTTTCCCTCCCTCGTTCATATTGGCTAGTTTCTGTTGTTCTGTCTTTAAGCTCACTGATTATTTCCTCTGTTCCCTCCATTCTACTGTTAAGCCCATCTGTTGTCAAGTGTCTTATTTTGGTTTTAAGTATTAAAATTTTCATTTGATTCATCTTTATATCTTTTGTTTCTTTGATGATTTTCAATTTTTTTGCTGACACTTTTATTTATTTTAGATGTGTTTGTAATTGCTCATTGAATCGTTTTTAGGATGGCTGCTTTCACATTTTTGTAAGATAACTCCAACATCTGTGTTATCTCAGTGTTGTCATCTGCAGGTTGTTTTTTCTCATTTAAAGCTAAATAAGGGCGCCTGGGTGGCTCAGTCGGTTAAGCGTCCGACTTCCGCTTAGGTCACAATCTCACAGTTCATGAGTTCTAGCCCTGCATTGGGCTCTGTGCTGACAGTTTGGAACCTGGAACCTGCTTCAGATTCTTTGTCTCCCTCCGTCTCTGCCCCTCCGCCACTCATGCTCTGTCTCTCTCTCAAAAAATAAACATTAAAAATTTAAAAAAAATTTTTTTAACCTGTAGAATAAAATATCCATGAGCCAATGCTGATATATAAATCAATAAACACACTTTTTCTTATAGTAGAGTTCTTATTAATCAATGTAGGACAAATGATGGAGATAGAAAATCAGCATGTATGGATGCTAAATAAGTGAACATAAGTATGATGATAAACAGTATATTTGCATAGTCTCAAAGAATCTCCCCCATAAGATGTCTGATGGATACCAACTTAACTGTGTGACCGAAGTTAGTATCACTGGTAATAAAACATCCAGCTACCTGATGTACTGCATTGAGAAGGATACCAAGATGCATACTTCAATCTAATCAAATCGCAGGGAAACATCAGATTCAAATTAAGGAATGTTCTACGAAAGAACTGGCTGGTACTGACAAGATCACAGGGCAAAGAATTAAAACTAAGGAACTGTTTTAGGATGGAAGAGACTAAGAAGACATGACAGCTAAATGCAATGTAAGATCCTATATTGCATCCTGGACCAGAAAAGGGACATTGGCAAAATTGTAGTAAATTCTTTAACGTTAGTTAATGTAATTATTAACTAACATCGTTTCCATGTTATTTTTCTGTTTGTATTGTTTGCTCTGGTTACCCAAAATGTTAATACTGGGTGATGGGTATACAGGAACTGTATATATTATTTTGCAATTTTTTGAAAGTGAGAAATGATTTCAAAATAAGTTAAAAAAATTGTCTATACCTTGTGCCTTTAACTCAGGTCTTTTTTCTGAGCTCTGCACTCAGATGTTCACCTGGCTTTTTGGCAGCTCCACTTTGATGTCTCACAACATTGCAACTTTATCACCTTTAAAACTGAGGCATTGACTGTCATCTCTGTACAGCTCCTCCCCATAGCCTTAGCAGTTGGAACCAGCATCCACCTGTTACCCAAGCCAGACATCTGGGAATCATTTAAAATCATTTCTCCTCTCCCCGCCCCCTCCACACTAGGTCCACTTCTTATTGATTATATGAAATATTTCTTGAATTTTCTAATTTTTATCATCTACTGACATGTCTTTACTTCAAACCAGCAACCATTTATTACCTTGACCATTTTAGTGGTCTCTTAGCTGGCATTCTGCTCTGCAGTCCATTCTCTTCATAGCAACCCAGGGTAAACTTTGAGAACATAAATTAGATCATGTCATTCCCCTGCTCAAACACTTAGTGATTCCCACTGCATTTAGAATAAGATCCAAGCTCCTTAACTTGGCCCACAAATCCAGCATATTCTGACCCTGCCTGCCTCTTGGATTTCATCTTGTGGCATGCTTGCTCTGGTTCATATATTCACTGGCCTTCTCTCAATTCCTCAAATGTGACATATTCTTCCTGTTCAGAGATCTGCATCAGCTCCTCTTTTTTGCCTAGAATGCCCATTCTTCTTCTTGCTGGTTTTCTCATCTTCTAAGTTTAAGCTTAAGTATCGCTTTAAAATAAGGAACCTTATTCTTTTTCCTTCATAGTACTTGCTATTACTTTTTTCTTTGTTGTTTGTTATCTGTTATTTCAAGTAGACTCTCAACTCCATGAGAGCAGGAACAGTGTTTGTCTTACCTCATCCTCCCAGATTCTGGCACTAATAAGCATTAAGTAACTTTGAAACAACTAAACGAAGAAAGAAGGTAACAGTTGTCTTCTTAAAGGATGGATAGAAAGTAGCTAGCCTAGAAGAAGTGAGATTTTTTTCCCAGAAGGAAAGAACCATATAGGCAGAAGTGTGGAGGAAGAAACATCATGGTGAGAGAGAGGGAGGGAGGGAGAATAATTAAAAGTGGTTTCATGTTGCCTAGTGTATGAAGCTTGACTCAAAGATTGGTCAGACACCGGTGAAATAGGCTGCAACAAGATATCGGAGGCTCTTAGTGTATCATATGACCTGAAACTTGTAGGAACATACGAAACTCTTGAAAGATTTTCGACAGTAGAGTAATATGGACAAATTTGCATTTTCGAAAGATTAGATTTGTGACAGTGATAAGTATAGAAACTGAGAGACAAATTTGAAGGGTGTTAGGGCGATTATGGATCCTGTACCAGAACAGTAGTTACAAAAGTGAGAAAAGAGGACAAATGAAGAAATACTTAAAGAGTAGCATCACTAAAACTTACTGATTACATATAGAAAGTGAGGAGAAAGAAGGAATCTAAACGTGGCTTCTAGATTTCTAAATGGTGTTACTAGGCGGGTGGTGGTATTTACAACAAAAGAGAAAATTCTGAAGGAGGAGCTTCTTTAAATAAAGAGTTGGTAATGAGTTGAGTTTTAGCTGCTCTTGAACATCTAGGTAGGGATTTCCATCAGGCATTTGGATATAAAAATCTTAAACTCCATGGTGAGATCTCATATAGGAATGTAAAGTTCATGGTAGTTGTAGCCATAGGAATAGATGTGATTAAAAAGAAAACAGCTTTAGAGGGAGGTTATATAAACAGGAGGGAAACACATAGGTGATATAAGGAAAATTAGGAAAATGAAGACCAAGGAAACCAAGAGAGAAGAGGTCTTTAAGGAAGGAAGGAGTGATAAGAAGTGTTGCATGCAGCGAAGAAAATCAGTAAGAAGAGCATTTAACACACCGAGGACTTTAGTGAGGAGAGTTTCCATAGAATGGTGAATGTAGAGAAAGCTAGATTTCAGTAGAGTGAGGAGCGAAAGGGAGGTCAAGACATTTGGAAGGACAAATAGAAAAATTCGATAGGTCCTGGGTGACATGAAGTCCAGGCAGTGATTTTTATATTATAGAAACAGGCTGAGAGAAAGAACTTCAGGAGAAAGGGAGAGAAAAAGAAAGAGAAGAACCAAGATGAATGTATGGATGTCTATTGCTAGTATGTAGAAATTGTAAAAAACAGTTGTATTCTGCAACCTCGTTATTCACCGATTTGTTCTACTGGCTCGTTTATAGATTCCATAGGATTTTGTACATGGACAGTTGTGTCCTGTATGAATAGACCATTTTACTACTTCCTTTTTAGTCTGGATACTGGTTATTGCAGTTTCTTGCCTGATATTCTAGTAGGGCGTTGAGTAGAAGATACGAGAGCAAGTATCTTTGTCTTATTCTTTATCTTAGGGGGAAAGCATTCAGTTGTTTTTTTTGTTTGTTTGTTTGTTTACCATTAAGTATGTTAGCTGTCATTTTTCAGGTTGAGAAAATTCCCCTCTGTTCCTAGTTTGCTGAGAATGTCAGGGACAGTTTTCAAACGGTCTTGTGCTTTTTCTGATTCATGTGTTAATATGGTGAATTTTGTTGATTGATTTTTGAAATCAAAGCAGCCTCCACTTGGTCATGGTATATTATCATCATTATATATAGTTAGCTTGGTGTGCTAAAATTTTGTTAAGGTTTTTTGTATTTATATTTATGAAGGACTGTGGTCTGTAGTTTTCTTGTAGTGTCTGTCTGGTTTTGGAATCGGGAATAATGGCCTCATTGAACTAATTGGGAAGTAATCTCTCTTTTTCAATTTTCTGGTGTTTTGTATACAATTGATATAATTTCTTTCTTACATGAATATTGTAAGAATTCACCAGCGAAGCCATCTGGGCCTGAATGGTTTGTATTTGTTTTGTTTTTTGTTTTTTGGTGGGAAGATTTTTAACCAGGAATTTAGTTTTTTTTAAAATAGATACATAGCTATTTAGATTTTTTTTTTTTTTTGAGAGACTGGCAACATGAGTGGGGGAGGAGCAGAGGGAGAGAGAGAATCTTAAGCAGGCTCCATGCCCAGCACAGAGCCCAACGCAGGCTGGATCTCAGGACTGTGAGATCATGACCTGAGCCAAAGAAAAGAATCAAGAGTCGGATGCTTAACCACTGACCTACGCAGGCACCCCACTATTCAGATTATTTATTTATTTATTTTTATTTTATTATTATTTTTTAATATAATTTATTGTCAAATTGGTTTCCATACCACACCCAGTGCTCATCCCAACAATGCCCGTCACCCACTCTCCGCTCTCCCACATCCCCCATCAACCCTCAGTTTGTTCTCAGTATTTAACACTCTCTTATGTTTTGTCTCCCTCCCTCTGTGACTTTTGTTTTTTTTCCCCCTCTTCCCTTCCCCCATAATCTTCTGCTAAGTCTTTCAGAATCCACCTGTGCGTGAAAACATATGGTATCTGTCTTTCTCTGCCTGACTTATTTCACTTAGCATAATCCCCTCCAATTCCATCCATGATGCTGCAAATGGCCAGATTTCATTCTTTCTCATTGCCGTGTAGTATTCCATTGTATATATACACCACATCTTCTTTACCCATTTGCCAGTTGATGGACACTTAATTTGTATCTTTCAAGAAATTGACCATTTAACCTGAGTTGTCCAGTTCTTTGGTATAAAGTAATTCAAGTTACTCCTTTTTTATTCTTTCAATATCTGTAGACTTAACAGTGATGCCATGTTGCTCATTCCTAAAGTTGGTAATCTGTGTCTGTACTGTATTTTTCTTAATCAGTCTAGCTAAAGTTTATCAATTTTAATGACCGTCTTAAAGAAATGGCTTTTGGAGGTGCCTGGGTGGCTCAGTTGGTTAAGCATCAGACTTTGGCTCACGTCATGATCTCATGGTTCGTGAGTTTGAGACCCGCATGGTGCTCTGTGCTGACAGCTCCAAGCCTGGAGCCTCCTTCAGATTCTGTGTTTCCCTTTCTCTCTGTGCTCTTCTCCTGCTCACACTCTGTCTCTCTCTCTCTCTTTCAAAAATAAATAAAACAGTTTTTAAATTTAAAAAAATGGCTTTGATTTCATTGATTTTTGTATATTTTTTGTTTTCTATTTTGATTCCCACTCTATTTTTATTTACTTTAGGTTTAATTTGTTTTTCTTTTCTAAGTTTCTTGTGATGGAGGCCGAAGGCAGTGATTGAAAATCTTGCTTCTTTCCTAATGTCAGTGTTTAGTGCTATCCATTTTCTTCTGAGTACTGTTTTAATTGCACCCTTCAAATTTCGAAGTGCTGAGTTTTCATTTTAATCCAGTTCAGAATGCTTTATAATTTTTCTTTTATTTTTTGACCCATGAATTATTTGTGTTATTTTTTCCCAAATTATTTGAAGATTTTCCAGATAACTTTTTGCTATTGACTTCTAATCTAATTCTGCTGTTGTCCGTGTATTTTGTATGATCTGAATACTTATAAATTTGCCAAGACTAGTGTTTTTTCCACAAAGTGTTGTTTAATCTTGGTACATGTTCCTGTGCATTTGAAATTAATATGTTTTCTGCTTTGCAGGGTAGATTTTTTTGTTATAAATGGTAATTATGTCAGGTCGGTTGACAGCTTGTTTAACTTTCATTCTTCATTGCCTTATCAGTTATTGAGAGGGGGTGTTGCTGTCTCCCAACTGTTTGTGGATTTGTATGTTTCTCCCTGTAGTTCTATCAGTTTTTGCTTCTTTTGCAGCTTTGATGTTAGAAGTTTAACATTCAGGATTGTTATATCCTATTAATAAATTGAATTCCTCACTACTATAAAATGACCATCTTTATCCCTGGGACTGTTCCTTGTTGTGAAATCTGCTTTGTCTGATGTTAATATAGCCTCTCTGGCTGGCAGGCTCTCTTTCTTTCTTTTGCTTTCGTTCTGTCTCATTTCTTTCTTTTCTTCCTTCTTTGACATCTCTAATTTAAATTTAATATTACAAGATTTTTAATCTAACTTTGACTTTATACTGTATCTCTTTCCTCTTACATTGAAAATCTTAATCCCTGATAACACTTAACAATTACTGTCTTTATCTTATATAATATAGAAAATAGATTCAAAATAATAATGCCACTATTACCACTGGCAGTGAGGTTACTGAATGAAGTTTAAGTGATCTTACCATACTGTTTGTTCTAAGGATGCAGAGTCAAATACTGTGTTTTAGTCTATTGAAATAATTCCTTGTTTTTTAGTGGTTTCTCAGTTTTTTTCCCTTATTTTTAGGGATTTGCTTAAGTTTAATTTTACTTTTGAAATGTAAAAGTCTTTTTTGTTTCCAAAGTTAGAACTTCTGGAGATGTGTTTGGAGAAGTATCACATTCATTCCCAACCCCCTACCCTCCATATCAGACTAATTAGAGAACAGAGATTTGTCTTATTCTTTTTGACAACTACATAGAATTCTAACATATAGATTTACTATTGGTTATTCAACCAGACCCCTGCTGATGGACTTTTGGGTTCTTATTACCCAGAGAATCAGCTTTCTTTTGATTAGTATTAGTATATATTTTCCCCACTCTTTTAATCAGAGCCTCAGCTTTTTTTTTTTCAATGTTTATTTTCGAGAGAGAGCACACACAGGTGGGGGAAGGGCAGAATGAGAGAGAATCCCAAGCAGGCTCCGCACAAAGCCAGACCTGAATCGAAGTTGAACACTTAACCACCTAAGGCGCCCCTGATCATAAGGTTTTTATTCTTTCTCTTGTTGATATGTTGTACCACATTGACTGATTTGCAAATATTGAACCACCCTTGCATCCCAGGAATAAATCTCACTTGATCGTGGTGAATGATTTTTTTAATGTATTGTTGGATTCAGTTTGCTAATATTTTGTTGAGGATGTTTGCAAATGTGTTCATCGGAGATACTGACCTGTAGTTGTCTTTTTTGTAGTGTCTTTATCTGGTTTTGGTATCAGGGTAATGCTGGCCTCATAGAATGAATATGGAAACTTTCCTTCCTCTTGTTCTTTTTGGAATAGAGAAGAATAAGTATTAACTCTTCTTTAAATGTTTGGTAGAATTCACTTGTGACACCTTCCGATCCTGTATTTTTGTTTTTGGGGGAGTTTTTTTTATTCCTGATTCAATTTCATTGCTGGCAACCAGTCTGTTTAAATTTTCTATTTCTTTCTGATTCAGTTTTGGGATGTTACATGTTTCTAGGCATTTATCCATTTCTTCTAGGTTGTACAGTTTGTTGGCATGTTGACATATAGTTTTTCATAATATTCTTTTATAATCCTTTGCATTTTTGTGGAGTTTGTTTTTAATGAGTCTGGCTAAAGGTTTATCAATTTTATTGATCTTTTCAAAGAACTAGCTCCTGGTTTCATTGATCTGTCGTATTGTTTTTTAAGCCTCTATTTCATTTATTTCTCCTCTGGTGGGATGTATTTTCTTGATTCTTTGTGCTCCTAGTTATTTTGTATTGGATTGTAGACATTTTGAAGTTTCTGGATATTTTTATATTTCTATCAATATGCTTGAGGACCTTGTTAAGTTACTTGGAAACAATTTGATTCCTTTGAGGTTTGCTTTTAAGCCTTGTTGGATGCAATAAAAACAACCTTTAGTCTAGGAATTATATTTTCTCAGTAATGATGCAACATCTATAAATTACCAAGTTTCATATTATGGCTGGTAGGGCCTAGTGCTAGCCATTCGTGGGCTTCAGGAGTTAGTCCCTCGACTCTGTTCAAACGATTCTTCCCCCAGCCTCAGTTAGTTTCCTCACATGTATATGCTTATCAGCACTCAGCCGAAGACTTCAGGGGGATTCTTACAACTCTCAGAGGTTCTGTGTTTTTGTGCAGCTTTCTTTCCTCCAGTATTCTGTCTGGGAACTCTAGTAACTTTGGTCTTCCCCAGCTGACTACTCTCCCTCTTCTTCTCAGGAATAGTTGGACACTCACTTCATTTCTTCTCCCCTAAGAGATCACTGTCCTGCACTGCTGATTTTGTTCATTTTTTTGTTTCTGTTATTTCAGGCAAGGAGGTAATTCTGTTCCCTGTTACTCCATCTTGGCTGTATGTAGATATTAACATTTGTCTTTTAGTTTTTTGTTTTTTGGTTTTTTTTTAATGTTTATTTATTTTTGAGACAGAGCATGAGTGGGGGAGGGGCAGAGAGAGAGGGAGACACAGGATCCGAAACAGGCTCCAGGCTCTGAGCCATCAGCACAGAGCCCGACGCGGGCTCGAACTCACAGACTGCGAGATCATGACCTGAGCCGAAGTCGGCCGCTCAACCGACTGAGCCACCCAGGCGCCCCTGTTTTTTGTTTTTTGTTTTTATTTATTTTATTTTATTTTATTATTTTTTTTAACGTTTATTTATTTTTGAGAGACCTAGAGACAGAGCGTGAGCAGGGGAAGGGCAGAGAGAGGGATACACGGAAACTGAAGCAGGCTCCAGGCTCTGATGAGCCATCAGCACAGAGCCTGATGTGGGGCTTGAACTCACAGACTGTGAGATCATGACCTGAGCTGAAGTTGACCTCTTAACCAACTGAGCCACCCAAGTGCCCCTTTTTTTTATTTTTTAAAAGGGGCGCCTGAGTGGCTCAGTCACTTAAGTGTCTGGCTCTTGATTTCGGCTTAGGTCATGGTCTCACCATTTATGAGTTCAAGCCCTGCATGGTGCTCCGTGCTGACAGTGTGGAGCCTGTTTGAAATTCTCTCTCTCCCTCTCTCTCTTTGTTCCTCCCCTGCTTGCTTGCTCTGTCTTAAAAAAATAAAGTAACGTAAGATAATTCAGTATACTAAGCTCATTTTCAGCATTTGTTTTCACTCCTTCATGTTTATGATAGGAGCTCGATTTACCGATTAGAAGAATAGTTGTAAAAATACTTCATAACATATGTAGCAAATAAAATAATTTGTATTTAATATTACTTCTGTTTGTCAGAAAACAATTTTAAAACTGTCTTACATTTAAAAGACCATTTCTGATGATTTTTATAAATTCATACTTCTGGATTAATGGGCATCATTGTTTTGTGAGGTATTCTTATAGAAACCTTTGTATATAATGAACTATTTTTCTCAGTTTTTATATACCTCATAAAATTATAGCAGCGTTTCTATAATTATGATTTGTCATAATTAGTGTTTACATGAGATACATGTGGTATTACAAAAAGTAATACCATATATTCAGGTGATGTAGGGAACATAGAAAAACGCTGGACTTGGGAAACAGTTAAGAAAGTAACTTTGTACTTTGTAACTTTGTACACCCTTATTTTGTTAATTTCTAGCATAATTATTTTGAGCCTTCTTTAAGGTGATTTTTCTCAAATGCATTTGTGGGAATTAGATACATTTTGTGAAAATACATGGTAAAGTGCAAATGCTACATAAAAATCAGGTATCATTTTGAGGATTAGCCTGAGGTTAGCCTGAGGATTGTCAGTTTCAAATAGTACATAGTTGGAAAATTTGAGTGTACCTAAGCCTAACATTAATAACCAGAATTATCTTGGTCTGTGCTTTCTTTGGTTAGTTTGAGAAATTTTTAAATTTTGATTTTTGATACCCAGTTTAATCGAATGAGTCATACTCATTTCTTCTTGACTCAGTAGCGCACCATATGCACTTCACCCACATATATGATCTGTGGGTTGTAGAGAGAAATAAGGATGTTGCTCAATAGCCAACATCTTTCTACAAAGAATGCTTTTCAGCAACTCTCATGTGTTTGTCTTAAGCATTAAGAAATGCAAACCCTTACATATTAAACTAAATTTGTGGACTCAGTAATACTTAGTGAGAAAGTTTGAGGAGCAGGCCATTAAGTTAGATTCTGTGTCCTCTGTAAATATCAATGACTTCACCCATGGAGTGGATTAGAAGACCTTGGGTTTTAAGGTCTAAAACATTTTTTACAGAATGGTATAGGAGCTGTTACTGAGAACCAGAATAAAAGACTACAGAATTGTGAGAGACTTGCCCTCTATTTATGAATCAGATTTGAAGTGGAAACCACAGTCATTTCCTTGTTTCTCATTCATGCTGCAGCAGAGGATGTGATGCCACAGATCTAGCTCAGTTTGTAGTTTCTCCTTTAAGGTTCACACCACATTCTTTTCCTGTTTAGAAGCCACAGCAGTGTTAGTATATTATCAAACCACAAAATGTACCTTGCTGGATACTTAGCCAGGGGATTTGTGCTAAGTATTATTTGGTAGTCTCAGTACTGATTATGGCATTCTACTCTAAGTCCTGTTTCAGAAATGTAGCGTACGTAAATGAGTGCACAATAGATGTGTTTGGGGTAGGTGGTATGGAGGCATACATCAGGCAGACCTGTGGAAAAGTGTTAAGCCTTTGAGTATATTGATTTGTATTTAAAAATGCATTCTGTTGTTTAACTTAAAAATACTGTTAATTTTTTTTTATTCTTCTTTAGCATCGTGGCATGTCATGGGTTGCCTCTCATAAATGGACAAAGCTGTGACTCTTACGCAACGGTTTCTCTAGTGGGCCCTTCTCGGTAATGTTTTGGTTTTTTTAAGCTTATTATTTAAGTTCCAGTTAGTTAACATACGGTGTATTATTGGTTTCAGGTATATAATACAGTGATTCGACACTTTCGTACAACATATTTGTATATGCTCATCACAAGTGCACTCCTTAATCCCCATCACCTGTTTCACCCATCCCCCCACTCACCTCCCCTCTGGTAACCATGAGTTTGTTCTCTATAGTTAACAGATCCGTTTCTTGGTTTGCCTCTGTCTTCTTTTTCCCCTTTGCTCTTTTGTTTCTTAAATTCCACATGTGAGTGAAATCATTATGGTATTTGTCTTTCTCTCACTGACTTATTTCACTTAGCATAATACTCAGTAGCTCCATTCATGTCATTGGTAGGTAATGTTTATTGAATTATTATTTCTTTTTTTTCCTCTAAACAGTTTCAAACATGCCTTTAAACTGATTTTTATCCAGAAATATAAACATCTCTGAATCTGAAGATTCAATATGTATATGGACTTAACAAATGATTTCCTTTTTTGACAGTAGATGCTTCATTACACTGAAGTGATCAGTGGTTGGCTTCTGTTCGTAACCAGAGTTCAGAATTCAGATTAGGAGAGTGAATTATTACTAGATTTTTAAGTTTTAAAATTTAACTTAATAATTACAAAATTAAGGTTTTAAGAATAAATCCTAAGTAGCTATTTATGACACAAAGTAATGAATGTTTTGAAAGAAAGCTCTTTAGTGAGTTCTGTTATACACTTGCAAACAACCAAGTCCTGTTTTTATAGAAAGAAAATGGTTCCCATTTCGGATCTTCTGGAATGTTAGACTATGGGGAAAAACATGAGTTTTATAGTAGTTAAAATGTACTTTAAAACATAAACTTGGCCTCCTTCATTCATCGTTGGCCTTCCTACCTTCAAATATCTTAGATTTTATGCAGGTAAAATTCTGTTTCAAGAAATGCTAGCCCCGAAGAGCAAGGCAGTTTCCATATTTTTATCTGGAAAGTGTCTCAGAACTAAAAATGCCTTTTCTACTCATGGCATCTGTGCTCTACAGAAAGAATTCCAAGCTGTAGACAGACTGCTGAAGTACCAGGACATGGTAAAGTGCACCATATCATTGATTTAAATTATTGATGACGATTTATGGAAAAACCTATAGCACTTTGTATATTTTATAACTTCATTATGATTTCTTTCAGAGCCTGACTAGTCTGAAATTTGCCTACAACTTGAAGGTTTAATCAGGAAACAGCAAAATATTCCCTCCACACCAAACACACACACACACACACACACACACACACACACACACACACACACACAGATATATACCCCTTCTCCCCACCTTCAGGCTCTCTAGGTATTATTTTTATTTATTTATTTTTATTTTTCTTAATTTTAGTATAGTCAACGTACAATGTTATATTAATTTCAGCAGTACAAATAGATATTTTTATTTTTTAGAAAGTCACCCATTAAGTCACTTTAGGAAATGTATTTATATATATGTATATAAAGTACCAGTACCATGCCTAGTACTTACTGGGTGCTTAAACAACAGTGTGCCCTTATTGCTATAGATGGTTTTAAATTTGGAAGCAGATACCCAGTCCTTTAACATGCATGCTATCAGAGGGCTTGAGTTTTGTATGTGTATGCTAAGAATGTTTAACTTAGTGGAGCTTTTTTTTGTTTTTGTTCATAATGTATACCTGAAGACACATTCTTTAGTATAATCATTTAGTAATATACAAATGGAAACTGTCATATGAATTTGGTTTTAAAAGTCATTATTGGGATTGTATTGTTGTTATAAGATGTTAACATTGGGAGAGGCTAGGGAAAGACTGCATAGGACTTCCCTGTACATTTCTTTGCAACCTTCTCTAATTATTTCAAATAAAAGGTTATTTAAAAAGCCACCTTGTAGCTGAACCCCCAGAAGTAAACTGAGTTAAGCATGCTTTTTGTTTTCCTCGAGTATTTTTCAGCATAGATAAAGGTACTCTAAATCTCATTGTCTTCCTTCTACCATTCTAAATTTCTTCTATAAAGTAAGCTTGCCAGTCAATCTAGTATAGCCATAGAAAGAATAATACAATCTTGTCGTATATTGGATATCCAGACTTGTATATTCTTTAATTTGAGTCTTTAAAGATACCTCAAAATTTTTCCCCAAGTAATATTTAAAACTACCGTTTTCCCTGAGACATCTTAACAACTAAATGGAGATCAGGCTCCCTGGTTGGAAATAGCATGTTTTATAATTGTGTACTATTAAGTTCTACAAGGTAAAACTCTACCACATTGGAACAGGAATGACCAAAAGAAGACAAAAGTAAAGAAGAAAACAAGCAATCCGCAGTTTAATGAAATCTTTTATTTTGAGGTAACTTTTTGTTTTATATAAATGTTAACATTGAATATTTAATATTGAATGCTGGTTTGCTTCTTTTTTTAAACTATAGCCATAGTAATCATTTAATCAATTAATGCAACTAAGCATTTCTATTCCAAGAGCAGTAGAACCATGCTGTAATGTGATGGATGCCCAATATATAAAAACAAATAAAGGCAGAGCTATGACGGATCTGGGGACGGGAGGACTAGGGCCACACCTACTCCCTAGTCATCCTCAATATCACACCCTCCTCCATACACCCTTCCCACCTTGTCCAGCCCCCACCTGACACACAGTGGTCACCAGACTCTTGGGCAGAGCACTGTTTGAAAATCACTAGTAGGGGCGCCTGGGTGGCTCAGTTGGTTAAGTGGCCGACTTCGGCTCAGGTCACGATCTCATGCTCTGTGAGTTTGAGCCCCGCGTCGAGCTCTGTGCTGATAGCTCAGAGCCTGGAGCCTGTTTCGGATTCTGTGTCTCCCTCTCTCTCTGCCCTTCCCCTGCTCACGCTCTGTCTCTTTGTCTCTCAAAAATAAACGTTATAAAAAAAAAAAAAGAAAAGCTCTAGTAAATAGGCATGATACCACTTGGTCGGAGTTCTAGTCCCAGTTGACTTGGCATAGATCATTAAATACGAAATTCAAGCTTATCTTGTGAAAGGATAATTCTGTGAGAGAAAACATCAGCTACCCTATCTGGAGAGTTTTTAGGAGGCCCAAATGTAAGCATGCTTTGAGCCCATAGAGTGCTATATGATTAAGTCCTTACTGTTAAGTTCTTTTTAGCTAATTCCCCTTGATGGACACATGCTTCTTTTCATAGACATCCTCAGCTGCCTTGAAGTTGCCCCAAAATACAGTGCTTTGGAGTTCTTTACTGTGGAGCATTTGTTAAAGGATTCATTTTTCATATCATATGAGAATTACAGGGGGAAAAAAGTCAACCTCTGATTTCTAGAAGATTATGTTCCAACCATACAACATGTTGCAAGTGAAATTAACATGTAGGGAAGATTTGGAAAAAAAAAAGTGTGCTTTTCCCTCTTTTGTGTGTGTGTTTTCTTAATATTTCAAAGTGGGGTGAAGGCATATGTAGCCATTCCTGATGACTGTGCTTTAATAAAGAAACATAGGTTAAAGAAAATGCCAAAATTAAAATAGGAAGAATTGTGGGGCCGGAGGCAAGGGAGAAAGAAAAACAAAAGAAAATCTACCAGTGTGACACTTTTCCATTCCCTGGCTAAGGACCTTGATGGTTCTGCACTTCTCAGTGGCTCTTAAAGCTAGCCTGCAGAAAGCTTGGGGCAGATGGCCCCCTAAAAGGCAAGGTCTAACCTGCTTGCTCCATCCAGGCACACCTGTGAGGCCTATAATGTTCATTCAAAAGCCCCTTTGTTGAGCTGATCATAAAGATAAGATTCAATCTCTGTCCTCGTGCTAAAGTTAGAGACGCAAAGCACACACGTGCACGCGTACGCAGAGCAGTAAAATGCCGTAGATATTGGGGGGGTCATATAAGTTCTGCTCCAGTTAAGTTGGCACAGAGGAGTATTATAAAGAACATTTAGAACAGAGGCTTAGAGAAAAGCAAAAGTTAGTCCAAAGAATAGCAAGTAGTGATTTAACTGGACGAGTTCTGAAAGAGAATAATTGGAACAAAACTTGAAAGCTAGAGTAGGACCAACTCTGAAAGGCATTGAGTACCTGGCTGAGGTACTCACATAGTAGCCAGTAAATGTTTCGAGCCTGGATTGATAAGAGTACTGCACTGTTTTGGGAAGAATTAACCATGATCTGTGAGTCATATGTCTGAGAACAGAGATGAAGAGATTGTTATAATTAAGGGGAGTCTGATCTACGAGAGTAATAAGGAAAAACAGAGGAAGGGACAGATGAGAAAGAACCTGCAAAGGGCAAGATAACAAATTGGTTATAGAAGAAAAGACAAAGGGAGGAGTCAGATGTCTTCATGGTTTCACATCTGAAAAAAGAGAAAACAAGTTAAGGAAAGCATAAGTGGTTCATTTTGAAACATAATGAACTTGAGGTGCGACATGAAAACCCTCCAATGGGCAGTTCATGATTGAAGCTTAAGATGGGTGATGGCTGTAGATAAAGACTCAGGATTGCTTGCAGAGAGTCAGGGGAATAGAGGTAAACTATCTAGAAGAAAAGTGAAGGGGCTCAGTTCTTCCGCTTATTAGGTGTTCAGCCTTGAGCATATCTCTTAATTTCTGCCTTTTAGCTTCCTCATTTTCAAGATGAGGATAATAAATCTAGCTTCAGATAAATCCTGCTTCAGACCAACATTCTGATGAACAAAGGAGATAATGGATGTGAAAGCACTTTGTAAACTGTGTAACACTTTGCAGCTCTTGGAGCAAAATAAAAGATTTAATGTTGGAGAAAACCCATATTTATAGGTTCTGAGGAAGAAGATGTCCCAGAGGAAGAACAAGAGGTTGCCAGGGAAGTGCCTGGGTAAGCTCAAAGAAAAGAGTGTTTCTGGGAATGGAAACACTTGTTCAGGTAGTGAGGTCGAGGAAGATGAGAACTAGGAATTCACCTTCAGACTTGGTGATTAAGAGAGGAGTGTGGGGAGGGTGAGCTTTGAGGGAGCCAGATTATAAGGAGTTACCGTAGTGAGTGGGTGTGAGGAAGTGGCAGCTGTTAAGGATGGATTACAGTTTCGAGATACTGGTCTGTGAAAGGAAGGAGATAGGAAGACCATAATTTAAGTGGAGAATTTTTCTTAGACTTGAGTGAGGTGAATAAGCTGGTGAAGAAAGCTGTAATTAAAATAGATCAAATGCTTAGCGTATATTGTGTGTGGGTGGAGTAGTCTTAGAAAAAAGGAGGATCATCTCATCTCTTGTTCAGAAGAAATGAGAAAACTCATCAAGTAAAAAGACTTACATGACAACAGACCTGTTGAGGTGGACAGTAGCTGAGGAAGTCCTTGCCAGCGGCCTTGATATTTTCAGTAAAAATGTGAGGAGGAAGTGTAAGGATAGAATTAGTATCTTGAGAAATGTGGGGAAGTCTTCAAACAGCTCTTGGTATGTGCAGCTTCACCAAAATAGAACAGCCTTATTCTTTGAGTCACCAACAGATTGCATGTGAGCCAGAGAACCTAATGTTGCTGTCTATTGAGCTGATAAGGGAGGGCTCGGGGAAAGACTGACTTTGGTATTTTTATACTGCCTCATTCTCACCTCCCTGCTGCTTCCATAGCTGGGTTTTTTTGTTTTTTTTTTTTCCATAGCTGGTTTTGTCTTGAGCTTTTGGGTAAACTATTACCTAGGCATTTTCCTTTGTTTATAATAAACAAAATTGAACATTTTAGGGATGACAGTTTTTGAAGTTTATGTAGGAAAAAATATCCAAAAATTTATTGTAAACTAAAATACTTTGTTTGCAGGTAACCAGATCCAGCAGTTATACCAGAAAGTCCCAGTTCCAGGTAGAAGAGGAGGACATCGAAAAGCTAGAAATTAGGTATATGTCTTGGAGTTTTACAGAATTGCTTTTTTTGGTGCCTAAAGAAAATCCTAAATTTAATTGAAAAGGCGAACCAAGCTTAATAGATTTCTCTTTAGCAAGTTGGTTGATGAAACTTAGAGGAACATGCATCTAAATTAAATTCATATTATCTTTTTAAAATCTGATTGCTTTGCAGAAATAGTCAAGGCGTATTTGTTTAAAACCAAAGATGACCTGATTTTCACCTAGTTTATTATATTTTTAATTTTCACAAATATAATTGTTCTTTAAAATTCTGAATCATAGCATAATGGATGCAAAGAGTATATAGAAAAGTAATTATATATTAGCCAATTTAGAAATAATTTTTTTATTCTTCTTAACATATCTGCTGTCTAACAGAAATTTCAGTGAGGTAAGAAGTCTTGTAAGATAATTCAACAGGTGCATGTGTTTGAAGTTTGTGTTATTTAGGTCTTAAGTATCTATGCTGTTTGGGAGGGGAAAGTTTGATAAGTGCATGTATAGGTGTGGTGTTAACTGTGTTAAAGGGTGCATTAGTCACATATTTGGAATGATCAGGTAATGTATTTTTCTAAATCACTTATCTTTGCATATTAACTGGTTCCAGTTGAGAAAGAAACTGTAGTCTTATGTTGGTTTCTTTTCTCAAATTCAGCAAAGTAACTCTAGTTCCCACTGCTACAGGTTAAAATAAAGCCTAGAGTTTGAAACTAAGAAACATAAGTGCTTTCTTTTAGACCATTTAAAGTGGTTACTTTCTGTGCTTATAAATAAAAGCTACTACAATATTTTGTTTTCTTAGTTTAGACAGTGAGGTATATGACAACGCTAACATCTCTTACTTTTAAAGCATGTAAAATTAATGCTATAATACAAACAAAGTAATTTGAAGCTGCCTGGTGGTGTGCATTCTCTTAAACATTGTTTGCAAAAGAATAAAGCCAGTTTAAAATTTTCAGGATCGACTTGTGGAACAATGGAAACCTGGTCCAAGATATTTTCCTAGGGGAGATTAAGGTTCCTGTGAACGTGTTAAGAAATGATTCCTCTCATCAAGCCTGGTAAGAAGACACATTCTAGTGAACTCCATAGTAGGTCATCACCTTTAATACACTGTATATGCAAATAAATGCTTGCTATAAGCATATTTTTAAATTTGCAATGGAATAAGCCTGAAGTCA
This sequence comes from Paguma larvata, assembly GCA_030068075.1. Taxonomy (NCBI): domain Eukaryota; kingdom Metazoa; phylum Chordata; class Mammalia; order Carnivora; family Viverridae; genus Paguma; species Paguma larvata. The sequence goes on from CM057824.1 coordinate 35,685,735, forward strand.
TTAATTTTAATTGATTTGGTTATTAATTTATTGTTGTAGAAATAGAAGTACATTGATGGCTTTTTGACTTGACTTCTAGTACTGAGATACAAGAACTGAATTGTCTAGGAATATTGTTCTGCTCAAAAATGAAATCTTAACTCTAAGAAGAAACTGGAAATCGTTGAAAACAGAAGGGTTGCCTGTGTGAGAAGATGCTTGGTCACAGATCAGCATCTCACTACAGAAGCTTTTAATGGCTGTGGGAACTGTGGGTGTTTGAGAGCAAAGGGTTGATGGTAGGGAATCCAGTGTGCATGGGGTCTGACCACTGAGTGTCCTTTACCGCACCTCCCTGAAATGCACGATGGACGGCCCTGATAGTATTTTCTCAATGTCTAGGGTCCAGATGTTAAGCTGATTCAGTGAACACTGTTTTCAGGTGGTCTGGTGGCTCAACCATGGCTACAGTATTATTTTCCTTTTCATGTCTGTAACAGTGACATTAAACTGATGGTAGATGAAACTTGATGTTCACACAGTAAACCGATGTTAGCTTCCTTAGCAGAATCGATGCGAAAGTATCATTTTTTTCTGTCTCCAGCACTTACAAACACACCTGTTCCTGCCCTCTTCCAGTAGGTTGTCCAGCAGCCCTCATGCCAGACTTGGGTTTCTACCAAACGTAAAAGAACAGGCCTTTTTTCATTTGCCTCTAAGGCCCGCTGTTGAGAACTCAGTTTCAGTGCCTGAAAAGGAGTTGAAACTGCGTGTTCAGGTGTTTCTTACTGTTGGCATCAATCTCATTTGTCTTCACATTTGTCTTCAAAGGAGCCTGCCTCTCCTTATTGACCCTCAGACATTCTTCCCTTTGAACTCTGTTGTCCTCTTAGAGATGGATGTTTAGACTCTTAAAAGTTTTACTTTATTTTTGCCTCTTGCTCTAATACAAATCTAAGATTTCTGGGTCTTTCTGGTGGCATTTTTATAATTTCCAAAATGTATCCACAGTGCTGGTTGGTGGGGAGGGGCGGATTAAACTTCGAAAATTGGTAAAACAGCTATTGAGGACTATCCCACCCACCCACCCACCCATCGCACACCTCATGTCTTCTTTCACCTTCCATAAAGTAGCATATATTTTAAAATTAAAATTTCTGCACCTAGTTTGTCAAGTTTTTGTATGGCATGCCACTTGGTACAAAATAAAAAGTGAGTCGTTGGGCCACCCAGGACACCTCAAAATGAACCTGAAATGTGCCATCCAGCCTGTGTTTTAGGTAAGACTGTTTCCAGACAGACCCTCCAAATATGACAAAACTTTGGCCAACTACCTTGGCAGGATATAAAGAACAGCAACAAACAATTTTATTCCAATAGATTTTTTTTTTTTTTTTTTGCCAGTAGTATTTTAAAAAATCTAAAAAGTTACCTGCCAAAAAAGTGCTAAAATTTATATAGCATGAAATAGAAACATCTGCCAATTCATTTATACTTCCACAGGTGTCAGGAAATATAAAAATGTGAACGCCATTTCCTTTTAAGTTAGAAATTATTAAACTCTTAGGCTCCTTTGTCATTTGTCGAGCTCTGGCACCCCCTTGTGGGATTGATGGTAACTGCATGCAAACACAGGAAAAGCTTTATTTACCTTTAGGATTTCATGTGTATCCTTCCTAATCTTTGTAGGAGGAAAGAGAATGATTATCAGTAATGTAATCCTGTCGTTTGAAAAGTTTCAGTTGGCTTTCCTTTTTCACATAATTTCCAGTTAGTATTTGTCTTTTATAGTTTTTCTTGAAAACTGATTTTAATGGTTCCAGTTTAGTTTTATTTTCAAATAATAGCATGATTCAGTCATTCCGCATTCATTTCTTGACCTTTCAGTTCCTTAGTGATGATTGATGTGTGTTCTTTATTCTGAAACATCTGTCGGATATTAGTAGCGTGTTAGTGTTGATAGTACCTAGTTTTAACTTTAACCTTGTAGATAATAGAATTTTACTTGATTTTTTTTTCTTTTGAATCAGTAATTACATGTTTCACAGTACAAAAGGTAAAAATCTGTGTCTTGCCCCAGTCCCTTAGCTCATCATTTCCCTGCTTTTGAGGCAGTCACTGTTTTGAGTTTCTGGAAATATTTTATGAAAGACAGTCAAATATGCATAGATCCTTCTTTCCCCTTCTTTACACTAATGAGCACATACTGTACCCTGCTCTGCACCTTAGTTTTCTCACCTTTCAGAAGTTTAGTAGAACTTGAATAAATATTTGTAGACCCCTGCTCGTGGTTAAGAGTATGGACTCTGGAACCAAACTGCGTTGGTTCAAATCCCACCTCGGCCGTAACTTGGACAAGTTATTCCACCCACTTGGCCTTGCTTTCTCTGGCTATAAATGGGAGAGTACAAATAGTACTTGCCTCCCAGAATTGTTAGGGGATGGAGTGCATTCATCCTCATAAATGAAGCAAGCTACAAGTGCCGTGACTGTGGGTGTAGCTCTTGCTCGCCTCGTTACAGTGATTACTGTTGTCATCACCATTCTTCCACAGCAATACTTCTAGAATTTCTGCATCCTTTCTTTTCACACCAGTATTCCATTGTTTGGAATGTGATAAAGAGAACCTTAGAGGCAATCTGGTTCAATCTCATTTCACCAGTTCCCTCACCGTCAGAGTCTTAACGTGCGGAAAACCTTTTTATGATTGTAAAATTGGTACAATAATTTTCCCCTAAAAGATTCAACATACAAAAATGGACATTAAGAAAAGACTATAGGTAAATCTTTTCATGTGGTAATTTTCATACTGAATGAAAGATTCAAGTAGTAAATGAAACTAATGGTTGGGTTTTTTTCAACAGACGCACTTTGTACATATTTAAAATAGATTCCTGTTTTACATGAGTTGGTTGTCTAGTTTGCTAATTTTGGCACCTACCTTTTATCTCCTACCTTTAGTAAAAATCCATTAAAAATACTTACCTTCAAAGAGGCGCCTGGGTAGCTCAGTTGGTTAAGTGTCTGACTTCGGCCCAGGTCATGATCTCACAGTTCGTGGGTTCTAGTCCTGTGTCGGGCTCTGTGCTGACAGCTTGGAGCCTAGAGCCTCTTCAGATTCTGTGTCTCCTTTTCTGCTCCTCACCCCCTCATGCACTGTCTCCCTCTTTCTCTCTCTCTCTCTCTCTCTTTCTCTCTCAAAAACTGAATAGACATTAAATAATGCTTATCTTTATGGAACCAGAAAGAGCATTCAGGTGTTAGCAGAGCTTCCTCTGGAGAGTTATTTTCCAGTTTACGAACATTATTTCATAATGCTTATTTTCAGCATTACGAACAAATAATTGAGTTTTTGCCTGCTTACCTTAATTCAAGTTCTGCAGACCTTGTGGTTAAAAATTTTCAAATGCTGGATTTTTTTTTTTTTATATTAAAGAGTGTTGGGATACTTGGGTGCTCAGTTGCTTAAGTGTCTGAGATCAAATCCCACATCAGGCTCTGTATTGAATGTGGAGCCTGCTTGAGATTCTCTCTGTTCCCTCTTGCTCTACCCCTCCCCCCACCAAATAAATAAAAATAAACTCAAAAAAAAGGCGCTGTCTGGGCACCTGGGTGACTCAGTCAGTTAAGTGTCCAGCTTGATTTCCACTCAGGTCATGGTCTCAGTCATGCAATCAAGCCCCACATTGGGCTCCCTGCTGGGCATTGAGCCCAGCTTGCACATGCGCTCACTCCCTCTTTCTCTCTAAAATAAAAAATAATAATAAATGAAGAGCAGTCAAAACTGCTGAATCTTGAGGGCATCAGGATTACTTTTATGCCTCTCTGAATAAAAATATATGTGTAGAGCAACTGAATGAATTCCACTTTCCATTAATAATTCCTTTTTATTTCCTTTTTCTTATTATTTCAAACTGAAACGCTTCACTCAAAAACTGACCTTGGAATTTTTTTTTTTTTTTTTTGCATCCCTCGACTTTAGTCATGACCATGTATCCTGATGAGGGTTTCCTCTTTACCTTAATTCATGCAAGATTACTTAGTCCAAAGGGATCCTTTAGTGTTTAAATTGAGCCTTTTAAAACAACACTGTAAAATAATAAATCCCATTTATGTAGTTACATAAGTAAGTACATTTATTTATAGTTATTTATATACTTAAGTGGTAACAGTTAAATATAAATCTTACATAAACAATATCTGCATAACGTTTACTGGGTACCAGGCACTATTCTAAGTGCTTTACTTACATAACCTCCTTAGAGTTGGTGTAAGGATTAAATCAGTTAGATACTATTATTACCCTTTATTAATAGGTAAGGATGCAATCACAGAGAAATTGAACAATTTGCCTGAAGTCACACAGCTGAGATTTGGACCAAATATCCTGACTCCAAAGTTTGTACTCTTAGCCATTCACTATAATAAATTGTACTTTGGTATAAATACTTTTGAATATGTTTAAAACTCAAAGATATTCTGTTTTAATCTGGAATTAAAGATTTGAGTGCCCCTTGCTTTATAAAATATTATTAAAAAGAAAATTGAAGTTCTTTCCGCTCATTAGAAAATGATCTTTTCAAGTAAAGGGTAGGACAATGACATGTTTTGAAATTTTGTATTTTTTCAAATAGATGAGATTTTGTGTCCGTAAGGATTTCTTCCCCTGCCATAGAAACCCAAGGAAACAAGCTTAAAAATGAGGCAGGGGTGAGACCTTCTGGAGTTTCTGGGCATTCTAAAACAGTGCATGCATAAAATTAGTAACTGGCATAGCATTGCCCTAATCCCTCCGCACAGAACATGCCATGTGAGGATGGTAGATCTGTTTCGCTGGTATTTTGTAGTTTTATGAGAGTAACAGAGGGATGAGGTATACTCCTTCCTCCAGTAACTTGGAGATGAGGGAATTAAAGTTGCTTTCTGAGTAAAATTCTTACAGAACAAACCAAAACACACTCTGTAAATCCGACTAGAATACGGGGAGATTTAAGATGGGTAGGTGCAATCTTAGGGAGGCAGGTAATTTTATTGTACTACACATGAAAAACACTAGTTAAAATAGAAGGGGAGTTTTGGAACAATAAGAAAGGATCCCAAAGAGGCAAACATGGGTGGGTACTGCCCTTTTAAGTTCAAGCAAGGGGGAAGGAAATTCTTTTCTAGAAGTATTATGTTTCCTTGGGAAAACTGCTGTCTTAGCTGAGAGATTCTTAAGACTCTTTCAGTCTCTGTGTTGTATCCCTGTACTCACCATAGTACCTTCTGATAACGCGGCTCTCAAGATAGCCTACCAACAGGTAAAAAAAATGTATTACTCAAACAGACTAAAATTGTATTAACGGGTATAAAAAGGTATATTAGTTGCAGATGGGAAATAGTGATAATTGTTGAAGCCAAGTGATAAGTGAGGTGAGTTGAGGGTATTCATTATTAATATTATCACTCTTCTCCCTGCATTTGTGAATGAACATTTGCATAAGAAAATATATTGGTTGCAAAAAAAGTACAGGAATTTTTACCACTTGACTTTTGTGTTTCTATTCATCAATTTACAAATTGGCTTTCTACTTTAAATATCATCAAATCTGAATCTAACCAAGCCTCTAGATCTAACTGCCAATATGCAGGAAGTACAGAGAGGACAAAGAACATGTTAAATGACATCGTGGAGATAGAGAGAGATTTAGCACAATCCCAAATGTGAAAAATTCTAACTACCCGATTTCTTAGGGGTTAGAGGGAATCTATAGATTAAAAGAAACTTAAGTATCAACCAGTTACAATCTGTGGACCTTGGATTTGAACAAACTGTAGAAAACTGTTTACGATCAAGTTTAGGAGAGTTTGAACACTGACTATATAATGATTTTTTAAAGTTACGTATAGTGATATATATTGAAATATTTATAAATAAAATTATAAGAATGGGGTGGGGAGGAGTAGAGAGAGGTATGGCTGAAACAAGAATAGCCTTGAATTGATGATGACTAAAGCCAGGTGATGGGTACTTGGGGGGGTCAGTATATATTACCTTCTTTACTTTAGTATATATTTTTAAATTTCCATGATAAAAAGTCTTCAAAAATAACTAATAAATTTATGATTTTGTTCCTACAAACTTCTCTTGATTTCTTTTTTTTAAAGTTTATTTATTTATCTTGAGAGAGAGAGAGAGAGAGAGAATGCAAGCAAAGGAGGGTCAGAGAGAGAGGGAAAGAGAATTACAAGCAGGCTTCATGTAATCAGCACAGAGCCTGACACGGGACTTGAACCTATGAACCGTGAGATCATGCATAACCTGAGCTCCAACCAAAAGTCAGATGCTTAACCGACTGAGCCCCCCCCCCCCCAGGCACTCCACTTCTCTTGATTTCTAAATATTTCTCTTTTCTTGGAAAAATTTAAAGCTATCTCTGTTTGTACGTATATATATATATCATTTTTTGCCTTCTACTTACCTGAAAAGCATTCATATAAATCTGATTTCTGCAAATAAAAATATTTTAGTGTAGTTAACACTATTACTCCTTTAATAAATAAAAAATAAGTTCAAATTTTTACATATATAAGATTTACTTTAAAACAAGATCATTTATGCCTTCTTGTCGTATGTCTTATCTATTTCAGCTAAATGTGTGTTTTTTAAATTCAGTTGTTAGTTTTGATTATACATTGGATATTAAATGTTTTACTTTTTATTATCTTTTCCTAAATCTGCAAGCTAAGCAAACCCATCTCAGCTTTTGAGATCTTAATTTTTGTATTACTTGAAATACAAAATATAATACAAAATAATACCTGTAATACTTTTACAATGTAAAAATCTGTATATAGCCAGTTCAATATACAACTAATATTAAACCTCTGAGATTGATAGTTGACTACTTACAAAGTGTTCTAATCTTAAGTACTAAGTTCCTTTTTTTGGTTAGGCTTCTTATAGCTTAGCTGTTCGTTTACCTCACCGACTTGGATGCTCATTCTCATCTCCTGGAATTGATTGCATTTTTCCTTCAGGTACTTGCTACAACCAAGAGACAATGGAAACAAGTCATCTAAAACTGATGATCTGGGGTCTCTTCGATTAAATATATGTTATACAGAAGACTATGTACTTCCTTCAGAGTACTATGGTCCTTTGAAAACTTTGCTGCTAAAGTCACCAGATGTTCAGGTACTTCAAAAATCTTAAGTGTATGATTTAATATGAAAAAGCTAAAATAATTCCGTAGATGATGTGGCAAAGATTTCAGAGTAGTTTTATTAAAATAGTCAATATATATATTTATCTGAACCACAGTACTGTGATTCCAGTAAGTGGTTGAAATTTCATCTCTGAGAAAAGTTTAAAAAATTAAATATTCTGTACAACAGTAATAGTCAATGAATATGCCTGAGTTGCTTTTACAGACTAGTGATTGAGCCATTAGTCATGTTTCCTTGATTTTGTGCTTGTTTTCTGCCTTTATATATTCTAGCCGATATCTGCCTCAGCTGCTTACATTTTGGGTGAAATTTGTCGAGATAAAAATGACGCTGTTTTGCCCCTTGTCCGACTGCTGCTGCACCACGATAAACTTGTTCCTTTTGCCACTGCAGTGGCTGAATTAGACTTGAAGGATACACAGTAAGAGTGACATTAAAATGTTAATTATCTTTGTTAAAATTGGATCCTAGTTTGCCGAATTATTTTTGTAATTTGAGTTCTTTTGTCCTGACCACCCTCACTGGATAGGAGTCTGAGAAGATTGCTTAGGAAGAAATAAAAGGCAGTTCAGCAAATGGCATCCACCAACAGCAACAGCAACAGTAACAGTTAATGAAGGATTTTTTTTTATTCAGTATTGAAATTTCTTGTTACTAATCTTTGCTGCTACTTGTGATGATTTACATGTCATGAATAAAATTCCGGGTTAGAGGGGTTTTGTTTTCCCCTCATCCGTTAATGTATCACCCTTATATACACATGTATGACATTATGAAAAGCGGGTCACTTCCCATTCCTGTCATAGTACTGTCTTACACACACATACACACACTCCACTTTTGTAGTTTGTAAATATAGTTTTTTTTTTAACTTATTATTTCAAGTGAGTAGTTTTGGTGAGTTTAAAAATCCTAATGGCAGCCAGCTTTTAAATGGATGGTAAAAATCACTAAAGTTGTATGTATGATCAGAGTCCCATATCTCATATTATTGATTTCGTAGCCTTTGTTTACTACACTTGGTTTCACCTTATTTCTGTTTGTATTTCAGAGATGCAAATACAATTTTCAGAGGAAATTCCTTGGCTACCCGATGTCTGGATGAGATGATGAAAATAGTGGGAGGGCACTACCTGAAAGTAACATTAAAACCTATTCTAGATGAGGTACAGGATATACCTCTGATAATAACAGTCTGGCCTTATGAAATAGCGTCCCCTTCATCAAGTAACCTAGTGACAGGAACGACACACCCATTCATGAATTACTGAAAGGATAAGGCTCAACATGTCAGAAGCAAAATAAATGATTTACCTTTCCATCAGTGGATTTTTACTTGAGGGGCATACTGAATATAAACTACATACTTTTTGTTGTTGTTCCTGGATTTCTGTTTTTAGCTAGTTTCAGATACGTGAGAAATAAATTTTACCAGTTCTTTCAGAGTATTATACGATACTCTGAAATATTATCTCTGGATGGGGGTTATAAACTTTGTTACAATTTTAACTTTTTTAAATTGTATCATCAGAAAAATAATAGTTATTTTCATTTTCCAAAATTATTTAGGAAAGAGCATTAAGTGAAAAATTAATCTATTTTCTAGATATGTGAATCCTCAAAATCCTGTGAAATTGATCCTATTAAATTGAAAGAGGGAGATAATGTAGAAAATAATAAGGTAAGTCCTTGTTATCTTCATGACTACATTCAAATGGGCCTTCTCCATACGTGATCTTCCATAATGCTGTAGGGAAGGATGCAGTGCTTTTTATTCTTTACTTAATGCTCATATTATTAGCAGCATTTCCCATGAATAGTTTTTAGAATATTGTTATTTCCTCATTGGGTTTCACTTTATTTTTATTCTTGATTATTTCTCTTTCGCTCTAGCGACAATACGTGGAGTAAGGCTGTATCTAGTTGCAACCTCCATTCTGGTCATTCCCTTGGGGTCAGGCTGATCAGGCTAAGTGGCACAATGACTTGGTCAGTCAGCATTTCCGTTGTCTCTGGGAAAACAACGATGATGTTAGAGTTACAAGTTTTCTTTGCAGTAGATAAAATTTCCACAGTGTCCTTGTGCCTGCACATCTGAGTTATATCCCTGATTTCTCTTCAAATCATTTTATTGTCCGTTGCTTCTTGTGAAGTTTCTTCCATACATTCACCACTTATATTTGGCTAGTCTCAATCTAATTTGTTTAATGAAGTCAAGATGTAAATTGTCCTTTAACTGAGTGAGTTTGGAGAAGGGAAGCAGAACTTTAGAGTACTAGATAGTAACTGCCGAATCTCATTTTCACTGCTTTGTTTTCCGTAAAGGCGATGGAAAATGTGTAAAGGTGAAAATCCTGATGTTTATCCTGTTAAATCTTACAGGAGAATCTGCGCTACTATGTAGACAAGTTATTCAGTACAATCGTGAAGTCAAGCATGAGCTGCCCCACTGTGATGTGCGATACCTTTTATTCCCTAAGGCAAATGGCCACTCAGAGATTTCCCAGTAAGTGCCTCGTTTTACTAAAACATGCCATTCCTTTTTCTGTATTGGATATTTTTGTGTAGATTTACTGTGAATTTGGCTTATGTCAAATGTTTAAGGTTTATAGATAGTCTTTTCAAAATAAGTATAGCTTTTTTATGAAACATCCGCTTTAATTTCCTTGTAATCTCAAAACATACATTGTTTTATTTCAATATAATGACAACTTTATACAAAGAGCAAATAAAAAAATCACTGTTATTTTTAAGAAAGGCAAACATTTAGAACTGTAACCTAATAAACTTTTATACTAGATACTTATGAGATTGTTAAATGTAATAAACAAAAGCACCTTTGTAATGTGTACCAACTACCTTTTTCATTTGCATGCATTTAAATAATGAAAAATTTTAGTTCAATAATAATGAGAATTTTTAGTTCAATACAGTCGTGACTAGATTTGACAGTTTGAGAATGCTAAGGTTTTGGTGGTGGGACAAGTTTACAGAAATGTTTTGAGACATTAGAAACATCTCTGTTACAATAGACAGAATTCTGAGGTATATATATATCTCAAAATTTAATTTTGCAAAAGCACCTATGTCAAGGCTTTGTTTAGAAACATTGCTATCTCTGATTGTCTGTATTTGGAGTTATTCTAATGATATGTATCTCTGATAAGTAAATAAATTAGCTATAGCCGTCTTTCCAGATCTTCCTGTAATAGGGGAAACGGAGAGGAGGTAAGGTAGCTCCTTAAGTTATTAGCCTTACCCAGCTGTGTGAGAGTAGAAGTGTATTTCTGTAACCATCTGAAGAAATGTTGCTATTTTATCATGCTCTTTTAAGTGTATGCATATATATGTGCACACACAGTGTGTACAGTTATCTGCCCATCCACTACATTTACCCAGTGCTAAAGTTGTAGGGCTGAATTGTCTAACTAACATGTATATAATTTCAGACCTAGAGGTCTTTGCTAATTCTACTAAAGACATAAACAATCAACTTCAAGTAAGTATACTAAATCTGGTTTTTACAACACAAATAAAGGGAGCAGAGATATTAAATATATGACAAGATGCTCACTGAAATTTTACTTTTAAATGGTGAGTTAAATCGTGACAAGCGCATCTAGTATTTAGTGTGTGAACACACACAGTCCTACTCTCATGGTCACAACCATCATATGCAGGATCTCCTGCTCTCAGGCTCACACTCACTCATAGGTACTGCTCCCCTGAGGTAAATAGTGAAGCTGAGGTTTAGGAAGGTTATGGCATGGCCAGCAGACAAGAAGGGTCTCCAACCTGAGTCTGCCTCATTCCAAAGCATACAAAGCATACAATAGTCATTGTACTCTACACCACCCAATGATCTTTGCCTTAAAAGATGTTTAATTCTGATTATAGAAATAACCTAAAACATACTTTACAGCTTTTTATAAAGGCAAATGTGTCTTGACTATTATTTTTGTGGGCTTAAATGTTAATATGTTTTCATATCCTCAGTAGACTACCTTAGTGATAGTTTTGTTGTCATAAAATATTTCATATTTTCCCATTTGTGTTTCTGTTACCCTGGGAAGATGAGTGGAGAGTCAGGGAGGAAACAGTGAGTGGACAGCATTTATTAAAGACGCACAGGTTAAATGACTTGCCCATGGCTACCTGTTGAGTGACTTACAAGAATTAAAACTCAAACCAAATACAGACTTTTTCCCCTCTTATCACCTGCATCTCTGTCATCTGACTGTTGGGTTAAGCGTTGACTCCAGTCTGAAACAAAAGCTGGAGGTGAAATGACAAAAAACAAAAGTTGTCTTCAGTTCATCTTCATTTTTATATGGAATATTGATAGCTTTTTTAAAGGAAAGATTTTCACTTAGTTTTTATTGCATCCTCTTTGATACTATCAAGACTTTTGAGGGGGAAATTGAAATAATATCCTAGAACTGAAAATAACGTATCCTAGTCTTAAGGGTTTCAGTGTAACCACTAGGTAGTGCTAGATACTACTTTTATTGTTGCAATTTCAGGAGTAGGTTCCCAAAGTAAAATATTTCTAAAGACCCGGTAGCTTTGCCTTTCATTTTATTAATTATTTTTTATTATACCGATCAGATTTTTTTTAGTCAGAGGGTTTTTTTTCCTTTAATTTAGTCATAATCATTTACTATCATTTCATCAACTCAGTCCCACTAGACAAATTATATTGATCTCCTATGTACCTTATGTTTTTTCAGTATTTTTTACTTTGTCATCCTTGTTTTTTAATCCAGTGTTTTGTGCATGACGTTTCACCATTTTTTCCTGCAGATGACCCTCATGTTCAGTATTCTGCAGTGAGCAGCTTTGTATTTCTTCGTTTCTTTGCTGTAGCCGTAGTATCACCTCATACTTTTCATTTGCGACCTCATCATCCAGTAAGTGTTGTTCTTCTCAAAGCTTTATTTCATTTTTATTTACTTTTATTAAAATAAAAAAGACAAAATAACAAGCCAGTTTCACTTGGCTTTCTTGTAACTGGTACTTACATTTACTGGGCATTTTTCTTGGCCATTTCAACCTTTCAGAGAAGGCTAAAAATTGTATTTTTTGTTGTTAGTAAAAAGATATCACACAAGAGTAATAAAATGTGGATAGTTGTTGAAGCTTGACGATAGTTGCAAAGAGGATCCATTGTATTTACCCTCTGCTATTGTGTGTGTGTGGATACATTTCCATGATAGCATGGTTGGTTGTTTGTTTTTCATGAGTTACAGGTTTAGTTTAATCTTACAGGTATTTTTAAATCTCACAGAAATTTGAAGAGCTTTATTTCTGAAAAGTGTAGAAACTTCGGAACATAATTTGTTTGGTATCTCCACATTTTTACTTTTTATCCACGTAATATTATAAATGTATGAGACTTAAAACTTTAAAAACATTCTAAAGTCCTATTTATTTATATCTGAATGTGTACTGTGTAAATCTACATGTTTCTTAACATTTTAAATCTTCTTTTTTTGCTGTTTCTTTCTCATACAGAATATTTTTGCTTATTCCTTTTAACCTTTTATATTTTAAATATTTTATAATCTTACCTATTTGCTTTCATTGCCAATTTGTGTAGTAAATAATAGTAATAGCCACATTTATTTAGGGCTTTGTACTAGGCCTTCTTCTAAGTACTTTGTGTTTTAACTTCCTTCGTCCTCCCTGTAATGTCAGTTCTGTTATCGTCCCCATTGGCAGATAAGAAAATTGCAATTGAGTAATTTCTCCACAGTCATACAGCTGATGAAATACCATTTGATCTCACTCAGTTTGAACTGAATTAGACTGGAATGCTGTCTCCTTCCGTCTTCCCAGTCTTTGAGCTCACCCGTTCTTTCCTGCCTCTGAGGCAATAAGGTGTTAAAACACCTATATATAACGTAGCGAACACTGGTGCTCAACAGTGGTGGTGTGGTGATGAGGAAGACACTCTCTACCCTTAGAAAACTTAACTAATACAGGGTAAGGAAGACACATGGGGTTTGGAGTTAAACCGGGCTTTGAAGGCCACCCTCCTGTTCACAGTTGCACGGCACTGCCCACTCATCTGACTCTGAGAATGGAATAGAACCGTGCCGCCGCTGCAGCAGCACGCCCTTTCTTGCCAGAGGACAAACAGTCTGTGTGAGTAGCTGCAGCAGAGAGGGGGCCAGTGTCCTTTTGTTCACAGGACTGTCCTTTCCATGGCTTTGTTACTAAAGCTGTGCAGAATTCTGGGTCACAAAAAGCTTAGCAGCAGCATTCTGGATATAAACAGAACTCCTACCTCTAAGCTTGTGACTCTGCCTTGTATTCAGACTTAGATTTGCATCTTTCTGTAACAGATGTTGCAATAAAGTCCTTCTAACCACAAACTTTGTATTTTTAGGCCACTTTTCCAATCAATGTGCTAGAAGGACTGGTTCATACTATGTCATATAACTTTATTTAATTTGCTTTTAAGTGTAAACTTATCCCTCTTCTTAACTTTTTATTCTAATTGGAAGAATAGGACAAATACATAAGAGATATAACCTAAAACTAGTACCTGATTAGTACCAAGGTAAGGAGTTTAGACAATTCATACTAAAGAGGGATCTCAGGGACCGCAGGGTGATGGAATTGTCAAGACCAGTATTGAACGTTACAGAGCGGTTGGGCAAGGGAACCAGTTAATGGTTGTTGGATTTACATTTAGAAGTTCTTTGAATGTTGAGAAGCCAGTTTCAGTAGCATACAAGAAAATCAGATTGTAGAAGATTAAAAAAATAGGTAAATGTAGTTTTTACCTAGGAAATATATGAAAATTGAGCTTGCCTTGTGACTAAAAGATACACACAAATTCAGACATGTACATTTGTATACATATACACGAATGAATATATATGTGTGTGTATATATATATATTTTAAGAGAGTGTGTGTGTGAGGAGAGAGAGAGAGAGAGAGAGAGAGAGAAAGAGAATCCCACGCAGGCTCCACACTTAGCACAGAGCCTGATGCAGGTCTCAATTCCATGACCCCAGGATCATGACCTGAGACAAAGGCAAGAGTCAGACGCTCAACCTACTGAGTCACCCAGGCATCCTTGAATAATTTTTTTAAAACACTCAATTTTAGGGACACCTGGGTGGCTCAGTTGGTTGAGCATCCAACTCTTGATTTTGGCTCAGGTTATGATCTCACAATTTGTGAGTTTGAGCCCCACATCAGGCTCTACTAATTAAAGTATGGCTTTCAGAAGTAACATATCATTGAATACAATTACCTTGGGAGGAATTTTAAATTATGTCTAGTTTCTTTATGTCTTTTAATTCCTTGGTCTGGTGAGTTATGCCCATTATAAGCAGATTTTAACTATATTAGTGGTTTGAATGAACATTTTTGAATGACTTTTTTTTTAATAATTTATTGTCAAATTGGTTTCCATACAACACCCAGTGCCCAACCCAACAAGTGCCCTCCTCTGTGCCCGTCACCCATTCTCCCCTCTCCCACACCCCGTCACCCCTCGGTTTGTTCTTAAGTCTTTGAGAGTCTCTTATATTTTGTCTCCCTCCCTCTCTGTGTCTTTTTTCCTTTCCCCTCTTACCCTCCCTCATGGTTTTTTGCTAAGTCTCTCAAAATCCACCTATGTGTGGAAACATATGGTATCTGTCTTTCTCTGTTGAATGACTGTTTTAAAGCAATGTACCCTGTTCACTCTATTCTACCTTTTACACAAATTCTATTTCCTAAAAACTGAACCGAAGTTTTGTGTCTCTTTTACATTCTTTAGGATGCACAGACAATTAGAACATTAACTCTCATCTCAAAAACCATTCAAACATTGGGAAGCTGGGGGAGTCTGTCCAAAAGCAAGGTAAGTCTTTACATCTTCTGCTCTGTGGTCACACTTAAGTTTTCTTTGTTTTTGTTTTTGTTTTTGTTTTCAGTTAGAGAGTGCAAGCACAGGCATGAGCAGGTGGAGAGGCAGAGGGAGAGAGAGAGATAGAGAGACTGAGAGAGACTCTTAAGCAGGCTCCACGCCTGAGATCATGACCTGAGCTGAAATCAAGAGTCAGATGCTTAACCGACTGAGCCACCCAGGCGCCCCTTTATTCACACTTCTAAATTGTGATTATACCTTATGATCCCTTCTCTCTCACTCATTCCTTTCCAAGTTAAAAACAAAGCAAAACCAAAAATACGCATACACAGATGTAATAGCTGTCTTTTAGATACCTGCTGTGTCTTAGTCATCTGTTAAAGAAGTTTCATTTAAACTAATATATCTGAGTAGAGAGTCTAGTGAACAGATGCAAGCACCTTCCATTAGTCTGTGTGTGCCATATCATCTAACATCTGTTGGAAGAACTCCCACTCCAAGTCCTGTAACTCTCTTGAAATATATGATTGATTCATTTTAGGCCTTAATCGCTTTAAAATACAGTTCATTATATTCTTAGTTCTCTCCTTAACATATATGAATTGTGTGTGGTTTTTTCCCTAGTCAAGTTTCAAAGAGACCTTCATGTGTGAATTTTTCAAAATGTTTCAAGAAGAAGGATATATTACCGCAGTTAAAAAGGTATGATTGTTTTACTCTGGGAATAGTAACGTTTCTTATGTAGCATTGAGGAAATAGCATTTCGTATTATTCCTAGAAGTCAGTCCCCAGTTTAAAAAAATAATATTTAAACTGTACATCAAATGTAAAAGAGCTACCTTTTTCTTCCTTTCTCCTCCCATACAGAACTATGGGGTTTTTAGCTGTGGAAATACCTAAATGTTTAACAACAGCTGCTGCTGCTAGTGTCTTAGAAACACAAATTACAAATAGCTAGATTGAGTGTTTCTTAACAGCAACATTGTTGACAATTGGGTCAGATACTTCTTGATTACAAGGGGCTGTCTTGTGCGTTTGTAGGCCATTTACCAGCATCCTTGGCCTATACCAGTTAGATGCCAATAGGATGCTTTTAGTTTTGACAACCAAAAGTGTCTCTCAACACTGCCAGCGTTCTCCGGGAGGGAACAAAATTGTTTTTGATTGAGAACCTCTGGTCTAGGATAAAAGCTTAGTGTGATGCCTGACGTATAGTAAAGAATGCATGAATTATCAAACGTTCTATAAAATACAGTAGGCTTATGGTAGTAACCTAAGGAAAGTTACTGTAAATTAAAATGTACAGAAGACTACAGTATTTAATATCCTAAGGTGAGGTTTATAACATACAAAAATTGTCATACTTAGAAACTGAGAATGTTTCGAAAGGATCTTTAATTCCTTGAGTCCTGTTTTTAAAAGTTTATTTATCAATTTGGGGGGACGGGCAGAGAGAGAGGGAGAGAGAGAATCCCAAGCAGGTTTCGTACTGTCAACACAGAGCCCAACATGGGGCTTGGTCTCACAAACCGTGAGATTATGACTTGAGTCAAAATCCAGTCAGTTGCTTAACTAACTGAGCCAGCCAGGCACCCAAATTTCTTCAGCCCTAAACCATTCTAAATAAAATGTGGCTTTATTGTAAAACCCTAAAATTTGTGAAGTTATTTTGCAGTAATCTAAACTTGACTTGAAGGAAGCATACTGTATTTTATTTATCACAATTGTGATTTAATGAATCAGAATTAGTAAGGCCAAATTTTAAAGATGTCATTCAATTTCTGTAGCATGATTAATTCACAGTTGACTGCCAGGAGTATATTTTGTTGAAATACATGTTCGCACTTCCTTTGTGTGTGCCTAGAATTCTTACAGGGAGTCAGTAAATGAAAATGATGGTATTTTTAAAAAATAAAACCAGTTGGAATTTTTCATCTAGTATAGTGCAAGTTCAACCAGAATCTTTTTAAGCAATCACTAAAACTTTTGAGGAGAAAGCCTTTCAAAAGAATAGGCAGAGGAAAAACTGCACTTTTATTTGTTGGACATTGTTGAAACATTTGTGGGCAAGATTTGTGGGCAGACTTTTGTTGGCAAGATTATGATGTACTGTCTTTTGTTTTAGGGTTGTTTTCCCATTTTTTATGACCTAGGTTATGGTAGCAGCTGATTCCCGCCCCCCCCCCCCCCCCGATATAATCAGAATGTGTAGAGTTGATAATGTCAGCGGAGAAAGTAGTTGAGGGTGCCAGGAGTTTAGCCTGTTCCTCACCCACTCACATTCTCCTGGACTATCACAATAGTGCAGTTCCTGTGTTGGATTCGGGTCTAGACTCCTAAACTAGCATAGGATATTTTGCCCTAATCTAAGAGCTTTCTTTATTATTTACTTGCAGAGTCTGGATATGTGTATTGCTAGAAAAAATAAAAGTCTCTAAAGCCCAGTTTTCATTTTGTATTGGTGTACTATTCCCACAGAGTTCAGGAAGGGTAACCTGGATAGCTCTATAAACAGAGTGAGCATATAATTTAGTGTCCAAACCTGGATACTTCCAAGAGTGAAAATGAGCACTGTTGGGATCACAGCTGCAGACAGGGATGGCCTTGAGCAAATACCTAAATTCACCCTGCCTGTAGTCCATCTTAATGATTGTGCTTTCTTTCACTTGACATAGCTGTGTTACCTCATAGCTCCTTATAAATATAACAAATACTAGATGTGATAATTATCATAAGTAAATAGTAAATATTTTTCAAATGAATTGGTCAGTGCCTTCAGGCAAACACTGAGAAATGAAATATTGAAATAAGTCTGTCACCCTCCATTAGTGGACAGTCGTCCTAAGAGAACTGGAGATAGGATAGGACACTTCTTTAATTCCCTTGTGTGCTTGATCTGTATCACCACGTATAATGCAAAAGGAACTCTCTTCTTGTTCCTTTACTTACCAGGCTTTCCTTCTTACATGCTGGAAGTAAACATGAGAAAAAATTAAAAGTGTGGCTTCTGGAGGGCCGTCTACAGGCAATCTTAAAAAACTATGACTGCCCACAAACTTTACTATAGATTAGGCATTCATGCCTCAATGTCATCCCTATTGGAATGCACTTTTTTGTTTTGTTTTGTTTTTTTTAAGTCCCAAGGGAGACTTAGAAAACATAGAGAAGTATAAAGGAAAAAGCAAGGACTAAACAAATAGGTAGTTCATTTATGGGGCAAGATAGGATTCCTCTCTAAGAACAAGGATTTTTCCTTGAAATACTGATTTCTCTTTCCCATGAATTGAAAGCCACATGCCAGGAAGCTCTTGACAGTCAGGGTAGCCTGTTCATGAAACTCACTGCTCACAGGGGTGGCCTGCCATTGCTAGAGATGGGTACTCCAGTTTTCTTGAGCCACCACATTCCCCCTAGGAAGTTTATAAATGGCGATTAGATTTCCAGGTTATTCCAGAGAACTCAGTTACACTTCAGTCATAATTATGGAATACTATCTCTCCGGGCTAAAATCAGTTATATGTAATAGAAGTCAGCAAAATCTTTTCTATAAAAGAGTAAATATTTTCTGTTTTTATTTTTGTTTTGTTTTTTTTTTCAGCCCTTTAAAAATACAAAAACTGTTCTTAACTCATAGGTCTTAAAAAAACAGGCTGCAAGTTGACTTTGGCCCACTAAAGCATAATTTGGTGATCCCTGACTTATAATATAGGTGCACAATCTTTGGGAACAGAAATATTTCAGAATTCAGTTTTTCAGAATTTTAAAAGATAATAGGTATATGCTATGTATTATATTACACCCCACTGTGGCTTGGGGTAGCACCCCATAATCAAACACATCATATAGCACAATGTGTGAATAAGCACACTAAGTAGGATATATGCAGACTGTTAATAGCCTTTGCTAGTTCAGGTTAAGTTGTACCCCCAAATGAGTTTACTGTAAATCAAAAACAACTCTTTTTGTTCACAGCTTCATAGATTTCAGAATCGTAGTTTAGGGATCATAGATTGAGATATTTTTATAGAGAAGCGTATCTTGAGTTTTAAGTAACTTGAGAATAAACTTTTCAGAATGCCTATCCAATATGTAACTTAGGACTTCCTCTACAATTAAATATGTGTTTTGTTTTAGAAGTTACAACTATGTGTATTCCTCAATAATGAACTTTACAATATTATTAGTGATATTTAAGATAGACTGAATTTTTGATGTATGTTATCACAAAGTATGATTTTTGCCCATTTCCCTGTTTAGTTCTTGGATGAAATTTCATCTACTGAAACTAAAGAGTCCAGTGGTACGAGTGAGCCTGTGCACCTGAAAGAAGGGTAATTTAATGAATTTAGAGATTAAAGTCATGTGTCAGTACAGACATTACGTAAGTACAAAAAACAGGAGTCTGGAAGTGAGGAAATCCAGGTTTTGTTCCATCTTAGAACTGCCTAAGTAACATCCATCAGGTAAGTTACAGTAGCGTGTGAACTTCATGCCAGATGGACATGATTCCTTGTCCATTCAGTCCTAGAGTAGTTTTACAAATACAGTGAAGTTATGGGTATTAGAGTAGTACTTTGAAAAAGTAACTTCAGTCTTGAAGTAGTGTTCTCGAAGTAGTATTATCGAAAGTTAAAGGGGAGCTTAAGTAGTTAAAGTTTGGCCCTTTTAGGTCTGAATAGCACAGTTATAAATATTAAATTAATTAAAAAACTTTAGTCCCTTAGCATGGCCAAAATAAATGCAAAAGTTATAGAGAACAAAGACATTTTCATAAACATAATATAGTCCTACGCAGCCTTTCACATCGTTTAAAATTAAAGAACAATTCTTTGTTTTGGATGATCTACTTTAATATTTGTAGCTAAATTTTTACATCTCTTGTTTTGGCAGTGAGATGTATAAAAGAGCTCAGGGAAGAACTCGGATTGGGAAAAAGAATTTCAAGAAACGGTGGTTCTGCTTAACAAGCAGAGAGCTCACCTACCACAAACAGCCAGGTAGTTGTGTTTATGCTTTATTGTGGGGTCTTTTCCTGATTCTCGGTGAAGATTTCTTTTCTGCTGCTTAATATAACTCTAGTGAACCTTTTCACTAATATTACTGTAGTTTATAGTTTCTCACAGTGATGCACACACACTAAGGATATAGTAAATATTTCACCAGTGACATCATGTAAACTCCATTTTTTTCCTCACACATGCTCTGTTTTCTAAAAAAAGAAAAAAGAAATCCCTGGTAAATTTCAGGATTTTTTTAGAACTTAGAAATTTCTTTAACTCTCGGAGCCAAATTGGTAAGAATCAATGCTTAATAAATGAGAGTATTTCAGTGGTTTGCTGGATAACATCAGCCAGAGTTTTCCACAGTCACACTATAGATTGTGATTCCTATACAGTTACCACATTCATTCTAGTCTATTGGTCAAGCTAACTTCAAGATGGAAATTTTAATGACTTGGTTCCTGAGAAAGTACAAACGGGCTGTTTGCATAAAGAATGCCATCTTCCTACAGTGTGATTTGAGGGATTCAGAGAGGCAAAGTTTGTCCTTCAGTGGACTGACACAGTGCTTAAAACCTCCACCTTTTAAGTTGATTCCTTTGGGGTCAAGCATGGTCCATAGAAGGCCATTAGCTCCTGCTGGTATCGTAGCAAAAACATAGTATCTAAATCATGGACCACATTTCAAAGAATCCCATTTATTCAAGGTGATCAGGATACAAAGAAATTTACTTAACGGAAAGGAGCAGTTAAAGGGGGAATAATTTTAAAACCGACAAAGGTGCATACATATCTTAAATATTTACATATTTGTTTGCCAGATCTTCTGATAGAGAACCAAGATCTTTCCTTTGAATGTGGATCTATAGATTGGATTTCCCTTTGTCTTTCTTGTGCAAATATGCCTGTAATACATCAATTTTCTGGTTGATTTCTGCAAAGTGAAGCCAGAACTTAAGTACTCGAAAAGTAAGCCACGTAACAGAATTTTACTCGATTTCATGATAGTCACCCCTAATCTTGTACAGGTCTCTCACCCCCATATAAATTAACTTTATTTGTACAGGTGTGGGTCTCTTTTTTTGTCACTTTGCACCCGATTTTCAAATAAATAATAAATCTCTTGGTACAGGGCACTTATTTGGTCACTTTACATATATTTAAGTAAATTATAATTAGAATACGGAAAAATTGCTTAAACAGGTTTGAAAACAAACCCAACAGAGTTGGTAAACAAAACAGCCTAACCAATAGAAACAGTAGGATGCAGCCTTAATAGGTAGTAGCCTAGCAACCACATGCATCCAGCATCCCATCAGCATCATTCATTAATGTTTCACAAGAACATCGAGAGTCTCTGTTAATCCGTTAGCTCTGTTAGGTAAAGATCTGTTCAGAGAGTTTCCACCGTAAATTTTGTAATGGTAAAACAAACAACAACCATAGGATACTTTCAAGAGAATGTAGATTCAGTTCAGTAGAATGCTTCAGTGGAGATTCTTGAAGAGTACAGTGATAAGCAAACTTGTTTCATAATTCCTTATTATGGCTCAGCCAGAATGACTACATATGACTAATTGTATTAGTAAGATAGAAGAATCCAAAGGCGTTTTTACTTTTAGTCACCCAGGTAATTCGTTATGGCATATCAATAGTCAGATAACTAAAGAGCAATAGGTTATAGCTTTAGCCTTCTAGACACATTTTTAAAGCTAAATATGTTTTGAATGTTTTAGGAGTTTATAGCTTATGTTGAATACTAAGTAAGGAAATGCTCTCACATATATATAGGAGCTTTTTAAAAACAGCTGTCATAAGAGGCTAATGATGTTTACATTAACAGTACATTGAAATAAAATTTAAGGTAAGTTGGTTGTTCTCCATGAATAAATTAGCTATTTTTTCCTCATTTAAAGTATTTTCTAATCTAAACTAATATTCTAATGTGTTTTTTGGCTTTAGAACTTGAAGAATCAGGTGATAGCTTTGAGATCCAGAAAGATCTTTCCTCCAGAAAGATACAAAGTGGACATAGAATTTTGCATATAATTTCAATGAGTTTGTAGATCCAAAGTTCATCTATGCTTCTTAAGAACCTTTGTTCTAGCTAGTGATCCTATGGCGATAAAATTCTGTAGAATTTTTTTATACCTAAGCTGCCCTAGGTATAAAATAGACACATAGAAATTACATTGGAAATTTAACCTATTGGAATGGCCTTGGAGGAATAAGCTCTCTTACATGAAGTTTAAATATTACTTACCAAAGCCTACAGTTTTAAGCATCCATGCTTTTTGTTTTAACTATTTTGATGGATTTTTCCAAAATGTATTACATGCTTCCCTGCCTTCTAAAAAGAATTCATTGAACGTAAGTTAACATTTTCTAGATGACTTGCGGCTGCCATTGATAAAGTTAATATTATGTAGTGCTTTGATTTAGTGATGTTTTCAGGGCCGCTTATGAGTGTGTGCAGCTGTTTACTCCCCAGCTAAAATGCCTTGGACTGCTGTGCTTTTTTTGTGTTCCCGTGTTTGCTTTATACGGTTTTTCTCTATCCCCTTTATATTTAGGCTGTTACCTTAAATTTCTTGTGCTGTCAGTGAACCGTAACGTAACATCACACTCCCACCTCCATCTCTCAACTCCATTTTTTACTACACATATACTGTGAATGAGGATACAGGTACTGTGTTTGTTAAAATCATGCTTAAAATTAAAAGACTTGGATGGAAGACATCAGGACTTTGCTCTCTGAAGAAAATGCATGGGCTCTAGATTCTTTGGTTGTTCTGCAAATGTTTTGCTTACCTTTCTGTTTCCTTGCTGTTTCTGGATAGCCAAAACTGCTAGTTAAATCTCTTGCTACACTTGTTGTATGACTTCAGTGTGTGAAAGAGTGCCTCCCAAATTTCTGTAGTATGACTCTAAGTCATTGGGCCTTTCACTCTGTTCTCTTGCTGGACACTAGTATTCTGAATCAAGGATTTCTGCCACTTAAAATCAAATAGTATGGTCTTTTCCCAATTTATTGGAAACGATATTAATAGAATTTTCTCAATTTTAAGGATTTTTCCTAAGCAAGTTATTAAGTTTTTGATGCCTGCTTATGTAAATGCTAACAAGCAGTAATATGCAACTTACCTTCCTTACAAATATGTTAATGAGTGACAAATGAAAATTATGACAGCCATCAGTCATGATTATATTGACAGTTTTATGAACATGTGTGCTTGTGATTATGGTTTTATATTGCTATGTTGCAGTGTAGTCATCTTCTGTAAGTTTTTCTGGTTGTATCCTGAGATGAGACGAGGTACTGGCCGTCCAGCCTCTCCCTTTCTCATCCGGCCATTCAGCTGCGCTTCGCCAGACTGGCTCTTGCTCTTTCACCTTCACGCTTTTTGCATGTGCTCCACCTAGAAGTTCCTGTCTTTCCTTCTTTACCTGTGTGACATGTTGTCCTTTAAGCCTCAGATCAAGTATGAGCTCTTTGTGGAAGTCATTTATAAGCTTCTAGACACTTCAGTTGAGCTTTTCCCTTATTCTGTTTTTTTATCACCTTAGGAGAAACTCCTGTCACACCGTGTGGTCCTTACTTTTGTCTTTCTCTTCATCTAGTCTTTAAGATCCTCTGTCAGGGACCATGTTTTTACTACCTTCATTAAGACATGTAAATGTTTAAAAAAAAAAAAAAGACATGTTAATGTTTTTAATAAATGGTGTTCTTCAAAGAATACCATGTCTTCTATATGTATTACCATGTGAATTACATTAAGAACCACTGTTCTTGGTTTTTAAAATTTACACCATGAATACTGATAGATTATTAACAGATTCATCTCTGAAATTCCATTCTGTGTTCTCCAAACTTGATTAGATATTGTCCACTCCTGGGAGACCTGATATACACAGGTACATACAGCCTACACAGCTTCCATGTGATATCAAATATTCCAGTTCATGTAGCCTATGGACAATATAAAAGAAATTTCAATGGTGTTTTTTTTTTTTTAATTTTTTATGTTTGTTTATTTTTGAGAGATAGAAAGTGAGTAGGGGAGGGGCAGAAAGAAAGGGAGACAGAATTCCAAGCAAGGTCCTTGCTAACAGCCAAGAGCCTGATGCGGGGCTCAAACTCAAGAACCACGAGATCATGACCTGAGCTGAAGTCGGACACTTAACCAGTTGAGCCACCCAGTCGCCCCTTGATGATATTTTAAACATAAATCAATAATACATTTAGGATGACTTGGTTTTCACGTATTCATATTTTTACACAAAGGATTCTATAATATTTTTTCTTTGATAGCTAATGAACACTTCATTGTTACAGTCATATATTCATTCAATAAACATTTTATTGAATACCTACTATGTGCCAGATGCTGTCCTTGGCTCTGGAGAAAACAATAGTGAACAAAACATACCAAAATTTTTGCTCTCAAGGAACTTCATAGCTTAATAGTGATATATGATAAAAAAAATTATATAGTGTATTGGATGATCATAAATGAGATAGAGAAAAATAAAGCAGGGAAAGAGAATAGAGAATGATAGGCTTATAAGGAGAGTTGCAGTACTAAAAAGTCTAGCCAGCGAGGGCTTCACTAAGAAAATGACATTTGAGCAAAGACCTAAAGATGTTGAGGGAGTGAGTTAAGTGGATATCTGGGGTAATAGTGATGCATAGTTGACAGCAGCCAGTACAGAGGCCTTGAAACAGAAGCATGCCTAGACTATTCAAGAGATAAGAGAAAGCTCTTCTGGCTAGGGGGAAAGAAAGCATAAAGAGAGACCATGGAGAAGCTAGATATTTTAGGACTTTGTGAGCCATTCTTAAACTTTTACTCTGAGTCAAAGATGGAAAGGCATTGGAGAGCTTTAAGAGAGGTATTACATTATTAGACCTGTGTTTTAATAGGATTAATCATTCGTGCCATGTGAAGAATAGAATGAAAGGAGAAGGAGACCAGTTAAAAGGCTAGGGGCACCTGGGTGGCTTAGTCACTTAAGCATCTGACTCTTGATTTTGGCTCAGGTCATGATCTCATAGTTCGTGAGATCAAGCCCCATATCAGGCTCTGCGGTGACAGTCCAAGCCTGCCTGGGATTCTCTCTCTTCCTCTTTCTCTGCTCTTCCCTCACTCACACTCTTTCTCTCTCTCAAAAATAAATAAATATTTTAAAAAAAGAGGGTATTGGAATAATTCAGGGGAGCAAAGATAATGGCTTGGACCACTTGGTAGCAACGGAGGTGATAAAAATGGATCACATTCTGGATGATTTTAAATGATAGTACTCAGATGTTTTGCTAAAGGATGAGTTATCAAGCATGAGAGAAAGGCAAGTCAAGGATAATTCCAAGGATTTGGGCTTATGCAACTACCCTGATGAAGTTGCCTTTTTAAAAATAGACACATGAGCTCTCACTAGTGAAGAAACTTGTACAGCCATACCTCGGAGATTTTGCGGGTTTGGTTCTAGACCACGATAATAAAGCTAGTTCACAATAAAGTGAGTCAAATAGCTTTTTGGCTTCCCAGTGTGTATAAAAGTTATCTTTACCCTCTACTGTGGTCTATTAAGTGTGCAATAGCGTTATTTCTAAACAATGTACATACCTTAATTTAAAAATATTTCATTGCTTTATCCATTCATCAGTTGATGGACATTTAGGCTCTCTCTATCATTTGGCTATTGTTGAAAGCACTGCTATAAATATTGGGGTACATGTGCCCCTACGAATCAGCACTCCTGTATCCTTTGGATAAATTCCTAGTAGTGCTATTATATTACAACGGAATACTACTTGGCAATGAGAAAGAATGAAATCCTGCCATTTGCAGCAATGTCGATGGAACTGGAGGCTGTTATGCTAAGTGAAATAAGCCAGTCAGAGAAAGATCTCATATGTTATCCCTCATATGTGGAGCTTGAGAAACTTAACAGAAGACCATGGGGAAGGGAAGGGGAAAAATAGTTAGAGGAAGGGAAGCAAACCATAAGAGACTCTTAAATACAGAGAACAAACTGAGGGTGGATGGTGGGGGAGAGGGAAAAATGGGTGATGGGCACTGAGGAGGGCACTTGGGATGAGCACTGGGTGTTGTATGTAAGTGATGAATCACAGGAATCTACCCTCAAAACCAGGAGCACACTGTATACACTCTGTGTTAGCCAAGTTGACAATAAATTATACTTAATGAATAAATAAAATACTTCATTGCTAAGAATGAAATCTTACGATTTGCAACAATGTAAATGGAGCTAGAGTGTGTTATGCTAAATGAAATAAGTCAGAGAAAAACAAATACCATATGATTTCTCTCATATATGGAATTTAGGAAACAAAACAGATGAACATCTGGGAAGGGGATAAAACAAAAAGAGGGGAGCAAACCATAAAAGACTCTTAATATAAAGAACAGACTGAGGGTCGATGGAGGGAGGTGGATGGGAGATGGGCTAAATGGGTGATGTGTATTAAGAAGGGCACCTATTGTGTTGAGCACTGGGTGTTATGTGTAAGTGATGAATCACTAAATTCTAATCCTGAAACCCGCATTACACTATATGTTAACTAACTAGAATTTAACATTTTTGAAGAAAAAGATTTAAAAATAAAGTTGACCAAAGAATTTTTCATTGCTTAAAAAAATGCTAACCATCTTCTGAGCTTTTAGGAAATCGTAGTCTTTTTGCTGGTAGAGGATCTTGCCTCAGTGTTTGGCTGCTGATTAACCAGGGTGGAAGTTGCTGAAGGTTGGGGTGGCTGTGGCAATTTCGTAAAATAAGACAGCTATGAAGTTTGCCACATCACTTGATTCTTCATGAATGATTTCTCTGTAGCATGTGATGCTGCTGTTCGATAGCATTTTACCCACAGTAGAACTTCTATCAATATTGGAGTCCGTCTTCTCAAACTCTGCCTCTGCTTTATCAGTTAAGTTTATGTCATATTCTAAATCTTTTGTTGTCATTTCAACAATCTTCATGGCATCTTCGCAGGAATAGATTCCATTTCACAGAACAGCTTTATTTGCTCCGTAACAAGAAACTTCTCATCCATTAAAGTTTTATCATGAAATTACAGCAGGTCAGTCACATCTTTAGGCTCTGCTTCTAATTCTAGTTCTCTTGTTCCTTCCAACACATCTGCAGTTACATCCTCCACTGAAGTCTTGAACCCCTCATAGTTACCAGTGAGGGCTGGAATCAACTTATTTCTTCCAGATTCTTGTTGATGTTGATGTTTTGACCTCTTGGCATGAAACGTGAATATCCTCAATGGCATCTAGAATGGTAAATCTTTTCCAGAAGGTTTTCAGTTTATGTTACCCAGATCCATCAGAGGAACCACTATGTATTCCTGAATAGCTATCTGTTTCTTAAATGCCAAGACTTTAAAGTCAAAATTACTCTTGATTCATGGGCTGCAGAATGGATGTTGTGTTAGCAGCCATGAAACATCAGTCTCATTGTACATCCTCATCAGAGTACTCGGGTGATCAGGTACCTTGTCAGTAAACATTAGTATTTTGAAAGGAATGTTTTTTTTGTTTTGTTTTGTTTTGTTTTCTGAGCAGTAAGTCTCAGCAGTGAGCTTAAAATATTTAGTAAACCATGTGGTAAACAGATGTGCTGTCATCCAGGCTTTGTTGTTCCATTTATAGAGCACAGGCAGAGTAGATTTAACATAATTTTTAAGAGCCCCAGGATTTTTGGAATGGTAAACGAGCCTTGGCTTCAACTAAGTCAGCTACTTTAGCTCCTTATAAGAGAGTCAGCCTGTCCTGTGAAGTTTTGAAGCCAGGCATTGACTTCTCTCCAACTATGAAAGTCCTAGATGGTATCTTCTTCCAACATAAGACCGGTTTTGTCTTTGTAATTACCTTTATTAATTATCTTAGGTAGATCTTGTAAGTAACTTGCTGCAGCTTCTACATCAGCACTGTTGCTTCACTTTGTACTTTCGTGTTATGGAGGTGGCTTCTTTCCTTTTTCTGCTAGCTGCAGACCTTTTTTGTGGAGCTTCCTCACTTCTGTCAGCCTTCATAGAATTGAAAAGAGTTAGAGCCTTGCTCTGGATTCAACTTTGGCTTAAGGGAATGTTGTAGCTGGTATGATCATCTATCCCAACCACTAAAACTGTCTCTATATCATCAGTAAGGCTGTTTCAGTTTCTTATCATTCATGTGTTCACTGCAGTAACACTTTTTGTATTTCTTTCAAGAGCTTTTCAGTTGCATGCACAAGAGACTTAGCTTTGGGTCTGTCTTGGCTTTCAACGTTCCTTCCTCACTAAGCTTAATAATTTCTAGCTTTTGATTTAAAGACGTACAACTGTTCCGTTCACTTGAACACTTAGAGGCCATTATAGAGTTATTAATTGGTCTAATTTCGGCATTGCTAGGTCTTAGGGAATAGGGAGGCCCAAGGAGAGGGAGAGAGAGAGGAGAATGGCTGGTTGGTGGAGCAGTCGGAACACACAACATTTATCAGTTAAGTTTGCTGTCTTCTGTGGGCATAGTTCATGGCACCTCAGGAGAATTACAATAGTAACATCAAAGATCACTGATCACCATGACAAATACATTAATAATAGAAGGGTTTGACATATTGTGAGAATCGTCAAAATGTGATGCAGGCAAGAGGAGAACAAATGCTGTTGGAAAAATGGTACCAATAGACTTGCTTGGCGCAGCATTGCCATGGACCTTCAATTTATAAAAAACACAGTATCTGTGTAGCACAATAAAGAAGGACACAATAAAATGAAGTATGTCAGTCTGAGACTCATTCTTTTATAGATAATGATTATAAACTTGGATGAATATGAAAAACAATGCTCTGAAGAATTTTACCCTCAAAACATGGGAGCCATGATGGAATCTATGGTTATATGGCTTTTCTCTCTGAAAGCACTCCTGGCCAGTGCAGTGTGAGATGGCTGAAATTCAAGCGGGTAGCCACAGTTTTGTTGACTTGAGGTATCAAAAGATATGCTTCAGGACTGCCATAGGAACTGGAAATTGAGGAGAAAAAAAAAAAGGATGAGACTTCCATTCTATATATGAACTCTCCTGAAATCCTTGGGTGACTCTTCAGCTGCTTCTGCAGTGGCGAACTTCAAAGAAGTTACTGAAAAGCAATAGCAGAAAAGATTTAAAAAGATGAACAGAGATTTCAGTTTCTTTCCTCCCCAGGAGAAACAGTTTGGAATTTTAGTTGGGCTTAATTAAACAACCTGAGGTTTTCATTGAAATATCAAAAGGTCAGTGGCTCAACAGTAAAGACTATGTCTTCAGATTCAGAATAAAGTATAACCAAACCTCAGAACAATCAACTAATGTAGTTTGTACAAGGGAAGGTAACTGAATCCACCTTCTCTACAGTGTGTCATTCATAATGTCCAGTATACAGTGAAACATTAACAAGTTTGAGAAGAAACAGTAAAATAGGACACATAGCTAAGAGAAAAAGCAATCAGTAGAAGTAGACCCCTATGGGGCTCCTGGATGGCTCAGTTGGTTAACCATCCGAGCCTGGAGCCTGCTCCAGATTCTGTGTGTCCCTCTCTGCCCTGCCCCCCCCCCCACTGTCTGTCTGTCTGTCTGTCTCTCAAAAATGAAGAAACATTAAAAAAAAAAAAGACCCCTTTAAAATAAAAATAGTAGTCCACTATGTATTTTACATGTTGGAATTACAGACATGAATTGTAAAAGTCTTATAAGTACTTCAAGGATATAATGTAAAAGACAGTTAAGAGTAAAGAAATGAGGGATTTCAGTAAAAGAAAACCAATAGAAACCTAAATGGAAATCTAGAAGTGAAATATTTCAATTGAGATATTGAAGAAAGGTTCAGGGAACTTGAAGATAGATAAGTAGAAATTATCTGATCTAGGAACACAGGGAAAAAAGTCTGGAAAGGAAAAAAAAGTAGAACATCAGTGACTTTTGGAATAATATTTGGCAATCTAACAAGTGCATGATTGGTGTCAGAAGGAAAGTAGAAAAAGAGTAGAGCAGAAAAAATATTTGAAGAAATAATGTCCTAAATTTTCCCAAATTTGGTGAATAACGTTATTTACAGATCTAAGAATCTCAGTGAACTCCAAACATGATAAATACGAAGAAAGTCACACTTAAGCCTGCATAGTAGTTAAACCAGAGATCTATAGAAAATCTCGAAAGCAGAAGAACAGAAAGCAGAGTGCATGCAGAAGAACAGCAGTACAGTTGATAACTAACTTCTCATCAGAAGCAACTAAAGCCAAAAGACCATGGAATAGTCTCTTTAAAGAGCTGGAGAAAAAAAAACCCTCTCAACCTAAATTCCTAGTGAAATTTTCCTTTATTTTTAAAAAATGTTTATTTTTGAGAGAGAATGCACATGAGCAGGGGAGGGGCAGAGAAAGGGGGACAGAGGCTCCAAAATGGGCTCTGTGCTGACAGCAGACAGCCCGATGTGGGGCTTAAACTCATAAACCGCGAGGTCATGATCTCAACTGAAGTTGGATGCTTAACCAACTGAGCCACTCAAGTGCCCTGAAAATTTTATGAAAATGTTTTAAAAATTAAAATATCCTTTAGGATAAATGAAAGCCAAGAGACTCCATTGCAAACAGGTTTGCACTGTAGGAATGCTAAAGGAAATTTTTCAGGCTGAGGCAAAGTAACACCAGATGGAAACTTAGATGTGCAGGGAGGAATGAAGAGCATTGGAAATGGTCAGTATGTAGGTAAATGTAAGAATGTCTTTTCCCTTTTTTCAATTTCTTTAAAAAGCAACTGTTTATGGACAGGGTGGCTCAGTTGATTAAGCGTCCAACTCTTAATTTCGGCTCAGATCATGATCTCATGGTTCATGAGATCAAGCCCCATGGAGCCTGCTTGGGATTCTCTCTCTCCCTCTTTCTCTGCACCTCCCTTGATTGCTCTCTCTGCCTCTCAAAGTGAATAAATAAAACTAAAAAAATGTTTTTAAATAAATAAAATACCATTTATAGTAGTAGCTCCCCTTCCCCCCCCCCATACACAAATTTTAGGAGTAAATTTAAGCAAAGAAGTATAAGACCTCTGCACTGAAAACAACAGAACATTGCTGAGATAAAATAAAGGAGACCTACGTCATGTTCGTGGGTTAGAAGATTCAATACTATTTAAGAAGTCACCTCTTAAATTTAGCCCTCCAATTCATCTTGATTTTAACACAGTGCTACTCCAAACTCAGCAAGCTTTTTTTTTTTTTGTCATATTTACAAAGTTGTAAGATCACTAACTCCAGGGCATTTTCATCACCCCAGAAAGAAACTCTGTCCCCATTAGCAGTCACTCTTAATTCCTCCCTTCTCCCAGCTCCCAACAACCATCTGTTTACTTTCTGTGTTTGTGGACTTGGCTATGCTGGGGATTTCATGTAAATGGACTCATGAAATATATAACCTTTCGTGACTTTTTTCACTTAGCATAATGTTTTCTAAGCTCATCCATGATGTAGGCTGAGTCAGTACTTCATTCCTTTTATGGCTAAATCCATTGTATGGATATAAACCAAATCTTGTTTATCCATTCATAAATTGGACATTTAGATTGTTCCCAGTTTTTTACTATTATGAGTAATTGTGTGAACATTCATATACAAGTTTTTATATGGGCATATGTTTTTTATTCTCTTGGGTGTATATACCTAAGGATGAAATTGATGAGTCATATGGTAACTCCTAACTTATTGGTGGAAATAATGGAGATTTTAACTGAAACTGGGTTTCATTCATCTAATAGGGCGACTTAATGCACTCACATTTATTGTGATGACTATGATTACTTCTTTGTTTTGTGCTTTCCGATTACTAGGCTTTTCTGTTTATTGGATTTATTTTTCTTTTCCTGCCTTTTTATTGGAATAATTAGGCCCACACATGATCTTGATTGCATGCTCACACACTCTCTCTCTCTCATGAGAGAATTTGGGCATCCTATTTCTACTCTAAAATTAACAGACAAATTTAAACTTCCATGTTTATCTTAATGTCTACAGTTCATCAAAGTCCCCATTCAGTTAGGAAGAGAACACGATGCTTTCAATTCATTATTTTCCCCAGCTAATGGGAAAGCTAATGACTCCCTAATGAAGTTATCTGAAACTGTAACACTAGGTTCTCATTTTTCTTTTACCTTTATACATTACGCTGTAACGATTTTCTGTCCACACTTAATAGTTTTGCTGGTTTCTTTGCCTGGCACTATTTCTTGCATAACATATTTGCCTTTTCCTGCATTTATTATTTATTTTGCAAGAGTGCTTCCTCAAAAAATTCTTTCAATAGGCTTATGGCTGATAAATTTTCTGGGTCTTTGCATATTTAAAAACAAGTGTATTTTATCCTTACTCTTCAATAATAGACTGAATTTAAAATGATTTTCCCTCAGAACTTTGAAGATATTACTCCATGGTTTGCTAGTTTACATCTTGCTGGTGAGAATTTTGATACCAGTCTGCTTCTGTCTTGATTCTTCTCCCTAGGAACTTCTAGGACTTTCTTTAGTCTGCCGGTTCTAATATTTGATTCCCTACTGTGAGGTAATAGTCTTTTTCCTTCCATGCTGCTCAGCACTTGGGTCCTTTCAATATGGAGATTGCTATTTTTATCTCTGGGACATTTTCGTTCGTAATTTTCCCCCAAACACACTGTTCTGTTTCTGGAATTCTTATCAGGTATTGAAACTTCTAAATCTATCCATCTTGGCTCTTCTTTTAACTTTCTGTTTCTTTGTTCTTTTGTACTGTGTTTTTGGAGAGTCCTCAGTGAAATCTCTTACTAATTCAACTTGCAACTCATTTTAGTTAATGCTACTGTGAAGCTAACTCTAATGACATCATGGTAGCATATGTGCCTGGGAGCAGTGTGCCTTCTCTACATAATGCTGTTATAATTCACCCAGAAATGAACAAATCCAGCAAGTCTAGGGTATGTGAATGCTTTGTGTATAAAACAAATCTAAAGATAGAAACTTCTTCAAAAATTTAAAATTCTCTGGAATCTCTATGGTGTTACTCCACGTAGATCAGTACCTGAAGGAAATTTATTCTACCTCTCTCTTCCTAACATGGTACCTTCTTTGTTGTAGCTGTGTCTCTCCTTCAGGGTGCTGACTTTCCTCGTTGTTTGGTGATCTTTTTGGTGATTTGCTCATCTTTATGTTTTTATAGTCTGTTCACCTGCCCGAATGTTCAGTAGCTTCCTGCCAGCGATTGTGAGGGAAGTACAGGACAAGCTGCCAAGAGGCAAGGTTGCTGGTGCTCGTCTTCTGGTGCGGGTGCTCTCCTTCCCTCTGAGGGCCAGCGACTACCTGTGACACAGCTCCGCGGTTGCAGTCCCAGTAGGCATCATTAGTGCTAGAGCCTGGAACATAAACCTCTGCTGACTGTGCTGAGTACAGTCTGCGGGAGCTCTCCCAGGTGCAGCGTACCTGCTGATCTCCTGATGCGTGTGTGTGCGTCTGTGTGTGTGTCCTTGTGTCTCCAGTACCCAGCTGTCCATGTCCCTCGACTCTGGCTTGAAGCTCTCTTCTAACTACTGCTACTTCTGCAGACGTCTTTTCCTTCGTGTGGTTCGGGCTGTGGCTTCCTTCAGTTTACTCTTCCCTCCCCTCGCTGCCAAAGCGATTTGATCTTGTCTGCTTCCAGGATACTGCTGATAGTCTTTTCTTATTTTCTCTTGCGCTTACGATTTGTATTTGTTGAATTTAAATGTCGTTTCCCGAGAAAAGTTTTCCTTCATTACCCAATTTAAAGTAACTTCCCAATTACTTTCTACTGTATCACCTCAGGTTATTTTCATTATAGCATTCATCTCGACCTAGTATTTATATTCTGCCAGTCTTTCTAGACAAATGCAGACTTCATTAGGGCCCTTATATATTCTGTTTACTACTATATCCCAAGTGGTTAGAACAGTGTCTGGTATATAGTAGACATTAAATGTATGATAGTTTAATTAAGTAACTTTATCTTTTTAAAAAAATTTTACATCACTTCTGCTTGAATTACACACATTTTAGATTTTACGCCAGCAATCAGGCTTAAATAATTTGTGTTAACATCTCTGCCAATATTTTAGGTTAACCTTTATTAACCAAATAACTGTCTTTGGTTAGAAAGCTATACATTAATCCATGGACCAGTACGAATGTAAAGGTCTTAACCTCCAGCACTTCAATACATATGTCATTAAACTCTGTGAAAATAAAAGCAACTTTATAAAATGACCAGGAAAAGTCATAACTATATTTGCTTATAGTTTCTATGAATATATGAGGTACAGTCTATTCTGGTTAATTGTGAATCAAAATGCATCATATCATCACGATATATTAGAATGAAACTCCTTTAGCAAACTCAAATTTCTAAATTCTTAAATTAGGTAAAGGATTCACTCTTCCAAATAAAAATTCTACTCTTGTTCCCTATATCTCTTAGAGTAAATTTGGTAGTTCTAGTCATGACCAGTCAGTATATGATAGTAATGAACAATCTTTCAATTTCAAATCATAGTTTTCAGGGTTAACCCCTGAAATATTAGACTATTAAAGCAGAAAAATCCACTTAGGAACAGTCTGATTCTCTCCTTAGGCAAGAGCTCCCTGAAAGAAAACTCCATGCCTGGGCAAGTTTTGAGCAGGCCTCTCCCGCTAAGTATGAGATTTTTTCAGCCCCCATATGTTTGTTACAAAAGATAATATTTCAGTTTTCTACATTGAGGTCAAATTTCTTACCGCATTTTTCCTTAAAAAATGTTTTAAACTTTATATCGAAAAAAGTAAAGAGGAAGTCACTTTATAGAAAATAAGCAAAATTCATCTGTTCTATAAAACAAAGAATACTTACATGTGTATCCTTCAGAAATCTTCAGATTACTTATATTCCTGGTATGAAGAGGATGAGCATAAGCCTTACAGAATTAACCTCTCACATTTATAATTCTGATGGAAATGATTTTAATTTCGTTCTACTTTTATTAATAATTTAGGCAAAGATGCAATTTATACAATTCCAGTGAAAAACATTCTTGCTGTGGAAAAACTGGAAGAGAGCTCTTTCAACAAAAAAAATGTAAGTTACATAAATATTATTTTATAACTTTTTAAAGCTTTAAATTGGTTGAAAACTTTTAAGAGAGTGTTTTTGTATTTGCCATTAATCATTAATATTTTATAATTGGTGGCTAGAATGTGTCTTAAAATTGTCCATTATTGTTCCTGAAACTAAAGGAACATTGTCCATTGCATTCAAATAAAAAAAATTTTTTTTTAAGTTTATTTATTTTTGAGAGAGAGTACGAGCAAGGAAAGGGCAAAGAGAGAGGGAGAGAGAGGATCCCAAGCAGGCTCTGAGCTGTCAGCACAGAGCCCGATTCAGGGCCCGAACTCACGAACCCCGAGATCATTCCCTAAGCCAAAATCAAGAGTCGGACAGTTAACTGACTGAGCCACCCAGATGCCCCCACATAAAAAATATTTTAAAATAAATAAATTGTCCATTATTGTTGATGCCTTATATAATCTGTCTAACATATTAAGTTAAAGGTACTTTTCTCAGTACTTCCCTAATCTGATCTCTCAACTTGGCATTCAAGTCTTTAATAATATAGTCCCAACCAGTCTGTGCAGTATTACCTTCTGCTGCCACTGATAGATACTGAATACTCAAACCAGTCAGGATGATTTCTTTTCTCTCTGTATTTTCCCACTGCTTTGCCCTTATTCATACTTTTTCCTCCATCTGCATTTCCCTCCCTTTATTCGTAATTATATGGTAGTCCATTCTTTGGACATGTGTGGCTTCTAAAAATTATATTCTGTTATACTACTTAATACCATGTGACTCATATTGTGCTTGGAACTAACTTACTTGAAAAGTAACAATTCATGAGGTGCCTGGCTGGCTCAGTCAGTTAAATGTCTGCCTTTGGCTCAGGTCATGATCTCAGAGTTTGTGAATTCGAGCCCCTCATTGGGCTCTATACTGACAGCTCAGAGCTTAGAGCCTGCTTCGGATTCTGCGTGTGTGTGTGTGTGTGTGTGTCTCTCTGTCTCTCTGCCCCCCCATCAAAAAAAAACGAATATTAAAAAAGAAAAGTAAGAATTCATAAGATACCTGACCAGCAGTTATCTAGCCAAGTGAACTATATTTTTTTACATAACTTTTTATGTTTGTACTGTGTTGGTTTCTAGATTCTGTTACTAACTTTTTATCTTAATTGCCTATGAAGATGTTCCAAGTAATACATATGGAGAAACCGCTCTATGTCCAGGCAAATAATTGTGTAGAAGCTAATGAATGGATAGACGTACTCTGCAGGGTGAGCCGATGCAATCAGAACAGGCTCAGTTTTTATCATCCCTCCGCGTATCTCAATGGAAACTGGCTCTGCTGTCTGGAGACCAGTGAAAACGCTCTGGGCTGCAAGCCATGCACTGCGTAAGTTTCTTTTTGATTTAAAAAAGCAATGTTTCAGTGCGGTATATCAATAGAAAAATTCTGCCATAAAGTAGAAGGAAGTATTGATACATGCGGCAACATGGATGGACCTTGAAAACATGCTAAGTGAAAGGAGCCAGACACAGGCCATGTTCTGTATGATGACATTTATATAATGTATCCAGAATAGGTACATTTATAGAGACAGAAAGTAATTTAGTGGTTGTGATAGGCTGGAGGGAGGGAAATTTGGGGAGTGCTCATGGATACAGAGTTTCTTCTTGGGGTGGTGAAAATTTTCTCAAATAGTGGTTGGTACAAGTCAAAAAAGCGGGGTCAGGGTGCGGGGATGGGGTGGACACTGTTAAAATAGATACACCAGCCTGAGCAAGGAATGACTCAGCATTCTCTAATTGTATGGAACAGCCATTGTAACCCTGTCAACTTAAGAAGTAATACATTGCTTTTGTGGTGAAGCATAGATGTTATGAAAATGAGTTCTCTTGAGATTGGATTTGGATCAGAGTTGGATAATGACCAAAGCTCTCTTGGCCCCATTTTATTAGATTATCAAATGAGACTAGATTTCTGAGGTTCCTTCTGTGAAGTTCTGTGGTTCTGTTTTCTAGTCTCAGGCCACCAGCAGTTTTCAGCAGGTTAACAAAGTGAAACTTTTCAATGTCTTTAATTTCATTTTTACCATAGAGGTGTCCCTGCAGACATCCAAATAGATATTGATGAAGACAGAGAAACAGAAAGAATTTATTCCCTTTTTACCCTCAGTTTACTTAAGCTGCAGAAAATGGAAGGTAAATATACAATTAAAATACTTTTGTATAACCATGATCCTTCATTACCAATTCCTGAAATAATTGGTTTGGCATTATCTTAAAATTGAAAATACTCCTAGCTTTACCTAAATGTTACCTATATGGATATTGATAAACTCCCAAGGGAGTGTTTTTCAGAGATATTCATGAAAATACTGTTTCTGCATAAATGTGTTGTTTATAATTAATAAAATGGAAGTATTTGGGTTATCTGTGCGTTTCCAGCGGGAAATCTTCCCAGCTTGAAACACTTGAAAAGTTCTAATGTATTCTAAACATTACATCTATGGAACTCGGTTTTCTGATCAGAGATTTTACTGCTCCTTGTAGAGGCGTGTGGAACTATAGCAGTCTATCAAGGACCGCAGAAAGAGCCTGATGATTATTCTAACTTTTTAATCGAGGATTCTGTAACAACCTTTAAGACAATTCAGCAAATAAAAAGCATCATAGAGAAGCTAGATGAACCTCATGAAAAGTATAGGAAGAAAAGATCAACTAGTGCAAAATATGGGAGCAAGTAAGTATTTTTAAGATACTCTAAACATGTTTCTAAACGTTGTTTGACCTCTTAGCTACCACTCTGTGTGTACACGTGATAGGCAGGCCTCCTGCCTACCTTCATCTTCAGATCATCAGAACCCTTCTCTCGTGTGTTAAGTTCCCCTTTCCACTCACAGTGATCTTTGTCTTTGCAGTTCTGGTATTGCTTCATTATGTCGTGCTGTCGTTTATCACCACTTTTAATGTTAAAATTAATTATTTCATTAAATTGAATACTTAGTAGTTTTTGTTTTTACTGTTTGTTTTCTTAATATCTCCCACAGTGCCTTATACATACTAAGAACTAAAAAAAAAAAAAATCAGCTGTGAAAATGCTAGAAGTATTTTATAGTTGGTTCTTTGGACTCATCTCAGATGTAGGTGGATATCACAGTGGATAACAACAGCAACAGCTAACACTTTATTAGGAGCTCAGTGCACCACCGAGCACTGTCCCTAGTGTTTTCTATTTTACATCCTGTCACTTAGATTGTTTTTAGAATCTGCATTGACGTAGCTTAACCAATAGGAAATTTTTTAATCTCACAAATAAAGTCCTAACTTCCATAGCCGGTTAGTTCAGCAACTCAACACTGTCATCAAGGACCATCCTCCCACTAACCCATCCTCATCAAGATTTCTCTCCTCCTCAGGCTTTGTCCTCTTATGGTCACAGATGAGCTGCAACAGTTCACTATTTTTATATAATATCCAGGGGCAGAAAGACCTATTTCCTTCTTACAAAGAAGAAAGAACCTTATCAAAGGTTACCTCCCCTCCCCCCACTTTCCCTGAAACGCAGGGCTGCACAGTACCAGCACTTAGAATTTACATTTGCAGAGGTAAATAGGAGGGGATGGTTGTTAGACCAGCATATAAGTATTTGCCACAGTGTGCACTCTGTCACTCATCCTCGCATCAGCCAGGGTTATAGTCCCATTTCACAGCTAGAGACCCTGAGGCTCAGGGAAGTTAAGTGCTTTCCCAGGGTCATACATCTGATTAGTGAGGGGGGCTTTGAATCCTGGTGCCACCATTTTAAGTATTCTTTAAAAATTATGTGATTATTGGAGCACCTGGCTGGCTCAGTCGGTTAAGCATCTGACTCTTGATTTCATCTCAGGTCATAAACTCACAGTTCTTGAGATCAAGCCCCATATTGGGCTCCATGCTGACAACATGGAGCCTGCTTGGGATTCATTCATCCTCCCTCCCTCCTTCCCTCCCTCCCTCCCCCCCTTCTCCTCCTCTCCCTCTCCTCTGCACACGTTCTTTCTTTCTCAAAATAATTTTTTAAATAATGTGATTATTATATCTGTGACTTATGAACAATAACAGCAGTTTGACAGATGTAAATGTTGATGTTACCCCTGGATAGAAGGCTCAGTACATTAGAAAGGTTATTGTAACCATCCACATCCTTTTTGTTTGTTTTTTTGAGTAGGCTCCTTGCCCCAATGAAGGACTTGAACTCACAACCCTGAGATCAAGACCTGAACCAAGATCAAGAGTCAGATAGTTAACCAAATCCTGTCTTTTCTGTGATAGTGTAATTGGCTCTCTTCCAGCAGTGCTAAAACAGTTTTCTCGGAGTCCCCAGAACTTTCCATCTGATGTCCTACCCAGTGCTTGACCACCTTTCTTAAACAGCACCTATTCCCTCCCACACACACTATACCTTTTCCCAGCTTTATTTTTCTCTATTAAAAAATGCCAGTCTCTCTTCTACTAAATATCTTACTCGTTTGTTTTACTTTCCCTATGCCAGAAAGTAAGCTCTGTGAGAGCAACATTTTATTTTGTTCACTGCTGTACCCATAGCTTCTAAAACAGTGCCTAAAATTTAAAAGGTGATCAGTAAACACTTGTTGAATTAATGAAATAAGACTTGACATGAGAGATTATCAGGGTAAAATTATAAATACTTAATGGTTACTATGAGATATTTTGTCACTTTTTAAAATGTTCTCTTTTCTGATTTTTGAAAAATTGTTTTCTTTTATTTTCTAGGGAAAATCCAATTGTAGGAAAAACATCTTAGAGTATAACCAATTGATTCAGAAGAACTGGAAAATACTATTTTTGTTGGAGTTTTTCGATTCCTCATGTATTTTGTTCCTAGTATTTAAGAGCGAACATTGGCTTCAGTGTCACCTGCATTCACATTATATTTAATATTTAATAATTGAAAGTAACTGTTTGGGAATCCTGGTATTGATGCATTACTAGAGAGTTTGAAATTCAAGATTCCCTTCATATCTTATGTGTCAAAAGCCATGTGTCTATAACTTCTTTTTAATAGAAAGAATCTTCCTAAAGAAGCTTTGTAACAAAAGAACTCCTCCATAGCGAGAAACCATCTCTTCTTGTAACACTCCATGTTCTGTGGACCTTCACTACCATTAGTGCCTGCTCTATACTGCCAGTGTTTGTGTTTTACTAGAGAATCTCAATCCGTGACAATTCAGAGCTTTCCATTTAGTTCATCTAGACCCTCCCTTTCCAAAAAAGAAAAAAAGAGATTTTCCTTTTGTCCATTAAGTATCGCAGATTACGTTAGGGGCTTTAGAAACTGCCAGAGCACCCTTGAAGGCTAGTAGGTCCTTCCACCTATTTAAAGATGTAAACAGAGCCCAGACGGGAGGGACCGGGGCGCACGTACTGTTTCGTGCATCTTGTTTACATTCGGGATGAGGAATGGCAGATGAGATTCAAGGAGACCACTAAATTTTTGGTGTTGTTTTAAATATCAGGTACTCATTTTCTTGATTTGAGAGTTCGAGTTAACATGACTTGTAAGGACGTCTCTTCTGAAAAAGAAGAGACAGGAAACGGTGGAAGGCGGTGGTGGGGAAATCACTTGACTTCACCCGTTACTCTGCGTGGTTATTGTAAGGGCCACCATGCAGACACCCTCCTAGTGTGAGGTTGAGGACTAACTCAAGAACAGTCACTCGGCGCACTTTAATAATCTGGGCTGCCCCAGATTATACTTTAGATACTCTGTGGTATCTAATCTTTATGATCAGTTGAATGATCAGTGTTTAAGGAAATAGTTCTTTCCTCAAAATGTTTCTATTTCATTGCTGTTTTCTTACTGCCTGCTGGCCGGAAGGAGTTTGGGCAAGCAACTGTTTTAATTCTGTTTTTCCCTAACAGTTTACTTTTATCCTAAAAACTATAATTGTAAATAAGCAGTCGAAGCAAATTGCCTCCTTGAAGTTAAGAGGGATACACATTGCTTCATCAGTATTAAAAACCATGGTACTCTTATTGTCTTTTTAAATTTAAAACATTTTCTAAATGTGGTACTTTGAACCTTGGAGTATTGACATATTTCTGTTTAAAACTGTGACTTATCAATGTAAGTCTAGCTAGTTGTGCTTTTTTTGTTTTCCTGAGCATAAGCTATACTTCAGGATATACTTGGCCAATGATGTTATTGGTGAGTAATTGTTTTTAAATTATATTATTACTAGGGAATTTTTCTTAAAGACCATTGGCACACAATCAAAGGTGTTCCATAAATGATTGTAACTAAGCAATGTATTTCGCTAAATGACTTGTTAAAATCAATTGGTTTTATTTAAGAATTGATCCTAGTCTCCATTATGGTAGGTTTATTCCTGGCCCATTTAAAGACAAATTTGAAAAATTCCTTTAAATTTTATGAGCTTGTATATTCCATAAATTACACTGATTTATAAATGTGAAAGAATTTAACCATTTAATAAATTTCTCGTTGAATTTCATTCAGATTGAAATTTCCTTTTAAGAGTCTCTGAGGTGTTTACCTGAAAAGGACCGTAAGCAGTGCCAAGTCCCACTCATTGCTCTTTAGTGACTGTTTTAGCCCTCTGCTAGTTTTTCAAGGCAAAAGAAATATTTTTTTTAATATTTCTGACATCAAATCCCCGATTATGATTGTTTTTAAAGAGTATGGCATTATCAAAGGGACCAAGGCTGTATGTGAATACATAACTCTGAATTTGAAGAGAAGAGTTCAGTCACATAGTTATTTTTTTCACATGACAATTTTAAACAGCCTACTTGACTGGAATTAACCAGTTTGGCACAGCCTAAAAAGAAGTAATGTGAAATTAAATGAATTTTCTTTGAAAGTCTTCTGAAATAAGAGACCATGTCAGTAGGACCTGAAGATACCCTAGGCACTTGCTTCCAGGGGCCTCATTCCTCTGCTGTGACTTGTGAGTACTTTGATTTTTGCTACATGATGTGCTTTCCCTGCCTTTTCCACCCTTGAAAAATACATGGCAGCTCACTTCACCCTAAAAACCTAAAAACGCCTAGAAGGAAAGAAAACGATGATTTGGAAAAATTCTTGCCGTAAATGCCAGTTCCGGTTCTTAGTTTAGCCATTTCCATCAGCTGCAGTTTTGATGATCTGTTGTTGTTATTGTTTGTTCTGGGTTTTTTTAGTTGTTTTTTTTTAATAGTCATTTAGTAAGATGATGACAATAGCAAAGTTTTTTTTACTCCCAGGAATATAATTTATCAAATTGAATGATTTTATTTGCCAAAGAAATATGTTTTAATGTCACGGGTAATGGCAAAGTGTCAAAACTAGGTTTTCCTTATTATAAAAAAAGAAAGTGATGAATGATGTGGCTTTTGTTTGTTTCCGAAGCCTAATTTCATTCCTGTATCAGAAAGGCTCATTAGTGCCAGGTTTTAGAAACAGATTTTTTTTCTTTTTCTTAATTTCTTTTTTCTTTTTTTTCTTTTTTTTTTCTTATAGTAAAAGCACCTTTAATTTGTTCTAACGGTACATCCTGTAATGACAATGCTACAAAGCCTTTTAGGTGTCCTTACAGTATGTGAAAAATACAGGACTCATTCTAGAGTTAAATTACCTGTCTTGACTGATACTATTGGCTTCCATTTTTTTTAACTTGGAAAATAATATGTTGCTAGTAAATACTGGTTTTTACAGTGTCCAGTTTGAAAATGTAAGTTATCAAAACTTAATGTAGTGAATTTGTGTAACCATGTTGTATTGTTGAGAATGTATTTTTATTTAAATTTTATTTTCTTATCAAGAGTATT
Source organism: Paguma larvata (assembly GCA_030068075.1). Lineage (NCBI taxonomy): Eukaryota > Metazoa > Chordata > Mammalia > Carnivora > Viverridae > Paguma > Paguma larvata. The sequence goes on from CM057824.1 coordinate 35,728,720, forward strand.
ATAAAAATTAAAAACTTTTGTAACTGTCGCTTGGAAATAACTCAAATAAATTACAAGAAGCCTGTCTATTCTTTGTGAGACCTCACTTTCTTCCTGGTTTAAGAACTCTGCTTGTTTAAAATCATTATACCTTGCCTATTAGTAAGGGAGTAGCAAATGTGAGAAGTCCTCAGGAACCAGGCACTTAACTAGGCTGATTTTTGATGCACTGTGGGTCCTTAATTTGCTTATTCATTCATCAGACTTGTTTTGAGGACCTACAGTGTCAAGGCACCATGCAGGACTCCTTCATTCCCGATAGCCAGGCACACCTGCTGTATGGGAATCCGCTCCGCTCTTGTCTAGGTAAGTCATTTAGAGCTGACTTTTCCAGCCTCTGTTAGACTTTAAAAAAAAAAAAACAACTTTTTTTAATGTTTATTTTTCAGAGAGAGAGAGAGACAGAGCATGAGCGGGCGAGGGGCAGAGGGAAAGGGAGATAGAATCTGAAGCAGGCTCCAGGCTCTGAGCTGTCATCACAGAGCCCGATCCAGGGCACGAACTGTGAAATCATGACCTGAGCTGAAGTCAGATGCTTAACCGACTGAGCCCCCAGGTACCCCTAGACTTTTTAAAGTACCCCATGTTCCTCTGGACACAGAGCGCGCCGCGACGTTTCTGGCGGGCCCGGATTCCACGCCTCGAGGCTTGTGCACCCCGGTCGACCGGTGCAGTCTTAGGAGTGAGAGCAGCCCGAGGAAATTCCATTCTTACTCTCTTGGTACCAGGAAGGAAACTGAGACTTAGAGAGGTGCAGGTACCCTTCTGTCTGGTCGGAGTGAAAGAGGACAATGGAGAAGGACTCTGACACACAAGTGCCTTTACACTGGATTGGCTTTGTCTATGCAGCCCCGGTTCGTTCTGGTGGGATCATTGGCTATGCAAAAGCAGGTAGCGTCCCATCACTGGCTGCTGGGCTTCTTTTCTGAAGTTTAGCAGGCCTGGGTACGTATCAGCTGTCTGAGGATCCAAGGAACATTTGGGTTTTCCTGGCTACATCTGGAACCTTAGCTGGCATTATGGGAATGAGATTCTACTACTCTGGAAAATTTATGCCTCCAGGCTTAATCGCAGGAGCCAATTTGCTGATACTCGCCAAACTTGAAATTAGTGTATTGAATAGACCCCATCAGTAGTAGTCATGTCCCAGTGTGGACTCATGAAGAATTTAAAGACTTCCACTATTTTTAGTGTATTAAGAGAAAAAAGTACAGCATTTTCACATATTCTGACATTTTACTTTAAAAAAAAAATGACATTGAACTTTCCAGGAGAAGAAATCATTCATTATCATTACAGTCTTAAAGAGGCGGTGGTTTGTAACCCAAGAGCTTCTTATTACAGTTTGATTCTTGTGTATTGATGTTCTCTCTTCTTTCTGTGTCTATAGGTAAGGCCTCAAGGGGTAAAACGTTAGGTATGGACTTTGGGGACCCCAAGCCCATGCCCTACCAGAACAGTGTGAAAAACATCTGTTAAGAGCTTCAGGGTTTCTGCTCTTTGGCTTATTTTAGAGCACAGATCTACTTTGAAATTATGTGAAATGAAATATCAATGAAAATAAAATTTACCGTAAATAATTAGAAAGATAATAAAAATAATAAAGTACCCCATGTTCTACTTTTCTCAAAAAAGTTGGCATCAGAGTTTTTCTGGTTCCTCAGGTCCTGCACAGTAGCCTGCCCTGTAGCCTGACCTTCAGTGCCGTTCTGCTGGATGTTAGGATTTGACCATGTCGTGCCATTTTGCTGAGTTGTCTAGAGAATATAAAGTAACAGCACCAAAGACCGGGTTAGCGGGTAGCTTGTGCCCACAACGAGAGAAACCAGAATGCTCCCCCGTTAGTGCCACAGCAGCCTTCTGTTCCTTTCTAAAGGAACCTCCGTAGAATTTAGCCCCCGTGACTCCAGAAGAGGTTAAGGTGAATAAAGAGGAAAAAACAAGGTTGTGAATATCTAGGGATATTGTTTTTATTGAAATACCAGAATCCTGCTCATATTAGCTCATGTGTTAGAACTTGTCAGAAACATCAGTGACTTCAAGTTAGAGTCTGTGATGCAAACAAGCTCGTTCTTTCACGAGAGAGGGTGTCCTCCCCTTCCCTTTGCAAATGGCATGACTCCAAAAGAGGAGCTCCCTGTTAAGTAGAGGTCAAGTCGAGCCCCTTCGTGAGCAGCAGCACATTCAGGCGTGGCCTGCACTGCTGGATTCTGACTGCTGATGCTACTACTCCCACGTCTGTGGCCTTCAGAGAACAGCCTTTCTTGGTAGACATGACTTATTTCAAAACAACTGGCCGGTGTTCAGAGACTTTTGGCCTTGATTCCTCATAGGCATACTTACTTGAGCTTTGGTCTTTCGTGATCAAAAGGCTTGTGATTTTGGCATTTGACTTCTTAGCTTGGTGACCTCATTTGCACCATATTTTAAGTTTATGCCTGTATTTTATGTCAACGGCAGAAATGGTGTAACCTCTTTAATTAAAGTCCTATTGAGATTTGTTTTCTGCCTTGTATTTCAAATCCTCTTTGTTTTGTACACCCTTTGTGCTTTCTTTGTGTTGATCTACTTTTTGACATGAAGTTCAGTCCTTAGATATATTAAGTGTTTGCTCCTCAAGGAAGAATTCTTTTGGCTATAGTGAACAACTTTGTTTTCCAAATTTAGCATATTCCTTAACCGAGAACTGAGAAAGCCACACGGCCTGTTAAAGAAGCACTCTTCATTTTAGAGGATTCTCGGTGCAGGATGGGTGGTCAGTGACCCCTCGAGAAGCGTATTAGAATCTACCAGAGGAGACAGAGGGCTCCAGGGAGGGAAGGCACATAGTTTGAAAAGGCATTGCTAAAATTTCACCCTTGAAAAGACAAATGCACGTCTAATGTTGTAACTCACACTACCAAAACCGCTTAACACAATCTTACTGATACAGACGTGTAGGTGGGACCATGCTTCTCCCCTGGAGGTCCTTTTCAGTATGGAGCCTGAGATCTTTGTGAGGCATGGTTTTAAAGTTTGGGAAACACTGGAATGTGAGCTAAAGGAAATTCCAGATCCTAAGCCTGAGGCTCAGTCCTAAATTCTACATCAAAATATGTGTCAGAGGTGAGGATACTGCCAAATCACTGATTTCTTGGAGCTTACACTCCATGGGGAGAAGGATGACTAACGAAGTTATATAAATCGGATGGTAGTAAGTTTTCCGGAGCAAAGCAAGGAAAGGACACAGGGAGTGCCACGCGTGGGACTGAAGGCGTGGGCGTACCCTTTGAAATTAGGTAGTCAGGGCAGGCACTAGGAAGGAGATACTTGAATGAAGAGGTGAGGAAAGGGAGTCCTAAGGATGTGTGGGAAAAGATCCTCACGGGCTGAAGAAAAAATGCATGGTGTGCTTGAAGACAGCAAGGACATTAGGGTGGCCAGAGCAGAATGAATGAGGGGAATGGTAGGAGCCAGGGGCTGGAGGGTTTTGAGCGGAGTTGAGAGAGACCTCACGGAAGGCACGGGACAAGTAGGAGACCCAGCTGGCTACTATCCTAATTCTGTGAGACCTGGATCCTGGGATCGTGGCAGCTGGGTCCTCGGAGTGGTAGCACGGAGTATGTGAGGAATGATTAGATTCTGGGCATAGTTGAAGATAAAACCAATAGGATTTGTAGACAGATGGACAGTGGGGGAAAGGAGTCTAGGATGATCTAGTAGCCTAAGCAAATGGGAGAAAGGAAGATTTGTTTACAGAGACAAAAGACCATGGGAGGTTTGTGCTTAGATAAAGCATATGACGTCCATGGTAATGACTCCTAGAAAAGATTCATTTAAACCACCTAATAAGCACCAAGATGTATCGTATCTAGTTTTATACATTTATCATATCTTCCTCAATAGATTGTAAATGATTCCGAGGGTGAAGAGGGACTTTATTGTACCCGACAGCCCTTCGCCTTAGATGAGGGGACTTAATGCATATTCCATGAATGAATGACATACTGTGGCTAATGATGGAGCAGCAACAGCCTTGGTTGAAAATCACAACTCAACTGGAAACTACTTTTATGATCTTGGTCAGATAACCTCTTTGGGTTCTGGTTCCCGTCTACATGTACAAATTTTAAGTTTTTATCATCAAGAACAAAGTGTCAGGTGCTTGCTATGCATTTAACACTCTGCTAAACCCAGGAGCCCTAAGATGATGCCTTTAAGTTGCTCATGGTCAAGCTGGAGACCGGACCAGAGTGACCTGAGGATCCTTCCGTAAGTTCAATACCCAGACAACCCCCAAGGTCCCTCCCACCGGCCCCTCCTCAGCAGTTTGTGTTGATAATTTGATTCCTTCAGATCTTTCCTGACAGACTGTGCCTAGCATTTCCCCGAGGCTCCACGACTGAGGGCCAATTTAGCAGCGTGGCCAGACCCTGTAGACTGTATTATAATCATCTTCCTGTCCTGGTTATTCCTAGAGGAATAAGAGAGTCCTAGTTGTTAATGAAGTCACTGATTTATAAATAAAACAGCAATTTACAAATTTCCTGTGTAGAAAAAGAGCCTAGCATCCATTCAGTTAAAGAGGCCATTAGACTGAGGTGGCTCGAAATGCCATGGCTGCCTTTGTAATCAAGCCAAAATCTAAGCCTATCAATGCCTCAAGGTTACAAAATCAAAACCTAAGGAAAGCAGTCACAAACAGCCACTAGGCTTTAAGCCGTAGCCCGTTGATCGGTCCCTTTCCTAACTTCTGTACTTTCTCTGTGTCCCTCCCCAGGCTTCTGTAGGAAGACAGCTCCTAGCTACTTCCAGTTTGGTGCTGCCTGAATGAAATTGAATTTTGCTCAAATAAACTCTTAAAACATTTCATATGCTGCAGGTTATCTTTTAACAATTTTTTAGACAAAAAGCAGCCTTAAAAGAGCAAAGCTGGCATTGACCTGTGAAGGTGGTTTATTTGTATTCCGATAAGGAGCAGAAGGGACTGATAGTTGCATATTAATGTCACAGAGGACAACATTTTGGATGACAGCCCTTCCAGTGACCAAAGATGAGGCACAGATACAGGTATTTCCCCCCTGGCTGGCTTTACTTCTTAGAGTGAGCCCCTCCCCCGCCCCACCCTTTGTTTCTGAGGAACATGGAGGAAATTAAACCCCGTAGCCAGTAATGGTGTAATGATCATTTTGGAACTCATCTGGCACTTGGTGGTGCTGGTTTAAAAGAAAATAACTCAAAGTGCTAAATTCCAAAACCATCTGTAGCGAGAAAAATGAAGTAAATCATTCACTGCCTGACTTCCACAATTAAGTGCCCTACTGTATTTGAAAATTTTGACTTTAACATTTTAATTTGACATTAATTTAATGTTTTACTTAATTGCTTACGGAAAGAAAAAAGACTTGCTCGGTTTGAGAGGTGGAAATACTCAACCACTATTTGAAAGTCTCTTATCTACATCTTGAGAAATCTGCGAAAACCTTTACAAACAGACCACGAAAATGTAGTATGGAAATAATAACATAGCTGGTGAACAGGATCGAGGCACTGGTGGCGTGAGTCCTTGGTTCTGGGGGATGTCTGCCGCTGCAGAATGTCACAGAAGACAGTGGGATTCTTTCCTGCTGTTGGTCTGCACACCTCGACCTAGACACTCTAAGCGGCCCCCTGGTGCTACCTTCCACAGTCGAGTCAGCCCCCAGAAGCCCCCGTCTCTCCCCCGGCCTCTTTGGTGACTGGCTTCCTGGCTGGCGATAGACGACCCGACATCAGCTTCAGATTTCAGCCTGTGCCACACCTTCCTACAGCCCACGATGGGGCCACTGAAGGCTCCAGACCCCAACGATGTCAGCACTGTTTTCCCAGGCTCTGAGCTCCATATGGAACCTGCCGTGGTTGGCAGCTCCCATCAGCCCTCACAGCTGTGGGTGGACAAGTGTGTGACCAACCCCCCCAGGATCTACCCTACAGTCTCATCAGGCCTCGTGGATACGTGGCAGGTGGTGAGGACCCTGTTCCCACTTCCTGCGCTGAGAAGTCCCCCAGAGATCGAAGCTCTCCTTCCAGGCCTTCAGCTTCACCAATGCTCCTAATGACGCCTCTGTTCACTGCTGGATGCTGGTCCAGAACCCAAAAGTACGATCTGATGCTACCAAGGAGGCCTGTTCCTTCCACAGGGATGCAAACACGTTGGAACGTCTGGAAAATGCTGCCTTAAGCGGTACGGGTGGGTGTTGTGAGGTTACCTGCCTGGCCTCCTGGTTGCCCCATGGAAGAGCCCTGGGAGGCTCTGGGAGGGTCCCGTAGGAGGCTTCCAACCAGGTGACAGAAGACAGGTTGCCTTGTGCTATGAGTTGAGTCAGGCCTCTGACTCTAGGAAGCCTCCCCAGTTCACCGATGCTGATGACCTTGACTTCCACCCTGGGCATGGGCTTCTGGTCTTCACGCACTGCCGCTGGTTCAGGGCACAGAGCCCTGCAGCATATCCAGCTGCGGGCCCAGGAAGCAGGATCTGAGGAATCCCTAGCACCTACCAGAGTTTTCTAATAAAGAGATGTGTACCAAAAAAAAAAAAAAAAAAAGACAGAGAAAAGAAAATATAGGACACCTTTGGATTTCAAAGAAACAACAAATAAGTTTATAAGTAAGTGTGCTCCAACCCTACTTTCTCCAGATGCAGGGGTCAGTCCCACGGGAAGAACTCTTCCCTCAGCCAGCAACTGGGGTGGAGGGTTCGGAAGGACGGAAGACAGAAGGCTCCCACCAGGGAGGCGTCCTGTGAACTACAACCAGCAGGGCCTTCACACTTTGCTTATAAGGAGCTTATCTTCAAGCCTCAGGTTCCTTAGTCCCAGAATGGCTCAAGACACCAAGCAGGCTAGGGTGGACCCATCCTCCCTCTGAGCCTTCCCCTGCCCAGCAGCATCTCCTCCCTCCCACCAGCGAGCCTCTACCCCAGCTCCCTGCCTCCCGGCCAAGCCTCAGCAAGGGCTTCGCCTCCGTTGGTGCATTATAGGTCTTCCTCCTCAGATGGAGAAGCATGGGGGAATCCAGGCTGTGTGGACGGATCTCAGGTGTCCTGGCTCCATTCCCTGCCATCATGTCCCCTTAAGTGGAGTCCCCTGCAGACATCTGTCTGCACTACCTCTATAAATTGGAGGCAAAGGCCACCACTTTCCTCATGGGGTTGTGTGGGGTCAAAAGTGTGTGGCTAATCATAAAGAACAGTACCTGTAGGGGTGGTTACTCTTCTCTCGGTCCCTAAATCTAAGTCTGTCAAGGGGCCACCTACATTTGCTCTCTGCCCTCTCCCCTTTGGAACATAATGGATAAGGAGTGGGGTGCATCGTGAGGCCCCAGATTGGCTGAGGGCCCCTTTAAATCCCTTTAACAGAAAGGATTACCTGTGTGGGGTACACCACAATTAGTCCCACTTCAGAGTAGGAGAATGGCCCCCTCAGTTCCTTCCGGTCCAGGGACATTCTCTGAATCGTTTCACATTCTAAGAATTATCTTCTCAGAGCACCTTCAACACTTCCGCAAATTTCCATGTCATCTGAACTTTCATGACCCAGGGGTAGAGAGCCCAGGCCACCGTCTAGTCTCACCTGCACCTGCCTCAGTGCACACTCCCCCACCCCCACCCCAGCATATAGCCAGAGCTCCAGATTGCTAGACTCTGGTGCTAGACAAGGGGCTCAAAGCGAACCACAGTTCTAGAAGCGGGGACAAGGATGGGGGGCATTGATCCGCATTTTATGAGCACTCTTACGTAATTCTCGTAACAGCCCTGACACCTACGGAGAAACCGCTGCCACTTAGGGCAAGTGACTGTCCCGAGGAGGAGGATGTGGCCCCAGAACTGTCCCACTTGTCAGACCAGTAGGTGGAAGCCAGTGCAAGGCTTAAAAGAACTTGAAAGCAGGCCAGTGATTGCCTCGGCGCCGGCAAGTCCCAGCTCCCACCCAGAAGCAAGGGGCTGAGGAAGGCAGCCAGGCTCACTGACCAGCCTCCAGAGTGAGATCATCGAGGACCAAGAATTGGGAAGCTGGACAGAGAAACAGGAAGTGGCAAAGGTAGACCCCTGGGGAGGTCTGACACCACACAGTCCAGGAGTGTGTTTGTCTGAGTCCAAAAGGGCGCAGGGTGGGGCTGGTGGCGGGGAGGGGGATGCGGAGGACAGCCACAGTGAGGAAGGCCTACTGGATGTCATGGCCAGGGGCCTGGGCCAGAACCCAGAGAAACAGGGGAGCCAAGGTGGCAGCACCGGGGCCTGGGGTCCCTACGTCAGCCCTGCGAGTGCCCTGGGAGCCGGCAGTGCCTCATTTCCTAGGCCCAGCCAGAGGGCATTGTGTTGGGATGCGGCCTGAGTCAGCCCTGCCCTCCAGCTAGGAAGGCATCGCCACCTTCATTTCCCCACACTCTGTCTGCTCAGCTACTGAGGGTGGCTGCCTGACAGACTGCTTGGCCCATTCCAGGCCCAGGTCTCGGGCTCACTGGGCTCCCCCAACATGAGGCTTGTTCCCGATGGCTGCCTTCCTCCAGGCCTGTGGACACCCTCTCAGGCAGCCAAGATGGACTGGCGTCCCAGGTTCAGGCCTCAGGCTCCTTCCTGTCTCTGGCTCAGGCCCAGACACCCTGAACTTCAGATGGCCACGGAGAATCCAGAATAAACCTCTCCAGAGTCATCTCCATGGTGTGTCCAAATCTGGATACCTTCCAGAAAGTTGTCAGGTGCCAGGCAGACTCTTGACCCCTTGAGACAATTTCCCTTTCTCCAGGCCTGGGAACCAGCCAAGTGGCCTTTCTTACCCCTTGTATTGAAGCCCAAACCCCCGGGGGAGGGTCTCCTCTCAGGCTGCTGCAAGTCAGTTCCCCAGCTGTGAATTAACATTCTGGGAAGAAAGAGAAGCCTTAGACTAGTGTTCTCAAAGTGAGGTCCCAGCAGCAGCAGCAGCAGCAGCTGCCGGGAACTTGACAGAAACGCAAATGCTTAGGCCCCTGACTGAGTCACAGTTCTGAGGTGGGGCCCGGCCATCTGGTGTCTGGTCAGTGCGCCCTGCAGGGGATTCTGACAGTCACTCGAGTTGGAGTTGGAGAGTACCTGTTTGGCCATTGAGCAGGTCTGCGAAGGTGCATGGTGGGTGTTCTCCCTGACTCTGCCGAAGAGGGGACACCAGCCTCCATGTCCAGGGGGAGGAGAAGATTCCTGGAAGCACCGGGTCACCCCCCAAAGCCCTTCTGACTTACCCTAGGTGTTAACATTGGGCGGAAAGCCTGAAGCTGCATCAAAGCGGCGCAGGGCCACCTAAGATAAAAAATTAAAGTTCCCCAAATATTTTCATTGGGAGTACTTAGGAGGGCTCTACTGTGGTGCCTTTTACACAAATATTGTGAGTCACAATAACTGTGTTTATCTTCTTTTTCCTTCAACAAATAAGGAAACCTCTGTGGGGGTGCTGATATTTATTTATTTTTGGATGAGCATTGTGACGTTGGAAATATTTCGTTCGGGATTATAGAACCCTGGGGCTAACGCGCTGCCCCTGAGGAGGAGCGAGGAACTAACTGGTAAATAATGTAGACCTTCCCTTTTAACTAAGAAGACCTCGATGTGGCATTCCTTATCTTTAAGTGACATCATTTCAGGCATCTGGCTTCTCAATAAAATGTTAGGTCAGGCCAGTGGGATGGGAAAGGCAGTCCTTAGCAGAGGGCGCCTGGCCCAACAATCTCGAATTAAATTGCCTCTCCTGTGCCTCAGTTTCCCCCCCGTTTCACTGCCTTGTGGAGGAGCTCAGAAGCCAGGTGCAGCGGTAGACTCAGGCCTTTGAGCTCTTGGAGCCAGGCCCTTGGGAGGGTGGGTCCCTACAGTGGCTGCCGTAAACCTTCTGCCTAAAAATCCTACTGACCTCCACTGCTCCTGCACTAAATGTAAGGGGACAAGGCGTGCTTTGTATCCTGTGACAATAGAGCACAAAAAAGAACAGCCCTGTTAAAAAGCTAATCCATAAGAGTCTGACCCAAAAGAGGGGATGTATGCATCCCCTGACTCTACATTCTTCAGAAAAAGGCTGGATGCATGCCGGATTTAGAGAGAAGACTGTGGGGTTTTTTTAAATTGTATTGAAAGAAATAGAAACATATATCCCCACGCAGACTTGCAAGGAAGGCTCATAGCAGTGTTACTTGTAGTAGCCACAATATGGAAACAACCCAAATGCCTGTTACCAGGTGAATGGATAAACAAACCGTAGTTTATCCAAACAATGGAATGCTCACGCTCAGCCATATAAAGACATGGACTACACGAAACAGTAGGTAGGAGTGAATCTCAAAGTCTCTGTCCTGCGTGAAATAAGCCGGGCAAATAGAGCTGTGTGACTTATTCGTATGAAAGTACGGAAAGCACAAAACAATGTGTAGTGACCGAGGGCAGAGGCGTGGTTATCTTCGGGGAGGGAAGCTGGCAGGAGGGGTCGCGAGGGCACGAGGGAATGCAGGTGCTGGATACAGTCTCTCCTGACTGCAGAGCTGGTTTCGTGAGTGATTTTTCGTCAGTCAAAACTTACCAAATGGTACACTTAAAGATGTATACTTCATCCTATGTCGATAATACATCAATGAGGTTGAAACTGGTCATGTTTCTGCTAGAGTCCTTACTCTTCCTGGCTGAGTTGGAAACATGCAGATTTTTGTAGTGAGCTGTTGACACCAACAGAGAGATGAAAGGTATTCCAGGGCAAATGGTGTGTGTGTTTATAAGTATAAAGGGACAGGGAATGACAAAATGTGTCTCTTTCATAGTGACCATGATTATCAATGATTATCAACAAGCTGAGCATCTGTTATTTGCCAGGCTGAGCATTTTCCAATTTACCTGGTTGAACGTTCATACAACCTTGTGAGATGTTATTGAACTCGCTTCACAGAGCAGGAAACAAAGTCGAAGGGAGACTAAGTCCCTAAGAAGTAGCAGGCAGGTCCAGGGTTTGAACAGGCCCATAGCACTGCACTCTGAGATGTTACATATGACCATCTCCGGCTGGTCTGATCAGAAGTGAATTTTATTTTTGTGGTGCCTGAGTGGCTCAGTCAGTTGGGAGTCTGACTTGATTTCAGCTCAGGTCATGATCTCACTCTTCGTAGGATTGAGCCCTGTGTTGGGCTGTGCACTGACAGCTCAGAGCCTGCTGGAGATTCTCTCTCCTCTCTCCTGTCTCTCCCTGCCCCGCCCGCACAAGTGTGCTCTGTCTCAAAATAAATAAATATTTTTTAAAAAGAAGTGAATTTTATTTTATAATTTTTAAATATTTATTTATTTTGAGAGAGAGAGGGAGAGCGAGCACAGCAAGGGAGGGGCAGAGAGAGGGAGAGAGAGAGAATCCAAGCAGGCTCTATGCTGTCTGCACAGAGCCGATGCGGGGCTCAATCCCACGAACCATGAGATCAGTACCTGAGCCAAAATCAAGAGTCGGACACTCAACCAACTGAGTCATCCAGGTGCCCCTTAATCTTCCATTTTAATCTACAAATGAAGAATGGGAAGTTGAGGTCCAGAGTAGGTGAGTTATGTACCCCAAATGACAAAGCTAAGGAGTGGGAGAGCCAGGATTTGAACGGAGAACACTCGGTATGGAACGCTTGTCCTTTTCCTAGTCCCAGATCCTGCCGCCTCCCATCAATTTCTTGCATGGCCATTTTAACTTTTCTGAAGTTCCCTTCCAGCTCAGCCATGTGGGCAAATACTGAGCATATCTGAAGTCACCGTATCCATCTGCCACTCTTTTATTTTTTCCTCTTCAGACCACTAGTGCAGTATTTTCCAGTCAATACATAGACTTCTTCTTCCTTCTTTAATGGGCCACTAGGGGCGCCTGGGTGGCTCCGTCGGTTAAGTGTCGGACTCTTGATCTTGCCTCAGGTCAAGATCCCAGGGTTATGGAATCAAGTCCCTCGTGGGGCTCCACACTGAGCCTGGAGCCTGCTTAAGATTCTCTCTCTCTCTCTCTCTCTCTCTCCCCTCCCTCTGCCCCTCTCCCTTGCTCATGCTCTCTTTCTCTGTCTCTCTCTCAAAAAATAATAATGGGGCACCTGGGTGGCTCGATCGGTTAAGCATCCAACTCTTGATTTTGGCTCAGGTCATGATGTCCGAGTTCGTGAGATCGGGCTCTGTGCTGACAGTGCAGAGCCTACTTGGGATTCTCTCTCTCTCTGCTCCCCCCCAAATAAACTCTTTTTAAAAAATAATAAATAACATAAAAAATAATAGTAATAGCCATGTGATATTTCAAGCAGTTGGTGTATTATAATCACTGGCTCTTCCATTCCTCTACAAATGGTTTACAATAAACTTTTTTTAAATAGAAAACCATGCTACTTATCAAGGAACCAAGAAAGCACCTGGTAAATTACACTTGCCTCCAAAAATCACAGGGAGAACCAGGAAGGGCAGAGATGCTCTGATGGCTAGAGGCAGGTTATTCAGACCCCAGATCACGACGGGGAACGCCTCAGCAAAATCAGCTCTCTTGTCCTCAAGAAGGAAAGCAACGGGGTTTAGGGAAAAGCTCCAAAGTATTTCTCCATGTTGATGCTGGCAGAGCACTTGCCAAAGTTTGTTGCTACTTTTTGATAAAATAGCACATTTTTCTTTCACTCTCCATGAAACAAAGAGTATCCACCTAATCACTTCCTTGGGCTCTGCATTGGTTCATTATCTTGCCGCGTGGAATTTTTGACCACTCTGAATTAGGGAGGACTGGATGCTGATAGGATCCTATAGGTCAGGGGTCAGTGAATATGGCCCACAGGCCAGCGTGGCCCACCACCTATCCTACAGTCCATGAGCTAAGAATAGTCGCTATGTTTTTAAAACTGTGATTAAACACACAACACATATACTTTATCATCTTAATTATTTTTAAGAGTCCAGTTCAGTGACATTAAATACATTCGCACTGTTGTTCAACCATCAACACCATCCAGAAGCCCGTCTCCACAACTCTTGTCATCTTGCAAAATGGAAACTGGGTACACATTAAGACAGCGAGTCCTCATTTCCCCTCGCCAGCACCTGGCAACCACCATTTCACATTCTGTCTCTGTAAATTTGGCTGCTCTATGTACCTCATGTAAGTGTAATCATCCAGCATTTGCCTTTTGTGATTGGCATACTTCCTCAAGGTTCATCCATATTCTAGCATCTATCACAATCTCCTTCGTTTTTAAGGTTGAATAACATTCCATGGTATGTATACACAATATCTTGTCTATCCATTCATCTCTCAGTGGACACTTGGGTCGTTTCCACCTTTTGGCTACTGTGAATAATGCTGCTATGAATATAAGTATACAAATAATCTCTTTAAGGTCCTATTTTCAATTGTTTTTAATATATACCCAAGAGGTACCTGGGTGGCTGTCGTTTCAACATCCAACTCTTGATTTTGGCTCAGGTCAGAATCTCACAGTCCTGAGATTGAGCCCCAGGTGGGGCTCTGCATTGGGCATGGAGCCTGCTTGAGATTCTCTCTCCCCCTCTCTGCCCCTCCCCTCCTTGTGCTTGCTCTATCTCAAAAAATATATATGTATATGTGTATGTGTATATGTATAACCAAAAGTGAAATTGCTGAATCATATAGTAATTCTATTTTTAATTTTTTGAGTAACCACCATCCTGTTTTCATAGGGGCTGGACCACCTTACATTCCCACAAAAAAAATGGCTGTACAAAAAAATTGTCTGTTTCAATTTCTTTATATCCTCATAACACTTATTTTTCATTCTTGTGATAGTAGCTATTCAACACGTTTTTTTTTTCCTATACACTTTTAAATGGTGGAAAACTCAAAGAGATGGAACCACTGGAAACGGGCGTGTGGTCGTGGTCCCTCCCGGTCATCTCTAGCGTTGATAGATTTTTCTGGGGGTACTGAGGACTTGCCAGCAGTTTCTGCAGCAATCAAAAAGACTGGGCACCAGAGAATTCCAGAGCCAGAAGACATTTTGGAATTCACAGAGCACAGAGTTTCTGATTCATTAGGTCTGTGACCGATTCCAAGATTTTGCATCTGTAACAGTTTCCCAGCTGGTGCTGATGCAGCTAGTCTGGGAACCACACTTTGAGAACTGCTAACCCACAACTTGATATTCAAGTGTGGTCCACGGACCAGCCACATCAGCATTCTCCAGAACTTTTTAGAAATGTGGGATTTCAGATTCCACTGTAGACCTGCTGCACCAGAATCTCGTGCTGACAAGCTCCCCGTGCAGTTTGTGTGCACACTAAAGTTTCAGAAACATGGATCAATCTCGCTCATGTTGCAAGTGAGGAAAATTAGAGTGGTTGAACCCCCTGCTTGAGGAAGGGGAGAGCCGATTCCTGATGTGTGCCCTGGCGTGTCCTTCCACACACCAGCCTCTCCACCCTGGCTGCATGGGAGAATCACCTGCGGAGCAAACGCCTAGTCCCCGACCCCAGCCCAAAGATTCTCATGGAATCAGTCTGGAGTAGGGTGCTGGGCATAGGCATTCTTTGAACTCTCCCGGCTGATTCTAAGGTATATCCGGGGTTGAGAAGCACTGAGCCCACACTGGAGCCTCCATTTTTAATATCATCATCCTATTCACCTTATTGAAAAACTACCTGAAGTTTGTTTTCAAGAGTCCTACTCCTGAGACTCTCATTGGAAAACATTCCTCACGCCTTTTAGTTACAGTCTTCATTTGGGATTTTATTCCTGATTAGAACATGTTCCAGAAACACTTGCAAATAGTTCCAAAGCCAGTTCTCACTGAATCTCCTACACTAGTGCTAATATATTTCAGATGCATACAACCTCGGGAAAAAGTCCTCTACTCCCTAAGCATACCTTAAAAAATTCCCTCCTTCCTAACACAAGGGTCCCACTATTTCTTCATGGAAGAGTTTGCCTCTTTCTTCCCTAGGGACCCAGTCAGTACTGAGTGATGGCTACAGAAAGAGCAAGCAGAAGAGGGAAGCTTCCCAGGAACTGTAATGACCTGGGGAAGGCAGTGGCTCCCCTCTCAGGGTCCACAGTCACTCCCCTAATCCGCCAGTCAGTGCTGGAGGAAACAGAAACACAGGTGGAGTTAGTGGAGGCCAAGGTTAGTGAACTAGCAACAGTTCCAAGTCTCTTGGTGCTGCAGTCTGCATGCAGCTCCTTGCACCTGAACTTTTATTTGACCCACTAGGGATGGGAGGGCCTTAAAGCTTTAGCTTAGGGGTATTCTGCTAAAGGCTGCTCACCAAAGATTACTAGGAGCTCACCTGCAGTAAAAGGAAAAAAAAAAAAAAAAAAAAAAAGGTTGGGTTTACGGCTTGAGACAGCAGAGAAAGCCCCCAGAGGTTCAGGAGGGAGGTGGGAGGGACTTCTTACAAGATCGGCAGTGTGCTGGGTGACACCTGGGAGGCACAAGTAAGGGGGGGGGGGGCAGTCCTAGATGTGTGCTATCAACAACAGAGCAATTTGGGGGCACCTGGGTGGCTCAGTTGGTTAACTGAGCTCCAGTCATGATCACACGGTTCATGAGTTCAAGCCCCGCATCAGGCTCTGTGCTGACAGCTCAGAGCCTGGAGCCTGCTTCCCATTCTGCGTCTCCCTCTCTCTGCCCCTCCCCCACTCGTGCTCCGTC
Organism: Paguma larvata; assembly: GCA_030068075.1. Taxonomy (NCBI): domain Eukaryota; kingdom Metazoa; phylum Chordata; class Mammalia; order Carnivora; family Viverridae; genus Paguma; species Paguma larvata. The sequence continues at coordinate 35,744,398 of CM057824.1, forward strand.
TCTCAAAAATAAACAAACAAACAAAAAAAAAAGAACAGAGCAATTTGATAATTGGACATCTGATCTTATCTGGAAGGCTGAGCACCAGCGTTCCTGCAATTGACGAAGGAGCCGGAGTCATTTGATCAGACTCCTCAGAAGAGGGGGTCATTTCCTCACTTTTGCGCTTGGAGAATGGCCATGTCTGTCTTGTTCTCAACCTGTTGGAGGGTGGGGGGCTTGTCAGAGCATGGCCGAGCTGCAGTTAGGAAACCACCATCTGGCTGCCAGCAGGGCTGGTTGTCACGTTTTCAATTCAAAACCTGGTGTCCTTCTCAAAACCCTGAGGAGACTATGTCTTTCTATCTTGTCTCTAGAATCCCTGTTCTCTTCATAGCAGTTACTGTGCCTCAGAGACGGGTCAAGAATACAAATTCTAAAAATCCCAATAAAAACATAAAGCGTGTTCACCGCATACTTTTTAAGTTTTGGAACCGAATGTCTGCGTATTTTCTAAAGATGTCCAGAAGTTCTTGTTTCTATGCATCTCTATTCTACTGTGGGCAACAGAAATCTGAGCGACTTTCCCTTAAATAAATCAGGGTAGTCTTTTCCTTCTGTAAAGAGAAAACAGAGAGGGCAGCCCGGACAGGGTCAGCTGCTCCCCGGAGCTGAGACCCGGACTCCTTCCATCCACCTTCTCAGCCGTCCAGACTTGCACTGATGAATCATTGATTATGTACGGGGCAGCAACTTCACCTTCAGCACAAGGAGCGTATTCCAAGCCAGAACAAACAGAAGAACAAAAGACAAAATCGCACGCCACCTGGCTCCTTTTAAAGAGCTTTCTAAAAAAAAGAAAAAAGAAAAAAAAGCTTCCGCTCCTGTCATCCCCAGTACTGTGTCACATGACTGCCCCCTACGCGAGAAAGCCTGGGGGGTGCGGTTTTCCTAGCCCTGCCGGCCGGGCTGGCACCCATGCTGACACTGAGCTACATCAGCAAGGTAGAAGCAGAGAATGGATAGTAGGACGGCTGTCGGCACCTCGGCCAGCTTCGCAGGAGCCCAAAACACAGGTTTCACCTCTCTGGTATTCAGCCCATGTGAGTCACAGCTCGAATTCTAACAACCGTGAAATGAGTTCCAGGCTGCCCCTGATTTACAAATGCTTACGGTATGAGGAACGCACACAGTACTTGCAACCTGCTGTCTCTCTCACCCAATGCCCCAGTTCTCCCTGTGGCTCTGGCAGCTGGCCCAGACTGTCCTTCTCCCAGTATCCAGCTTCCCCTTTTTCTGGAAGGAACAGAAGCTCCCATTTTTAGCTGGGCACATGTCTGCCTGGAATAAAGACAGTATTTTCCATCCTTTTTTGCAGCTAGATATGATCATGTCCATAAGTCTGGCCGGTGGAACCTAAGCAAAGGGGTCCCATGCAGTTTCTGGGAAATGTGCACTTCTGCGTCCACCTCTCTGTCTGAAATGTGGACAAAATGGCTGGAGCTCAGAAATCATTAAGGGCCGTGAGGTGGAACTCACACACTGGCTCAGCAGAGTAATAAAGTAAAAGGAGCGTGGATTCCTCATGATCTTGAAGCTTCTGTAGCAGCCCTGGACGGCTTATCCATGGACTTCATGAAAGGGGAATGAACTTCTATATGGTTCTAACCAGTGTTCGTGGGTTTCTGTCACTTGCAACTGAACTTCATCCTAGTGTTACATTTCCTTTAGGACCCTCTCCGCTGTGCGTAAGGATTCCTCATCTCACACGTGGTGATCCATCTAGTTTCTGACCCTTACTTTGTCCCTGTCTTCTGGACCATGGCCTTCCTCATCGTTCTCGGCTCCTTAAGCATGTGCTTTGAATCTCAGTCAGGGACCTGTAAGTGTACTCTTTCCCCCAACTCTGTGCTTGTCCTCCTTCACTGCCCCTCTCTAGTCGTGTCCTAGGAAGACTGGACTAGGGCCCTGTGGTGGAGGAAGACAGGGGGGAGGTGCAGGAGGAGGGGGAGAGGAAGAAGGGGGAGAGGGAGGACGCACAAAGTAGAATTAACCCAGGAGCACGGACTCACGGGACATACTCACTGGAAAGTCATGTCTGTCCAAACACAGGGTCCCTCCCTGCCCTTCCGTACCTTTCTCTTCGTTTTGTGCCACAAATGTCTTCCATTACAGCCATTTGAGTTTAAAGTACACACTTAGAAACACAACTAGCCCTGGAGGAGAAAGGACTATTTTCCATTCGCAGTTTACTGTGAATTAGTTTAATCCACTTCCTTTTTTAATTCATTCTTCCATTAAACATCCATTAAGAGCCTACTTGAGATCCGAAGAGAGAGACAGGTCGTTTATTATTCGACTGTTCTGGAGATCAGAAGTCCCCCAAGGGTCTCACTGAACTCACGTCAAGGGGTCAGCAGGAGGTCAGCAGGGCTGGGGTCCTTTGTGGAGATTTGGGGAGACTCCATTTCCACAGCTATTCAGCTCCTGGAGGCTGCAGGAATTCTTTGCTTCGTGTCCCCTTCCTCCATCTTTAAAGCCAACAACACTGGGGTCCTCCTCACTGCAGGTCTCTGACCGCAGGGGAGAAGTTTTCTGGGCCAAGTGTTCTCAGACTCAAGGGATTAGTTTCCTTGACCACCACCTCCTCCCTGTCCCCCAGGGCCCCAATCAAAGGTAACAGTCCTATCTCAAGGTCTGTAACCTTAATCACATCTGCCAAGTCGCTTTTGCCATCGAAGATAAGAAATCTACTGGTTCCCAAGACTAGAACATGTAGGTCTTTGGGGGCCTTTACTCTGCCCCAAATCCTTAAGTTTACAAGCCCAAAGCTGTGGTAGGGGCCCCTCCCTAAGGAGAAAGAAAAAAGGGAGAGATGACTTCAAAGTCGCCTGGATATGCGCCTAGGTGCCTACATCCCCCCATGACCTTGTAAACTGCATGTTTAATCAGGCTGCATGTTTATGTGTGTTGCTATATATGGGAGACAAAGAAATAGAAAACGTATAAAAAAACCATGCCAGGTGATGTTGGCCGGCCCTTCCTGGATAAAAAAGCCTCCGTGTCACGTCTCTGTGCGAAAATCCTGCTACAAAGCCACTACCCACAGCCAGATTTGTTAAAATCCTTTTTCCTCCCCCATCCACTCCCAAAGCTGCAACCGCTTTCCCTTCTCCTCTTTAATATCCACCTCCAACCCCCCAAAAAATTCTGTCACAGGCCCAGCCCTGAGCTGCCTCCTTTATCCTGGCGCCCCCTTCCTGCAACGGGAACGCGGTGTGCGGGCGGCAGAGTCCCGGCGCCGTGGGACGCGGCTACCTTTGGCGACCTCTGCCCCGCCTCAGACCCCACTGATGGCCAGGCACACGGGTCCCCAGCTTCCGTCTCCTTCCTAGACCTCGTCCCTCGTAGCCCCACTGGCTGTGACGGCCTCGACCCGCGGCGAGGACACTAGGAGCTCTCCACGTCCGACCCCAGGCCCACGAACCCTGGAGGGAGCTTTCCCCGCCGCCACGCCTCCCCCCACCCCCTGGCGGGCCGCCCCGGCAGCGCTCGCGGCGGCGGTCTCCATGGAGCGCGGCGCACGCGGGCAGCCGGCCGGAGCGGACGCGGGGGCCGGGCGCCCGAGTGAGTGCGGGGCGCGGGCCGGCGGCGGGGTGGCGGGGTGGCGGGGTGGCGGGGTGGGCGGCCGGCATTCGGTCCAGGGGATACTAAACTGTGGCATGCAGCTGGAGCCCTGGAAGAGGGAGCGGAAAGCAGCCCCCCTCGCCCTCCCACTCCTTAACCCCTGGGACTCCGGGGTGGGGAGAGGAGGGGTGAGCTGGGCGAGCCAGAGACTCCCTCACGCTCTTCTCCCCCTGTATCTCGGGAAGAGTGGGCCCTCCTACCCTTACTGTCTCCCCCGCAGCCCTCACCCCACACTCCCAGCTCCCAGAAAGTCACAATTAGCAGAGGCTGGGGCACCTCCTCCTTAGGCCTCCTATAAATATTCATTATGAGTCAGCCCGTCAAGGCGGGCCTTGAGCCCCCGGGTACTTGCTAACCTGGGCCCCACAAGACTGCGCGTGATCAAATAGTAAGAAAAACTCAAAATTTCAGAGACCTTACTAGAGTATTTATAGAATATTATGTGTGTAGCTTGTGCCCCTGTAAATACCCAGCAAAGGCTGCGGAGAAATACTTAGTATTGTCAACAGTAATATTCTACAGTACCAGTCTTAGCTTGGGCCGCCTTCACAAAGCACCATCGAGCGGTGGCCTGAACAGAAGTCTATTACTTACACTTCTGGAGGCTGGGAAATCCACGATCAACGTCCATTAAGGCAGATTTTCATTTTGAAGCCTTTTCTTGGCTTGTAGGTAGCAGCCATTTCAAGGGAGACCAAATAAACTTTCTGGTGTCTCTTCTTAAAAGGGCACTAATCCCATCGTGGGAGCCCTGCCTTCATGACGCCATCTAAGCCATCTAACCCAAATCATCTCCCGAAGGCGGGGGTCTCCAAATACCATCACACCAGGGATAAGACTTCAACACAGGAATTTGGAGAGGAGGAGACAAAACCTTCAGTCTATAGCAGTGTCTTTTAGGTGGTGTGTGACAGTGGTTAAGAATTTGGGCTCCAACGGCGCCTGGGTGGCTCAGTCGGTTGAGCTGCCGACTTCAGCTCAGGTCACTATCTTGCGTCTGTGAGTTCGAGCCCCACATCAGGCTCTGTGCTAATGGCTCAAAGCCTGGAGCCTGCTTCGGATTCTGTGTCTCCCTCTCTCTCTGCCTTTACCCTGCTCATGCTCTGTCTCTCTGTCTCTCTGTCTCTCAAAAATAAATAAATGTTAAAAAAAATTTAAAAAGATTAAAAAAAAAAAAGAATTTGGGCTCTGGAACCAGGCTGCCTGAACTTGAACCCCAGCTGTACCACTTACCAGTGTTTGCCCTTAGACAACTCACTTCCCTCACTTTGTGTCAGGTACCCCGCCTGACCATTCAGTATGTGCCAGGCTCTGTTCTGAGCATCCATCATGTACTAATTCATTGTTCCTCATAACGATTTTTTTTTAAGATTGTTTTTTTAACATTTATTTATTTTTGAGAGACAGAGAGAGCGCAAGCAGGGAAGGCCAGAGAAAGAGCAGAACAGAGAATCCGAGGCAGGCTCTGTGCTGACCGCAGAGAGCCCCACGCGGAGCCTGAGCCCATGAACCCATGAGATCATGACCTGAGCCAAAGTCAGACACTTAACTGACGGAGCCATCCAGGGGCCCCTATTCCTCATAACAATTCTTTATCATCAGCAGCATCCCCGTGTTACTGAAGAAAAAACTTTGCATTTAATTTGCATTAAATCCTCTCAAATACCACAAAGTTTATTTTCCCACCATTTTTAGAGATGGAGAAAAATGGGGTCCGGGGAAGTGAAGTCGATTACTCACAATCACTCTACTATCAGTTGGCAGACACAGGATTCAAACTGGTTCCTCTTGCAACAAAGCCTGGGCCTCCCCCTCCACATACTTACCAAAAACAGTTTAGGGGGCCAACAGGCCCAATCCTGTGCCCAGCTGGAACAAGTCACTTCTTTCCCTTCCCAGGATTCATAAGGAGTGTCCCTTTTAATGTAACACAATGCACACATTTTTGGATAGTCTCTCTCTGTCAACTTTCCCAACTGGAAAATCTCTAATAATTCCCATAAACCTTTGCCTCTATGAACGCAGTTCAGAGACCCAGCTGTTACCTTAAGTTATTGTAACCGAACCAACGTGAGTTCCATCCTTGGTGAGTCCCAGATACACCAGGTAGATTTGCCGCCCAAAGTAAACTTTATTTGCAGCAAATAAGGAGATCACAGGACATAGCTTCCGAAGTGTGACTTCCAAGGAGAGAGTGATTAAGTTCTTTCTGTTTAGGGTTAGGATGACTAGTTAGGGAGGCCTTGTCATGGTATGTGAGGCGTAAGGTCACATATGCACCTTAAGGAAACATGCCTATACATACATTGCATGTTATGTAAATGAGTCTGAGGCTCTTCCTTGGGGGGGAATTCTAGTATTTTAATGAGGTAAAGGTAATTGCTTGTCATCTGGAGGTGCATCTGCGCAGCCAGGTGGGGGTTTAGTTCCGTCTGGGTGGTCTGGGGCAGTGGGAGGGGTTGTCAGGGCAGTCACCGTCCCCAGAGGGGTGGTTTCTGGTTTCATTTGCCTGAGTTAAGCTGGAAAGAAGAGCTTGAGGAAAAATGTGAGGCAAGCGTTGGTGAGTACAGGTTGGCGGGCAATGAAGGCCAGGTCCTGGGGTCTAGCAGGTGGCACATGGAGGGACCTTTCAAGGTTGAATAATTGAAAGGACAAATCAATACTGATTGGGTGGCTTCCTGTGCCCAACAAAATAGTAACCTCGAAAGTAATAATAAAGCTTATTGAGCACTTCACTATGTACCAGGCATTGTGCTAAGTGCTTTATTTTTTAAAAATGTTTGCTTATTTAAAAAAATTTTTTTAATGTGCATTTATTTTTGAGAGAGAGAGACACACAGAGCATGAGTGGAGGAGAGGCAGAGAGCGAAGGAGACAGAATCGGAAGCAGGCTCCAGGCTCTGAGCTGTCAGCACAGAGCCTGACACAGGGTTCAAACTCGTAAACCATGAGATCATGACCTGAGCCGAAGTCTGACACTCAACCGACTGAGCCACCCAGGCACCCCTGTGTTTACTTATTTTTGGGAGAGGGAGAGAGGGAGGGAGACACAGAATTGGAAGCAGGCTCCAGGCTCTGAGCTCCGATGTGGGGCTCAAAACCACGAACGTCGAGATCATGACCTGAGCTGAAGCCATACACTTAACCTGCTGAGCCACCCAGGTTTCTCTGTGCTAAGTGCTTTATAAATTTACCTTACTTAATCCTTGTGACAACCATAATCCATTTTACAGATGGGGAAATAGGGCTTGAAAAAGCTTCATCGAGTACCCAAAGCTACCCAGTGAGTCAAGTGGTCAAGACAAAACTAAAATCCAGGTCTTGTTCCCCTTTAAAGCCCATGTTACTAACCCTATGGATATGCCACCTCCAGGAAGTATGTCTATAAAGAGAACCGTGCCATTTTAAAGTCAGTGTATCTTTGATAATATTTAAATAGTGCCCACCATTAATGTTAATTGTATTCCTTTACAACTGAGTTCCACGGTTCTGCCCCTGGCCAATTCTGCTCAATTGTCTCTATCTTGATTCTCTACTCCCATTTTAAGATACATGAGTCACTTTAAAATTTTCAGAGAAAGGTGTGCAGCAATATTTGCCAATTTTTAGTGGGGGTGGTGTGATCTGCTCCTTAAAAACACATCTATGTATTGGGTTTCAGGGCAAGTTACAATTTTCAGAATCCACGTGGAATCTAACCCTGTAAAACGATGCCAAGAGAAAAAGAAGGAAAACCAAAAACTAAAGGAACACCCCTTCCCATCATTCCAATTCTTCAAAAGTTCCTGAAAACATACGAGAAGCATTGTGTACAGACTCAGACATCTGTGTGTCCAGCCATCAAAGAGGACTTGAAGACCAGCATCAACAATGAACAGATTCTCAGGAAAGTGAGTGTGTGGCCTCCTCTTCTTATTCTTCTCTGAAAGGAACTGACTAGGGTTTACTCCCTAGGAACACGGGGCCTCAGAACTCTCCAGCCCAAACTGGTGGTATCGCCCCCTCTGCGTTCCTGCCTGAATGAAGCCCAAAGCCTGCCTATGGTACCCAGGCTGTGCTTGGTACTCCTACCTTCCACCTCCTACCTCCCTACCTGTCCAGTCCTGCAGCAGGCCTGCTTTTTCTCGGACCCCGTTACATCTGGAATAGCCAGCCTGCCCCTCCCACTCTGTATCTGGAAAGCCCCGCTCAGAAGCACCTTTTTTGTCATTGCCCTCTCTCTTCCTAGGTCTTTCTGATTCCTTCTTTTGCAGTTACTTCTCTGGACTCCCCCTGACATCTCCCTGCTCATCCCAAATGCAGAAGCTTCTCAGAGCCATCTCTTTTGTGGTCATATAATTACTACTTTATTTTTTTTTCTATACTTCTTATCATTAGTCTCCACTACTTAATCATGAGTTAATTATAAGCCTCATTGAAATTTATAGTCCCTTCAGCAATGTTTTCTAAACATTTTAAATTACAGTCACTATCAGAAATACAGTTAACATTGGGTCGCCTGGGTGGCTCAGTCAGTTAAGTGTGTGACTTTGACCCAGGTCGTGATCTTGCGGTTCATGAGTTCGAGCCCCGCTCAGGGCTCTGTGCTGACAGCTTAGAGCCTGGAGCCTGCTACGGATTCTGTGTCTCCCTCTCTCCCTGCCCACTCGCACTCTCTCTCTCTCTCTCTCTCTCTCTCTGTCTTTCTCCAAAATAAATAAACATTAAAAAAAGAAAGAAATACAGTTAACATCATGACCCAATATATAAGTATGTGAATCATAAGAGCATAGGGGCTGTTTATGTCAGGTGGGTTGCTTTGGTTGAGTCTCCATTTTTATTTTGAGCACCATTAAAAGTCCCATGAGACATTTATTCTTTGCTACATAGGGATACACTCAGATAATTTCTCTTCTGTTTCATTAAAGAAAGAAAAAAGCTGGTTACAGCCTACTCAACTTATTTCTTGACCCAATAGTGGGTAGTAACCTGCTGGAAAAATCATTGCCCTGGGAGACTTTTCATGGGGCTTTGCATATGGTAGGACCTTCAGAAGTTGGTGTTGAATTACCACCCAATGCACATGTGATCCAAAGTTAATTACCATTTTAAATGTTCTAATGACAGTAGACATTGTCCGATGACAGTATTCTTTCTCTACATATTCAGATGCATGGACGTGTCTTTGTGATTCCCACCTGTAATTTTTTTCTGACACTCCAGTTTATGCTCGTAAGACCTGATGACTCCCCGCCAAGCATCCTGCCAGTTTCCTTGGAACCTTTGCTCATGACAATTCGAGATGAGTGTTACGTGCTGGGGAAAGACATCTGTATCTGGGGCCTTCAGCTGAGTAACCCAGAGATTGCCAGGCTGGTAAGTCATGTATTACAAAAATATTCCTTCAGTTAAACTTAAAATTGAATATAAGCATAATATGCCATGTATTCTCACTATAGTTCATTTGGTTGTTGACTGATATGCTACGAGCTTTCGTGATTTCTTTTGTACTAGAAACTCATATTTCCTAAGAGTGGAGGCAATTCCTTGAGCTCTGATTTGAAGATAGAATTCTCCAGAGAGGGTTTGCATTTGCCTCTGCCACACACTCAGGGTGCTACCATCTTGGGGCTATGTTAAATTATTACATTCTTTTTTTTTTTTTTTAGTTTATTTATTTTTTGAGAGAGAGAGAGAAAGGAGGGCAGAGAGAGAGGGAATCCCAAGCAGGCTGTGTGCTGGCAGGGCTCAAACTCACGAACCTTGAGATCAGACCCGAGCCAACATCAGATGCTTTACCCGACAGGTGCCCCAAATTAATACATTCTTGATCTGAGGTCTCTGAACCATCCAGGTGGTATCAATTCAGGGTGCAAACACCTGTGTTAAGACTAGCTCGTGAGTTCACAGTGGGTATATTTTTTTCTGTGTAGTCAGGCACAGTTTGAGCTAGGCAATTTTCCCCGGGGAAAGAAGAGTTAGGTTTGTTTCTATTCAGACTTACTCTAAGGACATACGGCGGTGGCTCACTTTATATTTGGGGCCTTACCTTTATGCAGTATTTCCTCTCAGATTCCTCACCTCCAGTGGCCTTGGGCTTTATCTCCTGTCCCCTGGACTGCGTGATCCATGAAAAGCAAAACTTGACCCCACTGCTTCCCTGATGCTCTCAATCGAAAGCTGGCTTCAGTGCCCTGCAAATCTTCCTAGGTTCCCACTTTCTCTCATGCATCTGCCTTCGAGTATTCCTCACCATCTTCCAACCAACACATTTTAAAAAGATATTTTTTAAAAAAGTTTTTAATGTTTATTTTTATTTTTGAGAGAGAGAGGGAGAGATAGAACATGCGGAGGGGAGGGGCAGAGAGAGAGGGAAACACAGAATCTGAAGCAGGCTCCAGGCTCTGAGCTGCCAGCACAGAGCCCGATGTGGGGCTCGAACTCATGAACCATGAGATCATGACCTGAGCCGAAGTCGGAGGCTTAACCAACTGAGCCACCCAGGCACCCCCTAAAAAGATATTTTTAAAACTCTTAGAAGAAAGCATAGAGGAAAAGCTTCATAATGTTGAATTTGGCAATGATTTCTTATATATGACACTAGAAGCATAGGCAACAAAACTAAATTATTTGGACAACATCAACATTTAACATCAAAGGACACAATGAAATGAAAAGGCAACCCACAAAATAGAGAAACCTAATTGCAAGTCATGTATTTGATAAGGGGTTAATATCCAGGATATATAAAGAACTCCTACAATTCAATCACAGCAAAAACCAAACAACTGATTTAAAAATGGGCACAAGACTTGAGTACACTTTCTCCAAAGAAGGTATACAAATGAACAGTAAGCACACAAGAGATGTTCAGCATCACTAATCTTTGGGGAAATGCAAGTCAAAACTACAGCGAGATACTACCTCATGTCAAATAGTATAGCGACTGTCAAAAAAAGCAGAAAAGAACCTGTTGACAGGATGTGGAGAAACTGGAAAACTTGTACCCTATCGGCGGGAATGTGCATGGGTGCAGTCACTATGGAAAACGGGATGGAAGTTCCTTAAAAAATTAAAAATAGAATTACCATATGATTCAGCAGTTCCACCTCTGGAGATATACCCAAAAGAACTGGAATCAGGACCTCAAAGAGATATCTGTATACGCATCTTCATGGTTGCAGTATTCACAATAGTCAAAGGTGGAAGCAAGACAAACGGATGAGGGGAAAACAAACAGTGGTGTCTACATACAGTGGAGTATCATCCAGCCCTTCAAGGGAAGGAAATTCTGACCCACGCCACTACAACGTGTATGAGCCTCAAAGAACTTATGCTAAGTAAGAGAAGTGAGTCACAAAAGGACAAATACCATATCCTTCCACTGTATGAAGTACCCAGAGTATAACATGGCAGTTACCGGAGGTTTGGAGAAAGGGGAGAATGGGAGTTATTTTTAATGGGTGCAGAGTTTCAGTTTTACAAGATGAAAAAAGTTCTGGAGGTGAATGATATTGAGAGTTGCACAACAACATGAATATACTTAATGCCATTGAACTGGACACTTAAAAATGGTTAAGGGGGGGCACCTGGGTGGTTCAGTCGGTTAAGCGTCTGAGTTTGGATCAGGTCGTGATCTCACAGCTCATGAGTTCAAGTCCCATATTGGGCCTTCTCCAGCTTGTGCTCTCAATCTCTGTCTCTCAAAAATAAACATTTTAAAAAATGGTTAAGATGGTAATTTTTTAAATGTTTCTTTATTTTTGAGAGAGGGAGCAGGCACGAGGGAAGTGCAGAGAGAGAAGGGGACAGAGGATCCTAAGTGGGCTTCGCAACGACAGACGTGGGGCTTGAACCCACAAACCACGAGATCATGATCTGAGCCAAAGCTGGCCACTTAACCGACTGAGCCACCCACGGGCCCCTAAGATGGTAAATTTTATAGCATATTTGACCACAATTAAAAATAAATTTTAAAAAGGTATCTTCAATACAGAACCAGAATTTTTAGTTGTTTTTATTAAAAGTGTCAGTCCATTTAAGCAGGAATAGAATGCTGTCCTTGCATGTTAAAAGTGATCATTAAAAAAAAAAAAAAGTGATCCTTAACAGTTCTTTAAAATGTAGCCCTCTTGGTCATGTGGAGCCTGCTGAGGAGTTGTGTGGTAGGTGGCTGTGGTCTTGCGCACAACAGCGCTGGTGCCCCAGGGAGTGACACTGTAAACTTAGGAGATCTTTAGGACCTGGTCAAGAGGCTCTTTTGCACAGACCAGTGTTACTGCAGGCGGTGACATGCCACATTGCCTCCTCTGTCAGAAACACAGCCTGAGAAATCCAATCCAGCCCTTAAACTAGGTGTTTTCTCATTAAAGAGGCCTCAAGCACCGGCTCTATAGTTAAGCCTGCAAGGGCTTTTATATTCTTGGCCAACTATAAACTTGGAATCTTATCTCTGGCCAACATGTCATTACTTCAGGAAACCCTAAATCCTCCAAACTCCACCAAAGTGAAGAAATCCTTAAGTTGTGGTGATTCTAATTGCTAAAAGGTGGCCTTTGTGATTTGTAGCCTTAAATACCTTCTCCAGTTAGGTAGGGATTTATTTGTCACTGGAATCCTTTGTTACCACAGGAAACGGCTGGCCTTGCCATAGATTCCCTCCTCTCAGGAGACTGAGAGAACTTGAGATGGTTCCAAATGTTCACGTGTTGCTCTCAGTCCTGCGGCTTCATGAGAAGCACCTACCTCATTGCTGAATTTATAGTCTAGTTCTGAGCAGACCTCTAAATCCTAATATCTGGGGGTGCATGGGTGCCTCAGTCATTTGAGCGTCCAACTTCGGCTCAGGTCATGATCTTACAGTTGGTGGATTCTAGCCCTGCCTCGGGCTCTGTGCTGACAGTTCAGAGCCTGGAGCCTGCTTCGGATTCTGTGTCTCCCTCTCTCTCTGCCCCTCCCCAGCTCATGCTCTGTCTCTCTCTCTCTCCTTCAAAAATAAAAAAAACATTAAAAATAAATCCTAATATCTGTAACAATGGCCGTAAATTGTCCAGGAGATAATTAAACTACTACAATTTTGCCTAATTGTAAGAAGATTGGCACAGCGATGCTTCTCTACTAAAAAAAAAAGAGGGGCGCCTGGGTGGCTCAGTCGGTTGAGCGTCCGACTTCGGCTCAGGTCACGATCTCGCGGTCTGTGAGTTCGAGCCCCGCGTCAGGCTCTGTGCTGACAGCTCAGAGCCTGGAGCCTGCTTCACATTCTGTGTCTCCCTCTCTCTTTGCCCCTCCCCCACTCATGCTCTGTCTCTCTCTGTCTCAAAACTAAATAAACATTAAAAAAAAAAAAAGAATTCAACTGTTACAGGATTTTTTACCTCAATACCTGGGATTCGTTGTCTAGTCGCTTCGAAGAATGAAGAAGTGGACACAGAGTAAAATGAGCGGCAGGCACGAGTATAAGATCAGAAAGCAAGAATAGTAGGAAAGCTCTTTTTGCAGAGAGGGGGCATTTGAAAATGAATACCCCCAACTATAGGCAAGGGTCTTTGTTTTTTAAGGTTTTGGTCGATGCCCCTTATGCTTCCCCCTCATTCCTTCTCAGGTTCTACCCTTACTGGCTGGATAGCTCTAGGTGCTGGGTCGTCCATTCCACTGTGTGAGGAGTCAAGCGATGGTCTTACTGTCCCTGGATAACCTAAGCTTTATGGTTCACTTAGTTTCGTTAGGTATTTCGATTGTCGAATTCCTAAGGGGAACCTAAGGGGAGTAGGTGGTGTCTGTTACATTTTTAAAAGGAACCTTATGCCCGAGGGGGTTTGCTGTGGTCAGACACTCCCAGCATTGTTCCAAAATATGTGTTTTTCTCCCCCCGGGGACCTCAGGTCCTAACCTTTCCCTCTCTGCCTATTTTAGTCTATCTTTCCCTATCATACAACCACAGGAGGATAAATCTGTTGGTTAGAGTATCAACATCTGTATTAGTCGGCTGGGGCTGCCATAACAAAGTACTGCAGTTTGTAAGACTTAAACAACAGAAATTTATTTCTTCACAGTTAGGAAGGCTTAGAAGTCTGAGCTCAAGATGTCTGCAGGGTTGGTGTCTGAAGGCCTCTCAGCCTGTGAATGGCCACTTTTCCCCTGTGTTTTCATGTTGCCTTCCTCTATACGTGTCTGTGTCCAAATATCGTTTTCTTATTAGGAAGTCAATCATATTGGCTAAGAGCCCACCCTAGTGACCTCATTTTAAATTAAATACCTCTTTGAAGACCGTTTTTCCAAATATAGTCACATTCTGAGGTACTAGGGGCTAGGACTTCAGCATGAGAATGCGGACGACACAATTCAGTCCATGGCATCTCAAAGACATGCTGCAGTGTATCTCATCACAGAGCTTGGCGTTTCCCATTTAATTCTGCAAAGTCTGCCTTTAAAAAAAAAATTGTTAACATATATTCATTTTTGAGAGCCAGAGAAAGAGAGAGACAGAGCATGAGCGAGGGAGAGGCAGAGAGAGAGACACAGAATCTGAAGAAGACTCCAGGTTCCGAGCTGCCAGCACAGAGCCTGACGCGGGGCTCGAACCCACAAACCTCGAGATCATGACCTGAGCCGAAGTGAGACACTTAACCGACTGAGCCACCCAGATGCCCCTAGAGTCTTCCTTTCAAAGGGAAATTATTTTATCTTCATGCCACTTTCTTCTTGGGCATTGCACAATTGTCTTAAAGGCAAAAAAAAAAAATGTTGAGGTAATTACCATATTCTACTTTTAAGAAACATTAAAACAAAGAGCATATTTGCCTTCATTGTGTAAGCCCTTTGTCACCTCGCGTTCTTAGGCTTCGCTTTTGGAACTGAAGGGGCACGCCGCCTGCCCGGTTACCGCCCTGGAACTCATTGACTGCAGGATGGATCTGTGGTCACTCAGGAGACTTGGCAGGGCTCTCGCATGCAGCTATTTGCATTCTCTTGTCCTCGATTACAGCAGGTGAGTTTGGAAGACAGAATTCCTACAGGGCTCTTCCTGCCGAGGGAGGCAGAGGTAAGGAGGGCAGGGCCCTGGTTCCTTGTGGCTCATCAGATCGTCACACTCGAGAACCTTCTTAGAGCTAATGTTCCTGAGTATATGTCAGGGTTCTCAAAAGGAGGCTGTATCCATCCATCCTTCTCCCCTTCCTTCCTTCCTTCCTTCCTTCCTTCCTTCCTTCCTTCCTATTCATTTATTCTTTTAACAAATATTTATTGATAGCCTGTTTATGCAAGACCCTGCTCATTGCTAAAGAAGATACAAACATATATAAAGCAATGCCACTGTCCATGCAAGGCCTCTGTACAGTAGAAGAAAGGAGACATGCTCTTGATTATGTATAACAGAAGGTAGATCACAAAGGATGTGTGTATAAATTTTTTTATTATTTTTTTATTTTCTAGAGAGAGCACACGCGAGTGGGGCAGAGGGACAGAGGGAGAAGGGGGGAGAGAGAGAGAATCTAAAGCAGACTCCATGCTCAGTGCGGAGCTCAACATGGGGCTCAATCCCATGACCCTGGGATCAGACCTAAGCCAAAATCAAAAATCAAATGCCCAACCCACTGAGCCACCCAGGTGCCCAGTTTGTATAAATTTTAGTGGGGATTTGGATAAGGGAAACCACGATTCCCTAAGGGACAAGTCATTATTCACCAGCAGAGGAAGCGGGAGGAGAGGTGTGGTGCTAGGGAAGAGAAGAGGAAGTCTTTTCCAGGGCTGTGGCACCAGCCTGTCAGGGGGCGTTCAGAGAGTAATAATAATAACACCAGCTAATTTTTATTGAGTGCTAACTGTGTGCCAAGCACAGTGCCTGGATTACCTCGTTTATTCTCCCAACAATAGATATATACCATTGCATATGGATACATGGATGCTATATGACAGATATGTACCATTTCTATCCCTTGACTATAGATGAGCAAAGACTTGGGGGGATTAATTGGCTTGCTCAAGGCCATTCATCTCTTAGGGATAGAGCCTAGATGTGAATCCCCAGCTGCATCAGAGCCCGCTTCTGATCTGGGATACCAGACTGCTGGGAGGTCTATAGTTTGCCATCCATAAATAATGTCAAACTGCTTGTGTGATGTGGGGTCCTGCGACCTCTCTCACCTATGAGATGATCTCTTCCACTGCTCAAGTCTTTGATTCTGTGACTCTTCCTCTGGAGCCAGGTGGTGCCCTGCACTCAGAAGGCCAGGGGGCTGTGAAGGGAAACAGATGATTCACGCCTGAGAAGCGGGATCACGATGACACAAAGGCCCCATTAACTAGGGTCCTATTAGGGGCCCTGGTGGTGACAGTGGACAAGTCTACAGCAAAAGCTGGGGAGAGGGACTATCTCTGGGGGCTCTCCTTGTTTCTGAAAGGCTTAGAGGAACCTGAGTCAGGGTCTCCTAACACAGGGCAGCAGAAAGCCAGTGTCCTCAGGACACCCCACAGTGACTGAGGATCGACTTGGGAGTCTCCCAGCTTCCCACACTGCACTGGACAGACCCAGCCCTGCTGCTGAGATCCCTCTAGACTCCAGCTCCTGCGCTGGACCCAGAGACCTGCCCTGGGGGGAGAGAGAAGGAAGAAAGAAGGAATCTCCCTCTTTAGGAAATACTGTATTTTAATTGTCAGTTGAAATCCTGGTGCTGCCAAGACACCTGGAGTTGTCAGTGCTGATGGTTGGGAATCACCACTGGTGAAATCGCAGGTTACCGGCCTCTGGGGACTAGAGTTCTTTCCTCCTCTTTTTTCTGCGAGGCTGTGAAGACCACCAGGCAGGATGTCCTTCTTTCTCACACACAGCTGCATCCCCACACCCCATAGTAGCTGCCCACCATAATTACTTGTTGGGCAAACTAGTAAATTTAAGAAGTTATTTCTGTTGGGGCGCCTGGGTGGCTCAGTCAGTTAAGCGTCAGCCTTCAGCTCAGGTCATGATCTCATGGTTCATGAGTTTGAGCCCCGTGTCGGGTTTTGTGCTGACAGCTCAGAGCCTGGAGCCTGCTTCAGATTCTGTGTCTCCCTCCCTCTCTCTCTGCCCTTACCCTGTTCATGCTCTGTCTCTATGTCTCTCAAAAATAAATAAATGTTAAAAAAAATTAAAAAAAAAAGAAGTTATTTCTGTTAATATGACTCCCCTCATTTGAAAGCTCAAGCCTTGACATTCCAAATTCCCTGAAGATATCCCTTTCCCTCACTGATGCTCAGTCTCCTGACCTGATAGCTGCACCCAGAGGCTGTGCTGGTGTGATGCCTGTGCCTTCTCTCTGCAAACCCTAAGGACTGGGTGGTATGAGGCGAGGAGCAGCACAGGGCCAGCAAGGAGGGCCAAGGGGTCGAACTTTCCTGAACTTGCTCTGGACATACTTTTTTTTTTTTTTTTAATTTTTCTTAATGTTTGTTTTTGAGAGAGAAAGAGAGTCAGAGCCCAAGCAGGAGAGGGGCAGAGAGAGAGGGAGACCCAGAATCTGAAGCAGGCTCCAGGCTCTGAGCTGTCAGCAGAGCCCACTGAGGGGCTCGAACTCACAAACGTGAGATCATGACCTGAGCCAAAGTCGGTGCTTAACTGACCAAGCCACACAGGTGCCCCTGCTCTGGACGGACTTTAAAAGGCTCCCTCCTTCCACAGCGTCCTCCTGCTGGAATCTTCTGAGACCCCTCACCCCTGCCAGCTGGGCACTCTCTCCTGTCTTCAGGATCCAGAGCTTGCGCTCTCTCTGCTCCCTTGAATGGGTGCTTTAAACCGTGCTCTGCTCCCTTTGCCCAGGAGCCAGAGTCTGGGTCCCCCTTCCTTCCCATGCAGGCTACCCCCATCAGTCACCCAGCCCACCCCCGTAGCCAGCCCTGGCTGTGGAAGCCCAAAGTGAGGGTCAGCAAAATCTGATCTGCCTTGGTGGGGGGAGGGGAGCTGGTGGGGGGGAGCGTGCCTTAAAGTGAGTAATCCAACGTGTGACATAGGTTTTAAAAGTCACTATCCGTTCCCATCATATCTTTCTAGATTTGGAAATGAAGAAATTGAGAGTATTTTCTCAGGCCTGGAGAACAACCAAAGGCTACAAGTCCTCAGTCTGCGCTACTGTGGTCTGGGGCCACAGAGCGGGCCGCGGCTGGGCTCCATCGTAGGACAGAGCTCCATTTGGTGAGACACATCCCCTGCCCCCCTCCCGCCTCTGGCTCTGTTCCGTCTTGAGTTATACAACCAGCTTGTTTACAGAGTCTACGAACACATGAATTCCCCTGACTTTTCACTAAGTTTTTAGTCATCTTTTTCTACCCTCTAGTTATTTTGGTTTTCTTTTTCTTAACTATAAGAGAAAGATCCTTTAGTTTCATTTGAGAATCAAGGGTAACATGCTAAATGCATACCTTTGACTGGGTGACATGGTCATTAGGTCTATTTTTTATGATGTGGTCTGCTATCTATTATGATTATTTATTATTTTATAACCAGGTCTGTTATTTTATGAGGTAAAGACCTCAAATTTGAGGATGTGAAAATAATATCCGGTGAACAGTGTATTTCACCCCTTCCCCAGCGAGCTGCACCTTGATGGCAATTACTTACAGTGTTCTGGAGCCCTGGCTCTCCTCAGACCCGTAGCAGAGTATGCAGAGAGGCAGGGGAAAGACCAGCCAGACACCAGCAAGCCCCCTCAGCAGCTGCAGGGTAAGTGCTGGGGAACTTGCTACACTCTGTGGGGCCACCTAAAGAAGGAAACTGCTTTGCAATTAAAGGGACCTTTCCTTGGGGCGCCCGGATGGCTTTGTCAGTTAAGCATCCAGTTTTGGCTCAAGTCATGATCTCATGGTTCGTGACTTTTGTGCCCCACATTGGGCTCTGCGCTGACAGCTTCAGAGCCTGGAGCCTGCTTCAGATTCTGGATCTCCCTCCCTCTCTCTCTCTGCCCCTCCCTGCTGTGTTCTCTATCACTGTCTCTCAAAAATAAATAACATTTCTAAAAAAGTGACCTTTCCAGTGGTCAGTGGAAATGCTTCCTGAGAATGCATGAGAGCAGAATAACGGACTCCCCCAACGATGTCTTTGTCCTCAGAACCTATGAGTGTGTTACCTCACACGGCGAAAGGGACCGTGCAGATATGATAAAATTAAAGACTTTAAGGTGGGGGTTTATACTGGATTGTATGGGTGGGTCCAGTGTAATCACGGGATCTTTGCAAGAGGGTGGCAGGAGGGTCAGAGCCAGAGAGGAGGAGATTGACCACGGAAGGAAAGGTTGGAGTGATGTGAGGAGAGGGCCAGCAGCCAGGGAATGTAAGTGACCTCTACGATCTGAAGAGGCAGGACAGCAGATTCTTCCCCAGAGCCGCCAAGAGGCATGCGGTCCCCCAACACCTTGACCGTGAGACCCATTTTGGACTTCTGACCTCCAGAACTGTGAGGTAGTACACTCGTATTGTTAGAAGCCACCAAGTTTATGGCTGTTTGTTATAGCAGCAATGGGGAACTAGTACGGCATGTTAATCTGAACTCTTTCAGTTGAAAGTGAAAAGGAACCCAAACAGAATTAAAGATGAACAAGGATTTATTCTCAGTTATCTCACGTAACTGAGATGTTCACACTATCTTCAAAGACAGCTGAGTGCAGGGGCTCAGACCGTGTCATCAGAAGACCCTGAGTTTGCCTCTCTCAACTCTCTTTCCCTTCCGAGGGCTGGCCTTCCCTCCCAGCACAGTCAGCTGTAGCTGTCCCAGAGCTATAGTGTCATGACTTAGAATCAACCAGAAGGTAGGAGTCTCTGTCTTCCAGTGACTGTGGGTCAGATCCCACAGGAAGGCTTACCCTGGCCACATACATACCTCTTGGACCAGTCCCAACAGCCCAGGTCACGCTAAACCGTAATTGGCCAGGACTGATCCTACACCCCGGTGGGGAAGGGGCGGAACACTGGGACAGGCAGCCAAACAAGAATCACACCATTTGACGGGTGCCTGGGTGGCTCAGTCGGTTAAGTGTCCGACTTCAGCTCAGGTCATGATCTCGTGGTTTGTGGGTTCGAGGCCTGCATCAGGCTCTGGGGTGACAGCTTAGAGCCTGGAGCCTGCTTTGGATTCTATGTCTAACTTTCACTCTGCCTCCCCTCCCCCCCGCTCATGCTCTGTCTCTCTGTCTCAAAAATATGTAAACATTAAAAAAAAAAATCACATCATTTGCAGCAGGGGTGGGGGGTAGTGACAGTCCCCTAAAGAAGTAAACAGATAAAGACAAATGCAGGACAGACAGGAAAACAGCTGCTTATTCCCTTAATAGATCCCTAACACACATATTTATAACACGTTTTAAAGCTGACTACCTTTGAGCACTGGTAACAAACTATAGCAAGGGGCTAATAGCACAGACTTAGAGTCAGGTCCAGGTTAAGATCCTACCCCAGCTATGAATTAGTTTGGGCAAATTATCACATTGATCTAACTTTAGCTTCTTCGGCTGCAAAATAAACATGATAACCACCTCATAGTGTTTAACGAGGAGTAAGTGGCATAATGTAAGGCAGCTAATTTGACATGACGCCCTGCACATAGTAAGTACTTGAGGGATGTTAATTATCATCATTACCATCCTCATTATTATAGCAACAACAGCCTTTTCCCAGGAGAGTAAACTTGAGGCGCGCTGGTGAACGCAGTCACTCTACTTGCCTGAAAAAATGAAGATGAAGAACTCAAGGCTAATGCACAGCGTTGGACTATAGTTAACAACACCATATTGTATATTCAAAAGTTGCGAAGAAAGTAGATCTTAAAATTTCTCATCACAAGAAACAAAATTTGTGACTGTGTGGGGATGGACAGCTGCCTTCCTGCGTGAACATTTTACAACGTATACAAATATTGAGTCATTATGTTGTACATCTGAAACTAACATAATGTTATATGTTAATTTTATTTCACTTAAAAAAAGCATTCACTGACTTGGGCTATTAAAAAAAAGAGAGCTGGGCATCTGGGTGGCTCAGTTGTTAGGCGTCCGATTCTTGGTTTTGGCTCAGGTCGTGATCTCATAGTTCATGAGATCGAGCCCCGCATTGGGCTCTGTGCTGACAATGCAGAGCCTGCTTGGGATTCTCTGTTCCTCTCTCTCTGCCCCTCCTGCATTCTCTGTCGAAATAAATAAATAAACTTTTAAAAAATAAAAATGAAAGAGAGCTGAAGTCAAGGCTTTGTGGAAGTGAGCGCAAAGAACTTGTAACTAGGAGAGATTCGTAAATACAGTAGTTCTCCATTTAGGAACTTTCATGGTATCAGAAGTATAGAGGTTATTTGTTAAGTTTGATAATTTCGTCAACCCAATAAATATATAGAAGGGATGTGGAAAGCAGTGTTTGTTATCCAAATATTACTTTTCCTCTGCTATTTTTAGGGGCTATATGAATGTAGTCATTTGAGAAGTCTTATAACTTCAGGATCTAGACAACCAAGTGAATCTGGGGTTTTGTTTTTTTTTTTAATTTTTTTTTAATGTTTATTTATTTCTGAGAGACATAGAGGCACAGCGTGAACAGGGGAAGGGCAGAGAGAGAGGGAGACACAGAATCCGAAGCAGACTCCAGGCTCCGAGCCATCAGCACAGAGCCCGATGCGGGGTTGGAACTCACAGACCACAAGATCATGACTTGAGGTGAAGTCGGCCACTTAACCGACTGAGCCACCCAGGCGCCCCTGAATCTGTGGTTTTTAAGAAAAATTATTGGAAATATTGAGATTGGCATGTGGCAGGCAGGGACAGGTATGAGGTGCGGGATTGGAAAGGCAAAGAAATAATGAGATTGTAGGGGGGGGGAAATGTGGAGATCTCCTTTTATGGTTGTTCTAAGTAGTATCTGCCCAAAGGGGCATCAGGCTTGATTTTAAAGGTTCTGGGTTTCTTTATGCAGAGAGCCAAACAAGCAAACAAGCCAGGGTCTGAGCTGACCTCAGAGAGTGCCCACCCTGTCATTCTTCACAGCAACCCAGGACAGGGTGGAAACTGCTCCAGCTGGACCAGGCCCGCAGTCGGTGGGCAGCACACGGAGCCTCTCTGAAGTTCCTCTCATTATTCACTCACTTGAACGCTGATTTTTAGGCAGGTCAGCTGGCACATTTTAGCTATTCTGCATTCTTCTGGCCTACTGTATTAGACTGCACTGGCTGCTGTAACAAAATAGCACAGGTTGGGTGGCTTAAACGAATTTATTTGTTTAATTTGCACAATTCTGGAAGCTTGGAGTCCCAAATCAAAGTGCTAGCTGCTTCTGTTCCCGGTAAGAGCTCTCTTCCTGGCTTGCCGAGGGCCGTCCTCTTGCCGTGTCCACACATGGCCTTCCCTGGTGAGTGCAAGCAGACAGAGGCAGAGACCGAGGTCTCTGCTGTTCCTCTGATGAGAACGCTAACGCTGTGTGACTCAAGTCCCACCCGTATGACCTCACGTCACCTTAACTACTTCCTTAGAGGCCCCCTTTCTAAATACAGCCACACTGGGCTCAGCATATTTGGGGAACACAAACATTTAGTCCATAGCAGTAACACACACCAGTACAGAGTAAAAGTACCTTCTATTTTAAAGCTGGATCATGAGAACTTTGCTCAGGCAAATTTAGTTTTCCCACCTCGATTTCACTTCTTTGCCAGCAGGATAGTCATAAATGAAAAAAGAGGTATAGGAGGCAAAAAAATAATTAAAGAACATTACCAGCCCTTTCCTGGCCACAGATGAGCATTGAAAACAAGCTCTGCTTCCCCCAAAACCTGGCTCTTGAACAGAGGAACCTGGCACACCACCTCCCACAACACCCCGTGTGTTAGCTCATCCCGCCAGACCCCTGGGACTACTCTGGTCCCTGTCTTTTACAGCTCTTGTCTGCAAACAAGTGTGCTATAGACTGATGTTAGGTGACACCCAAATTCATATGTTGAAGTCCTAGTCCCCGAGGTGATGGTTTAGGAGGTGACTAGGACATGAGGACGAAGCCCTCGTGAATGCGGTTAGTGCCCTTACAAAAGAGAGCCTACGGGCGCCCGGGTGGCTCAGTTGGTTGAGCATCCGACTCTTGATTTCGGCTCAGGTCATGATCCCAGGGTCTTGGGATCAAGCTGCACATCAGGCTTTGTGCTGAGCATGGAGCCTGCTTGAGACACTCCCTCTCTCTCTCTCTCTTTCTCTCTCTCTCTCCCCCCCCCTGCCACTCTCCCCAACTGGTGCTTTCAGTCTCTCTCTAAAAGAAAAATAATAATAATATAAATTATAAATTAAAAAAAAAAGCCTAAAGCTCTCCCTCACCTCTTCTGTCACATGAGGTTTTAACAAGAAGATGCCATCTTGAACCAGGAAGCAGGCTCTCGCCAGACACCAAATCTGTCAGCGCCTGGATGTTGCACTTACCAGCCTCTAGCGGTGTGAGGAAGAAATGTTCGTTGTTTATAAGTCACCCAGTGTACAGTATTTTGTTATAGTAGACCAAGTGCACTGAGAGAGTATGTGAAAACTGCAGTAGGGGTGTTTGAAGAGTGTGGATTGTTTGAAAGAAATGTCTGGATCCCGAACTTTCATCAGGACCCAGTACTTGTGGTTAATATCCTTTGTCACAGTCATTCTACTTTGTGAAAGAAAGGCACGCTCCTCTCACATCCAGTATCTTAGCAGACGTTATCTTCCCTCGGGGATGTGCCCAAAGCAGAGACGATTCACAATATTAGTGGAAGTGTTGAGAAAGTGAATGACTCTAATAACTCAGTGATGTGATGGTTTTTAGACATCGCATGGCTTCTGATTTTTGGTTTTAACAAAATTGAAGGAAGATTTAATCAAGCTATCAACTGGCGATCATTACAAGAATTTTTTGTTTAGATCGACTATTGTGTGATATTTAGCCTATCATGCAGGAGTTCAAAGAATTGAATATTACTGCTGTGATAAAACTCCTAGAATTACCCAGTTAAATTTGAATTTTAGATGGAAAAACATGTAATTTATAATAAGTATGTTGCATGCAATGTTTGGGATATACCTAACTAATATAATTATTCTTTGTTTATCTGACATTTAAAATTCAATTGGTCAGGGTGAGGGGGTGGTGTGCCGGTCTGGCTCAGTCGGTTAAGCTTCCAGCTCTTGATTTCGGCTCAGATCATGATCTTGTAGTTTGTGAGATCAAGCCCCATGTTGGGCTCTGCACTGACTGTATGGAGCCTGTTTGGGATTCCCTCTTCCTATCTTTCTGCCCCTCCCCTGCTAGTTCTCTGTCTCTGTCTTGCTCTCTCAAAATAAACAAATAAACTTGAAAAAAATTATAAAAAGATAACAAATTTGATTGGGTATCCTGTATATTTGGGGGACAAATGGGGTTAAATCTGGCAAACGTATTTTATCCCCATCTATATGAGCAAGATTTCTCAGCACTCAGGGGCGCCTGGGTGGCTCAGTCGGTTGGGCGTCCGACTTCGGCTCAGGTCATGATCTTGCCGTCTGTGAGTTCAAGCCCCACATCGGGCTCTGTGCTAGAGCCCGAAGCCTGCTTCGGATTCTGTGTCTCCCTCTCTCTCTGCCCCTCCCCTGCTCATGCTCTGTCTCTCTCTGTCTTAAAAATAAATAAACATTTAAAAAAAATAAATAGACCAATCTTAGTTTAAAAAAATAAATAAATAAATTTGAAAATCTTTAAAAAAAAAAAAAAAAAAAAAAAAAAAAAAAAAAAAAAGATTTCTCAGCACTCAGAACTATAACAATGAAAAATAGAAATAACATTAATGCTGGAGTCTGCCTTATGTTATCCGTAATATTTTAATGAATACATGAATTATTTATAAAAGCAAATAAAACAGCACCATCCATCTCATGAGAGAGGCATTCCATAAAATTTTATTTTTGTATTAGGATTTATCAAAATATGTATATGTGATTCTAATCAGTCTTATACTTCTAAAATTGATTCATAACTGCAGAATACATTTTTAATACCTTAGTGTCTTATAATCCCAAGATATTAAAAAAATTTAAATATCTGTAAATGTAGTATTTTTATTACAGAGAAGTATAATAGGACGAAATCGAAAAGACTTGCAAATAAAAAATTCAGAGTAAGTAGAATGAAAATACGAGTGAAAACCTAAGAAGGGGACCTGTGTAGCCCAGTCAGTTGAGCATCCAACTTCAGCTCAGGTCCTGATCTTGTGGCTTTGTGAGTTTGAGCCCCGTGTTGGGCTCACTGCTGTCAGCACAGAGCCTGCTTCAGATCCTCTGTCCTCCTTTCTCCCCCACTCATGCTCTCTCTCTCTCAAAAATGAATAAAAACATGAAAAAAAAATTTTAAACACAAGAAGGAAAGGAAATAATGTAAAATTTTCAACCACTAAGGAAGAATCTGTTCAAGTTTTGTGTTGCTTGAGATTTCTTAGTGGATGAGGATAGATAGCAAATTGCTTGGAATTTAGATTCCATTTGATACACAGAAGAGAGTGGTATAACAGCTTTTATTTTTAAAAGACAATATTTGCTATATACTAGAAATCTCATCCTTAAAATTTTAAACTTATGATGAGTGAATTTAGACACCCACCTAAAACTGTAAAGATAGTACATCGCCTTTCAGTGTTCCTCTAGGATGTAAGGGGAGCCAAAAATGTTTTGAGGCCACTGTTTTTTAGGGCCCAAATGCTTGGCTTTCTCTCTTGTTCTATGAGCTACTCCTAGGCCTCCCAGTCCTTGCTTCTGCCCACCAGGGTCAGGCACAATGAGTCTCCGTCACTGACAGAGAGGCAGGAATGTCTCATGAGCCAATGGCAAGTTCTTAATTGTTATAATGTGTAAAGTGCAATCTTAGTAATGATGGCCCTTCCTTCATCGTTTGTGTGCGCGCACATGTGCATTTCTGTCTCTCCTAACACGTCCCAAGTACTCTTTCTGGTGCTTGGGATACATTAGGGTAGAAAACAAAGGTCCTTGCCCCCGAGGACGGGGCTGGGAATGCAGTGTGCTTGTGCGTGTGCTTGCACGGGTGTGCTTGCACGGGTGTGCGTGTGCGCTGTGTATGTATGGCGTGGGGAAGTCAGACAGTCTTTAAAAGGCATAATAAATATGTAACTCATGCCCTAGTTTGTTAGAAGGTGATAATTGCTATGGAAAAAGAAAATGTGAGGGTCGCCTTGCTGCTCAGTTGGAAGAGCACATGATTGTTAATCCCAGGGTCATGAACTCATGCCCCACATTGAGTGTAGAGATTACTTAAAAATAAATACATAAATAGACTTTAAAAAGTGTTGAGCAAGATTAGTGCTTTTGGGAGTCGGGAAGGATGATGGTTGGGGTGTGATTTTAACTAGATGGTTGAATGTAGGCCTCCTTGAAGAGGCAGCATTTGTGTACAGAGCAGGAGGTGAGGGGGCGTGCCTGCGGGGGGAGAGCGTGCCGGGCAGAGGGAACAGCCCGCACCAAAGCTCCAAGAGGCCTGTGCACTGGGAGCAGCAGGGTACCTGGGTGATGACAGGGCCCAGGGATCAAGGGCCTTGTTCATCTGAGGGAGCAGAGGAGTTAGGACTTAACTTAGGACTTAGGTTTGAGAAAGACCCCTCAGTCTGTCTTGCAAATGGACTGGGTGGGGCTGGGGGGCAGGGAGGCCTGTTGGAAAGCCGTCATTATCCAGGGAGTGGTAAGGGTGGGAGGTGACAGGGGTCTCCCCAAGTGAGCCCAGGGCAGTGGCAGAGGAGATCATGTTCCACATCGCTCCCATTTCCTGATGCTTGGGATGAGGGGTGCAACAGAAAGGAAAGCAAGTGTCTAGAATGACTCTAGAGTGATAACATACTAGTATTTTTAAAAGTATGCCAAAAATGTGTTCCCCTCTGCTACATTCTTACTAAGCTCAGAGCCACGTTTATAGAGGGCAGCTGTGGACCATGGAGAATGTACAAGAGGCCTGTTAGGGTGACGCCAGGGGCCCTACTTGGCTGCATGCTCTCCTCAAGCCTTTGAGGAAAGAAACGTGAAAAAGAACTGAACTGAAGTGAGTGAGATTTGACAATAGGCTGGATAATCCTCTCAAGAGAATACCTCTGCTCAAAGTGTGCATCAAATGGGGGCGCCTGGGTGGCTCAGTCGGTTGGGCAACCGACTTCGGCTCAGGTCATGATCTCACGGTCTGTGGGTTCGAGCCCCGCGTCGGGCTCTGTGCTGATGGCTCGGAGCCTGGAGCCTGCTTTGGATTCTGCATCTGCCTCTCTCTCTCTGCCCTTCCTCTGCTCATGCTCTGTCTCTCTGCCCTTCCTCTGCTCATGCTCTGTCTCTCAAAAATAAATAAACATTAAAAAAAAAAAGTGTGCATCAGATGAAGGAAATAATTAACAGCAAAGTATGTAAGGCCCCATTCATACAATTCTGAACAGGCCTTTTTCCCCATCTTTTTCTTTTCCACGCAGCCAAACAGAGGGCAAGTTCAACTTCGAACCGAATTACAAAGCCATCTGGAGCTGAAACAGGGAAAGCTCCTTCAGGCAGGGAGAGGAGAAAAAAAGGTATTTGGTTCTTGCTTCAACTTCCCCCTCCCTCTTCCTTCTTCTGTAAGTCACTTCCTTCTTTCCTGGGCAGTGAGGTCCTGCTACTACAGTAATCACTGCAAACAGAAATACTCACATGGAGAGAAAGATGACTTGGCGTCTTATGGTTTCATGTAAACCAAACACAGAACAGCCTGGCCACGTCCACCAGAGGGATTTGTCTTTGGTGCATTCAGCAAGCCAGCATCCATTACGGGCCATGGGCTAGTGTGGTAGTCTCTCTCTCCGTAGTAACCAGCTGGCAGGACTTGATCAATTCAGCTTGGAAACTTCTCTCCTGCCCTCCTTGCTTAGCATCAGAAACGGAGTCATTTAGAGGGAATTTTAAGAAACCACCAACTCCATAACCTCTGAGCAGGACTGAACAAAGTGAGAAGCTCTCCAACTGGGAAAGGTTCAAAGCTCAGTGTTAGGGAGCTGGTTCTGTACCCAGCGCTGGCCCTGGCGCCTCTATCTCAGCATCCTATTCTGCAAATTGAAGAATTTGCACTCACAGCTTCCTAAATTCCACTCCAGCTTTAACATTTTGAGGTTATAAAGACACAGCACAAGGGGCGCCTTGGCAACTCAGCTGGTTAAGCGCCCGACTTCGGCTCCGGTCATGATCTCAATTGGTGGGTTCGAACCCTGCAGAGGGCTCTCTGCTGTCAGCACATAACCTGCTTCAGATCCTCTCTCCGCCTCTCCCTCTGCCCCTCCCCTGCTCACACACTCTTTCTCTGGAAAATGAACAGACAAATAAATAAATAAATAAATAAATAAATAAATAAATAAATAAATACAAGAGGGTCACTAGAGGTGTCATGAGCACAATCTGCGGGGGACTCTGTAGAGGCTAACCTAAACTTGTGTTTGGTTCGTTTTAGTCCACTGTATTTATTGTTTTCTGTACGATTACAGGCCCTTGTGATGTAGCTCTTTGCCCTGTGCCTTTTTCTTCCTCAATTTTGATCTGTTTCTGTGGTCTTTTTCCTGTTTTTTAATTATCCCTATGTCTCCTCCGTGAGATCTCTCTGAGTTAGAGAAATACAAATTCTTAGGATCTGAAAAGCCAAATATCATCTGGTAGAAATACAGTCTTTCCACTGGGTAGTGCTAGTAGGTTCTGGAAAACCTACTAAATGAAAAACAAAAAGAATAATAAGAAGAACCATTCCAGGTTATCATTTATTTTAGACATGTACTTACCATTTGGGGATATTTTCAATCAAAAATCCTTTTGGAGGAGTTGGTTTTTGGGCATTCCTTTTGGGATGAGGATGCTCATTGGTCTCCAAGGCAGGTGGCCCTACAGAGGACAGTCCGTACACTGGGCCAGATGACATCTGAGGGCAGAGGACTGCTGGGTCACTAGTTCTAACTCTCCATGTAGACCTAACAGAAAGTTAGAGAGGTTCTGACCACTTCTATTTGTTGAGACTTCCTGATTTAAAAAAAAAAAACACAATTTTTTAAGGCAAAGAAGATTAAAAAAAATTGCCTAATACTTTAAGTCTTTATGTTTAACAAGCTAACTCTTCTAATCCATATAAAAACACAGGGAATGCATGCACAACCTCAGTAAGCAATGACAGCAGGCTCTGAATGTAAGGCCTTCTTGAACGACCCCTCCTGTGTGCCACCCGCCACCCAAACCCCCAAACCCCCAAACCCCCACCCTCATGTACGCCCTGGAAATGGGTAACCCCCGAGAAAGTAGGTAGTTTGAGGGAAAAGTAAAAAAGACAGCAATACAACTATTCATCCTCCAGCTTTTAAATAATAGCTTTGTTGAGGCCCATGTCACAATAATACCTTTCAGCTGCTAAAACCTGGCACAAAAATATCAGGCTTGTCTCTTTTGACCTTAAACAATGGAAATATATTGTCTCACAGTTCTGGAGCCTGGAAGTTAACATCAAGACGTCGGCAGGGCTGGTTCCTTCTGGAGGTTCTGAGGGAGAATCTGTTCCATGCCTGTCTCCTAGCTACTGGTGGTTTGCTGGCAATCTGGTGTTCCCTGGCTCATAGCTGCATCACCCTGACCTTGGCCTTCATGCTCCCCACACATTCTCCCTGTGTGCGTCTGTGCCCAAGATTTCCTTTTTATAAGGACATCAGTCATACTGGATTAGGGGCCCACTCTACTCCAGTCTGACCTCATCTTAACTAATTATATCTGCCACCACCTTATTTCCAAAAAAGGTCACATTCTGAGGAGCTGGGAGTTAGGACTTCAACATAGGAATTTGGGGAGGGAACACAATTCAGTTCATAACTAGGGGGCTCGGCATGTAGTTTATAAACAGGATACACACCTAGGAAAACAAATAGCCACACAAGGCAACATCTGCCACACAACATGGACACTGGGTTTAGAGAACCCAGTGAACCCATAGAACCCAGGAGTGGCCACTGGGTTCAGAGAAGGGCATTCTTCCCCAGGGATGAAACTGAGGAGGAGTTAGAAGTTGCCATGTGGAAAGAAAGGACTTACAGGAAGAAGATTTGAGAGAGAAGAGAGGGCTTAACAGTGCAAGCCCACAAGCTTACAAGTTTAGCTGGAACAAGGGGATGTGGGAGGGTGGACCTGGCAAAGAGGGCAGGTCTCATTAAGGAATACTTTGCATGTCGGGCCAACAGTTGGGACTTGATCCAGTAGACAGTGGGAGCCGTTAAAGTCCTTTGTCTCTAAAGGGATACTGTGCCTCAAATCAATAGAAAAAATGCCTGAATTTAATACATATTTATTTTATAGCTTCTTGTCAGAGCAGACCATTTTCCAGAGTTCACAAAGCAAGTAAAAAAAAATAGCTTCCCACCTTGGATAATTACTTTCACAGTCATAAGGCATTTGGGTGGAGGTGAGTTTTGTCTTTGGTGGAAGAGTTCTACCTACATCAAAATAAACCATCAGATGTAGCTGATTTATATCAACCTCTTAGGAGTGGAGTCCAGATGGTTTCCATTTGGTCCCAATTGGAAACAGCCAAACTATTTGTATGCTTGCCCCTTTGTAGACAGGAGGCTTTGGCCTGTTGCTTGGAAAGTTGAACTCACAATACTGTATGAATCAAAAACCTCCATTCAGAGACCTGACAACCTTTATTATTCCTCCTCAAACGTGTAATTACAAGACCCTGACAATTTGACATTTGGTAGCCAGTTACAAGTTGATAGAAGAGGAAAAGCATTCATTTCTGTGCCTGCAGAATTTAGACATCCGTTTGTCTAAGCCAGTCCTGCTTCGAAGCAGCACTGAACATGAAGATTCATTCGATCAGTGGTTCTCAAACCCGAGCAGAATCAGAGGCACCCAGAGGCTCGTTCAAACACCGATTGTTGGGCCCTGCCCCACAAAGCACCGAATCTGTGGGTACAGCTAAGATTGGAGAGCTTGCATTTCTGTCAAGTTCCCAAGCGATACTGATGCCGTCAGCCCACTTTGAGATCCACTGCTTTCGAATTAAAAGAAAATCAGATTGCCTACTCTTGATTTCTTCTGCTCAGTGAAGAAAATCAGGAGGCAGGATGAGACTTCTAGATGCCTCTTTTCTGCCATGGAGACCACAGAACAAACAGGGTCCAGGCTTGTTTCTGCTCTAGCTTCTGTGTCTCTTCCAAACCCCGTCTGGCCCTCCTCTGAGCCCCATGACCAGGGGACTGTGGGAATGAGGGACCCTGGGCCTGGAGAGTGATTAACCCTCAGGTGTCTGTTCTGGCCTGTGCCCAGTCACAAGCCTGTCAGGTCCATAAAGAGCCAGAAGATGGTAGAAGATTAGAGGTCACTGAAATGTCATTGGGAATAGTCTTCTGCAGATAAGATAGGGTCCCCGAGCCCCATTCAGCCAGTCCTCCCATGTCACCTCGAGGCCCCACAAGTTCCTGAAAGATTCAGCAAGGGCTCAGGCATGTCCTGTCAGCTGGGCCTGCTCCGTTTCCTAGCCCAAAGTGCACACTGTAGTTCCCAGTTGTCTTAATTCTCAAGGATTTAGGACTAGGAGGGCCAGTACATGACTTAGACACATACTGGGAGCAAAATCCAACCGTAAAATGATCACTCTACAAGCTTGAGATGATAGGACCTTTACTACAGTACCAATGCCACCTAAGTGCCAAATTCACTTCCCCAAAGAAGGCATTGTTTATAGCATAGCTGTGGTCCATAGGAATACTATGGCATTAAGGAATGCAAGCATTGAGTTTAAAAGACAAGATGTAATCTTCAAAACAGCTTTATTAGTTCCAAATCTGAAAGTTACTGATTAATATCCTGAAATTATTTTACTTGGGATTTTATCCTGGAGTGGTAGTCAAACAATGGAAACCTTTGTGGACATGTTCCAAGGACCAAAGTGTGAATCATCCAAATTTAATTACATTTTACCTCCTTAAATCCTGCAATCAAGCTAACAGACTTTGTGTTCTGGCTTATAAATCTCTGGTAGTTACACAGGAAATCACACATATTCCTTGGTGGTGGAAAGAAGCTATTTCGAACAAGTTTTTGTTTTTGTTTTTGTTTTTTATATTATAATAGTTTATTTTCAAATTGGTTTACATATAACACCCAGTGTTCATCCCAACATGTGCCCTCTTTAATGCCCGTCACCCCCTCTCCCCCCCTCCCTCAGCCCCCTCACCCTCAGTT
Organism: Paguma larvata; assembly: GCA_030068075.1. NCBI lineage: Eukaryota > Metazoa > Chordata > Mammalia > Carnivora > Viverridae > Paguma > Paguma larvata. The sequence continues at coordinate 35,776,239 of CM057824.1, forward strand.
TGTTCTTAGTCTTTGAGAGTCTCTTATGTTTTATCTCCCTCCCTCTCTGTGTCTTTTTTCCCTTTCCCCTCTTCCCCTTCCCCTGGTTTTTGCTTAGTCTCACAAAGTCCACCTATTCGTGGAAACATGGTATCTGTCTTTTTCTGACTGACTTACTTCACTTAACATAATACCCTCCAGTTCCATCCATGTGGCTACACATGGCTGGATTTCATTTTTTCTCATTGCCACGTAGTAGTCCATTGTATATATGTACCACATCTTCTTTATCCATTCGTCAGTTGATGGGCACTTGGTCTCTTTCCATGATTTGGCTATTGTCGAAAGTGCTGCTATGAACATTGGGGTACACGTGCCCCTATGCATCAGCATTCCTGTGTCTCTTGGGTAGATTCCTAGCAGTGCTATTGCTGGGTCATAGGGTAGCTCTATTTTCATTTTTTTGAGGAACCTCCACACCGTTTTCCAGAGTGGCTGCACTAGTTTGCATTCCCACCAACAGTGTAGGAGGGTGCCTGCTTCTCCACATCCCGCCAGCATATATAGTTTCCTGATTTATTCATTTTAGCCACTCAAACCGGTGTAAGGTGGTATCTCAGTGTGGTTTTGATTTGTATTTCCCTGATGATGAGTGACTTTGAGCATCGTTTCATGTGTCTCTTGGCCATCTGAATGTCCTCTTTGGAGAAGTGTCTATTCATATCTTCCACCCATTTCTTCACTGGATTATTTGTTTTTCGGGTGTGGAGTTTGGTAAGTTCTTTATAAATTTTAGATATTAGTCCTTTATCCGATATGTCATTTGCGATGATCTTTTCCCATTCCGTTGGTTGCCTATCCGTTTTGTTGGTTGTTTCTTTTGCTGTGCAGAAGCTTTTTATCCTGATGAGGTCCCAGTAGTTCATCTTTGCTTTTAATTCCCTTGCTTTTGGAGACTTGTCGAGTAAGAAATTCGTGCGTCTTAGGTCAAAGAGGCTTTTTCCTGCTTTCTCCTCTAGGATTTTGATGGTTTCCTGTCTCACATTCAGATCTTTTATCCATTTAGAATTTATTTTGTGAGTGGTGTAAGAAAGTGGTCTAGTTTCATTCTTTTGCATGTTGCTGTCCAGTTCTCCCAGCACCATTTAAGAGGCTATCTTTTTTCCAATGGATACATTTTCCCACTTTGTCAAAGATTAGTTGGCCATATACTTGCAGGTCCATTTCTGAGTTTTCTATTCTATTCCATTGGTCTATGTATCTGTTTTTGTGCCAATACCATACAGTCTTGATGACCACCGCTTTGTAGTAGAGGTTAAAGTCTGGGATTGTGATGCCTCCCGCCTTGGTTTTATTCTTCAGTATTATTTTGGCTATTCGAGGTCTTTTGTGGTTCCATACAAATTTTAGGATTGTTTGCTCTAGCTTTGAGACGAATGCTGGTGCAATTTTGATTGGGATTGCATTGAATGTGTAGATTGCTTTGGGTAGTATTGCCATTTTAACGATATTTATTCTTCCAATCCATGAGCATGGGATGTTTTTCCATTTCCTTGTGTCTTCCTCAATTTCCTTCATAAGTTGTTTATAGTTTTCAGTGTAGAGGTCTTTCACATCTTTGGTTAGGTTTATTCCTCAGTATTTTATGGTTTTTGGTGCAATTGTGAAAGGGATTAGCTTCTTTATTTCTCTTTCTGCTGCTTCATTGTTGGTGTATAGAAATGCCACCGGTTTCTGTACATTGATTTTGTACCCTGCAACTTTGCTGAAATCATGGATCAGTTCTAGTAGGCTTTTGGTGGATTCCGTCGGGTTTTCCATGTAAAGTATCATGTCATCTGCAAAAAGTGAAAGTTTGACTTCCTCCTTGCCAATCTTGATGCCTTTTATTTTGTTTTGTTGTCTGATTGCTGATGCTAAGACTTCCAACACTATGTTAAATAGCAGTGGTGAGAGTGGACACCCCTATCGTGTTCCTGATCTCAGGGGGAAGGCTCTCAATTTTTCCCCATTGAAGATGATATTAGCTGTGGGCTTTTCATAAATGGCTTTTATGATGTTTAAGTATGTTCCTTCTATCCTGACTTTCTCGAGAGTTTTTATTAAGAAAAGGTGCTGTATTTTGTCAAATGCTTTTTCTGCATCTATTGACAGGATCATATGGTTCTTATCTTTTCTTTTGTTAATGTGATTTATCACATTCATTGATTTGCGAATATTGACCAGCCCTGCAACTCAGGGATGAATCCTACTTGATCATGGTGGATGATTCTCTTTATATGCTGTTGGATTCGATTTGCTAGTATCTTGTTGAAAATTTTTGCATCCATATTCATTGGGGATATTGGCCTGTAATTCTCTTTGCTGGGTCTCTATCTGGTTTGGGAATCAAAGTGATGCTGGCTTCATAGAATGGGTCCGGGAGTTTTCCTTCCGTTTCAATTTTTTGGAACAGCTTGAGGAGGATAGGAATTAACTCTGTTTTAAATGTCTGGTAAAATTCCGCAGGAAAGCCATCTGGTCCAGGGCTTTTATTTGCTGGGAGGTTTTTGATAACTGATTCTATTTCTTCACTAGTTATGGGTCTGTTCAAATTTTCTATTTCTTCCCGTTTGAGTTTTGGTAGCATGTAGTTATTTAGGAATTTATCCATTTCTTCCAGGTTGCCGAGTTTGGTGGCATATAATTTTTCATAGTATTCTCTGATGATTGCTTGTATATCTGAGGGATTGGTTGTAATTTCTCCCTTTTCATTCACGATTTTATCTATTTGAGTTCTCTCTCTTTTCTTTTTGAGAAGCCTGGCTAGAGGTTTGTCTATTTTGTTTATTTTTTCAAAGAACCAGCTTTTGGTTTCTTTGATCTGTTCCACTACCTTTTCTGTTTCCATATGATTAATTTGTGCCCTGATCTTTGTTATTTCTCTCTTTCTGCTGGGCTTGGGTTGTTTTAGTTGTTCTGCTTCTAGTTCTTTCAGGGGTTCTGTTAGAATTTGTGTTATTGATTTTTCTTGTTTCTTGAGGTGGGCCTGGATTGCAATATATTTCCCTCTCAGGACTGCCTTTGCTGCATCCCAGAGCATTTGGATTGTTGTATTTTCATTTTCATTTGTTTCCATGTATTTTTAATTTCTTCTCTGATTGCTTGGTTGACCCACTCATCTTTTAGTAGGTTCTTTCTTAGCCTCCATGTTTTTGGATATTTTCCAGGCTTTCTCCTGTGGTTGATTTCAAGTTTCAAAGCATTGTGGTCTGACAGTGTGCATGGTATGATCTCAATTCTTTTATATTTATTCAGAGCTTCCCTGTGCCCCAGAATGTGGTCTATCTTAGAAAATGTACCATGTGCTGTTGAGAAGAATGTAAATTCCTTTGCTTCTGGGTGAAGGACCCTGAATATGTCTGTTAGGCCCATCTGTTCTAATGTGTCGTTCAGGACCATTGTTTCTGTGGTGATTTTCTGTTTTGTGGATCTATCCAATGCTGAGAGTGGAGTGTTAAGGTCTCCTACTATTAGGACATTTTTATCGATGAGGTTGCTTATGTTTGTAGTTAGTTGTTTTACAAATTTGGGTGCCCCCGAATTCAGCGCATAGATATTTATTGTTAGCTCTTCCTGCTGGATGGTCCCTGAGACTATTATATAATGTCCTTCTTCATCTCTTATTACATCGTTCATTTTAAAGTCTAATTTGTCTGATATAAGTGTGGCTACTCCGGCTTTCTTCTGACTTCCAGTAGCATGGTAGATAGTTCTCCATCCCCTCACTTTCAATCTGAAGGTGTCCTCAGGTTTAAGATGAGTTTCTTGAAGACAGCAAATAGATGGGTCTTGCTTTTTAATCCATTCTATTACCTTGTGTCTTTTGATTGGCGCATTTAGTCCATTTACATTCAGTGTTAATATTGAAAAATATGGGCTTACAGTCACTGTATTATCTGTAAGTTTCATGTTTGTAAGGCTGTCTCTGGCAGTTTGTGTTCTTTGCAACCTTTCCTTCATAGAGTGCCCTTCAGGATCCCTTGTAGTGCTGGCTTATTTGTGATAAATTCTTTCAGTTTTTGTTTGTTGGGAAAAACCTTGATCTCTCCTTCTATTCTGAATGACAGGCTAGCCGGATACAGAATTCTTGGTTGCATGTCCTTCTTGCTCATCACATTGAAGATATCCTGCCATTCCTTTCTGGCTTGCCAAGTTTCTGTAGATAAGTCTGCTACTACCCTTAACTGTCTGCCTTTTTATGTTAAGGTTCTTTTGTCCCTAGCTGCTTTCAGATTCTCTCCCTATCTTTGTATTTTGCCAGCTTCACTATGATGTGCCGTGCAGAAGGTCTATTCAAGTTGCATCTGAGGGGAGTTCTCTGTGCCTCTTGGATTTCCATGCCCGTTTCCTTCCTCATGTTGGGGAAGTTCTCAGCAATGATTTGTTCAAGAACCCCTTTGACTCCTTTCTCTCTCTCTTCTTCCTCTGGAACTCCTATGATATGGATATTGTTTCTTTTGAGTGCATCGCTCAGCTCTCGAATTCTCCTTTCCTGTTCCTGGATCAGCTTCTCTCTCTTTTTATCTGCTTCCTCTTTTTCAATGATTTTATCTTCTAATGCACTAACTCTTTCCTCTACCTCTTCAATCCGTGCTGTGGCTGCTTCCAATTTCCCTTGTATTTCTTCCAAGGTCTTTTTTAATTCTTCCTGACCGTTTTTAAGGTCCTTGAACTCTGCCACGCGGGACCTCTTGCATTCATCTAAGCTTTTTTCAAGCCCAGCGATTAGTTTTATGATTATCATTCTATATTCATGTTCTGTTATGTTGCTTATATCTATTTTCATTAATTCTTGAGCTGTCACTGCATCTTGTAGATTCTTTTGAGGAGAATTCTTCCGTTTCGTCATTTTGGCTAGATGTGTTTTGGATTGTTTCTTGAAGTGGCCGGTTTAGCTGGGCCGTGTCTGTTTTCGCCTTCGTTCATTGTTAGCTGCAGCACCTTTTTCCCCCAATTCTTGGAGTTGAGAGAGAATATGGTTTCAGTCGTCCCCGTTTAAAGGGCAAGCGAAATACTGGAGCCCCCTACTCCTCCGCCATGTTCTCTGTTTTTGTTTTTTTAATCAACCTTATTAAGAAGAAGGTCCTGGCAGGACCTGGCATCTATAGACAAACAGTTGAGTGGTTCTTAAGCCAAATAGACTGTGTGATGTCCAAGAGAGTATGCGATGCCCACCTTCCTGGTGGTCCCAGGTGAGGCCAGAAAGTGAGAGAGAAAATGAGGAACCTCTCTGGGGGAACCTCTGGTTCCATGAAAATTTTTTACACCTGACATTTGAGCACTGGCCCACATAGGAAATAGAGCTCTCTTCAGAAGGACTGAGAAGAGGTTCATCAACTGTGAAAGAAAGGGCATTCTAGGCAAAGAGAACCATATGAGCAAAGGCCCAGGGGGTGAAAGTGTACAGAGCGTTCAGGGTACGGTAAGTGTGATGTTTACGGCTGTATAGCGACCGTTGAGAGAGTGGCTGGAGGTGTAACTGAAGAGGCCAGTGGACCCACGTGGCCAAAAGCCTTGCATGCCGTCCAGTTAGGCTTTCTGCTGTGTGCAAAATGGGAGCCATGAGTCCTCTGAAGCAAGAGAGTGACATGATGAGAAATGGATTTTTGAAAAGAACCTTGGGCAGCATTGCAGAATGTGTTTTAGAAAAAGGGACATCTCGGGGAAGGGACACCAGTTTGGAGGCTATTACAGTAGTTCAGACACAAGGAAGATAAAGTGCAGAGTGCAGTGATAGAAAAATAGTCCAGGTATATTTAGGAGGGAAATTTGAAAGGACCGGGTAGCCAGTTCAATGAGGGTGGTACGAAAGGTTCTGAAGTCAGGGACTATTGGGGGAGCTCGGCAATTAACCACAGAGAAAATGGGAGGAAGCACAATGTTGGGTGAGTCCAGATAGATCTGCGGAGTGGCTTCCAGAGGAGATGTGCAGTTATAAGAAATGTATATCTGATCCTCAGGGAGGCAGTGGCAGAAGGGGAGATACCTTCACAAGGAGGTTCTCCAGGAGGCTGCTCTCATCCCAGTGTTTCAATGACTTACAGTATCTGGAAATGAAACCAGGAGGCCAGGCAGTAATATTTATTGTGTGCTAAGTACCTTTGCGACCATTATTTCACCGTGCTTCCCAGTCAATCTTCATGACGCATCTAGGAAATGAGTATCATGATCTCTGTTATAGCAATGCGGAAATTTGGGTTCAGAGAAGTTAAGTGGCTTTCTGGGAGTCCCACAGAATTTTTTAGAGAGATTTTTTAAACCCAGAGATTCTGCTTTCTCTACACCCTCCTGCCTCTTAGTCACAATTGGCATTGCCATGCCATCACTAAGTTCTCTGAGACAGAGGAGTGTAAATTAAAATCGTCATTGTCTGTGAACTTGTTTTTGTTTTAAAGAAATGTTAAGATTAGGGGAAGATAGGTTGGGATGAATACAGCTGGGGTGGATCAAGTATTACCAGGGGCTGAGTATGCGCTCACCCTGACTCTGAGGAATTTGTTTTCCATTCAGAGAAAAGAATTTGGTTCTGCCTGAAGTTTGGATAAAGGCCCAAAGGAGAAAATCCCTGTGCTAACCAACATCAGCCTTCCTACTATCTAACAGGGCACTGCGACTCCCTAAATTCTGCAGGATGGTTTGGACCAGCACTTTCCAAACTGGTTATTTTTCATGGGCAAAGATGACGTTGCAACCTTGCTTACCACGAGTTGGAGGGGAATTTGGATTGTTTCTCTCCTGGGGCTGCAGGTTGTACCAGCCAGTCACAGACCCGGAGGCTCCCTTCCTCTCCAGTGGCATACATTTGTGCCGCGCTGGCTAAGTTGGTGGGCTGGCAGGGGTTGACTGGCAAAAACTGTTTCTTTCCTGGTAGTGCTTGGCAACTGCACAGGAATTTGGCCTTTGGCCTTGGCCTCACTGGGCTCATGTTTCATCACCACAGCTTTCTGACAAAAAGGGGATAAAAAGAAATGAGTGCCACACGTGATCAATATCCACATCATTAATCATTCTGAGCAGTAAACTTAACTTTTCAAAGGCATTATGTTTGTGAAGAGATTTTACAAACAGAAAAGTCATATCCTATTCATGTTCATGAATGGTCTCAAGACATTGCTAACTACCCTGTACTTGGAAAAACAATGAACAGTGAGATAAAAGTTTCCATAATATGATTGCACTCTGTACTCTATTATTCATTGATTTATTCATTTGTTCGATGGTTATTAAACACCCACAATGTGCCAGATACTGTCCTAATATGTAAGCACTGTTAAATTATTCATAACAGCAGCCATTTGCCATCATTCCCATGCCCTGGATTAAGAACAAATACATTTGGACAAGTTAGACTTACCCCCAATGAAACTAAACGATGGGCTAGTTTTCATCTCTCCAGCTGTGTTTTGAAGGAAAATAAATCCTGTCTATTTTATTCAATAATCCAGCAAATTAGATTTGTAACCAAAGAAACCAATTGAACCTTTGTTTAAAGCATACTTTTTTTTTTAAACTGGCAAACTAGAATGACCCAAAGTCCAGATATATCACCTTTCCCTAAAAAGTCATTCTCTTTCATGAATTGAAAACTTATACTTGGTTGTCATTGACTCTTCTCTCTTCCTTGTTCTTCCTACATACTGGATAGTGTTCACTTCATGTCAGCTTCAGAGGGCAGGGAGTTCTGTCTTCTCTGTTCCCTGTTGGATTCCCAGCACCTAGTGCCTGACATCTTCAACAAAAATATTTGTTGAAGGTGCGCCTGAGGTGGGCATCTGACTTTGGCTCAGGTCATAATCTCATGGTTCGTGAGTTTGAGCCCCACATCGGGCTCTGTACTGACAGTGCAGAGCCTGCCTGGGATACTCTCTCCCTCTCTCTCCCTCTCTCTCTACCCCCCCCCACTTACTCTCTTTCTCTGTCTCTCTCTCTCGAAGTAAATAAAGATTTAAAAAAAAGAACATACTCCTTTAAAAAAATGTGTTGAATATTGAATGAATTCAAGTACAGAAGAGTCCTATCTAGCCCTTGGGATTAGGTTCTCAAGTCAACATATTAAGCAAAATTAGTGTATATCTAAATGATTCTTTACAATCCTTTGAACTGCTCACACAATAAACATATAGGTATGTTATTTCCAAGTCCCGTGCAGTTTCTTCCCAGCTTTGGAACAGGTCATTGTTTGCTAGTTAACCCCCAGATGAAGTAGTTGGCTAGTGTTTAGGTGGTTATATTGTACACAAAGCATATAACTTCAAACACTTGGAGGCAACCTGGCTTTGGGACCAGAGATTCAGATCGCCCATCTCACACTTACTGAGTGGGTTAGCTGGCATTATGTCCATGGCTATTTCTCCTTCTCCATCCCCTTCCTGTCCCTTTTCTTTGCCAAACTCCTAAACTTGAACTGGTATAAATTAAATGTGTACATGACACCATGCCACAGCACTGACTGACACTGAACTTCATAAAAGCTGAATAGACCAATGGGGGTAAATTAGATTCCATGACCAGTGACCTCAGATGTGAAGTCTACAAGGCCAGATGGTTCCTTCTACTTCAAATCTGTCCTCCTAGAGCTCAAAAAAGTGACAGCTTTGCAGGCTCTGAATCCCTGGATAAAGGACTATCACTTCCTAGGATCAGTCGACAACTTGTTTATCTTCTACTAAGAAATTTCTAGAAACATTGATTTTCCTCTTTAGCCAAAGTAAAGGCAACAATTTAAACCTTAAGTGAGATTTCCTTTCATATAGAGCAATTTGGGGTTTGCTATTATAAAGAATAAAGGATGTACTGAGTAGTTTTTTAAAGGACTTCTTAAATTACATCTATTTCCTTGACTATATTCCAAAAATAAATCTACTTACACAAGTCAAATAAGTATAATCTTAAAAATAAAATCAACTTAGCTGGTGGTAAGTGGGGGAGCTATTATCTAAAAATAACAAAATACTCTCATTTTCTTATAGGAATCAAGAAAAAAATTAAAGATTTGACTGAAGCTGGTCTTGGTTAGTGAAATTGTATTTGGCAGATAATGGCATAGATGGAAAAGGTAAAGAAGGAGAAAATGGCTTGTTGGAATTCACTCAAATTTTAACGTGGTGAGTAGAAAATCAAGGGGTTTTATCTGTTCACCTTCTAAAACTCGATGCTTTAGTTAAAATTGTAGGGGTAATGATTTAATTGCAGTTTATTAACAGTGCTAAGTGAGGTGTTTTTTTTGGCTCTGAGAGGAAAGCAGTGACCCACCTTGGTCTTGGCATGTGATCTTAAGGGAAAGGCTAAAATCAAAAATGGCACGGCAGACAGTTGTATGTGAGCCCATAAAGTGTCCCAAAGACCTCACTAGAAGCACCGTTTTATGAAGTTGGCAACTGAGGAAAGGCACGAGTTATGACCTCTAGACTTTTCTTCCCTAAAGTCAGCTATGTGACCCGAGGAAGAAAGGCAGACTACTCAAGCATGAATGCTTTTTTGTTTTTGATTACAAAGCTGTCCCAAACTACGTAGGCAGAAAGAGCTTTTCTAAAAAGCTCTTGGAAAACAGTCTTTTCTTGCCATGTTTATGCTGACAACCTTGGACATCTCTCTGTCCAGCTCTCCTGAATCCACATATCCAGTGGGCCAATCCACAGCAGAAGGCTCCAGGCTACACCATCTTAGGGTATTAGTACTTGTAGCACCTTAGGGCAACAGAACATGTCAAGATTGGAAACTTGAGGGCTTGATTGATGGCTATTATTTTACAAGAAAAAGATTCTTTTTCTAATATGCTTTACTTCTTTAGGAAAGTTGGAATTTCCAACTTGGATAACTTTGCTGCTACTTTTATAATAATTATATTAATAAACTTCATTTTATTACCCTTTTAATATATTGTTAGATGTATTGCTAAAATTTTGGTAAGAGTTTGCACATCAGTGTTCATGAGGAATATCGGTCCCTACTTTTCTTTTCATTAGTGTTTTTCTCTAGTATTGGGATCAAGGTGATTTGGGCCTTACAGAATGAGTTAGGAAGTGTTCCTCCTTTTCTATTTTATGAAAGAATTTGTGTAGAATTGTCATCATTTTATCTTTAAATATTTGATGGAATTCACCAGTGAAGACTTCTGGACCTGGAGTTTTCTTTATGAGAAGATTTTAATTGTAAATTCAATTTCTTTAATAGGAAGAAGACTATTCCGGTTATTTTGGGAGTGGGGGGCATTAAGTTTTGGTAGTTTATGTCTTTCAAGCAATTTGTTCATTTTGGCTAAGTTTTCAAATTTATTATCTTAAAGTTATTCATAATATTTCCTTGTGATGTCTCCTGTTTTGTGCTTGACATTGATAATTTGTTTTCTCTCTTTTTTCCCCAATCAATATAATTAGAATTTTATCCATTTTATTGATCTTTTCAAATAACTCACTTTTGGTTTCCTCTAATGTTTTAGTTTTTTTCAGTTTCATTGAGTTTTACTCTTATTTTTATTATTTCCTTTATTCTCTTTACCTTGGGTTTCAGATGTGCTTTTCTTTCTAATATATTAAGGTAGAAGCTAGTTATTGATTTTAAAGCTTTTTGTTTTTCTAATGTAAATGGTTATATTAATACTAAGGAGTTTTTCATTGTATCCAGCAAATTTTGATATGATGTATTTTTATTGTCATTCAATTCAAACTATTTTCTAATTTTCCCTTTGATTTCTTTGACCCATGGGTCTAGTTTCCACATATTTGTAAATGTTTCAAATATTTTTCTCTGGTTGATTTCTTACTAAATTCTGCTGTGATTGGAGAACATACTTTTTCATGGCCCAGATTACGATCTGTCCTGGTAAATGTTCCATGTGCACTTGAAAAAAATGTGTATTCTGCTGATTTTGTGTGGAATGTGAATAAATGTCAATTAAGTTCAGGTGGTTGGCAGCATTGTTATGGTTTTCTGTATCTTTACAAATTTTCTGTTTACTCGTTATCAATTATTGAGAGAAGGAGAATTGTGACTTTGTTCATATCTCTTTGCAGTTTAATCAGCTTTACTTCATATGTTTTTAAGAGCTTTTGTTGGGTGCAAAATATTTACGAGCAGTCCCTTAAGAATTGGCCCATATTATCATTATGGAGTCCCTAGCAATGTTTTTCTCTTGTGTTTGAAAATATTCCCTTCTCTGAACTCTAGTTTGATGAGTATTAATATAGCCACTTCAGCTTTCTTTGGATTAATGTTAATATGATATACCTGTCTCTGTCCTTTTACTTTTAACCTGTCTATGTTTTTATCATAATTTCTCTGTAACTCAGTTTCCTCATTTGTAAAAATGGGGATAATAATAGTGTCTAACTCAAGAGATTGTTATAAGGTTAAATTAGGTCATGGAAGGTGCTAAATGTAGTGCCTAGGGCCCCAGCAAGTACCTTTATACAAATTAGAAAAAGAGCTGCTCTGGGCAATCACTTCTGGCCAATGAGTAGAAGGAGGTTAACCTTCCTAGGTCTATGCTTCAAGGCCTAGGACTTGACCAGCAAAGACTGGCAGATTTCAGCCCCACTCCTACCCTCGAAGGCCCATTTGTGCTGGGCACAAGTGCTTAAGCATGTGGGTGGCCCTCATCACATCTGATGCAAAAGGAACCGTAGTTTATGCGAGGCTGAGTAGTGTAGTGATTAAATCCATGGCCTCTGGAATCAGTTAGGTATAAAATTGTCAAGTTGTGAAGTTTGTCTTCAGTGCTCTCTGTTCTCCTCCTATAACTCCTGCCTCCTTCTGAAGCATCCTGCTCTCACCCATCTTATCTGAAGGAATTGGATACAGGAAGGCAGTTCAGGAAGCCAAAGCCAGGCAAGTCGTGATTAGACAGGCTATTTCCTTGGGAGCAAGACCTTTGAGAGGGAGAGTCTGGCAGAACCACTCAGCCCCAGCCTTGAATTCTGGCTGCTGAATAAATAGAAAGTGTGTACAGGGAGCAAGAGAATGACCTTGTATTCACTACTGATCCTAACTGAAATTTCATATCCCCAGTGCATGGTAAGGACTCAAAATTGTTTTATTGGAAGTCAGATGATAATTTCTTTCAGAGCAGAGGTCATGCGTTAAATTCCTTTAATCCCTGCAATGTTAGACATACATGCATTTAGTAAGCATGCACTCAGTATACTAGCATCTTTGGTATTGCATTTTGCAAGACACTTTCATAGGAACTGCTTCATTCTGTTTTCACCACAACCTTATGAATAGGCAGAACAGCCAATTTGGGGGCCAGTTTTACAGATGAGATAGGTGAGACCCAAGAGGGCACATGACCTGTCCGTGACTACACGGTCGACAGGAGGCAAAGCAAACCAGGAACCCAGGCCTTCACCCGGATCTCATGTCCACTCATGATGCCAAAGATTCCCAAAGGCCAGTTGGCAGGCCAGTGCTGGGACATGAAGGCATTTTCAATAATCCTCAAAGAGGTTAGAAAAAAAAGACAGATGGAGTGTTCATTTTTCATAAAGCTAAGCTTACTTAACTTTAAAACCTATCCTTTATTTTGAGACTATGCCCTTCCTAATTTCATGTAAAAATATTTGTTCTTTTATACTGTTGCAAGGTGAGAATTGTTATTTATTTGACATACTAAAAGTTGCCAAACCATTCCTTCCCAAGGTTTTTGACATTTTACTGGTATTAAAATCTAAAAGTCTCAGTCTAAAAGACTGAGAAACCCTGCACAATGCCACCCCACATCTTCTGAATAAATTAATGAATTGAAGATTTGAGGCAACTAAGTCTCTATCCTACCAACTTGCTGAAGGGAGCCATCCAATCTAGAGAGATTACATTGGAAAACTTGGATTCAGGATATCTCCAGTTTCAAACTGGGTCAATGCATCATCTTTGGAAGGGGGGTCAAGGAGAGTACTGAGGACCTAAGAAGAAAGATCATACTCCGAAATAAGCAGATTGAGTTTCTTTGAGTAACAATGCCATTTTGATGTGTCATTTTCTTTGGCCAGCCTGATCAAATACTCTGCTCACTTAAGAGAAATTGACCTCAGAAACAACGTCCTGGGAGAAATGGCTGCTACTGACATCCTTGAAGCATTAAGAGCCAGAAAGACAGGTAGAGTGTTTTCATTTTGTTTCCCCTCCACTTGTTCACATCCACTCACTCCTAAATGCTATCCTGCTCACAGCTTGCTCTACTTTTTTCATTAAATAACTGATCTGAGCTAAGTGATAACCACGAGCACTAACATAAGCCGCCTACCCTTGTACCAATTTGCCCAGTGATTTGCACAGAGTTCAACAACTTTTAGGATGTCATATGTCATCTTGGACTTAAGCACTGTAGTCTCCCGTTATGTGTGGGGGATATGTTCTAAGACCCCCATGGATGCCTGAAACTGCAGATAGGATCAAACCCTATATATACTAGGTTTTGTCCTATGAATACATACTTATGACAATTTAATTTATCAACTAGGCACAGAAAGAGATTAACAATAATAACTAATAGTAAAATACAATGCTTACGACAGTATACTATAAATTAAAGCTATGCGGGGGTGCTTGGGTGGCTCAGTCGGTTGAGTGTCCACCTTTAAATTTGGCTCAGGTCATGATCCCCGGGTCATGGGATTGAGGCATTGGACTCCATGCTGAGTGTGGAGACTGCTTAAGATTCTCTCTGTTGGGGCACCTGGGTGGCTCGGTGGGTTAAGTGTCCGACTTCAGGTCAGGTCATGATCTCATGGTTTGTGGGTTTGAGCCCTGCATCAGGCTTTGTGCTGACAGCTTAGAGCCTGGAGCCTGCTTCAGATTCTGTGACTCCCTCTCTCTCTCCGTCTCTCTGCCCCTCCCCTGCTTATGCTCTCTCTCTCTCAAAAATAAATAAACCTAAAAAAAAACAAATATCTCTCTCTCCCACTTCCCTTCTCCCCCACTCATGCTCTACAAATAAATAAATACATACTACGTGAATGTGGCCTCTCTCTCTCTCAAAATATCTTACTGTACTGGAGTCGCCCTTCACGCAATGATGTAAGACAACAAAGCCTACGAGAGGGGGTGAAGTGAGGGCAATGACAGGCATTAGGCTCCTACGGACCTTCTGATGACTCCTCAGAAGGAAACCCATCTGCTTCCTGACCACAGGTGACCGAAACTGTGGAAAGAGAAAGCCCAGATAAGGGAGGGATCGGGCTACTGTAATGAATGTCATTAGAGTGAAATTTTCTCAGGTGCTCTTTCTTTTCCCTCTCTTCTCGAAATCTCACTTATCCTCTGAGGGACTCTCTCCTATCCTCTATTCTCCTTCCCAGCCCAACCTGCAGATATTTCTCCAGATAGCATTTGGAAAACTCAGGTGACATCCCTCATAAGATTCTGATGTGCTTTCTGGACCATCAAAGATGGCTTCAATTGTGATTGGCATCAGGAGAGCGGTAAGGGTGCTTTATTTCAAAGGGTCCTTTGAAAATGAGAGACTCACATTTAGAATGAGTTATTTATTACACATTGGCCAACCCTGCCCTCCTCTTTGCATTAATATGCATGACCACAATTAACAATAGTCATTCTTACAGCTGACAGAGAGATAAGGAAATGTCATTTTAAATAAAGCTCAGTGAAAGACATGTAAACAGATTTGAACATCCAAATTCAGTGTTTAGAAAGGGAGAGAGAGGTGCACTTGGGTGGCTCAGTCAGTTGAGAGTTCAACTCTTGATTTTGGCTCAGGTCATGATCCCAGGGTCTTTGGATGGAACTCTATGTAGAACTCCATATGGAGTGTGCTTAAGATTCTCTCCCTTTCTCTCTCTCTCTCTCTCTTAAATAATATTTTTAGAAAGAGTGGGAGAGAAATCTTTGTGCATTATCTGGCAGGTTTTGTGGAGAGAATTAGTAGTGTAAGTAATGGTCTTTATCACCTCTTCAATAAAATTATCTTAGAGACATGGCATAGTTTTAGATTGCATTTTTTTTTTTACAGTGGCAGTTCTAGAAGAATTATAATATTACTTCTACTGCATCACCACTTTAAAACTAAAACTACTGGGGCTCCTGGGGGGCTCAGTCAGTTGAGTGTCCAACTTTGGCTCAGGTCATGATCTCGTGGTTTGTGGGTTTGGGCCCTGTGTCGGGCTCTGTGCTGACAGCTCAGAGCCTGGAGCCTGCTTCAGATTCTTCTCCCCCTCTCTCTTTCTGTCCGTCCCCCACTTGCACTCTGCGTCTCTCTCTCAAAAATAAAAATTTTTAAATGTTTTTAAAAAGATTAGGGGCACCTGGGTGGCTCAGTTGGTTAAGCGGCTGACTTTAGCTCAGGTCATGATCTCACCGTCTGTGAGTTCGAGCCCCGCACTGGGCTCTGTGCTGACGGCTCAGAGCCTGGAGCCTGCTTCAGATTCTGTATCTCCTTCTCTCTCTGCCCTTCCCTGCTCATACTCTGTCTCTATGTCTCTCAAAAATAAATAAACATTAAAAAAATTTTAAGAAAAAAAATAAAAAATAAAAAAGATTAAAACTACTGCATTGCCATTTCTTCACAGCCAGTCAAATGATTCCAAGATTTTTGAATTATCCCTTTATTTTGGAGAAACAGAACATCTTCTTCCTAGCCCATTTGAATTGAATCACATTTAATGGAATTATTAAAATTAATTTAAATTTAACTTTAATTCGAGCTCAATAAACTGAAAGCAGGTTAATGATTTCATTCAGTTTTCCTTAGCACCAGAGTAAAGTACTCACCACACCCTGTGGCAGAAGACATTATAAAAGGCCCCAGGCAGTGTTCTGATCATTACTGTAGTAAGTGCTCATGATGGGCAGTCTCAGATGATTTGACAGAAAATGATTCTCATTGAGTACTTATTTGGAGCTGCAAAACATTGTGCTTGCTTAGTAAATAGTTTAATTTGCATAAGTAGGGGAGATAATTTTGAAATTCCCACCTGAAAATACAGATGCTCATTTAAAAAGCATTAAAAAACAATTTATAGTTCAAGAAAGTATTGTTTTCCCAAATATAGTAGTATATATCATGAATAGCTTTAATCTATCCACATTTTGAACCAAAATAATTATGGCGTGTTTCCATGGAGCACTTCAGATTGTTAGTCAGAAAGACTCCTCAAAGCAGGGTTAGCTGGTTGGATTCCATAGGGAAATCTCTTGCCATTTAGACTTAATGGTATCCTTTTAAACATTAAAAGCAATGAGTAATATCACTGATCATAGAACTAATGTTCTTCTTTTGATTGCTTTTGTGTTCTTATCATTTGCAAGTTAACAAGCTAATTTCTAATTCTACTTCTTTCATGAAATCCAAATTAATAGCCTAAAGTCATTTATTTGCCTACCAAGAATTCTTAATGAACTGCCTTTAATGATGGAACACACACAATGAAAGCTTCCTCAGAAACATCAGCAACCTCACTTGTTACCAAAAAAAAAAAAAAAGAAAATAAAAAAGGTTAGCAGAGGGTTGAACTGTCTACATCTTATAAGGTTCCTTTTTGACTAATTAAAAAAAACAGAATACTTAAGGATCATTTCATTTACTCATTCTTACTGATGTTTTTATTTATTTAAACATAAATTTATTAAATGCTGTAGAGCAAGGCAATAGGGCCCACAGCGACCCCTGAGCTGAATGCAAACAGGCTCACGAAGCAACCCACCTCTAAATAACCATAGGTGCTAACTGACCAATTACAACCAGGCACAGTTCCAAAAATTGCCAAAAAAGGGAAAATTCCATACATTCCCTACCTCTCACTATGCCCTGTAACAATGGCTCTTCACCACCGCCTCACCTCATCACAGTGTCTCCTTTGCTGTCTGCCCACTGCTCCCTTACAATGTATTCAGTAAACTTTTACCTCTTTTCTTCTGCGTTTGGTGAATTCTTTTATTGCCTGTGCCCCTGGCCTCCACCCAGTCAGAGTGCTCCACATTTGATGGCTACTCCATCTGATCGGGACACACCACAAATGCCAGGCTTTGTTTGAGTTAAGCAGTGAATCCCTGCTTTCATGGGTCTTACTTCCTAGTGAATGACAGACAGTAAACCAACTATAAGAAGAAGTAAAATATACATTATTGTATATCAGTTCAGATGGGGATCATACGTAAGGGAAAAATAAAGCAAGAAAAGGAGATAAAGCATGTATGTCAGGGGATGGGAGTTTTAGTTAGGATAGCCAAAGGAGGCTGTACTAAGAAGAAACATTTGAGTGAAGGCCAGAAGGTGTGAGGGAACAAGCCATGTAACTATCTGGGGAAAGAGAATTCCAGGCAAGCAGAACAGTGAGTGCAAAGGCTTATGGCAGGAGGCTACCTGGTGCATTCTAAAACCAGTATGGAAGCCAGAATGGCTGGGGTGGAGTGAGAGAGAATGGGACAGTAATAGGGCAGAAAAATAAAATAAAATAATTCCAAGAAGTAAGCATGGAGGGCAGGGGGCCTTCTAGGCAATTACGAAGACTTTAGTTTTTAACTCTATTGAGATGGAAAGGTATTTGAGAATTTTGAGAGGAGTGACCTGATCTGACCCACATCTCAATAGGATTACTCTAGCTCTATGTTGAAAATAGATTGGAGGAGAGGTGAGGACAGAAGAAGGAAGACCAGTTCGGGAGTTTTCCCTTGAAAAATTAAAAAGAGACTTTCAGCAGACCCAGCACATCTAGGATGGCAGAGAATGAAGATGAAGTAAGAAACTGAAAAGAAAACTTAGGGAAAATTCTACACGCTGAACACTTTGGACTCAGCCTTTAATATTACCCAAGCCTTCTTTGTCTGCCCTGCTTCCAGAGGCTGATAGCCATGTAGAAGACTGGGGTATTCTTTGAAAACCAAATAGGCCCAGAGAAAGGAAGAACAGGTGCTGACCCCTGGCCATGCCCTCATCATCCAAAAAAGCCCAGCAGGTAAGCAAGCCCTGCTCCTACAGAGGAGCTTCCCATCAGCCTTGGATGCCTCATGTTTCACTGTGAACAGAAATCCGAGCATCTCCAGACACTTGAGGCAATTGTTTGACATAGGAAACCAAGCCTGAGAGAGAAGAGTGAACTCTGAAGAAAAGAGACAATACAGAAAATTAAAACAAGAAATTAGTTATGACGCCTCCCAGTGAAACAGAAGATAATGCATCTGTAAAACAAGAACAGAATGCTATGAAAAAAGAATAATTAGAAAATAAGAAAAAGTTCTTGGCAAGTAAAAATGATAGCCAAAATAAAAATTTCAAAACAAGTATTGAAAGACGAAGTCAAACAAGTCTTTAAAAAGTAGAACAAAAAATAGGAAGATGAAAAATTGGTGAGAATATATGAGAGAGGCTCAGTCTGTGAACACCAATATTTAACTCATAGTTCAGAAAGAGCGAACAGAGAAAAGTGGGAAGAGGGCATGATCAAATAATTATCAAAGAAATCAAGAGCTTTCCCAGAACCTACAGACATAAATCTGCATACTGAAAGAGCCCACTGAGTGCCCAGCACAGTGAATGATAAAAGCTATATCACCATGGCATTTAGGACACTAGGAATCAAGGGGAAAGTCTAACAATTGCAGATAAATACCGTATATTCCATACAAAGAACTGAGAATCAGCATGACATCAGACATCTAACTGGAAGCTAGAAACAATGAGGCACTGCCATGACAAGCCTGTGAGAACTTTATACATTCCCAGCTTCTAACCAAGTATGAGGATAAAGTAAAGATGTTTTCAGCATGCAAGAACTCAAACTCTATGCCTCCTCTATTTCCTAGGATGCTCCCAGAGAACACACTTGAGAAAAATGAGAATAAACCATGAAGATGAAGATCCAGAATCCAGAAATCAGGAGAACCAATACAGAAAAGTAGAAAAGGGAGTCCCAGTGGCACCTGGATGGCTCAGTCGGATAAGTGACTCTTGATTTTGGCTCAGGATGATCTCACGGTTCGGTTCTTGAGACTGAGCCCCCGTTGGGCTCCACGCTGATGGTGCAGAGCCTGCTTGGGATTCTCTCTCTCTCTCCACGCCCCCCCACCCCCAGTCTCCCTTTCTCTCTCTCTGCTCCTCTCCTGAGCTCTCTCTCAAAATAAATAAACTTAAAAAAAAGGAAAGAAAGAAAGAAAGAAAACAGAGTCCCAGATAATGGCTGAAGGTCAGAACTAGTCCCAATGGGCAGAAACATAGAAGACTTTGGAAAGAAGGAATACT
Source organism: Paguma larvata (assembly GCA_030068075.1). Taxonomy (NCBI): domain Eukaryota; kingdom Metazoa; phylum Chordata; class Mammalia; order Carnivora; family Viverridae; genus Paguma; species Paguma larvata. The sequence goes on from CM057824.1 coordinate 35,795,449, forward strand.
GTGGTAAAACTGAATAGAGCTTTGGAAATACTTAAGTATTTTGTAAGAAATACTGATGGGTGTATGAAAAATAAAAGAAATTGGGGAAATATTTAGAATTGGTACACAAAGAACTGTGCAAATGAAAAATTAAGACTGTTAACTCAGAAGAAAGTTATATAATTAGGACACTTGGCTGGCTCAGTCAGTAGATCATGTGACTCTTGATCTCAGGTTGTATGTTCAAGCCCCACATTGGGTGTAAAGTTACCTAAAAAAAAAAAAATCTTTAAAAAAAAGTTCTATGAGAAAGAAAAAATACCGTGAACAAAATATACATGACCATACCAGTCAATACAAGTACCGATTTGACTAAAAATTGTGAAATATCACTATTGAGAGGTTTGGTGAGAGGATGGGATACCAATATGCAAAATTTTTAATGGAAATATCAAATAGTATAAAGTAAGTGAGGTAAGGCAGTAGATCTCATGAAAAACAGCTGAATGAATGGGCACTAAGGAGGGCACTTGTTGTGATGAGCACTGGGTGTTATATGTAAGTATTCAATCACCGGATTCTGCTCTTGAAACCAATATTACCCTATATGTTAACTAACTAGAATTTAAGTAAAAACTTGAAACCTAATAATAATAATAATAATAATAATACAAAGAAAAAAGAAAAACAGCTGAATGAATTAAAAGTGGTCTTCTCTGGAGAAGAAGCCTGAGGTGTTGAGGGAAGGGGAAAGGGTCTGTTGTTTTTCACTATGAACTTTTTAACCCTATTTGATTTTTTTTACGTTTATTCATTTGAGAGAGACAGAGTATGAGCAGGTGAGGGGCAGAGACAGAATCCAAAGCAGGCTCCAGGCTCCGAGCTGTCAGCACAGAGCCCGTCATGTGGCTCGAACACACGAACTGTGAGATCATGACCTGAGTTGAAATCAGATGCTTAACCAACTGAGCCACTCAGGTGCTCCTGAATTTTTAGCTATATGTATGCATTACTTTTATTATATTTTTAGAATTGAAAAGTGCATAGCTTAAAAAATTTTTTTTCAATGTTTACTTATTTTTGAGAGAGAGAGAGAGAGACTGGGGGAGGAGAGAGAGGGAGATACAGAATCTGAAGCAGGTTCCAGACTCTGAGCTGTCAGCACAGAGCCTGATGCAGGCTTCAAACCCACGAACAGTAAAATCATGACCTGAGCTGAAGTTGGACACTTACCCGACCGAGCCACCCAGGTGCCCCAAGTGCATAGCTTTCTACCATGTTATTCATTGTTCTATACTTCCATGTCAGTATCTAATATTATCTTAAATCACCTCAGCTTCCACTAAGGAATTGAAGGCCTCACACGGTATAGACCATTGCTGAATGGCTAGAGTTTTGTAAAGAAAAGAAGTGAAAAGGGTGACCAAAAGTGTAGTGTTCAGGGAGCACGACAGTCTTTTGTGGGTTTGGCTGCCACGTGACTCCTCTGAGGCCTTAAGCTGGTCCCCCTGCCATACTCCTGCCCCATTTCAAGTGGTGTCCAGCCCCCGACACTGCTCACAGCTGAGCTGTGCGTCCCACACTGCTCCCTGACCTTCACAATGGTCAGGACTTTGGGCCTTGTTTTCCTGTTGAAGCTCTTGTCCTTCTCTACACTTGTGCTTGTCCTTTTTTTTTTTTTTTAAATAACTTTGAGTTTTGTTTTTCTCTCTGACTTATTTATACCTATTTGCTATTAAATTCTGCATCAGTGAAGGATGGTGTTTGGCTACATGGAACAGAACCAGCTATAGAGGCTTAATCAGGTAGAGGAAGACTGAGCGGGTACAGGTGTGCCCAGCATCATTCCTTTCTCTTTCTCCGCCATCAGCCTCAGCAGGTGGCTTTTATCCTCAAAGTTGTAAGGTCGCTGCTTCACTGAAAGCCTCCCATCTCCATTCCAGAGCAGAAGAAGAAGAAGGAAGGGACAAGGAGAAAGTGCTGGTACCTGTATGAGAGAATCTCAGAAATCCCTAGCAACTTATGCTTATTTCCAGTTGGCCAGAAGCATGTCACATGCCCATCCCTAATTTTTAGCTGGGCACATTGCTGCCATAAGAAAAACGTGAGCCTTGTTAGAAAATAAGTCAGGGGTACCCAAGTAGCTCGGTCAGTTAAGCGTCTGACTCTTGGTTTAGGCTCAGGCCACGATCTCACCATTTATGAATTTGAGCCCCACATCAGGCTTGCACTGACAGCACAGAGCCTGTTTGGGATTCTCTCTTCCCCTCTCTCTGCCCCTCCCCTGCTCACATCCTCTCTCTCTTTCTCTCCCAAAATAAATAAATAAACTTAAAAAAAAAATAAAATAAAATAAGGTCAGAGAAGATATTGAGCAGGGAACTAGAGGTATTTGCCTCAAGCCTTTTTAGATTGTGATAAACAGGTCCACTGGTCCTTTCTACAGTAGACCTGGTCAAAGAGGCCTTTGCAGCCAGGGACCCCACTGGAGTGGCCCAGCTAAGACACCAAGGTCTTTATTAGACGTTTGGCATGGCCCCTCAAGTCACCTAGCAGACATCTGTATAGCCTGCTGCTCTATAAGGAAACATGGAAGACACTGGGCCAAAATCAGACCCAGGAAACGTGAGGGCTACAGCTCAACCTCTCAATCTAGGCACGTTCCTGGGAGATTTCCTGCCTTAGATTTTGTTATGGCCCAGCCCCACCCTGCGGTTCCAGAGCAACTTTCCCCTGAAACCACACCTGATTTTTTGTGGTGAACTGTAGGCTGGAATGACCCCAGCACACCAAGCGCCAATGAGCTCTGCTCACCAGAGGAAAACATCCAAATAGGACACTGACTTTGCTTCTCTTCCAGGCACATATGTACCACCCAAGTCTCCAGCAACATGGCTTTTGGCTCTTTCCAAGCTTTGAAATTATAATCTGTATTGTCTTTTATCACCTGGTCCCTTATCCATATTCATCCACCTTGCCCTCCACTACCCTTTACTGTGCCCAGTCTGACTCGTTCTCACATCCTGACAACTATTTTCATGTTTCAACCTCAACTGACCCTCTGGAGGTGGCATTCAGTACTATTTTTAAGGTTCTTAATTTTCCTCTCAACCGTATTTCTTACTTACCCCTATGCTTCTAGCCTCTTCCTGGTGTATCCTGGCCTCTAGAAATTACAGTTTGAGGTACCTGTGGGTCTGCAAGCAGGACCCGGACATTTGGCTAGATGAGAAACAGGAAGGGGGAGAAGGGCAAGTGCCATGGGAAATAATAGAAGGATGGGCTGACACAGGCTCTCAGAATGGCATGCTAGGTATTTGAGTCTTATTATTCTGACCCCAGTTTTGATGTGTGGGAGTAGCTCTTTCCCCTGACCACCAAGCAACTGCCAAATACCAGCTGGGTGTCCTACAATTCACCTCAATTCTGACCCTACCTATCCGGAGATAGCATTAGATTCTACAAGTTAAGGGCTCTGCCCCATGAGACTGTCCCGTCCCCACTCCCCACCACTTCAGACACCAGTCACAAGTCCAAGTTGTTACTGTGCTTCTGACCGACTGGCTATAAATCTGAGATTCTCATGACCCCCTCCTTGAGTTTGATTAATTTGCTACAACAACTAATAGGACTTGGGAAACCAGTTTATTCACTAGCTTACTGGTTTATTACAAAGGATATTAAAGGATACAAATCAATAGCCAGATGAAGGATATTTAGAGGGTGAGGTCTTGAACAAAGGAGCTCTGTCCTCATGGAGTTTGGGGCCCAGCATGGTGGCACACAGAAGCATTCTGGTTTTCCAACCTGAAAGCTCTTTGAATCCTGTCCTTTGGGTTTTTATGGAGGTTTCATACATAGGCATGATTGATTAAATCCTTGACCACTGGTGACTGATTCAACCTCCAGCCCCTTTCCCCTCCCTGGAAATCAGGGGGTAGGACTAAAGTTTCTAACCTTCTATTTATGGTTGGTTTCCCTTGGCAACAAGCCCCATCCTTAGGTGCCGTCCAAAAGTCACCTCAGTAACATAAACTCCAGTGTGGTGGAAAGAGGCTTGTTATGAATGATAAGGCACCCATTTAAGCTTTATAGCTCTAAGGCGTTTTCAGGAACTGAGAACAAGGGACCAAATATTATATTTTTCAAGTTTTCTTTTTTAAATAAATTCCAGTGTGGTTAACATACAGTGTTATATTAGTTTCAGGTGTACAATATAGCGATTGAACAATTCTCTACATTACTCAGTGCTCATCACGATAACTGTACTCTTTAATCCCCGTCACCGATTTCACCCATCCCCTGCATATACCTATGAGACCAAATAGTATTAAGAAAAATGCTCCCATTACTCTTATTTTTCCGGAAATTCCAAGAGTTTGGGAGCCAGGAACCACAGACAAAGACCAGATATATATGAGAAATGTGAATGGCCAAATATATATTTCTTATAAATCACAATATTGCAGGGCTTTATGGGAAATCAGTGAGAAATCTCTGGTCTCAAGTGATGCAAAACCAACTCAAACTGACTGAAGTGCACACACACAAAAATTGTTGACCCATATAACTAAAAGTCCAGGGATGGTTCTAGCTACTGGTCCAGGTCGATTCAGGTGTTCAAGTAACACTACCTACCTTCATCTCCTGGAAGTTCTGCTTCTGGGTTGACTTTATTCTCAAGCAGTTTCTTCCCACATAGTGGCAAGTTGGGCAGCACTAGCTAGAAGTGTATATTGTGCCAGTTTAATCTAAGAAAGAGCCTTTCTTCTGATTTCATTGGACCATCATGAGTCACATGCAAAGCTGTTAACCAATCACCGTGCCAGGGAGAATAAATCCACTAATTGACCAGATTTGGGCTATGTGCCTGTCCACCCCGGGAGCACAGGGGAGTAGAACCCCAAAGTAAATTCAAGATTCTGTTCCAGAAAAAAGCTAAAATGCAAGTTGGACAAGAAAAACCAAGAGAGATTAACTAAAGATGAAGAGCCAGGGGAGCCTGGGTAACTCAGTCGGTTAAGTGGTGACGCTTGATATCTGTTCAGGTCATGATCTCACAGTTCAAGCCCCTTATCTGGCTCAGCACTGACAGTGCAGAGCCTGCTTAGGATTCTCTCTGCCCCTCCTCCTCTCATGCTCGCTCGCTCGCTCTCTCTCCCTGTCAAAAAAAAGATAAAGAGCCAATAAAGTATTAGAGGCGATGAAAGACAAGATCAGAATTTCACGTTCAGATGATTAATCTGGAAGTAGAGCCCAGAATGGATCTGGGGCTGGGAAAGCCTGAGGCTGGGAAGACGAGTTAGAAGGCCACTGTAATTATCCAGGTAAACATATGACAGTCGGAATGGAAAAGAAAGGACTAGGGTAAGAAGTTAGTACAGAAACAGATTGTTATGGGTCACTCGCATCGAGAGGGAGGGGCGCCTGGGTGGCTCAGGCAGTCGATCCTCCCACTCTTGATTTTGCGAGATTTGTGAGATGACCTTGTGAGATTAAGCCCCACATTGGGTGTCAGACTCCTCACAGGGTGTGGTGCCTGCTTTGGATTCTCTTTCTTCCTCTCTCTCTGCCCCTTCCCCTCTCAAAATAAATAAACATCTATATAGATATAGATATAGGAAAAAGGTATTAAGCGAAAGGAATATTGCCCAGTTAATAAGAATGTGGGAGAATGCCCCTCTCAGAAGCCCCAGACCTGATCCATCAAGTGGAACTGAGAAATATCTTACCTATTTTACTATTATGTTCTTTCCCCCTATCAGGTGAATACCCAGCCTTAAAAATTACAGTCACTCCTCAAATCTCTTCGGAAACCTTCAGATCTATTTGGAAAAATAGCAAGATATCTAGTATTGCCCATAAAAAGAAGAAAAAGGTATGCTCTTGGATGTCTGTGTCTGAATTGCAGCCCCCAGTGGAGGGCTGTGTGGCTTCCTGGGCACTGAATGGGGGTAGACACCAGCCTCAGCAGACTGTGCACTTGATAAAATCATGAGCATTTTGGTTCTAGGTAACAGTATCCTAAACCATCAGTCCATTGCGATGGATGATGATTGTACAAAGGACAGGTAGTAAGGGAACAACATAGTTCCTCAAATGTTAGTGCAAACCCTGCCTCCCGTCTTCAGCTTTCCCACTTCCCACCCAAATCCTGGTTCCTGTTAGCTTATTGTGGATTGGAAATGGTGAATTTACTCAAACTATGAAGCATGTGGGATCTATTAGGGGGTGATGATTTACATATGTTTCCTCTTTATTGTATGAAGTTGAACTTCCTTTTTTCTTTTTTTAATTTTTGATTTTTGTTCATTATTTCACAGGCTAAAAACTGAATGTGGATGCCATATCTCTTTATGGGTGCTGTCTATTTCCATAGCCTAGAAAGATATTGCTTGTTCAATAATAATAGTTTTCACTGGAACCATGTCTCTTTCAAATTCTAAAATACGATGACTATTTTCTTAAAGTTCAAAGTAGTGTTAATCTTATTATGCTTGTCATTTTCTAAAATGTGGGTTTCACAGGTTGGCCTTCGTAAAAATAGGTAGGATTCTTCTCTGGGGCTTCTTATGTGCATTTGAAATTTATAATTTAAAGGAAGTCATGATCTTTATCTAAGAAAGAAAGAATCTACTTTCGTAAGTATAGCTACAGTTGGGAACAATAGGAATATTTGGAAGTAATAACCACTTTCTGAACGACAACGTCTCCCAAAATGGGGATCTTCCCCAAATAAGGAAACTTGTAATCACTTTGTGCCCCTGCCCCGTGAAGATATCTGCTCCATGGGAAAGGCAAGACGTGTGGTTGACCGATGTATATGGTGCAGGGATGAAAAACATGGACTGGGGAATGAAATGGACTGGAATTCCCTGGAAAACGGCTGCTTTCCAGGTGTGGGACATTGGCCAAGTCAGCTGCCCTCACCGAGCCTCAGTTTTCCCTGATGCAAGATACAGATAAGAGCACCTGTCTCATTCGGTGAGCACTGAGTGAGGTGACACGTGTCAAGCACTTTTGGACAATACTTGTTTCAGAGTGCATGCTCAAATTAAATATTAGTGACTACTATTATTGTTGATGTTAGAATTGAATGTTTCCAGTAATTTCACTTGGAACAGCTACACAAGAAGAAAGGAAAAGAAAGGAAAAAAAAAAAGACTTAAGACGTCTTCATTTTGAAGTAAAAAAAAAAAAAAGGAATCACAACAAGCAAGACTGTCGGGGTGCCTGGTAGCCCAATCGGTGGAGCATGAGACTCTTGATCTCAGGATCATGAGTTCAAGCCCCACGTTGGGTGTGGAGCCTGCTTAAAATTAGATTAAATTAAATAGGGGCACCTGGGTAGCACAGTTGGTTAGGTGTCTGACTCTTGATCTCAGCTCAGGTCTTGATCTTGGGGTTGTGAGTTCAGAGCCTGTGTTAGGCACTGTGCTGGGTGTGAAGCCTACTTAAAAAAATAAATAGATTAATTAATTAATTAAGGTTATTTTTTAAAAGGCAAGACTGTCATTCATACTATGTATAAATGTAACAAGTTCTGGCAAGTCTGCGGAACCAAACTATGTGTGGAAGTGAGGATGGGTAGAGCAAATTATGTTAATCCTTAAATATCTTAGCATCTAGCTAGGAAGACAAGATTCTCATATGTAAAAGTAAGGAAGAGTTGAAATAATATAACAGATCTTCAGAACTTATGCATCCAATGTGTGATGCCTCCTGAGAAATTGTTCCTGCTTAAAAAAAAGGCTTTTTTGAACTTTGCCACAGACGTCCACCGGTTTGGAGTGTAAAATCTTTGTGCCTCTTTAGAAGTCTTTTGAAAATGTCTATCGAAATGAAAAATACATAACGTTTGGCCTAGGCATTCTACTTCTAGAAATTTCTTTTACAGATCTATTCTCACAGATGAGTTAGGAAATATTTATAAAGATGTTCACTACAGCACTGTTTATTATACATTGGAAACAGCTACATGTCTCTCAAGGGAGTCTCAGGGAAATGGGGGAAGACTGTGCCGCCATCGAGAATACTGTGGGTGTGGAAGTGCTTATATGGAAAGCTGTCCTCTCATACCGAACAAAAAGAGCAGGCTAGAGAATAATATGGTAAAAAACTCACATAAAAAATGAATTGATGTAATATGAACGAACAATCTCACTTCTGGGTACACACCCAAAAGATCTGAAAGCAGGGTTATGAAGAGATATTTGCACACTCATGTTCGTAGTGGCATTATTCACAGTAGTCAAAATGTGCAAGCAACTCAAATGTCTATTGATGGCCGAACGGATAAGCAAAATGGGGTCTGTCCACACAATGGAATATTACTCAGCATTAAAAAGGAAGGAAATTGGGGCACCTGGGTAGCTCAGTCGGTTAAGTGTCGGACTTCGGCTCAGGTCATGAGCTCACCGTTCATGAGCTCGAGCCCCAGAACTCTGTGCTGACAGCCCAGAGCCTGAAGTCCGCCTCAGATTCTGTGTCTCCCTCTTTCTCTGCCCCTCCTCTGCTCGTGCTCTGTCTCTCTCTCTCTCAAAAATAAACTTTAAAAAATAAATAAATAAAAAGGAAGGAAATTCTGACACATGCTACAACATGGATGAAACTTGCAGACACTGTGCTAAGTGAAACAAACCAGTCACAAAAAGGAAAATACTATATGATTCCACTTATATGAGGGACCTAGGGTAAACAAACACAGAAACCAAGTAAAATGCTGGTTCCGGGGGGAAGAAGGGCAGAAAGAAAGTTGTTTGATAAGTATAGTTTCCATTTTGGAAGATGAAGAAGTTCTGGAATGTGGTTGCATAACAGTGTAAATGTACTTAATACTACTGAACTCTGCAGAAAATGGTGATAAACTTCATTGCATTTTATTACAATTAAAAATTTTTAGGTTAAGTTGTATTATGTATCTGTTTGCACAGGCACAGGAATTTCTGGAGAGTCTATTAACAGTACTTGCTTTTTTTCATTGTAGACTCATTTTACTATTTTAACATTTTTATCGTTTATGAGCTGTTGATTTAAATTTTATTATTTTCTTAATGTTTATTAGAGAGAGAGTGTGTGTGAGCATGCACACACACGAGAAGGGGAGGGGTAACGAGGGGGGGGAGAGAGAATGAATCCCAAGCAGGCTCCATACCATTAGCACACAGCCCCCATGGGCGCAGAGCGTGCTTGGGTTTCTCTCCCCCACCTTTCTCTGCCCTACTCTGATTGTGCACTCTCTTTCTCAAAATAAATAAATAAACTTAAAAAAACAAACACTTGAAAGTGTTCGGCAAACATCAGTAACAGCCCTTTTTGGTTGCTGTGTGACCCAGTGCCAAAAGAGTATAGTAACTGCTGTGATTTCGCAGAAATATGAATATATGGTGGCAAAGAGCAGTCAGTGAAGACACAAAGCACAAAGACGAGTACGTTTTTCCTCAGTGCAGAGAGCAATCCAGCCGGCGCAGGTAGGGGAAGTTCTGTCCAGGTTCAGAGACGTCAAAGTGTGGAAAAGAAGGAGCGTCCTCGAGGTTTCATCCTTTCAACCGCATGTCTCTCCTCTTCTCTTTCAAACTGCCCAGTTCCCAACAGCTGAGTGCGTTTTATCCTCGTTGAGTTTCGGCCTTCCTCCTTTGTTAGATGTCTGGCGTTTAGGGCCATCTCTAGTCTGATGTGTGGTCGTTTAATATGAACAGAACATGTGTTTTGTATAGTTCATCTGGGTTTGTTAACAAGCATTTTTATCTGGCTCATGAAGTTAGTGTGGCCAGATTAACATCTGCAACCACGTCTACTTCTCTGCTCTGGCTGATAGCTTGGAGAGCGGTGCTTTCTTCACTCATTTCCTGGCCTGGAGGGCCTCCCATCTCCCCCCAGTTCAAACTTGACCCCTTCCATGAGTCTTTTCCTCACAGCATCAGTCCTCAGCAATATCTCTGTCCTTCACAGCACTTCACATGCCACTCGACAAGCAGCACACATCGCATCTAGTCAAATGTGACCCTGTGTCCGTATTTCCACTTTTACATATTTATTCATCCTTGTGTCCTCTGCCAAACTCCTTGAGTTTGGTTAGCTCCCATCCACGCACCGAGGCCCGGTATCAGAAACCCAGGAGATGTTGGGAGGCCCACTAAGAGGAGATGGGAGGCTCTAAATCCCAAAGCTGACATTACAGGTGTCCACCACTAGGTGGTGATGGTAACCAGGCATCTCCTCAGGCATTCACGACCTCAGCGTTCTTATCTTTTAAATGAAGATGTCTGTTTTGCTTGAGAAAACAGAAGAACATGACTCCGGGCTAAAAGTAGAAGAACCCAGGTTTCATAACTGTCACCTTCACAGAACAGCAGTGTCCTCCTTAAGTTACTCACTTTTCTGGATCTTATTAAAAGGAGGAGGTCAAACTAGGTGAGAGATTTTCAGAGCCTGGATGTCAGGGTTCTTGGCATCTTTTCAGGGGACCAATAGGTCAAAACTATTTGCATAACAGTATTCAGAGCTATTTCCCTCTTTTCACTCTTTATGAGTGTACAGTGGAGTTTTCCAGATGATCCATTATCTATGACACCATCGCTTTAATAACTTGTAATGAGTTTATTACCGTTACTTTTAAATGAATACATTTGTCTTCCTCTCAAAAGTTATTAAAAAGCAAATATATGCATCTTACATAAAGGCTCTTTAAAGTCCTAATAATTTTTAAGTGTAACGGGGTCCTGAGCCCCAGAAGTTTGAGAACCATTGAACCAGGTTTCTCAGAACCTACTGAGGCCAAGAAGTTTCCTAGATACCGAGAACGAGGTGGTGATAAAGAGCCGGTCCCAGCCCTAAAGGTGTCTACGTGTAAGGGATCGGGGGTCGGGGAGGGTGGCGGGAAGGAGACAAACGGTTATATTAACAAGATAATTTGTGAGAGGGCTAAGTTTCATGAAGTCACACGGCAAGGCATCTGGTGCCTGCGCAGTGTGCTCCGAAGCACGGGAGATCAACACTCAACAGCACAGCGTCCGGGCTCCACACCCGGAAACTCCCCGGAGGCCCTCAACCCTTCTGGGCTGCCCCAGCTAGCGGGGATGCAGGGAGAAATGCGCCAGGGCGCTAGCGTAAAGTGACGTCACTGGACCGCGCCAGCCAATCCGGGCGGTCCCTGTCCTAGGCGCGGTAGCCAGCGGCCTGCAGGCGGCGCTGTGGGCCCGCGGGCCCACAGAGCCGCCATAGCCGCCCGCCTACCCCGACTCAACGACTCCGCTGCCGGCCCCGCGCCGCCGCCATGGCCGACGTGGAAGACGGCGAGGAACCCTGCGCGCTCTCCTCTCACTCCGGGAGCGCAGGCTCCAAGTCGGGAGGCGACAAAATGTTCTCTCTGAAGAAGTGGAACGCGGTGGCCATGTGGAGCTGGGACGTGGAGTGCGATACGTGCGCCATCTGCAGGGTCCAGGTGATGGGTAAGCGCTGCACGCGAGGCCCGGGCCGAGCTACGGCCTCCGCGGGCCGATTCTGGGCGTGGAGGACGGGCGGAGGCTGGGAGAGACCCCTGTCCAGAGGAGTGGGGGCGGGGGTGCCGGGAATCTGGGGTGCCGCTGCTGGCCCCAGGGCTACTGCTGCCGCCTGGGGCTCAGCAGGCGCCCAGCGCCCGGAGCTGGTATTCTAGGGACAGAAACGGGCAGTGAGCTGCGGAATTAAACAAGGTAATTTCAGGTAGTGATGGGTGTGGCCAAGGAAATAAAACTGGATGATTTGAAGGCAGCTGGGAGGAACTACTAGGGTTTGTGTGGCCAGCTCCATCTCTAAAAGCAAACCGCAGAGGGGTCAGGGTAAAGGCCCTGAACAAGTAGGGCCCTTTAATGGTTGTGGTCACGCACCAAAGTCGTGCCTCGGAGTCATCTTCCACAGAAACGACACCCTCAGCTCGCCCTTGAGAGGCGAAAAGGAGAACATGTTTCTAGCCATTGCATTTCTGAAATAGCTACTGCTGTTCTGCGGACTTTTAAATCTGGATATTTCAGGGTGGGTCAGGTGGCACTCGCTTGTCTTGAAGGCGATGCAGTGTGGTTCAAGGATATTTAAGGTTCATGGGAACTGAAGAATGTAAGCCCTTTATTCAGAAACATAAAACTTTTTCTGGCCCCTCCCTACATAGGATGCCATTTCCTGAAGAAGCTCTGAGCCAGGCCTTTGTGGAGAGCCGCGTTGTACTAATAAGTCTTAACCTCTTTCTATGATAATTCGAATAAAACTACTGGGACTAAGCGACACCTTTCAGAACAGCCTCATCCTTTTATAGTTTATATGCTTTCTGTTTTAAGATCTCAGGCCCCCTTGAAAAAGAGATGCTATTCTAAATGCCGGTTCTATTTTTAAATAGAGCATTTAAAAACTAGTGAGAGAATCCTAATGTTGTTTCTTGGGGGTAGATGAAAAAAAAAAAAACAACTGAGGCTCTGTAGTTGGAAAACTGTGTCTTGCTCTGAAAAAAGGAGAGAATGGGAGAAAATGAACAGAATTTCTCTCTCAAGGGATGAAATTTAAACCTACTAGAATCAAGAGATTTCTCAATTTACACTCTTTAGTATGCCCATTTGTTTTTTTTATTCATGAGGACTTGCTTCCAAGAGGATTTTCAACAAAGAGATTCAAATATTTTTTACTTTTTACTTTTGAAAGAACTTGATTTCAGACACCATCCACCTACTTTGCATGTTAGGTCTTAAAAGTACCTAGTTTATTGTCCTGCAGTACAGCCCCCTTACCCACCCCTTACTTAAGAACCAGAATCATCATTTCCAGTTTGGCTGGCGTTGTTAACTTATCCAGGCAACTTAATCCTTTCTTTTTTTGCAAGACAAGCTTCGCTAAAAATTTTATCTCCTTTCAAAAAGCCTTTCGTTTAAAATGAAGCATGTTCCTGAAAGTGTGTTTTATGTTTCTCCCCAAAGAAAACTTTTAGATTTGTAGGTAGAAATGCAGAATTCAAAGTAATGGTTGGAATCTTGCACCCCATAAACTTTACTGGGTTCTTTGGAGTAAGTCAAAGTGTGAGCTATAAATGATTCACATTCTTATTAGCCTTCTAATTATGGCAAGTGTTCTGCTACTGCGGATTAATTTTGCAGATTTGCAACAGCTGTACTTTGAGTTCAGGAGGATATTCTGGACTAGACCTTTGTATTTTCTGTAGGAGGTGTTAAAATCCATTTACTGATCAGGTGACAGCAGCAGGAAGTTTGTTTTTCAGACTTCCCAAACCAAACCCTGGTTAGCATCGTTCTAAGAGGAGTTACTGTTGTACTCCTTAGAAGTGTTTCCTTTTAAATTTTAGGAATATGGCGAAAAGAATTTTTTTCTTTTATCTAAAACTAAAGGAATTTTTATAGATTTAGGTTGGCTTTTGATAAGGAGTCTAAATCAAATGTCAATCAAAGTCATAATCCAGAGATTTCTAGATTCTGCAAAAGAGCCCAATGAATTCCTTAATTTTACCTTAATATTTCCAATTCCTCTCATACACCTAAATGATTTATTATGACTTCTTGATCCAAGATTTGCCTGTCAGCCCATTCTGATGCTGTTAACACTCTCTGGTTTCCACTCCTCCTTTCATTCTGAAAGGAGCAGATGGCGCGGTGAGCGAGTGTTGAAGAAGAGAAAAATAGGTTTGCTGGTACTGCTGAGTTTTAAAGTGCCAGAGTAACCCTTCCTGGCTCTTTATATGTTAACTTGGACATTTGACATACCTTCTGAAGCCTTGTTTTCCTAATTTGTGAAAGAGGTAGTTGGGAACACAGACTGTAATTCCGTGATTATACAGAACCAGAGCCATGTCTTCACCCTTCTATCATGATCCTTATGATATTTAGTTGTTTGCCTGCCTACCTCCCCATTTCCTGGTGAGACCGGGGACCCAGACTTGGTCATTTTGCTGTCCCCACTGCATAACTCCATATACAGAATAGATACTCGGTAATTGTGGGATTGAAGAAAGCCTCAGGAGGCAGTGGTTGTTTTTAATCCGCACCGAAGTGGCCAGGGGGGTGTGTGTTTTTAGGGTAAGAGCATGCAGAGAGGAGCAGACAAATGCCAGAGCATAATCCTGCATTAAGAAAAGGAGCAGGCTTCAGCTCCAACGTGTATCTATTTTTACAGAATTCTTTTTCTCTAATTTATGTTAAAAACTATTTTTTTGTGTTGTTGGTTTGAACTTCCTTTTACCCCTCTTGGACTCCTAGCTAGTCAATGAATCCATTTCATTGGTCCCTAAAATATTCTACATTACCTCCTTCATCAAGCAAATAATAGTAGAGATTAAATTTTGAAAACTAATATACCCTTTAGGTTTGCATTCCTAAAATGCACTCCCAAGTAAATTATTAAAATACATTGCCATTTTTGGGTAAATGCTTTGGACTCAGACATATTTGTAAAGGGAGCATTTTCTTTAAAAAAAAAAAAAAGAGAGAGAGAGAGAGAGAACCTAGTATTTAAGAGGCTCTCTAAAAATTAATTTTAATTTAATTTTTATATAGATCATACAGTCACATAATTCAAAATTTTAGGAAACTATACAATGAAGACTCCTTCCCATTCCATCTCCTCTTAGGTAAACTTTATTATTAGTTATTTGGTTATTCTTCTGGAGTTTCTTCATGTGTGTACAGGCAAATACCAATTTATATGCATGGCTTACTTTAAAAGTTGTCTCGAAAATAAACTATCCCCAGGGTTGATCTATGTGAGCATGCCCAGTGAGCTTATAAGAACTTCTAATGTAATGAAGTATGGCATATTTTTCTCTAGTGGTTGAATCCACCCCGGGGGCATCTTTTCATCAGAGCTTGCAAAAATAGAGGGTCGGTAACCCTTGTGAAATTGCTCCTGGTCATAAGTAAATGAGTAGAGTGCCCTGCACTTTATTCATCTTTAAACAGTTATGTTCAGATGAGAAATTAATAGTATGAGTCTTTTATCTCTATCTCGAACCCTTTGGGCTTTTATTTGACTTTGAAGTGTCTGGGTTTTAGAAATTGCATTCTGAGCATCAGAATGAGAATTGCTATTTGTTTACTTTTAGATGCCTGTCTTAGATGTCAAGCTGAAAACAAACAAGAGGATTGTGTTGGTATGTTGTAATTTCATTCTCTTGCTTTTTCAACTGAAGGTTTTCTCTCAGTGGGGATGTTTGAATTTGCCATTAAGATTGACTTTATCAATACACAAAAATAAACTGTAAAGCAGTGATCTATTATCAATGTAAAATGTGTTCTCAAAAGGCCTTAATGGAATTAATCTGCAAGTTCTTTTATTGCCTGTAATTAAGAAGAACCGAGTATATATTTCAGACATGGGCATAGTAAATATTTGGTAAAAAAAGAAATAATTCTTTTCTGTTAAGAAAATTATAAGGAACTACCAAAGCATTTAAATTTTAACTGTGTTATGGGTCAGATCTGGTAGGGCTTTATTCTAATAAAGCATTGCAGTTTTCAGTACTGTTATTATACAGTATTTAACTTTTGAGTTAACGTAGAAAAAAATTCTAAGTGCTCTCTTTTGCAGTATAGTTTGTATATGGAAATCTATTGAATTTTGCTAATAGTCTGGGACTACAAAAGTTGTCTTAGAATAAGTATTTTAGGTAGTTCAAAGATTTTCATGTCCTAGTTCTTGAAGTCCTCACTTCTGGATTGCTATATATAAAAACTTTTCTGAAAATGAAAGATTAACTTTGTACTTTGTGTTTGCGTGGTTTACATATAGCTTTTTAATAATGACTTACTCAGTATTTATCAAATCCTATTTCTTCCTCCTGAATCACTTAGAATGATTTCCTCTTGCTTCCTACTCCCTATAGCTAATTTTCATAAGAAGTTGGGGTTTTTTTCTTTTTTCTTTTCTTCCATTGTCTTTCATTGTTCTGGTATCATATAGGTTCAGCAAGGGACAAATAAAGCCCACATTTGAGATTGCATTTCAGATTATGGGTGATTGCCCTTGGTTTAAGAAATAATTAACTTGGGAATTGTGAGGTTTAGGCCACCTTTCTTTGATCACAGAAAGTCCTCTCTTTCCGGTCAGCCACTTTGAAAAGTTCATGTGTTTGTCACATGAGGAACTGCACTGCTTATGGATGACATCAACACTTCTAGAAAATAATCGAGTAGATGTACAGCTGATAATGTTTACAAGTATGTTATCTATTTATAACAGACTACTGTGAACTGAAAACTCATTATCTTGGTAAATAAAAATCAGGAGGATATTTTTCAGTAAAATAAAGATCAAAAGGTCTCCAAGGTCAGTGTATGACTGAGAAGGTCTGGGATCTAAGGAAGGCTCGAGTCCTTTAATCTCCTAACTTCAGGAAGACAGCATGTGGTCTGTGTGGGGCCTGGGGGCCACCGCATCTCTCACAGATCCTAAACAATGAGGAAAGTCCCCCAGTCCCAGCGCCTCATCTCACTTCTTAAGTTTGGTTTACACAGGTAAGTTGTTATTTCTTCGTAGATAGAAAAAATGTTGACTGATTAGCCATTTTTATTCAAGATTACGAGTCATGATTATTCTTCATAATATAAAATAACCTGTAATTTTGAGTTTGATCATTTAAATTATGTAATGTCAAATATTCTTTTTTTTTTTTTTTTTCCTTTCAGTGGTCTGGGGAGAATGTAATCATTCCTTCCACAACTGCTGCATGTCGCTCTGGGTGAAACAGAACAACCGCTGTCCTCTTTGCCAGCAGGATTGGGTGGTCCAAAGAATCGGCAAATGAGAGCGGAGGCTTCCTCAGCGCATGTGTCCGGAGCCCTGGCGGGGCATGTCATCAAGTGCCCTGCAAAGGCCAGAACTCCAGGGAACTGGTTCTTCAGATGGGAGGAGATGGCTCTGTGGTCCTTTGGTACTCGTCAAAGCCGTGGTTTGGCATTTCGTTGGTTTTATTTTCAGAAATTCTCTACAATTAAGAAGATAATTTATTAAAGATGGTCTTTCCTACCTCTGTGGTATGTGTCACACACCCTGCTTAGAAGTGCTTTAAAGGAGGTGAGAGCTACAAATTGAATGACTTTGTAATTTCCTTATTGGTATCCAAGGGCTTGCGGAAGCCGTTCTATGCAGAAGAGAACTTGTTGCATGCTTATAGTTGATCAGTTAAAAAAAAAAAAAAAAGACAATGTTACAGAAATAAATGAAGTGCAGTTTAAAACCCAACTCTTATTCTTAATTTGTTCCTAATATTTATTTTTGGCTTGGAGAGGGTGAGTCATGAAATCTTTGTATGATGAAAATTTTAAGTGTGGACCAATGAACAGGGTAAATAAAGTTTAGCCCTCAGGCATATGGAATTGCGATTGCCTTTTAGGCTGTTATCCTCTGTCTTTGGCTCGTCAAGACGACCTGAAGCTGCATTCACCTCACTGTCCAAGCATTGATTGGTGAAGTCCAGAAGTATTTGTTTCTGGTCAGATTATGTTGTAATTTAACTGTTTTAGGTGGAATGTGAATGAGGGGAAGATGTTTACCACTGTAGCATTGGGTCGAAAGTTTATTTTATTACATAGTGTTTTAATAAATGGTTTATTCTGTTTACTTCATTTGAATTGTCATTATTACAATTTTATGTACAACTTTAAACTTCATATATGTTAGGTGAATAATTTGAAAAAATATTCATATATTCTTTTTTGGTGATAATAAAATTTAAAGTTTATTACCTGGAAACATAGAAGTGTGAGAAAAATTTTATCGAACTCACTCACATTTATTGGAGGTTATCTTGTCACGGTTGATAGACGACAAATTTATTTTGAATGATTCCGTAATAAAGGCCACAGCTACGAATTTTGAAAACTAAAATCTTTATCATTCACTTCTTCAGTTTGTCCGTCTGAATCTTCTTGTGTCTAAGTAATGTAGATACATAAAAGAATGTTAAAATATAATTTAAAAACTAGAATGTATAGGCTTTCAATATTGACTTTCATATTTCATATTAATCTGATTTCTCTGGAAACGTGTTTTTATACATTTTTTTCACAGTTTACTGAAAAATTAATCGTGATATGGGGGTAAATCAAGCACCTTTTTATCCTGTAATATTAAGTGTAATACTATTAACACGATTCATTGAAATTCATGTTGCCCTAGATTACTTGGCTGGATTGTTTGTCAGACTTCTTTCCTCCTCCTCCTTTTCCATACCGCCTTCTTTGGGAGAAGTCACTAAGTGCAGGTAACACTTAGGGAGCGGGAGTTCTGCTTCTGCTTCCCGAGGGCAGAGTATTTCATTGCCTGGACTTCTTCCGCATAGGAGATTTATCTTTTCTTCATTAACTTAATCACTTCTCTATGTCTTTCCTTCTGGAGAGAGTAAAACTATCACTTCCATGGAATTCCATGGCAGTGAAAGGTTCTCGGAACTACTCTGGATGGAACATTTCTTTACCTAATGAACTCTGTGCAAAGGAAAAGGTTGGCAGGTGGGGGGAGAAATATAAGGAAAACTTTAAGCAATGTCCTCCAAACACAGTATGGATTGAATCCCAAAATCTAATCACATTTTCAGCTTGTCACACATTTCAACTTATTTGAAGTCTCCGATAATTCTTAGTATGTGCTTACCAGAATTTCTTTCCCAGCATACCAATATACAAAAAATTGGACATTAGAATGAAGTCGTAGCTGATTGCTTTTCAGGATATGATCTTTACACTTCAGACCTTCAAAATAGATTTTTGGTTGCCTTATGTAAACCTACACAAACATTAAATTGATATATAACACATCATGTTAATAAAAAAATGGGTTTGTTTTTTTTTTAGGAAACAATCATGTGATTAACATGGTCATATCTTACAGAAAACTGTGATTGAGAGCTATAAGTACAGTACCGGCAAAGAATTTGAAGAGGCTTATGTAAGTTTGAGTGTGGTGACCATGTGTCTTCAGTGAACACCTGCTGACCCTGCAGAGTTGGGGGGCAACATGTGAGTGCAGACCGCGAGGAATGCGAGCAGGGGGAAAGTCACCCTAACGCAGATGTAGTGATTTCACTACTTCTGCCCCAGACCATATATCACGACACATGCTACATATGCTTGTTTTTTCAGGGGTTTTCAATTGAAGAACCAATAGGGGCACCATGGTTCAGCTTAGAGAAGCAGCTGGAAAGGGTATTGGCTCCCATCTTTGTAGTTTATCCAGATCGTTGTAAATTACAACACTTTCAAATAATTTATTTTAATTTTTCTTAAGAGTTATATTTAGGCTTTTGTGTGTGTGTGTGTGTGTGTCCTTTTTCAAGTTCTATTACTGAAGATGCTTGTCCAGGTCATATTTAATAACTTTATATCGTTGATTTTGTAAAGTCAATGGAAACATTTGTGTATCCATTAGAAACGAATTTTCTTTGGCTTTCATGATTCTGATGATGTAGTAATGCATATTAAATAACAAGAGATAAAGAAGTTAATTACAATACACAAATATGTTTGACCATTTGAATGTTTATCATTGTACAGTGAGCTATTTTAGCAGCTTTTGTTTGACATTTTTAAAAGGGTATATCCATAAAATGTGAACCAAATATTTGGCTTTGCACTGAAGAGAAAAATAGTAAGAGTGTGTCGTTATTTTAGTCAGTATGGCAGAACGTAAATGCAACGCGAAGGACGGGGGTCCCAAGTAGACTTTCCACACAGCAAAACCACAGGCCCACTGCCGAACAAAGCTCTGTTTCTACTACACGTCACCATCTGAGGGCGGAGGAGGAGGGGGGCCTGGGACAAAGCAGCACTGATCCTGCCCGTCCTGGGATGATACCAGCTCATCTGCATAGCCATCTGAAAGTTTAGTACATGTTGTCTCATCAGAAAGACACACTGTGACATTTAATGATGAGTTCCAAAGCAAAAGTTCGGCATTGAACAGACTTTTCTTTCCATTTGATTAAACACCATTGAATTTTATTTTGCTAATGTATTGGAGACACATTGGTCATCTTCACCTATTTAATTTTCCATCTATGCAAGGTGCATCCTTCTATCACAGGTGACATCTAAATCAGTGAATCTTACCCTATCAAACCCTTTCCTTTTTATAAAATATGTTCCCATTATTATCCCGAAGTGAAATTCATAAATGTCTCCACACATAATTAAAATATATACAATAACTGAATTGTAATATATAAATATAAAATAACCGAATTATAAAATACAAGTAAAAGGAAAGCATATTCTAGTTCCTTTGCATTTCAGTATGTAAATACTTGGGGCATAATTACACCAGAAGACATAAAGAAGCAGGCTGATGCAGCTATGGATGCATGTGTGTGTGTGTGTGTGTGAGAGAGAGAGAGTGATCACTGCATGTAGACAGCAGTAATGTAGACTCTGTGTGTGATCACTACCTATAGACAGCAGTAATGTAGACTGTAGTGGTTTAGTAACATGGGAGCATTTCCACTGATCGTAAGAACTACCTCCCCCAAATGGATCACACTTAGTAAAGTTCTGAATGAAACAATGTGCAATCTTTTGATTTACATGTTCCATGGTTTGAAATTTTCATGACGTGATTATTGAATATTCACTTGGCAGTCTTCCCGGCCTAAAGAATAAGCTCAAAGTTAAATGTTTATTTGCAGAATTTTTAACAGAAAGGCACTCTTTTTCGTTGTTTTTTTTTTTTTTTTAGAGAGAGGGAGAGAATGTGCCAGTGGGGTAGGAGGCAGAAGGAGAGAGAGATTCCTTAAGCAGGCTTCACGCTCAGCGTGGAGCATGACACACACGGCTCAATCCCACGACCCTGGGATCATGACCTGAGCCGAAATCAAGAGTCAGATGCTTAAACAGACTGAGCCACTCAGGTGCCCCTGCTTTTTTGCTTTTTAAAGTTATTGCCAAGAGTTAACTTTGCAGGGTAATGCTCTGAAAAGAAGGAAAATTTCCGTTGTTAATTTAGTAAGTCTAGTAAAAAATATATATATACAAAGGAAAAAATACTGCTGATTGGAATATAAGGAATATTAGAATCAAAGTATAAATATATTTTACATTTTAAGCTCTTTTGTATTGAATGTTTGAATGATATAACAAAACACATGACAAGTATTTGTATAGGAGTTCCTCTTCTGCCATTTTATGTTATTTTCATTTCTGCCATGGCTAGGTTTTGTTCAACAAAATAATGTCTAACAGGAAAAGTATCTTCTCTGCATTTGATGCTCCACATAGCGGCTAACAGCTGACTCTAGAGCCAGGATCCCTGAATTTGAACCCAGCACCTCCTCTTGTGTGACCTTGAGAAAGTTACTTACCTTAGTTTTCTCCTATAAAATGTAAATAACAATAATATCTACCTCACTAGATTGTTCCAAGAATTGAGGACTACATGAATTAGCACACATGTAAAACTCTGAGACCAGTTAAGCGCTACTGTCACTTCATTTTAGTCAGCTTAGAAAGCTCCTCTGAGGGGCGCCCGGGTGGCTCAGTCGGTTGAGCATCCGACTTCAGCTCAGGTCATGATCTCACAGTTTGTGAGTTCGAGCCCCGCGTCGGGCTCTGTGCTGTCAGCTCGGAGCCTGGAGCCTGTTTTGGATTCTGTGTCACCCTCTCTCTCTGCCCCACCCCTGCTTGCACCCTGTCTGTCTGTCTCTCTCTCTCTCAAAAATAAATAAACATTAAAAAATTTCTAAAAAAAAAAAACAAAGCTCCTCTAATAGAAGTGGCACTTAAAAAATAATGTATTTTTAGTTATGGGGTAAAGCACTCTTAACTGTTCTCAATAAACATTTTGTAAGAAAAAGTTAATTGTTGTAAACATAGGTTACTTGTTGCACTGTGAGCTTTTGTGAAAGGTTGTAATGAGGTCTTTAATGACTCCTGTCACATTGGTTTCTAATCATGGGGTCAACATGATTTCCAGATTCTATATTAAGAAGAGGTTTTGTAGGACGCCTGGGTGGCTCAATTGGTTAAGTGTCTGACTTTGGCTCAGGTTATGATCTCACAGTTCGTGAGTTCAAGCCATGCATCGGCTCTCTGCTGTCTGTGCAGAGCCCGCTTTGGATCCTCTGTCCCCCTGTCTCTGTGTCCCTCCCTCACGTTCTCTCTCTCTCAAAAATAGAATAAACATTAAAGAAAAAAAAGAGTGGCGCTTGGGTGACTCAGTTAAGCGTCCAACTTCAGCTCAGGTCATAATCTCCTTGGTCATGGGTTCGAGCCCCGCATTGGGCTCTGTGCTGACAGCTCAGAGCCTGAAGTCTGCTTTGGATTCTGTGTCTCCCTCTCTCTCTACCCCTCCCACATTCTTTTCCTCTCTCTCTCTCTCTCTCAAAAGTAAACATTAAAAAAATTTTAAAAAAAGAAAGAAGGGAAAGAAAGAGAAAGAAAAGAAAGAGAAAGTTTGTATGGAGTGCCTAGGTCACTCAGTTGAGCAGCCAGCTCCTGATACTAGCTCAGGTCATGACCTCACGGTTGAGATGAGCCTCGAGGTGGGCTCTGTGCTGGGCATGGAGCCTTCTTGGGATGATCTTCCTCTCCCCTTGCCCCTCTACCCCACTCGCGCTCTCTATTTCTCAAAAAGAAAAAAAAAAGGTTTTGTAAATACTGAGGTCTCACTTTAATTTTAGGTTTTCGATCTTACTAGGAATATTTTATTGGCTCCTGTTGATAAGCATACGGGGTGCATTTTTTGACCACTTGATTTTGCCAGATACCCACATAGCTTGGAAAATGTACCTTTTTTTAAACCCTCCATTTTCATCTTCCTAGCCTTTCAGAGTAGTAGTAAGTGTTACAATCAGCCTGCTGCCTTCTCTCGTCCGTGCACTCGGTAAGCCTGAGTCGGTGATCAGAAAAGGACCTGCTTTTCCTAAGTTGGCTGCAAACACGCTTTCCCTGGGCGGGTGTAGCTGTGGTGTAGAATAGGAGAAAGGCTGCAGTTTTGGAGCCACTCAGCCTCGCTCGGAACCTTGACTCTTACCTAAAGTTTACTCCCTGTGTGGTACTGCAGCCAATTCTTAACTTCTCTGTCCCTATCTCCTCAACTAAAATGGGAACAACAATATGATCTACTTCATAGAGTTGCTGTGAAGATTAAATGAAATAATACATGTTAACTGCCCGGAACAGTACTTGAAACATAGTAGGCAATCAGTAAATGTTCGCCGTTTTTATAGTTCACTGTCATCACTGCTGATCTGTGCCTTAGAGGATGGCCTTGGAAAAAAGTCATGTTTTCAGTGATGATTCTTGTAGGCATTAGAATGTTTGTGTGTACCCACAACCTGTGCAGAATTGCCAAATGAGTTTTTAGGAGAAGGGTTTTCGACTGTTTAAAAACCACCCCAACACATCTGAAAAGCACATTGCCATCAGCAACAATGGGCTGTCCCACAGTGATTTTCAAAGGAGTATGTGCGTATAAACCAGGCAGGGAGGAGAGTTAGAAAAAACTGCCCAGATGAAAATCTCAGTTAAAAGCTTTTGGAACTATTTCAGTGCAGACGAACTGTTCTATGCCAGGTACATTTTATCCTAGCCCTTAAGGAGCTAGCTACCTATCAACTGAATGTATTGGGATTTATATAAAAAGTCCAACTAAATTGTTTGTACCAAATTGTATGTAAAAAAATAATCAGAATTCTTGCCAGACCACCTGGGGTGTGACTTTATAAATCTGAAAAATACATAGTAAAGAACAGGCTTTGTGTGGTTGATATAACGCAATTGTCATCTAACTCTTTGGTGGTGATTCTTCGACATTCCTTATAAATTAATATCTGCTGTACTAACTTCCCTGCTTTTTCTAAACTATATATAAATTATGTATTTATAACATATTATAATAGAAATTTATGATTCACTGCTTCCCTCCTATATATAGGACTTCGCCTTCATGGTAGAAAGAATTTGAATATAAATAAGTTTCCTATCTTCAGAGACTGCAGGATCTGTTAAGGAATGTTAGATTTACAACAGATTTTGTGGGCTTTTAAATTTTTTTTTAATGTTTATTTTTGAGACAGAGATAGAGGGAGAGACAGAGCATGAGTAGGGGAGTAGGAGGGAGAGAGAGAGAAGGAAACACAGAATCTGAAGCAGGCTCCAGGCTCAGAGCTGTCAGCACAGAATCCAACTCGAGGCTCGAACCCACAAACCATGAAGTCATAACCTGAGCTGAAGTCAGACACTTAACTGACTAAGCCACCCAGGTGCCCCTTCAAACAGATTTGTAAAGTGTAATGTAATGAGCCTTCTATGAGACACATAATGCCTGAGAAGTAGAAGGGACAAACCACATTCACGTGCAGCACATACAGTATAATGATTAGAAGGACCATCTCCTGTGTGCGTTATGAAAACCTGTTTCTGTTTTATTTAACAATTTGTGGTATGTATGTGCTCCATAGCATTTCTGGGGAGAAGGAGTATCCCCTTGAAGTAAGTCGTTCACATCGCTTCCACTTCCTTGCCTACCTACCTTGCCTTCAGTGTCATCTGTCCTTTATATACACTCACATTTTCCTCCCTGGTTGTCACCTTCTATATAGGGCAAGGAGAAAAGGGGACCTGCAAAGACACAAAAGACCTTCCTAAGGGAGAAAATGACAGTTAAAATAATTTCTTGAAGGGTACAGGTCTGTGCTCTCCAGTAATGTAGCCATTAGCCACATGTAGCTATTTAAATTCTAATTACTTACAATTTAAACTCCAGTCCCTGAATCACACTAGCCGCATTTCAGACGCTCAGTAACCACATGTGGAAGATGGCTTCCATATTAGGTATCCCAGAATAAAACATTTCCAGCATGAAAGGAAGTTCTGTTGGACACTACTGGTATAGGTCATCTGTTTATATCAGATGAGTCTGTTCTATCAGAATTTAGGAACCATGGGGCCTCTGTTATATCAAATTGGAGTGATATTCTGCCTTACCTTTCAAAGATTATCTTTGGAAACTTTAGTGTTGAACATAAGGCTTATTTTACTAATTAAAACATCCTTGACAACGAGAATTACACATTTTTAACTGGTCACTATGTTTAAGGGGAAAAAATTAAGCTCCAAAGATCTTAGATCCAAATTATATTAAAACACCTCAGTTCAAAACAGGATTTTTGGCATAGTTTTCTATTCTTTACATTTTGTAAGCATTTCTTTTGTTTTCAAAATTACTTAATATCAAAAAAAATTTTTTTTATTTTGGTTTTTGTTTTTTTTTGAGAGAGAGGGCAAGTAGGGGAGGGGTAGAGAGAGAAGGAGACACAGAATTTGAAGCAGGTTCCAGGCTCTGAGCTGTCAGCACAGAGTCCAACACGGGGCTTGAACCCACAGCCCAGGAGATCATGACCTGAGCCAAAGTTGGATGCTTAACCAACTGAACCACCCAATTGCCCTTCAAAACTACTTAGTATTTTAAACTATAAATTTGTGTGGCTCCTTTTGTAGCCTTGATAGATTTATAGCAGTGGTTCTCAACCAGGTGATAGTTTTGCCCTGCAGGGGACATTTGGCAGCGTCTGAAGATGTTTATGGTTGTCCCAACTGATAGAGTTGCCAGGATCTATTGCATAGGGGATAAGGATGCTGCTAAACATCCTAAAATTCATGGGGCAGCCCTCCCCCAACAGAGAATTATTGAGTCTAAAATGTCAATAGCACCGAGGTTGAGAAACCCTGATTAACAGTAATTTATATACATTTTAATAATATTTTTGAGAAGTCAGAATTCTCTATTAGAAACTTGCTGAAATACGGTCAGTAGTAATAATAAAACTCGTATAACACTTACTAGGTATCAAAATATCTTCTAAGAGCTTTATGTATGTTAACTTATTTTTTTGTCCTAAAATGTATGAAACATCTAATTAAAAAAATTTTCAATACCAATCCTTTACAGACATTTCCAAAACAGAGAAAGAACTGAGAAATTGCCCAAATCATTTACCAATTTGTTTTTTGAGACCTGTTATTACCCAGAAAAGAGAGCCAGATAGAACCATCGTAAGTAAACTGCAGACCATTATTTATCATAAAAATGGACACAAATTATAAAAAATGTACAAATCGAATCCAACAACATATAAAAATAATTGCATATAGTAAGTGATGAATCATGAATTTCTACTCCCAAAACCAATATTGCATTGAATGTTAACTAAATAAAATTTTTTTTAAATATATAATTTATTGTCAAGTTGGATAACATACAGTGTATACAGTATGCTCTTGGTTTTGGGGGTAGATTCCTGTGATTCATTGCTTATGTACAACACCCAATGCTCTTCCCACCAAGTGTCCTCCTTAATGCCCCTTGCCCAATTAGCCCATCCCTCCCTACCTCCTCTCCAGCAACCCTCAGTTTGTTCTGTGTTTAAGAGTGAGACCTTTTAAACACTAGTGAATCAGCTGACTGTACATTTTTCTGTCAATACCAGAAAACTTGACTACACTGTCTTAAACAGATAGTGGTTTATTGTCTCACACAACAAAAAGTCTAGGGGCAGTAAGTGATGAATGTTGTCCTTGGGAGCCAAGCTGTCTTCTCTCGAAGCTCTCAACATCTTTGGCTTGAAGCCTCATTCTCTTACCCTCTTCCTTACAGTCCCAAGATGGCTACTGTATTTTCCAGTCTCATATTCATGTTCTTAGGGAAAAGTGAGGGGCAAAAGGATTTTTTTTTCTTTAGCAAGAAAAAGAAACTTGGGAAGGGGTGCCCTCGCTGGTGTCTTTAGTCTATTCCTCAGTGCCCCGAATTATGTCCCAGAGACACTTCCAGATGCAAAAATAAATAAATAAATAATAGGAGGTGAAGTATTTGGCTTTCCAGCTTTTAGAGTAGAGGAACAAAAGGAATAGTGATTACGAATAGGTATTAACTTAATCAACCTATATTATTGTCCATCTTTAGTATTAATGACTAACTTAATAATTGTTAATACTTGGAGAGTTGCTGCTATGCATGCTTCTTTGTCATAAACTCTTGGAAAGGATCTTAGAGATTGTTTTGTCCCTGAAATGACATCTTTATGGCTATATTTTTTAATATGCTGATTTGTAAAGCAAAACTTTTAAATGAGCCTTTAGCATATGTTCATTGTGACACAAATTTGGATGGTCTTTGAATAAAATTGTGTTTCAAAATATAACGCCATATAGAAAAATAATTATGTTACATAGGCTGTGATACTACTTTTAGGTATTTCCCCCAACCCTAATTTTATGCTGAGGTTAGAGAGTATTTGTTCTTTGTGTTCTGAAACGGAACTGAAATAGCACACAGAGGCTTTTACAAATGACATGGTTGCTTCTACAGTTGTTCTGAGAAATTTAAACTGGAAAGATCCCAATCAAATGCTCTTAACCAGTTTATTTCTGCCATTGCTGCCTCAACATCTATACAACATATAGCTTCTCTATTAGAGAACACGAGCAGTCAACAGAATGCCTGATGAGGCCGTATTCTCAACCAAAGTTTAATTAAGGAGCTGGGTAATGGGCAAAAGAATTGAAAAGATACCTCACAAAAGAAGACATACAAAAAGGCAGTTAAAACATGAAAAGGATCCTAACATTTCTCTTCAGAAATGCAAGTTAAAATTACAACAGAATACCTCTACATACCCCCTAGAATAGCTCACGTTACAGAGACTGTTAACACCAAGTCTCAGAAAAGATGTGGAGGACCTGGAACTCTCATGCATTGCTGGCAGGAAAGAAGAATGGAACAGCCGAACAGGAAAGCAGTATCGTAAAAAGTTAAATATACATCTACTCTGTGACTTAGCAATTTTGCTTCTAAGTATTTGCCCAAGAGCAATGAAAACTTATGTCCACAAAAAGACATAGATGAATATTCAAAGCTACATTTTTTTTGTATTTATAATAGCCCAAACTGGAAGCAACCCAAATGTCCATCACCGGAAGAATAGTGGTACATTCATAGGATGGAATGCTGCTCATCGGTAACAAAAGAAACTACTGATCCATGCAACAACATGAATGACCCTCAAAATATTATGTGGAGCAAAAGAACCCAGACACAAAAGAGTGCTAAACTGTATGATTCTGTTTGTATTAAGTTCAAGAATAGGCAAAATCAATCTACAGAACTCAGAATAGTTTGCCTCTCATCGGGGGTACTGACTGGGAAAGGGCACGAGAAAGCTTTCAGCGGTAATGGGAATGTCGCATATTTTGGGTGTGGTTATATGAGTGTATACGTTTGTCAAAACTCACCAAACTATACATTTAAGATCTGTACATTTTTATTCTGTAAAATAAAACTGAATTTTTAAAAAAGAAGTGGATATTATTCTTTAAGACCACAACCAGCACCCTTTTATATTTGCCACTAAGTGGAAAATACAAGAAAATGCATTAATGGTTGTTCCATTTGTCTTATTGTTCAGCTCTTCAAGAAAGCACTCAAATCAAAATAATTGTGTTTCTGATCTTGTTCTGGTCCCCTGTGGAGGTAATCTGAGAAAGCTCCTTGGAGTTCATTAGAAGCGTTTCATTTTCAAGAAGTTTATCAAAGTGCAGAAGAAATAAGTAATGGAAGAGGTAATTTTTTTAAAAAAAGAGAAAATGTTTTATTCATCCCAGCTCTCTTCTAAAACATTTTTCGGGGTTTTAAGTGCACAAAGTCTTAGAGCTGCCCTCAGTCAAAGATGGAAATTTTAGTGTAGCCTGAAATTCCTCGCTGAACTCAACACCTCACTGAACAACACTGACTCAGAACTTTTCTGATAATAGGCTTAGAACTTAAGGGTAAAATGTCTGGACTAGGGTCATTCCCATACCTTTTGCTTTAAAAAGGCTTAACGGTGCTGAGACTGTAGTGCTGGGTTTCTATCGGACAGATGGCCTGGAACGGAGGTCTTATGAGTGAGTACATACACAGACCCCTTGATAAAGTGTAGGAGTGCTGGAGTCTTCCCAGCTCCACTGCACCTCTGCTGTTGGGCCCTCAGGCGGAGGCAAAGTAGAAGGAGTTACTCTTGAAGTCCTGGTGCAGCCCTTACCTGCGGCCCTCAAACCTGCATCTAACTACAAAAATGCCCCAGATGCTCCCAGCTCAGCTCAGACCACCCCTCTACCAGCTCCATGCACATGGACCAGGTGGGAGGGGACCCAAGTACTCTGCATAAGACCCCCACAACTCAGTGACCAGGTGGGATCAGTCGACTCAGCTCTAGCTTCCTGCATGCCCACACCAGCCCAGCACCCCTCCCTGCCTCAACACTCAGGGCCTGGCCACCACCACTGAGTTGTTCCGGTTAGGTTGGAAAACACAAAAAAACCAGACTTCCCAGGTCACCTCACATTCTCTCAAATCTAACCCCAAGTAGTTTTTTTATATCCCCTTTTATTCCTTCCTCTCCCACTCCTCCCCAACTTCTGAAACTTCCTCTGGTAGTTACACCAACAAAATTTCTTCTATCCTCATCCCTCTCTGAAAGTTCCCTTCACTTTTTTTTTTAATTGAAGTACAGCTGACACACAATGTTTACGTTAGTTTCAGGTATACAATATAGTTATTCAACAAGTCTGTATATTATGCTATGCTCACCACAAGGGTAGCTACCATCTGTCACCATACAATTCAACAATGCTATTATAATGGCAGTGACTATATTCTCATGCCATGCCCTTTATCCCCTTGATTTATTGATTTGATAACTGGAAGCCTGTATCTCCCACCCTACTCCCTCTGGCAACCATCAGTTTGTTCTCTGTATTTACGAGTCTGTTTCTGCTTTTTGTTTCCGTGTTTATTTGTTCATTTTATTTTTTTAGATTTTACATGCAAACGAAGTCATATAGTATTTGTCTTTCTCTGACTTATTTCACTTAAGATAATACCCTCTAGGTCCATCTATGTTGTCACAAATGGCAAGATCACATTCCTTTTTATGGATAATTAATATTCTACTGTATATATACACCTTATCATCTTTATCCATTCATCTATCAGTGGACACTTGGGTTGCTTCCCTATCTCGGCTATTGTAAATAATGCTGCTGTAAACATAAGGGTCCATATACCTTTTTTTTTTCTTTTAAGAGAAAGAGTAAGGAGGGGCAGAGAGAGAGGGAGAGAGAATCTTAAGCAGGCTCCATGCCCAGCGTGGATTCCAACGCAGGCCTCGATCTCATGGCCCTGAGATCATGACCTGAGCCCAAATCAAGAGTCGGATGCCTAACCAGCTGAGCTACCCAGGCACCCCAAGAGTGCATATATCTTTTTGAATTAGTATTTTCATTTTCTTTAGGTAAATACCCAGTAGTGGAATTGCTGCATCATAGGGTAATTCTATTTTTAATTTTTTGAGGAGCCTCCAAACTATTTTCCACAGTAGCTACTCTAATTTATATTGCCACCAACAGTGCCTGGGGGATCCTTTTTCTTCCACATCCTCTCCTCAACTTATTTCTTCTCTTTCTTATTCTAGCTATTCCGATAGGTGTACAGTGATATCTCATTGCTTGTATCTCATTTTTTATTTGTATTTCCCTGTCGATTAGTGATGTTGAGCGTCTTTTCATGTCTGTTTGCCATCTGTGTGTCTTCTTTGGGAAAATGCCTATTGAGTTCTTTTGCCCATTTATTAATCAGATTATTTGTTGGTGTTGAGTTGTGTAAGTTTATACATTTTATATATTTACCCCCTATTGGATATGTCATTTGCAAATACCCTCTCCTGTTCAGTAGGTTGCCTTTTTGTTTTGTTGGTGGCTTTATTTGCTGGGCGGAACCTTTTTATTTTGGTGTATGTATAATTTCATTATAGTTCATTTTCGCTCTTGTTTCCTTTGCCTGAAGAGACATATCTAGAAAAATGTCGCTATGATGTCAAAGAAATTACTGCCTATGTTTTTTCCTAGGAGTTTTATGATTTCAAGTCTCACATTTAGGTCTGTAATCCATATAGAGTTTACTTTGGTGGATGGTGTAAGAAAATGCTCCAGTTTCATTCTTTGGCATGTGGCTGTCCAGTTTTCCCAGTACGATTTATTGAAGAGACTATCTTTTCTTAATTATATATACTCTCCTCCTTCATCAAAGATTAATGGACCATATAATCATGGGTTAATTTCTGGGCTCTCTGTTTCATTGATCTATGTGTCTGTTTTTGTGCCCGCACTAAAATGTTTTAATTATTACAGTTTTGTAGTATTCCTTGAAATCGGGAGTTGTAATACCTCTAGCTTTATTCTTCTTTTCAAGATTACTTTAGCTATTTAGGATCTTTTGTATTTCCCTGAAAGTTTTGCTATTATTTGTTCTAGTTCTTTGAACAATGCTTTTGGGGAGGGGGATGCTTTTGGTATTTTGATAGGGGTTACACTGAATCTTTAGATTGTTTTGGGTAGTATGGGCATTTTAGCAATATTAATTCTGCCAGTCCATAAGCATGGAACATCTTTCCATTTGTTTCTTTTGTCTTCAGTTTCTTTCATCAGTGTTTTATAGTTTTCAGAGTACAGGTCTTTCACTACCTTGGTTAAGTTAATTCCTAGATATTTCATCCTTTTTGGTACAATTGTAAATGGAAGTATTTTCTTAATTTCTCTCTCTGCTTCTTCATTATTAGTGTATTAATATTGTGTCCTGCAACTTTACTGAACTCATTTATGAGTTCTCATAGTAGTTTGATGGCATCTTGAGAGCTATCTATGTATATAGTATCATGTTATCTGCAAATAGTGACAGTTTAACTTCTTAACAATATGGATGCCTTTCATTTCTTTTTTTTTTTTTTTCTTTTTTCTGTCTGATTGCTCTGGCTAGGAACTCCAGTATTACGTTGAATAAAAGTAGGGAGAGTGGACATTCTTGTCTTGTTGCCTGCTCTTAAAGGAAAATCTCTTCAGCTCGTTAGCTGTGTGTTTCTTAAACAGCCGTTATTACGTTAAGGTTTGCCCCCTCTAAACCCAGTCTGTTGAGAGTTTTTATGAATCGATGTTGATTTTTGATAATGCTTTTCTGTATCTATTGAGATGATCATATTATTTTTATCATTCATTTTGTTAACGTGGTGTATCATATTAATTGATTTGTGAATATTGAACCGTACTTGCATCTCCGGAATGAATCCCACTTGATGGTATGAATGATCCTTTCAATGTATTGTTGAATGAGGTTTGCTACTATTTTGTTGAGGATTTTTGCATCCATGTTCATCAGGGATATTGGCTTATATTTTAGTGTCTGTCTGGTTCTCCGTGTCTATCAGGGTAATGCTGGCCCCATTAGAATGTATCTGGGAGCTTTCCTCCTTGTATTTTTTGAAATAGTTTGAAGAGAAAAGGCATAGACTCTTCTTTTAGTATTTGGTGGAATTCACCTGTGAATCCATCTGGTCCTAGATTTTTGTCTGTTGGTCATTTTTTGACTACTGATTGAATTTTGTTACTAGTGGTTGGTCTGTTCAGATATCCTCTTTCTTCCTGATTCAGGTTTGAAAGATTGTATGTTCCTAGAAATTTATCTTCTTGTCCAATTTGTTGGCATATAACTTCTCATAATAGTCTTTTATACTCCTTTGTATTTCTCTGTTGTCAGTTGTTACTTCTCTTTCATTTCTGATTTAGTTATATAGGTCTTCTCTCTTTTTTTCTTGATGAGTCTGGCCAAAGGCTTACCTATTTTTGTTTACCTTTTCAAAGAACCAGCTCTTGGTTTTATCTTTCACTTTCTTATTATCACTAAAACCTGTCTCTCCCCTGAGGCACTGCTTCTGCAATCTTCCTTCTCCCTCATATTACTGAAGCTGTCTTCATTTCTTTCTGTTGCTGCTTCTCTCCCTAAAAACACCCAGCTCTGACTCTCATGTCATTAGAACACCACTCACCACAGTCTTCCTGTAGCCCCAGTCACTCTCCTTTGTTCTTAGAAGATGCTAGCGCGGCTCTCTGTCGATTTCTCCATCAACTTACCCTTTGGGTGATTCTTGGTGATTTCAATATTCACATGGGCAGTGCTTCTAATACCTGATTTCTCAATTCCCTGACCTCCTCTCCTCCAGAGATCTTGTCTTTCCACCCCTATGTTGGCCATTCACTCCAGTGATCATACCCTTGAGCAAAATTCCTCAGAGGAGTAGCTTATACTGGCTGCCTCCATTTTACCTCCTTCCATTCTCTCTTGAACTGACTAATAAGGGTTTCATCATACCATACCATTGAAACTGCTCTTGTCCAGCTCTGTAGTGACATCCAAATTGCTAAATCTTTTTTGGGTTTCAATAGGTTATTAAAATAACATATATATTTTTTAAAATTTTTTAACATGTATTTATTTATTTATTTATTTATTTATTTTTTTAACGTTTATTTATTTTTGAGAGACATAGAGACAGAGTATGAGCAGGGGAAGGGCAGAGAGAGAGGGAGATACAGAATCTGAAGCAGGCTCCAGGCTCTGAGCTGTCAGCACAGAGCCCGATGCGGGGCTCGAACTCACAGATGGTGAGATCATGACCTGAGCCGAAGTCGGCCGCTTAACCAACTGAGCCACCCAGGCGCCCCACATGTATTTATTTTTGAGAGACAGAGAGAGACGGAGCACGAGCAAGGGAGGGGCAGAGAGATAGGGAGACACGCAGTGGGTAGCAGGCTCCAGGCTCTGAGCTGTCGGCACAGGGCCTGATGCAGGGCTCAAACTTACGAACTGTGAGATTGTGACTGAGCCAAAGTTGGACGCTTAACCGACTAAGGCCGCCCAGGCGCCCCTAAAATAGTATATTTAACCAGTTAACCAGGAATACATTAGCCGTCTCTCCCAACCAACCCCCTCACCCCCAGAATATGCAGCACAACACAGAAGTGACTTCAAATATCCTGGATCATGAGAACTCACAGAAATATCTCCAAGTTAAGTTTGCAGTTAAAAACGAGACCTTGGAAAATTCCGAATTAAGAGAAATATAAAGCTCTCAAACAGAATTCTTTCATTTGCCCAAAGAATAAATGCTGGTGTGCCGCCCACCTGAAGACGGTGCTAGGCTTTCTTTTTAGCCTTTATGCATAGTGTTAGTCTCATGTAAGTATCAACTTTTATAAATAAAATCAATGCTTTCCAGCTCATTTTATGCTCCTTTTCAGTGTCACAAAGAAACAGTAAATAACCGTCACACTCAGTCAGTTTTCCGTCCTTGCCCTGCTCGGCCTGTCAGCGGCACCTGTCACAATCGGTCACTCCCTTCCTTAACACCGTTTCCTCGCTTGGCATCTAGGGTACCGTCCTCTGCTGGCTTTTCTTCTACCCCTCTGGCCGCCTCACCTCTCTGACCTCTAGGCTCCGATCTCAGGCCTCTCTGCTTTCACCCCAGAGTGGTGCCTCCAGTGCACAGCCTTAATATGCCTTTCACATACTGGATGCCTCTGGTGAATACCTCCAGCCCAAGCTTTCCTCTAGGCTCTAGACCCACAGACCCGGCAGTCACTTACGATCCCCATTTAGATGTTTCGTGGACAATCCAAATGTAACAGTGCAAGACTAAGTGCTCGATCTGCCCCACTGCCTGCTCCTCCAGAGGATTTTCACCTAGTTTAGGGGATGTTCATCCTTCCACTTACTTAGGACCCAAACCTTAGAGTCAACCTTGTCCTTCTTCTTTCCGCAAACTCCACGTGTACCGCAGAAGCAAATCCTCTTCACCCCCCGCCGATGTCTCACCGGGGTCACTGTCTTAGCCTCCAAACTGATTTTTCTGTATTTCCCCTCTCCCCTTGCTGAAGTGTCCGTCTGATTGTAGCCGTCCTCAGCCAAAAACCCCCAGTGGCCTCCCAGCTGAGCTCAGCCGTCGGCCCATCTCCCAGTTGAATGGAGTCACAGGAATCAGACCAGCAGAGAGCTGCCCAATCAAAGCACAGACTTCATTATTTTAGGTTATAAAGTCTCTCGGGGTCATTTGTAATTTAATATGTGGTGTATTTTATTTATTAACTTAACAGTGTCACCCACTAAAATGTGATCTCTGTAAAGACAGGGATTTTTGTCTGTTTTGTTTACTGCTGTACACCCAGTGCCCAGTACAGTGCCACCTGCTCACCCGACATCTCCACGCGGCTGTCTCATGGGCACCCCAAGCCCCCCATGTCCCAAACTGAATTCAAACCACTCCCCCTTCAAGCTTTCCGTATCTGGGTGAATGACATAGCCATCTGTCTAGTTCCCTCAAGCTGGAGCCCTGGAGTCACCCATTCCTCTTCTTCACCCTGCGTCTCACCGTCTCCTGTCCATTTTTGCCTTCTGAGTAGGTTGAGACTCTTTCTACTTCGTTCCATCTCTACTGCCACCATCATTACTCACTGCCTCTGCTGTCTCCCCCGGACTCCCTATTCCCAGTCTCTTTACCGCACAGCAGCCAAGTGGGATCTTTCTGAAAACACAAATATAAGTATGTTCTATGGCTAAATACTCTGATGGGCTCCCATTGTTCTTAGGACAGAGACTAAATCCCTAAAGGGACGGTTTGACTCCGGGCTGTCCCTCATGCCTCGTCTGCTACCGCGTAGCTTCCCCCTCATTCCGGACACTCCACCGGCCTTTGGCATTGAACGGGCTACTCCCACTTCTGGAAATGCGCTCCCCGCCTTCCTTTGGGTAATGACGATGTGCCAGTATACGCTCATTACTTGTAACAAACGTAGCACTCAGGAGGGGAGGGAGGATGTTGATAGTCTGGGGAGGCTGTGCATGTGTGAGGGCAGGAAGTAAGTGGCAAATCCGTCCTTTCCTCTTGATTCTGCTGCGAATCAGAAACTGCTCTAAAAAATAAAAAATTTAAAAAAAAAGAACAAACAAAACGAGGTGCTAGGTGAAAGTGAAAGGAAATTGGCAAAATGCTAATAATACCGATAATAAAGTTGGGTGTTGAGTATGTGGAAGTTCATTTTACTATTCTCTGTACTTTGATGTGTGTTTGAAATTTCCATAACAAAAAGATCTCCAAAAGTGGTGTGATAAAATGATGATTTTTATCTCCCGTGTGACTTTTATACTTAGTCCTCTAAAAATACCTTGTGTATCACTTCTTTGTAATTTCGCTAAGAAAACCTCCGTTGTTTCTAGAACTCTGTTGAAGAAAATCCAGCAGTACCACCCACTGATCTTACTATTCAGAATTTCAACAGAAAAGACAAAGTAGTTGAAAACTAATCTTTTGTGAGAAAATCCTGCGACCACGTTGAAAGAGTAGTCTTCAATTTATCTCGCTCCCTTCCCTCTCTTCTCTGTTTAGTATTCAACATATTTTGACCAATAAGATATCCTTGACTTTTTCACATTATTAAAATATAAAGTGTTCAGCTGTTGTTGGAAGGATAAAGACCCTTTTGCTTTTCCTTCCAGTAGAGGGCTTCTACCAAAAGAAAAAACAAAATCTTTACTATGGAAGGATTTAATTCAGAAGTTCAAGAATAACCTGGCTTCTTTGGGTATCCTAACACTGACCTATTAGTCTGCCTCAGAACTTACATTCAGTGTACAAAATATCTTGTTTCTGAGACCACATCGTATCATTATATTATTTCATAATTCTTTTTAAAAATTATTTTATTTTTTAGAGAGAGAACAGGAGAAGAGCAAAGGGAGAGAGGGAGAGGGAGACAGAGAGAGAGAGAGAGAGAGAGAGAGAGAGAGAATCCCAAGCTGGCCCCACCCTCAGTGTGGAGTCCAATGTAGGGCTCCATCCAACGATCCTTCGATCCCATGATCCCACAGTCATGACCTGAACCAAAATCAAGTCAGACACTCAACTGACTGAGCAACCCTGGTGCCCCAGTGTCATAATTATTGATCCTCAAATACATATGTGATTGGGCCATGCAGAGAACTGTGGGTTGTAAAGGAGGGTCATGTTCTTACTAGAAACTTTGCTTTGCTATTTTCTTTATCCACGGATATATTTTCAATATTAAAAATCCTTAGAAACAGAAGCAAGCCAAGCATACCATATCACTAATTTAACCTAATTTTTTTATATTCTTTGAGTTTCAAATGTTGTACCTTATCACAGCATTTTAAAGTCTAAGAACATCCATTTCAGAAATAATGCTTTGAACCACACGATGCCAAATGTAATGGAAGACCTGGATAAAGAGCATGTTTTTTCTTTTCTCTAGGTTACAAAATTAATCATGAAAGATAGTAAAATACTTTCATTGTTTTCCCCATCATAAAAGTTTATTTTTCTTTCAAAATGAAAGATCTCCTTTTTTCACATGACAGAGTTTAGTCTTCTGTTTTTACGACAGAATGCGGTAAATCGTTTAGTTGCGTTGGTTTATTAATAGAAGTTGTACATGTCACTTAATGACTCCGGTCTTTCTAGCTGCGCCAGACCTCACAGCTTTCCAAGGTCACGTGAAACCCTGCGTTGGCTGCTCTATGTTGTGTGAGCATGGCACCTGCTTAGGTCTCTACTACCTCCAATCTGCATATCAGAAAAGCATAATTGTGTTATCTTTATTATTACTATTTTTTAAGATTTTATTTTTAAGTAATCTCACACCTACCTCGAGACTCAGACTCACAACCCCGAGATCAATAGTCACCCGCCCCACCGAAAGCATAATTTTAGGTTAAGTTTTGGTGATTCATAGTCATCATTTAAAAGCAAGTACTTTTCGATCACTTCATCATGCCAGGCATTATTCGGCATTTAATTCTCGTAGAACCTACTCAAGAATAGCACGTTATTTCTGTTTTCAGATAATGAGACTGAGGCTCAGAGAAGTTAAGTAACTTGCTGAAGACCACACAGCTGAGCCTTCCTAGAGTTGAGATTCAGCTCTCCGAGCAGCGCTGGAGTTACTGCTCGTAACTGCTGGGCCCCATCTCCAATCCCAGTCTTCTGGTACTTTTCCCCCTTGGCACAGGGTATCCGGAATGTGCCCCGGCACTTGGCTCTGCTTCTAAAGCTAAGGATACAGTGCCGTTATTTAATTGGATCTACAATTACTATTTCATCAAGTTGGGAAAAGCCCTGGACCCTAATTGTCCGTCATCACATAAAGTGTTCTGTTTTAAACAGACCTCTTTTTTTTTCCAGGTGAGTAAAACTTAAAAACAATGACACTCTGGTTCAAATTGCCAGTAAGCAACATGTAGTCATTTTATAGCTTCTAAACTCTGTGCTCAAATATTATCTAAATTCTGTTCTCATCAGTTAGATCATTTTTAGTTAATAAGAGAGCGAGGGTTTTTTGTTTTCGTTTTTGTTTTTCTGGGGGTTTTTTTTGCTTTTTTACCCAGATGGCCTATGGGATTACTGACTAGAAAACAAACAAACATGAGAACAATTCCTCTTACTTCATGACAAAACTAGTTAAGGAAGGGTTAATTTTGTGCTGTCCAATAGGGTAGCCATTGGCCACAGGTATCTACTGAGCATTTGAAATGTAGATCATTTGAGTTGATAAGTGTGGTAAATGTCAAATACAAACACATTCTGAAAACTCAGGACATAGAAAAGCAGGTAGGGAGCCCAGAGGGCTCAGTCAGTTGAGCATCCGATTTCCACTCAGGTCATAATCTCATGGTTCACAAGTTTGAGCCTCGCATCTGGCTCTCTGCCATTAGTGTGGGGCCTGCTTCGGATCCTCTGTCTCCCTCTCTCTCTGCCCCTCTCCTACTCATGCTCTCAATCTCTCTCTCTCTCTCTCTCTCTCTCTCTCTCAGAAATAAATAAATATTTTAAAAACGGCCAAAGGAAACATTTGCAACAGCAATAAAAATATAACTTTAAAAAAGGATGTAAAATATCTCATTAGCAACTCATATCAATTTTGTATATACTGGGCTAAATAAAATATATTTTCAAAGTTAATTTCACTTGTTTTTTCTTTTACTTTTATAATTGTGGCTGTTGGGAAATCTTAAGTTCCATGTGTGGCTTCACGTATTTCTATTGGACGGTGCTGGGTGGAGTGACTACTAGAGATAAAGGAAGGTATTAGTCCAAGCCATTCATAGCATAAATGTTCGTCAATGAAAAGTGTTCTTTTTTCAGCGATAAGGTTAAATACCAATGTGATGACAATTCTACCATTTTCTCAAAGTTCTGCCCTGTTCCATTGCCATTGTATTCGTATGAGCCGCAGGAAAAGGCATTTCCTCCTTAAGGGACATTCTCAGACTGGTTTTTCACTACTCAGAAATGTGGATCCAGGATGACATATCAAGAACAAAAAAAGCTCCCAACGTTTCTGAGCAGTGGTCACCCGCGCAGATGGCCTGTCTCTACCATCGGGGCGATGGTTTACAGCGCAACGGCGCGAAGCCCAAGGGCACCCGCGAGTCCATTACATAATTCCTGGTAGCGCGAGGCCAAGCGTGTATCTGCTCTGGGGAACGGAGGGCAGGCTCCGACAGGCCGACCGAGGTGGTCATGATGATGTTTTGACAGAGTGTGTGCTCGAAGTTGTTTGTTTGGAAAAAGACTGACCAACTTCCCCCCACACACACACTCTTTCTCTCTCTCTCTCTCTTTTTCCCTTTTAAACACTCTGGCATAATACTGAATGACTTTGTTTTTAAGCTGTCTTAGCCTTGCTTTGTGAAGAAAAAGCCTGAGTACTCTTTCCCTGCAGGACACAAGTGTTATTTTTGGAGCAGAGGTTCTTAGCCTGATCTCTGTCTAAACCAATTTCTGTTCTTTGTGAGGTCGTGGTCTGGGGCGGCTCTGAGCGATCTCCATGGAGGGAAGCTTCCTGGCTTCGCGAGGGAGTATTGGCAAAGATGTCGAGGGCCACGCCCGAAACTGCGCTGCTCTGGGTCTCAACACGGAAGGAGGCTCATTCACATTCAGATCCCACTCGTCAGATTGTGCCCTTGGAACAGTCGCAACCACGTGTGGTGAAGTAGTGTCCTTTTTCTGCTTAGGTCACTTCATGGGATGTTTGGGGCCAAGATGACTCCCACCCACCCCCCCCCCCACCCCCGCACCTTTTTTTTAACCCAGTACTTTAGGTCTCAGACTCTGGGAACTAGGAAAGACTGGATGATCTCTACAGAGTGTTTAGAGAAAGCCACGGTCCACTCTGAGGGCCACAACATGGGTCCCCAGGGCATCTGGGAACATGTGTCAGCCCTCAAAGTTCAGAGCGGCCCCTTCTGTAGCCTGCTCTGTGCTGGGCTGCTAGGCACGGAAGAAAACCTCTCCTCCCTCTCACGTTCCTCTGCCTGACTGACCTGGCATTCCTAGGAGTTTACCTAGCTTGAGCCTGGTAGGAAATGTGTCAAATTAGGAGTTTAATAAAATAATGCAACAAAGAGTATATCACCTCTTGATGACTCTTTTCCTTTGGAAAGCGGTAACTGTGTATTCAGGGAGCAGATATGTATGGGAAAGGTCTCCATGATGCACAAATGGCCTTCACAGGTGTTTCTGGCTGCTTTCCTCTTGGTGGATGAGCGCATGACCTGTGATGTGCCCTTCTCTGGCCGGCTATACATAGCCATCAAAGCTTCTTACGAGAGAAACCTCTTTCTGTACCTTCCGCCGGTGCTGCCTGTGGACTAGAAGATACACTGTAAATCTTCTGGAAGCTACTGCACTTTGCAAGGGAAACCAACCAACTGGCCCCCAGGCCTACTGAGTCACCACCACAGCCTTCCATCCTTTTCTTTTCCTGGGAGCACACCTTATGCTCAGCCATGGTCGACATTGGGGGCCTGGATAACCTGATTGCCAACACTGCCTACCTGCAGGCCCGGAAGACCTTGGATGGAGACAGCAGGGAGCTGCAGCGGCGGCGCCGGAGCCTGGTGCTGCCCGGGCCACAGTGCTGCGCCCAGCTCCACCAGTCCCTGCCCCAGGACTTCAACAGCCTGTGCGAGCAGCAGCCCATTGGCCGCCGCCTCTTCCGGGACTTCCTAGCCACAGTGCCCCCATACCAAGAGGCTGTGGCCTTCTTGAGGAGGTGCAGAGCTGGGAGCTGGCTGAGGAGGGTCCTGTCAAGGGCAGCATGCTGCAGGGGCTAGTGGCCATGTGTGTGGCTGCTTCTGCTCCAGGGCACCCGCCTCCCTTCCTCAGCCCAACTCTGGCCACCAGGTGCCAAGCAGCCACCGCCAAGGAAGACCAGATAGCCCTGGTAGCACAGGCCAAGGCTGAGGTTATGGCCTTCTTGCAGGACCAGCCCTTCCGGGACTTCCTGGCCAGCCCTTTCTATGACAAGTTTCTGCAGTGGAAAGTCTTTGAGATGCAACCGGGTCGGACAAGTACTTCGATGAGTTCCGAGTTCTGGGGAAAGGTGGTTTTGGGGAGGTAAGTGTCTTAGAATGACTGGACTGGAAGGTGAAGTACACAGCATAAAACGATTTGGTTTTGCCTTAAAAAAAACAAAACAAAAACAGACCTAAAAACTAAAGAGGACTTACTTAGAACTGATTTCAGTGCCACCTGTGGAGAATTCCTAGCTGGCTCTCCCATCTTTTTTCTGGCCACCATGTGAAATAAGATGAAAGTGACATAGGAAAGACAGACCAAACGTGGAGTTGGCTGAGAATCTTTATGCTGGCGTCTGCAGCAGGAGCACGGTGAAGGGCCCCCCAGACGCCTCGCAGAATGATAGCAACACACGACCACAGGAGCTCTCCATTTCCCTTCATTGTGGTCATGGACCTAATTTGAGAAAACTTCAGATATCTGAGAAAACATGCATCTTGAAGTAAAGTTGAGAATCCATTTTATAGCACTGCCATGATCAGCAGTGATCGTTTTCTGAGGTAAAATTCACGTAACAGAAAATTAACCACTCACCTTTTCAGTGGCATTGAGTACATTAGCAGTAGTGCTGTGTGACCATCACCTCTCTGTAGTTCCAAGACATTTTCATCACCCCTGTACCCGTTAACGGTTACTCCTCAGTCCCCTCCCTGCAGTCCCTGACAATCGCTGGTCTGCTCTCTGTCGCCATGGATTTGCCTCCTCTGATGTTTCATCTAAATGGAATCACACAGCATGTGACTTTTAGTATCTGGCTTCTTTCACCGAGCATAGTGTTTTGAAGGTTCATTCACGCTGTGGATATGTCAGTACTTCATTCCTTTTTATGGGTGAATATTCTGTTGTGTGGGTGCACTACATTTCGCTTACCCATTCTTCTGTCGTTGGGCGCTTGGCTGGTTTCTGCTTTTCAGCTGCTGTGAACAGTGCTGCTGTGAACGTTCATGTCCATGTATTTGAATACCTGTTTTCATTTCTCTTGTGTGTATGCCCAGGAGTGGAATTGCTGGCTCATGTGGCGATTCTCTGGTTACTTTTTGGGGAACCACCAAAATCTTCCACGTCGTATGCTCCCACCAGCAATGCACAAAGGTTCTAGTTTTTCCACATCTTTGTGAACATTTGCTATTTTCCCTTTATTTTTCATCTTGGCTCACCTAATGGGGGGAGGGTGCGGCAGTACCTCATTGCGGTCCTAGCTCTTTGTTGAAGGACTATTGCTTGTGACTTCTCTTTTCTCAGCAGCCTGCCATCTTTTCCCTTCAGCCGATTTCCGCCCTTCCACCCCCTGTGTCAGCCTTGCTCTCTTCTCTCACTAGCGCTCCTGCTTCGACCTCATCCTCTCCCTTTCTTTCTCTCTTTAAGGTGTGTGCTGTCCAGGTGAAGAACACTGGTAAGATGTATGCCTGTAAGAAACTGGACAAGAAGCGGCTAAAGAAGAAAAATGGTGAGAAAATGGCTCTTTCAGAAAAGGAAATCTTGGAAAAGGTCAGCAGCCCTTTCATCGTCTCTCTGGCCTATGCCTTTGAGAGCAAGTCCCATCTCTGCCTGGTCATGAGCCTGATGAATGGGGGAGACCTCAAGTTTCACATCTACAGCGTGGGCACGCGGGGCCTGGACATGAGCAGGGTGGTCTTCTACTCGGCCCAGATGACCTGTGGCGTGCTACACCTCCACTCTCTCGGCATCGTCTACCGGGACATGAAGCCGGAGAATGTGCTTCTGGACGACCTCGGCAACTGTAGGCTGTCTGACCTGGGGCTGGCCGTGCAGATCCAGGATGGCAAGCCTGTCACACAGAGGGTGAGTGGCTCTCCATCCATCCCAAGGGCGGGGCACAGAGTCGGAGAGAAGGAGAGAGGGCTGATCTATTCCCAGGGCAAACGGAGCCTTGGACATAATTCTTCTAATTTCCTTCCACCTAAAGCCCTTATGTTGTCATC
The DNA here is from genome assembly GCA_030068075.1 of Paguma larvata. NCBI lineage: Eukaryota > Metazoa > Chordata > Mammalia > Carnivora > Viverridae > Paguma > Paguma larvata. The sequence goes on from CM057824.1 coordinate 35,838,622, forward strand.
TTGCCTTAAGTGGAGTGAGGTAAGAGGATTAGCTTAACTGGCTGTGTGGGGGTTGCTTTGCTCTCCTTTCCTGGCAGGCACAGGGAGCCTTCTTCGGGAGTTGGAAATGGTCTGTGTTTTCATGGTGAGATGGAAAGAGCCGAATGCGTGGTCGGCATCTCGTATGTTCCATCAATAACCACTTTCCTTGGTGCCACATTCCTGAGTCGATAAAGCCTTGGTTTCCTCCTCTGGAAAATTTTAGGGGCTGGGTCCTAAAATTCCAGGAACCTAGGAGGCAAATTTCAATAGGAGAAGAAAAAGAAGAAACCCCTAACACTTGCACATTACAGTAAATATCTCATTTCCCGTTGAGTGTGGGTGGGGTATGTTTTACTTTGGATAAAGGTAAATTCTGAATGAAAATGTGGAGCAGAGCACAAAGGCAACTGATGTTTATTTTGATCAGTTTGTTTCAAAGGAGCCTGCAGAGAATTCTTTGACTAAAAGGGTATTAATTCTTTGATTGAGTATGTTAAATTAACAATACAAAGTCTCTGCGATTCCGACAGGTCTTTACCTTTGAATTTCTGTGCACAAAGGTGGGAGACGAGGGCCCAAGTCAGGTTCTTAAATATTCACTTGATACTTTGTGTTTGCACAGTTTCCGGCTTATAAGGCAGCGAGGACAATCAGGCAAGGAAGGGAGGAAAATCATGGCAAGTTTGGGAAAGTGCAGGCGATTTTATGCGGCTGTAACCTGAGGAATTTTGACAACACGTGTAGGACTCAGATCCTGCCGAGTCATCGGGACAGTTTCTTGTGGGAGCGGAGGAGCCATTGGGGGGTTTTAAGAAGGGAAATGACATGAGGAGATGCACATTTTTAAAGACTAACTTGGATTCTAGATGGGAGGCAGAGGGCCTGCTTAGGTGGGATCGAATTCAGTAGAACCGAAGGAGCAGGGATAGGTTGGCACTTCCACAAAGAGACCTGCTGGGGCGTCAGGACCAGCTGGATACGAAGGCGAGGAACAGGGAGGGTCTCTAGCTCCAGTGACTGGATGGAGGAGTAAAACTGTGGGAGAGCTGGCAAGTTCGGTGGTGATGGTGTCATATAGGCGACAGGCAGGTGCAGATATGCCCCGAGCATTTAGACCTATAGGTCTGGTACCGCGGAGAAAGGTCTGGGCTAGATGTTGGGATTTGGAGTCACCGTGACTTGGGAAGCATTAGGCCCCACGGAGTCCCTTGGGAAGAAATGAGAGGAGAGGAGCAAGGATGGGAGCTGAGGGACATGAACATGCAGGGGACGGGGAAGAGGAGCCTCGAAGAGGCGAAGAAACAGGTTGAGAGGTAGGAGTGGCCGAGTCCTGGGAGCTGTATCAGTTAAGGGTTGATTTCAGCAGCATGTCATAGAAAACCCAGATAGCGGATTAAACAAGACACGGCTTTATTTTCCTTACGTAAGAAGTAGCGTGGAGATTAGTGGCGCTGGCATTCCTTCCACAGCTGCAGGATGATGAGATCAACATCTCTGGGATTTTGGTCTTTTCCATACACCATAACCTCTGAACTTAGAAGAGAATGCTGAGCTCCAGATAGAAAGACAGCCCAGCAGACATCTTGACTGTGGTCTTGTAAGATCATAATCAAAGAACCTTGCCATGCTGTGCCCAGACTTCCAACCTACAGAACTATGAGCTAAGAAAGGAAGGTAACTGAGGGAAAGATTTTTCTATGATAGCATCAAAATGAAGAAAGAATATAGCAAGGTGCTGGACGTTGTTAGAAGGACAACGTTTTCCTTTCCAACAGGGCTCAGAATGTGTCCCATCAATCCTAATAGAACTTGAGGCTACAATAGAATTTGAAACTCTGGACTTGATTCTTCCTAGTGGGTAACTCCTCCCCAGGTAGGAGCTAGGCATCCTTGGAAGGGCGCAAGCCCTTTCAGACTGTTGGGAAACACTAGGTAAAGTGCTTTGGATATCGCTGTGTAGGCAATAGGGAGCCATTGAAGGTTTTTCAACAAGAAAGTGTCATGACCAGAGTGACTCTTTAGGAAGATGCCTTGGACGCTGTGTAAGACGAATTAAAGGAAAAAGAGGCTGGGTTTGGGTACCCACGAACAGCAACACATGATCAACAGATCTACGCAGGAGGGAATGAGGGTGGAAGAAAGGCTCTGGGTTCTGAACGGTCATCTTCCCAGAGTTCAGCACCCCCTGGCCTCTCACCGAGGCCCCGTCGAGGCCCACATCTGGACTGACTTCTCTTAAAATGTGGCTGTCCTCAGCGGAGGGGGTGAGGCGAGCGCAGAACCACTCCTGGGATGTGGTGGCAGAGGGAGACACCCCAGGGAAGAAAGACACAAGGGGCTCTGCTCAGGCGTGAGAAAGGCCGAGCCAGACACACCGGGAGAGGCAGGAGTGTGAAGAGTGCTGGCTTGGGAGGCGGAAAAACCGGGGTCCCGTCCCAGCTGTGTCACTGACTTAGCTCTGCCACTTTAGGCAGGCCTCGGGGCCTCCTTCATCTCCCACGGTTTGTGAGTCTGTGAGATAGTCTGAATTATTTGGAGGAAAAGACGTAAATTAAAAAAATTAAAGTGTGGAGTAGTTACTATGATTTACTGGACTATCAGGCAGGGTTCTTATGGGACAAAATGAAGTTACTTAAGAAGTGAAATTAATAGTTTTCATAAGTAAGAAGCTCAGAAGGTTGGCCTGATGCAGGTGCCTGAGAACCCCTCCCTCCGTTTCCCTACCCCGCCGTTCTCCAGGTCAGCCTCGCTCTCGCTCAGGTGGTCGATAGAGGCCACCGGCGTCTCCATACACACCCTGCCAACTGAGCAACCCCACGGAAAGAAAACACTTCTTTAAGAAAAATTCCTTCACATTTCCCAGTGAAGACTCTCAATGGACAACTCAGGTCACGTGCCCAGCCACAACCAATCCTGCCGGCCAGGGTGGGATCACTGCCCTTCCCAGGAGCTGGGGAGAAGGTCCGTCCTATCTAAACACAAGAGTGTGTTCTCCAAAGGAAAATCAGGATGGAAAAGAATGAGAAATGGATATCAGCTCGGCAAAAAACAGTAGACACCCCTAATAACTGCTGTTACCTCCACGGTTTGAAAAGTTTGAAAGATTTCTGACCCCTTAATCAAGGGATCTTGATCTTCTTACAAGAAGATTCTATGAGGTAGGAGTATTATTAGCTCCATTTTACAAATATAGAAATTGAGACTCAGAGAGGTCAGGTTGCCCACTCAGAATCACATTGCTGATATGTGACATGAATCCAGGTACATCAAATTCAAGGGCACTTACAGGCTTTTGTTTTTGTTTTTGTTTTGAGACAGGAAGACTCAGCATGCACATGTGTGCGTGTCCACATGTGAGCAGGGGAGGGGGCAGAGGAAGAGGGAGAGAGAGAATCTTAAGCAGGCTCCATGCTCAGCACAGAGCCTGACTCGGGGCTCAGTTTCACAACAGTGAGATCAAAATCTGAGCCAAAAGCAAGACTTGGGTGCCAACTGACTGAGCCACTCAGATGCCCCAAACGGCACTTACAGTTTTGTTTCTACTCTGTTAAATTCACACAGAGGGCAGGACATAGAGCCTATGCTTTTTAATACTATAAAAGGCTTCTCTCAGTAAACCTCAGAGTAAGTACATGTGATGACATTAGCATGTCTTCCTCAGCCTGGTCTGATGTGGATACCAACCACAAGTCTACTTGAACCTCTGACAGAGTTAAGACTTCAAAAAGGAGCACCCCCACCTACACAGGGAATGATGTGACTAATGTCTCAGAGCCAGCGTCCCACACGTAGGCACAATATAATTAAACATGGTTCCACCCACTGTCTGTTTTCACTTTTAATAAATGTGATAACCACTCCTGCCTGTTTTAGCTGACATCTACATGCATACAAATCACTTTTTTAGGGACTCCAGGAAAATATAATTGGAAAATTGGGGAGTAGGGCTCATGCTGAGGCTTTCAGATTCCGAATTCTTTTTTTTTTTGTCAATTTTTAAAATTTAATTTATTTTTTAAATTTATATCCAAATTAGTTAGCATATAATGCAATAATGTGTTCAGGAGTAGAGTCCTTAATGCCTCTTACCCATTTAGCCTCTCCCCCCTCCCACAGCCCCTCCAGTTACCCTCTGTTTGTTCTCCATAGTTAAGAGTCTCTTATGTTTTGTCCCCCTCCTGTTTTTATATTATTTTTGTTTCCCTTCCCTTATTTCACCTGCTTTGTATCTTAAAGAATTTTTTTTTAATGTTTATTTTTGAGAGAGAGAGAGAGAGACAGAGACAGAGTGTGAACAGGGTATGGGCAGAGAGAGAGGGACACACAAGAGTCCAAAACAGGCTCAAGGCTCTGAGCTGTCAGCACAGAGCCCGTCGAGGAGCTTGAACTTAATGAACCTCGAGATCGTGACCTGAGCCGAAATCAGACACTTAACCAACTGAGCCACCCTGGTGCCCCTTGTCTGTTTTGTATCTTAAAGTCCTCATATGGGTGAAGTCATATGATATTTATCTTTCTCTGACTAATTTCACTTAGCATAATACCCTCTAGTTCATCCACATAGTTGCAAATGGCAAGATTTCATTCTTTTTGATTGCCGAGTAATAATACTCCATTGTGTGTGTGTGTGTGTGTGTGTGTGTGTGTGTGTGTACCACATCTTCTTTATCCATTTATCCATCGATGGACATTTGGGCTCTTTCCATACTTTGGCTATTGTCGATAGTGCTGTTCTAAACATTGGGGTGCATGTGCCCCTTTGAAACAGCACACCTGTATCCCTTGGATAAATACCTAGTAGTGCAATTGCTGGGTGGAGGATAGTTCTATTTTTAATTTTTTGAGGAACCTCCATACTGTTTTCCAGAGTGGCTGCTCCAGTTTGCATTCCTTCCAGCAGTGCAAAAGGAGATCCTCTTTCTCCACATCCTCGCCAACATCTGTTGTTGCCTGAGTGGTTAACGTTAGCCATTCTGACGGGTGTGAGGTGGTATCTCAGTGTGGTCTTGATTTGTATTTCCCTGATGATGAGTGACGTTGAGCATCGTTTCATGTGTCAGTTGGCCGTCTGGATGTCTTCTTTGGAGAAGTGTCTGTTCATGTCTTTTGCCCATTTCTTCCCTGGATTATTTGTTTTTTGGGTGTTGAGTTTGATAAGTTCTTTATAGATTTTGGATACTAACCCTTTATCTGATATGTCATTTGCAAATATCTTCTTCCATTCTGTAAGTTGGCTTTTAGTTTTGCTGTTTGTTTCCTTTGCTGTGCAGAAACTTTTTATTTTCATGAGGTCCCAATAGTTGAATTTTGCTTTTGTTTCCCTTGCCTCCTGAGATATGTTGAGTAAGAAGTTGCTGCGGCCAAGGTCAAAGAGGTTTTTGCCTGTTTTCTCTCCTCTAGGATTTTGATGGCTTCCTGTCTTGCATTTAGGTCTTTCATCCATTTTGAGTTTAGTTTTGTGTCTGGTGTAAGAAAGTGGTCCAGGTTCATTCTTCTGCATGTCGCTGTCCAGGTTTCTCAGCACCACTTGCTGAAGAGACTGTCTTTATTCTATTGGATATTCTTTCCTGCTTTGTCAAAGATGAGTTGGCCATATGTTTGTGGATCCATTTCTGGGTTCTCTATTCTGTTCCATTGTTCTGAATGTCTGTTTTTGTGCTATCAGTTTCTGAATTCAATGTGGAAAACAGTGGCCTTCAGATTTTATGGAACATGAGCCTTTAAGCCTTGCTCTTTTGTCAGGCATGGGAATGAAATTAGAACAGGGACTCAAAAGCTTGTGACACATTTTGGTTACCTTGTTCTGCTCTGAAATTTCTGACCAACTCCTCATATTCAGAGGGATCATGGGTGACAGGGGTTGAGCATTATATTTATTTTGAAGCCTCTTTTGTCCCAAATACAATGCTAGAGACACACTGAATAAGTGATTTAAAAATTTTTTTTATGCTTATTTACTTTTGAGAGAGAGAGAGAGAGGGAGAGAGAGCATGAGCAGGGGAGAGGCAGAAACACAGAATCCAAAGCCTGACATAGGGCTTGAACCCATAAACCGTGAGATCATGACCTGATCCAAAGTCAGATGCTTAAACCCACTGAGTCACCCAGGTGCCCCTGAATAAGTGATGTTTTAAAAGATCTCAGAATGTGTTTTATCAAAATTAACACCTACGGGGGCTCCTGGGTGGCTCAGTCAATAGAGCGACTGACTTCGGCTCAGGTCATGATCTCATGGTCTGAAAGTTAGAGCCCCACACCAGCTCACTGCTGTCAGCACAGAGCCCACTTTGGATCCTCTGTTCCCCTCTGTCTCTGCCCCTCACCTGCTTGTGCTCTCTCAAAAGTAAATAAACTTAAAAAATAATTAACACCTATGTACTTCATAATCATCATGACCCTGCTCCAAAAATTTTTGTCTTTGAGAATTTACTTCTGCGAAACAGTGTAAGAACCTTAAAGGAGAGGAATTCTGGTGATTTCTTGCTCACACATTGGTCTCCACCAAAATTACAACCACCGTCATTAACTAAATATAGTTCCCAGTAATTTTTGATCACTACCAAAACTTCAAATCCATTTCCAAGTATTTACCACTATTAAGGGCATTCAGAAATATTCATTATAGTCTTCGAATTATTTTTAACATCCCTTCATTCAAACGGCAGTCATTCTTTCACTCAACATATCTGTAGTGAGTATTTCCCACATACCAGGACTGTGCTAAACCTCTCCACCGACTGAGCCACCCAGGTGCCCCTTAGGACTGTGCTAAACCTAAGGGATAGAACAATGAGCAAAAATTGGACATGATTTCCTGTCCTCATGGAACTTAGTCTAGTGAGGAAGATAGAACTTCATAATCACTCACGGGAATGTAAAATTTCAATTAGGATAAATGCTGTGGAGATGGTACATGGGGATCTCCAAGGGGGGTTTTGACTTAACACGTGAGGAGCAAAGAGTTAACTCTAAGAGGAATACGATACAACTCGATATCAGAAGGACAGATAGGTGTTCACACAGCAAAGTCCTAGGAGAAGTATCTTAGGCTGGGTTTCCTGGAAACAGACTTGGAGACATGTTTCCATGTGAAAGACTTCTTAGGGTGCCTTCTCAGGAGACATATGCATGAAGAAGGCAAGATTTGGCAGAGGGAGAAGCTGACCCACAATGAAATGGAAGGACCTAAGACTTCAGTCAGTCCTTCAGCAACCCCTTGAGTTGGGACGGCCCTTCAGAGGCCATACATTTTAGGTATCCCTTAAAGGGCCAGTCAGCAACCTTGGCCTGCTGCTAGCAGGAGGCAGCTTGGGGCTAGGCAGTTGTCTGAGGCGAGGGCAATTCCCAGGGTGAGGCGCCCCTGTGAGCCATCAGCAGTCAATGCTCCCAGCAAGGGCAGGGTCGGCTACCTAAGTTTCCAAGCTTCTTGCGAATCGCTAATGGGGGACCCTCATTCAGGTATCAGCAAAAAGCTTTCTCCTGTCTTCCGCGATCAAACTTTCAACAAGTCATGGTGGTTTTCTATTTGCTATTCCATGTCACATTTCCTCAGGTGTGGAGAGATAGGAGTGAGGGAAGACCCTCCCAGGCCTCAGGGCCGCACCCATCAGCTGGGCCTGAGGGAACATGTGCCTGAGCCCAACCCTGCACCTGAGTCCAGGCCGCCACAGGGGCAGAGAGTCACAACAGTTGCTGAGCAGACAGTGGAGGAGACAGCCAGGAGCCCGGGGCTGGGAGGCAGAAAAGTGGCGGGAGTCAGGACTGCGTGTGAGCCGGGCTCCACACCCCAGGCGCATGCTCCATTGTCTCATTGGACTGAACTACAAGATACGAATTCAAAAAGGTGTCAAGACAGTGTCTGTACAGCTTCGATGAATTTCTAGAAGTTTAAACTCGGCAATACAGATAAGTGGCACAGTGAAATGAACCATAATTTCGTTAATAAAATCTGAATCCCATTTTACTTGATTTTGTTACATACTTGTCTTTTCCTTCCCTCATTTTAAAGATTTCCTAGCAGTAGCAATGGTAAATAAGTTACTCATTGCAAAATATTTTACTTATTATGGTATTCAATAGGATAATTTTCAAAGGAAAAGAGGCTTTTTTTACCCTCTAGGTGTGTTCTAAAAAGCAATAGAGTCTGAATATGTGTCATTTATAGTGTTTCCTTGAAAGCAATGATCAATTTAGTTATGCCTTATTTTAATTAATTTGTTCTCAGGATCAGATTCCAAAAGGAGGCATTTTTCTAGGTAGTAACAAATAGAAAGAAAACGTTATGGAGAAAAGTTACCATCTGATTATTTGCCTTTCTTCCTGTCTTTAGTTTCAAATCCTGTGAAAGAGAGTAAGAACACTCTTTATTCAATCTCATTATTAATTTGGAATCTCCATGGTCTGGCCTGGATTGCTCTTCTGTTTAACTTAAGAACCAACTTTTTTCAAGCAATCAAAGCTACATAAAGACACATCTGAAATAGAAACTGGAGAAGGAAAAAGAAGTCAGGTGCTGGATATCGAGATTTGGGAGGTTTCCTCTACCCGAACTGCAAAGGGTTTCTACAGGGCACATCCCAAAGTGTCAGAACAGGAAGAAGGAAGAGCAAAACAACCAGGTGTTTCTCCATAAACCTCTTGTGTACATCATATTTGCACAATAAAATTTATTTGTTTATTTAAAAAAAAAAAAAAAAGACAGTGTCTGTACAGCTTCAAACCCCAGGGCAGGGCTGCTGCTGGGCACAGGGCACTGTTCAGCTGCATTGGAGGCTGGCCTTGATCCCAGGAGGAATGGAGGCCACACCTGAAGAGAGGATCTGGGCAGAGTACCACGGTCTCCACCCCAGGTGGGATCTCCAGTGCAAGGCACCTGTTGCTTTTGAGGAAATAAAAGGAAGCTAAGAAAGGAAAAGGACAAAGCAAGAGGAAACATGGTTCAAGTGAAGGTGGAGAGGGGCAAGGCCCACACCCAACCTGGCATCACAGGCCATATTAAGGACTCTACTTTTTTGCTTAAGAGGATCAGAAAGGGGGTGCCTGGGTGGCTCAGTCAGTTGAGCGGTTGAGTATGTAACTCTTGATCTCAGCTCAGGTCTTGATCTCAGGGTCCTGGGTTCAAACCCCATGTTGGGCTCCATGCTGGGTGTGAAGTGCACTTAAAAAAAAAAAAAAAGAAAAGAGTATCCGAAAGTCTTTGAAAGAATTTAATCGAGGGAACAAAATGCTGAGATTTCTGTTTTGAAAAAATTAGTCTGGGGGCACCTGGGTGGTAAGTGTCCAACTTTGGCTCAGGTCATGATTTCATGGTTTCTGAGTTCAAGCCCCAAGTGGGGCTCTGTACTGACAGTGCAAAGCTTGCTTTGGATTCTCTCTCTCCCCCTCTCTCTGTCCCTCCCCACTCTCTGCCTCTCCTCACTCAACTCTCTCTCAAAAATAAACAAACATTTAAAAAAAAGAAAGAAAAAAAATTAGTCTGAAGTAAGAACTGACCAGACGGATTCAGGTGGATTATGGTCATTTGTAATCCAGGTGAGAGAAGGTAGCAGCTCAGATCACAGAGACGGTAGTGGAGCCAGAGCACAGTGGATGAACTGGGAAAAGATTCAGAATGAATAGTCCTCAGTGATGATTTGGAAAAGGCGTAAGGGAAAGAGGGGTGTCAGAGGTGATTTATAGGTAAGATTACATCACAGGTACAGACTTGGGCCCTGAGTACAGGGACCCAGGCACACAGATGCTTGCCTTCATAAAGCCCCAGGACAGGGAAGAGACCAACAAGGAAAAGGACAGTGAGAATACGGGTGAACAAAGTTGTCCAAGTCAGGTGTCTGACATCGGATCGTGGTGTCGGGAAGGGCTTCCAGGAGGTAAGGACAATCAAGCTGAGACTTACAAGGCAAGCAAGCCTGGCAGAGGAGGAGGAAGGGTAATAGGCCAGGCAAAGGAGTCCTCTACCGAGGGCAGTTCTGGCCCCCAGGGGGCTTTTGGCAATCCTTACAGGCATGACGGGGGAAGTGCTACTGGCCTCTAGTGGGTAGAGGCCAAGGATGCTGCCAAACAGCTTACAGTGCACAGCACAGCCCCCACCTCGGAGAACAATCTGGCGCACAATGTCCGAGCTGTCACAGTTGGAAAAGCCTGCCAAGCTAAAGGCCTGGAATGACTCTGCAGCTGCCTAGAGAGTGGAGTCCCAGGGTGCGAAGGGTGCGGAGACTACCCCCTGGAGAGTGTAGCAGATGTCAGGCCCTCAGGGGCTGGAGGAGTCAGACAAGGGCACTCGAACTCAGGGCCTAGGGTGCTGGGGAGCCGTTGAAAGCTTTCAGGCAGGAAGGTGACAACGCAGCCTTGGAAGGACACTCAGGAAGAGAGAGTTAAGATGGCATTAAATAGGAGGGCCTGAGAACTGGAGGGCCCTGGAGACGCATTGCCCAGTGAGTTGTGGAAGTGAGGAGAGAGAGCCAGGAGTTCTGCAGGGGCGGGAGGAGGGGACTGTCATGCAGGGAACCAAAAAGTTGCATCATCGAAGTTGATATGAACACGTGCTGGAAGCCCAGAGCATCCGTTCGGATCAAGTGCAGCTGATGAAATACGATCCGCAGGGTCACCCAGATGGAGGAGTGTGTGTGTCAGTCCTGGTTCTGCCACTTACCGCGGCTGCGGTGCACACACTGACCCCTCACATGGGGCACTTGGCCATGGGGATGCTGAGGACTGAGGACCAACCCAAGCTACACAGAGTGCCTTCTTCTAATTGGCACAGACATGCCCCTCAGGCTGGCCACAGCCCTGCATGTCATGTTTCTTCGATGAGCCTGATTAATACTGTCTGCCTCTTAGGCTTGATGAGAAGATTAAGAAACAGGGTAGATAAAAGCCTAGCAAAGGGTCAGCCTTTAGTAGGTACTCAAGAAATGATTGCTCTGATTATCCTACCGGACGCCAAGTACCGGACCCCTCAGTCACAGTTCCTTTCTTTGCAGCGTTTCTGCCTCACCCGTTGGCACTGGGGCTTCTCAGGTGACCTCTGCACCTGTGCTTTGTTCCCTGAGAGGCACAGCGAGCCAGCAGGACCATGGGGCCGCAGTGGGGCGGGGGCATGCAGCTCCCCTGTAGACAGCCCAGCCCAACGCGAAGTTGCCTTGCTTCCTCACAGCCACATGGTACTTCACTTGTGGTTTCATTCTGAGCATCTCAGAGACAACCATGGAAAATATGCCTCAGCCCTCTGCCGGAGGACGTGCAGGGAACGTGAAATCACCGGAGAGCACACTCCAAGGGAAGAATCACGACTGTCGATCTCTGCCCGTGTGCCGGGCCCTGCATTTTCATCTGATGCAGTCTCAGAGGTTTTGGAGTCTCTCTCCTTGTGTAGCTGTCCTGCCTGAGACAACCAGAACCCAGGCTTGGCGACCATGGTCTCTAACACCTGTTGGGGGTGTGCTCTGTGCCAGGCTTTTGGGAGGTACGCAGTAGGTCTTAGCACTTGAACCCTCATGACAGTCCTGTGAAGTAACACCTGTGAGGCAGGGGGTGACCGGCTAGTGAGAGAACTGGAATCCGAACCGCAGCAGAAGGACACCAGGCTGTACAGCTGTGGAGAGCGTTATTGCGGAAACCTCTCTTTTGGATCCCCTGCAGGGGCTCTCTGAAATAGGTGTCCTCCCAGGGGTGTCACAAAGAGCAGGGAGCACCCCTGGCGAGGCCCCTGCTGCCCACCTAGGAAGTGGCCGGCAGAAAGCAGACAAGGGGCGAGAGCAGGCACTCTGGAGGCTGCAGCCTGGGGCTGAGCACGCAGGCGGAGCCTCGGAGCTAAATCCCCTGGGGTCTCGGGCGCATTCCTCTGAGGTCTGCAAAGGCCACTGCTTAAAGGCGCAGAGGAGCAGCTGGGAATGAGAACAAAGCGGCCAGGCCCCCCTCGGAGGAAGGAAGGAGCGAGCCCCAGGAAACAGCTGATAGCGCTAAGCTCAGCTTGTTTTTTTCCTCTGCTCAACAGTTCTCCTGCCACGGCAAACAAAAGATGTACATTCTGATTCCCTCTTCTGTTTGGATTGTGCTGTCGAGTGGATCTGGTTTGTGATGAGCTGGGGCGGGGGGGGGGAGGAAGAGGCATCCCGGGCAGTTTCTTGCTCCGCTGGTCAGTTTGCTGGGCCACCACCGACAAACGCAGAGAGCTTCCTTTTCTGCATGTTTCTCCCCACCCGGTCATCAACTCCAGCCTGGCCTGGTCACACCAGGGGCACGATGCTGGCATCTCTTCTAATGATGGGATTTAAGCTTGCCAACTTTTCAGATCCAGTGGGAGCCGGAGGTTTACTGGTGACTTTGACCTTAAAGGACCTGCACGTACACAGACATATATGCACACACCCACATTTTCATGGATATATAAAACTATTAAGTTGTGAACTGTGACCTCTCAGTTCCACTGAAAGGCCACTCCCTGTTCTCAGCACTGCCAGGGTCACAGTCCACTGCTGTCCGGAGCCACATTGGGACTGCCCAGCCTGGCCCTGCCACTCAGCTCCCATGGGCCCAAGGGTGAGAGTGACGACAGCTCCAGGGCCAGTGGAAGCCAGCATCTGAGAGCAAGAGTAACGTTAAGGGGTGTCTGCACAGGTCCTGACAGGCTGGCTCTGACCCTGATCCCGCCCTAGTCCCTCCCTCCAAGTTCCAACACCTGTAGGTGTCAGGTGGTCTTGATGGGCCTACGCAGTACCCATGTGGTGACTGTAGTAGATGGACTTCTTGCCACCCCCTGCGGGGAGTATAGAAGGAGGCATGGTTACTGGCTTCCTAAACCCCGCGGGGTGTGATGCTTGATGCCCTGCCGTGCTGGGGTACCTTGTTTTGCCTGACCAGGTGTTGGCTATGTGGGTCCATCAAAAGACACCGTAAACCCAAACGGAAAAAAAGGAGAAAGAAGAAGGAAACAAAACAAAAACCATACACAAAACCTCCACTAAGGGTTTCGTTGCTGCTGACACTCGGGTGATCCCTATAGCCCTGGCAATGGCAGTTCCGGTCACATGGACTGAAAGCGACTGTTTTGATGACACAGAGACTGATGCGTGGGGGCCCTTTGTGACTGCAGGAGTTAAAGTAAGCTGTGAGAGGTCAGCGTGGTTGGACCCTGCCCCATGCTGCTTGGCTAGTTCTCTCCTCCCACCCCACTCTGAGGAGGCAGTTCACATGCAGAAGACAAATGGCATAAAGGGCAGGCAATTAATTTTTTCAGCTGGAGGCTGCGATGGAATTTGGGTGCTCAGAGTCTGGCGTGTGCCTCTAATTCCATTCTTCTCTGTGAAATACCTCCACTCCTCAAGGAGGTTGTGCCCTTCAGAATTCCATCACCGGCATTTTCTGTCCTTAGGGCCGGGAGGTAAACTTAGTCCTGAAAATTATTTGGAATGACTCTAACGCTGCCCTGCATGCTGTCTTGTGCTCCTTCCATTACACCAAGAGGCTGCGGTGCTGTAAAGATGGCAGGCCAATTCTTCATTTATTTCCCTGGGGAGGGAGCAAGATGGTCCTGGAGCGTGGCTTGGGGGCTGGTCCCCACCTCCTAGCAGCCTCTGCAGTGTGGAGCAGCCCCACCAGCCTGATGAGCAGAGACACAGGCAAAGGATGGAGAACTTGTTGGGAAAAGGGGAAGGGAAGCAGCTTAAGCGAGAACGGACCAAGATGAGGTCTTGGTCCTCAATAGATGGGGAGAAGGAACGAGAGGACTCTGAGGGAGAAGAGAAATCCGAAGGGAACTTGGAAGGGTAAGAAAAAGCCACCTCGGGGCACCTGGGGGGCTCAGTCAGTTAGGCGTCCGACACAGCTCAGGTCGTGATCTCACAGTCCGTGAGTTCGAGCCCCACGTTGGGATCTGTACTGACAGCTCAGAGCCTGGAGGCTGCTTCCAGTTTTGTGTCTCCCTCTCTCTCTGCCTCTCCCCTGTTCATGCTCTGTCTCTCTCTTTTAAAAAAAATAAACATTAAAAATAAAAGTAAAAAGAAAGTTAAAAAAAGAAAAAAAGAAAAGGCCACCTCACCTACTCCCACAGAGGCAGTGTAATGCAGTGGTTCAAAGTGCAGACCCGTGTGTGAGTCCTGGGTGGGTGACTTCGGGTAAGATTTAAACCCTCCGCAGTTCTGTTTTCTAATCTGTAAAATGGGAGATAAAATAGTTTCTATCTCATAGGTTTATCATAAAGATGAAATGAGAAATTCATGTAAAGCACTTGAGAAAATATTTAGCATACAATAAGCACATAATAAGTATTGTACATTATTATTTCCAATTTTTCCCCCAGCCTGTGTCTTATATCCTTTGTTTTAGGACAAGACATGTTCTCCACTTTCACCCTATACCTTCCTTCTACTGAGCAACCGATGTTTATCTGGTATCCTGATTAGCTATTTTAATCCTTAAAGTCACTCATCTCTGATATCTGCTCATTGGAAGGGGCCCACACACAGAGCAAGCTCGCAACCAGTGTTGCTAAGTAGAATTTACCAATCACCACCATCCGAACTGCACTTGGATGTTGTTTGGAATCTTTCCTCATGCCTCTCCGACCCCAGAAGAGACTAAACCAGAGAAAAGCTGGACCCAGGAACATATGGCCCAGCTGAGAGTTGTAGAGAGTGAAATACTTTGTACAGGGAGACCCTCCGTCCCCTCCCCACCTTAGCTCCCAGAATGAGAGCGAGCAGGCTGACCCCCCTCAGGTGGGGTGTTGGAGCATCTCTCTCTGGGGAAGCTGAGCAGGCTAACACAAAAGGACTATGGATACTCACAGGTGGGGTCCCCATTGAAATGGCTTGGCAGGATCACCCTACGGTGAACCCCATCATTTGACAAGCTGCTCGTCAGCTTTAAACATGAACAGTCAAAGATCATTTATTATTTGAAAGAACTCTCCAAAATGAAAGATTATGCAAAAACCAACAGAAGAAAGAAGCTTATAGAAAGCAGGAGCAATGAAATGAATAGAAGAGAATATTTTTTATTTATAATTAGTATCTTATGAAATTTAAGAGGAGATATTGCATCCACGAAACAAGAACAAATGCTAGAAAACAAGGAACATTCAGAGAAGAAAAGGACATTTGTAAATAAAAAACATTCATGACTAAGTTTGCATAACAATATGGATAAATCTCAAAAACATTATGTCAGGGGCGCCTGAGTGGCTGTCGGTTAAGTGTCCGACTTCAGCTCAGGTCATGATCTTCTGGTTTATGGATTCAAGCCCTGCGTCAGGCTCTGGGCTGATAGCTCAGATCCTGGAGCCTACTTCGGATTCTGTGTCTCCTTCTCTCTCTGCCCCTCCCCAAGCGCACTCTGTGTGTTTCTCTCTCTCAAAAATAAATGAACATTAAAAACAATTTTTTAAACATTATGTCAAAAGAAAAAGAAGAAAAGAAATCAGACGCAAAAGAGTATCTACCATCCAATTCTATTTACATGAAATCCAAGAACAGACAAAACTAATCTATGGTGATAGAAATCAGAAAGTGGTTGCCTGCAAAGTAGGGAGGAGAATGGAGTAGAAAGAGACACAAGAGAACTTTTTGGATGGATAAAAGTGTTCTGTATCTTGTTTGGGTGGTGCTTATATGGATATATTCAATTATCAAAATTTATTTAACTGAACATCTATCTGTGCACATTATTCTATGTTAATTGTATGTGAATAAAAAAATTTGCAGAAATGAAATTCCAGTAGAAGGATTAAGACTCTAGATCTAGCTATTAATTTAGAGCAAACACTAAGAATAGAGGAACATGTTAAATGATACCACAGGGATGCCCTCAGCAAAATCTCACCTGGCACACTCTAATTTAGTTACTTTTTCTAACAAAAACTTTCAGAGGGCTGGGAGGCAGACAGGTGAAGTACTTATATATTCACAAAAATTTAAGAGACATACCAAGCAATTACACTGTATTAAGCTTAATTTTATAACGAACTATTTAGAGGACAAGTTTATAGGACAAGTGGAGAAGTGTAAGCATGTCCAGATACTTGATACTGTTAGAGTATTATTATTTTTAAAGTGAGATAATGGTGTTGTAGTGCTTTAGCTTTGTTTGTTTTTTAAGTGACCTTATCTTTTAGAGATTTATAGTGAAATACGAATGATATGGTGTCGAGGATAGACTGGGGCAGTAGGAGTGGGTCAGGGATGTAGATGAAACAAGATTGACCATTTACTGATAACTGTCAAAGCGGAGTGTAGCATATACTGGATTTATAATTCTCATCTCTCTTTTGTGTGTGTTTGAAATTTCCCATAATAAAATACTTAAAAAAAAAGAATTGGAGAAAAAATAGAGGGAGTCTCCTGGAAGGAAAGAAGGAAGGAAGGAAGGAAGGAGAGAAAGAGAAGGAGGGAAGAAAGGAAGAAAGGAAGAAAAAGAAAGAAAGAAAGAAAGAAAGAAAGAGGAAGGAAAGACAAAGAGATGGAAAATACAAGCAAAAGATAAGAAACTTAGGGGATTCTTTGAGGATTTCCAAAAAGAACAAGAAAGGAAAGAATATGGAAGGGAGAAAATGATCAAAGAAGTAATATGAGAAAGTTTCCAGATTCTGACAGCCACTTGTTTCTGGATTAAGCAGCCAGCCAGTAACCAGCATCACAGATGGAAAAAGCCCCACACCAAAGTACATCATTGAGAAATTTCATCGTTTGTATACTGGGCCACAAACCTCACACACCTTCTCACAGGCCCTCTCTGCCTCTTCTCTCTGTCTAGGACAGCACCCTCCTGGCTCCACCTGTAGGCCGAGTTGCTCCCCCACCTTTAGAATAATTGGAGGAAATACCATACCGTGCGATGTGAATCCTGGTTTCTAGGCAGCTTCTAAAGGTCTGGCTGACGTATCTGGAAATATAGGCCAATTAGATTTTGGGTAATCCTTGATTCATGCAAGTAGGAAATGGGAGGGAGCTGAGCAGATGGGTTCCCCCTCCTTCACTCTCCCCTGCAGTTCCTCTTTATAACCCTTCCAGAAGATTGTCTTGTGCCTGGTGACCCGGCAGCCACCCGGTAATGCCTAGCATTGCCTCCCCTTCCCTCACTCCTTTCCCCCTTTACATTCTATTATAAAAACTTTCAAACATGTAGGAAAGTTGAAAGAATTTCACATCAAGAACCTGTATATCCATTGCCTAGCCTTTACTGTAGATATTTTGAACAGATTTATTGAGATATAATTTAACTACCATAAAATTGACCCATTTAAAGTATGCATGTCAGTGGGTTAGTATATTCATATAGTCATGCAAACATTATCACAGTTTTAGAATCTTTTCTTCACCCCAGAAAGAAACCCTCTACCCTTTGGCATCACTCCCACTTCTCCTCTCCGAACCCTAAGCAACCACTAATGCACTTCCTGGCTCTATGGAATTTCCTATCTTGGACATTATATATAAATGGAAACATACAATATGTGGCCTTTTGTTTTTGGCTTCTTTAACTTGGCATAATGTCTTCAGGGTTCATCCATGCTGTACCATGTATCAGTACCTCATTCTTTTTTATGACCAATGTTCCTTTGTATATCATTAATATTTTATTAGATACACTTTGTCACATGTCTATCCATTTGTCCATCCCTCTATTGATCCATTAATCTGTCTTATATCTTTTATGTATTTTTTAATGTTTATTTTGAGAGGGAGACAGAGCATGTGAGCAGGGGAGGGGCAGTGAGAAAGGGAGAGAGAGAATCCCAAGCAGGCTCCATGCCCAGTGCAGAGCCCAACAGGGGGCTCAATGCCGCAACCCTGAGATCATGACCTGAGCCAAAATCAAGAGTTGGATGCTCAACTGACTCAACCACCCAGGCGCCCCTCTTTTATGTATTTCTAAGTAAGCTCACTCCCCCTTTTCCCCACCCTTAGCACCTTGGCCTTGCACAAAGGTACCAAGGAAGCTGGGAGATGGAGTGCTTAGCCTTCAGGCCTCTCTAGTGGAGGGATAGAAGGGAAAAGGGAGACTGGGAATGAGTTTTTGGTATTTTGGCAGATGGTATTTCTCAATCTCATCCACGTCTCCCTTTAGTCTCCTCTCCCACCATTGCATCCCACAGATCTTGTATTCCAGAAATGCCAAACTCCTTAAAGCTCCCCACATTATTCCTGGCTCCATCTCTTGCATATGCTCATTAGCTGGCTAGCCTTCTCTGTGTGACAGATTCTTCCTTCATGATTCAGCTCAGCTATCACCCTTCAGTGAAGTATCCCCAACACACACACACCCCTTCTGGCCTTTCTGTGCTTGTTTGATACTTCCATTATGGCATTTACCCTGCTTTGCTGAATTAACCTTTTGTCTCTACCAGCCTGTAAATACTGAAGGGCAAGGGCCAGGTATTATATGTCTTGGTATCCCTAGAACTCATTGGAGGGCATGGCTCAATAAGTATTGGTTGGATGGTGACTGGAAAACATCTAGTTACCATATTTACTGTTGTTTATTTAGCAAACATTTTGTTGGGCATGCACCAGATGAGGCCCTGGAGTAAGTGCTTAGTGTGGATACAAAGATGAGTAAGACTATATCCTGGGCCTCAGAGGAGCCTACAGGACCTTTCGTCTGGACAAATGCAAAACTAGACAAGATGCCAGGGCAACAGATGTAAACTGGGACTGTCCCGGGCAAACCGGAACATATGGTCACCCAAATTATATATCAGCTTCTATGAAAACAGCAGTGCCGCACTGACTCATACCCAGACCGTCAGACCCCAGTCACTTTCAGAACAGGCCAATTACTTCTCATTAGTGCTTGGGTCATATATGTTTTTCATTGTTTTTATCCATGTAGAAATTATCCCTGAAATTTAATATTCCTGATGCATTATCTATACTGTGCATATAAAAAACATATACTTAAGCAGTTGGAAAAAAAATCACCTAATAAACAACTAAAAATACTTTCTAACTCTTTTGATATACTGGAATGCATATTTGTAATCAGTGTGTGAAACTCAGTATGTATTTATACTTCCTGGTATCAACAATAGACTCTAGTCTGTTGTCTTTATTGATGGGCGTTTGGATATTTCCAGCTTGTGACCGTTATGAATAATGGAGTTGTGAACATCTCAGCATAGATTTCTTTTTCCTTCTTCTGAGTCATTTCTTTGAGAAATATACTCCAAAGGTAAGTAAACTGGTTGAAGAAAAGGAGGAGTTGTTACATATTGTTGGCTATGACTCTATGTCTTACTGTTCTCCTAAAAGTCTGGGTCAATTTACAGAGCACATCTGTTTCTCACAACTCTGCCAATAATTTATAATTATCATTTTTATGTACTAATAGAAGCATATTGTCATTTTAGGGTATGCTTTGAATTTTTAATTGTTGCAGAAGTTATGCATTGTACTTTAATCAAAAACAACTTAGTTTTTATGAAATCATAATGTGTTTGTGTGTGTGCATATATACACACATGTGTATAAGTGTGTGTATATATGTGTGTATATACACATACTATAAACCATGTGTATACACACACATATATACATGGTTGGTAATAATAAGGTATGTTATAGGTATTCATTAAATATTTTTTTAATCCAGTGGTCATTTGGCATGTATTACCATTAGAAGGGTGCCTACAAAATATACTCATGCATGTTAGATGAAATTTCATGTGTGGAATTTTCTAGATTAAAATGACTATGCTAATTTTTCAATGCAGAGACAGGCAGAGATGTGTGATATTAATATCATTATGTAGCAAATAGAATAAGAATCACAGACCAGATAATATATGAACATTCAATATTAGCGATAAAGTGCTCAACCATTAAAAACCCATGCATCTAGGAGTGCGTGGTGGCTCATTCCGTTAAGTGGCCAACTCATGATTTTGGCTCAGGTCACCATCTCATAATTCATAAGTTCGAGCCCCACATTGGGCTCTGCTTCGACAGTGTGGAGCCTGCTTGGCATTCTCTCTCTCCCTCTCACTCCCTCTGCCCCTCCCCCACTCACATGTGCATGCATGTTCTCTCTCTCTCTCTCTCTCTCTTTTTCTCAAAATAAATAAGTAAACTTTAAAAACAAATACCATGCATCTAATTTCCTATTATCTGTGAATAAAATACAGAGGCCAAGCTTAGGGGAATCATAAAGACATTCACTTGAACTTTTCACCTTAATGATGGCGTGAGGGGCTAGGTAATTTCCCCACTTCAAGGGTAGCTTCATCTGTCCCTTTTATAACGCACTCCAGCTAACTCCTCTTTATGTCTCATTTGCCAGAATGGATCACACGGCCTGCCCCAACTGCACTAGATGATGCTGGGAAAGCAGGGACTAGAATAGGTTAGACACACTGCCATCCCAAATAAGTTAAGATTCCCTTAGCAAAGAAAGAAAAGGAGAATGGTTATTGGATAGGCAATCAGCAGCGTTTGTCATACTCACGTCAGTGTTTCTGTTTTGTTTCTTGTTTGGGGTATTACAGGCTGGAACCAACGGTTATATGGCTCCTGAAATCCTAATGGAAAAAGTGAGTTATTCCTATCCTGTGGACTGGTTTGCAATGGGATGCAGTATTTATGAAATGGTTGCTGGACGAACACCATTCAAAGATTACAAGGAAAAAGTCAGTAAAGAGGATTTAAAGCAAAGAACCCTGAAAGAAGAGGTCAGATTCCAACATGATAACTTCACAGAGGAAGCAAAAGATATTTGCAGACTCTTCTTGGCTAAGAAACCAGAGCAACGTTTAGGAAGCAGGTAAACTACCGTATAACAGAGGCGATTAGCAGTGTCAGCATTGTCTGTGGGATTTGGAAAGTACTTTGGATTAGTGCCGAGGCCTTGAGGTTAAGTTTTATTATCATTTTCCTATTATTATTTCATGTTATATGGTTAAGTATTTGATACTTTCAAACACTGTGAGCAATGGATAGGAGCACTCTCAGAGAGATATATATATCTTGTTTTCATAGATATATATATAAATATATATAAATGTATGAAAATAAAAATATATATTATTTATATTTAGTATATATTTTTAATATTTATTTATTTTGTGAATAAATACTTCGCATGCACATGAGTGCACGAGCAGAGGGGCAGAGAGAGGGCAAGAAAGAATCCCAAGCGGGCTCCCCACTAAGCATGGAGCCTGAGGCAGAGCTTGATCTCATGACTTCAAGATCATGACCTGAGCCGAAATCAAGAGATCAAGAGTAGGACACTTAAGTGAGCCACCCAGGCACCATGAAAATTCTGCCACTTAATTTTTTGTTAATTAAAAAAATTTTTTTAATGTTTATTTATGAGAGAGAGAGAGCACACACATTCTGGTGGGGGAGGGGCAGAGAGAGAAAGGGGGACCAAGGATCCAAAGTAGGCTCCAAGCTGACAGCAGAGAGCCTGACACAGGGTCTGAACCCACAAGTCCCAAGATGGTGACCTGAGCTGAAGTCAGCTCAACGACTGAGCCACCCAGCTGCCCAATTGTGCCCCTTTTTAAAGAAACATGTTTTTAATGTTTTTATTTATTTTTGAGAAAGAGAGAGAGCTTGAGCTGGGGAAGGGCAGAGAGAGAGGAAGCCACAGAATTAGAAGCAGGCTCCAGGCTCCGAGCTGTCAGCACAAAGCCCAACTTGGGGCTTGAACTCACAAACTGTGAGATCATAACCTGAGCTAAAGTCGGATGCTTAACCAACCAAGCCACCCAGGTGCCCGAAAAATTTGTTTTGAAGAAAGTCAAGTTTTATTGCTTACTTGGAAGAATAAGATCAAGATATTCTAGAAGAAACACAATAAGTAAAAGTCGATCTGTAAAAAGGCCCTTGGCAGTGGGTGACTGTGACATATTGAGACAAAACCAAGGGCTTTGGATTCACAGACATAGACTTACACCCCAGCTCTGCTATGTCATTTTACCTCAAGCAATTGAATTACTTTCTCAGACTCTTAATGTCTTCATGGATTAAAATAGGGAGTTTATGGGTGTGAGGATTAACTTTATGTCAACTTGACTAGACTACCATACTCTGATATTTAATCAATTATTCTAAACATTTCTGTGCAGTTATTTTTAAGATAAGATTAATCTATAAATCTGTAGTCTTTGAGTGAAGGAATTTATTCTTCATAATGTGGATGGGTCTCATCCAATCAATCGAAGGCCTTAACAGAAAAAGACTGACTTCCCTGCAAGAAGAGGGGATTCTGCCAGCAAACCACCTTTGTGCTTGAACTGTAGCTCTTCCCTGGGTCTCCAGCTTGACAAGCTACCTTGCAGAAGTTGGACTTGCCCAACCTCCACACATGTGTGAACCAATTCCTTAAAACAAATCTCTCTCTCTCTCTCATATACATGCACACATATTGTCAGAGAGGAAGAACATTTCCTCCTACCTCTTAGATTTGGAAGCCTGCAAACTAAACTGACAAAAGACAGATTAGTAAGAGAAAGGACAGTTTTTATTCATGCACATATACTAAAGTTCTCAGAAAAACATGACTTCCATGAGTTAGAATTATATACCATGTTACTAGGGGAAAGGGAGCAGGAGAAGGGTGCTTACAGGAATACAAATGGTTTCTTAGAATTGGTGGGGGGATGGGCACTTAGGAGAGATTAATGGACCCTTAGGAGAATAGATGGGAGGAGATATGATAATTTCGTGACAATGCCTGTTGAGATGTGGTGCTGACTTCGGTCACTGGTGATAAGAGTCAATCTTTTCTGGTTCTAAAACTCCCAAAACTCCCAGAGAGAAGATTTATGAGTTGAGTTTTTGGGGGAGTCTTTGCTTCGAGGCAGATAAGGGGAGTTCAGAACCTGTATCTGTTGACTCTCAAATGCCTTCAGCTCAAAATAATTTTTATATTGCTGTGGTACATTCCAGACCCCTTCAACATCCTGTTGGTTCTGTTTCTCTAGAGAATCTAGACGAATACAGTGGGATATTTTGAGGTTTAGATATAACATATGTAAAGTTAGATGTAATATATGTTACGAGTCATTCAATAAGCGATAGCAATTATTATTAATTTGTTCTAAGAGAGATAGCAGATAGTATTTTGTCTAACCTATGAGCTTGAATGTCTTAAATTCTTGTATTGAATTTTCAAAATTTTAAATTATATACAAGGGCACCTGGGTGGCTCAGTCGGTTAAGCGGCCGACTTCAGCTCAGGTCATGATCTCGCGGCCTGTTGAGTGCGAGCCCCGCGTTGGGCTCTATGCTGACGGCTCAGAGCCTGGAGCCTGCTTCAGATTCTGTGTCTCCCTCTCTCTCTGCCCTTCCTCTGCTTGTACCCTGTTTCTCTCTCTCTCTCAAAAATAAATAAACATTAAAAAATTTTTTTAATATATACAAATATAAGGGTGCCTGGGTGGCTCAGTCAGCTGAATGTCTGACTCTTGCTTTCAGCTCAGGTCATGATCCCAGAGTCATGGGATCAAGCTCCGCATCAGGCTCTCTGTTGTGTGTGGAGCCTGCTTGGGACTCTCTCTCTCTCTCTCTCTCTCTCTCTCTCTCTCTCTCTCTCTCCTGCTGCTGCTTTCCCCTGCTTGCATGTCCTCTCTCTCTAAAAAAAAAAAAAATGCATTTATACACAAATATGAAAGCTACAACATGAAATAATGACTGATTTTTAATATTACACCAGAACTTAGGCAGTAAAATTACCCTGAATCTTCCAAGCAACTACTTGTTGCTAGTGAAGCTTCTAAAACAAGGCTGCCTTAATTAAAAATATTTAAGTATAGAGGTAAATTTTTACCTTTTGACCTGATTTTTTTTTAAGTTTATTTATTTTTGAGAGAGACAGAGACAGTGGGAGCAGGAGAGGGGTGGGAAGAGGGAGACAGAGAAACCCAAGCAGGCTCTGCACTGCCAACACAGAGCCCAGTGTGGGGCTCAAACCCATGAAACCGCCAGATCATGACCTGAGCCAAAATCAAGAGTTGGACTCTCGCTTACCTGACTGAGCCAGCCAGGAGCTCTGACTTGATTTTTTTTAGTAGCAAAACAAAATCCATTTGTAATAACTTTCAAAGCATGACAGATACCAAACCAACAAACAAGTATTTTGAAATTTAGTGGAAACTCTGCATTTATGTGAAGTAAAACTTGGAGCCGATTTTCCTGTGTAGATTCCAGCGTCGTACTAGTGTGGTCAGAATGGGCCACGTCATGATAACAAGCAAATCCCAGAGTCTCTGCAGCTTAAAGCTAAGGCAGTGTTTCTCATTCACACCAAGTCCCTTGTGGGTCCAGCAGCTCTCGGGGTGTCTCCCTGCTGAGCAGCGCCTCGCCTCGCCTCGGAGAGGAGATCCAGGCCGCTTCCATCTGACAGCAGGCTTCCAGCTGCGGTAGGGAGAGCAGAGAGCACGGAGAGCCTAGGGAGCTTGTGCCGCCTCAGTCAGGAAGCGACCCACTTGCACGTCACTTCGCACACACTTCCGTTTGGCCAGGAGGAGTCTTGGCTCCGTGCAAGGTCGAAGGGTCTGGCTAGTGTTGTCTTCCCCGTGCCCCGGAAGGAGCGGAGACGCAGAAACAGTGACCACTGGCCACGTCTGCGGCGCGGGTTCTCAAGCACAGGGAAGCCACGCGGGCACCCCAACAGTGGCGGAGGCGGCTAGGAAAGCCCACTCTTTGGATGACTTCCCTGAAGGGAACACCAGCGCTTGCCAGGATTGATTGCAACTCTGTAAACACGCTGTGGGTATATAAAATGAAATGTTGACAAACTTCTTCAGGAAAATGCCACCTTAAAGCACTGGCTCATTGCCTGAAGCTGCTCCATCAAGCAAAACCTTTTAATAAAGCATCTGTTGTTGTGACTGTTTTGAATAAAACTGTTTACAACATTAGGGAAAAGGCATATAAAAACCAGCTGTTCAGTGAAAGACAAAACCTTCCAACATTTTCATTTCAACTCTCTATTTTTTTTTAAATTCAAATGAGATAATGCTTGATTGATTTAGTGGTGTCCTTCAAGGCCAAGCAAATGCCGACAAAGCATGTCACACAGCAGACAGGTCACGTGGCCCCTCCCTGTTGCATTCACTAACATTTGAAATAAATTTAAAAACCTCTCTTCCTTCTTTAGACATCACTGAAAGGATCTCCCCTTTGTCTTCATCGGTCTGTGAATTAATTTTGCAGAGAAGTTGAAAGCTTTTCGGAGCATCTCACAGGGCTCTTGATAGGATTTATGGCGTTTTCCAATAAAGTAAAAGCTGAAGCCCACTTAAGCGTTTTGCAGGTTTTATTCTGATCAGTCGGTGCAGCAGAACAAGATTGAATAACCATGCAAGCCTCTGACTTAAGTGCTTCTCCAACACATAATCTCATACCAATACGTACTGTTCTTGGCAGACCAAACCCCACAGTGGATGGTCAGGTGGTATCTTTGCTTCATTGACTGTTACAAGAAAATCCATTGTGATCTCTTTGTGGGGTTCAGGAACACAAGAGTCCCAGTAAATGCTGTGAAATAAAATCTACTCCAACAAGCAGGAGAATCTACTTTCCTACAGCGGCCAGTTTGGCTATTACGAAAGATGCTGCCTCCCTCAGTAGCCTCTCCTATTTGCCCAAAGTGTGCTGCATAACGGTGGGCCAAAAGCTCTCTGCATGAAGCTGCCAGAGAAAGAGGCAAGAGTGAAATAAGATTCATGCTATTTCTAATTACAGAATGGACATAAGAGACACTAGTGCAAAAAATAAAGTGACCAGCTTTGCAGTGGCCCAGACACGGGGTAAAAGGAATAGAGGTTAGAAAGCCTAGTCTTTTGTTGTTAGCATCAGCCACCACAGACATTTAGTGAAAAAGAGCATAAAGCATGGACCCTGCCCTCCAGGGGCATCTAGTTGGGATATCGAAGAACATAAAGAAAACCTTAAGCGGGCTATTATCCCTTCATCCTTTGTGACTAGTTGCAAAAGAACTGCAGTTGGCCATCCCTGATGGACAAGCCAAGGCCATTTGGGCCTGTGGCTTGAGATGTTACCTGAGAACTGTTCATCCTGATGTCAAGACTGGCTTGACAAGTTTCTCAAGGTTACTGAGCCCCTGGGCACTCCTTGTTTATCCCAGTTAAAACTGCTCAGAGTGAGTTTAAGGAGCTCTCTTGACCTGTGGGACAATGTGTTCATGCCTACTGCTGGCCATCAAGGTGGTACAAGCGCCGTCCTCATGGCACCTAGTCCCATTACAACTCTTTTGTTTTCTTTGAGACTCAGAGACTGGGGGTTCATTCCTGATCTACTTGGATGGAATTCTAGTTCAATCCTTGCTCTGCTGCATTTAAAATCTATGTGATACGCTCCCCACACCAAAATCTGGTACCTTACAATGGTGAATATTGCTGCGTAAATTATACCTCATAAACCTAACTTCAGAGAAAAATCCATCTTCGAAGCTTCAATGATCTCGGTAACCCACCTTCAAGACTCTGACTCTACAGGATGTAAGCCGCACAGACAGACACTGGTCAGTAAGTTCTAGGAGATGGCAAGCCTGCATTTTCCTTCCTTTCAATTGAGGGAGACTTGGTGGCTTTGGGAAGAAAAGAGACACCTTGCATATCTCCTGATGCAGTTCTCCACACCTGTTTTTCAGCTAGTTCGTAAAAAGAAAAGTCCAAAGAGTCCTGCACCAGCCTTTCTGCACAGTGCTAGGCCTGAACCACACACACACACACACACACACACACACATACCCAGAAAATGGCTAGACGTCAGATGCCTCCAACTGAATTTCTCTTTTTCACAATAATATTTTATTAGAATCTTCCTTTGAAAAACTCACCTATATCTTTTGGCTTTTTCTGACGCACAGCTATTTATGAATGCAGAAGCAACAGAAGAGGTTAAAAAACGTTAAAAATACAGTTAAAAAGACAGACAGGCATTGTTGTGATGGTTGACTGTGATAACATAAGTGGAGCGCTTCACTCTGTGTTGGCCAAGAGTAGGCTTTCGATAGATGCTAGTTATTCTCACTGTTGTTACGAGTAATGTCATCATTGTGTTTAGAACCTATTGGATAAAGTCTGCTGCAGTAATAATTGTCTGGCATAGTTGGGAGTCTCTGAAGGGGACATATGGGAGAAGTCCTCAATCCTTTTCCTGAAAGCTTTTGATTACTAGAACAAATGTAAAGGGAAAACTATGAATGTGATTAATTTTTACTAAGGTTGATTTGTGACAGCAATTGGCTTTTCCATAAGGGAAGACATTTCTGACAGCAATGTATCTATTCACATAAAAGAAAAAGGAAGGGGAGCCTGGGTGGCTCTGTTAGTTACTGTCCGACTCTTGCTTTCTGCTCAGGTCATGATCTCACGGCTTTGTGAGTTCAAGCCCTGTGTTGGGCTCTATACTGGCAGTGCAGAACTTGCTTGGGATTCTCCCTTTCTCTCTCTCTGCCCCTCCCCCATTTGTGCTGTCTCTGTCTCTCTCAAAATAAATAAATAAATAAATAAACTTAAAAAAAAAGGAAAAGGAAAAAATCATTTGAATCCAATGCCACAATACGGCCCCCTTTTTATTTCTTTAAAACCTAGACCTAAGAGGAACCAAAAGAAATGTGTGATAGGCTGCCCCTAGTATGGTTCCCAAAGATCCCCCTTCTGTTATCCACACTCTTGTGTAATCCTTTCCCTTAAGGGTGACCTGGACTTACTGATATGCTTCTAAAAATATGGCAGAAATAATGACATGTCATTTCCAAGATTAGGTAGTAAAAGACTGTGATTTTTTTTATCTTGGGCTCTCTCTCTCTCTCTCTCTCTCTCTGCCCCCTCCTTTCCCTCCCTCCCTTCCTCCCTCACTTCCTCTCTGATCATTTGCCCTAGGAAAAGCCAGGTACAAAGTTATAAAGTAGCATGGTGGAGTGGCTCACATGGTGAGGGATGGAGGCTCGCCAATAACCATGTGAGTGAGCTTGGAAGCAGATTTCCTCCCCCAACTCCACTCACATCTTCAGATGAGACCACAGCCCTGAACAGCTTTACCGAAACCTCATGAAAGAGGCACCTAGTGAAGCCATTTTTAGATTCTTGACCCATACAAATTGTGACATAATAAATGTTTGTTGTTTTAAACCACTAAATGTTGGGGTGACTTGTTACACAGCAATAGATAACTAATACAAGAGATTACACAATTGGGAACATACATTTTTCTCCCTTATTTTAAGGCAAATACTGGAATAATTTCTAGCACAAGGGCTTGATAACAAATAACCATAGTTTTGGACACTGAAGGTATGCTCATTAACACTACTAAAAATTACTAATGGATTTTTTTTAAGTCTTTAAAAATATTGTGGCAGTGGGGGGAGGTAGGTGGAGCTTCTAGAAATCGTGTCATATGAAGAGTGAGGAGATATGGGTGCTGTCTTTTGGAATGTGGTGGGAAGAGACATGCTTCCCTTGTTCTGTCTGACTCTGAAGGGCAGAGCAAAATGCAGTGGCTGGAAGTTGCAGGCATGAAGGTTCTGGCCCCACTGGATTTTGCTCGTATTTCCACAAAACACTAAGAATAAAAGTCACGTCAACTGCTTGACTCTAAAAATTAGATCTATATGTGCAGGTTAACCATGAAAATGCTACTGTCTGTGTAAGGTGGAATTGTGGGTGAGTTTTAAAGTTATTATTTTTCCAAATTATCCTTTACGTCGTTATATTGTCTTTGCAATTAAAATGAAATGTATTACAGGAAAAGAACGCTGCACATTTTGTATTGTTAGAACATTTCCTGTTTTGGTTTGTTAGTGTGACTCAGTCTGACCATCTCCTTTCTTCACAGAGAGAAGTCTGATGACCCCAGGCAACACCCTTTCTTCAAAACCATCAATTTCGCTCGCCTGGAAGCTGGCCTGGTTGAGCCCCCATTTGTGCCAGACCCTTCCGTGGTTTACGCCAAAGATGTCGCTGAAATTGAAGATTTCTCGGAGGTTCGGGGAATCGAATTTGATGATAAAGATAAGACGTTCTTCCAAAGATTTGCAACAGGTGCTGTCCCCATAGCATGGCAGGAAGAAATTATAGAAACGGGACTGTTTGAAGAATTGAATGACCCCAACAGGCCTGCAGGTTGTGGGGATGGTAATTCATCCAAGTCTGGGGTGTGTTTGTTATTGTAAGTTGTTCTCTCTACCAGATGGGCAGCAGGAATCTCAGCTGACATAATCCTCGAATGTTCCTAACACATGAAAATCTGTTGAATGAGGACTGATCAATCAGGAGGGGCATTTCAACCATAGAACAGTTCAAAGGACAGGTGAGCTCACCACTAGAACACATTTTGCTCTTGCCTTCCTCCCTCCCTTCCTCCCTCTCTTCCTTCTCTCTCTCTCTCCACGGCTTTCTTCTTTCTTTTTTTCATAAAGATGAGTCAAGTAAAGTCTCAGTTTTCATCAAGGGCTGGGAAAAGGAACACTCAGGTTTATTTTGATAAGCTAAAAGCATGAGCCCTCCAGCATCATGTCCCTGAAAATGACACAAAGTCCTGGGAATAGAGAATGGAACTTTGTGGTGTTACTCAGTAAATGAGCATTTGCAATTCTTAGTAAATAATCGTTTTAGTTTTTCTTTGTTTATATCCCTTCTTCCCTTCATCTTTCAGTATTTCTTCTGCTTCTGTACTTATAAAAAGGATTTGGAAGCTAGAAATAAATGTTCCTGATATTCTCCTCCCTGAAAAAGAGTGGATTGTAGTATTTTGGCAATATTTTAAATTACAGAATAATTTTTAATTTACCGGAAGTCTCTTAGTCATATTTTTGAAATATCTTAACCATTATAACGTTGAAGTATTTTAAATGGAAACATAGAAGAGACCTGTGAATTTTAGATATTCCAGAAGTTGAGTCTTTTAGGTAACATGCTACAAATTGCTGTGTATTTTTCCACCCCCATGGGTTCCCAAACTTTGCTAAACTTTGGATCACCTAGGGATCTTTTAAAAATACTAATGTCTGACTCTCACCCCCAGATTTTAATTGATCTGGGGTACAGCCTGGGCATCTAGATTTTCAAACGCTCCCCAAGTGCTTCTGATGTAAAGCAAGTTTGAGAACCATGGCCATGTAGCCTTAATTGCTGTCGTATATGGATTCTTGTTTTGGTTGCTCAAATTATACATTTGACAGCAGCTTTTCAAATACCCATAAAACATGTAACTTTGGCAGTCGCAATAGATATGAGACCGAAGATAATCTGTAATCATCTTGTAGATTCTCTTGTCCTTGTACACTTTGGTTCTTCACACACACCTTCAGAGGTAGATCCCTTGCTATTTCGAGACCTGAAGGAAAAATACCCACTCGGAAACTGATCTGAACAGGTGGTAGCCCTCAGTTCAAGTGGCTGCCCAGCCAGCACCGTATTACAGAATTGGCACTTCTCAAAAGCACGGCCAAACTTAAAATTCTAAGGGTGAAAAAAATATTTTGGACACAAACATAGATCTGAGGTGATTATACTTAAAGCAAAAAAAAAAAAAAAAAAAGGGATGCCTGGCTGGCCCTGTTTGTAGAGCATGCAACTCCTGATCTCGGGGTTGTGAGTTCAAGCCTCATGTTGGGTGCAGAGGCTACTAAAAAGAGTAATAATAAAATGAAATTTTTAAAAAGGAACAAAAAAGGATACATGAGTGCGTAAGAAAATCTCACTTGTCCCAGTGGTGAGAAACTTGGTCAACATCAATTTAAAAATTTTGTCCCTTGAGTAAGGGAGCCAAGAGCAAAAACACTGGCCAAAAAATATTTGGTTAACTGGAATCCAGCTAACAGTAATCCTTAACTACAAGACAGCATCAGGCATATCCAAACGAGTAGTAAGAAATCCTCTTGGACTTGAGTCCTGGGTTGGTGCGCCTGCCACTCACCCTCCTGCTCGTTCTCTATCCTCAGCAAGCTCTTGATGCTCCAAATCCTGCCCGGAGGCACCGCAGAGTCCTGAGTCATCAAAGCAGATACAGGTGTGTCCAGCAGATTCTTTTTCCTAGGGCAAGAAAGTAGATTCCAATTTGATAAGATTCCTAGCGAGTCTATTTTAACAAAAAACAAACTCACAATTAACAGAGATCCAATTCACCAGAGCATTCCAAGAATAGAGGTCTTAGGGTTTAGCTTTATAATTAGACATTTAAACGTAATGTCATATTGCATTGGTTCCTCAGTGTGAATGTCTGCTTTCTTTCGGTAACTTGGAACTAACTCAGGAAAGTATTTGAATAAGGTAACTATATTCAAACAATCACCAAGTAAATATGTGGTGAGTTCTAGTTCACACTGAGCCCTATCCTGGGCATTTGGGCGATACCACAGAGAAATAAGACGAGTGTCTAAGAGAGGCTACATGTGTAGTGTAGAACACAGATTCATGTCAGTGTTATTTTTCGCATTTTAAATGAGAAACTGAAGCTCATCGATGTTCTGTAGCTTATTCAAGGTCCCACGGCTTTTCAGGGTTGTTGCGAAGACTAGAAATAATGCGTATGGAGCACATAGCACATGACTGCATACAGTAGGGGCATAATAAATGGAAGACTGTAGTCAGTAAGTAGCAGCCGGTGAAATAACCCTAGGTCAGGGAACAAACTAATAAGAGCTAAGCCTGGCTACCTTAATTAAAAGTTCCAAAGTTGGTGAGAGAAGGAAGAGAGCTGAGTCCTGGGGAACAGTTTAAAAGGAAAGTTTTTATGCACAGTGAAAGACAAAACTACTTAGAATGAGTGGAGATGTTGGAGCCCATGGCCAGGTGAGGACCCACCTGGCCACGTCGGAGCTGCAAAGTGATCTGTGCCGGTCGTGGCTGGGATTCAGGCAAAGACTTAAAGAAGGTGAAACCCGATGTCTCATCAAAGGAAGAAAGTGAGTTTTGAAAGGGGATGATGCTTGCTTATTTTCCAAAAGTTAAAATGAGCTTACATTTCTATAGAAAGGTTTCATAAACATAATGAAACATCAGGGGAAACAGATATGTGAGTGAAATATTCAGACCAAGAAGGACCAGAGAGAAGTCATTTTTTATTCTTCCAGTTTGTCAGGGAATATTTAGAGTGTTTGTTTCCTACAGGAGGAGATGGATTTAAAGAAGATGGATACACTGCTTAAAGGGACATAGAGGTGCCCTCAAAGCAGAAGGTATGGATGAGGTTTTCAAAGAAAACCGTGATGAATAATTGAATTTAAGACTGCAAGCCACAAAGAGTTAAAAAATATTCTCAAGTGTTTATTTAGAATATCAAATTTAAGATGTTTCTCATTTAGGTGACAAGGCATGGATTGCAAATTCAATAAATTGGGCTTCTTAGGAATTGCAGGTCTTGAAATCCTGAGAGTCTATCAGATTGATTTCTAAAGGTTATTATATTGATGTATCATTAGGGCAGTTTAATAATAAGACATATAAATTGTCTGGACATGAAAACTAGTGAAAATACATAATCCTTGCTTCTTAAACAGTTGTTCTGGGCATTTTTAAGTCTTACGATTTTTTTTTAATGACATAAGGAAAAAATTAGATACAAGAATTTGGGGGGGTGCCTAGAAGACTTATCATATTAGCTATTAGCCATTTTGATTATCAAAAGATTTTTCAGAGACTTACTGAGTTTTCTTGGATCATCTAGGAAAAATGATTTCAGTCATGTAGGTTTAGGAGCCAGAAGAACTAAGATGAGCTTCATTTATTCTTTCCATAAATATTGCTACCTGCCATGTGCCGGGCTCCATTTTGATTTGGGGAGAGATGCTTGGTTTCCTCCCTTTAGGATTTTTAGATCAGAAGGTGCTTTTGTTCCCGCCGTGTGTCAGTAAACTTTTGTATCTCTCTGGGTAGAGATGAATTTTGTTCTTTCCACTTTTTCTCAAGTTTTCTGCACTGAACACATTTTTATTTTTAAAATCAGGAAAAAGTATATTATTTAAAACAAGGCAGGGCCCATCACAGTTAGAGCTGGGTATGTGGCGCATGTCCAGGCTGGCTCCAGCAATAATCAGTCCCTGAGGACCCCTTTCTGGCCAAAGGGTATTACCCTGGGCCTTGGGAGTAAGGCTGCGACGTCCAGTCTAAACCAGCAGAATATCGCTGGACAGAGCCAGCAATTGGCGCCTCAGGCTGGGCCGGATTATTTGTTCCACAATCCAGAGCATGAGCTGTGGTGGTCTGTGGTGAAAGTTGTACCAAACCCCAGAGAGAGGAAGGCAAGTACAAGGCAGCAAAGTGTCTCGTGCACTGTTCACGTCAAGATATCTTTTTATGAAGCAGTTGATATTTGACAAAAGTAAAATCGGAGACCCTCTGACGCTCCCTCAAAATGTTCTTGAAATTTTACTGGCCTTTAAGATCTCAAATTCTGGGAGCCCCTGGACTGGATGACCTTGAAGGGCACTCCACTCGTAGGGAAACATTTGTGCTTCAGTGGAAAACTAATGCATTGCCTAGAGGAGCACATGGGAGCTTGCTCTGTAAAAGACCGGAAAGTCTTTTCTATCTCTTAGACTTTGCAGAGAGCAATACTTATCTCTGCCTTTGTAATGGGAAAACAGCCACAGCCGATGTGTGAAGGACTGAGTATGGCTGTGTGCCAATAAAGTTTTATTTACAAAAAACCGGTGGTAGTACTAGACTTGGCCCACAGGTAGTAATTTACTGTTCCTAGTCAAAAATTATCTCATTATTAAACCGACTAGGCTATCTGCTTCTAAAGGAGCTATTTTACAATTCTATAAACTGTAGATAATTAATGGGAATGCAAAATAATTCTTGTGTATAGACATGCAAATAACCCTCCCCCACTGCATTAGTTGGTCAGGGCTGTGATAACCAAGGATTGCAGACTAGGTGGTTTAAAAAACAAAAACTCTCCTTGACGTCTAGATTACTACCTTCTCCTGTCTGCCCGTGACCTTCCTTCTGTGTGTCTCTGCCTCCTAATTTCTTCCTATAAGGACACCAGTCATATTGGCTTAGGCCCATCCTAGTGACCTCACTTAATTTAATCATCTCTTTAAAGGCCCTGCCTCCAAACACAGCCATAGTCCGAGGTACCTGGGGGTTAGGACTTGAACATACGAATTTTAAGAGATACACTCAGCCTAGTACATCCTAAGAGTTTTATGCTAATTTGCTCATTCATTTCAACATTCCTTTGCTGCTTATAGGTGTGCGGTTTTTATTACTTTTTTCAACTGGTTGTAACACCAGTCTTCTCAAGAACAAATTAAATCTTTAACATGTGTTCATTTTTATTTCTATATGACAGTCCCAATTTTACCTTTTTTTTTTTTTGAAGATTATCCATTGACACAACCCAGGATGTCACAATACCATCGAAGAAGCTAAAGCACCCTAAAGCCTATTTTTGAAATGCTTCCATTAACAAAAGTTCTGAGCAAGAGCCCTTTCTCTTTTTGTTCTCTTATGAAACACACGGCAGAAAGAAGAACCCGTAAACAGAGGGCTAGGGAAGCAGTGGCCAGCTCAGAAAGCAGCCAGCATTTCCCCCAGCGGTTTGGTTGAGGTGCATGGGGCCAGCTGACTATCATATATTTTTAAACCAAGTCTCCTCACCCCGCCTCTCCCATCTGCACTGCCAGTTGTCTCGTACATTCCTGCCGTGCCCATGCTTCCTGCATGCCGCAGGAGACGCTGTTGGGGAAAGAGATGCAGAGAGGAGAAGCCAGGAACCAGGAGAACCAAGGACAGCTTCATAAGTTCACCTGCTGGTGCAAAGTGTGCTGAGCCCCTGAGGCCATCAATGCAAACATGCATTCCAGAGACAACACCCAGAGGCAGGCTCCATTTAAAGCCCCCCCCCCCCCCACTACCAACTCCCCTTCAAGGTTTGCAAGTTCAAATGCAGGATGTCCAGTTAGAGTTAAATTGCAGAAAACAACAAATTAATTTTTTTCTAGTATAATTATGTCTCAAAGGCTGTATGGGACATACTTACACTAAAAAGTTATCTGTTATGCCTGAGTATAGATAATCAATTAAGACGAGTCTGTGGTCGAGATTAGAGAAAATGCAGGAAAACCAGCACAGCATGTGACACACAGTCAGAGCTCCACGTGGGGTGCCCGAATCTGTCAACTCTGTCTTCCTGAACAGCTTCTGCAAATTTCTTTTGGCCGGTCCGCCTGTGTGCGCTCTCCTACTCAAGGCATTGGCCCGGCAGTTGTTGCCAGCCTCACCACTACAGCTGCCAATAATAATAATGCAATAAAAGCTTCCATTTACTGAGCACCTACTATGCGTTGGGCACTGTAGTTGGCACTTTTTGTGTATTACTCTCAATACTCAAAGTCATCCCGTGAAGTACGTATTATTTTCTGCATTTTATTGATGAAGGAAAGAAAGTTCCAGAAGTTAATGGGCTTCTCCAAGTACACAGTTAAGCGCCGAGTAAACCCAGGTCCACCTGACAACTCTTGGCTGTGAGGTCACTGGTTTCCCAGGCTGGAACTGCCTCTATTCCAATTCCCTGAAATGTCTCCTGTGGGGCTCAGAGCAGACTTAGTGGACTCAATTCAAGGAAGAAATAATTTCTAAAAAATATTTTGTAGGCCTTACATGGAGTTGCAGGGCCGGGACTAGAGTGAGGCGAGCAAGGCACCCGGGGCCTGATATTGAAGGCAGCGCTCAGTCTCAGGTGCACATGAGCCCAGCATGGAAACGTGCACAAGACCGAGAGCGAATGCACGAGTCGTGCACCTTGGGCCTTGTGTCCCACTCATCCTGCTTCTGGTCCTGTGGGTTAATGGCTTGGGTGTAGACACTTAGATCCTTTTTTTTTTTTTTTTAATGTTTATTTTTGAGAGAGAGAGAGAGAGACAGAGTACGAGTCGGGGAGGGACAGAGAGAGAAGGAGACACAGAAACCGAAGCAGGCTCCAGGCTCTGAGCTGTCAGCACAGAGCCCCACGGGCTCGAACTCACAGACCGTGAGATCATGACCTGAGCCGAAGTCGGATGCTTAACTGACTGAGCCACCCAGGCGTCCCTAGAAAGATCCTTTTGAAACTACACTTATTTATTTCTTTGTCTCCTCGAAAATAGTCATATACACTCATTCATTTCACAGACATTAATTCAGGGTTTACCACGTACTAGGCCTTGTGGTAGGAGACAGGATTCGAGCCCAAGACAGACCATGCCGATCCTGAATGTTTCCCCCTTCGGCCACACACTTCTATTAGCCACTATGGATCAATCATTCTTCCTGCTTCTCTTCAGTTCATGCCAAGGCCCAAGAAGCATGATACCTACAGGGATTTAAGAACCAGAATCCAGTTTACACTCTTCCTTTTCTCTTTATAAGAATTTATCCCAGGTGTATGCTTTAA
Organism: Paguma larvata; assembly: GCA_030068075.1. Taxonomy (NCBI): domain Eukaryota; kingdom Metazoa; phylum Chordata; class Mammalia; order Carnivora; family Viverridae; genus Paguma; species Paguma larvata. Next base: position 35,874,999 of record CM057824.1, read on the forward strand.
AATCCTTGCTCTTTAAAACCTGTGAAATGAGGACTCGTAAGCTCCTTATTACAGCTCCCTTAAAGTGGAAAGTTACCGGCAGGCGAAAAGACACATCCAGACTGGATCTCGGCGAATGTTTTTTTAACAAATGCCAGTGGAATGAAGGGGCGAAGGCGGCTCGGGCACATGTCATAACTGGTAACGAGGCAGACAATGGTGAAATAGCAGCTCAGCCAAACAAACATTCGGCCGCCCTTGTCCGCGCCCCGCTTCCTGGGGAGCGCCGTGCCCTCCGGCCCTCGCCTTTGTGTAGTTATGTTCCGAGCTAGGCCCATAAAACAGAACAGCAGACTCTGCAGGGCAGAACTTCGCCCCGGCATGTGGAATTTTCACTGGTTTTATTACTTTATATGTCTTCGTTGGCAACATTTCATAGTTCAGTGTTCTATCCAGTGATGGATCACTCAGTGTTTAATCCGTCCTGTCACTTAGGTCTGACATGCAGTGCGTGGGCTGTCCGGTCACCTTGCCTCACCCTCTCACAGTCCACTTTGGTCATTTTTTCACTCGCTGTGCCCCATCATGTACAGGGTTGCAGGAAGGAAATGAAATGAATCCATCCACTTTGACTTTGGAAGAGAAGTTTAAGAAGGTAGAAACCATTAAATGAAATCTGGATTCTCTGGGAATTTAAATTATATACTCTGTCGGCTCACCCTCTCCCACCACCTCCCTCTTTCTCTCCTGCTGCGTGGAAAGCTCAGCTAATTAGTCTCAGATGTTACATTAAGTTGAGAATTTTCTTGTGCGTGACACTGGAGACACACCGATGGAGCCGATCACTTTTCACCTCCCCTGCACGGTGACCGTCTTGCCAGTAAAGGCGACTGACTGTCAGCCAGCATTACTTCACCCAAGTAACAGGGAACAGTGGAGAAGACCAAGAACAAAATGCAATTCTAACTCAAAGTTTACTTTCAGTTATACTCCCATGCAGAAGACTAACTGGGGGAGAATGTGTGTGAAAAGTTTCCTTTGGAAGAAATTGCAGAGGGAACGTGTGACCAGTTCTCCCCTGCTTGGGAGGAGACAGACAACTGAAATCTTGTGCCATGAGGATATACCTGCACTTGGCCCTGTGGCGTGCTGGAGTCGATCGTGCACGCCTCTTACCCACTCCCCTTCTGCGGTGCCCTCGCCTTCGTAGCTTGAATTAGGCCACGGTGGGTGTCCCTGCAACACAAAAACTAGCAAATGCTACCACTCGGGGTTTGTTTTTTTCTGGAGAATGGGTTTTAAGCATTTACCAGCACTTCACTGACTTGTCCCTGAAATTAACTGTGGTTGGTTAGTTGTGACTCTGCCCAGAATTTGGCAGGTCTTCCCCGAGCTTTGGTTCCATTTTTAGGAGGTGGGCAAGGTTGTAGGGGAGAAGCCGACCAGCCACGAGTCACTGCCCGTGGAAGACACTCACCAGACAGAAAGTTGAAGAAATGCCAGGGAAAGCTGGGTACACAGCTACCAACATGTAAACGATGAGAGTAAGAGAACATGAAAACCAGGGGCAAGAACCAGAACCAGAACAACAAAAAAAGAGAGAGAGAGAGAAAGGGAAACAGACTGAGTGGTCTATAAACTCACTACATCATGTCCCAATACTTGAATCATCACCCCACAGTGCAGGTTCATTAAAAATGTGATGAAGCTGATGTTGGCATGTGCTTTATTTGATTAAATTTACTTCACATTAATGGGATTTGCCACCTCTTCCATATGCACTGATGTAAAGCAAACATGATTCGTTTACCTGCAAAAGTATAAAACAGAGTTACAAGTGTCCCCCACAGGCTCTTGAGGAAGACTTCCAACTGATGAGAATTTTGTCCCTCAGGCATAAACCCCACCCCAAGCACCTGCCCCAAACCTAAGCCATAGACCCCAAACCTGCAGTTTTGAGCTTCTAGGCTGCTGAACATCACTGAAAAGACACTGGAATTCCCCTTTTCTCTGAAGTTCACACTGCTAAAAAGTTTTGAGATTGGAGGATCGGGACTTGGGATGTGTGGTAGGCTAAATAATACCACCCCCTAAAGATATTCATGTCCTAATTCCTGGCAAAAAGGACTTTGCATATGTGATTAATTTAAGGACCTTGAGAGGAGATTATTCTTCATTCATAATCACAACGCTCCTTCTAAGAGGGATACAGGAGGAGCTGGTTAAGGAAGGCTGTGCAGTACAGGGAAACATGCCGTTGGTGGAGTTATGCACATTGAAGAAAAAGAAAAGGCCCACAAGCCAAGGAATAAAGCAAGAAAATGGATTCTCCCCAGATCCTTGAGAAGGAACTAGCCCACCACCAACACCTTAAATTTCAGCCCAGTGAAACTTTCGGATTTGGGATATCTGGCCTCAAGAGCTATAAGAGAAAAAGTATGTGCTAAGTCATGAAGTTTGTGGTAATTTGTTACAGCGGCCATAGGAAACTAATACAGGGTGTAACATAATTTTCACAGCCCTGGAATTAAAGAATTTTCTGAGGCCTTAGGAGAGTTAGGAAAACACAGAGGTTGATCATTCTGTGAAGGAATAACTATGAATTTCACTAATGAGTAGACCATGTCTGCTGTTCCCCAACCCTGACCTTGACCCTGCCCCAGGCCTTCTACCTTTTAGGCCTCTTTAGAGGAAGGACATGAGAGGAATGAGGAAGGGGTTATATGGCAGCCTACTCAACAGCCACCTCTCCTTCCTCACACACAGATGCCAAATATTTCCAAGGGAACTACATGCTCTTACCTAGAGGATGAATTATGATTGGTCTAAACTCAACATCCTTTTTGCCAGTAATTGGTCTAGGCACAGTCATGTGACCTCGCCCTGGCCAATGAGAAGCAAACAGATGCATGTTGGGATGTTGTTAGATGTTGTTAGATCTTTTTGGCCTAAATAAGAGAATCATGTGAAGGAAAGCCATTTTGACCCTTTCCTTTTTAAATGTTTGTTGTGTTGCAAGAGGGCAATGATGCCTTGTGCAGCCATCCTGAGACCATAGGGAATGAACTTGAAAACGAGCTAAACAGGAGGAGGCAGAGTGGCAAGATGGGAGGATGTGGGTTCTTGATGACGTCACCGAGCCGCCCCTCCTTCTTTCAGACTTCTTAAGATGATAGCCTCTTTAGAGTTTAGATTTGGATGGACAGTTGAGTTTCTGATTACTTGCTACAAACACATTTAAAGAATAAAAGAGGGAAGGAAGCCCAAAGGGATGCATGTCAGCCTTTGCAGAAATGAGCTGTCAAGTCTACAGCTGCTCGCAGAGCCCCAAAAGTAGGAGTCCCCAAAGTGGACTGGAGGACTTCCTATGGGGGCGGGAGGCACCCAGGACACTTTTGGCTAGTCAAGGTGCACTTGGTGCGTTGCCTTCTTACCACGAATCCCTTCTCAAAGCCTGGGGCCTGTTATCCAAGTGACTGTGTCACTCACGAACCAGCACCAAAACCATGAGAAAAGCGTGTGGTAGCAAATATCAGAGTACTCATAGGAAAAATTAATTGTTTAAAATTTTCTTACCCTGAGGGCGCCTGGGTGGCTCAGTCGGTTAAGCGTCCAACTTCAGCTCAGGTCATGATCTCACCGTTCGTGATTTCGAGCCCCGCTCCGGGCTCTGTGCTGACAGCTCAGAGCCTGGAGCCAGCTTCAGATTCTGTGTCTCCCTCTCTCTCTCTGACCCTCCTGTGCTCATACTCTGTCTCTCTGTCTCTCTCTCTCTCTCAAAAATAAATAAAAATTAAAAAAAATTAAAGTAAACCTTTAAAAAAATTTCTTACCCTAATCCAGAATTTAATGTGATTTGGATTTGGATTACATACGGTCGGAGGCACATTATTTTTGGTGCTCAGAGTCTCAAGCAACAAAACCACAGAGTGATTGGTTGTACTGATCCGAGGGCCAGGTTACTTAGGTTTCAATCCTGGTTCTGTACTCACTAGGTGTGTGAACTTGGGAAAGTTGCTTGGGTGTTTTTGGCCTTAATTTCCCCATCTTGAAAATAAAGTAATGACACTAGTAATAGTACCTACCTCTTACGGTTGTTATGAGGCTTAAATTACGTGTGTGTGTATACATACACACGTACCATTTAGATAGTGCCTGACACAGAGCAGATGCTATATGTTTATAAGTTGCTGCTGTTATTATTATTGTTAGAACTTCTAAATATATCAATGTGGTCCCCTTGGCCACAGAGAAGTGACTTGACCCAAGGCCCATCAGACAGAGATCTCCCAGGTTGTATGACTGAGGGCCATGGGACCCCCACCCTCCTTTGCTGAGAGGCTGGGAGCTGACATGCCTGGGACTCAGGTCAGAGACATAAGAGTAGTAAGCCCAAGGCCAAGTAAACCCAAGGCTGCATCCATCAGCCACCTTTATGTCTGCCTGCACTCCAGTGAGGTCACGAGAGGCAGCTGCTTCCCACATTCACTTGTTAGAGGTGGGTTTCCGTCGCTTGCACCAGAAGCTAGTCTGGACTAAATGTTTGCCTGATGAAGATCTGGCCTAGGTCTGTGCAGAATCGCTCTTACCTGCTCCCGATATGAATAAAAATGCAATGCTCTGCACCACTATGAATCTTGGACCAATTTTCTTATTATTTGGCCTGTAGTTGGAGTGAAATGAATAATAATTCCTCTTATACAGTCTTGAAAACAAATCTAAGCAGTTTTTTGCTATTAAAGAGTAATACACAGTGAAACAAAATTGGTCATGAGCTAATAATTGCTGAAGTTGATGGGTACATGGCTGCAGTGGGGGTAGGGTGGGGTGGCTAACACAGTTCTTTTTATGTTTCAATTTTTCTAAAATAAACAGTTCAGAAAAAAGCACATGTTCATTCTATAAAACTGGGAAGGACGGAAGGAAGGAAGGAAGGAAAGAAGGAAGGAAGGAAGGAAGGAAGGAAGGAAGGAAGGAAGGAAGGAAGGAAGGAAGGAAGGAAAGAAGGAAGGGAGGAAGGAAAGAAGGAGGGAAAGGAAGGAAGGAAAGGGGCTTCTGGGTGGCTTACTCGGTTAGTCTCCGACTTTTGATTTCGGCTCAGGTCATGACCTCCTGGTTCCTGTGATTGAGCCCCGAGTCAGGTTCTGTGATGACAGCAAAGAGCCTGCTTGGGATCCTCTCACTCTCTGCCCCTGCCCTGCTGGCATGCGCTCTTTCTCACATGCTCTTCCCCCACTCCAAAATTAATAAACATTTTTCAAAAAGGAAAATATCAATCGCTATTTTGAGGTAAGCACTGTTTATATTTTGGCAGATATATGTATGGACTGGTAATATATTTGGTTCATTTGGTGCATTTTTGGTGGGTTATTCAATCTAATCTATCTATCTATATCTATATTGGTGATTTTTAACCATCTGGAGTCATAGCATATATGTTGGGTGATAATCTATTTTTTTAATTTAACAATATACTGTAAGCATCTTACCAGGTCAAAAAAATTACTTGTTAATCATATCTAAAACTGCATTTCATTACATGGATACACCATAATTTATGTACCCAAGCCTCTGTTTTCATTATGAATTTTTCCAGTTTTTCCTTAATATAAATAACCCTGCAATGAACAACCTGTGACTATCTTGCAACATCCTTAATTATTATTTATCATCATCCTAGTCTAAATTCTAGAAGTGGAATTTTTAAGTATACTTTTAAGGCTTTTGATAAATATTGCCAGACTGACCTCCAGAAGGGTTATACCAGGCTGCACTCCCATGAGCCCTGGGTTGTGATCTTCTGATAAGATCATTGAAGACTAGTAGCACCAGAGATAGGTGGCCAGCTGCCTCCTCAGCCTGACAGTCGGCTGGGTTGCCTTGTGTCAAGGACAAGTACTACTTGTATGCCCCAATATTTCCATTAGGAAAATGCAAAGAATGCAATTCTAGGCTTTTAAGGTCAGTTTAGACCTACAAATACGAAAACCCAGCCCCAAGATTGCACAGCTAATTAAACACTTTCTGGAATTTCTGTACTACAGAAGAGCCATTGTGATGTTGTAGCCCTGATTACAGTAATAGCTAACATCTGTTGAGCACTTACTCTGTGCTTTGCATGAATTAATCATTTGATCTTTCCCTAGCCCCATGGTGTTGGGACCCTTACATCCCCATGTTACATTAAGTTCAGGGGGCACTAAGAGGTGAAGCAACTAGACAAAGGACACGTGACAAATACTTTGAGGACCCCAGGTTCACATCCAGGTGAACAATGTCCAAAACCAAAATTTAACCATAGATTGTCAGCACATCTCTTACGTTTGATCACAGGAGGGAAATTTAACCTATAGTTCCTTTCAGGCCGGGCTGGTCCAAGTGCACATGCGTGACTGGAATCTTGTCCCTACTCTCATACACCTCCACCAACCCTCATGGCTGTCACTGCTCACCTTTTTTTTCTTTTTTTAACGTTTGTTCCTTTTTGACACACCAAGCCCGAGTGGGGGAGGGGCAGAGAGAGAGGGAGACACAGAATCTGAAGCAGGCTCCAGGCTCTGAGCTGTCAGCAGAGAGCCCGACACAGGACTCAAACCCATGAACTGTGAGATTGTGACCTGAGCCGAAGTCGAACACTCAACCAACTGAGCCACCCAGGCGTCCCATGGAATGATTTTTTTTCTTTAAAAGAAACTTCATTTTTGTAAACTTCTTTTCTGCTCAATGGAAGAGACTACTATAGACCGAGAGGACAAGGTTTGGGATTTCCTTCTCCTTAATCTGGTCAGAGTTGGATGTCCACATTTTACCTCCTCAGTGGCACTGGAAATGTCAAACACCTACCAATTGTATGTCGTGAACATACAACGACAGCTCTTCCTGGGGTCTTCCCGTCAGAAGAAAAGAGTCCTGCACCTGGACTATTATTTGCTTAAAACAATGAAAGCACTCACAATGGCATGGAGGGAAAAGCTACTGGGCTGGAAAATAATGTAACCTGCAAATAATCCCCAGGTCTCTTTGGAGCAAACCGAGGCCAAATTTTAAAAGCTCTTTCCTCTTGCGTCTGAGGCAGCAAATTTAATGAATTGTAACTGCCAGGACAGTGGCAGCAGAGACTCTGCAGCCCTCAAAGGAATGGAAGGCGGACGAAATGGACCTGCTTATAATAAAAGTCCTTCAGGGGCCTCTGGAAAACCTGGTGGGGGGGGTTGGAGCCCCTGCGTCGGGCTCTGTGCTGACAGCTCGGAGCCTGGAGCCTGCTTCGGATTCTGTGTCTCCCTCTCTCTCTGCCTCTCCCCCACTCACATTTTCTCTCTCTCTCTCTCCTTCTGTCTCGAAAAAAAAACAAAAAACAAAAAACAAAACAAAACAAAACAAAAACACACACAAGCGTTAAAAAAATTTTTTTAATAAAAAAATAAAAGTCCTTCATTTCAACTTTTGCTGCTTTTCCAGCCCTAACCTACACTTAGAATTCCGAAAGAGAACATAGTCATTAAAGAACAAGACAGTAACCAGCAGATTACAATCTTATAATACTCTGTGTTTTTTGCTAGAAAGGAGTACCCCACCTCATGAATCATCCAACCACTATTCTTTGTTTGGCTTTTTCTCAGCTCATTTCCTTAGTTCTATCAATTGCCTTTTTTTTTTTTTCCTGCTTGAGGAAAAACCTCACTTCGGGTTAATCCCCTGTCCCTGGTGCCAACGCCTGGCAGCCTCACAACCCACTTGAGGTAGGGTGCGTCTTAATTGTCTGTGGCAGGAAGGCGCTGACAGGTTCTGTGGTGTCCGGGGCTGTGAGCTGGTGGACAGAGGGCCTGGACACCTTTGACCTGCTCCGGGCTGTCTGCAGAGCCGGCCACCCGCTCACTTGCCACGGTTAGTTGCCACCCACTTCTGGATGCAGCTCGGAAGGCAACTGAACAAAGCACCTAGATAGAAACTAGCTTCTAACGATAGAAAGCATCTTGGGGCACCTAGATGGCTCAGTCAGTCGAGCGTCCAACTTTGGCTTCGGTCATGATTTTGCAGTTCGTGAGTTCAAGCTTCACGCGGGGCTCTCTGCTGTCAGCACAGAGCCCGCTTCAAATCCTCTGTACGCTGCTCTCTGCCCCTCCCCCACTCACGCTCTCTCAAAAATAAATAAAGCACATTTTTAAAAAAAGAGAGAAAATATCTCAGACAAACCGGCTAAATTGTCTTTACCTATCTGTGCGTTGTGCTGGGCTGTTCTGGCAGAACTTAATGGTTACAGACGAAACATCGTTATGTCTGTCAGGGCGCAGTGCCAGCCGCAGCACCCCACGTCGCAGAGACCCGTGCCTGTCACAGGATTACAGCTCCTCGGTCCTTCTGCCGGTCGGGCCCGCGGCTCTAAGGCTCCAAATCGTTCCCACACCCTCTTTCTTCACTTTTTCTCTCAATCTTTACCCCTCATCGCGGGCTCGTTTCCATCCTTGCCCATTTGCTTTCTCTTTGGTGGCTTCATTAGGATTTCTCGAAGTTCCTCAACTGGGGTCAGCTATTTTTGTAGGTTTTAAAACTCTCAGAACTTTGAACAAGTAAATAAACATTCAGAAACACCTTTCAGAGGTGCAGGTGACCCTCACAAGCATTCCATAGGCTGCGATGAATTCGAAGTAGATGATGAGAGTTTGGCTTTGAGAAGTGTGGATGCTAGGCTGAATTTCAAACAGATAAAGTAATTAAGAGTCTCTTCTTTAAACGGTCACTATCATAGATAATTTAACCAGGCTGAAAGACAGTAGAGGGACACGGGTAATTTCCCTCAGACACTCGTGGACTCTAGAATCAGACCAGCCTGAGTTCAAACCCCACCACCTAGTAGCCGTGTGACTTTGGCCACATTATCTAAGGTCTCCCCATCTGTAAAATGGAGGTGAGTAAAGTAGCATATCTCACAGAATTGTTATTATGATTACACTTAGTTATTGTTATGATGATATAATTAGTCATTAACTTAATAGTAGGAAATCATACAAAGTACTTATAAAAGTCTGACACATGGTAAGCACAGGGGAAGTGTTAATTATTAATATTTTCAGAGGATCACAAAATGGGAGTGATTTTGCTAATGAAACTTAGGCTTTTGTTCATAGAATCTTCCCAGAAAATGGGCTCACTTTTGCCTCCTTAAATTTATATTTGCCACGAGCATATTCTGGACATCCTAGAGTTTGTGGCAACAATGCCATTACTTATTAACAATAAACTGCAATCTCCAAAGTTTGGCCTAACACTTTATTTACATACCTAATATATATTTTATAGATCTAGATCTAATCTTCTAGGTTTAATTGGAAGTCCTAATATCTTCTTGGTTAGTATTCCCAGGAATTTCCTTTTATTCTCCTATGTCCCAGGCTTGGGAGTGGGCTCTGTAGATCAAAAGATAAGGTCATAATTTCCTCTTTTACCCATAGTCATAAGCCAAATTTTATTTTAATTAAAAAAATTTTTTTTTATTTTTAAGTAATCTGTACACCCAACATGGGGCTCAAACTCAACCCTGAGATCAAGAATCACACGGTCCACCAAGTAAGCCAGCCAAGTACCCAGACAAGTTTTAAATTTTCCTGGGAAACACAGACACACACACACACACACGCACACACACACACACACACACACACAATCTTACACTTGCATGATGCTGAACAGTTTGTAAAGAACTTTCAAATATACTCGCCTTCAATCCCTGGAATAACACTTTGAATAAATGAGGCAACTCTTCTTGCCTTGATTCCTCTCAAAAAGGAAGGGGAACCTGACACTTAGCTAAGTTCAGTGACTCAGTCGTTCACCTACCATTCTCCTGCGATTCTATGAATTTTTACACTTCCTAGGCTGGTCTGTGCCTCTTCGAGAACAGTCAGCTCCGATGTCATGCTCTGTGACGTGATCTTGCTCCTGCCCCATGTAACCGCTCCCTCCCCTGAGCTGCTACGGAATACTTGTATTACCGTGGGGCTGGCAGGGGTACCATGGACTTGAGAGGGAAATGCCCAGGTTTGAATCTGTGATCCTCCCCCTTCCTGGCTGGGGGAGTCCAACCCCAACCAGGCTCTGCATCTTCTCGAGTTAAATGAGAATAATATTCCTACCATTTATTATGTACAAGTATCAGGCACTTTACGAATTAGCTCATTTATTTCTCCCCAAAGCTTGAGCAGATTTTGACCCCAGGCTATCTGACTTCAACTAATTTCTTTGTAATAGATTATCCTCTACCTTTTAAACTGAAATGATTCTTTTGTGACTCCCACTGCCCCAGTCTTTGAGAAGGTTAAATAGTTATGTATGTAAACAGCTCTGCGACTCAGCGGTTGTCTTGGTCTCCTTGTTTCTCTGCCTAGTCACACAGTCTTGCTTGTGTTCCACCAGAGTGGCCTCACAAGGTGCACAGAGGGTCCTCAGTCAACATCACAGATACACATCATACACCGCAGATACAAAATGCATCAACTAGTGATGGACTCCAGAAAACACTGACCTCAATCTTTGAAAACACACAGACACAAAAATACATGGGCACAATTTTTCATCTGTGAAAAACAACACACTGTTAAAAAGAAAACCACAGGCCCAAGATGGAGTCACTTATGCTAGACCAAGTCACCAAACCAGGATTTAACCAAAATGCACTTTCAACCTCCCCCAGAAATGTAGACTTAACCAGTTCGGAATTTTCCAGTTAGCACCAATGAGGTAATCGGCACATGGGTCTTCCCTACCCACCCCCCCAAACAGAAATGAGGTAATCTGCCTAAGACCCTTGGTCCCTCCCACCCCAAGGGAAAGTGAACTTCCCAGAAACTGTTCTTTCTTTTCTTTTGCTAATAACTTCCTTGCCCCACCTCCTTCCTATAAAAATCTTCTATTTTATCCAACTCTTTGAAGCTCCCCTCTATTTGCTAGCTGGGGTGCGGCCTGATCTATGAATCACTTAATAAAGCCAATTAGATCTTCAAATATACTCGGTTGAATTTGGTTCTTTAACACATACCTAAAAATCCACAGAACATAAGAATGCAAGCTTAAAGAATTATTATAAAGTAAAAACACATGTAACTACCCCCAGGTCAAGAAATAGCTTATCACCAGCACCCAGAATCTCCCTCATACCATTTTCTAAACACAACTCTCACTCTGTCTTGCCAGAGTTAACCACTACTCTTTCATAGAAATCACTTCCTCACTTTTCTTAATAACACACTGCCCGGTGGTATCCTCAACCACTGTAGTTACATCTCGCCTATTGTTGAACTTTATATAAATGGAGTCATACAAGATGTATTCTTCTATGTCAGGCTTCTTTCACCCAACATTATGTTTTTGAGAGCCACCCATGTTCTGCATGAAAGCAGTTTGTTCCATTTCATTGCTGTATAGTATTCGATTACATGAAAAAAACACACATACCATCCAGCTGCTGTGGTTTATTTGGGATTTCCATTGTTTCATATAATATACATGTATATATGCACACACATATATACATGTATATATCATATATATACACATTATATATACATGTATATATTTTTTATATATATTATATTATTTGCTTATCATTTCTACTGCAGGTAGATATGGGGATTCCTCCATTTGGGGGCCATGATGAATAATAGTATTTTGAAGACCCCTAGTGTATTGAGTCCAGTGGTCTTTTTCACTATCCTACAGGTGTATTCCTTCTCTCTTCTGTTCAGAAGTGATACTTTCTCCCTAACACACACTGCCTCCCCCCTACCACTTCATCCACTATTTAGCTTGGAAATGTTAAAACATTACAGTACAAGCTGGAAGCCATAAGCTATTAAAGAAATAGGAGGTCAGAGACTTTCCGGAGGCCTCCCTTCCTTTCTGCTTTAGATCTGACTTCTGATAACAAGAGCAACAACAACAACAACACACTTAAAAGCATGAAAAGAATTCTTATTCATTTCCTCCAGGTCTTGGAGGAAGTAGGGGAGAAAATGCTGATCTTGTTGGTATCACTGGTAAGGCTGGGCCCAGGTTCTTAAAATCTCACGCAGAGAGGGGGTCCCACTCCCGCACCAGGGGAAGCCCAAGGAGAAGGGGCTGGGCTTCCTGCTATCTGGGCTTCTGCCCCCATGCAGGGCTTGACCCACAGCCGGTTTTCAGATAATTTGGGGTGGTTGGGGCTGGGGGGAAGGACAGTAAGCCAAGCAGCAAAGGGGCTCACGCTAGCTGCAGACTATGCAAGAGGCTGGTTGGGCTACCCGAGCTATCAGCCCGCTCCGTCAACCTGGCTCGGAGAAAGTGGGTCCAGGTGAAGTGGAGGGAGGGCCTCCTGTCCAGCTTATGCTGAGGTGTCTGAGTGAACTTCCCCACAGTGGAGAAGGTGTATCTGACCTAATGAGCTTCTCGCTGGGTAGATAAAGCACGGAGCGCTTGAGGTAGTTTACAGAAGACAAGGCTTGAGTGAAGGAAGACTTTTCTACAGGCCAGGAAGGAGCCCATGAAAATCTCTTCCCAGCTCACCGTTTCCTGGGTTATATGACAGAGACACCACCCAGCTGCCATGATTTATTTTGGATCTCCGTTGTTTCAGTGTGTTGGACTTCAATTTTTTTGACAATACATGTTTGGCAGAAACATAACTCGCACCATCTTTCTGAAAGGCTATTTGGTAATAAGAATCAGAAGCCTGGAAAATAGGCTTTTCCTTGGACCTAGCAATTCTACCCCTAGGAAGCCGCTCTATGGGAATAATCAGAAATAGACACAAGAAAGGGCACCTGGGCGGCTCGGTCGGTTAAACGTCCAGCTCTTGACTTCAGCTCAGGTCACGATCTCACAGTTCATGGATTGAAGCCTCACATCAGTCTCTGTGCTTACAATGCAGAGCCCCCTTAGGATTCTGTCTCTCTCCCTTTCTTTCTGCCCCTCACCCATTCTTGTGCTCTGTCTCTCTCGAAATAAATAAACTTAAAAAAAAAGAAAAGAAAAGAAAGAGACACAAGAATATCCATCCTAGTATTGTGTATTTATGGAAAAACTCCAGACAACCCACACAGCCACAACAAGGAAACAGTTCAGTAAATCTCTTTGCATCCTCATAGAGATGTTAGCAAAGAATGTTTAATAGCATGGCATGACGTTAACTCGTATGACAACATGATAGTTAAGTGTCCTCCTGAAGGGGAAGAAGACCGAAACATATCTATGGATTCATATGTAATCGCACCATCAGTATACGCTATATGTAATACTTTAAGATATTTTTTTTATTGCAAAAGTAACGCATGCTCATGCTACTCTCACGTCATTATTCAAGGCCACTCCCTGAAGGGAACCGCTGTCAACAATTTACATTTATATTTTCAATGCTTTACAATTCACAAAAAAGTCTCTTAATTCTCACAATACTGTGGTATAGTAGTTTTATTTTCCTCATTTTTCCAGCTGAAGAAGCAGGCTCAACAGGGTTAAATCTGGAACACTGTAACTATTTTCTAAAATACAAAATGTACATCGACATAAAGACTCATAGTGTTGGCTGGTCCTAGACCACTTCGTAGTGTCAGGCCTTTGGCCCTTGGGAGAGGTTCAAGATGATGGCCTTCAACCCGCTCACGGTGCAGGAGTTCTCTCTGTTCTATTCAGAGCGGTGGCCCTTCAAGCCACTTCTCGCACATGCCCAGTGACAGGGCCCCTGCTTTCCAAGGGAGGAGCCTCTTTCACTTCATGGAGCTGAAACCTACCTGCCTGCAATTCAAATTCTCTGGCCCCAGATTGTCTTCCAAGTCCAGGTTCTCTTGGTGAGTCCTGGAAAACCTGGCGGGGTACTGACTCAGAGGGCTGGAGGTAGCATTCTAAGAGGAGAAATGCAATCATGAAAAAGAAAAAGGGAGCTAGACCGGAGTTTAGATCAAGGGATCTAAGAGTTTGAGAGCCAGCTTCTAGACCCCAAACAGAAAATGAGTCAGACGAACGGGAGGCTGAAGAAATAAACCTGTTTGGAGGCTTCCTGTATGTTAGGGCAAGCATGCTAGTATTGGACTGCACCCGACAACTAGCCCTACATCGAGTTGGGCTAGACACTGGAATGGTGCAGAAGTCCACTTATTCTTCCGCCTGACAGCATGCCAAACCCTTGCTGTCACAACTCACCTTAACCTTCCCTTGTAAACACCCCTGCAAAGTTCTGATGTCCTTTCCCGCCCAGTTAATATTTATGGATATATGGTACATTGAATCCTTTCCTTGTTTTGTTTTTGCCTTTGTTTTAGTTTTGAGAGAGGCAGGAGAAGGGGCAGAGAGAGAGAGAGAGAGAGAGAGAGAGAGAGAGAGAGAGAGAGAGAGAGAATCTTAAGCAGGCTCCAAGCTCAGTGCAAAACCTGATGCAGGGCTCGATCCCATGACCCTGGGATCATGACCTGAGCGGATATCAAGAGTCAGGCGCTCAACTGACTGAGCCACCCAGGTGCCCCTGAATCCTTTCCTTGTTAATTTGGTTTTATTTAGCTATGTTCTCTGATAAGTGGAAGAAAGTCCTATATAATTTGTTCATTGGGAGTGGGGCACAAGGGACTTCACTAATAAGGGATGGTAGATATCTGAGCATTTGTTGTATTACTCTTTATATCTTCATGTTATATCAAATATCTAACCAAGAATATCTCAAGTCTTCCTAGAGGACGGGCGGGGTGGGGGGAGGCCGCACAACTCCTTCCGCTCATGCACAAACTACCATGCTGGCTGAAGGGTAGCCTGGTAAGCTTCCATCTTTTCTGCGGTGTACAGAGGAATCCACTTCACACTCTAAAGGCTGGATTAAAAAGGCTCCACTTCTTTTTTTTTTTTTTTTAAGTAGTCTTCAGGCTCAGTGCAGAGCCCAATGTGGGGCTTGAACTCACAACTCTGAGATCAAGACCTGAGTTGAGATCAAGAGTCAGACACTTAACTGATTGAGTTACCCAGGCACCCCTGGATGACCTCCACTTCTAAGGAAAGCAAAGACTCTGATGAAACATCTGGTTGATGTTTTGCTCTATCCTTGGGCTTCCTCCTAATTTAGTGAAATTATAAGGAAGTTTGTTGATTATACCAAACCATGAAGTGAAATACTTGATACTGAGCCCCGAGTAGTCCTTTATGCACACACACGCACGTGCGCACACACACACCTGCCTAATGGGCAGTATCAAAATTAGATTGAATGTGTTAGCTGGATAATTTGGCAAAACTAGTAGAAACTTCCAAGTTACATTCATTTTATAAATAAGAAAATAGAGAACATGAGATCTAGTGATCTAATTATTCTAGTCCCAGTATTTTTTATTTAAAGTAAACCCCCCTAGGGACACCCGACTGGCTCAGTTGGTGGAGCATGTGACTCTTGATCCTGGAGTTGTAAGTTTGAGCTCCACTTTGGGTGTAGAGTTTATTAAAAAAAATGAAAGTAAGAGGGGATAGGATCCCACTGCATAGGTTGGTTGTTGTATTATTCTTTATATCTTTGTGTTATATTAAATATCTAACTAAGAATAGATAGTGCATGGAGCTACTGTTTTGATTGCTGCTGCTTTCTCATTGGAAACAGATAGGGGTCAGAAGCTGACAAAGCAGAGAGGTAGGAGAAGTGGAGGACTGAAGAGAAGAAAAATTGGAAAGAGCAGTCTAACAAGGAAATGTTGGAGAACTTTCAGCATTACTCAACATCCGATTGAAGTATTTTGTTGTTAACTTTAAGTGAGATGAGATGGATGAAATAGGTAAAGAGGGTTAAGAATACACTTATCCTGGGGCACCTGGGTGGCTCAGGCAGTTGAGTGTCGACTCTTGATTTTGGCTCAGGTGATGATCCCAGGGTTATGAGATCGAGCCTAGTGTCAGGCTCTGTGCTGAGCATGGAGCCTGCTTAAGATTCTCCCTCTCTCTTTCTCTCTCTGTTCCGCTCCCCCTGCTCACATGTATGTTCTCTCTCTTTCTCTAAAATAAAAAAAAATTTTTTAAATAATACACTTATCATGATGAGCACTGAGTGATATATAGAATTATTGAATCCCTATATTTATGCCAGAAACTAATATAACACTATGTTAATTATGCTTCAATTAAAACTATTTAAACATTTTTTAATGTTTATTTATTTTTGAGAGACAGAGAGAGAGAGAGACAAGTGCAAGCAGGGGAGGGGCAGAAAAAGAGGGAGACCCAGAGTCTGAAGCAGGCTCCAGGCTCTGAGCTGTCAGTACAGAGCTTGACACAGGGCTTGAACTCACAAACCGGGAGATCCTGAGCTGAAGTCGGATGCTTCACTGACTGAGCCACCCAGGCGCCCCAAAACTATTTTAAAAATAAAAGTAAATAAAGTGAGGCAAGTCAGCATGATTCTGTGTGTCCACATTCATTGAATGTAGGCCAGAAGGTGGACTCAACCCCAGTAGGGGTTTTTCTAGGAAAGGACAGTGGAAGGAAGCAGGGTCAAGGGAGATGAGCACATATGCAAGGAAGTAAAAATTGCAGGATGAGAGCCCACGGGTGAGGAAGAAAGCAAGGCTGACAAATTGTTAGAGTTTCAATATTAGAGGAAAGGAGCTGAAAATATAGGAAGTGAGGAGAGGAGGAAAATGGAAATGGAGGTTATGGAGGAGCCAGAAATATTGGTAATAAAAATGGCTAAACAAGGTGGGTGGCTGCGGTTGGTGTATTGGTCAACTAGCTGCTGTAACGAACAATCCCTAAATTTTAGGGGCTCAGCACATGAGGTTTACTGCTTGCTCTCACCCACAATCTCATGCTTGTTGATGGGGTAGGGGTACGAGTTGGTTTTCTGTAGTCTCTTTCCATGGCAGCTCTAATTCTAGGGCCACACTTTCCAATACTGAGCATTTGAAATGTGACTTGTGCACTCAGAAGCGAAATTTATGTTTTTATTTATGGTTAATTTAAAAATTTGAGAGAATGCTTGGAACAAGTACATGCATCTGCTTTATGAAATTGCAGTAGTCTTACTCCCTTATCTGTGCCTGAAACTGCAGTTAGTACCAAACCCTATGTATATATTATGATTTTTCCTCTACATACATACCTATGATAAAGTTTATTTTATAAATTAGGCACAGTAAGAGATTAAAACAAGACAAACAATAAAATAGAAGAATTATAATAATATAATACTGTAATAGAAGTTATGTGAATGTGGTTTCTTTCTCTCAAAATGTCTTATTGTATTCTATTTGCCCTTTTTCTTGTGGTGATGTGAGATGATACAATGCCTACATGATGAGATGAAGCAAGGCAAGTGATGTAGACATTGTGCTGTAGCATCAGTCCAGTATCGACCTAATGATTCCTCCGGAAGCAGGACCATCTGCTTCCTGGCCTGATTGACCGTGGTACCTGAAACCATGGAAGGCAAAACCACAGATAAGGAGGGGCTAGTATAGAGATCAAGTATTTTTGATGAAAACTTAGCATCTGAATTGATATGTGCTAAAAGTATAAATTACACATTAGGTTTCAGAGCCTTAGTGTAAAAAAAGAATATAAAATACACTTGACCCTCGAACAACACCAGTTTGAACTGTGTGGGCTCACTTATACATGAATTTTTTACCATACAGTACTATAAATGTAGTTTCTCTTTATAATTTTCTTTTTTTAAAAAAAATGTTGGGGCATCTGAATGGCTCAGTCGGTTAGGCGTCCGACTTTGGCTCAGTTCTCCCTGATCTCATGGTTCATGAGTTTGAGTTCCGCGCTGGGCTGTCTGATGTCAGTACAGAGCCCACTTCGGATCCTGTCTCCTTCTCTCTCTTCTCCTCTCTCTCTTTCAAAAATGATTTTTTTTAATTTTCTTATTTATTTTTGAAAGAGAGAGAATGAGAATGTGCATACACATGCATGTATACAGGAGAGGAACAGAGAGAGAAGGAAAGAGAGAATCAGCCCAGAGCCCTACATGGGGCTCGAATTCATGAACCATGAGATTATGATCTGAGCCGAAATCAGGAGTCAGTCACTCAACTGACTGAGCTACTCAGGCACCCCTCCTTATGATTTTCTTAATAACATTCTTACACTAGCTTACTTTACTGAAAGAATGTGTAATACATATAACAGACAGAATATGTGTTAATCGACTATTTTTATTATCAGTAAGGCTTCCAGTCAATAGTAGGCTCTTAGTAGCTAAGAGTTGGGGGAGACAAAAGTTGTGCTCAGATTTTCAACTACACAGGGGTCAGCACCCTTAGTTTCATGTTGTTCATGCATCAACTGCACCTTATTAATAATTTTTACATTATTACATGTTGAAATAATATTTTTGATGTATTGGGTTAAATAAAATTTATTATTAAAATTAATTTCACAGGTTTCTTACTGAGCTTTTTAAAGCAGCTACCAGGGGCACCTGAGTGGCTCAGTCAATTAAGCATCCAACTTTGGCTTAGGTCATGATCTCATGGTTTGTGAGTTTGAGCCCAGTGTTGGGCATCACTGGTGTCAGGGCAGAACCTGCCTCGGAATCTCTGACCGCCCACCCCCCCGCCCCTTCCCAGCTCACGCTCTCTCTCTCTTTCTCTCAAAAATAAATAAACATTAAAAAAAAACAAAAAACAGGGGCGCCTGGGTGGCTCAGTCGGTTAAGCGGCCGACTTCAGCTCAGGTCATGATCTCACGGTCTGTGAGTTCAAGCCCCACATAGGGCTCTGTGCTGACAGCTCAGAGCCTGGAGCCTGTTTCGGATTCTGTGTCTGCCTCTCTCTCTGCCCTTCCCCTGCTCATGCTCTGTCTCTCTGTCTCTCAAAAATAAATAAATGTTAAAAAAAAATTAAAAACAAAAACAGCTACCAGAAACTTTAAAATCACATATGTGGTTCATATTACATTTCTGCTGGACACTGCTGTTCCAGGGCCTCAGAAGTCTCCTTTGGATCCTCTCCATCTGGCTGGCAGATAATGAGAGGGAGAGAGCAGAGAGCTACATGGGCGGTTTCCCTATTCCTCTGTGCAGAACTCAGTTATGATGCCACACCCAACTACAAAGGAAGAGGGCAAACACAGTCTGCTTAGGAAGGAGAGGGAGCAGATTTGGACAGCAGCGAGCTGGCCTCTGGTGCAGGTAGGGTGGAGGGACACGATCACTGAACCCAGGCAGCTGAGGTGCTGACGGGTTATTGACAAGATCAGTCACGTGGGTTTTGAGATTACCACGAATTTGCAAAGAGTGACAGGGAACAAAACTCTTCAAGACCCCCAGGGACTACCGTTGATTCAGCAAAGGGGAGTATTTAATCTGCTCTGACAACACGTGCACCAGAGCTCAGAGCTTTTGAGGAAAGGGGAGCAATTATCTGGAAGAAGCAATCAGGAGAAATGAGGATACTTCTAGCACCCTGGGGCCCAGGGTCCCGTGGTGTGCAGGGAAGAGGGAAAAAATCCCCTCCGTGTCTTTATTGGAGACTAATGTTCAGTGTGTGACCTTAAGTTATTTCACCCTTCTTTTTGAGCTTTCCTATCTTAAAATAGAGATAATAATACTTATCTTATAGGGTTGTTGTATTAAATCCTAAGACACCTGTAAAGTATTTAGCATGTAGAAATGATGATATAAAATAAGTTTCTAATATTGTACTTAAAGCACACTCGTTTCTCCTTTGT
The DNA here is from genome assembly GCA_030068075.1 of Paguma larvata. NCBI lineage: Eukaryota > Metazoa > Chordata > Mammalia > Carnivora > Viverridae > Paguma > Paguma larvata. Next base: position 35,894,643 of record CM057824.1, read on the forward strand.
TTGTATCTTCTTCCTTTGTGTATTTACTTTCCTTTGTGTGAGCATTCATCTGGCCTTGCCCTCAGATAAATGAAAGCAATCTGTTAGTTCTGCCCTTGTTCTAGGACATGATTCACTAGCAAAAATCATCAGTTTCATGTAAATTTATGTTGCCATTCAGAAGAAAGGGCCAGCTTTGATAAGAGGTGAAACTGATTTCATCTTAGAGTACAGTTTGGGAAAGGAGCACATGTTTCTTCTATAAATAGAACAAAAAATCTCGTTTTCAAAAGGAAAAAGCTTTGTGTGTGAAGAGGGAAGTCCTGAGAGGAGGGTGTGGCTACTTTCCAAATCACAGCAGATGAAATTGCACAGAGACTTTTTTCTTATTGCCTAATATGGATTTGTATATAAATGGCCAAGGGAGGAGAGATGCTGAGTAGGCCTTTCCATGTTCACACCATTTCCAGAGCAGTGCCCGGAAAATCAAAGCCTTCCATTAACGGTGTCTGAAATAAGATCTAAGCAGGACATCCTGGGCTCAAGAATTAAATTAGTGTTCTGCACTACTCTTTGCTTTCCTAGAGGGGACATCTACAGATCGCTCTTCAACTCTCCTGTCAGAAACTAAAGCGCTCATCCGACCTTCCTCTGAAATGTAATTGTGCTGAGAGACAGGTGTCGGTCAAAGGTGCAGGCTAGGAAAAGAGGTAAGTGATTCTTCTGTTCCCCATGGCTGGATGAGAACTGTGAAGCCCAGCCTGTCAGTTAGAAAGCTTCCTCCCATACATAATTATTTATTTATGTATTATTTATTTATTTATTTATATTTTTATTATATTTTTAATACAATTCATGGTCGAATTGGCTAACATACAGTGTGTACAGTGTGCTCTTGGTTTGGAGGGTAGATTCACGTGATTCATCGCTTACATACAACACCCAGAGCTCATTCCAACAAGCTATTTTTATTTTTAAGTAGGCTTCACACGCAGCACGGAGCCCAACAGGGGTTTTGAGCTCATGACCCTGAGATCAAGACCTGAGCTGAGATCAAGAGTCAGATGCTTAACTAACTGACTGAGACACCCGGGCACCCCTGTGTGCCTAATTTTTAAAAAAATTTCTTGTCCAGACACCTGGGTGGCTCAGTCAATTAAGCACCGGACTTCGACTCAGGTCATGATCTCTCAGTCTGTGAGTTTGAGCCCCACATCGGGCTTGCTGCTCTTAGCACGGAGCCTGCTTTGGATCCTCTGTACCCCTCTTTCGCTGCCCCTTCTGCACTTGTGCTCTCTGCCTCTCTCTGTCTCTCTCTCTCGAAAATAAAATAAACAAAAATTTTTTTTCTGATCAGTTACTTGGTCGATGAGGGAGGGAATCTGACCTTTCGCAATGGTTTTGCGAGCTTCTGCCACCAAGTCTGTGTCCACCAACACTGGGTGTGTCTGGGGGGCCTACCCCATCCACCTTCACCTCTGTAGCAAGTCCCAATGTTTAAAATCAGAACTGAATCCAAAAGTTGGAGGCATTTCCAGGATGTGAAACTTTAATTTTCCAGAGGTTTCATTCACCTGGTGTTTCACACACCTACACGTAAGTTTCATCAAATCCTGTAAGGAAAGTGTTCCTGCCCTTGTTTTACAAATGAGGAAGACGAATCTTGGAGCAGTTATGTCTTTTCCAAGATCACACAGCGGTCAGAAGAGAGCAGAAGTTGGGTCAAACTGGCCCTCTGATGTGAAGTCCTGGGCTCCCACACAATGCCCACCCTCTCTCGTGGTTAAAAACTAAAGTAAGCCAGAATGAAGTTAAGTACTGCTTCCTCATCTAGCTGGTTTTATCACAGGACCATTGTGACCAGTGATTCAGAGTACAGGGCACCCACTTTCTCCACGAAGCGGTACCCACGGCCACCAGTGGATCCTGAGCCCTCCTGACACGTTCCCGGTGCGGGAAATCTTAGGCAATTTGCGTCTCACGTAAATGGGAGAGAAACGCCCATGTTGCTCTGCCTGCGCCTGATTTTCTTCACTTAGTATTTTCTCAATGATTCCTCCATGTTAGCTATTAGTAACTTAGGAAGTGGGCAGGGTGGAGGGCATTTCTGAGCCTGATCATCAATCACTTAAATTAAAAAACCTGGCCATCAATTCCTCCCCCAAGCGCTGTAAACCTCCCAGTAGCTCTCCATTACTTATAACCCTCTCCCCAACCTCTAAATTTTTGGTCAGTTAATTAAGGGCCTGTAAAACCTAACCCACCATTCAAAGTTTATTTCCCTGGAATCTTGTGTAAAACCGTCTACCCCTCCAGCTGGTGCTCCCTACCCTCCCAACTGACAGCTTCACACGGTAATACTACTTCCCAGCCTTCAGGCCCTCATTCCAACCTCATCTCTTTAGATGAGACTCCCCTGACCTCTACAGCTAGAAGGGATTCCTCCTTCTTCTGAATCTCAGTGGTAATGATGGTTTGATAGCTAACCATCCTCTTATCAAAAGATATTTGTTAACTAAATGAGTATTCCCAAGGATTGTAAATCACCAGAAGGATGTAACCAGTTCTTTATGTCACCAATACAATGAGTCTGTTTCAAGGGGGTATGATTGATTGGTGGATGGATTGATTGACTGATTTTCCTTCTGGTGTTTGCTGTTTGCATTCCAGAGATTAATCTATTACACCTGGCTCAGGAGCAAGAGCTGGTGACAACAGTTTGGCCATTTCGGTATCTCCGATAAACAATGGTGACTCTGAGAGCTAATGGTGCTAACGGGGCCTGTGGCCTTCCGTTCTTGGGTGGTCATACGGAGGGACAAATCTCTCTTGTTCACAGTGCACCGTGTACCTCTCTTGGGAGAATGGAGACCTGCGGTCGTTGTCCTGGCTTTCTGTCGGTGTTATCCCCTTTCTATCTACATGTTCATTTACTGATGTTCCCAATGGCCTTCTTAAAATCTCTGATGCACACCCTTTTGGTTTCTTGGCCTTTTAATTCCTTATCATTCAGCTATTTGATGATTTTTTGGGAGATGATTTTTATATATCATCCATCTTTTTTAGTTATGTTTAAAGGAAGAGTCTATCAGAAATATTTAGCCCACTGATTTAAAAAATAAAAGTTAAGATATTTTCCCTTTAAAATGTCAGTAAGTGTGTTGCAGCTATAATGTCACTTTCTTAAATGTTGAATGTAGCGTTATTTTAAGTCTTTAAAATTATTACAAAATTAAATGCAACATTAAAGAAATTATGACAACCAAAAATGTCTCCAGATATTGCCAAAATATCCCCTAGGGAGCAAAATCATTCCTGGCTGAGAGCTACCTTTCTATCGACTTACTGAGTGCACTGACTTGAATTTCTTTGTTTCTGTTTCCCTATGTGACGGATTCTACTGGAATCAAATATTTCATAGGGAATGGCATTAGAAACAATTCGAACATAGAAAAATGAAATGCACTAGTTGATTGAAATATGTGAAATCTTGGAAATTCTGGAAGTCCATAATGATGAGAAAAATCCAGGAAAAAACTCCTTTGTCAACACTGACACCACTTCTTTACTTTCAAAGTGGAAAACTAAAGAGAAATAATTACACATTTAGCTTGCCTGTCAGGTAGCAACTATTTTGTAGAAACCAAATGGCTCCAGTTGAGAAGGGAAACCTCTACTTTATGGAAGAATCATTTTATAGTCTCTAATGAAATTATCGATTCAGGCAAAGATTACCAATTGATGCTAAAACCTCTATGAATGGGGTATTGGTTATTTATATGGTACCAAAGTGGTAGCACTTGGGTTACTTTCTGGCCTTAAGAGACAAAAATATAACTATGTAATGAAGGGATAGGCTGTTCGCATTTAGTCTAGTGGTTATTTATCCCATTACCGTCGCTAAGATAAGCAGCTATGACACATCTTCTGATGCGATGTGATATGAAATATAGAACACCACTTCTATTGCATTCTAGCCAAAAATGTTTACCTTGAATCTCAACAAATGTTTATGTTTAACTTGGCCTATAGGGACGAGCTAAATAGTAATATGGGGAAGCAAAGCTAAAATGTGGCACATTCTTTAGGACAACTGGCCTGGGCACGTCAAGAAATCAATGTCATAAGAAAAGGGACTGTTTGAGTTTATAAGGTACTTTAAAAACATGACAACTGAATAGAACATGTAGTTCTTGAGTGGTTTGTGGTTTGTACAAACCAGCTAGAAAGGAAATTTGTGGGTCAAATGAGAAAGTTTGAATGTGTGTTAAGTATCAGATAATATTAAGGAGGTCCCTGGGTGGCTCAGTCAGTTAAGCGTCTGACTTTTGATCTCAGCTCAGGTCTGATCTTAGCGTCATGGGTTCAGGTCCTGTGTTGGGCTCCACACTGGGTGTGAAGCCTACTTAAAAAAAATTATCATTAATTTTGTTAGTTAGGAAAGTATCATTTTTGTCTAAATTGGAAGATGTTCTTATTCTTTAGAAATACATAGTAAAGTATTTACGCTGTATCAAGATTTGGAACAACAAAGATTTATTTCTCACTAACACTACATCATTGTCTCAGGTCACCTACCACATTTTATGTCATCTTCAGTCTGGCATGCAGGTTGAAAGAGCTTGTCTGTCTTATCACATTATTCCAGAAGGAAAAGAAAGATGATAGAACCAGACCATGACTGAAAATGTGGGCTTCGCCTCCACTCATATTTATTGGCTAACACAAATCACGTGGTTGAGCCTAGCATCAATGGGGTAAGGTATAATTCTCCCACAGGGTGGGGCAGCAGAATTATTAAGAAGTCAATGACAATGAGAACAAAGCATCTTAAACTCTAAGTCATAACAAAATTGTTTCTAAGGGAGCAAATTGTAATGTTAAATCCAGATGTTAGAAAGCAAGAGAGACTGAGAACAAATGAACTTAGCTTTCAACTGTAGACACTAGAAAAGAAATAACATATAAACCAAAGAAGGGAGAAGGAAGGAATTAATAAAGATAAGATAGATAATATGAAATAGAAAACCAAAAACAATAGACTTAAATTCTATGCTTTGACAAGATCAAAACAAAGAAAGCCTTTGGCAAAGTTATCCAATAAGAAAGAAAGAAAAAAGACACAGTAAAATTAGAAATGAAAACAGGATGCAGAGATTAAAAAAACTTTTTTATTGATATTAAAAAATTTTTACATGCTATGTACAACTTTATCCCAATGACTTTAAAAATCCATGGGGCGCCTGGGTGGCTCAGTCAATTGGGCGTCCGACTTCAGCTCAGGTCGTGATCTTGCGGTTTGTGAGTTGCAGCCCCGCATCAGGCTCTGTGCTGACAACTCAGAGCCTGGAGCCTGCTTCAGGTTCTGTGTCTCCCCCTCTCTCTGCCCCTCCCATGCTCATGCTCTGTCTCTCTCTGTCTGTCAATAATAAATCAATGTTAAAAAAAATTTTTTTTTAATTAAAAATCCAGACCATGAAGAGTGACTGTCTAGAAAAATGTAAATTACCAAAATTAACTCAAAAAATGAACTAACTTACCAAAGGGCATCTGGGTGGCTCAGTCAGTTAAATGTCCAACTCTTGGTTTCAGCTCAGGTCACGATCTCATGGTTTGTGGCATCGAGGCCGTTGGCAGGCTCCAGGATGATAGCACAGAGCCCGCTTGGATTCTCTCTCTCCCTCCCCTGATCACATAGGCACTCTTTCTCTCTCTAGCAAAAACAAACAAACAAAAACAAAACAAAACTTAAAAAAAATGAACTTATCAATAATAACATAAAAAAATAGATAGTCAAAGGTCTACCTTCAAAAAAAACAAGTCCACATAGCCCATAAGGGTACGTACTACAGAGACTTTAAGAGGCAGATAAACCCATAAAATATGAAATGTCTCATGGCTTAGTAAAGCTTACCAAGGCTGATGATCACTTTGTAGCTAAAGATACCATATGACTAAGTTCTGGTCAGTGAGATGGAACAAGAAGGAGACAGGGGTATGTGCTTTGGGGAAAGGTTTTCTTCTCCAACTAAAAGAAAAGGATATCTCTGAGGAGACACCGCTCCTTCCTTCTGGCTTGCTGACGTGTCCCTGTGGACCTGCTGCAGCTACCTTGTGACCCCGAGGGAATACATGGCTGACCCACCGAGGATGAGATGGGAAGTCTTGGATTCTCTATGATGTTGTTGAGAATCGAATCAACTCTGGAAACCCCCACATGAGTGGGTTTGTTTTACAAACCACTTTTAAAACAATGGTTTCTGTCACAGGCAGCTGAAAACACTAACTAAAACATGTGAGCCCTATCGGACTTTTACCTCATAAGTACCCCCAAGTGATATCGATGGTTTCAAAGCCCAGAAAAAGGGCAAGAGCTTTACAGCTCATTATGCATGTATTGGTCTTATATAATGCTCATACTGCAACTCAGTATTTTCATGTACCGTTTCTAAAGGGAATTTTTTTCTTTTAAATCCTATGCTGTCATTGGTCTATTGAACCTTTTCAATGGTAAAATAGAGACAGAAAGCCCTTGAAGGAAAGATGCTCCAAACGAATTCTTATCTCTGAAGTTGAAACACATTTTTTTTTTCTGCCAAGATAACTTAGAGATGAAACAGACTATATCATTTTTATGTCTGTTTTTTTGCCTCCTGTTTTAATCAGCAAGATGATTATGGCAATTGTTAGGACTATGATTCTTAATTCTTAAACTTTTGATCTCTTATAAAAACGAAAATGGAATTCTTGACCAAGTGGCTGTTACAGTAGGTTCACATTTTATTGAAATGTTTGTCCATATCTTTATTGATCTTTCTGATTATATTATGAGGAGTTAGGTATTGCTGAGTTTATGTGGCCTCTCTTGCTTATGTTCTTGTCGGCTGATACAATTCAGTGTAAACAAGTTAATGAGTTGTTTTCAGTGAGATTCAGGGTACTCAATAAGTTTAATAACTCAGGTGTGAAGTTTTCTGTTTATTAACAATAAAAATAAATTAAAGCTAAGAGATACATATGCCCCAAATGAAAATACTAACACTCTCATACCTGTATTAGATAAGTGATTGCATGCCAAGGAGGGTGAAATGTATACACAAGACTCGAGCATAGTTTAGGACTCAAGGTCAGACAGATCCAGTTACTGGAGGAAACAGAGGGCGATAATCTCACCGAGGAACAGGGAGGGAAATGCAATTACTGAGGACTTAGGAACAGAGCAAAAGTCAGCTGCGAACAAGAAGGTAGGCAAATATCTCGTTACCAGAAACCCAGAAACAAAGGTCAAAGCAGTGGCAGGAAAGAGCAAAGCCAACTGTATCCTGAGCCAGTGAATTTACCACCGGGGCCGTAGAGACCTTCTGCCCACAGCACTGTTCCTAGAGTTGGAGGCAACTCTGACCCTGGAGGTGGGAGGTGGAGATAGTTAGGAGCCAGGCAAAATCTCCAAGCCAAGTTCATTACACCAGACAAGTGAACTACTTCTTCAGAATCTCAGTTGCAGTCAGGAAAGGCCAACAAACTACTGCTGTAAGAAGACCCATTTATCTCCTGGGTCTAAAGGGAGCTAAACTTGGCAAAAATTATGAAAACAACATGTCTTGTGTTTAGTGTGTAAACCCCCTTCCAGCCCCCAAGTTAACTCCAGTAATCCAAACACATTCATTTTAGAAGGCTGGCTCCCATCCCGGAAGTCCAAAGTGCTTGAAAGATATCACCTAAATTAAGCCGTTCTTTAGAAGACTCACGAGTAAACGCCTTGCCCTGACTTCCGAAGTAAGTATTTAAGGATCAGCTCTATTTGTAAATCTGGGGAACACAAAAGGGAGATAGTCTCTGCTGGCATTAGCCTGTTTGAGAGAATCCATCCCTAAAGGTAGCAAGTACAAATGTCAGCTCAGAAGCCGTGCTCTTGGGAATGTCCTACAGAAGAAGAGCATGGAAACAGGATAGGAGCTAAAGCTTGGATTTGAGTTTCCTTCTGGCCAGTGTGCCTTTATCTTAGAGATAACATCCCACCTTCCTACTGCACTGCTATTTCCCCCTCAACACCTAAAGGACTTCCACTAAAATATTTCCTGAAGACATGGAGTCAAATCTTGGTAAAAATCAGGGGACATCTTTTTTCCTACTATTTTGCCATGTTGGCTCAAAGGCCTGCTGTTGGCTGTCTCTACTTTTCCATTTCTCTTCTCTTTTCCATTTCCTCTCTCACCTTCTAAGTGTACGTTAGGTGTGCCTGCTCCCAAACAAGGGCACCAAACAAGATTACACGAGGAGGATCAGAGCGTCCCTGCTGAACACCGAAACATTTACTCCCCCCCAGAAAAGGAAATAGAAAGAATCCTCGAGGCCCACAGATCTAATGAGATTAATAAAAAAAAAAGTAGCAGCAGCTGTGCTTAATATATGGTACAGTCACCAGGGCCTTCCCCTTTTCATGATGCCCAGATTGTGTAATGACTTCATTTGGTTATTTCAGAATGTTTTGTAAACAGGGCGGGCACAGTCAAAGAATGGTTAAAAACATTTCAGTTGTATTTGTCTCTCATTTTCTGCATGTGTTTTCCCAAAGGCTTCTTTCTCAAAGTGACCCTGGAGATGGGCCTTAATCATCTGTTATCTCTCTTGCTGCTTCCTGCTTAGTTGGTGGGAACACTGAAATATATGAACATTCCCTGTCCCTTCCTATTTTGTATAACCCATGTGGCTCAAGAAAGTAAGTTTTCAGATCTAACTCCACCCAGGACCTGGGTAGCATTTGGGAACTCAAGTCCAACCACTATATGCTATAACTACCTCTCCCCTCAACGTAGGTAAAAGGTGATCTCTCCCAAGAAGTAGAATGTGCTTGTCTTTCTTTGGCCACTCAGAAAAGCAAGACTCTTTCAAATGTCAGTGTCAAAACAAAATATCATTGTAAATCTTATATCCAAAAGTGGATCGCTTATATATCTTCATGATCATATTAGCCCAAGGGGGTTCTTAACCCTAGGCCTGTGAATGGGCTTTAAGGAGTCAGCTTCCAAACAGTAAATGGTACAGATGGAAGATGTCCCTGGGTAGGGCGTGTAGATAGTGGGATGCCATTTTCTCTTTCTTTCCCAGAAATCTGAAAATGTAAGGAATGGGTCCTAAAAATAAGGAGGTTTTGGGAAACCAGTTTTCCTAATTTCTCTCATAATTCTGCCCCCACTCTGAGGTCCAATTCTTAAACTTTGCTCTTGCTCTTAAAGGGAAGTCTGGAAATGGAATGAAAAAAATGTTAACTGAATGAATCAATGAATGCAAAAATGACTCTAGGTTGAGATGCTAGGGTCTGAAGGCACTTAAATGGAAGATTGTAGAATTGGGGTACCTGAGTGGTTCAGTGGGTTAAGTGTTGGACTCTTGATCTCAGCTCAGGTCTTGATCTCGGGAGCATGAGTTCAAGTCCCATATTGAGCTCCACACTGGGCATGGAGCCTACTTAAAAAAAAAAAGGAAGAAGAAGAAGGTTTTAGAATTTATCCCCCTTTCCTTCTCCCTAACAGAATGTGGAATTTTTTTTTAATTAAAAAAATTTTTTTTCTAATTTTGACAGAGTGTGCAGCATGAGTGGGGGAAGGGCAGAGAGAGAGTGGGAGAGAGAAAGAATCCCGAGCAGACTACCTCTGTCAGCACACAGAGCCCAACAAAGAGCTCATTCCCAGGAACCGTGAGATCATGACCTGAGCCAAAACCAAGTTAGATGCTCAACAGACTGAGCCATCCAGGGTCCCCACTATTTGAAAATTTCTGAATCATGTGTTTGAGAGGGACTCACCCCACCCCAGGTCAAAACTGGACTCTTCTGGGCTAATCCTATCAACACGTCCCATCCCTCTGTCCTTCACAATTGGGTTTAGGACAAACACAATCATACGTCAGGGAAGTGGGGAACCAAGGAAACTACATTTGGGAGTTTTATTTAAGGTATTGAGGACTGCTAAGTCTCTTTTCTGCTGGATACGAAACTGGAAGTATGTAGGTCCAGAAGCTTCTGAAAACTGAACCTCAGTAATGAAAGCAAGAATCCAGGATTTATTTACTCTATTTGGGCCCTGAGTCAAACCTTTCCTGAAGCCAGTAAACCTCTGGATTTTAACCCATGTTCACCTGTAAATTCTCCTTATTGTTTAAATCCATCTGAGTTTGCTTTCTGTTGATATGGGAAGATCGTTACCTAACATAAACGTATGTGCTTTGCAGGAAGTTGAAACACAATATGCATTTATGGGGATTTCCTTTTAAACCCCAAACCATCACTTAACCAAAAGACCACTTTCCTCATAATATTTCCAGTAAGACAGAGTTATATACTTGTACACAATGCATTAGAGATAATGAATTTGTGTAAAAGGAATTAAGTTATGGTCATGAAATGAGTAGGTTGCAACACAATAATAAGAATCAAGGAACTTGGATTCCCACGCCCCTGGAGACATTCTCAAGTCTCTTAGGAAATAATGTTGAGATGTTGCCTAAAGTGACATTTAAATTTTCCCTCATGTTCCTCTTAGTCAGATTGTGACAGATAGTTCCTGCTTAAAAGAACATAGTTACTTCTCTGACATAATTATTTTTCACTAAAAACAAGACATCAAACTGAAAGGAAAAGAGATTGTTCAAATAATAAGTCAGTTATTTATTAATATAGCAAATAACACAATCCTGCCTGAAACTAGAAAGTTGGATGCAAGCTATGAATTGCTCCCACTTTGCCCTAGGAGCTGGCTGGCAAACCGCCAGAAGCCCACAGCTCATTTGAATAGAGGGAAATGAGTCTTGATCGCGATTTGTGAGATATCTTTGTTCAGATGAAGATGGAATATGGATAGATAGAACCTTCTATTCTTTCATTTTTTTTTTTTTTTAGAACCTTCTATTCTTTCAAACCACATTTCCTTCTTCATAGAAGGATGCCCTAGACTTCGGGATATGGAAGGAATTTTGTTGACCATCATTATTCCTGACCTCTAAGGGGCAACATTTTTTTTATTTATAGACTTTCTGGAGATACATGATTTCCCAGATTTTCAAAAGCCCCTTTTGAACTAGTTTCTTGGCTTTTAAACACTGATATTTTTGATGGTGAGTGTTTTGAGTTAAGGAAATAACAGTATAACAGAAGGCCTCACTGGTGGCTGAACATTCTTTGGTCACTTTATATATCTCAATAACTTTTTTTAAGTTTTATTTATTTATTTTGAAAGAGACAGAGACAGCACAAGCAGGGGAGGGGCAGAGGGAGAGAGGGAGAGAAAGAGAATGCCAAGCAGGCTGTGGGGTGCCGGTGCAGAGCCAGAGGCAGGGCTTGAACCCATGAACCATCAGATCATGACCTAAGCTGAAACCAACAGTCAGATGCTCAAACAACTGAGCCACCCAGGTGCCCCTATCTCATTAACTTTCTGTGTAGACTAAATTTCTCAGTCTCTGAGCCTCAGCTTCTTCATCTAGTGGTGCTTAGACCAGCCGATCTCAAGGGTGTCTTCCCTAGAGATGTAGGAGTCTATGAGCAATATGCTTATCCCACCATCATGTCAAGAACTAGAATTTGAAGCTATACATCCTCTGTAGCTTTTTGTCTTTCATGGCAACAATCAGAAATGAACTGTCATATACAGAATGATGATATTCATGAAGGATTCTTTTTTTTTTTTAATTTTTTTGATGTTTATTCATTTTTGAGAAAGAGATAGAGAGTGAGCAGGGGAGGAACAGAGAGAGGGGGAGACAGAGAATCTGAAGCAGACTCCAGGCTCTGAGCTGTCAGCATAGAGCCTGACATGGGGCTCGAGCCCACAAACTGTGAGATCATGACCTGAACTGAACTCACATGCTTAACTGACTGAGCCACCCAGATGCCCCCATGAAGGATTCTTAAGGAATCAAATATCTCAAATTTGGGAGGAGCATTTATTTGAGTTTTATAAACAACAACAACAAAAGTTCTAGGGCTAACTTATGATATTTAGGTGCTATCAAGTTATGCTATGAAACAATTATTAAATATGAGACATTATTCTTAAAGTTTATTTATTTTTGAGAGGGGGGGGATGTGTGTGTGCATACACACACGAGCGGGGCAGGGCTGGAGGGGAGGCCAGAGAGAAGAGGAGAGTCTCAGGCAGGCTCCATTCTTTCAGCGCAGAGCCCAACACAGAGCTCAGTCTCAGAAACTGTGAGATCATGACCTAAGATGACATCAAGGGTCAGTGCTTAATCAGCTGAGCCACCCAGGCACCTGGAGACATTATTCTTAAATCCGTTTTGCCCTTACACAAGGAAACTGTTTCTGGCCCCTCTTTAGTTAGCACTTTTCATGAAAGAAATTGAAAAGTTGTAGCACATGTATTAATTCAGCATATCACATGTGCAAGGAGCCTGACTATTCATTAGATGCTTTCATGTGACACCGTTTTAGTTTCAAATTTGTGTTAAATTAGCATGCTGCTTTGCCACAGACATATGAGACAACAGTAAACCAAAACTCACTGGAGACTGATGGCTTAGCTCTTTTCTCTTTTCTTTTCTAGCACTTTCTACCTATGATTGAAAGTTTTCTTTTTGACAGAGTCCTGTGGGGTTAAGAAAATTTTTTTAGTTAAATTAAATAAGAAAATCAACATAGAAAGTAAATTAATGGTGTATCAACAGCCCATAATTATGGTTTTGGCTTCATTACCATACTTTTTAAAATGTTAGTTCTTACCCTGTAACTGCAGAACTTATATCTTCCTTTCAAGAGGAAAAAAAAGTTTGCAGGTAAGGATCATGAGTCTCAGAGTTTGTAATGGGAGGAGCCAGTTGTACTAAAGTGCTTTTTTCCCAACCATTTAATTTTAGCTATCAAAGTAGTACAGCATATACATTAGTTTTAAAAAAGTTAAATAGTACAAAAAGATTAAAAATGAAAAGTACACATATCCTGTCCTCCATCCCACAAAAAAACATGATATTCATTGAACTCCCTAGGCAATCACTCTAAATCTGGTCTAGGTTTATTTTATTTGGTCACTGCCATGGTCTGAATGTTTATGTCCCCCCAAATCCATATGTTCAAATCCTAAGCCCTAAGGTGATGATGTTAGGAGGTGGGGGCCTTTGGGAGGTAATTAGATCATAAGGATGGAACCCTCATGAATGGGTTTAGTGCCCTTATAAAAGAGGCTCCTGAGGGCTCCCCCCCTGCTTGGCCGTGTGATGATACAACTAGAAGTTTACAACCTAGAAGAGAGCTTTCACTCTATGCTGGCACTCTGATCTTGGTCTTCCAACATCCAGAACTATGAGAAATAAATTTCTGTTGTTTATAAACCACCCAGTCTATGGTATCTTGTTACAGCAGCCCAAATGGTTAAGAGAGTCACTGTCTCCTTAGTTCTAAATAACATGCTTATATACCTATTCTTTTTGGTCAGTTTTAAACATTATTAACTCCCTGGAGAGGAAGATGATAAATGAGCTATTTATGTATTATATCCTACTTCATCATCCACTTCCTATATTGTTAGTTGTATGTAGTATTATTTTAGTATTAAAAATACACCAGCATTTCCTTTTTACTTCTAATTTTTTAAAAATTTAGTATTGGGGCACCTGGGTGGCTCAGTCGCTTAAGCAACCAACTTCATCTCAGGTCATGGTCTCACAGTTCATGAGTTCAAGTCCCATGTCAGGCTCTGTGCTGACAGCTCAGAGCCTGGAGCCTGCTTTGGATTCTGTGTCTCCCTCGCTCTCTGCCCCTCCCCCGCTCGCTCTCTCTTTCAAAAGAATAAACATTAAATTTTTTTTTAATTTAGTATTTACCTTTTCTATTGGTTATATTTACAACTTTAAAAAATATACTTACATTTTCACTTCCAGCTCTACCATCTTTAAACCCTTAAACTCTTAACATCTCTCTCTCTCTCTCAATCTCTCTTTTTTTAAAAGACACATTTATTCAGTGTCATGACCAGACTATTACATTTAGCAATCAACAGCATGGATGCATAAAAGAAATAAGGAAAGAAAGAAAGAAAAGAAAGGAAGGAAGGAAGAAAATCTACATTAAAACCTTTTGTTGGAAAGCTTTACACTTTCCATAGAACAGAAACTGAAATAACCTGTTATACAATTAGTCACAAATACAGTCGTTGAGTTTTTTGCCCATACACAGAGTAGTGCCTAAAACATCTCTTCTTTGTTGCAGCGAAGCCCTGCCACCACTGTGCTTGGCTGAGTTCACAAATCTGTTGTAGCCTGTAGCTTCCTTGTCACTTTTCTGGCTCTCCTCTCCTGCTAAATTAAGTAGAAATGTTTCTTGGCAGTAATTAAGACCTTCTGCTACCGCCATAGCTACTGCTGTTGCTGCTGCCGCTGGAACCGCCGCAGCCGCCTTCCTTTCAGGCTTTGGCGAAGTACTGGCCTCCACCACCACAGGGGCCAGAGCTTCTGCCTCCAAATTTTTCTCTTTTCATAGGTCCAAAATGTGAAGATTGATTGTTGGAATTGCCAAAGTCATTATAGCTTCTGCCATCTCCAAAATTGCTTCAATCATTACCGAATCTGTTCTAGCTGTCCCCCATTGCCATTATATTCACCACCACCTCGACTGCCGCCAAACCCACCTCACCAGTGAAGTTTCCTCCATGACCACAGTTGTCATTCACACTAAAACCACTTCCATGACCACCACCGAAGTTTCCAGAATCACTTTGACATCCTTAGCTAAATGAAGCACTAGCCATCTCTTGCTTAGATAGGGCTTTCCTTACTTCACAGTGTGGGCATTCACAGCATGTTATTTTTAAACATGTATTTATTTTTAGAGAGAGTGAGCACAGGAAGGGGGCAGAGAGAGGGAGAGAGAGAGAACCCCAAGCAGGCTCTCACCAGCTGTGAGATCATTGCCTGAGCCAAAATCAGAGTCAAACTCTCCACTGACCAAGCTGCCCAGGAGCCTCCAGTATGTAATTTTTGAATGACAGTCTTATCCATAGAGTCATGGTCATCAAATGCTACAAAAGCAAAGCCTCTCTTCTGGCCACTGCCTCAGTCAGTCAGGATTTCAATCACTTCCATTTTCCCATAATGTTCAAAATAATCTCTTAGATGATGTTCTTCAGGGTCTTCTTCAATGCCATCGACAAAAATCTTTTTCACAGTGGGCACCAGGTCTCTGAGAATCTTCTCTCGAGACAGCCCTCTTTGATTCCACAACTCTTCCATCCACCTGGTGTGGCCTTGCATTCATGGCTGCATCCACCTCTTCCACAGTGGCATACGTGACAAGCCCAAAGCCTCTGGAGCACTTGGTGTTTGGATCTCTCATTGCCGCACAGTCTGTGAGCATTCCCCATTGCTCACAATGGCCCCTTTGGTTGTTTCAAAGCTCAAACCTCCCACAAAGACCTACCACAGCTGTTCAGGTTCTTTGGAAGACTCTGACTTAGACATGGTGGGGGTAAGGGGGAGACCTTAACAATGCTTACTTGTTAGCGTCCACTGGTAGAAAGCAACTCTTAACATCTTCCTTCAACTCTCCCCTCCATAGAAATATTTTTTTTACAATTTTTTTAAAGTTTATTTTGAGAGAGAGAGAGCATGGAAGAGGGGCAGAAAGAGAGAAAGAGAGAGGGAGAGAGAGAATCCAAAGCAGGCTTTGTGATGTCAACATGGAGCCCAGCATGGGGTTCCAACTCACAAACTGTAAGATCATAACCTGAGGCAAAACCAAGAGTTGGACATGTAACTGACTGAGCCACCTAGGCGCCCCCCTCCCCATAAACTTAACTTCTGTCAACTCCACTATTACTTTTAATTTTTTTTTTAATGTTTATTTATTTTTGAGAGACATAGAGGCACAGCGTGAACAGGGGAAGGGCAGAGAGAGAGGGAGACAAAGAATCGGAAGCAGGCTCCAGACTCTGAGCCGTCAGCACAGAGCCCGATGCGGGGCTCGAACTCACAGACCACGAGATCATGACCTGAGCTGAAGTCAGTCACCCAACCGACTGAGCCACCCAGGCGCCCCTCCACCATTACTTTTATATTGTTAGAATTTATAACATTTACATTTTGTTCTGTGAATGGCCATTCAATTGACACTAAGTATTGAAAGTCAATAAACTGTAATTATACTGTTTTGCTTATGTAAATAGTATTCACTGTAAAACAAAAGGCATTAATTAGAACAGGAAAGGCAAATCTGTATCACTAGCCCATGACCTTAGGAGGAATGCTTCAAACATCAGGATTATATAATTACCTTTTCAAATATTCCATGGGAGGGACCAAATAATAACACATTTTAGTTTGCTTTATATTTGTTTATATTTCTGCTAGGTTTAATCGCTTTCCATTTTTCCACTTAAAAAAGGAAGCACATGCCTTCAGCATATGGCTACATTTGTCCAGGATCTTAATCCTGGTCTCTGTAGCATAGAATCCACTTTCTGCCTGAGGACATTCTTCTCCAGTTCAATCTCAGTTGCCCTCTTAGCCTGCTGTACAGCTCTCCTTCTAGGCCCTCTTTTCATTGGGTTAGGGATTAGTGTTTCTTGGTTCCCAGGTTTTTCTTATTCATGAGTTACTTTCTCTTTTTTACTGATTCAGCCTTAATTGAGTTTTTCAGAAAGAATTTTTGAAAGATGAGCTTTCTGAGTTCTTACATGTCTGAACATATCTTCATTTTACTCTTACAGCTGAATGATAGCTTAGCTGGTTATGATAGTCAGATCCTCAGAACTCTGAAAGCCATGCTCCCCTGTCTTCTGACACCAAGTGTTTCTGATGAGAAAACTATGAGTGCCAATTAAGTTTTTATTCCATTGTAATTGACCTGTTGCTTGTTCCCTGGGAGCTTTTAGAATTTTTTCTTAAGTTTAAGTTATAAATCATAAGTTTATAGTGAAGTATGGGTTTATTTTCATTTATTTTGCTTGGCACTCAGTAAGTCCTTTTACTCCGAAGACTCCTATCTTGCCTCTAAGAAATAATATTCTATTATTGCTCTCATTACTTTTTCCTCTGCATTTTCTTGTCTCCTTCTAGAACTATTAGTTGGTTGTTAACCCTCCTGGATTTGACCCTATCTAGTCTTTGGACTTTTAAAAATATTTCTTCCCCTTAGTCTTTTTGCTTTACACTTTGGGAGATTCCACTGACCTTTTCTTTCAACCCTTATGTTGATTTTTTTTAATTAAAGGAATTTGGGGTGCCTGGGTAGCTCAGTTAGTTAAGCATCTGACTTCAGCTCAGGTCATGAACTTGTGGTTTGTTAGTTCAAGCCCCTCATTGGGCTCTCTGCTGACAGCTCAGAACCTGGAGCCTGCTTCAGATTCTGTGTCTCTCTCTTTCTCTGCTCCTCCCCTGCTCATGCTCTCTGTCTCTCACAAATAAATATTTAAAATTTTTAAAAAAGGAATTAGTTAAATTTTAAATTTCCAACAATTCTTTTTTCTTGTCTCTGATTGCTCCATATACATAAACTTGTTTTGTGGATATATGGGCTTCTCAAATTTTCCTGAAGTCCCTAATTAGAATACAAAAAAAAAAAAAAAAAAAAAAGAATGATTTGTTTCCTCTGAATTCTTTTTAAATAGTTGTTTTGAAAATATTAAAATTATATCTCCTCGTGGTTATTTTTCAACTAAGTGAACCAGAAAAATGTACATCAGGAAAATTACCTAACCTTTTCTCTGTTAAAAAACAAGTTCTAGGGACACCTGGGTGGATCAGTCGGTTGAGTGTCCGACTTTGGCTCAGGTCATGATCTCATGATCTGTGGGTTCAAGCCCCACATTGGGCTCTGTGCTGACAGCTCAGAGCCTGAAGCTGCTTCAGATTCTGTGTCTCCCTCTCTCTCTGCCTCTCCCCCACTCATGCTCTGTCTGTCTGTCTCTCTCTCTCTCAAAAATAGACATTAAAATAAAAAAAAAAGTTCTATTATGGAAGATTTCAATGATATACAAAGTAGACAAAATATAATGAACTCCATGTACTCATCACCCGCTTCAATAAATATCAACATTCTGCCATTCTTGTTTCACCTATACCTTCCCCTTCTCCTGTATATTTTTATAACCAAATTATTAATTAATCTACATTGAGCTAGTCATTTGAATTTAATTTTCTTTAGTAAACTATCCTGTTGGATCAAATCATACGCCTTTTCATAAATCACCTAATACAGTGAATGACAGTATTAAAAATTGTAACAAAACTCTGTCATTTAACAGAGCACTTTCTACGCCATATACTGTGTTCACGCTTTAAAAAAACACTAGTTCATTTAAGATGATTAATAATGTAGGTGTCTGCCCTTTAATCTGCAAAGGATGTAGAGATGTTGATTGTTAAAGGATTAGTCAAAAATTAAAACTAAAACCGACGTTTCTGTAAGGAGAATTGTGTGTTCATGACCGTGTTTCTCAGGTACAATAAAATGCCAACGAAACTGGAGATGCTGTTTGTAAGGAAGGACTGATTATAAAGAAGTCTTTTTTTAATATTTTATTTATTTATTTTTGAGAGAGAGAGAGAGAGAGCACGTGTGAGCACAAGCGGGGAAGAGCAGAGAGAGGGAGGGAGGCAGAGAATCCAAAGCAGGCTCCAGCCATCAGCCTAGCGCTAGACGCGGGGCTCGAACCCATGAACCGTGAGATCATGACCTGAGCTGAAATCAAAACTCAGACACTTAACCGACTGGGCCATCCAGGTGTCCCTCTAAGAAAATCGTAATATCTATTCTCTGAGGGACAAATAATGGCTGAAACTTTCAGTGAGATAGTACCATATTCACATCAGTTATAACATCACATTATCAAGAAGATGCTGCTATAGGAAATGAAATACTTTTTACTGTATACGTGATTCTAAGATTCAGGAATAAACTAAGAGTGTTAGCAACTTAAGAGCCAAATATCTTGTTTATGCCCATAGAAGGCAGAAAATGGATTCTGCTGAGGGGGTTGAATATTCAACCAAGCGCCTCACAACCATTTCTCTCCTTTTCTCTCATTTTGCCTCATTCAGTTTTATGAAGTTCGCCCCACCCCACACCCCCGGAGCTCTGCCATCATTCACTGGTGAACCAGTACTGGGTAGTGGAGGAAAGACAGGGATTCGAATCAATGTACTGTTGTTTGATAGCTTTTTTGACCGTAGGCAAGTCACTTAATTCCTCTTAACTTTGGTTTCCTCATTTACAAAAGTAGGAAAACAATACCTCTGTCTTAGGGTGTTTGTGAAGATTAAGAACTACATCACACGAAGCAAGCAGTACAGGGCCTAGGACTTAAACATGTATAAATGATCATTATTCTTCCTGTGGGATCGTAGGTATACACTATGCTACAGGCAGGGTAGCCAGATTTAGCAAATAAAAATACAGGATATCCAGGTAAATTTGAATTTCAAGTAGATAAAAATAATTTTTCCATCTAAATACATCACAAATATTTCACAGAATATACTTATACTAAAATTGTGTATCTGAAATTCAAATTTAAGTGGGCATCCTGGCAAAATAGCTTCTCTTTTAAAAGGGAAACTTTTAAAATAAACTTAAAAGGAATAAAGTTGTGATTAAATTTGATTTTTCATCTGCTCATACTTGGTAGTATCCTAGCCTCCACGGTATTTTCTCTTCCAGGTAATGCTCAAGCATCTTATATTAGAGAAACAAACAGTGTTGGTATTTTGGAGAATGTCAACTTTCCCCCAAACTGAAATCTGTTGGATCAGTTACTCTCCGAAAGGAGGCATGGGTTTTAAAACTACTTACTGAATTCTATCTGTATTTAAATCTTTCTTGGGAAAGCCAGAAAACACTACATATGAAAGTCATACTGAGGACCACTAAAAATATACAGACTACAAATCTCTGACAGCCCTCAATATCTCTGAAACTATTTCAAATGTTCTCGTTTTCTTCGTGTGCACCATGTTTTCTTTGTGTGCACCAGGTAATTATTTTTCAGACTGTGCTTGTTATTAGCACAGAGACACACGTGATAATAAAGCAGATGATGGATTTTATATTTTATTCCAATCAGACTGTATATCTTAACCTCTTATCTAGACTAAATAGCCTGTTATCCTACCAGTATTTTAGCTAATTTGTAGTTAGATTTTTCAATGAGATAAAAAAAAATAGCTTTCCTAAGCGCAGGGGGTGGGAATGACTTTATGGTAATAGATTCTTCTATCTCTTTTCCATTTGCGGGAAATGTCATCCATTAACTCCTTGCTTCAATAAGCAACGTGAGGAAACGAGAGATGCCGGAATGTCTTTATCCATTTACTCCTTTAAAGCATTTGCAGGCTGTGTTTAAACTTCCAGGTAGATTATAATGCAATTATTCCAAAAATAATATATGTGCTACACTTATTTCCTCATTCATAATTTTTTTATTTGCCAATACAATGAAGCAGTGCTCCGTTTATTTTTCCTAAAAAAACGCACCTTCTGCCCAAACTCCTATTTCTTTTCAGGCTGGCGCCAACAGTCGCAGGGCACCGGACTCTTCAGCTCCATCTCGTGTAGAAAAACGTCGGTTGCACCCTCAGCTCAGACCAAGGGGTGTATCCACTACCGTGGAAAAGATGAAAAGCCGGGAAGTTTATTTAGGCATCACCACTAAACGAAGAAATGATTTCCTGTAAATCTTGTCTCAGAAAGAGCAGGTCTTAGAACTGACCGGAACCACAGGAATGCATATATATTGAGTTCCTTGATAAATTCAACTGACTCTGGAGAAAAGTATACTCCGTTTAATTAATACTGACGCATTTAGAGTGAAATTCCATCGAGCTGCGATTCCTGGTGAAATCCTTCAGAAGAGCCAAGTAAGGGCATTCTCTGAGCAGCAGGATGTACTACACTAGATGCCTGGCGGGAGCCTACAGCACACTTTAGTCACGTCATAGAGCCCAAAGGAGAACGCCTCGAGGCGACTTGGGAGGCCCTTCGGGGAGAGGGAGGTGTAGTCCCCTCCTCGGTGAAGACGACAGGAGTCGTTTCCGCGTTTTCGGCCCGCGCCGCCGCAGGCAAGGGAGCAGAGGCCGCCGGGCCCCAGTTGCCCACGGCATCTCCCCGGAGTTCTCCTCCGGAGAAACCTGCTGGTCAGGGACGCCCACCTTTTGCTTGTTATTATAAATGTGCTTATTAAGCCCAAGATTTTTAAGGTTGCCATGTGTGGTTTTTGCTTCCTCTGACCAGGGCAGAGGGAGCCGCGAGCGTCCCTGTGCCGGGCGGGGAGGCGCGGGGCGAGGGGGGCGGGGCGAGGCGGGGCCGGGGCCTAGGGCGGGGCGTCCTCCCCGAAACGGGCAACGCCGGGCCGCGGGCGGGAGGCGGCGGCGGCGGCGGCGGCGGCGGCGGCGCGGGCCGAGCGGCGCGCGGATTGGTTGCGGCGGGCGGAGACGTCAGGCTCCCGCGGCCCGAGCGGCCGCCGGGCTCGCGCGGCGCAGTAGGCTCGAGTGCGCACCGCAGCGCGGAGGTGTCCTCTGCCGTCCCGCTTTCCGCCGCCGTCGCCGGGCTGTGCCGCTTGAGCCGGGACGCGCCTCCGCGCTCCTCGCCGCCTCCACCCGCGCGGCCGCCGCTTCCCTCGCCGTAGGCACACACACCATGACGAAGAAAGAGAAGAAGTCCTTCAACCAGAGCCTAGCCGAGTGGAAGCTCTTCATCTACAACCCCACCACCGGAGAGTTCCTGGGGCGCACCGCCAAGAGCTGGGGTGAGCGGTCGGCGGTTGGGCGCCGGGGCCGGCAGCGGTCCGGGGGGCGCCGGGCGAGGCTGGGTGGGGTGGGGTGGGAAAGGCGGGAGGCGGCTCCTCGCGCTGGGGCCCCAAGAGCAGTCACAGCCTCCACCGCCCACAGCGGTTGTCGTCCCGGGCCGCCCGACTCTCGTACGGGCGGCGGCGGAGGAGGGGCAGCGCGGCCCCATTCATTTCTAGCGTGGCGGGCGGGCCGCCGCTCGCTCCCGAGGCAGCGGGGCCCGCGGGCAGCCCCGGCCGGGCCATGCCGGTTCCTTCCTCCCAGCCGGGAGCGGGGTGCACGTGCTGCTCCGGCCTCCCGCCCGGAGCGGCGCCGGAGGCTGGGGACCCCTGCCAGAGCCGAGCCCCGAGCGTGAGGCGCCTAGAGCCCGGGCCTCCTTTGTACGGAGCGTGCGGTCCGGGGGAGGCCCTGGCGGAGGCGGCCGGTGGCGCTGAGCGGTTCGGAGAAGCTAGACCCTGCCCCACGCCCGGGGAGAGGAAATTTCCACTCTCGCCGCGCTATCTTGTGACTCGTCCACGCTGCCACCCGGGTCGGAAGAGTGTGAGTGAGTGTTAAGTGTGTGGGTTGCATCAATGTGCCGCGGTTAGTTAATCACACAAGTACTTGGTACACGAAATTGCCCTTGAATTTGGACAGTGAAAAGACCATTAAAAAGGTTGGTTCCTGCCTAATTCCTTTTTAATTACAGACGTTTTCTTCCTTGCAGATAGGCTTCTTTTGGGGAAAGTAAATCCCAGGTGGAACAGTTTTTGTGCCTTCAAAACATGTGATGGTTGTGTATGTTAGTTTTTCTGTGTACGAGTTCTTTGTTTTAAAAGACATTTAAACCATCCACCAATGTAGTGCTGCTTTAGGGTGCCTCTTTTTTTTTTTTTCCCGAAAATTTATATTAATGTCTGAATAACGACTAGTGGTGTTTTTTTGTGTGTGTTTTGTTTTTGTTTTTTGTTACTTTTGCCTTTTGAAAAACATTTTAGTAGGTCTTGTCCTTTTTTTCCTGAGTGAGAAAAAATTTCTAGAGTTGAGACCTATTTGGGCACGACATTTTTAAGAGAAACACGGAGAGTATATTAGCTATGACTCAGAAAATAAACTGTTGCTATTGACTGAAATTGGCTCCTACAGAGTGGAAAAGAGGCTTAAGGTCCTATCACAAGCTGAAAGGGGCCTTGGAGGTTTTTTTTTAGCCCAACCCCCAGTTTAGAGATGAGAAAAATGAGATCTAGAGAGGTTGTGATTTTGCTTTGTGTAAAATTACATATTCCACAGAGCCAAGAAAAGAACCCAGTTGTCCTTTAATCCTAGTCCAGCAGTTTTATTATTTTACAGATGCCTTGCCTAACTAACACTCAAGATTTTTATTTAGATAGCTGTCTTTTGGGAACCCACTAATGTGAAGAGGAAATAAATCTTGCATCCGGAGTTAAATGGGGGGAGAGTGTTGAACAATTATTACTGATTCTAGAATGTGCTACCATTTTGCTGAAGGAATTTTTGAGTGGTGGAGAGGGATTAATTTTTGTAGACTACCTCCCTCAGCGCTTTCTCACTTCCAGTAATAAGTACCTTCATTTTATGTTAGAATGACATTTCCGAATGCAGATAGTGCTTCTTACCCAGTGGTTTCTCACTTCCATTAATAAGTACCTTCATTTTATGTTAGAATGACATTTCCGAATGCAGATAGTGCTTCTTATCTTTGTATTTACATGATGTTGAAATTGAGATTTTATTGGGTATATGCATTTAAGTAAATAATATGCATAAATCATCAAAGTGTAAAGACATTATATAAGAGCTATAGTACTACAGGTAGTCAGGATTTGTTTTAAAAGGATTAAGGGAAGACTTTATTCAAAATTGAAAATAAATGTAATTCTTAACAAATAGTACATTTCTTCGTATATTGGAGTAATAGTAAACCACGGCAAAATAGCATAAACTTATCCCATAGCATAATCCATAAACTTATCCCAACATAAGGGCATCTTTCCAAGGATATATGTAGATATGGTGTGTAGAGGCTGAAGTCCACAGTCCACTCTCCAGGCCGTGTACCCTTGAGCGTGGGGAGTCTGCCTGTGAAAGGGGTATCTTGTTCTAATGCTCAGAAAGGCAGTGGAGGGGCTAGCTGTCTGATCTCATCACCACAGACATGTCCACTATTAATATTTTGGTATATATCTGGGCAGACTTAAATGGGTATGATGTTAATTTTTTTTTTTTTTTTAACGAAAAGAGATCCTACAGTAAGTGTTGCTCTATAGTGTTTGGAGTATACTGTGGGCCCCTTCCCATGTTATTGAAGATCGGTATCATCATTTTTAATAGCTCACTAATGTTCTATTGTATAGTTCTATGTAACTACCATGATTTTTTAAAACAATCATGTTAACATGTATATCTTTTTTATTTAATTTTTTTTAACTTTTTTTTAAACATTTTTATTTTATTTTTGAGAGACATAGAGACAGCGTGAGCAAGGGAAGAGCAGAGAGAGAGGGAGACACAGAATCTGAAGCAGGCTTCAGGCTCTGAGCCGTCAGCACAGAGCCCGACGCGGGGCTCGAACTCACAGACTGTGAGATCATGACCTGAGCCGAAGTCGGCCACATAACCAACTGAGCCACCCAGGCACCCCTTAACATGTATATCTTATGTATGCATAGGAGATACCCAGGGAAATATGAGTAACTGCTGATAATTTTTAACTAGTACTTTATTGAATGTACTGGTCTCTTCTCCCTCCATTCCCTCCAGCCTTGCATGTACATTTTTGCAAATTTATTTTTTGAGATATGTTTCTACTAGTGCAATTTCTAGGTTGTGTTTAATATGTGTACCCTTTATGTTTTGGAAATAGGTTACTTTTTTTTTTTTTTTTAAGAAACTCATTTGCAATTTTTTTTCTAGTTGCTTTTGAATTTAAATGTAGGTGTAGGGGGGAGGTGGTTACTTTTTTTTGTTGTTTTTTGGTAGACTTTGGTGAAGTTGCAGTGTCTGCTGGTGTATAGAAAAAAGCCTTCTCTACCTCAAAGATTTTATAAAGACTTTCATTTAAGATGTTTCCTAGTTTTATTTTTTACATTCAAGTCTTTAGTACATTTGTCCGTTTAATTTGAGGTTCCTCTTCAGTGCATGCGATATATTAAAGGGACTCATTTAAAGAGCAATTTTGCCATTTATACTTGGGATAGAGAAAATACTGTAGGTTATACCATATTGTCTTGCTTTATAGTATTTTATTTATTTTTGAGACAGACACAGCGTGAGTGGGGGAGAGGCAGAGGACCGGGGAGAGAGAATCTCAAGCAGGCTCTACACTGTCAGCACAGAGCTGGATGTGGGGATCCAACTTACAAAACTGAGATCATGACCTGAACCAAAACTAAGAGTCGGACACTTAACCAGCTGAGCTACCCATAGCGCCCACATTGTCTCATTTTAAATGGCCATATAAAAGATTTTTTATAAGATTTTTTTTTTAAGTGATCTCCACACCCAATGTGGGGCTCAAACCCATGACTCTAAGATCAAGAATTATATATGCTGTAACGACTGAGCCAGCCAGGTGCCCCTATATAAAAGATTTCGAGTTGCTTCTTGTATGTTTGGCAGTTTCAAAATTCTTACATACATAAAATCATCTCATTTGATTTTCACAACAACCTTCTAAAATAAAGCACACAGTGTAGGTGATCAGAGTATACCTAGAGTTGGTTTCTTAAGCTGAACAGTAATGACACATCAGGAATAAGTAATAGCCATCTATGAAAATAGGACAAAGAACATTGAGCATCTTGTGGCTTATGTTGCAAATATTAAAACTAAACGCATTATACAATTAGAGTGAAAGATAGCTTAGAAATCATTTATTATTTAAACTGTAAGTAAGGGACCATGTGTTGCAATGAACATTTTTAAGAATAATGAAATAGAATAGTAAAAATACCAGTTTATTCTTAAGAAACGTGTTCCATGAAACTTTATATATATAGACGCTTTGATGTAAAATGTATTTCTTACTGTGGCTCACAGTCAAAAGAGCTCGAAAGCCACTAATGCAGCCCTGTATCCTCATTTCATAGGTGAGAAAATTGAACTCGAAGATCTGACTTGTCAAAATTTACTCCACAATAGAATCTTTGGCCTTTAGACTACCTCCAAAGCCAGAGGTTTTTCTTTTTGTATGTTTTGTTTTAACTATCCTATGACTTGATGTCATTTCATGACATCTGCTGTGAGCTGCTTTGGAGTTCATTATCTGAAGGCTGTCAGTAGATGCTCGGTATTAATATTTACTAAAAACTTCAATGACTGATTTCCAAGCATAGTCAGGATTCTGGGCTAAAACTATTAACATCTACATTTTGTCGATGTACCTTTTCTTTTATTATAGATCCACGAAGTGCCATTTTCTCAGTCACCTGCTCCCATTCTGGCTCATGCCTCAGTAAATGCTCTGCTTTGGAGATTAGCCTCCATCCCATCTTGGGTGTCCTGACTGTAGGGGAGAAGGCAAGTGTGTTTATTTTCCCAGTATCACATGGTTTTGTAAGATGTTGTTCTTTGTCCTGTGGAGTGTGACATATTAAAGAAACTTTACAAAAATGTGCACTGTTGGGAAAGTAACAGGACTTGCCTTACCCTGTGTGCAGGCTATAAATGAAGGAGGTCAGTGGTGGGTGTGGCATCGGCAGCAACAGAGGCCTAATGAGCCATCACCCAGCAGGAGGCAGCACTTCCTGGACTGGTAGTGGAAGGGAGGGGACGGGGTAAGTGTGTGTGTGACGTTCTCGATGTTGTAATTACAGTAGTATGTGCTTTACTGTTGTTAAAGAGCAGCCTTCCTCTACCCTCAAAATTTGATTCTTTGAAATTGACTTTTGAATTTATATCTGTATAAATTAATTATATTAAAAGAAGTTTAAAAACCTTCCTATCTTTAGTAACAATATTTCCATGATGTGTCATGTTTAAGGACCAATTGTGTAATGGAAAAAGAAACCTTTAACACTGAAAGATAAATTTATTATTCTCTAATTATGCATTCATTTTGAAGTAAAATCATCCGTAATCTTTAACCACTTAGAATAACCACTATTAATGTTTTAGTAGTCTGTTTCTTTTTGGTAAATAATTTTTTTAATGCATAAATAAAAATTTATACAGTTAGATACCTAGTTTTATCACTTAATGTTTAAGGAGGATGGTTTTTATTCCTCTGCCACCTTAAGTGTTGATTTGTTGGAGGGGGGGTAACCTTGGTCCACTCCGTCACCTCTGTGAGAACTGTCCACACTTCCTCCTAGGATTTATGCCTTTAGTTATTATCTCTATCTTGAGACTCCCAAATCTACATCTCTAGTTGGTATGGCTTTTTTATATTAATATAACCAACTGCCCGTCGGAAATCTTCAGTTGGATGTTTCATAGCACTATGGAGTGTTTATCATGTGAATCTCCACTGTCCTCAGGGGCTCCTTAGTATGACATCCTCTTTATAATCTCACCGACTTACTTCTCTCTCTACCAGTCTCGACCCCTTCTGGGTCTGTTGCCCAGCTTCTGTGTCTCTTTTTACTTCACGTTGGCCTGGGTACTCAGATGTCCGCTTTGATAGCCTGATTTCTGGTAAATATCTTTGAATGCCTCTTTGCCTTAAGACTACATCAAGTGTCTGTGTATCCCACAATATTTTTTTCTATTATAGCATTTATGACTTTATGTAGTAGTGTTGTTGCTTGTTTACTAGACTGTACTTTCTTATTTACTCATCTTTGATTCCCTAACACTGAGCCTTTTGCCTAGCACTTAGTAGGAAGATAATAAAAGTTGAATGAGTGAGTTCTATTATGAAATGTTCCCATGTAATTAGTCTTTTGCAACATTTAAAAAAATGTTTTGGTACTTGGTATATCATAGTATAACGATTCCCCTGTGTTTGGACATCCCACTGCTGCCCCCCCCTTTTTTTTTTTTTTGTTTAAACGTAGGCTTCGTGCCCAGTGTGGGGCCTGAACCCATGACCCTGAGATTAAGACCTGAGCCAAGATCAAGAGTTGAATGCCCAACTGATTGAGCCAGCAAGGTGCCCCTCCCACCTCCCTTTTTTAATAGCATTGTGAGTTTTCAAAGAAGTTCAGTGTTCAGACGAAGCATCCACTTAACTTTCCTGAAGATTCAGCTGAGTTTGTGATGTGCCCGAATGGTGCATCTGATTAGGATAACAGAAACAAGGTGATTATCCATCCAGGTTTCCTGCTTCCTGCTTTTTATTGCTCTATTGAGCTTCTTACACTGCTCTTAGGAGACCTGCATAAAGGTGTGGTTGGTTGGTTGGTTTTTGTTTTTTTTTTTTTAACTTTTCTCAGATTTAATGGGCATTTATTTAACAGTATCATCCTCCGCCCTGCAGTGTGTTTTACGAATCATGTTTCTGAAAATAATCCTCTAATTTAGCAGCTTCCCACATACCTGTTTAATTGTTACTGATTGTTTGTGGACTGGCTCTTATTTGTGACTTCTTAGTATTTTGCTGATGCCATAGTAAGGTACGACAGACCCTCTTCCAAGGCATAAAGTACTTTCCTTTACCAAAAAAAAAAAAAAGTTTTTTTAAATTTGTTTATTTTGAGAGAGAGCACAAATGGAGGAAGGGCAGAGGGAGGGAGAATCCCAAGCAGGCTCTGGGCTGCCAGCGCTGAGCCTAATGTGGGGCTCAAATCCACGAAACCGCAAGATCATGACCCGGGCAAGAGTGTAACGCTTAACTGGCCCAGCCACCCCGGTACTTTTCTCTTGGTGGATTCTGGCTCATGAATAGTGGCCCTTCGTGTGCCCTTACCACCCTCCTCCCCCAGTATATCTCTTAATCATTTCTTTCCTGATTCTTTCCTGTCTCTTCTTCCTTATCTTGATTCCTAAATGTGTATTTCTCAGGTGCTGTCTTTGGCCTTGTTTTCTCTTCATCTTCTTCCGTGGCAATCTCCTAAGACAACTGCAAAGATCACTCACACATTTTGCTTGTTGGTTAACATCTTCAGATTCAGCTGCATCCTTCATGTCCCATAAACCTTGAGAGAGAGAGGCTTAGATGTCTTGACTAACTCTATAACTAAACTACCTTATGTATCACCTTACAAACAGCTTTTTTCTCCTTCCTCTACTGAAGTTCTGAGTTTCTCCTATATTTGCAATTTTTGAAAACAAGTTCACTATCTTTTTTGTCATTTGGGCTCTAAACCTGGCCAAGTCATACCAGTTCTGTAATCTCTCTTAAGTCCGTTCCTCATTGCCAGGACCGCCACTAATTCAGGAATTAATTTACTCTCTCTCCCGTATTCCTCTCCCATCCCCATGTCTTATGAAAACTCACATTCAGAGGGAGTGCAGGGTGCTCAGTTTTCATAGTTTCATAAGACTAACCACCTGTTTCAAACTTCACAGTCCTGGACACTCGCATCAACCCAGTCTCCACTCTGTCAGGGTCGGTAGTGCCTTGTCTTATAAATTCTCTCATGAAGGGGCACCTGGGTAGCTCAGTCTGTTAAGCCTCTGGCTCTTGTAATTTCAGCTCAGGTCATGATCTCGTGGTGGGATCAAGCCCCACATGGGGATTCTCACTCTTTATCCCTGTCTGTCTGTGTCTCTCTCTCTCAAAATCAGTAAACATTTAAAAAAATTAGTAAAACTTAAAGCACCCGGTGAAGAGCTTTTGTAACTTTTCCAGAGTTGTTCCGAGTTCAAACAGACCATTGGCTTTCCGGCTTTTTTCACCCGCTGCTTAAAACAAAACAAAACAAAACAAAACAAAAAACTGTAATGTTATTGACTTTGTGGAAGGTGAGCTCTTAACTCCTCATGCATCCCCAGAAAAATACAAGGGATCAGATGGAATCATTGTGACCTAAACCAGTGCAACTTCACTGCTGTCAGGTTATTGGTAAGGTTACAGCTTTGATCATGCCAATTCCCATACCCTAAAACTGTGTTTGGATCCCCACTGTTTTCAGAAGGTTTAAATAATTTCCAGACAGCCCGGCATTCTGGGCTTATTACATACTGGCTTAGAACTAAGTTTCCAACCTTATAACCTGTCATTTCCCACCGTACTTGCCATATACCACATGTCAGAGCCAAAATGGGTGTATCTGAGAGCCCCTGGTTTGGAATGCTCTGCCCATTCCCTCCCCCTTGCCTTTCATCTCTGCATCGTAAATTCTTTCCTACTTCACATATCTAGCTTGAATGTCAGCTGTCAAAAGCTTTCTCTGATGTGCCTAGGTAAAAATAATACCACATTTATCTACTGTAACACCTAAAACTTTGTATCCTGGATTCTAGTTGTTTATGTACATTACTCTTAACAACTAGATGTTCTCACAGATCAAGATTTCATTTGCATATCCCTATAGTATCTAGCACATAGTAAGCATTTAACCTTTTTTTTGATGCACAAATTGTCATTTAATCAGTTTCATCTTGTGATTCACCTATTCTTTGGGCTAAAGTTGAAAGTGTTATTGTTGGGTTAGTATAGCTACACACTGTGAAAGTCTTATTTGTGGAAATAATTGTACACAAAACATAATTTTCCGTAACTTACCATGATTCTGCCCCACTAAACTCATTCATTTTGAAGTTTCCAGATAGGGCACCATAATAAAAGTGAGCCTCTGGGCATATATATTTTTTTTACTTCATGAACCTTGGAAGTATATCAATATTCTGAGATGACCAAACTAAGACTCAGAATATAGACCTAATTTTTAGTTCTACACATCCAGCTAAGCTTAGACAATTCATTTAAAATCTCTTGGTTTTAGCTTCTTCTACAGGAGAAAAGTCGAATGAGATAGTTTCAAATGTCACTTTGAAATGAAAAAAAAAAAAAGTGTATATAAACGCTTTAGAACAAGAGGTGGCCAACTTTTCCTTTAAGGGACCAGGTAATACTTTAGGCTTTGCCAACCCACCGGTATCTGTTGCAGCTACTCAACTCTACTTTTATAGCTTGAAAGTGGCTATAGACAATATGTAAACTAATGGACCTAGCTATGTTTCAGTATTTGATTTACAAAAACAGGGAGCACCTGTGGTTTGCTGACCTCTTTAGAAGTTAGTGTAGGCTAACTCAAGAAGTCTGGACTAGTGTTAAATGAGATGTAGACTCTTGGCTTTGTTCTTTTTATATAATGAAAGTAACACTATTGTTTGAATTTTTACAATACAGATGTGAATAATCAGTAAGTCCACTGTCGTCTTCAGCTTCTTTTCCTGGGTAAACACTGTTAACAGCAATGATTTTTAAAATGTAATACATGGTATATCCACTTTGGATAAAGGTCTGGTAGGTTTTTTTTTCTTTTTTCTTTTTCTTTTTTTTTTTAAGTAAATACACATCTACCCCATGACCCAGCAGTTCTACTCCTAGGTGTTTACCCAAGAGAAATGAAAACATAAGTTCACAAAAATACTTGTACAAGAATATTCCTAGTAGCTCCAAACTGGAAACACCCCAGGCATCCATCAGCAGGAGAACAGGTAAACAAACTGGGTATGTCCAAACAGCAGAATGCTACCCAACAATAAAAAGGAAGGAGCTATGGATACACAAAACATGGATGAATTTCACAATTAGGCAGAGCAGGAAAGAAGCTTTGCCTAAGAGAATACATATTATATAATTTCATTTATATGAATTCTAAAACCAGCAACACTTACCAATGCTGGAAAAAAGCCCAGAATGGTGTTTGCCTCTAAGGTGGTGGTCGTGGGGATTGGGAAAGGGCACTCGAGAAGTCGACAGGGTGGTGGTAGTGTTCTGTATCTTACTAGGGGCTTGGATCATAACAAAAAGCAGTATTAAACCCTTTTTTTTTAAGGTTTTAAAATTTAGTTAACATACAGCATATTAGTTTTAGGTGTACAATATAGCGATTTGTTACTTCCATACAACACCAAGTGCTCCTCACAAGTGCCCTCCTTAATCCCCACTGCTTATTTTACTAATCCCTCTACCCACCTCCCTTCTGGTAACCATCAGTTTGGTTTAACTCTTACCTATAGTTAAGAGTCTGTTTCTTGGTTTGTCTCTCTCTTTTTTTCCTTTGTTCATCTGTTTTGTTTCTTAAATTCCACATAAGAGTAAGATCATACGGTATTTGTCTTTCTCTGACTTACTTAGCATTATATTCATTAGCTCCATCCACGTTGTTGGAAATAGCAAGATTTCATTTTTATGGCTGAGTAATATTCCATTGTGTGTATGTATGTATGTATATGTGTGTGTGTATGTTTGTGTGAATTGGATTATTTGTGATTATATAACAAACTGGATTATTTGTTCATTGGTTGTGATGGTCAAAACCTAATGGCACATTAGAGACTTGTGTATTTCATTAAGTGTAATTTTTCCCCTCAGTTTTAGTTAATATGCATAACGAAGCATTTAGGAGTAAAGTGTACATACTCATATCTGGAACATGAAATGCATTTGAAAAATAAATGGTGAATAGATATGAGATATAACAGAATGTTAACTGTAGAATCTAGGTGGGTTTCTAGATGTTCATTGACATTTGACCTTTCTGTGTATATATAAACAATACTAATGAATATTAGAGAAAAAAGAATACATGACTAAATGTATGTTTCTCCTGGCTGCCTTGTACCAGTTGTGGAGTCTTTGCTATAGAGAATGATTAATGATTGTTTATCAGTTTTCCTACTAGTCCTGTTTCAGTGCATTTAGATATATGTATATGTATATACTTAACTGTGTATGTGGGTGTATATGGAATATGTAGGAATAAGTAATTTTCCACTTTTACATGAGTAATAGGAAAAACGTGTGTTTTTAAACTTGTTTTCTCCCCTCCCCTGGCACTTAATGTGATTTGATTGTGTTTCCGTGTCAGAAACTATTTCATTTCTTTGAATCGTTGTATAATCCATAGCATAGAGATATATATCCAAGATACATACTTTTTGTTACGAATATTGAGATTGTTTCCAATATTTCTTTAAAAATTGCTGCTCTGCAGCAATTCGAGAGAGCACGAGTGTGGGAGAGGGGCAGAGGGAGAAAGTAAGAGAGCATCTTAGGTAGACTCCATGCTGAGCCTGGTGTGGGGCTTGATCCTGCAACGCTGGGATTGTGACCTGAGCCGAAATGGAGTTGGACACTCAACCAACTGAGCCACCCAGGTGTCCCAGTATATGCTTATTTTTATATTAACATTTACTGTCCTCTAATTTATACACCAGCAGTAGATAAATGGACTGGTTTCCCTTCAGCTTTCTAAGCACTGGATATTATCACTTTAAAATTTTTTGCTAGTTTGATGGGAAGCTAACTTCTGGTTGGCTTGTTTGCAATCTCTCTGATAACTGCACCTGAGCATATTTTTGTTTTTTGTTTTTTTTATAGCCCCTCATCTCTTTGCTCCCTTTTGTCTAATGAATGAATGAATTAATTTTGATGCAGAGACAGAGAGACAGGGAGAGAGAATCATAAGCAGGCTCCCAGCTGCCAGCCCAGAGCTCAGTGCAGGGCTTGAACTCAGGAAACTGTGAGATCATGACCTGAGCCGAAACCAAGAGTCAGACACTTAATCAACTGAGCCACCTAGGCCCCTCTCTTAATTCGTTTATTTAAAAATACTTATTTTGCATTAACATTATCACAGATTTAATAGCTTTTTAAAAATCTATTTACTTAAGTTTATTTATTCACTTTGAGAGAGAGCACCCATGCAAGTTGGGGAGGGGCAGAGGGAGAGAGAATCCCCAGCAGGCTCTGCAGTATCAGCACAAAGCCTGGTGTGGGGCTTAAACTCACAAACTACAAGATCATGACCTGAGCTGAAGTCAGTCGTTTAACTAACTGAGCCACTCAGGTGCCCCGGAAATTTAACGGTCTTTTAATGGGCTCTTCCTAATCACTTAACCCAAAATATGTTGAATAATCCATCATTTCCTAACTGACCTGAATTGTCAACTTTCTTACATGCAAAACTTCGTCTTAAGGATATTTTCTTGAATTTTGTTGATCTGTATCTCTGTTCCTGTGTCCTTATCACACTATAGTATGTAAGCTCTGTGTGAGTGTTTATAAAGTAAAATACATGTTTGAGGGGTGCCTGGGTGGCTCAGTCAGTTGAGCCTCAGACTCTTCATTCTTGAGATTTTCTCACTTTCTGTCCCTCTGCACCTCTCCTCGTGCACATGCGTTCTCTCTCTCTCAAATAAAAAATAAAATAAAGTACATGTGTGACATTTGTGTGGATACCGACTGTCTAGTTTTTGTATCACACAGGCTGGCCTTAAGGTTGGAGCACCTAAATGGCTCAGTTGGTTAAGTATCCGACTCTTGATTTCATCTCTGGTCTGAACTCAGGGTTGTGAGTTCAAGCACTATGTTGGGCTTCATGCTGGGCATGAAGCCTAGTTTAGAAAAGAACAACAACAAAAAACTCCTAGATAATTTACAGAGCATACTAAAAATACAGTTTATCTGTAGAAAGTCTATTCTCTGAAAATTGGGAGAACCAATTAAAGCCATTTGGACATAGTATGTGTTTTAGGGGTAGAGCTCTGTTTTTTGTAAAAACTTCTGATTTGGAAATGTTTATTTCCTAAAAAAAATTATACTTCATTTATTCTCAGGTTTGCTAATTAAAACTGGTTTTACTGATCAAGTTAAGTATTTTCACATTTCTATTATTTTCATCTTCATTCTTCCCTTTCCTTGAATTTATTTTAGTCCCGAATTAAAAACCTGGCTTTTGTTTTTAGTTTGTTAATCTTGTGTTTTAGTGAATGAATGTAAGGATTTTTGTTTGCTTTCTGCTGACTATATTATTGTTTTGAATTTTGAATATTTCAGGTTTCATTTTCTTCTTTTTAAAATTTTTTTAATGTTTTATTTATTTTTGAAAGAGAGAGAGAGAGCTAGCAGGGGAAGGGCAGAGAAAGAGGCAGACACAGAATCCAAAGCAGGCTCCAGGCTCTGAGCTGTCAGCACAGAGCCTGACACAGGGCTCCAACTGGTGAACCATAAGATCATGACTTGAGCCGTAGTTGAACGCTTAACCGACTGAGCCACCCAGGCACCTCCCCCTCCCCCCCTTTTTTTTTTATATATTTATTCATCTTTGAGAGATGGAGAGAGACAGAGTATGAATGGAGAAGAGGCAGAGAGGGAGACACAGAACCCGAAGCAGGCTCCAGGCTCTGAGCTGTCAGCCCAGAGCCCAATGCAAGGCTTGAACCCATGGACCATGATATCATGACGTGAGCTCAAGTCAGATGCTTAACTGACTGAGCCACCCAGGCACTCCAGGTTTCATTGTTTTTTAATCCAAGGACTAAATAGAAATCCATTTTCTAATTTTTTTTAATTTCTAATATATTTACTTAAATTTTAAAGAATGTGGCCTTGATTTTTTTAAGTTTATAAATTTGGGTTTTTTGTGTTTTGTAACTTAAGTCATGGTCCCTTTAGGGACAGTGTTGCAAGTTTGTAAAGGGTATATTTTCTGGTGACTACAAAAGTTCTACATGTATTAGGTAACTGTTAGTTGTGTTTTTAAAATAGTTACTGTCCTTTTGTTCTTATTTCATCTGTGGATTTTTGGAAGAGCTATGTTAAAATCTCTGTATAGGATTGTTGTAATTTTGTAATTTTGCTTTTGAATTACATATTTTAAGTGACTTAGCATCACAAAGGTTCCTGGTTGTTCTGCTGTATCTTCTTGATGTGTTTGTATTTTTGTTAATAAGAAACATGTTCATCCTGTTAATGCTTTCTGACTTGAATTCTAGTTTGCTTAGAGTAATAATGTTACATCTAGATTTCTTTTTGTAAGGCAACACCTACTTTGTTTTCAACCATTATGTGGTATAATTTTAGGTTTTCTTCCATAGTAGTATTTAGTGGATTTTTTTAACCCACTTTAAGAATGTCTTTTTATTATTTCACTATTAATTTTTTTGCCATATTATTTTTGGGATTTAAAAGTGTTATTAAATTTAAGCAAATTAAAATTTTTATTTTGCTTATTATTTATATTTATACGAAATATTAATGAATATAGTGACGAAAGGGGAACATTGCTCGCCTGGCCAATGATGTATGGATTGCAGAGGGGCACAGGACTTTTTGGTAGTGATAGAAATGTTCTGTATCTTTAGTGTAGTGGTTTCACAGATGACACAACTGTCAAAACTCATTGGGATTGCGCAGTTAAAATTAATAAAAGTTATTCTATCTAAATTATTCTCAGACCTGATAAGGAAAAGAAATTAAAATCAACACATGTTGCCAGTAAGTCTTATTGGTTGCTTTGCTCACCATTGCTTTATATATTCTTCCTCTTAGATTTTTAAAGAAAACTTTAAAAATGGAAATACACAATTATATTAACTTATATTGGAATTTAGTCTATGATCTTTGTCCTCTTTTTTTGAAGTCAGATATTATATAAATTGTTTTTCAAAAAAGAAAAGAATTAAGACAGTGTAGCTAAAACTTAAATCCTTCTTGACCACATCCCCAGTCCCAATCCTGAGCCCTTCTTCCCTTCTTCGCCACTGTTTATGAATATGATTTGTAAGTCTCCTGTCCATTAACAAAGACTCTATTTTAAGTATATTTATAGAAATATAACTCTTTTGAGTGTTTTAAATTTAAGCATGTGGTATATATCATTCTAAGGTTACTTTTTTCCACTTGGAGTTTTTGAAATCTGTTTCATTCCTTTTTTAACAACTGTTTATAGTTCTTCATCATGTATTATGTTTTATTTCTTAGCTTTGTTTGCGGACACTTACATTGTTAGCAATTTTTTTGCTATTGCTCTTCAGTTTTTTTGTGTTGCATAACCAATTCTTACAGTTAGAATTTGAGGTTAGTAAATTGTCTCTGAGTCTTCGTATGTCTGGAGATGTCCTGTTGTTCAAAATTTAGCTGGTTGATCTTGTAGTTTACGATCATTCTTCCTCAGTTTGGAATATATTTCATTTTTGGCCAAGAAGATACCTGTCAGTTGCAGTTCTCTGCCTTAGGTAGAGCCTGTTTTATTTTTTAGAAGCATTAAGAAATTTTCTTTTTGGTATTGTGAAATTTTACCTGTGTCTAGGTATTGGAGTTTTCCTGTATTTTTCAGTCTTTCCCAAACTAGACTCAAAATTTGTTACTTCTTTGAGCATTCTTTCCCTTCTTCTCTTTTCTGATGGAATTCCTATTAGATTTGTTCTAATGGTTCTGTCCCCCATATCTCAACAATTTCCATACATTCCCTCCCTCTTTTTGCCTTGTGTTGTAGAAAATCTTGGCTTAATTGTTTAGCTCACTGAATTTTTCCTTAGCTGGCCAATTGACTAGGTTAGTCTTTCTCTTGTTTTTGTTATTTATTTATTTATTTAGGAAATAATTTTTGTTAAGTTTTTATTTTGAGAGGGAGAGAACGAGTGTAATTGCAAGTGGGATAGAGGCAGAGAGAAAGAGATTCCCAAGTAGGCTCCACACTGTCAGCGCAGAGCCTGATGCAGGGCTGGAACCCATGAACTGTGAGATCATGACCCGAGCCAAAACAGAGTCGGACACTTAACCGAGCCACCCAGGTGCCCCTCCTGTTTTTGTTTTTTAAACAGCTTTATTGAAGTATAATTGACGTAAGCCGCACATGTTTAAAGTGTGCAACTTGATTTTTGACATATATGTGTATACAATATTGTAGTTGTGAAACTGTGACTAATCAAGATAATGACCGTAATTACTACCCCCAAAATTTCCTCTTGCCCCTTTGTAACTGATCCTTTCTCCCTACCTCCCAAGTCTCCAGGCAAAAATAGATCTGCTTTTGACACTTTAGATTAGTTTGTATTTTCTGAAATTTTAACAACATGGAATGTAGTTTATATTTGTGGGCAAGGAGGGGATACCTTCTTCATTTAACATAATTATTTTGAGAAATAGTTCAAGGATAGTATTCTATTGTATGGATATGCCAGAATTTGCTTATTAATTTATATGTTCATGTGCCTATGGATTGTTTGTGCTTTTTAGTAATTATAAATAAAGCATCTGTGAATATCTATATACCTTATTTTCATAACATGTGCTGCTTATTTTTCCTGGTTAAATATCTAGGAATTAGCTGGATCATATAGATGTGTGTTGCTAACTTCAAGAAATTGTCAAACTGTTTTTCTAAAATAGGGCTTTTTTTCCTTGTATATTCCTACTAGCAGTGTGTGAGAGTTCAGGTGCTCCACTCCTGAGCCCCCACTTGGTGTTGTCAGTCTTTAAGTTTTCCAGCCCTTTGGTGGGCATGCCAGTGGCAGCTAGCTGGGGTTTTGATTTGCCCTTCTCTGATGACTAGTGATACCGAGCACCTTTTCATGAGCTTATTTTTTTGCAATCCTTACATCTTTGATGAAATTTTGTTTCAAGCCTTTTGTTGAAAGGTTTGAAACAAAATTTCAAAAATTTTTTTAAAAATTTGTTTTGTTGTAAGAGTTCTTTGCATATTCTAGGGGCAAGTAAGACCTTTGTTGATTACATGTTTTGTAAAAATTTTCTCCCAGTCTCTGGTTTGCTTTTTTATTTTCTTAGGTGTCTAGATTTTTCTTTAGAGTTTAACTCTTCTCCAGGTCAGCTTATCTAATGAGCTTTTTATTTTAATAATCAGAATATGAAATATGAATTTTAAAAATTGTCCTTTCACCTTCTGTTCTATATTTTAAATTCACTGTTTCTTTCCCCTTTGTTTTATATGCGCCCATTTCTTCTGGGTATTACTTTTCTTTGTCGAGCTTGGTATTTATCAGGTTAGCTTTTTCTGAAATCTTTGGTACTTATTGGGTCTGTACTCCTCTTTGTATTTAGACTTTCCTGTCACAAGAATCGGACCTGTAGGTAGTATATGTTAGCTAAGAACTGATCTAGGTATGGGACCTTTCTACTCTGTTAGGTTTTCACCAGTCTTTCCAGGACATTGCCAGGTTTTTCAGCCCAAGCATCCATACTCCCTGGATAATAATCCCACTTAAGAGTAGATGTTACTTCTCTTAGCAGTTGCTTGACACCAGGAGCAAGTGTATATTGGGGGTAGGAGCCAAGTTGCACCCAATCTGGGTGCTCCTGCTGTGGAGTCTGCTATTCCTCTGGTCTTTGACCCAGAGCTCCCTCCTCTTCTCCATCTTTGGTGAGCCAGCTCACTTATTTCTGGGAGGCCTTCTCTGATGAAATCCCTTCCTTTCCTCACCCTGCTAGAGACAGTTCATTCTTTCTTTCTTCTCTCTCTCTCTCTTTTTTTTTTCTTCTTCTCTAGCACTTGATGTCTATAATTTTTTGTTTATAGATCTGTCACTTGTGATAACTGAATGCTTGGAGAGAAGGAACAGATCTTATTCTTCCCTGCTTGGGATTCTCTCTCCCCTTCTCTCTGCCCCTCCTCCACTCATGCGCACGCGCTCTCTCTCTCTCACTCTCTCTGAAATATAAATAAAAATTAAGGGGGCCTGGTGGCTCAGTCGGTTGAGCGTCCGACTTCGGCTCAGGTCATGATCTCACGGTCTGTGGGTTCAAGCCCTGCGTCGGGCGCTGTGCTGACGGCTCAGAGCCTGGAGCCTCCTTCGGATTCTGTGTCTCCCTCTCTCTCTGCCCTTCCCCCTGATCATGCACTGTCTCTCTGTCAAAAATAAATAAACATTAAAAAAATTTTTTTTAATAAAAATTAAGAGAAAAAAATTTTTTTTTAATTTTTAATGTTTTTATTTATTTTTGAGAGACATAGAGACAGAGTGTGAGCAGGGGAAGGGCAGAGAGAGAGGGAGACAAAGAATCCGAAGGAGGCTCCAGGCTCTGAGCCGTCAGCACAGAGCCCGACGCGGGGCTCGAACTCAGACTGTGAGATCATGACCTGAGCCGAAGTCGGACGCTCAACCAACTGAGCCACCCAGGCGCCCCAAGAAAAATTTTTTAATAAAAATAAAATCTTAACAACTTGGGGCCCCCAGGGAGAGCAGGCCAGATAAAGGTACCACATGGAGAGGTACTGCTCTGAATGTTTTTCTTATGCTAGGTTAATCTTCGGCAGGTCATTTCATCTTATTTAGTTATTTAATGCTACCATAATTTTAATAAATTATAAAATGAGTGTAAGCGTATATATACTTTTTTATTATAAAGCTAGTATATGCTCATTAGTTTAAGAAAACTTTTTCAATGGGGAACAAATGATTTTTTTAAGATTTTTAAGTTATCTCTACACTCAGTGCGGGGCTCAAATTTACAACCTTGAGATCAAGAGTCACGTGCTTCACCTGAGCCAGCCAGGCACCCTGGAACAAATGATTTTTTAAACAGGTGGTACTGGGAAAACTGGGTATCCACATGCTAAACAATGAAGTTGAACCCTTTTGTCATACCTTATACAAAAATGAACTGAAAATAGATCAAAGACCCAAACTTAAAAGCTAAAAATTCTTAGAAGAAAACATAGAAGCATGTATTCATACTTTGATCAGGCAGTGGTATCTTCAATATGACACCAAAAACATAAACAACCAAAGAAAAAAATAGATAAATTAGACTAGTCAAGAACTTGTTATGGGGTGCATGGGTGGCTCATTCTCTTAAGCATCTGACTCTTGATTTTGGCTCAGGTCATCAGGATCTTACCAACTTTGAGCAGCGCAGAGTCTGCTTGGGATTCTCTCTGCCCACCCCCTGTCCCCCAACCTCACTTGCCCGCTTGCAGTAATATATAAATATTACTTATATACATAGAAATATTTCTCTCAAAATAAATAAGCTTTAACTTTTTTTTTTTTAGCGTTTTTATTTTATTTTTGAGAGACATAGAGACAGAGCATGAGCAAGGGAAGGGCAAAGAGAGAGGGAGATACAGAATCTGAAGTAGGCTCCAGGCTCTGAGCCGTCAGCACAGAGCCCGACGTGGGGCTCGAACTCACAGACCGTGAGATCATGACCTGAGCTGAAGTCGGCCGCTTAACTGACTGAGCCACCCAGGTGCCCCATAAGCTTTAAAAAATTAAAGAACTTTTCTGCTTTTTAAAAATAATTTTTTTTAAATGCTTGTATTTGAGAGAGACAGAGACAAAGCAAAAGTGGGGGAGGGGCAGAGAGAGGGGGAGATACAGAATCTGCAGCAGGCTCCAGGCTTCAAGCTGTCAGCCTGACACAGGGCTCAAACCCATGAACCTGAGATCGTGACCTCAGCCAAAGTCAGATGCTTAACCAACTGAGCCACCCAGGTGCCCCAAGAATTTTTCTGCTTTAAAGGACACTATCATGAAAGCAAGATGACAACCCACAGAATTGCAGTAACAGTTATATATCAGATTAGAGGCATGTATCTCTACTATATGTAAAGAACCTTAGAACTCAAAAAGATAACCTAATTTAAAAATGGGTCCAGGATGTAAATAGTTCTCCAGAGAACGTACCAATAGCTGATAAGCTCATGAAAAGATGCTCAACATCATTAGTCATTAGAGAAATGCCAGTTAAGTCCATAATGAGATACCACTTCACACCTACTAGTATGTCTGTATAAAAAGACAAAAAAGTGCTGAGGAGAATGTGGAGAAATTGAAACCCTGCTGGTGAAAAGTTAGAATGGTACAGCTGCCTGGCAAAATAGTCTGGTGCTTTAGTCTAAGTTACTCTAAAACCTAACAATTCCACTCATAGATGAATGGACTGTGAATAATACCTCAATTAAAAGTTACTTTTAAAAATTCAAATATATAAAGGATTTTGAACTTGCACTTGTCTGTGTCATTGCTTTTTTTTTATTATGCTTCCCTTTCTTTAAAAATTTTTTAACTGTGACTAGAATGCTAATTTATTTACCAAGAGGAAGTAGTTTCTAGTCATCAGAACTCTGAGGAGAGGCGTACCTAGGTACCATCAGGTAACTAAGAAGTTTGCAGAAGATAGGGAATCCAGTCACATGGTCTTAAAGTGTGTTGAGTGGGTATGTATGTTTGGGCCTTGATAAAGCCTAATAACTCCCCTGTGGCAGATTATGTGTGCTGGGTATTGTATAATAAAGAATTTGTATGGTCTTTGTCCCAGGTGCCTGGAGTTTTGAAAAACCCTTGGAATTTCCTGACTGGATTGTCTGCATTATGCTAGTGGAGTGACTCACGTGGGCCCCTCAGTAGCTTCCCTGGGGGCTGGTCCTAAGACAGACCAACCATGTGATTAGAGAGCTCTGATGGAAGGGAGGGAAGAAGAGGGGGCTGTATATTTGGTTTAATGACACAGCCAATGATTTAATCATACTCACATAATAAAACCCCAGAAAAAATCTAGGCCCTGAAGCTTAGTGGAGCTTCCAGGTTTGGGAACAGATTAATGTGTTGGGAGGGCGATTCCCAGCACATTCTATGAAGATAGGGTGTAAGAAACTGCATTCCATCCCAGACCCCACTCTGTGTGTGTTGTTTATAACTATAATCTTAAGTACAGCCCTTTCTGGGTTCTGAGTCTTTCTAGAAAATTCTCAAACCTGAGGGAGCATTGGGGATCTCCTAGATTGGTAGCCAGTTGGTTAGAAGTTCAGGTGGCATCTGAAGTGAGGGCATTCTTGTGGAGAGCCATGCCCTGAGCTAGTGGAGTCTGTGCTACTCTGGATGGATGTTGCTGGAGCTGGATTGTTGGACACTCACTGGGATTGAAACAAAGTGGCTGGTCAGGACCTATTTCTCCGTTCCCTGGATGATATAGAGTAAACCTTGGCCAGATTTTTGTTGCTTAGTTTTCCTTTAGAGAATCCACATTAATAATCATTTATGAAAACATTTTTTGAGAGTAAAATGCAATTGATTAGGTTAGGACTTAAGCCT
Source organism: Paguma larvata (assembly GCA_030068075.1). Lineage (NCBI taxonomy): Eukaryota > Metazoa > Chordata > Mammalia > Carnivora > Viverridae > Paguma > Paguma larvata. Next base: position 35,937,297 of record CM057824.1, read on the forward strand.
TAAATTTAGCCTTAAAGCCTAGTTGAAGTATCATTCCAAAAATGTTCCTAGTTTTGTTGGCCTTCTTCCCACCTGAAGTTTGCTTTTGTTAAATCTCTGGGCTTTTACCCTGCTTTCTATAATGTGAATAATTAGATAGGTACAACTATTACCCCTTTTTTTCAGATGGGAATAGATACTTGCCCAGGATCACAGTAGGAAAGCAGTCAGGCCAGGATTTGAACCTAAGTCTGACTCTAGCATAGCCCACACATATACCCACCCTGCTCCATAACCTCCTGCTGCATCTGTCCTATCATCCTTCTCTGCAACAAAATTAAAATGAGAGAGAAGAAAGGGATTTGAGGTTGGGGCTTTTCAAGGAATAGAAATGAAGAGTGGAGGAGAGTCAGTTCCCATGTTAGAGAAGGGTAGAAGTTTAGTCACTGACAGTTCTGTAGTGTGCCTAGAGATCTAAGAATGTAAGTACAGAAGTAGCATTTGTGGTGCTTCTATATATACTATCAGAGCAATGTGATGATACAAAAACACCAGTTACACCATTAAGCTTTTTGGTATTTGATATTTATTTTGAGTAAACCTCTTTGGTCATAAATTAATTAAAGTGCTGATGTTTCTTCAGAATTTAGTGAATGCCAGTTTCTTTAGTTTGTTAATGACTTAAGGAAATTCTAGAAGGATTTTAAGCTGGGCAACAGTAGTATAGTAAGAACTACTGAGGCTTCATTTACTGTTTCCTGCTTACATTAACTACAACTGAGGCAGACGTGGCACACTGAACAGGTTCTATCTGCACCATCCATTACTGACTAGGGTGCCCCGATTTGATCCCCATCAGTGTGTTAAGCCTATCAGCAAACTGCATTTAAGGAACTATATATAAGAGCAGTAATTTACAACTTCTGTTTTTCTGGTATTTTTTTTTCTTAGTAGGAGAAGTTGATAAAGTAGGGATGCTTGAGTTGCTCAGTTGGTTAAGCATCAGACTCTTGGTTTTGGCTCAGGTCACAATCTCACACTTAATGAGATCAAGTCCCATGTCAGGCTCTGTGCTGACAACATGGATCCTGCTTGGGATTCTCTCTCTCTCCCTCTCTCTCCCTCTCTCTTTGCCCTTTCCCTGCTCGTGCTCACTCTCAAAATAAATAAATAAACTTTTTTTTTTAAGTTGATGAAGTATTGCTACCCTTGGGAGTGATCCTTCATATATGATATTTGAAGTGAGATTAATTTTAAATATTAGGTTTGGGTCTTGGCAAAAGGAGCATATTCAAGTAGAGAAAACTCTTTTTAGTGCTGGAAATCACTTAGATATTTTTGTTTTTACACTCCTTACATTCAAAATTGACTTAATAGCCTTAATGGCCACGAGTATATGGTATCAGATTTGGGACATGGTTATTAATTTGTGTGTCTATTTTATGAACATAACTCTTTATAGGAAGTTTTAGCACTCGTTTTCATTGTGTAATGGTTCTTTTGAAAGCCTGTTTGGGTATAGCTTGTTCATATCTGTTTTATGTTCTTAAAAAAAATTTTTTTTAATGTTTATTTTTGAGAGAGAGCACAAGCCGGAGAGGGGTAGAGGGAGAGGGAGACACAGAATCTGAAGCAGGCTCCAGGCTCTGAGCTGTCAGCACAGAGCCTGACATGGGGCTCGAACCCACGAACCATGAGATATGACCTGAGCGGAAGGCGAATGCTGAACCGACTGAGCCACCCAGGCACCCCATGTCTGTTTTATTTTTGCTTTGTAACTTTTTATAAATTTTATTTACATTATTTTTCCTGGAAAGTGAAAACCAGATTTTGAAAACAGTATAAATAATATTTTGGGATGACTTAAAAACACAGCTAAATAATTAAACTCTTAACATTTTTGTTTCAAACTTCTCCAGTTTAATACCTACTGCATCAGTCAACATACTATGGTCTCATTCCACTTGTTTTGGTAGTTTTATAGAAATGTGGAACACAGCCTAGTACTGTTACATTTTATGTATTTGTCAACCCTGGTCTGTTGAATGTAGGATTTTATCTGTTAGTTCCTGTAAACATGTAGATCTGAAAGAATCCTTTCTCCTATATCTCATTAAATTAGCCTTGGGCCTCTGCATGTGTTTCATTTCCCTAAACAGTAAATTGAACACTTCTTTGACATTGGTCTTCCTTTTCTTTTTCTGCAACAGGATGGCTGTATGTGGTAGGGAAGTGATGCTATCTGAAGGTCCTCCTGCTGTCCTTTCTTCCTTCTGTTCTCTCGCTTCCTATTTTGACCTCCTGGTAATTGGGGCAAGGGAGGATGGGTGGATGCTAGTCTAAATTAAGATGAAATTGCTTTATTTCCCCTTTACGTAAAGGGAGGGGGGCAGTTTGCTGCTCATATTTAAGAAATAAAAGTTAACTAGTTTTTGGCACAATCTGTTTTGGGGTCATGGAGTCTTGAAAATCAGAAAAATACTGTAGAGCTATTTTCCAGGAGGAGGAAAGTGGATATATTAAGAAATATATTATTATAAAAATCTCAAACTCTGAAGGTAATCCTTGTCGGGGGGTGGGGGCGGGGGTGGGAGTCCATAAATTATAAGTCTGGAACCTCTGCTCTAGCCCTTTTGCTGGTTATAGAGTCAGGCAAACAAATAGGTTATTAAGACTGGGAAGTAAAGCTGATGTTAATTCAATTTCTGGGAATTAAATGTTTTTCACTATTGCTGTATCTGGGGATGTATTATCCTTTGATCAACTTTTAAACATTTAAATATAAATGCATGACTTCAACAACATATCCTAATAGGTAATCTTGATGGTGACCACTTTTGATGTTAGAACTTTGAATGTGGACATTTGAGAAAAATAATTAAGATATTTCTAAAATAAATCGCTGGCTTAGGATAAATCTGTTTTAGTGTTTCCAGATTGTAAAGAAAAAATACTAAGCCCTTGATGTTGAAACTTGGATATGCCAGCTCTTGCTTTGTGCTTAACAGAACTGTGAAGTCCCATTGGTTGGGGCACTTGTTTCTGGTCTTGTCCTATCATTGCTTTTGCATGAGCCTTCCACTTGACTAGTGTTTCCTAAACATTATTCATTGAATACCATTTTGATGATTTGCCTTCTGTGCCCATTTCCTGGCTGTTAAGTCCATTCACCTTATAAAACTTAAATTTATGCAGATAACTATTATGAAATAAGGGGTCAAAGTGCTAATTCCTTTCCATTTGCCACTTAAAGGAATATGTGCATATAGGGGTTTTATTCTACCTGAAATCATCTTTTATCTTCCTAGAGAACATCATGTCCATTTTGGGAAACATTCCCCATGTGCTAGAATTTTAAAACTCTGACCTTGAACCAGAGTATGATCTGTGGAAGCTATCTGTACTTGAAATTATCTGTGGAGATGAAGGGTCATGGGATGGGTGGGTCCTGCCTGCTGAAAACCCTTTGCTTGGGTGAACTTGTATTGTTCTGAATATGGAGATATTTGGCTGTGTGCATGGCAAAGCTTGGAATCCTAGCCTTAACAACAGTTGGTTTGTTTCTTGAACCTGTCCGCCCTCCCATTACCCCCGCATACATGTACTGTATGTGTGGGTATCCAAATTTCCTAAGTTTTATTTTCTTTTGCAGGTTTGATCTTGCTCTTCTACCTAGTCTTTTATGGGTTCCTGGCTGCACTCTTCTCATTCACAATGTGGGTTATGCTTCAGACTCTGAACGATGAGATTCCAAAATACCGTGACCAGATTCCTAGTCCAGGTAATTCTATTTCAGTTACTGTGGCTTTTAACAAAATTTGCTAATACTTTATCTTCGCTGTAAATTTGTTACATACGTAAAAAGTTAAACCTTAGGGTAAGGTAATGTGAAAATTTTGATTTTTGTTGTTTAATATTTACATACTGATAAAAAGACCTGTAATATTTACATACTGATTGGAAGACCTGTTCTGTTTACATAGTGATAAAAAGACCTGAGCTGATAAATCTTGAGTCCTTTGCCAGGAATAAGCAGAAATGAATACTGAGAATTATGCTGAAGCCACATTTGACCAATATAGTCAATGGATGGCTTTTGTGAATATTGTACAGCATTTTCACTTTGCCTTGAGTAATTTACTTATAAAGTATATATTTTAGCTCTGCCTTGGGCTAGAGCATCGGTCTTATAAAGCTTCATAGTTTTAATTGCTTAATATGGAAATGGTAAGAAATATTAAATAATGATACATCAATAGAGAATAAAATGAGTGCACTTTTACTGTTTAATTCTTCTCTATCGTCTTAAGGAAAAATATTCTCCAGGATACTCCACTACAGAAGAAAATCTCAACTGAAATATTTATCTATTTTTACTTAAATTTTTTTAATGTTTATTTTTGAGAGAGAGAGCATGAGCGAGCACGAGTCGGGGAGGGGCGGCGAGAGGGGGAGACACAGAATCCGAAGGAAGCTGCAGGCTCTGAGCTGTCAGCACAGAACCCAATGTGGGGCTCGAGCCCACAAACTGTGAGATCATGACCTGAGCTGTAGTTGGACACTTAACCAACTAAGCCACTCAGGTGCCCCCTGAAACACTCGTTTAAATCATATTTTCTACCTCCTGATTTTATTCTTTTTAAATAAAATCATTTGAATGCCAGCTTTGCCTTTGTTGGACATGGCCCTTCAGGGTGCTGGCAGTTTTTATAGAAGAAGATAACAATGTGCAGAACTCCAGTATATATAATTCCCAAAAATGTGAACAACCTTTAGAGATAACAGAGAAGGGCAGGCTCCTCATGGAGGACTGGGATTTGGACAGCAGGCAGGGTGGGCAAGCAGGGCAGTGAAGGGATGAGTGTGGTAGGACGTTTCTTTCTGGAGCAGTGGTTCTCATCCATTAGTGATTTGCTCCCCAAGGGCCCTGTGGTTGTGTCTGGAGATAGTTTCGATTGTTACACCTGGAGAGATGCTGCTAGTAAGCAGAGGTGTCAGGGATGTTGCCTAACATCCTACAATGCACAGGACAGCCCCTGCAGTGAAGCGTTACCAGCCCAAAATGTTGGTGGCGGCAAGGTTGATGAACCCTGATCTGGATCCTTGGCTCGTTGCATGGAGTTATGAGCCATATCAACAGCCAGACTACACCAATTTCCCCAGCCATCTTTTCTTGGAACATTTTGTTCTAATGACTTTTCCTTTGTTTGCTCTTAACATTTGTGTAAACGTCAGGAATCACTCTTTTTTCTTTAGTTTATTTGACCAAGTATCAGAGACTAACTCCATACTCATTTTTCCCTCATCTCTCATTTGTAGCCCTGTTTTCTATCTACCTAGACTAATTCTAAGATAATTATTTTTCTTGCTAAGTTATGTGACTTTATTACCAATGAACATGATCTGATCTATTTCAGAAATAAACTGCTTATAATTGTATGAATAATATAAGCAAAAAGATGTGTTCCATATATTTAAGTTTCAAACTGAGTTCCTTAAAATGATTTATAAATGTTTTACAGTACTTAAAGTCTTAACCATTATTTCAAATAAATATATATGCACACACATACATATGTATACATAATACTGGATGAATATACATTAGTTCGTTAAATAAAATTTTCTCTTTACAAAGAGATTAAGGCTTATATTTTTTCTTCCTACTTGTATTTTCTGCATTATATGCAGTATTTAATATACTGGAGTTTTTTTTTTTATTTTGTTTTTTTGCATTGATCATATTAATCTTATTTTTAAAAGACATCGTTTCCATAATACTGTTTGTACCCAGTAAAATAAATGCTAGTTTGAAATTGGTACATAAATATACATACATATATATATACATACATATATACGCATATATATATATATATATATATATATAAAACTAACACTTTCTGTCACATTCCAATAAACAAGCACATTGTATGTACATACTCTCATACTCCAGTGTTTTTAAATTGGAAGGCAATAGAGGAAGTATTAGAGTTTTTGCATTCTGTTGATCTTCATTTTTAGTAAGACAAGACTTTATTTGGAGGAAGTAAGCGTACTGTGTAAAAAATGCACCTATACTGTACATGGCTGCTTTGTTTTTTTACGTAAGAGTTTCAAATAGGTGGTTAAATAGCAAGTTTCTAGGGCTCTAAGAGCATTATTAGGCAAGGTCTAAGAAGTAACGGGTATCAGAAGTTCAGTTTTAGGGGCACCTAGGTGGTCAGTTGGTAGAATATATGACTCTTCATCTTGGGGTTGTAAATTCCCCACGTTGGGTATAGAGTTTACTTAAAAAAAAATTAAATCTTTTGGGCGCCTGGGTGGCTCAGTCGGTTGAATGTCCCAACTTCGGCACATGTCATGATCTCACAGTTCATGAGTTCAAACCCCACATCAGGCTTTGTGCTGACAGCTCAGAGCCTGGAGCCTGCTTCAGATTCTCTGTCTCCTTCTCTCTCTGCCCCTCCCCCACTCGCACTCCGTGTCTCTCTCACTCAAAAATAAATAACCATTAAAAAAAAAAAAAGAATTGGAGAGAACGTTTAAAAAAATAATAAAATAAAAATCTTTTAAAAATTCAGTTTTAGACTTTCAGGTCTTAATACAAAGTTTTTGCAAATTGAATTATTAAAAAATTCCTTAGGGGAGCCTGGGTGGCTCAGCCAGTTGAGCGTCTGACTCTTGATTTTGGTTCATGTTATGACCTCATGGTTTGTGAGATCAGGCCCCAACGTTGGGCTCTGTGCTAACAGCGCAGGGCCTGCTTGGAATTATCTCTCCCTCTCTTAAAATAAACTTTAAAAATTAAAAATTTCCTTAGAAGTCAGTCATGTAGGGGTGCCTGGTTGGCTCAGTCAGTGGAGCATCCAAGCTCTTGCTTTCGCTCAGGTCATGATCCCAGGGTGGTGGGATTGAGCCCCATTGGGCTCTGCACCAAGTGTGGCACCTACTTATAATTCTCTCTTTCTCTCTCTCCCTCTGCCCCTCTCCCCTGCACATGTGCTCTTTCTCTCTCTCTCAAAAAAAAAAAAAAAGGCCATTAGTCCTGTAAAGGAATGTAATCTTTTGTATAAAACACAGATATCTTCATGTTTTTCTTTAAAATTTCTTTAGTTTAGGGACACCTAGGTGGCTCAGTTGGTTAAGCATTCCACCCTTGATTTTAGCTCAGGTCATGTCTCACAGTTTGTGAGTTTGAGCTCTACGTCAGTGCAGTACGCTGACAGTGCAGAGCCTGCTTGGGATTCTCTCTTTCCCTCTCTGTCCCTTTCTCACTTGTACTCTCTCTGTCAAAATAAACTTTAAAGTGTGTGTGTGTATGTGTGTGTGTGTATAATACTTAAAAAAATTAAAGTTTCTTTAGTTTAGCAATCTGTATATTTTATGTTGGGTTTTTCTTAAAGTTAGGCATTTTTAATATAGTTATATGCAAACTGTCTTGATTGTCTTTTTTACTTGCAGGATCTTATTCCTGCTATAAAACCTTAAAAATAAAAGCAAACAATTTCAGACATATACAGATGGTTATTTAATATATTGGAATATAAGATATATTACTCCTTCATTAAATACTTTTGTAAGAAGTCATAAAGTTACTGTAGATTTTATAGAGATTTTGCAGTGGATGGAAAATCAGGCATAGGAGATTATCTAACTCCAAATGGTCTCTGGTTTGTTGATATATGTGAATGGGAAGTTTAATTGGAGGTGTTTTGTGTTGAATACAGAATAAGATTTGCTCTGCCATGCAAACCAACACAGGCAAGGGTTTAAAAGAAACTGGATCTGACCTAAAATGTTAACACTATTTAAAAACAACAACAACAGGGGCGCCTGGGTGGTTCAGTTGGTTAAGCGGCCGACTTCGGCTCAGGTCATGATCTCACGGTCTGTGAGTTCGAGCCCCGCATCAGGCTCTGTGCTGACGGCTCATCAGAGCCTGGAGCCTGCTTCGGATTATGTGTCTCCCTCTCTCTGCCCTTCCCCTCCTCACACTCTGTCTCTATGTCTCTCAAAAATAAATAAATGTTAAAAAAAAACAAAAAACAAAAAAAAACCAACAACAAAAATAAAATGTACCAGTGTATGTTATCTATACTGGAATTAAAATGAACAACAAAAAAGAATTAGAGGTCTGTGAGCAGCAGTTTTAATGGAAATTAAAACAACCCTTTTTATTTGTATATTTTCAGATTCAGTGCAAGGCATAGCATCGCTAATAATTTTGATATGGGAAATGTTAGAGGCTAGTGAAAATTTTATGATTGTTTTTAAGCCGGGTGCAAGACTGAGTTAATAATCTACATCTAATGCTTTTTAAATAAAGAAAGCTTATATTAAAGTTGAAAGCCTGATTATGTTCTTTACAGATAAGCTGCTTACTCATGCAACCTGTTCTGTATACATGGGTGTTGACTTCTGATACGAAATTCTTGGTTATATTCCAAATTCAATGTGTGAAAACCACATTTGAATTATAGAGCATTGTTTATTATCGAAGGAAGACTATTTAACCATAGAGTTAAAAATTATATAGGCCTCTTCCACTGAAAAAGTTTTATGTATGTTTCCATACAGTTGTAGTTTTAATGACAAAAGTGCTGAGACTTTGATTTACTTAAACTTTTCTCTTATTAATAGCAAACTGGCAAAACCTAAAAATATTTGACAGGAAGATGAGTGTAGGAAGTCTAAAATTTGCATCTTTTAAAATCAGGAGGAGAGTAATTATAATTTAACTATAGATTATCAGATTTTGGGGAGGTTTTTAATTGGTAATGTCTGAGATGATTTTGAAGATTTCCAATTGTCTTTCATTTTAGATGTCTGTACCTTCATAATCAGAACTGAGAAGTTCTTGATAATTTCAGCATAACGGTGAACACAATTTTCCGTATAATTTTCTGAGAAGTTCCCCTTGGGTATAAGAATAAGCAAAAAGAAGGAAATTTGCTGCAGTTCATCTCCTCCCCTTTTTCTTTTATCTCTGTATAGGACTTATGGTTTTTCCAAAACCAGTAACTGCATTGGATTATTCATTCAGCATGTCTGATCCAGAGTCCTATCAAAAGTACACTGAAGACCTTAGGAACTTTCTAAAACGTAAGTATGTTTTCTTAGAGTGAGGTAAAAAATTTTAGTTATTAGAGACATAGGTACCAAATAATGATTACTTTTAGAAACCTCTTAGAGTCTATATTTTACCTTTTTTCCTGTTAAACACAGTCAACTGAGAGGACTTGCAAGTACATTTAATAATTAGTCATGAGAATAGTCTAACTTATGGAAAGATACAGGGGTCTAAACCCAATGGGCAGTTGACTTTTCTATAATAAGTATATGAATAAGTCTATTGAGACATGACATATCTGCATTAAAAAGCATTTGACTAATAGAGCAAACTGAATTATACAAAATAATGCCTGTAAGTATTTGGATCTTGTAAATCCAGTGTAGTACTTGTGGACGGGACAAGGAATGGTGTTTATTATTTAAAAAAACAAAACAAAACAAAAAACAAAACCAGGGGCACCTGGGTGGCTCAATTGGTTAAGCACCCGACTTTTGATTTTGGCTCAGGTCATGCTCCCCTAGTTTGTGGGTTTGAGCCCTGCATCAGGCTCTGTGCTAACTGTGCTGAGCCTGCTTAGGATTCTCTGGCGCTCTGTCTCTCAAAAGCAAACAAACATCAAAACAAAACAAAACCAGGTATGCCTGGATGGCTCAGTCGGTTCAGTGTCCAAATCGTTATTTTGGCTCAGGTCATTATTCCAGGGTTGTGGGATTGAGCCCTGTAGCGGGCTCCACACAGTGTGGAGCCTACTAAGATTCTCTCTTCTTTTGCCTCTTTCCCCCACTCATGTTCTTTCTCTCTGTCTCTCTAATTATAAATAAATAAAAAACAAAACAAAAAAACCCAGCCAAATACATATCTGCTGTGGGTTTTGGAGTTGCCAGTCTGTGATGCTTTCTAATAGTTGTCCTAGCCCAGTTTTCCTCCTGTTCTGTTTAGCCAACCTCTGTGGTTTTGCCGTTCATTCACATGAATAATCATCACATGCCCTGGCCTGTCGGTTCGTGGTCACCTCACCTCTTCTCAGGCACACAGATCTCTGTTCATTCCTTAGAACACGTAGGACCCCATTGCCAAAATCACTGAGGCTTTCCTGACACAGCCTTCTAGTTTGGTTGTTTAACTTTCCCTCACTACTCTACCTCACTGGGGCTTCCACTTACTGACCTTTTATTTTGTCCCAGCCTCTTCTCCCTAACTTCCCTTTTTACCCAGCTTATTAATTCCATGGTTTTTCATTTCACTTTTAGTTTTGCCAGAACTCTAAAGTCCTTTGCCTTTCAGTCTATTTGTCATAAAATGTACATGGATGAAGCCACATAATTCTCCTAGATGAAACCATGTAATTCCTGAATGAAGCCCTTCCTTTGAGCCTGCCCCCTGAGCCGGCTGCTGAAGACTTTCCAGGGGATTATTTAGCACCCGGAATACTTGACCACCTCCCTCAAATAAACCTGCTCTATTTCCTGACAGTCCTACTGAATTTCTCTGGATAATTCTGAGAGGGTTATTTCCAACCTCTACTCAAACCTCTAACCGTTTCCTCTATATAGAACTCCCTTCATAGAACCTGCTTCCCTGCTTCAAGAGGTAATGGAAGGCCTCCTGTGGGAACTCCTGCAGTTGCCCCATTACCAGTACAGCAGACCTACAGTTACAGCCAGTCTGTCTGTGATACTTCTCCTGCTCTGAGGCCCTTCCTTGCTTAGGCCACTTATGCCAGTTCTGCTTTGGATCTCCTTCTCTTCCATGGTCTTGGAAGCATTATTTACTCTCTTTCTCCTGTATATTTAGCCTACCTCTATTGGATCCTTCTTGTCAGCATGCAGAATTCCTCAACTTCCTCTTAAAAACCTCAATCCTACACCATTGATCGTTTTTGAAGGATGTTTTGATAAGAGTATAATCCATGGTTTAAAAATCAAAAATAAAGGTCTATAATGAAAACAGTTTCCTGCCCTACTTACTCCTTTCTAGCTGCAGTCCTATTAATTTCCTCAACAGATATTTTTCAAGGCTGTCTTTGTGTCAGGCACTCTTGTTAGTTTCATCAGTGAACACAGGAAAAAATGTGTGTTCATGGAGCTTGCAGTCCAGTAGTGCATAGGAAGATGATGAGTGCTGGGGGTGAACGTGAGGCAGAGAACGGAGATGGGAAGGGTTGCAGTTTTGAACAGGGTGGTCCAGGAAGGCCTCCTAGAAGGGGGTCCTTAAGGAAGGATCTAAAGGTGATGGGACTGACCCGAAGCTTATTTACAATGTCCAGCACATTCAGGGTTTATCAAGAAAGTCAGAGGGCCTAGATGGAGTGAGCCAGGGAGAGTTTTAGGAGGTCAGGGAAGTAAAGGACAGGTTGTGTGGGTCGTTAGAGGCCATCGATAAATTCTTTGGTTTTTACACTAAGTTGGAGGGATTTTTGTTTTGTTTGTTTTTTAATGTTTATTTTTGAGAGAGAGAGACAGTGCGATCGGAGGAGGGACAGAGAGGGAGACACAGAAGCAGGCTCCAGGCTCTGAGCTGTCAGCACAGAGCCCTACGTGGGGCTCGAACTCACGAACTGTGAGATCATGACCTGAACCAAAGTTGGACACCTAACCAACTGAGCCACCCAAGTGCCCCCATTTTGGAGCTTTTTAATCAGGGAATAACATCATCTCACTCGAACTTTTAAAGGATCACTCAGGCTGCTTTTTTGAGACTGTGGGTCAAGGGATACAGGGCAGCTAGTTAGGAGGCCATTACTCTAACCAGGTGAGTAGAACAGTGGCTTTGGCAAGAGAGGAAGCAGTGGAGGCTGCGAGCAATCTGATTCTGGATACATGTTCCGTGGGAAAGAACTTCATGCTTTTGAAGTTTCTCTTAGGGTATTTTTTTCTCTTTCTCTATTTTCCTTCTGTTTCTTGATTTATCAATTTTATAGATCGTCCTTACTTCTTACCATGACAGATGAGCATTGACCTCACATGCCTCAACCCCCCCGCCCCTCCCACAACCCAGTTCATAATTACTATTTTTAGTGTCACTATTAGTTGCCTTTCTATACTTAATCTTATGTCTGTCATCTATAGACACTCTCCTAACTCCCTTATTTGCACACTGTTGTTTGAAATATCGTCTTGAGTCTCTTTTTTTTTTTTTCTGGAAAACTCTTTAGAGGCTTTCCCTTCCTACCACAGTCTGTACGAGTAACCGTTTAGAACTTTACTATCCAGCTATCATTTTGGGATTTTTTTTTTTAATCACTTTGGTTAGATCCACTGTTTCTTGACTCCTGCCTTCTTTTTTCTTAATTTACTGCCTAATTTTGGTGGAGTATACTTAGTTTCAAGTACCTTCATAAGAAAAGATGCATGAAATGTAAATTTTTAGTCCTGTCATTTCTGAAAATGACCTAATTCTGCATTTATAGGTGATAGGTTAGCTGCATGTAGAATTTTAGTTAATTTGTTTTGCCTTTTTCTCCTCTGCAAGGCTGGGTTTTTATTTTGTTTTTATATTATATGTATTTTCTTGGGGTTCTAAAATTTACTTTAGTTTCAGTCTTTAAAATACCACTTTACTTGGAGGCACCTGGGGTGGCTCAGTCAGTTAAATGTCTGACTCTGGATTTCATGATCTCACGTGGATTCAAGCCCCACATCGGGTTCTGCATTGACAGTGCAGAGCCTGCTGGAGATTGTCTCCTTCTCTCTCTCAAAATAAATGACTAAACTTAAAAAATAAAATAATAGGGGCGCCTGGGTGGCTCAGTCGGTTAAGTGACTGACTTCAGCTCAAGTCATGATCTCAGGGTCTGTGAGTTTGAGCCCCGCTTTGGGCTCTGTGCTGATGGCTCAGAGCCTGGAGCCTGCTTCAGATTCTATGTCTCCCTCTCTCTCTCTGCCCTTCCCCTGCTCAGTCTATGTCTCTCAAAAATAAATAAATCTTTAAAAAAAAAATGCCTACAGAGAGCAGCGAGATGACATGGACATGGATCTAGAGTACAGAAGGAAACCAGTGGCTCACAGGCTACATTTGGCCTGTGCATATATTTAAAAAAAAATAAAGTAAAATAACACTTTACCGGGAACTTGATGGGGATCTTTCAGGATGAAGGCTTAAGTTTCCTCAACTCAGTAGCTCTTTGTAGGACTATTCTAGTAGTTGGCTCTTGGATCTCTTGTTTTTTTCTCATTTTCTATTTTTACTGTATCACAATTTCTAGGGGATTTACTTTAAACTCTTTATCCTTCAACCCCCTCTCTCCTTTTAACTTTCAGTTGTCATTGCTGGGTTTTAGAAAAGACTTTCTCACATTAAAATGTACTGTCTTTGGTTAAAAGATACATCGTCGTCTTTTTTCCAGTACATACTGCTTACAATTTTAAAGTTTCATTTTGTTTATATTACCTCTTTACTTTTAGGTCTTTACATACACACACACACACACACACACACACACACACACACCCGTTGACCTTTTTTAATGTCTATTTAAAAACTTTTTTAATGTCTATTTTTTGAGAGGGAGAGACAGTGCCTGAATCTATTCATTTTTGAGAGAGAGACAGCGCATCACTTTTTGGTATTTGACAGATACCAAAAAGTGATGCAGTAGAAGCCCATGGGGGAAACTGGTGAAGGAGGCCTTGACTATCTCTTGCAAAATGATGTTTATGATTGTGCCACCAAAGTAAAAAAGTGATGAATGTCATATAGTACCTTTTGTGTTATAAATGGTTACCCCTACCTCCCAAGTATTTGAATCATTCTTTTAAATGAGTACATAGGGGCGCCTGGGTGGCTCAGTCGGGTGAGGGTCTGACTTCGGCTCAGGTCATGATCCCACGGTTTGTGGGTTTGAGCCCCACATCGGGCTCTGTGCTGGCAGCTCAGAGCCTGGAGCCTGCTTTGGATTCTGTCTCCTCCTTTCTCTGCCCCTCCCCCGCTTACTCTCTGTCTCTCAAAAATAAACAAAATGTTTTAAAAAAAATTTCAAATGAGTACATAATTCCAGTTGTCTAATTTTTTATAAATAGAAGATGAAACTAAAGATTTTTGACAATTTCCCTCCCCTCCCAAAGTAAAGATCTACACTTTTTTGTAAATACATTTACTTTGAAATTTTTGTTCGTGTTTTGGTTGAATTCATTTTAGGTGGCCTTTCTCTGGTACCAGTTGTGCCACTTTGGCCTAACGCTGTGCCAGTGTGGAGCAAACAGGGGAAAAACCATTGTGCGTCTCCCTCTCCTTTCTTCTCCATCTCCAGATTGTAACCATTTTTACTCCTTTATCACTTGAGTTTATCTAAGATGTTACCTCTAAGTTAACATTAACTCACAAGTACCTTTGATGCTCAGATTTGTTGTAGTCCCTGCCCGATAGAGTGCCATAGCACTCTATGTCTGTAGGCCCTTCAGTTAAAATTGTTATAATGTGTTTTCCCTGTTATATTGTAAACTCCATAAGGTGAAGTGGCAATCCCTTTTTATGTTCTCACCTCTGTATCTTTTCTTTATTGGAGTATAGTTGACACATAGTTACATTAGCTTCAGGTTGTTACTATCTTTTTGGGCCATGAGCATAGGAGGCCTTCAGATAATGCTGTAGTCATGGCTGGCACCACCTAATGGTAACAAAAGACACTGATCTGTAATCCAGTTTGTGTCCTTGTTAAATGCAGTAACATCTTAACTGTTACAGGTTAGTAAACCTATTAAAAGTTGAATAAATTTAACATTCTTTACCTAGAATAATCTGGTAATTAGCATGCTCTTTGATTTTTGAAGAGTATTGTCCAAAGGATGATGTGTTCCTGGTTGTATTTAAGATCTATTTCAGGCGCCTTGGTGGCTCAGTCGGTTGAGCCGCCGACTTCAGCTCAGGTCATGATCTCGCGGTCTGTGAGTTCGAGCCCCACGTAGGGCTCTGTGCTGACAGCTCAGAGCCTGGAGCCTGCTTTGGTTTCTGTGTCTCCTTCTCTCTCTGCCCTTCTCCTGCTCACGCTCTGTCTTTAGGTCTCAAAAATAAATAAACGTTAAAAAAAATCTATTTCTAGCTCATCTATACACACACATGTTTCTTTTTAGCATATAAGTCAGAAGAACAGAAGAATCTCAAAGTTTGTTCTGATGGAAAACTCCATGAACAGAAGGGTCCAGTTTATGATGCATGTCAGTTTCCTCTTGCCTTACTTGAAGCATGCAGTGGTGTGGATGATCCAGAGTTCGGCTACTCCAGAGGAAACCCTTGTATTCTTGTGAAAATGAACAGAGTATGTACATATTTTGCTGCTGCTGCTGTTTTTCTAATATGCTCTATTACGAAACTTGCAACTATTTTTTTTCTCATTTAGGGGTAACTTGCATAAAAGGTTAGCAATGATATTAATTGACCTTTGGAAAGTTAATACAGCAAAAACCAAGACTGGTTCATTAAATTAATCCTGGATTGGGGAAGTAAAACAACTTCAGCTTTTCCCTTTTTAGTTACATGCATTTAGACATAGATTAATGCTTCAAGGGGCTGGTATTCTGGTTGTCATACACAAAACGTTCTATTAATATTAATGTGCAGTGCTCATCTTTGAATCCTGTTGTAATTTAAAATTCCACTGAGAATCTATTAGGTTTTAGTTTAAACTTTGAATATTTAGTAGCAAAGCATAGTTATATAGTATATGTACATATAATTTAAAAGTAGAGATACAAACAAAATTGCATTATAATGAGCTCAGAGGGGTTTTGCAGTTGTAACCAGAGTAGCATTTTGCTTTGATGTCCGGAAGATGTGCCTGAATTATATAGCCATTAGCACATTAAGAAGCTCATTAGCTTCTCTGTGTATAAGAAAGAATGATTTGGGGGTCATTGTGCGAAGGAAGATGCTTTTCTTATGTAGTAAGTGATCTCTCACCCCTGTGCCTTGCTCCTCTGCAAATCCTGTGCCGCAGAGCTCTGTTCTGACATAGTTATCCTATTGAAGCCTGTAAGGTCTCCCCTGAAGAATGAGGTTATTTATTCCTGATCATTTACTCCAAGAAAAGGCAGTTTCTTAAACTGGTGTAGACCTCTCAAGATCACGAGTTAACGTATCACTAAAGTTAAGCAAATTGATACCATGTGCTGGCACTATCTTGGCATTACTAAATGAGGAGTTTCCCTGTAGGAAGAGCCAGCTAGACCCTGAAGTACCCAGACTGAAGACTCCAGTCTCTCCTTTCCCCACATGGACAATGACAAGTTCCTAATTATCCATTGCACTCTAGAGATCATTCTGAAACATTGCCTGACACATAGTAGGTACTCAGGAAATAATTACAGTGGGATGTTTCAGCAAGACTTCATTAAATTAAGGTTAACCAAATAAGCCAAGAGTAATGGGAAACTTGACAGTCTAGCTTGTAAGATGAAATAAGTGTATTCACTTTAACACGAATGCTTTTTATAAGCCCAGCCTTCCAGGAGTGAATATCTTCATAACCTCTAGATTCCTGGAAAATCTACTCCCAATATAAAGCCAAGAGAAGTTCCAGTTCCTTCTCCTCCAAGACCAACCTTCCAAGCTTATTTTCTCTTTCAGCGATGAGGGCCTGAGATTATACTTGGCTGATGGGACATGGCTTTCTAGGGCATGACAAGATGACAGGATTCAGCTCAAGTACGGATCATTCATGAGCCGCGCACGCTGAGTGTAGCAGATTTAATCCCAGTAGAGTGTGTTCCAAAGTCCTCGCATAGGCAGGGAGAGTTATTGCCGTTGCTGTTACTTAGGTTCCATAATACTTACCTCTTGGGAGGAAGGTTTACATTTTACAGGCATTTGCATTTAAAATGCATATAAATTCAAAACAAAAAGGTCCTTCCACAAAATGGATAAATATCTATTGCCATTCAGAGTTAGTTATATCAGCTACATAAGTGAAAGCTTTATTACATAGAACTGAACGGTACTGTGTCTTAAAATGGGATTCTCCCCAGTGTATTATGCATTTCTGTGGAATAGATAGATGTGAAATATGGAAGCTTTATGGAAACAAATGTTGAGGCTATAACGAATATATTTTCGTGAAAGTTTTATTATGCTTCTGTAATTCTTACTATTTATTTGCATTAAAGATTTCTCTTTGCTGCTTGTTTTAAGGGGAGCAAAGTGCAATACTATGTAGTCTCCTCTTCAGTAACTGATTTATTTTCTACGTTGCCCCAGTACAGTAATAAGATAGCAGATTGGTAAGATTATTATATTAAAAAGTCCATTTTAATCCTCTAAGATAAAATTAAAAGGCAGATATAATACGGTTTTAATACATAGAGTTGATACGCATCTCAACCCTTCCATCTCTGCGTCCCCAGCAACAACACAGGAGGTTCTTTCATATACGTTTATGATGTTTCAATTAATCAGTTTTTCTTTTCCTTAGATAATTGGATTAAAACCTCAAGGAGAACCAAAGATAGAATGTATTTCAAAGGTTAGTATTCAAAAAGCAGTTATCTTAATGTTTTAAAAGTCTGAATCTTAGTCATTGTTGTTTCTTTCTGTCACTTTTTGAAAGTCCTCTGTAGTGCCAGTCTTAGAAGAATAAAATCCCACCAAATGTTGGGTGTAGAGCCCTTCACCACTTGCAAATGATAATTCATGAGGACGTGTTTTCCCTGTGTGCGGAGTTCACAGACATTGCCTTTGCATATACCATATTTCATTGATTCACTTTTTTTTTTTTAGCTTAATAGCACTGAAATTGGGGTTGGCCTTTTGTTGATGGTGTCTTAATATTGTATCATAAGATTTTTTTAATAGTACATAAATTGGTGTACACCAATGACATCTGAGATTTCATGAAACATGGTACATTTTCTTTAAGGTGGAGGCAGTATTTTTCTCTCCTATCCCCACTTAATTTTTTTCCAGAGTGCTGTGAAGTTTTCATCTCATAACTTCTTTTGTTTTCTCTCCATGCTGCAAGTGCAACTAAGACAAATATGTAAAATGATGGGTAAGAGTTCTGAGGAGAAAATGTTAAGTTCTACATTTTTAATTTTATTGTTGTGCAAAATGCTAGTATTCCAACTCAAATCTATGTCAAAGGTATTTTACTTGAAATGTTACATTGAGGGGCGCCTAGGTGGCTCAGTCGGTTGAGTGTCCGACTTCGGCTCAGGTCATGATCTCACGGTCTGTGAGTTCGAGCCCCGTGTCAGGCTCTGTGCTGACAGCTCAGAGCCTGGAGCCTGCTTCGGATTCTGTGCTCCCTCTCTCTCTTCCCCTCCCCCACTCATGCTCTGTCTCAAAAATAAACATTTAAAAAAAAATGTTTACAGTGAAATCACTTCTGAAGTCATTTGTGACATATATTCCTTTTTGCCGTGAATGGATTTCTTATTTGGGCAGAAGTCTCTTGCTCAGTGGTTCTCAAATTCATTCGTGCGTCACTGTCAGTTGGAGGGCTTGTTGGGTCCCATTCCCAGTTTCTGGCTCAGTAGTTCTGGGGTGAGGCCCACACTTTGCATTTCTAACTCAAGTTTCCAGGTGATGGTGATGGTCTGGGGCGCATGCTTTGAGAATTTCTGCTTTAGAGTATCCTTACTTCAAATATTCACTATTTAGAGTAGAATAAAAAGCCAGGAAATTTGTGGTTTCTCATCTGGGTTTAAGTATAAGTGTGTGAACCATCGGCAGTTGCCTTTACCTCCTTACACCTGTAGCTCAGCCCATCTGCTGCTTATCTAAGCTGAGCTTTTCTTGATAAATCCTTCTGAAAATCTAGCAAGCATGCTAGTATCTCTTAAGACAAAAAGGAAACATTATGGCTATGAAATACATTTAGAAAAAGAAACTCTTACGTTCTTGCTTGCAACCTTCCCAGTGGAAACTTTTTGAGGCTCAGGTGCTAGGCTCTAGCCAGGTTAGATGTGCTACTTTTATGACCACGTAGTTCTGTGTATCTGGATGCCGAAGCTTTTGCGTTTGCATGTGAGTGGACCACACTCCAGTTAGCTTGGAGCAGGGGCTCGATGGAGCCTACACTACTAAGAACGGAAAGCACATTTTGGCCAGAAGGTCAAAGGCTTTATTAAACTTCTTTCCTAAGATTTCAATTTGGTAAACCTTTGGTCCGTATAAACAATTCCATGTAACTGTTTCCTTAGGGTTTAAAATGGACTTTTGTCTCTTGTGTGTCCTTTGCTTCTAGAATAGTTGGTGGAAAATGTTAATGAAAAATCTTGGTCTAATGACTCAGATTTCAGTTTGCTGTCCCTTTTGAAGAGTTTAAAATAAACTAGATGGGCATTTTGTTACTTGTGAAATACTTTTGTTTTTAGAAAGTCTGTAAAAGCTAGTCACAAAGGAGTAAGAGGTGGGGTGCGCACATTTAGGAAGCGTGGTTCACTTACTGCAGCTCATCGTAGTTGCTGGTTTCCATTACATGTGTCCGTATCTAGTGTTCTTTAAATTCTTTTGTATCTTGTCTTACACTCTTTTAAGTTTGATCTGCTTTTACACAAGAGTCCTGAAAATACTGAACTATTGAAGACAACACGCTCTCAGGCATTTAGAAGACGGTTTCTGCAAAAGATTCGTATCATTTTCTTCAACATCTTATTTTTCTATAAAAATGAATCCTATTCATTTAATGAAGAAAGGTGAATACTACCCATTTTCAATTTGTGTTCTTCAAGTCTCTTAAGGGTTTCAGTGGCTGAGTAAAAGAAAATGTGGATTTTAAAACTTTGTTTTCAATATAATGTCATTCATAGAAAATTGGGACATGTATAATTGACCCTCAGATATGCATTTCAGTATTTCTAATTTCTAAATGTTTATTTTTACAGACGGTATAAAGTACAAGTTTAAAAGCCTGCCCATGTTAACGTTTTTGGCACAAACCGAGGGAACAATTAAGAATTTCACGTGGGTGATCTTGAGCATGTTGTCTTGACTGAGCCTCAGTTCCCCTCTTTGTGATCCATCCCGCCCCTGCCAGGGTGTTGGGCCCGAGTGAGGTCACTGTGCTGTCTGGCTGGAAACCAGCTCTGTAAACTGTGACCCAGAGAAAACCTCACTTACATTTACATGTTGAGAAACATCTGTTTCTGTGAATTAGGCTAAACAAAAGCAGTCAATACAGAAAAAAGCACTCATCAGAGTGATTATTTTTTAATTGTAGAGTACAAATGTAGAGTGGTGGTTGAACAAGGTTTTTACCATTTCTCTTAGCCTCGTCATCTCCTGTTCTTTCTACATATCTTTGACCTGGATCATCAGAACTTGCCCATTTTTGGGGTATCTTCACTCTGCTTTGTGCTGTCTTGCTTTGGCACTTGTCACCTGTGCTACTCATGATAGGTAGAAGCAGAGTAGGACTTCTTAGAGGAGATTCTTAGTTTTCCTATAGTGTTTCCTGTATGCTTTCTGTAATTAGTGCATTTAAATCTTAGAAGGCACGCATTCCCTAATATCTTAATTAGTGCTTAGTAAACGCCCTTTCTTGTGTGTTAAAGTTAGTCATTAAAATCAGTCCTGTTCAGAATGCATTACTTGGGAAATCTCATTGTTTATCAAGAGGAGATGATAATATAGATAATATCGTGAATGAATTATGGAGGATTAGTTTGTGTATTTGTCACCTTTGTGTATATGGAATATAATTCCAGTAAATTTCAGTACTTTGATTTACACGTGCTCATAAATTTTTCCTAATACCTTTTGTCACTTGCATCATAGTTTCCCCTTCTGGTTACCATTAAGGTTACTAATCACAGGAAACTTTCAGACCTGTTGCCTCCCAGGCCAGCCACACATTCTGCAGTGTGGCAGCTATTGTTTACAGTCTTGGAAGCACAGTACTTTAAGTCATTTCAGGAATACATTGGTCCTATACAGACTGGTGCATTCCTGCTGTCAGTGGCTGGAGAAGTGGCATCTGGTAGTTAGAAGGTAGGTAAGATTTTTAGACAGTGCATGAAGTAGATATTGGGCTAGAAGGTAGAAGGGACTGTCCTGGAACAGCATGTAGAGTATATCAGAAAACATCAGAATCAGGCTGGTTTATGTCCAGGGATTTAAATGGAGATTAGCACATCTGTTCTCAAAAATACACTTGTAATTAATGCTGGTGGGATAGCTTGTAACGTTACCATACTGTTTAGAATCGATACTGCCTTAATATACGTTTTGGTTTTTTGTGACCTAAAAAGGGGTTTCTTTTTGTTTTCTACTTTAGAATGAAAATACAGCAGCTCTATCAACTTATCCTTCCAATGGATCTATAGATTTAAAATATTTTCCATATTATGGGAAAAAACTGCATGTAAGTACTTAGTTCAAAGTGGTTCTGACTTTTGGGGATCTGGCACATCTGTAGTATATTGGCAGACACCTGATCTGTGTAATTTGTGTATCTTCTATTCTGGTCTTTAAATGGTGATGCCAAGTAGCTGTCTCCCCCCAACCCCCAATCTACAGTTCAAAACAGACTTAAGATAAAATTTCAAAATGCCATTTTCTCTTTAAGAATTTGCTTAGGGAGTGTATAGAGGTGAAAAAATAAACACAGTGGATACAATAGTACAAAGAGTTTCTGGAGACCTTTTACCCAGAATTCTGTAATGGTAATATTTTACCTCATTTGTCTTAACCAGTCTCCATTATCGTATAATTTTTTTTTTCCTAAACCATTTGGGACTAAGTTTTTGAAATATGTGCCTCTTTCTCTGAAAAATAAAGGACATCTTATATAACCATAATTACATAACCATAATATAGTTACCAAAGGAAGTAAGCACGATGGAGACCTTGTCTGTCCTTTACTGCAAAGGAGAAAGGGTTTTCCTGGGGCGGAATATCACACTGTCACATCTTTAGCCACCTGGAACAGTTCCACAGTCTGTTTTATGCCCTGGAACCACAGGCCTTTTGGGCCTATCTTGTTTATATTCCTCAACTTGAGTTTGATGTTTTTCATGATTAAATGTAAATTTACATGTAAATGTAAAATGTACATTTTTTGCAAGAATGCCTCAGAAGAAATGTTCTTTTCAGAAATAGCATATCAGAAGGGATGTGGTATTGATTAGTCACAGTAGTGGTGATGGTAACCCTTGAACTTGGTTAGGGCGCCATCAGGTTTTTCTGCTGTCCAGTTATTTTTTCTTCTGTAATCAGCAAGTATTATGTGGAGAGAATAAGCGGAGTCTCTGCAGTTTTGTTTCTCCCCTAGCTTTAAGCACACATTGGTTCTTACCTGGATTGGTCCCAGATGTTTTCTGATTCCATCTTTTCCTTTCTCTGATTGCCAGGTGGCATTCTGCTCTGAGAAAGAGCTTTGCCTTCTCCACCCTCTGTTTATTTACATCCATATATTCTCATGGACTCATTATCTGTTCTATTTATTTTGATGCTAAAATTGTCCCAGATTTGGCCAATGGGACACATTCAGGCTGACTCCTATGTCCTTCAGACATGCTTCCATGATTCTTTCTGGCACAAGACATTCCAGATTCATCTTGTACTTTCTCTGCCCCAGGCCTGAAATGAGCCCCCTAGTTCCTTTTAGTGAAGAAATATAGGTAGGAATATATTTGCATCAAATTACACAGCAACCATAGTAAGAATATAGAAGATGTAAGTAATCAGTAAAGTAGTCCTTGGGTGACAGGGGAAACTGAAACCAAGATTATAGAATGTCTAAAAAATGATCACAATTGGTACAACCTTATTACAACCTAGGGGAAACATTTAAAGCAGTGCTTGCAGGAACACTCATAGCCTTATGAACACTTTTATCCATAAAAATTAATGTGAAAATAAATGAATATCCACTTTAAAAGAAAAATTTTACAGAATAAAAAATGTACATGAAGTTACCAAAGAATGTGAATTAATGGGTTTTCCTTTGTTTGCCAGGCGAGTTATCTACAGCCATTAGTTGCTGTCCAGGTCTCCTTTAATGCTAGCAGCAGTACCGTAAAAGAAGTAACAGTCGAATGCAAGATTGGTGGATCGTCCAACCTAAAAAACGAGGATGATCGTGACAAGTTTTTAGGACGAGTTGTGTTCAAAATCATAGCACGTGCATAGTAGGAGTTAGGATATCTCTACAGAGTAAATGTTGTGTTGTCTGTCTTCATTTTCTATCAGCTGGACCTGCCATTCTAGAATTACGAGACCACCTTGGAGAAAGGTGGGGTGGTACATGACACTGGGGTAACATCATAACGTGCTTCCAGATCATAGTGTTCAGTGTCTCTGAAGTAACTGCCTGTTGCTGCTGCTGCCTTTTGAACCAGTGTACAGTCGCCAGATAGGGACCACGAACACCGATTCTGAACGTGTAGTATGGGGGGCTTGTCTTATTTTTATGTGGTTTAATTGCCAAGTGTCTAAAGCTTAATGTGCTGTGCTGTGTAAATATTTTATAGATTTAACACTGGTTAACTGTCCTATTTTGATGCCAGCATTTTTTAGGGATAAATGGTACCTGAACAACATCAAGTGACTATAATAGCTGCAAGAAAGAGTTCTGTATGTGAGGAGGAAAAAAGAAAATAAAAGTGGATTTGAAAGGTTGATTTGGATGTTTTGTAAAATTATTTTTTACATGCTGAGTTAGTCTGTGGATCTTTCTGACCAAGAGCACAAACTTTCTGTTGTAAAACATGTAAAAAATATATATATACTGATGGGTTTATTTTTAGTGCTGGAACTAAATCTCTTATTTTAGACCATAGATGAAACAGCATTTTTAAGTTAGCCACTATGAATATGCACCTAATTTTTTATGGAGTTAAATTCTTATGATTTAATTGTACAATAGTTTGTGAAATATCTTGTTACTGCTTTTATTTAGCAGACTGTGGACTCTAATAAAAAAATATAAATTGTGAAATATAAAAACTTGGAACTTATTCAAAGCTTCAAACCAGCTTTATTTCAGCACTGTTTGACTAGTGTCATGAAGTATCTTCTCCTTCAGTCAATGTGTACTGACTGGTATGATTCCTCGCCATAACGTGAGCTGTTTTCTCCTCTGTTGAAAAGGTGTGCTTCCTGTATGATTTGTGGTTTCTTTTCAGAGCCATTTTAAGTTTTTATCCTTAATGCCAAAGCTGATATTCGTGAGGTTTTCTTTTGTGTTGAGCAAACCAGGATGAGTGGGACACAACCCAGCTGGTTCAGAAGCAGCTATCTGGAGAAAACATCAATGCTCCAAGTGGCCTTGGCTACCCGGGAGCAGACTCTGCCACTAAGCTCTTAGTGGTAACAGATTTTTGTTTTAGAAGTCTTCTTTGCAACTAAAGAAAATGATTCTTGGAGCTGTTAATAAAGGAAACAATTTCCAGGCTTATTCTTTTCTGCCCTGTCTCTTAAGAGTGGAAAACAGTTTCGAAAATGCATCACTAGCTGGTCCAGTGTAACCAGTTGTCGGTTTTGGAATTCGTATTATTGTGTATTCGGTTAAATTTGTATTTTTGTGTCTTTGGAGTATAACATAGATTGAAGTTCTGTTCTATTAAGCTTAGATAAAAACAAACTAGTTCTCAGAGCATGAAACAAGAATGGAGATAACCAAAATGGGGAAGTGGGGTTTGTAGAGAATAAAAATGGGATATACACAGAAGTGGCTAAATCATACTTGTGCCTCCCTGGTTCAGGAGTTCGGGCATGGCTCAGCCCCCGATTGCTTCATGAGCTCAGCTGACTTCCCAACTCTTCTGACTGTCTTCTACTGAAATTACGAGTGTTTAACACTATCACAGGCCTGCTGTGTGCCAAGTTAATGATGTGCCAGACTGAGGATACAGAAATAAAGACAGGGTCTTGAAAATGAGAGGGAAATAAAACAGGCTCTGGGACAAGTTGTGTAATTACAGTATTGGCAATTGTGTGCAAGGGTCCAAGGAGGTGGGGCATGACTGCTCTACAAAATTCCCCCTCAAGAGGATGGGTTTTGTGGAGGGGAGCATCCTAATGAGCTGGGCCAGTATAATGAAGAGTTTGGGAATGAAGGGACTCTGGACACCATCTGAGTCTGCATTTCTGCTTCATTTCACATTTTCCTCAGAACCTCACCAGACTTCTTACATTCAGATTATATGCAACAATCTCCTCTAAATCATGGCTATGCTGCTTATTCATAGATCACAGTTTGAATAATGAGAGACCAAAGGACTAAAAACAACCAGATTGCTATCCTTGGTGATTGGATTTAGCACTAGTTAGACTAGTGGATGGAGAAAATTCAACTGTCAGCTGACTTTAGCTAATATTTAAAAAATCGGCAGGTTAGGGAGACAGGGTCTAAGATGGCAAGGCAAAAGACCCTGAACTCCCCTTCATGGACATGACCAAGTGTACACCTACTTACAGAGCACGTTCTCCTGAAGACGGCTAACTGAACAGCTGCAAAAACAAGATCGACCACATAGAATGGTGAGAGAGACAAGGCGGTAACAAAGGCAAACTCCAGCCCTGACGCTGCCATGGGGTAGGATAGAACTAAAAGACTGAACGGTGTGTCTGAGGGCACAGAAAAAAAGTGCGATTTTAAAAGGGCTACTAGAGTATAAAAATTCCAGCACTAGAAATCTACCAAATGGAGGGGACCCGTTGGAACTCTCAAGGTTGGCGGGACTGGTGGTTGCTACCATCTACATTCACCCTTCACCTTGATATCGCAGATGGGAGCAGCGTCCAGGCACTGTGATCAACCTGCTGTCAGTCCCTGACTGCTTGGCACCCATCAGCCCAAGGCAGCCCAGTGTGCACACCAGGACACTTGTAATCAATGCTCACTACAGCACCTGTCTCAACAAGGTGACCAGTCTGAAGCATCCTGAAACACTCTGGATCCACACCACTTAGGCTCCAGACAGCTTGTTAGGAGGCTCCTAGTGCAGACTCCCAGGACCTCCATGCTTCTGCTCATTTTGGCTCCTGCCACCCCACAAATATGTATGCCCCTAACCCATGGCACACAATGGCTCTAAACGCCCCACCAGGACACCCTGGTGTGCACTCACTTTAGCAATAGCTGTCTTGCCAGGGTGCCTTCCAGAGAGTCCCAGGACTGCCATGGGCTGTGCCAACATCAGCTTTAGCTGTACTGTCAGGGCACTCTGGATGGAGCCTCACAGGACCACCTCACCCCATGCCCGCTTCAGCTTTGGCATCCCAAGGGCAGCCCCATCATAGAGTATCCCAGGAAACTAACCCACGCCACCACAATTCTAGGCAAACAGCCAAAGTTGCTGGGCATACAGCCTGTACAAGGGGACAACTACACACAAGACCAATTCTTCAAATTTAGGAGAAATAACTATTCTAATTCAGAGAAACACAAAGTCAAGCAAAATGACACAGAGGAATATGCTCCACATGAAAGAGCAACACAAAACCACACGGAGAAAAATGAAATAAAAAAGGAGATAACCAATCTACCTGATAGAGTGTTCAAAGTAATGGCCATAAAGATGCTCACTGGACTGGAGAGAAGAGTGGATGTATTCACAACTTCAGAAAGAAAGTATTAAAAAGAGCCAATCACAGTTGAAGAAAATGCACTAGAAGGAACTAACAGTAGATTCGAGGATGCAGAAGAATGGATCGGTGATCTGGAAGACAAACAATCAAAACTAAACACCCCTCAAGAAGAAAAGAAGGGGGAGGAGTTAAGATGGTAGAGCAGTAGGGAGACCCTATGCTTCCTCATCCCTCAAACACAGCTAGAGAAATACCAAATAATTCTTAACATCCAGAAAATCGATCTGAGGACTGAGAGACAAACTGCATAACCAGAGGGAGAAAAGAGGCCACATCATGTAAGGTAGGAGGTGTGGAGCTGTGACTTGGGAGAGTAAAGAATCTCAGGTGGTATGGGCAGGAGGGAGCCCAGACCATGGAGAGGAGAGAGTGAGCATAGCATGCAGGGCACTGCACACAAAAGACAATTACCCAAAACCACTGATGGGGAAAACGAGAAGGGCTGATTATCTCAAATTTTTACAAGCAGCAGAGCTCAAAGGCTGCACCGTTGCTGGGGTAGAGCCTGGTGGGCATAGTGCTGCTCCTGTGGAGAAGGAGGGCAGAGGCCCAGGAGCAGACAGTGTGGTCTGAGGATCCCCTGGGTCATTCTTGGATAGACCGGTCGTTCTCCCTCGAGTGCTTCTGGGAGAGGTGATACTGGTTCTTGAGACAAAAGAGGTGGCAGGTGCCACTGAGCTGCCCCATTCATTAGCATATGAGTAGAGGCACCTACTGAGGGCAGTGAACCTGGACACCTGCTTTTTGCTGTGCTTTACCGTAAACACCAAGTCCCTATGCATTCCTGCAACTGCTTTGCTAAGACAAACCGGCACCAGCCACAGTATAGCGAGGCCTTCTCCCAGAGGATCACTCCTAGTGTCCCAGGTCCTAAATTTGAGTTTTGAAACCCAGCTGGTGCGCCTAAGATAAAACAGGAGCACTGTGCTGCTGAGTGGGCAGATGGCTTGGATACAGACAGGGTGAAAGCGGGGATCTGAGGGATACCTGGGACACATGAGGGGAGATTGTCTGCTCTTCTGTGAGGGCTTCCTGAATAGTGGAGGGCACAAACTCCCCTCTAGGGGACCAGAGAGCCGGCTGACACCATTTTTACCCCTGCCCACCAATGTGGACTGACTTCAGTAAGCAGCACAGCACAGCATCTACAGTGGAAGCTTGAGTTGCTTACACAATGTCCTGCACCCCTGCACTCTTCTGGTTCTTCTGAATCAGGGGCAGAGGGTTTATTTTACCGAATTATAGCTGAAAACTTCCCTACTCTGGGGAAGCAAATATTCAAATCCAGGAGGCACAGAGAACACTCATCAAAATCAACAAAGCAGGCCAACACCAAGACACATAGTAAAATTTGCAAAATACAGAGGTAAGGAAAGAATCCTGAAAGCATCAAGGGAAAAGAAATCCCTAACCTACAAAGGAAGACAAATAAGGTTAGTAGCTGATCTCTCCACAGAAACTTGGCAGGCCAGAAGGGATGGCATGATATTTTCAACGTGCTGAATGGGAAAAATATGCAGCCAAGAATGCTTTATCTAGCAAGGCTGTCATTCGGGATGGAAAGAGCAGACAAACAAAAACTAAAGGAGCTTGTGACCATTAAACCAGCCCTGCAAAATATATTAAAGGGGACTCTTTAAATGGAAAAGAAAACAAAAGCAACAAAGACTGGAAAAGAATGAAGAAAATCTGTGGAAACACTGACTTTACAGGTACTACAATGGCACTAAATTCGTATCTATCAATAATCACTCTGAATGAAAATGGACTAAATGGTCCAATAAAAAGACATAGGGTATAGAATGGATTTAAAAAAAGAAAAAAAAAAAAACATCTATATGCTGCTGCCTATGAGAGATTCATTTTAGACCTAAAAAGACTTCCAGATTTAAAGTGAGGAGATAGAGAATGATTTATTATGCTAATGGACATCAAAAAAAAGCCAGAGTAACCATACTAATGTCAGACAAACTAGATTTTAAAACAAAGACTGAAACAGATGAAAAGGGGCACTATATCATAATAAAGGGATCTATTCAAAAATACCTAACAATTGTAAATATTTATGCCCCCAACTTTGAGACACCCAAATATATAAATCAATAACTAACATAAACTCATGGATAACAATACAGTAATAGTAGGGGACCTTAAAACACCATTTACAACAATGGACAGATCATTTAAGTAGAAAATCAACAAGGAAACAATGGCTTTGAGTGACACATTGGACCGGATGGACTTAATAGATCTTTTCAGACAATTTCATCCTGAAGCAGAATACACATTCTTTTTTGGGTGCACGTGGAACATTCTCCAGAACGAATCAAATACTGGGTCACAAATCAGGCCTCAACAATTACAAAAAGAGTGAGATTATACCATGCATATTTTCAGACCACAACACTATGAAACTTGAAGACAACCACAAGAAAAAATTTGAAAAGGCCACAAATACATGGAGGTTAAAGAAGATCCTACTAAAGAATGAATGGGTTAACCAGGAAATTAAAGAAGAAGTAAAAAATATACAGAGAAGCAAATGAAAGTGAATACATGACACTCCAAAACCTTTGGGATGCAGCAAAGTGGTCATAAGAGGGAAATATATAGCAATACAGGTCTATCTCAAAAAAGCAAGAAACCTCTCAAATACACAACCTAAGCTAACACCTCAAAGAGCTAGAAAAGGAACAGCAAATAAAACCAAGAGCCAGCAGCAGAAGAGAAATAATAAAGATTAGAGCAAAAATAAATGATATACAAACAACAAAAACAACAAAGCCAGTAACAACAACAAAACCAATAGAACAGATCAATGAAACTAAGAGCTGATTCTTTGAAGAATAAAATTGATGAACCTCTAGCCAGACTTATCAGAAAGAAAAGAGAAAGGACCAAATAAAATAAAGAGGAGAGATCACAACCAACACCACAGAAATACAGTAAGAGAGTATTATAAAAAATATGCCAATGAATTGGGCAATCTTGAAGAAATGAACCAATTCCTGGAAACATAAAAACTACCAAAACTGAAACAGGAAGAAATAGAACATTTGAACAGACTCATAGCCAGCAAAGAAATTGAATCAGTAATCAAAAATATCGCAAGAAACCAAAGTCTGGGGCCAGATGGCTTCCCAGAAAAATTCTCCCAAACACTTAAAGAAGAGTTAATACCTGTTTTTCTCAAACTGTTCCAAAAATAGAAATGGAAGGAAAACTTCCAAACTCATTATATGAGGCCAGCATTACCTTGATTCCCAAACCTAAGACCCCACTAAAAAGGAGAGTTACAGGTCAATATCCCTGATGAACATGAATGTAAAAATTATCCACAAAGTACAAGCAAATCGAATCCAATAGTACATTAAAAGAAATTATTCACCATAATCAAGTGGGATTTATTCCTGGGTTGCAAGGGTAGTTCAATATTTGCCAATCAATGTGATACACCACATTATTTAAAAAAAAAAAAAAAGAACCATACGATCCTCCTAATAGATGGAGAAAAAGCATTTGTAGTTGACAAAATACAGCATCTATTCTTGATAAAAACCCTCAAGAAAGAAGGGATAAAGGGGACACATCAACATCATAAAGGCTGTACACGAAAGACCCACACCTAATACCATCCTCGGTGGGGAAAAACGGAGAGAGCTTTCCTCTATTCTGTGGTCAGGAACAAGACAGGGA
The DNA here is from genome assembly GCA_030068075.1 of Paguma larvata. NCBI lineage: Eukaryota > Metazoa > Chordata > Mammalia > Carnivora > Viverridae > Paguma > Paguma larvata. The sequence continues at coordinate 35,967,571 of CM057824.1, forward strand.
TGCCCACTCTCATCATTGTTATTTAACATAGTACCAGAAGTCCTAGCTTCAGAAATTGTACCAGAAGTCCTAGCTTCAGAAATTAGACAACAAGAAATAAAAGGCATCCAAATTAGCAAGGAAGAGGTCAAACTTTCACTATTGCAGGTGACATGATACTCTATGTAAAAACAAAAAAAAAAACCCTGAAAGACTCCACCAAATTATTGCTAGAACTGATAAAAAAATTCAGCAAATTTGCAGGATACAATATCAACGTACAGATATCTTGCATTTCTCTACACCAATAATGAAGCAGCAGAAAGAGAAATCAAGGAGTCAATCCCATTTACAATTGCACCAAAACCATGTAAGATACCTAGAATAAGCCTAATCAAAGAGGTAAAAGATCTGTACTCTGAAAACTATAGAACACTTATGAAAGAAACTGAAGATGACACAAAGAAATGGAAAACCATTCCATGCTCATAGATTGGAAGAATAAATATTGTTAAAATGTCTCTACTACCCAAAGCAATCTACACATTTAATGCAATCCCTATCAAAATACCAACAGTATTTTTCACAGAGCTAAAACAAACAATCCTAACATTTGTATGGAACCACAGAAGACCCCAAATAGGCAACGCAATCTTGAAAAAGAAAACCAAAGCTGGAGGCATAATTCCAGACTTCAAGTTATATTATACAAAGCTGTAGTCATCAAGACCGTATGGTACTGACACAAAAACAAGACACATAGATCAATGGAACAGAATAGAACACCCAGAAATGGACCCACATCTATGTGGTCAACTAATTTTTGACAAAGCAGGAAAGAATGTCCAATGGAAAAAAAGACAGTCTCTTTAGCAAACGGCACTGGGAAACTGGACAGCAAAATGCAGAAGAATGAAATTTGACCACTTTCTTACACTATACACAAAAATAACTTCAAAATGGATGAAAGACCTAAATGTGAAACAGAAAACCATCAAAATCTTAGAAGTAACATAAGAGGCAACCTTTTTTTTTTTTTAATGTTTATTTTTAAGAGAGAGAGATAGAGCATGAGCAGGGGAGGGGCAGAGAGGGAGACGCAGAATCTGAAGCAGGCTCCAGGCTCTGAGCTTCAGCACAGAGCCTGATGCAGGGCTTGAACTCACAAGCTATGAGATCACGACCTGAGCTGAAATCAGATGCTTAACAACTAAGCCACCCAGGCGCCCCATGGCAGCAACCTCTTTGACCTTGGCCATAGCAACTTCTTACTAGACACATCTTTGGAGACAAGGGAAACTAAAGCAAAAATGAACGATCGGGACTTCATCAAGATGAAAAGCTGCACAGCAAAGGAAATCATGAACAAAACTAAAAGGCAACTTACAGAATGGGAGAATCTATTTGCAAATGATATAGCTGATAAAGGGTTAGTATTAAAAATCTATAAAGAACTCCTCAAACTCAATACCCCCAAAAAAACCCAAATAATTCACTGAAGAAATGAGCAGAAGACATGAATAGACATTTTTTCCAAAGAAGACACAGATGGCTATCAGATACATGAAAAGATGCTCTACGTTACTTATCATCAGGGAAATACAAATCAAAACCATGATGAGATACTAACTCACATCTGTCAGAATGGCTAAAATTAACACAGGAAACAACAGATGGGGAGGAGCTTGAAAAGCCAGCTGACTCAGCACCAGGCTAGCCAGGAAGGCCAGTGATAGCTTGATTGTTGCCCTTAAAGAGACAGCAGCCTGAGCAAAGGGGCAGCATATAAACAGCAGTTTACACAATGCCAGGTGCAAATGAGAGGTCTGTTCATACTGATTTTGGAGCATGTTGGGGGACTTCTTTGTAAACAAGGGAGCTGGCAGTCACCATTTTCCTTCTCTGCCTCCCAGCATCAACACAACCACCTGTGGAGATGGAACTACACAGATACTTGTAGCCTAGACCCAGGGCACAGTGCAAATTTCGTTAAAGCTGTACACCATGCCCAGACATTGGCTCCACAGCTATCCCTGCACACCAGGCCCAGCTGCACCCAGCCAGTGCATTGCATCCAGTCATGAGCCCCCAGCCACCATGGTGCACCGGGTCCAACTGCACCCGGCCTCACAGCCCCCAGCAGCTACAGCACTTTGGGGGATTCAGCATAGGACTAGTGGCCCAATGCAGATTTTGCTAACACCGCTGCCCAGCTCCCATATTCTCTGACAGGGACCCCCTCTCAGTGATGGCCTGCCTGAGTCCCACTACCACCACAGAGAGGAAGCACAACTCAAAACAGGCACAACAGCCTGTTGACTCAGACTCAACAGCAGGATGTAAGCAACACACATAGAATATTCTCCTAAAGCACCAGGTTCTGGTGAACAGAGGATACTTCACTGCAGGGCACTCCAGGACTTCCTCTTCATACAGCCACTACGTTCAACAACTAAGACACAGTGGACTTTCTTAACACAGAGAAGCAGACACAGAGAGGCAGAAATATTGAAGAGAGAAACTATCCCAAATGAAAAAGAACGGGACAAGGCCACATCCAGAGATCTAAGCAAAACAGACAGAAGTAACATGCCTGACAGAGAATTTAAAGCAATGATCAGAAGGACATTCATTGCATTTGAGAAAAGAGTGGAAGATATGAGACTCTCAACAGAAATAGGCAATAATGTACCAGAGATAAAGGAATAAATAAACAAAATGAGGAACACACTTGATGGAATGAATAGCAGATGGAAGAATCAGAGGAATGAATGAGTGACCTAGAAGACAGAGTAATAGAAAGTAATTAAGCTGAACTAAAGAGAGAAAAAACAATTACACAAAATGAGAACAGACTTAGGGGACTCAGTGACTCCATCAAACATAATAACATACATATTATAGGAGTCCCAGAAGAAGAAGAGAAAAAAGGGGGCAAAAAATTTATTTGAAGAAATAATAGCTGAAAACTTCCCTAATCTGGGGAAGGAAACAGACATCCAGATCCAGGAGGCAGAGAACTCTCATCAAAATCAACAAAAGCAGACCCACACACCAAGACATACTATAATTAAGCTTACAAAATATAGTGATAAGAAAAATCTAAGAAGAAGAAGTCATTAACTTACAAGGAATAACCCATAAAGCTAGCAGATTTGTCAACAGAAACTTTGAATATATCATGTTACTTCTCCTTTCCAGCTTGCAAAGTGCTGAAAGAGAAGAATCTGCACCCAAGAATCCTTTATTCAGCAAGGCTGTTATTCAGAATAGAAGGAGAGATAAACAGTTCCCCAGACAAAACTAAAGGAGTTTGTGACCACTAAGCCAGCCATGCAAAAAAAATGTTATTAAAGGGGACAGAGAGACCCAAAGTGACAGTATAAAGGTAGAAAACACAAAATCAGTAAAAATAAATATTTCTGCAAAAAAAATATTGGTCAAGGAATTCATCAAAAAAGAACATAAGATACAATAACATATACCAAAATGTGAGGAGGAGAGAAGGGATTCAAACCTAAATAATCATCAACTTGTCATTAACTGCTACATGTATAAGAGGTTATATACAAACCTAAAGGCAACCATATCTCAACAACTACCAATAAATATGCAAGCGATAAGGAAAAAGAAATCTGAATATATCACTAAAGAAAATCAGCAAAACATGAAAGAGTGAGAGAGTCGAACCAAGAAACAGACTCTTAACTATAGAGAACTGATGGTTACAACAGGGGAGGTCATGGGGGATGGGTGAAATAGGTGATGGGGATTAGGAGTGCACTCTAATGATGAGCACTAGATGATGTACAGAAATGTTAATCACTATATTGTACACCTGAAACTAACACTGAAAAAAGAAAATTCAAAAAAAGAAAAAAGAATTTTTAAAATTAAGATAGGTTAAGCGATCTCTTTGACAACATTCAGATTATATGGGACCCAAAAGGAGAAGATCAAGAGAAAGGGTAAGAGAATTTATTTGAAGAAATGACAGCTGAAAATGTCCTTAACCTGGGGAAAGAAACACACATCAAGCTTCAAAAAGCACAAAGAGTTCCAAAAAAGAAAACCCAAGGAGATCCATACATGACACATAAATAAAATGTTAAAGATTAAATAAAGATAAGAGACTTTTTAATGCAGCAAAAGAGAGGGAACTAGTAATGTACTAAAAAAAAATAAAATAAATAAGGCCAGGGGTGCACCTGGGTGGCTCATTTGGTTGAGCGTCTGACTTCAGCTCAGGTCATGATCTCACAGTTCATGGGTTTGAGCCCCACGTCGGCCTTTGCACTGATAGCGTAGAGCCTGCTTTGGAGTCTGTCTCCCCCTCTCCCTCAAAAATAAATGAACATTAAAAAATTAAAAAACAAACAAACCAGTAAGGCTAACACCATATTTTTTTTTAAAGATACATTGCATACAAGAGGGAGTACCATGGTATATTCAAAGTGATGAAAGGAAAAAAACTAAAACTAAGAATACCCACTCAGAAGGTTTATTATTCAGAACTGCAAAAGAGTTTCCCAGAAAAACAAAAGTTAAAAATATATCATTACTAAAAGAGACTTACAACAAATTTTCAAGAGACAAAAAGAAAAAAAGGCATAACTATAAGAAAGTTAGGAAAAGACAAAATTTTATGAGTAAAAGCATATAGAAAAGTTACTAGGCAAAATAACATGAAAGCATTTACAAAGATTTTTTAAAAAGTACCCAAATCTATTATACCTAAAAAATTAGCTATGCAACTCAAGATATAAGAAATGTAAAATATGACAACATGTAAATAAATTGAGTATGGGGGAGAAAAAACGAAGTTGACTGAAAATATGTTCAAATTTTAGTGACCATCAACTTAATATGCACGGCAATATGCTTAGGATGATATATATAAACCTCACATTATTCACAAAATAAAAAGCTATTATGGATACACACACACACACACAAAACACGTACATGTCCAAGCATGACACTAGTCACCAATAACAATGAAAGCAAGAAAGGAACAGAAATGAACTATAAAAATAATTTTTTAACAAAATGGCAAAAAGTACTCAAGTATCAATAATTACATAGAATGTAAATGGTCTAAATATTCCTGTCAAAACCATACAATAATCCAGTAGATTATTTTTAAAAATCTATATGAAGCCTACAAGAAATTCTCTTCATACCTAAAAACATAACATAAAAAAGTAAAGAAATGGAAAAATATTCCATGGCATGGATGGAAGAAAAAAAGAAGTACATTATTTCTATCAGGTAGTAAGGGTTTTAAAAGAAAACATACAAAAAGAGACACTGATGAACAACACATAGCGATAATCCAAAAATAAGTCCATAAAATATTACAGAGACACAATGGGGGGAAATGTTCAAAGTAGGAGGGACACTTATAGCAAAAAAGACTTAACTCAAAAAACAACAAAAAAATTCAACCCATCCAACATTATGCTGAAAAGAAGTAAAAAGAATGAACAAAGCCCCAAGTCAGCATAAAGAAGGAAATCATAAAGATCTGAGCAGAAATAAAGGAAACAAATAAAGAAAAGAACAGTAGAAAAGATCAGTGAAACCAAGAGTTGGCTCTTTGCAGAGACAAACAAAAGTGATAAATTGGCCAGGAAACAAGAGGGAGGACCCAAATAAAATCTGAAATGAAACAGAAGTGACAAATGACACCAAAGAAATACAAAGATTTAGAAGAAATTACTATGAAAAATTATAGACCAACAAATTGGACAACCTAGAAGAAATGGGTCAATTCCTAGAAGCATACAGTTTTCCAAAATTGATTCGAGAAGAAAGAAAACCTGAACAGACCAAACATTGGTAACAAAATTTATTCAGCAACCAAAAAACTCCCAACAAACCAAAGTTCAGTACCAGATGAATTCACAGCTGAATTCTACCAAATACTAAAAGAAGAGTCCATGCCCTTTCTCCTCAAACTATTCCAAAAAACACAAGAGGAAGGAAAGCTCCCAAATATATTCTAATGAGACCAGGATTATCCTAATACCAAAACCAAAGACACTTCAAAAGAAAAAAAAAAAGACTAAGAAAAAGAGGAACAAGAAAAACACAAAGGAGAAGGTAGGAAGAAAAGGAGGAAGAAAGGTAGGAAGGAAGGAAGGCAAGCAAGAAGGAAGAAAGAAAACTACAGGCCAATGATGAACACAGTTGCAGAACCCCTCCACAAAGTATTAGCAAACCTCATTCAACAATACACTCAAAGGATCATTCACGTATGATAAAAATCATACGATCATCTCAATAGATGCAGAAAAGGCATTTCACAAAACACAACATCTGTTCATGACAGAAAACATCAGCAGTGTGGATTTAGAAGGAATGCATCTAACAAAAACTGAGAGGTTTTCCTCTAATATCAGAATGGGACAAGGATGTCCAGTGTCACTACTTTTATTCAACACAGTGCTGGAAGTCCTAGCCACAGCAACGTGACAAGGGAAAGAATTAAAATGCATCCAAACTGGTAATGTAGGTGCAAAACTGTCACTATTTGTACATGCCATGATATTAGACATAGAAAACCCTCAAGATGCCACCCGACAACTATGGAAACTCATAAATGATATCAGTTAAATTGCAGGACACAAAATTAGCATACAGAAACCTGCTGCCTTCCCACACACTAGGAACAAAGCGGCAGAAAGACAAATTAAGGAAACATTCGTGATTACACAAAAAGAATAAAATACCTGGGGACAAACATAGCCAAGGAGGTGAAAGACCTGTGCTTTGTAAACTTTAAACATTGATGAAGGAAACTGAAGATGACACAAAATGGAAAGATGTAGCATGCATGCTCATGCTTTGGAAGAATTAGTATCGTGAACATGCCCATACTATCCAAGGAAATCTACAGATCCATTATACTTCCCATCAAAATACCAAAAGCATTTTTCACAGAACTAGAGCAAATAAGCCTAACATGTGTATGGAACTACAAAAGACCCTGGCTAGCCAAAGCAGTCTTGAGAAGGAAGAACAAAGCTGGAGGTATCACCACCCCAGATTGCAAGGTATACTACAAATACTTAGTAGGGTATGGGCACAAAGGTAGACACACAGATCAATGGGACAGAACAGAGAGCCCAGAAACCAACCCAGGTAGATGTGGTCAATGAATCTACAACAAAGGAGGTGAGAATATACAAGTGGGGGAAAGACTGTCTCTTCCACAAATGGTGCTGGGAAATATGGACAGCCCCATGCAAAAGAACGAAACTGGACCACTTTCTTACACACCGTACACAAAAATAAACCCCCAATGGGTTAAGGACCTAAATGTGAGGCCAAAAACCATAAAGCTCCCTAGAAGGAGGCACAGGCACAAATCTCTTCGACACTAGCCTAGCAACATTTCTCTAGAACATCTCCTCGGGCAAGGCAAACAAAAGCAGCAATGAAGCTATCAGGACTATGCCAAAATAAGAACATTTTGTGCACACTAAATGAAGAGGCAACCTACCAAAAGGGAGACCATGTTTGCAAATGATATATCCAAGAAGGGGTTAGTAGCCAAAATATATAAAGAGCTTATTCGACTCAACACCACAGAAACAAATAGTCCGATTAACAAATGAGCAGGGAACCTGAATAAACATTTTTCCAAAAAAGACATGCAGAGAGCCAGCAGACACAAGAGCATATACTCAACAGCACTAATTGTCAGGGAAATGCAAATCAAAACCACCAAGCAATACCACCTTACACCTGTCCAAATGACTTGAATCAAAAAGACAAGCGACAAGTGTCTGCTAGGACATGGATAAAAAGGAACCCTCTGGCACTTGTTGGTGGGAATGTAAACTGATGCAGCCATTGTAGGAAACAGTACAGAGGTGGTTCTTGAAAAAATTAAAAAGATCCAATAATTCCACTACTGGGTATTTACCCAAAGAAAATGAAATCACTGATTCCAAAAGATATATGCACCCCTATGCTTACTACAGCATTATTTACAATAGCCAACACATGGAAGAACCTAAGTACCCATCGAGGGATGAGACAAAGTAGAAGTTTATACACTCCAACACACACACACACACACACACGCACACACAATGGAATATCACTGAGAAACAGAAAAGAATGAATTCCTATATTTGCAACAACATGGATGGACTTACTGGGTAGTATGCCCAGCGAAATAATAAGAGAGAAAAAGACAAATACCATCCGACCTCACTCTTATATGGAACCTTAAGTATAAAACAAAAGTAACAACACATAAACCATAGTAGAATTAGGTCCACAAATACAGAAAACCAACCTAGGATTTTCGGAGGGGAGGGGCATAAGGAATTGGGCAAAGTGGATGAGAGGTGCAGTCTTCCAGTTATGGAATGAGTAATTCAAGGGGATGAAAGGTACAACATAGGCAACACAGTCAATGGTACTGTAATAGCGTTGCATGGTGACAGATGGCAGCTACACTTGGGGCTGAGGTTAGCATAACGAACAGAGTTGTGGCATCGTTATGTTATAGACCTGAATCTAATGGAACATTGTGTCTCAATTATACCTCAATAAAAAATAGAAATGTTTTAATAAAATTCATCAAGTATATTTTATTTGTAGCTCAAGGATAATTTTGCATTAATTTCTTTAGATATCCATACTGGTTTAAACTTGGAAGTTCTTTTATACTCGCTTTAATTTTGATCACTTTAGTGGGTGGCAAATGACAAATACAGTATAGCTTATTTGGTCCCATTTTGTATATATAGGCTTTCACTCTTACACTGTTTTAGTGCCTCTTTTAGGTTTTTCAGTAAAAGATATTCTTTAGGTAGTTCTTCTGCAGTCTGTCCTGTACCTTAAGCTCTGTTGTCCTTTCTCAGTGTTAGTTATCCCCATGTGTGCAGTGGTGAGATGAGAAAAGCCGGTTTGCCCTCTTTGCATAATTCAAATCGAACAGGACTGCCTGTCACTGCGGTCTGTGAGGAGGTGTTCCCAGATTGCCTGTATAGTCCGCTGGAAGAGATCACTTCAGCTTGAATCCGTGATGGTTCATCTTGGAGGCAGAGGAAAGTAGTCTTGGCTTTAATTTACATTTGCTGGGGCGCCTGGGTGGCTGTTGGCTAAGTGTCCAACTCTTGATTTTGAATTTTTTTTTTTTTTTTAGCATTTATTTATTTTTGAGAGACATAGAGACAGAGTATGAGCAGGGGAAGGGCAGAGAGAGAGGGAGACACAGAATCCGAAGCAGGCTCCAGGCTCTGAGCCGGCAGCACAGAGCCTGACGTGGGGCCCGAACCCACAGGCCGTGAGATCATGACCTGAGCCGAAGTCGGCCGCTTAACTGACTGAGCCACTCAGGCGCCCCTCCAACTCTTGATTTTGGCTCCTTTGGGGAGAATCTCACAGTTGGGGAGACCGAGCCCCACGTCAGGCTCTGCTTGACAGTACGGAGCCTGCTTGGGATTCTCTCGTGTATGCTCTTCCTCTCTCTGCTCCTCCCCTGCTTGTGCACTCTCTCTCAAAATAAACAAAGTTAAAAAAAAAATTCACATTTACATTAGATCACTTAGAAATCTGAGGCAGGTTATTTAACTTCTGCTTTGCATTTCTCTAATGGTAAAATGAGTGGAATGCTGTCCTTCAGGGCTGAGCAGATTAAATGAGGAAATATACACATGGTGCCAACTCGTAGAGGTTTATAAGTGTTAGTTTGCAAGGGCTCGCCCTCCTTGAGGTTACAGAGTTGTCAGGAGGGTTTCGTTGCTGATAACTGGAAACAGTGTGCACCACTGCAGTGCTGATGTGGAGTGACTGTTCATCATGCAGAGAGGGAAGTGGTGAGCACGGAGTTGAAAGTCTTCTCTGCCTGCCTATAGCTTTGTGTAGAAGGTATGTATGACAGGAGGGGTCACGAATATGGGAATCTGAAAGTTATTCCATGTGGAATTTTAACTTCACTTGCTTTTCTTGCTTAAGTTGTCGGTTTGGAATTTAAAGACTAAAGAGACTTTGCTAAATAGTTTTCCAGATCCATTAGCTCCCACACAGAAGGAGCTGTGTTTTGAGCGGTGTATCTGCATATGCTCCTCACTGAGATTAGCCTGAGCACGCGCTAGTGCTTCAGGAAGGGAGACTCTGTCCACTGGATGCCTCTGGTCACGCCGTTGGTTGCAAAGGTGGATCAGAAATGACTAGAAAGTAGTATGTCTGCTTTCTGAAAAATTTCCTCAAATCCCAGTGACTACTGTCCTTCAACTAAGCTTCTTTAGGCCAATTAGGCTATCATGTTTCAAACTTAAAAACATTTTAGGAATGGAGGTGCCTGGCTGGCTCAGTCAGTGAAGTGTGCAACTCTTGATCTCGGGGTTGTGAGTTTGAGCCCCATGTTGGATGTAGAGATTACTTAAAAATTAAAAATTCTTTAAAAAAATTCATTTTAGGAATGATATTTGGATTTGCTTTCAGGAGCCTGGAGCACAATCTTTGACCATTGTCAGAGGTGGCAGGATTTGATGGACTTGCTTTTTAGAAACAATAAAAAATCTGGGGTGCCCGGGTGGCTCAGTCGGTTAAGCGTCAGACTCTTGATTTCAGCTCAGGTCATGACCATATAGTTCACGAGATGGAGCCCCACATCAGGCTCTGTGCTGAGCGTGGAGCCTGCTTGGGATTCTCTCTCTCTCCCTCTCTCTCCCTCCCCGACTTACACATGTGCACTCTCTCTCACAATAAATACATATTTTAAAAAGAGTAAAAAAAAAAGAAAACAATAAAAAACTACTTGGGAATCAGACTGGTAAGGGTTAGTATTTAAGCATGAAAAACAGAAACAAAGTAACTGATAAGAAATTGTACCGTAGGGGCACCTGGGTGGCTCAGTCGGTTGAGCGGCCGGCTTCAGCTCAGGTCATGATCTCATGGTCTGTGGGTTCGAGCCCCGCATCGGGCTCTGTGCTGATGGCTCGGAGCCTGGAGCCTGCTTCAGATTCTGTGTCTGCCTCTCCCTCTGCCCCTCCCCTGCTTACACTCTGTCTCTCAAAAATAAATAAACATTAAAAAAAAGAGAGAGAGAGAAATTGTCCCCTAAATCAGTCTTTTCAGATTATTTGTGTGGCCTTGAGGTAACTAACTCTAAAGGGTCTTCATGAGAACAAATTAAGTGTGACTGGTGACCAACGAGCTAGTGATAGGCTATTAGTTTTGGATTTGTTTGAAGACATGACCACTCTATCCATTCAAACATGTGTCGCTCTGGAATTGTAAGAATTCACAATCCTGTTAATGGCAAGAGACCTCAAGAAAACCAGGAGGCCAGGCTGCTTGTTCGGGGGAACTGGGTGATGTAAAACCCTGGAGGTCTCGTGATGAGCCTCGTGCTTCCGGTGCCTCTTCGTCCTGCAGGCCACAGTCCCAGGTCTCTGATGCAGGAGCCAAGGGTGAGTGAAACGGCAGGCAGGGGTTCTCATGTTTTTTGATGGACTTTTTCCATGTGATCCTTCCTTTTGGTGGCCGAGAATAGCTGAGGGTGGTGTGGCAGGGGATGGACTATGCAGGATCATGTGCACCCTCAAATAAGAGCTGTCCTGGGGTGGAGAGAATTGAGATCTGTTGAGAGACACTATATGGCAGAGTGGAGAGTAGGCAATGGCCAACTGGAGTGAAACTGAGAGCCAAGGAAGAAGAACCAAATGGGTATGGCTGGTAGAGAAGCTGGCAGATAGGATCAAAAACGAAGAGGCTTCGGGAGCCCCCTTTTGAGACGATAATGTCAGTTGGATCTATTGATGATGATCATTGTGCTAGGCAGAATTTTGGCGCACATGACCTTCACCTTCTGATGTCGTGCCTATGCTTATGTTACATCCCCTAGCAAGAGGGACTTTGCAGATGAAATTAAAGTTATCATCAGTTGACGGTACGGAGATTATCCTGGATTATCCAGGGGATCCAATGTAATCATGGGAGCCTGAAGCAGAAGTCGGATCCAAAGCATGAGAAATTGGCTCTCAAAGATGATGGGGGCCATGTGCAAAACAGGATAAGGAAATGAATTCTGAAAGCTGAATCCTCAAGCCTTCAGAGGAGAGCCCAGCCCAGCCCAGCCAACACCATGCCAATAACCTTTTGAGGCCCTGAGTAGAGAACCCAGCAGATGTACACTGGGCCCAGAATGCTGAACACAGAAATGGGAGAGATAATAAGTGAGTATCGTCTGAAGCCACTAAATTTGTGGTCATTTGTTATGGCAGCAAATAGAAAGCTAGTATGATCATTTTCTCCAAGAAGATTATATACTCCATCCTAGTACTTCTCAAACCTAGCGTGCATATGATTCATCAAGAGATCCTGCTTAGGGCAAACCAAACAGCATGGAAGTTTTTTTTTGCATCTCTTGCCCCTGAAATGCAGCCAGATCATCACTAAACCATCCTGCACACCTAGAAAACTGACTTGAGGATTAACACAACAATCTGCAGACCTGAACCACAGAACTCAGCAGGTACACCGCGTGGAGAGGTGAACTGGAGGAGAGAGAAGCTGTGGAGGGCCAGTGAGCTGTTTTTGCTTGCAGAGAGAGGACAGAGACAGAATGGGAAGTCTCCCCCCCCACCGCAAAGCAGCTGGAGAGAAAAAGAAGAGCATGCAAGGAACTGAACAAAAAAAGGGAGAAAGGAAAGGAGAGGCTTTAAATTCCACTAAGACTCTATAAACAGGGGGAGGAGTGCAGAGTCTGAAACTCTGCAGCTCTATACATGGCAGAGCCGGTGGGAAGGGCGAATCCCCAGGAGCAGAGAGAGAGGTCTGAGGGGTCCTCGGGCCACATGGGGAGAGGTGGTTCCCTGCTGGGAGGACATTTGGTAGAGGCCGTGCAGCCTCCCCACAGGCAAAGGTCCAGTGGACCCTGGAGAACAACCACATTCGCTGGTGGTGGAACAGGACATTAAGGGGGAAGCCTGGAGCCAGATGTGTGTTCGTGTGTTGTGATTTTCCATAATCCCTGAAACGCTGCTGCTACATGATTGTGTAAACTTTTTCTGGGGTGGGCTGGCACCCAGCCACAGTCTCTGGGCATCGGCAGCACCACAGTCTCACAAACGTTCCTGGGGGCAGGCACCCAGCCATTGCTCAGTGAGACCCTCCCCCAGAGGGCCAGAACGGGTCATAGCGGCAGTCCCTCAGAAGTAAGGGGCTGGGAAACACAGCCACATCTGAGATAAAACTCAGGAGGGAAGTGCCACCTGGCAGCCTGACAGCTTAGTCATGGACAATGTAGAAGCAGAAAGTGGACGGAAGCTGGAGACAAAGGAGGGGTGTCTGATTGCTGGTTGGGGAGAGCACAGCATTCCAATACTAGAGACTGGATAGCTGGGTGATGCCATTTTCATCTCTCCTGTGCATGCACACAAACAGCTACACGCGCCACAACAATCCACCCCAGTAAGCTAAGCAGCGCCATCTAGTGGAGAACAAAGCTGTTACACTAAACTCCATCCAACTGGGCCAACTGCGCTCTTGAGGTCCACAAGTCTCTCCTACTGTTTAGTTTACAGACTATAAAGTGCTTCATAGTTTGACTTCTAGGGGAAACTGATGTAATTTCAATCGTATTTCAGTCTGTTCACTGATCCATCTATTCAATTTTTTTTCCTTTTCTTATTCTTGAATATGGAAAGAAAATATTTTTATTTTCCATTTTTATTAAAAAGATTTTTAATTTTCTATATATTTTTACTTTTTTGTAAATTTTTAAGTTCTTGTTTATTTCCATTATTTCATTTTATTCTATTTTATTGTATTCATTTTTTCAAAATTTCAAACGTTTTCCCTTTTCCTTTTTCTTTCCTTTCTTATCTTTACCTTTTTCCTCTAACCTACCAAGCTCCTTTCAACAACCAGACCAAAACACATCTAAGATCTAGCGTCCTTTGATTTTTTTGGTGTTGTCTTTAATTTTTTTTACTTTATTTATTACTTTTCTTTCTTTGTAATGACAAAACAAAGGAATTCACCACCTCCCCCCCTCCCCAAACACACACAAAAGAACAGGAAGAAATAACAACCAGGGACTTAATCAACACAGATACAAGCAAGATGTCTGAATCAGAATTTAGAGTCACAATAATAAGAATACTAACTGGGGTTGAAAATAGAATAGAATCCCTGTGGAGATAAAAGAAGTAAAAACTAGTCAAGATGAAATAAAAAATGCTATAACTGAGCTACAATCTCAAATGGATGCCACGGAGGCAAGGATGGATGAAGCAGATCAGCAAATCTGTGATAGAGAGAACAAACTTACAGAGAACAATGAAACAGAAAAAGAAAGGAAGACTAAGGCAAAAGAGCACAAAATAAGAATTAGAGAACTCAGTGACTCATTAGAAAGGAATGACATCTGAATCATAAGAGTTACAGAAGATGAAGAGAGAGAAAAAAGGGTAAAAGGTTTACATGAGCAAATCATAGTGGGAAAACTTTCCTAACCTGGGGAAAAACACAGACATCAAAATCTAGGAAGCACAGAGGATTCCCATTATATTCAACAAAAATCGACCATCAACAAGGCATATCATTGTCAAATTCATGAAACACTCAGACAAGGAAAGAATCATGAAAGTATCAAGGGGAAAAAAATTCTTAACCTACAAGGCAAGATAGATCAGGTTTGCAGCAGACCTATCTACAGAAACTTGGCAGGCCAGAAAGAAATGGCAGGATATATTCAATGTGCTGAATCGGAAAAATATGCAGCCAAGAATTCTTTATCCAGCAAGGCTGTCATTCAAAATAGAAGAAGAGATAGTTTCCCAGACAAACAAAAATTAAAGGATTTCGTGACCACTAAACCAGCCCTGCAAGAAATTTTAAGGGGGACTCTCTTTTGAAAAGACGGAAAACAAAAACAAAACAAAACAAAAAAACCCCAAACAACAAAGACTAGAAAGGACCAGAGAACACCACTGGAAACTCCAACTCTCCAGGCAACAAAATGGCAATAAATTTGTATCTTTCATTACTCACTCTAAATGTCAATGGACTAAATATTCCAATCAAAAGACATATGGTAACAGAATGGATAAGAAAACAAGATCCATCTATATGCTGTTTACAAGAGACCAATTTTAGACCTAAAGACACCTTCAGATTGAAACTAAGGGTATGGGGAACCATCTATCATGCTAATGGTCACCAAAAGAAAGCCAGATTAGCCATTCTTATATCAGACAATCTAGACTTTAAAATAAAGACTGTAACAAGAGATGATGAAGGACATTATATCATAATTAAGGGGTCTATCCACCAAGAAGACCTAACAAGTGTAAACATTTATGTTCCAAATGTGGAAGCACCCAAATATACAAATCAATTAATCACAAACATACAGAAACTCATTGATAATAAATAACATAATAGTAGGAGACTTCAACACCCTTATAGCAATGGACAGATCATCAAAACAGAAAATTGACAAGGAGACAATGGCTTTGAATGACACACTGGACCGAATGGACTTAACAGACATATTCAGAACACTTTATCCTAAGGAAGCAGAATACACATTCTTCTCCAGTGCACATGGAAGATTCTCCAGAATAGATTACATACTGGGACACAAATCAGCCCTCACAAGTACAAAAAGATTGAAACTCGAAATCAACCACAAGAAAAAATGTGGAAAGATAATAAACGCCCGGAGATTAAAGACCATCCTACTCAAGAATGAATGGGCTAACCAAGAAGTTAAAGACGAAATTAAAAAGTACATGGAAGCCAATGAAAATAACACCACAGCCCAAAATCTCTGGGACACAGCAAAGGCAGTCATAAGAGGGAAGTATATAGCAATTCAGGCCTTCCTAAAGAAGGAAAAAAGGTCTCGGATACACAATCTACCCTTACACCTTAAAGAGCTGGAAAACGAACAACAAATAAAACCCCAAAACAGCAGAAGACAGGAAATAATAAAGATTAGAGCAGAAATCAATGCTATCGAAACCAAAAAAACCAGATCAATGAAACCAGAAACTGGTTCTTTGAAAAAATTAACAAAATTGATAAACCCCTAGCCAGGTGGATCAAAATGAAAAAGGAAAGGACCCAAATAAATAAAATCAAGAGTGAGAGAGGAGAGATCACAACCAACACAGCTGAAGTACAAACAATAAGACAATATTATGAGCAATTATACACCAATAAAATGTGCAATCTAGAAGAAATGGTAAAGTTCCTAGAAACATATAAATTACCAAAACTGAAACAGGAAGAAATAGAAAATTTGAACAGACCCATAATCAGTAAAGAAATCAAATTAGTAATAAAAAACTCCCCCCAAAACAAGAGTCCAGGACCAGATGGCTTTCCAGGGGAATTCTACCAAACATTTAAGGAAGAGTTAACACCTATTCTTTTGAAGCGGTTCCAAAAAACAGAAATGGAAGGAAAACTTCCATACTCATTCTATGAAGCCAGCATTGCGTTGATTCCAAAACCAGACAAAGACCCCACTCTAAAGGAGAACTACAGACCAATTTCTCTGATGAACATGGATGAAAAATTCCTCAACAAGATACTAGCCAACCAAATCCAACAATACATTAAAAGAATTATTTACCACAACCAAGTAGGATTTATACCTGGGATGCAGGGCTGGTTCAACAGCAACAAACAATCAATGGGATACCTTGCATCAATAAAACAAAGGACAAGAACCACATGACCCTCTCAATAGATGCAGAGAAAGCATTTGGCAAAATATAGCAAACTTTCTTTATAAAAACCCTCAAGTAAGTAGGGATAGAAGAATCATACCTCAAGATCATAAAAGCCATATATGAAAGACCCACTGCTAATATCATCCTCAATGGGGAAAAACTGAGAGCTTTCCCCCTAAGGTCAGGAACAAGACAGGGATGTCCACTCTTGCCACTCTTATTCAACATAGTATAGGAAGTCTTAGCCTCAGCAATCAGACAACACAAAGGAATAAAAGGCATCCAAATCAGTCAGGAGGAAGTGAAACTTTCACCCTTAGCAGATGACATGATTGTCTACATGGAAAACCCAAAAGATTCCACCAAAAAATGCTAGAACTGATACACGAATTCAGCAAAGTTGTAGGATATAAAATCAATGTACAGAAATTGGTTGCATTCCTATACACCAATAATGAAGCAAAAAAAAAAAAAAATCAAGGAATCAATTCCATTTACAATTGCACCAAAAACTGTAAAATACTTAGGAATAAATCTAATCAAAGAGGTTAAAAGTCTATACACTGAAAACTATAGCTTATGAAATAAATTGAAGACGACACCAAAAAATGGAAAAAAATTCCATGCTCCTGGATAGGAAGAACAAATATTGTTAAAATGTCGATACTACCCAAAGCAATCTACATATTCAATGCAATATCTATCAAAATAACACCAGCATTCTTCACAGAGCTAGAAAAAACAATCCTAAAATTTGTATGGAACCAAAAGAGACCATGAATAGCCAAAGCAATCTTGAAAAAGAAAACGAAAGCTGGAGGCATCACAATCCTGGACTTTAAGATGTATTACAAAGCTATAATCATCAAGACAGTATGATACTGGCACAAAAACAGACACTCAGATCAATAGAACAGAATAGAGAAACCCATAAATGGCCAACTAATCTTTGACAAAGCAGGAAAGAATATCCAATGGAATAAAGACAGTCTCTTCAGCAAATGGTGCTGGGAATACTGGACAGCAACATGCAGAAAAATGAACCTGGACCACATTTGTGGATACACAAAAATAAAATCAAGATGGATGAAACACCTAAATGTAACACAGAAAGCCATCAAAATCCTAGAGGAGAAAGCAGGCAAAAACCTCTTTGACCTCAGCTGCAACAACTTCTTACTCAACACGTCTCCAGAGGCAAGGGAAACAAAAGCAAAAATGAACTATTAGGACCTCATCAAAATAAAAAGATTCTGCACAGTGAAGGAAACAACCAGCAAAACTAACCAACAGAATGGGAGACGATATTTGCAAATGACATATAAGAAAGGGTTAGTATCCAAAATCTATAAAGAACTTATCAAACTCAACATGCAAAAAATAAGTAATCCAGGGAAGAAATGGGCAAAGACATGAACAGACACTTCAAAGAAGTGTCTTCAAAGAAGACATCCAGACAGTGAACAGACATGAAAAAATGCTCAACGTCACTCATCGTCAGGGAAACACAAATCAAAACCACAATGAGACACCACCTCACACCCGTCAGAATGGCTGACATTATCAACTGAGGCAACAACAGATGTTGGCAAGTAGGTGGAAAAAGAAGATTTCTTTTTGCACTGCTGGTGGGAATGCAAACTGGTGCAGCCACTCTGGAAAACAGTATGGAGGTTCCTCAAAAAATTAAAAATACAGCTACCCTCCAACCCAGCGATTACACTACTAGGTATTTATCCAAGGGATACAGGAGCTGTTTCGAAGGAGCACATGCACCCCAATGTGTATAGCAGCACTATCGACAATAGCCAAAGTATGGAAAGAGCCCAAATGTCCACTGACAGATGAACGGATAAAGTAGGTGTGGTATATGTATACAATGGAGTATTACTCAGCAGTCAAAAAGAATGAAATCTTGCCATTTGCAACTAGAGGATATGGTGCTAACTGAAATTAATCAGAGAAAGGCAAATATCATATGATTTCACTCATATGAGGAATTTAAGGTACAAAACAGATGAACATAAGGGAAGGGAAGCAAAAATAATATAAAAACAGGGAGGGGACAAAACCTAACAGACTCTTAAATATAGAGAACAGCTGGAGGGGTTGTGGGAGGGGGGTGGGCTAAATGGGTCAGGGGCAGTAAGGAATCTACTCCTGAAATCACTGTTGCACTATATGCTAACTAACTTGGATGTAAATTAAAAAATAAATTAAAAAAAAAGAAAGATGCCGTTTAAAATGCACATGCCAATTCCGAGGATCTGGAGTGGGGCCTGAGATCTTCTCTCCTAACAGCCTTCCACGCTGCTGTTCCTCTGAGGAGCACATCGGAGCACAAGGCTCTGCGTACCACCATGGCTAGTGCAGTGCCTTGAATTCAGAGCCAGTAGAGGAGGAGGGAAATGGGAGTCGAGGGAAGACATGCCTGGGATGGTGACTGTTAAGCTGTGAAATAACATGCACAAGGGTTGAGAAGGAGAGGTGCCGTGGGTTGTGGGCCCCTGGCTTTTGCACCTTCAGGTCAGTGGCCTGCAGCACTGATAGGCTAGGCTGTTTGGTCCAGCAGGCAGGGCTTGGCTATGGATTTTTATGTCCTTTGCTCCTTTCTTGTCCCTTTGTAGGGACAAGGGCCTCTAACTATGGATCCAACTTCCTAAGGATAGCATGATGTAGACCTCACTGTTAACACGATGTTTGCCAGCACCCCCTTTCTCCCGGCTGAATACAAGGTAAGCTTTTGGAGGCTACCAACTGGGAGAGGAAGGGAACTCCCCTCACTGACCAAGAAAACTGTGCAAAGTTGCGATCAGTCCTCTGGGAGAAGGAATTGACACACTCATGAACCACAACTAAGGTTAGTGAGCACCCAGTGTCTGTCAATACCGTACTCGCAGCTTGGGACTCACCGGGGATCAAAATAAGTTCTGCCTTCATGGAGCTGCCAGTCTAGCAATTACAGCCAGGGTAACACTACTTCTGGTAGGCTGAGTGGTGTCCTCCCTGCTCTTACAGGAGGGTGATGGTCTCTGAGGCCAGAGTAGGCCTGAGGTGCTTGCCTTCATGCTGTGCTCACCTCCAGTCACCAAGTAGGCTAGCCTGGCCCTCAGCCAGCACTGAGGTCTGTGGAGCCTCTTTCTGAAGAGACGTATTGAAACAGATTTTTAAATGCCTTTAATGTTTATTTTTGAGAGAAAGAGAGAGAGAGAGAGCAAGTGAGCATGACCCAGGGAGGGGCAGAGAAAGAGAGGGAGACACAGAATCTGAAGCAAGCTCTCAGCACAGAGCCTGAGGTGGGGTTTGAACTCACAAACCATGAGACCATGACCTGAGCTGAAGCAGAAATTTAAAGTCCTATGAATTAGAAAAGAATATTGTGATGTGTTGTTAGTTCACAGTCTCAGGCGCTTCCTGGGTGAAATCTGAAACTGGCCCCCATATGTGGAGGGCAAGGAGAGGCTGAAGAAAGAGGCAGCCCACTCCAGGCCGGTGGGCGGCTGTTCTGATACGCAAAGGGGGCTTAAATTTAAGGCTCCTCCTGGGCAGCAGCGAGATGAGTGAATCCCCACACCTGTGTGCCAAATCTTAGCGTTTACGTAAAGGCCTGAACTGGGCCCGGTCGTGTGTCCCACGCAGGTGTTCTCGACAGCACATCATTATTTCAAGGCTATGTCCCTGCGGCAGCCTCTGGGAGCAGAAAAGGCAAAGGCAACCCTTACATTTGGGGGGCAAGGGAGGGGGTGAGGAGCACAGGCCCAGTTCATGGGCCAAAAGGTGATCCTGTCTTTTCAGCGAGCTTCCCCAGCACGTTCACAGGTATGTTGCAAATACAGGAAACCAAGATATTCTGGTTTAAAAGTAGTGCAAGGGCTCTTTGAAAACCTCGTACAGGACACTTTGACTATCATCTGGATCCCTCAGAGAAGCAGCTGTTTTAGAGAGGGGCTGTCCCAGAATCCATCCAAGGGAGTTTGTTAATAAGCTATCTGAAGTAAGGTGGTTCCATAACATAGGCCCTCAAGCGTCAGCCAGATTCCGGAGGCCCCCCGGCCTCTGCGCAGCCTCACTAGAGGAACCCCAACTGGTGGTTTCCTCCCGTGGTGAAGAAACTGCCAAAGAAAACAGTAGCCACTGGCCCATATTCTTTATCTGAATGGGTTTTCTTGGACGTCTTTTCCTCAACGAACCTTCCGATTAGGGGGGGCTGGGGTGGTGGAGGAGACGGTCACAGTCTGTGCTCTGAGCTCTCACAGAGGCCGAGGACAAACACGTGCAACCCAGTCTTGCCGATGACGTCCCGGCACCCTTGTAACTTCTCCAAGTACTAAGTTGCCATCTTTTTGGGATCGCTCATGATTACAGGGTCCCAGAAATGAGCCGTTCTTTCTGAGGGAGCACCCCATGGCCACCACCTCCGCTGGGGCTGCGCCTCTGACTGCCCCCTGCCTGCTAGCAGCGACGCGGCGCTCTCTCCGCGGCGCTGTCGTGCCCCAGGGACGCGGCTCAAAGCTCACCGCGCGGTTCCGAGGCCTCGTCCAAGTGGTGGCCCTTTGCTGGCGGGTGCTTCTTCACTGAGTTCAGACCTGATCATTCCTGCTATTTTGTGGCCCCAAACCGCAAGTCTCCGAAGTCTTAGCTGTGACTGTCAACCCCTCAAGGGCAGAAACCTGGACTCTGGTGACCTTTGGTCTCCCCTTAAGGCGGGGCCGACTAGACCATCCCAGCATCCAAGGCACTCAAGGCATAAGCACTTATCACCTGTCCTGCCGGCTTCTGGCCAGGTCATCCAGCTTGACCCTAGTTCCTCAGGGGTTTTCCTCAGAATTCAACATTCCACTCTAGCACCAACCACTTTCACCCGAAACGCGTGCGAGGCGAGGAGGCGGAGTCGAGGCTCCCCCCTACAAGGGTGCAAACTGAAGCCAGCAAGAGGATCTAACAGCCCAGGGCCCTCTCTGGCTTTTTACTGGAGCCCACACTGGAAATTCTGGTCTTTACTCCAGACCTACTGTCCCATGAATCCCAGCGTTTCGATTCGATATCAGAAAGTAGGCGTATCTTTACAAGCACCTCCCTGTCCCCCGTGCCCGCCACGGTGTAACTTCCTCACGGTTTTCTCTATCCTGTGCAACTGTCCAAAACGCACAGATTTTCGGACTGGACGTGATTCCTTCAAGACCTAGAGAACTGACCACCCCCCGTCATTGCCACCGACTCTGTGCCAAATGACAGACAACCTGTTTGACCTGGATCGTTTTGTATAAAACGTAAGCAGTACACTTACCAGATTTGAAGATTGACTTGGAGGGGCTTGGAGCACAATCTGGAGTGGCGTGCCTGGGTGGCTCAGTCCGACGTCAGCTCAGGTCATGCTTTCTAAGTCCTTGAGTTTGGGCCCCACATTGGGCTCTATGCTAACAGCTTAGAGCCTGGAGCCTGTTTCAGATTCTGTCTCTCTCTGCCCCTCCCCCACTCATGCTCTCTCAAAAATAAACATAAAAAAAAAAAAGAACACCATCTAGACCTAGATGGAATTAACCTTAAACATAAAACTACTGGTTGTTTTATCAGCAAAAATGGGTTTATTTGGGGGCACCTGGGTGGTTCAGTCGGTTAAGCATCTGACTCTGGATTTCAGCTCAGGTCATGATCTTGCGATTAGTGGGTTTGAGCTGTGTCAGGCTGTGTGCTGCTAGCAAGGAGCCTGCTTCCGAATCTCTCTCTCTCTCTCTCTCTCTCTCTCTCTCTCTCTCTCTCTCTGCTCCTCCCCTGCCCCTGCTCTCAAAATAAATAAACCTAAAAAAGGGGGTCTTACTTGGAAATAGAGAACTGCAACCCAGGACAAACTAGCAATGGCAAAACCATAGGGAAGTTCAGAGGATAACACAGAGGAAAGCGCCTTTACAGAGGAAGGGGGACAGTTGTGAGACGCTGTTACAAAAAGTCAAATGGAGTAAAATGGGAGCTCACAGTATCGTGGCTTCTCATTGGCTCAATTGTGACTGTCTCTCATTGGCTGGGCTGTTGCCAGGGAGGAGGAGGAAACCTTTCCTTAAAGGTTTTAAAGGATAGTAAAGTGGTATCCACCTGCAAGGAGCCTCTCTCCCTGTTGGGTCTGCAGTTCCCAGGAGTGGTTAGGGCATGAGAACTGCCCCTCTCGGCCTCCCAACTCCATTCTAAATGAGTTTTCTTTTTATTAATTTTCACAGCTGCTTAGATTTAAATCCTTCCTCAGTTCCTTGCTCAAGCTTTCTGAGTTTTGGTTTATAAAAAAAGGCTAAGTGCTTGGAACAGTGCCTGGCAATTAGTGCTATATGTCTTAGCTATTTATTATTGTTGTTAACGATTAGTTATTTGGGAAACAAATTATTTCTTCCCTTCTGTGTTTCATGCTCTGGCCACGGGAGTCTCCAGTTTGGCGGGGCACATTTCCTACACTCATCGCCACGACCGCTCGGCTCCAGTGCCAGCTCTTCAGCTTAGGAGACTTGCCCGGAGTTTGTGGCCGTTCCCTGGGGAGTGGAGAAGCCCTCAACCAGTCAGATTAGTCACTAATTCAATTTACATACTAATGGCTAAAAGAGTTTCTCCCTAAGAGAAGTATACCTCTTGCCTATTTTTTTTTTCAAGTTTGTTTATTTTGAAACAGCATGCAGAATTGGGAGAGGGAGAAGGAGAGAGAGAGAGAGAGAATCCCAATCAGGGTCTGCACCATCAGCTCAGGGGTTGAGACTCAGGAACTGTGAGGTCATGACCTGAGCTGATACTAAGAGTCAGATGCTTAACTGACTGAACCACCAGGTGCCCCTGTCTCTGGCCTATTAATCCACTTATGGGTGCAGAGGCTGTGTGTGATTCAGGAGGCCTTTTAAAATGGGCATCTGAGTGAATGTCATTGGATTCAGTTCACCTTTTAAGCCAGGGCGCTAAACGGGATTGTCTTTGAACTTAAGAATGGGAGTGGGGTGAATGTTTGACAGTCCTCTCAGAACTCAGGCTTGGAGCTGTAGCCTGATGCCTTGTGTTGGCTCCTCTGGTGTTTAAGGCTTTTCCCCTTCCTGGATGCAAAGATTGGGTATGGAGACCTCTCGGGCTGGAACGCCAGAGTTGAGATCCTCTCTTTGCAAGTGATTTGGTCTCTTCATGAACCTTGGGATGGTCACTCACCTCCGCTGCTAGAACTTCTCTTGGGAAGCTATTACAGATAAGTTCACATGGAAAGCAGCTGGAGGTATTACAGACTTCTGGATGTAGTTCTTAGTCATCTGTTTTAAATATAAGACGCTCATTCCCTCCCATGCGCTCTTCTCTGGGCAAGTGTTCTCTTGTTAGCAGCTGCCCACCCTTAGGTATGGAAAAATCCAGTGGCTGCTGGTTAGAACAAGTGTGTTAATGGCAGCAAGCGGACAACTAGCTAGTAAAGGACTGGGGGAGGGGGATGAAGCAGCTCTTTTGGTTTGGAAACACGGACCATACTGGCTTAGGACTTATCAAAGATATGTAGCCCTCATACTTCCATAGTCTCTTCTTGGCTCGTAGCAAATAAACTACTCATCTTTCCAGGCAGGAGAAAAAGGGTACAGTATGTAGGGGCCTGGGTCAGTTGGAAAAGCAGCTGGGTTGGTAGGCAAATGCTAGAAAAGATGAGGCAATCAGTCTCTTAGGAACCAGAGGCGGGGTGACTGAGGTCTGGTGCCCTCTCACACTTCCTCCCTAGGAGTCCGAGTATTTTTTCTGCTTAGATTGGCTTATTTGCTACTACTACCCAATTGCTTCCAGAGCCAGGCAAATACCTCACCTTTGCAACTTTTCACTCTTTTCTCTGTCTTCTCCTCTCTTGACTCAATCCAGCAGAAGAACACGGGGTGCTAAGGGGCTATGCCAGGACCTGAATTTACCAAGATGAAAGTCCATGTATAACAAACAACTTCATGATTATAGGTTATTGTTAGAGAATTTCTAATTTCTAAGGAAATTAGACACATTTGACAGTGAAGCTTGAGTATTCCCGAGTGGGGCGGGCACTGGCTTATGATTCCTGAGCTTATGGGCAGCAGCGACCTTTCCCCACTCCTCTTCCAAGCAAGTGTTCCCACCACGGAGGACCTGCACATATCCCCAACCACCCACAGTGTCTGTGTGCATGCATATATGCACAGTACCTCGTAGGAAGGAGGAAGACTGGCAAGGGTGTGTCAAGTACACTCCCTACTTTCCCATACTGAGGGTGTCTCTGCACTTAAAATTATGCCAAGAAACTTAATAGATTGTCAACTGCAGAGTGTGTTCTAATGCCGTCTATTGAACATGACAAAACCCTATAGAAAATTCGGAATCTGATTGTAGGATTATGCAGTATTATATAGGATTTGGAATATATATACATATATGCAAAGAAATGTCAACTAAAATTTTTCAAATGGCAGCCAATCCAAGGTCATCAAATGAGTACACTGGGTTAATGGTTGGTCTTGTCAATTCATTAACTGACACTCAGCAGGACTTTAACTCAGTCAGGGACTCCTAGTGCAGCAGTTGGTATTGTTGAGTCTTGCAAAAACCTAAAGAAAATACAACAACAACACAAAGGTGATTGTGCTCCAGTTTACCAACCGCTGCAGCTGGTGATGGTTTTCATAACCTCCCCACCTGAAGGAAGAAACAGCTGCTGGTTGCTGATGGGCCATTGCCCTCCAGCACCTCTGTGGTCTGCATGGCTGATGATATACAGGTGTTGCAATCTAATTTCTATGCTTATTTTGCTATCCTAGTCAGTTGGGGAAGGTCATCGAAAATACATGACCCTGTCCCTCCTCTGTCCTTGGAATGGGGGTTCCACTTGCCTTTTCCACTCCCAGAGGCTGCTCCAAGGACACGGCCCTGTTCTAGTTGGGAACACCTGTGCGGTGTGCGTGACTAAACCCAGTTAAGCCCTCTTTATATGAACTTTTAAGATTTGGTGGGTGGGTGTGTGATCCATTCATCTTGCTGCCACCCAAGACAAGCCTTAAATGTAAGTCCCCTTTGCTTATTAAAACTGCCACCTACCAACCTGGAGTAGGCTGCCTCTTTCTTCAGCCTCTCCCTGCCCTCCAGCTAACGAGGGCCAGTTTCTGATTCCATCTGGGAAGCCCCGGGGTTGTGAACCAACAATATCTTCCCAAACTTTTTCTCCCATCGGTTCATGATGACTGGGAGTGGTCACAGCCTGCCCTAGCAGGCACCTACCTCCCTGGCCAAACCCCAACCCAGCAACTGGCTCATGTTTTTGCCCTCGGGGCTCTGAGAAATCTTTCAGAAGGGATTCAGGATGGGGAAGAGATGAATGGGAGGGAGGAACTCTCCTTAGCAGGAGAGTTTGGCCAGGCCTGCCTTTAACCTGTACAATCAATGTATAGACAAGTTTTCTGGCACAGGCCCAACAGGGAGGTAATGGCTGCCCTTGTGACCTGTGATCCTTAACCAAGAAATTTTAGAAACGATTTTTGAGAAACTGTCTCTGGAAGCCCTGGGACCGGTGCTGCCCATTAATAAGCACTGTCTGTCTCTGAAGACTCCTCAATAAAGGTTTGCATCCTTGAATCCAAGGTGAGGAAACCAGAGGCCTGGGACCTTTCAAGTTGCCTGGCTTCACCACCCGCTGGCAGGGTCTGAGTCAACGCCACAGTGAAAGTAGCAGGCAGTGTCTCATGCTCTGTCCTGGCTTGTCCGCCCGAAGAAGGTAGGAGAATGACCAGAACATGGAGCGCCCAGTAGGAAACGCGGTGTGATGACCTGGATCTTTTTACACGGCTTTAATCTGACCTTCAAGAGGGTCTACTGGGCTCATGTTTGGTTCTTGTTCTTAAAAATAATTTTCAAAGGTATTCATTAAAATAAAAATGTCATTCTCATTCACATCTTTAACTGTGAATAGTGATTTATAAACAGAATTTTGATAAAACTTGAGCAAACTGTCCATCTTTTAGACGATCGACGGGCAGTCTAGAGCTCTGTGGGAAAGGCTTTGGCTCTACTTCAGGGACACATTACAAAAAGCAGATATTACTAGATGTTTTAAGAACATATCCTGATGGGGCGCCTGCGTGGCTCAGTCAGTTGAGCATCCAACTCTTGATTTTGGCTCAGATCATGGTCCCAGGGTCATGGGATTGAGCCCCACAAGAAGGTTGAGTGTGGAGTCTGCTTAAGATTCTTTCTCTCTCTCTCCCTCTGCTCCTTCGCCCAGCTCAAACTTTCCCTCTCTAAACAAAAATGATCCTGTAAAAGCACTTTTTGTTGTCTTCAGATTGAAGATCCAGTAAAATTTCTATCCACTGGAAGTTTAAAAATAAGTTTATCTATCTATTAGCAGAACTTGAAAATGATTCCCAAGAAGATTGCACCTTTCAGGATCCTCATTTTTTTTTAATGTTAATTTATTTATTTTGAGAGAGCGAGAGAAAGGGAGGGGCAGAGAGAGAGAGAGAGAGAGAGAGAGAGAGAGGGAGAATCTCAAGCAGGCTTATAGCTGTCAGTGCAGAGTCCAGCGGGGGGTTCAATCTCATGAACCATGAGATCATGACCTGAGTCGAGGTCAAGAGTCCAGATGCTTAAACAACTCAGCCACGCAGGGGGCCCAGAGAGCACTATCTCATTTTCAAGTCTGAGCGCACATTCTTCTCAAAAGTCCTGGCTTTTACGAGTCATGGCCAAGTGCTAGGGCATGTAAGAAGAAAACAAATCTCCTGGCCTTAGTGTGGTTGGCCTCTTGAGCAAGGCAGGAGATAAGCAAGAAAGAAGGAAACAATTGGGTGATAGTCGCTGTACCTGGTAGCAAAAAAGTCATAACATGATTTGCATGAAAGTAAGAAAGTAGTTATGACAAAGTCTACTTTGCATTAAGTGGGATCACCCCCTCTGATAACAGGTCTTCACCACAGTGCATTTTATATTCCGAGAAGATTTCCTGAAACAAGTTTTAGCAAGGAGCTGGAACGGTCTCTCAGCAGGAAGATTGAGCTGGCAGTGTTCAGGGAGCTCTGGGGCATTTGGCAGTTGTTCACAGTGAGAATAACAGATGAAGACCTCCTGACAGGCAAGAAAGCTGGGAATGTTGACAGTGTCTTTGGGTGTAAGCATTAGTAAGCAGAGCTAGTGCTCAAAGATGCAGAAATGGAAGAGGAATGCAACTACAGAAGTAGTTCCTCTGTCAGAAGAAATGGGGAAAAAATAGCCTCTATGAATAGGAATCTACAAAGATCATTGATTGTCAGATGGGTTCTGACTCTGGGAGAAGACTCTTGGTTGAGGCTGTCTTCACTCTGATGCTTTGTCCTCTCAGGCAAGCCCACCTCATCAAAAGCTGGTTTTGACGTGAACCAACTCCTGGGCTCTCAGACATCTTCACGGGTCAGCAGGGCAACCAGTGGCTGTGTTGATGGCTACCAATAACATTCCCTGCAGGCCTTCACAACATCCCCCACATGGCCACAACAGCCATGCGAAGGCACTTTCTCGTGGCCAAACCCAGTGGTTACTCCCATAGGTCCTTGGACACATTAACCAAATGGCTCCAAGAAGTGGCTACTAGGGGGTAGATAGGAGGAGCAGAGGGCATACCAGCTTGGGCTTACCAACCCCAGGAAATCCCTGGGACAAGGAGTGGGCACTGGCTCCCCATTTCAACACTTGGTGTTCCACACTGTCACTTACTTGGTCTACTGAACTCAGGCGAGTCTTTACAGGAAGATACCTTTCTGGGCATTAACATTCAAGTGAGTGCTTCCTAGCCATTTCCTAGTGTCTCAAGACCTGGCCCCATTGTATGGTCCCCAAATTGCTCTTAACCCTTCTGTATCTTCTTCCTATCCATGTGCCAACCATGTACTCTGCTTGGCTTGATGAAACAAAGGAGACAGACCTTACCGAGAGCTCCTGCCTCTCCCTGAAGCAGGCAGAGATTGCTTGAACAGGTGCCATGGGGCTATTATGGTTACTGAGGCCTTGACCTTGACATTCTGCTTGAGGCCTGGGAGTATCGCATTTTGTACTCATCACTGCAGTTCTCACCGACGCTGGTTTGGTGTAAAGAGAAGTTAAGAAAGCAACTTCCCCCCAAAAAACTGTATTCAGGTTAATAATTTCTGGCACTTTGAGGACATCATTCTTTATGCTATAATCTTCTCAAGTGACCTTTAAAAGATGAACAATCATAGAAAAGCCTTTCAAATGTCTGACATATTCCCATCACGAGTGGGACAGGTGGTGTCCGTGTACTGAAGAGTGCTCCTGGGAATGCCACTTGCATAGTGGGAGAAGTGGGATGGGGCAGAGGGGGAAGCTGAACCATGATGCAGTTGTTGGAGGAACTGCCCAGCTCCATAAGGAATTCTATGGTTGGGAGGGTGCTTCAGATACCCCAAACTGTGGCAAGGAGGCTGGGCTTTAATGCTCTCACTGGCTGCATGTGGGCATAGCTTCGGGAGAGGTAGCTCTCTCCTGAGGGCATTTCCTGGGGGACTCAAAGAGGGGACGAGTGTCGTGGTCTAAAGGAGGGGAGCTGGGCAGCAAACAATACCCACTAACCCCCCATGGGCCCACTAATAACGAGAGACCAACATTATTTAAATTATTTATTTTTCTATAGTACATCTCATTCAAATCATAGAATAGTCTGATCCATCTTTTTCTTCTCAAGCACAACTTACACTCATCTCAGATGTTCTTTCTTTCCTTTTTTAAGTCTTACAGGATGGGTAAAGATACATTTTAATGGACAAAAACCATCACTCAGAGTTTATTAAAAATACAGTTTCCCAGGGTCCACTCCCAGAGCTTCGGAGCGTCTGGGATGGATCCTAGGGATGCAGAATTTTAAAACTCTCCCTGTTAATTCTGCTGCAGGTGGTCCTTGAACCATCCTTAGAGGAACACTGCCTAGGACCTGTTATCTATTGGAAGCAATTTCAGGAAATCCAGGAATAATTAAGTATACAGAAATAGCTCTTCTATAAAATTTCCATATAAAAATAACGGTATTTATTTACAAAGTTTGAGATGCTATAAAATAATACATCATATTAGGTTAGGTACTTCAATCTAATAAAGTCTACATTAGGCAAGTCAGATGTGGCGTCTGCATTTTCCCCTTCTCTTGTTTAAACTGCTTAAAGCATGTGGCACCACAGTGTTTCCTTCATGCAGAGAAAAAAAAGCAGACCTATACTTTCTGGAAATAAAACCCAACAGCACATGATCAGAGTAAAGCATCTCCAAATGAAAAGTTGAACCAACATGGGATTTGGGCTCACAGCCTCTCGTTTCGTCTAGGAGTCAAGTGTGGTGGTAAACCAGACACCTCCAGGAACTCCCAGTGCCGAGCCATGGTCCTGAGGGCTCAGGCCTACTGGGCAGCCCGTGCAGTTGGCTGGTTGTGAGTTCTACTTTCAGGACACTGAAAGGCTGAACCCGCCATGGTACTATGAGGAGAAAGAGAACTACAGTGTGCTCAAAGAAGTCTTTTAGCAGAAAAGTATCTGGGTTCTCTACTTTTTAGTATGAAAAAAGAAACCTTGACCTCAGTTATGAACAAGCAAAATAAAGCCTAGGCCATCTGTTATTAGGTGGTGCCTAGAATGCTGAAGCTGATGCATGTAAGTGACAACACGGGGAGTCTGAGTGATAAGGGGTTTTAAAAACCAAACACGATCTGGGGAAGTTTCCTGGTCATGCTGAGACACGGACAGAAAGAAGCTAATGTGGTACAGAAGGGTCCACTGGTAACCCAACATCTCATGCCTCCTGCCATGCAGGATGGTCTTTCCTCATGGACGAATGCAGTTCTTCCCAGGTGTCAGGTCTAAACCGGGGGTCTGCCAAGTTGAGAGAGGCCCAAAGCTGACACCACAGCCTCATGTTGGGGACTTGTGGGTGGAGTCCCACTTCTCCTCAGCTGTTTAGCACTTGGTGTGACAGAGGACTGGTGCTAATCCAAAGGCTGTTTGGAAGGACTGTGGTGAGGGTGTGGTTTTCGGGAGGCCATGTGGCCCTCAGAGGAGGAAGAAATTCTGGGTTGTGGTGCAGACTCTATAGACAAGCTGAGGGATGGATGTTAGGCAAGTCAAGCTCTCCGCTTGTTTCTATGAGTGGGGTGGAAGAAAACATGTTCTCTTCCATTCTGAGACCCTTAGTGGAGAAAGGGGGAGTCCGGCTCCTCTGTTTCATCTACACTGGCTTCCAACGCAGCTATAAGCTGGGAGGCCCAAGTCCAATCTGCTGCATTAGCAAGGGGTCAAGACAGTATTGATTCTATAGCCATTTATGTAAAGCAAAGGCTGCATAAGAATGATGCAAGATTTCACCTTGACTGCGCGTTCGCACATAAGAAACAAATACACTTTCTGCTGTCTTAGCACTATCATGAATGGACATCTGCTGCCATCTAAGTTTCCGTACTGGTCAGAGATCCCCCAGGCATCATGGGAGGGTCAAAGTTTTGTGTCCCCCACTTTGTCTTCTTTAGCATGGAGTGAATGGAGATTACGTGGGGAAACTGGACCTCAAAGGTTATGCGAGTGTAACTTTTCAGAGATCCGTTGGAGGGACGAATTCCTGAGAAAGGTTATAATTTATGTGAGCATTTAGTTTGAATTTTTCTTAAAAAAGGTAAGATCTTAAGCAAAATCAGACTTTTCCCTTGGAGTAAGTGTGGCTTGAATGGAAGTTAAACTAACTGAATGCTGTCCTGTGATTTAGAGGGCGGGGGGCACAGTTCTGAGGGTCAGACACCATGGTGCAGGCCCCTGGCACCCACACCCCATGGGTCTTCAACAGATACACGTTTATGATCATCAGTGCCTGGGGGTCGCTGCCTTAGGTCATGAAAATGGGGAACCTATTTGTGAAAATATCCTCCGGAGTCTGTGGCTCCCCTAAAGCCAATCCACATGCAGAGTAAAAGATTATCTTTTATGTATTTAATATAAAAAGTAGATCTTTATGTATGTATCCAACAACTGGAAAAACTAGAAGAAAACACCTAGAGAAGCGATTGCTTTTTTACGGTATAGGTTCCATTGCAAGGTGATGGAGCTAGTGATGAGAACATCCTGATTAGGTAGAATCTTCTCTTGGTTTATGGATACTGCTGGTAGCTAAGTTTGGTTTTCTTTTAAATCTTAAAAATTCCTTAACAAACTCCAAAATGTATGCTTCAAACTGGAATGGTGTGACCTTTGGAATTTAGTAGCGATAGGTAGTGTGGTAAGAAGTACAGAGATGTGAGTCTTTTCGATTCTCTAACTCAGGACAAACGTCACTTTCTCGGGGGGCCTTCCCTGCCACCCCCAGGCAAAGTAGCCTTTCCCCTGCTGTCTCATTACACTGTCATACTTCCCTTAGCACTAATCATTCTCAATGTTTTCTGTTCTGTATTCACTCAACTACCTACTGGAGGATTCAACCATGACATTCATTGTTCCAACTCCTACCCCGTAACTCTCCGCTAAGGAGGCACAATCTTAATGTCTACATTACAGATTTGTTGGGTAGAGACCCTTCTTCCATAGGGCTGAGGAGAGGGAGCTGGATAGGTATTTAAAGGGCCCTTCATGTGAATCACTGACAAACAGGCTTCTCTCTCTCTCTCTCTGAGTGTGGTTATGAGAGAAACAGCTCTGGCAGCTCCCTTCCTTTGTAACTCTGCCCAAAGGAACATGCACTGTTGCTATGTGCTGACTGTCCCGGGGTACATCTGTACTTGGAGCAACTCTGCTGTCTTTTAAAAAGCATCATGGCTTAGCAAACCGCTGAGTGATAGATGGCTAAAGTGAGCCACGTCTCTGTGAAACACCTCCATTTTAATTTTCTGATACGGCTCATTTGCATCTGAGGACTGACC
This sequence comes from Paguma larvata, assembly GCA_030068075.1. NCBI lineage: Eukaryota > Metazoa > Chordata > Mammalia > Carnivora > Viverridae > Paguma > Paguma larvata. Next base: position 36,000,148 of record CM057824.1, read on the forward strand.
GTGGTTTTATTTTTCAAGTATGGCAGAGATATGATTACAACTGTAAAATTTTGCCAACGAGGGGAGTCATCGTCTTCCACCCTGGTAAAATGGCAGACAGTACATAAAGTTTTCTCCCCACCGTTTCCATAGAGAATTAGCTTGAAGGAAACAAAACATGTGGACATGATCTGTGAAGTTTTCCAGGGACGGCACGCATCACTGAGGTGAGGAATCCCTGTGTCAGCACTCCCGTTCCTGCCTCCTCCCTGATGCCCTCCTTGATCATAAGGCACATTCACATCAGCACTTACTGAAGCTGTTTTCATCACCTTGTCATCACATGCAAAGATTAAGTAATGAGACAACTTCTCAGTGGGTAGGGTGAAGGGAGGCCCGGGCAGGTGCCTGGGTGCCTGCAGCATTGCCGTGGACTCTGGCAGTGTTGCCTTCCCACACAAGGGTCAAATGTGGCAGGTATGGTGGCCCCTGTACAAGTGCTAAGGGAACAGGAATTTACTGACCGAATGAAACTATGCACTTGAAAGGGTTAGTAGGTGAACTGATCCTTGCGGGGGGGGGGGTGGGGTGGGGGGGGGGAAGGCCTCTTGAACTCCCGAAGAGTAGAGTGAGACCGGCACTGTCAGGAGGCGTGTGAGTGTGCAACCCCAAGTGCGACTCCTATAGAGAATCCTGCAGATCGTAACCATCAGTTCCTAACATTTTGTTACTTTGATTTCTATATGGAATTGTGATTAAGTGCTGAACTTTTCAAAAATCTGTTTCGGGGAGACACAGAAGAATAACTGAATTTACCTTTCTAAACATGTCAATGTACTTTTCTGCTCAGGCAAGGCTTTACACCAACAACATGTACTGGTGATCACAGTGCGACGCCGACAGATGTCCTTGGCGGTAACCGAAAAACACCACTGAGGCACGGAGGCCACTTCGCACAAAGAGCACACACCTACGGCTGGGATGGCCAGCGACAGGGCACTAATAATGCTAAGAGTCTTTGGTTGCTTTAAAAACAACAACTGTATTTTATCAGATTAAAACACTACCGCAGCAGAGAGAGAGAGAAAGAGAGAGAGAGAGAGAGAAGGGGGTGGTACCCCAAGAACTCCAGTAAGGAATTTGCTATTTGGTGGAGGAATGATTAGTGTACCTATCACAAATGTTGACATACAGGTCTTGGGACCTGTATACAATATTTTGAAGACTAAAGAGCTAGCTGTGGCCCTTTGCTCAGGGCCCCCTCGAGTATAGGGATGCAGGTAGTATAGGAGGCGGCAGTTTAGAAGGAAACTCGTTTTTTTCCGTCCGTGTAGCTGATGATCTTTAAGTCAGAAATGGAGGCCTTCGGGGACGAGCTGCAGCCTCCGTGGTATTTCAGACCCTCCTGTCCACCCAGCCTACGACGTGTGCCCCAGAACTAGGCAGAGACACAATTCGCTAACAACTGCCTCAATCTCTCTGCGCCCTTGACCACTCCGAGTCTGCACTATGGCTTATTTCTGATAGAATGAGTGTTGTCTCCAAGAACTCAGGTTAAACATATGTTAAAGCTGTATGTCCTTGTGTATTAATTTTCATGGCCTTAATAACAAAATTTTAGGTCAGCCAAATCTTTCACCGCCGGCTCACTCTAAGCAGAGTGGCAGAACTCTAAAAAGGCATCGGAAGGTGTCTGTGCTTCCCCCACGGATTTAGAAAGGATCTGATTTGGGTGCTGGGCCCAAAGGTGTTGGAAGCATAACCCAGAGGCATATCCAAATGAGTTGAGTCGAAGAGTTATTATCCATTATTATTTGCTCTTCTCAAGGCCTTAATGTGAAATTAAATCAAGGTTAGGCCATGCTGGCAGAAGTCACTGCACTCCCCTGAATATGCAGAGGGGCAGGAACTGTGAGCACGCCAGTGCGGTACGCCCAGCGGTATCTTTGGCTATGAAACAACAAACTAGACCGCGGCGCCATGAGTCCAATCATTTGGAGTGATCAACAATTTTCGGTGTTCCTGTGAAATGCTGAATTATCGAGTTAATCTGAAATGCAATGTACCCAGGAACAAACCCGATAAGGTGATTTTGATGAATGAAAATGTACAAAAGGTGACCTGTACAGGAAAACATGGCTGTCCATATTCTTGAAATAGACTTTAAAGACAAAAGTAATGACATTTGGTTCATGTTCACAAATTGCACACCGAGTGAAATCATACAAGTACTGCAGGGGACTATAAGCAAGCAATTCGGTCACAGGAATTTGTCTGTTTTGTTTTAAATGAAAAAGCTATATGAAATGCATAGCTTTGATTAAAACTATAGATACAATTTCCTTCTCTGTAAAACTCCAGATTTAGAATGCTGGCAAAGGCAGTGCTGGCAAAGTATTTAATGCACGTGGAAATGCTGTTCTATTTCGGCTTCCAGAAGTAGCCCTAAAAAAGTTCTATGCACCAATGCGTTGGCTAATAACGATCATTTCAGTTTTACTATAAATTATTCTAATGTCACTTAAGTACTTAAGAATTAGCGCTTGCTCCTTTCTAGAAGCCGTCTAAGGCAGCTGATGCGTAAAGCACACCAACCAGACTTTGAGCTAGTTCAGCAGTTCAACCTGAGCTCCTCAGCCCATGAGAACTGCCGTCTACACCCCACGCTGTCCCACTCCCCCGCACTGGGACCTTTTCACTTTCATTTCTGCTTGTAAAAGGCAGCCCAGGCAAGGAAGAGAAACATGACACACATGATGTCAAGGATTGTTCATTACAGCAATCCTGATTCTAAGGAGGGTTACGTGGGTGTGAGGGAACACAAAGACCCCACCTCGTGGAAGATAAATGAGCTTCATTCATGGTGCCGATTCCTTAGGGGCTGTCCCCTCTATCACCTCAGGAAACCGCTTTGTCTGCAGCGTGATCTATTGCTCTGTTGTTTAAAGTTCTCATTCACACTGTGTTAGCTTTTTCCATCTCAATCATCTCAGCCTTCACAGAATTTGCTTATTGTGTTTCCCTAGTTTTCACTGAACACACAGTGCAAACAAAGGCAAAGACTGAAGCAATCATTTCAAAAACAAGAGCTCACACTAAAAACACACATGAGCATCAACTAGCAAAACGTGGGTTTTTCTCCTGGCTTTATTCTGGGGAGGAGGAATCCTCCTCATCATCTTCCTCGTCTTCGTCGTTGAAGGAACAGGGGGTCTCGCCTCGGGACTCAGAGCAGTGAGAGGCCGCACTGCTGGACTGGTGACTGTTTGGGGCAAGGAACTGCCCAGTTGCTAAGGCCACTTCAGCATCCAAGCACAACCCTTGGTTTACACTAGCAAATAATTAAAAACACACAAGCTCGTTAATGTGGCGAATGTTTTAAGCACTGTAAAATGTAGGAATGAAAACATGGGAAGGGAGGTGCCACTGGGGAGTTCTGCCAAAAGCTGCCGGAGACCTGGGACGGCAGTGACACCTGGCTCTCCCCCGCGGAGAGGGTCAGGGCTGCGTGGCTTTTCTTCCTAACCTTGAAAAAATACATACCTTGATTGGGACAAGGTGGCACCGGTGGTCAGGTCTAAATTTGAAACTGATTGGGTAGAGTTCAAAAGTAGTCCCTGATTTAACCAAGAAGGTCCTGTGGAGATATCTACAGGAAAAAACAAAAACAGAAGATGTAGGCACGCTGCGAGCTCTGTGGCTGCCGTTACGGTCTCAAGGAAGCACAGACAAGAAGGAGACAAGCCTGATGTAAATCACAGCTCCGTGAGTCTCCCGCCTTGGGGAGAACCCAGGTGGCTTCAGAGCGGTAAAAAAGAAATCTCTAGGACATCAGAACAGGAAAACGATACGGGAAGGCAGACTACAGTGAGGAAGAATTCACATTAAACCACAGACTCCCATTCTTTTTTCTTAAATAACACCCAGAGGGGGCAGCTCAGAGTTCAGTGATTGCTGAACTATTCCTGGACACCTACTGTCCTTACCACCAAAGACTCTGGTGTTTAAAGCCAAGCCAGGAGTGGGTAAAAAGAAAGTCAAGTCAGAAACAGGTAGAGAAGGACAGACACATTTGCTGAAACCCCCACTGTACCATCTTTTCGCATGGGAACTAGTGAACTCAGGGCTGTTACTCATCAAAGATGCATTCTTTATCCTGGTATCCTTGGCTTTATAACTCAAACAAGCCCTTATTTTATTTTTCTAACGTTTATGTATTTATTTTGAGAGACAGAGCATGAGCAGGCTGGGGAGGGGCAAAGAGAGAGAATTCCAAGCAGGCTCCATGCCCAGCTGCTCAATCTCATCAACCATGAGATGATGATTTGAGGTGAAATCAAGAGTCGGACGCTCGACCGACTGAGAGGTAGCCCTTATTTTAAAAGGTCACATGCAGTCACACTTTTAACGAGGGTGAGACAGGCGTTACTGTTTTAGTCTGCATAAAATACTTTGGGTATATCCTTGCAATCTTATTTTCTGCGCATATACCTTATTTTTCCGATCACAACCCTGATAAATTCTTATTATAATTTTATTTAATACTTGTCACATTATCTAGAATATTAGCTCAAAGGCGGCAGTGACTGGAACATATAAGATCTAAATGTTATAAGACCTAAACGCATGAGTATAGTCTCTTTCGACAGTGTAAGTTTACAAAAGAGGTGTAAGAAATAATAAAAATATCTTCCTAAAAAGAAATTCTTTGACTTACATTACAAAATAATACCGAGTGTACACTCAGAGAGTATAATTTAGTAATGAACTTTTATTAGAGTTGATTGAAATTGTTCTGTAATTAATTACTGTGCAAAAACAACAACAAAACAAAACAAAAAAGCCCCCGCCGCTCTCTGGACTGGGCCTGGGAACCCTGATACCCTTGCACTTTCTGACCAAGTGAGAGGCTGCTTATGTAGGAAAAAAGGACACTGAATGATTAATTTTAGAATGGCTGTGTGAACCTTTTCTTTAGAGACCAAGGCAGCTACGGAAAAAAAATTCAATTCTATGAGGAACAGCAGACTTTAAATATATTAAATAAGAACAAGCCTGTGCAAGATGAAATTAAAGCCAGATTCCTGTGGTGAATATTAATTAGTATATATGGAAACTTTTTGTCAGGACACAGCTATTTACTTGTTTGCAGGCGCATACCACGATGGCTTTGAAAAGCCTACATTTCTTTCGCATTATCATAAGATCCACACAATAGTTCTCACAATCCTACTCAAGAGCCATTCTGTCCCTTTGCACACTAAAGGCGCATATTTCTTCTTTTAAAGTAACCGCAAAGTCTATATCCCGGTCTGCAAATGAGGTCACAAAGAGATCAAAACCATAGAGGCTGCCTAATTGCCCTGAGCCTTTTCACTGAGAATAAGTTAAAATAAAGTTCTGGTGATTTATTGAGTAAGCCCTTTCTTCAGACCCTGCTGGACTGCCAGTATGACTGGGCTGCTAATAAAACAGCAGGCCTGCTCTGGGAGAGAGGAAGGGAGAGGAGCACTGAGGGTGAAGATATGGAGCGAGGTGACTGAGGGGCAAAACAAGGAGTCACACTTGCAGCAGGTGGATGGTGCCAGTTTTAAGAACCAAATCCGACAGAAATCAAATCTCGACCAACAAACTCTTGTGTTTTAATCAAAAGGCCAAAACCGTAACACAAAATAAGAAGGACGGGCGCCTGGCTAGCTCAGTCGGTAGAGCACGCAATTCTTGATCTCGGGGTTGTGAGTTCGAGTCCCACACTGGGTACAGAGATTACTTAAAAATAAATGCTTAAAAAAAAATAAGAACTACCTTTTTGCTTATATTTAATTTAATATACCTTACAGCTAATATTATAATGCCTTCAGAAAGTGATGTGACATTCCAGGTGGTAATACTAAAGGAAACTAGCAAAAGTAAAGTCAGAAAGCATTGTTTATGCATCCAAATTATATGCCCAGAATATACCAGTCTTAGGAATTATGACAATCACAAAGATTTTTGAATGAGTGAAAAAAAATCTGAATTATAGAACATGCAAAACATACTATTTTTGTTTTCTAGTATACTTGGTACACTCTTTTTATTTTATTATTATTTTTTTAATGTTTGTTTATTTTTTGAGGGAGAGAGAGAGACAGAACAAGAGCAGGGGAGGGGCAGAGAGAGACAGAGACACAGAATCTGAAGCAGGCTCCAGGCTCTAAGCTGTCAGTACAGAGCCTGATGTGGGGCTCAAACACACGAGCCAAAGTCGGACGTTCAACTGACTGAGTCACTCATGCACCCTACTCAGGACACTCTTAAAACTCGTAATAAAAAACAAACTGAGGCCAAAATGGGCAAAAGATCTGAATAGACACTTCTGCAAGGAAGATACACAAATGACCAGTAAGCACACTAAAAGATGCTCAGCACAATTAGTAATTAGGGAAGTGCAAAATAAAGCTACAGTAAAATACTAACTACCTCAAGTCTACAAGAATAGCTATAATAAAAAAGATGGATGATAACATCTAAATGAAAAGTATGTGGGCAACATGGAACCTTCACATGCTGCTGGTAGGATTTTAAAACAGTACAACTGCTTTTGGAAAACAGTTTGGCAGTAACTCAAAATGTTAAATATAGAATCACCATAAGACCCAGCAACTCCACTCCTAGGTATAGAACCAACAGAAGTGAAAATTTATGATCACACAAAAACTTGTACAAGAATGTTTCTAGCAGCCTCATTCATTATAGTCCAAAAGTGAAACAATCCAAATGTCTACCAACTAGTGAATGGATAAATGAAACGTGCTATCATTCACAGAATGGCAGTAACGGGGGGATGAAGTGCTGACACGTGCTACAGCACGGATGAACCTTGAGGACAGAACGCTGTGTCAAGTCAGTCATGAAGGCTACATATTGTATGAGTCCATCTAGATAAAATGTCCAGAATGGACAAATCCGTAGTGACAAAGTAGATTAGTGGTTGCTAGGGCTGGGAGGAATGGGGGAGTGTGCTAATGTGTATGCGGTTTCTTTTTGAAGTGATAAAAATGTTTTATAATTAGTGATGACTGAACAACCTTGTGGACACACGAAACACCACTGAATTGTACACACCATTGAACGGTGAATTTTATGGTATGTGAACTAAATCTCAATTCAAACAAATCAGGATATCATATCACATCCACCTGATTGGGAAAACAACACTTCCACTCTGAAGGTGAGAATGTGACTTGTGAAATCAAATTAATGAGGCTCTGGCGTCATCTGGAAAAGCTGAAGCGCAGGTACCTCTGACTCAGCAATCTGACACCATACACAGGCATGCGGGCACTCGGTTATTGTCAGAGGAGCGTTCAAAGTAGCACTGCTTCGTGATATCAAGAAACTGGAAACAATACTAAAGGTTTATCACCAGTAAAATGAACAGATCAATTGTGGTATAGTCATATAACAGAATTCTACACACCAGTAAAAATGTATGTATTATAGCTACGTAAAATCATGTGGATGGATGAAAAGAACAGGACGTGGAGTGGAAAAAACTCCGATCTCTAAAGAATATATCACTATGACATGACATGAGAGACTCTCAAAGAATAAGAACAAACTGAGGGGAGAGAGGGGGGTGGGAGGGGGGAGAGTGGGTGATGGGCACAGAGGAGGGCACTTGTTGGGTTGAGCACTGGGTGTTGTATGGAAACCAATTTGACAACAAATTATTAAAAAAAAAAAAAAAAGAATATATCACTATGATCCCACTTATATAATGTTAGAAATAGGGAAAACTGAACAATAAATTGTTTTCAGTTTATTGTATTTGTGTGTATTTCTTAAAAAAGCAAGTGATGATAAAAAAGAAATTTAAGAGAATGGTTACATTTAAAGAGGCAAGGAAAGGCACAGAATGGACTTTAATTTTCCATGAGAAAGGTCTTAGCAGGTTAGGGTTTGACATTTCATAAGGGACAACAGGTGAAAGTGCTGGCTAACATACCTGTGATATAACCTTCTAATGCCTTCGGCACCAGTGATTTAGCAAGTTTCAGATCCTCCAGAGAGCATTTGCCAGACTCCAGGCCAAAGGACATTCCCATCCGCTTCAGTACTTCTATGTCATCGTGGATCTCAAAAGTGTTGTCAAAATTAAAAAGATATTCAAACCTGCATCAGAAAACAAAGTTAGGATGGTGTCCCGGTGGCACAGGGGACATGTGCATAGTGCTGTACTCTGTAGATTGTATATAGACAATGGGAGTCCATAAACTTTGGCCCTCATTATTAAGCTACTGCAAACAGGGTCAGAAACTTTGGTCTAAATCTAGTACTTTTCAAAGTTGTCTTTAGCTTTGTCAAAAAGAAAAGAAAGTCATTCCAGCTTAGTATAAGACACCCCTACTAGGAACTGGCCTAGAAAGAAACCACTTTGGATGCTTACTTCATGTTCACGAATCAAGTGCCAGCTCTAGCATACTTCAGATAATAAATGGAAGACCGCTGGCAAACAAACCCAAATTCAAATCCCATCTTAAGAGCCTAAGAAGTGAAACATTATTAAGGAAGAAGTACCACATAAACATATAGCACATTTTCCCAAAAGTTCTTGAAAATTACCAAATCGGGATGCCCAGCTACCTGGTACATATTTAAAAAAAAGAAAAGAGGTGAATGTAGGAGAACACAGTCCTTTCGATTCCTAGACTTGGCCCTGAGGCACCTTCACCCACAGGCCTCAACCCTACGGGGACGGAGTGCAGATGAAACGTTTGGGGACAATGGTGGGTTTATGGTGTTATAAATTTTTTATTAAGATTGTGTGAAGTTAAAAATTATTTATGCCAGACTTTAGATCAGGACAAAAATTACAATTTAAAGTAAAATGCCATGTTTAAATAATCTGAAGTATATAAAGCTGAATAAAGGACATTAACAAATTTTCAGAAAAAACAAAACAAGACAAAACACAAAGTCTGAAGTGTGTGCCTGTCATAGGGATGATTCTTGTTGTATGTTAAAAGCAGATGGTTTTATAAATTTAACTCCCCCCCCACCATGGTGAAAAAGCCTCCAGGCTAATTAAGGGGGAAAGACTGCATCATCAATGTAACTGAAAGACCAGGTTTAGGGTCTTACCTTGAATAACAAGCTTCTACAAGCAGCTCAGAGCCTTCTTCCCTTTACTCAGGGAAGGGCCGGGAAAGGGCAAGAGTCAGTAACCACCCAGGGATGGAAATCTTCCCAGGCCCCAGCCTAGGGTGAACAGAATCCACAGTTCCCTCAGACTTGTGGCTCCCAGATCTTCCTGCTACCCTTTTTAGATTTAGAAGACTAAATGATGAAGAGAAGTTAATAATCCCTCACAAAACAAGAGGTAGCTGGCGAGAGGAACTAGAATTCTAAGTTTGTTTCTCCTGAAAATATGCTAATAAACATTCTCTAGGATTCTTAGTTTTATGAGAATATGTTAACACAGTCCCTTTGGAGGTAGGTTTTTTGTTAAGATTTACAAGTGTGTGAAAAATACAGACATGCACCATGGCTAGGAACACTAGGCTCCTAGAGGGCTAGGTCCTTGAAGAATTTACCTATACCTTTGGAAAACCAGCAAGTTTACTCTAATTCTTACTTTTGTGGAAGAAGCATCCAGATTGCTATGTCTGGTTGAGAAAATGTAGCAAGAGAAAGACTGAAAAATGGACCTACTGACTTCATAGTCTACACGGTCCCTATTTTTAATGGTGTCTAGAGTCTTAACTATCAAATACTTTTGAAATCCCTGCTGTTTTTCTCCTTTTTCTTTTTGGCACCTTCTTATTTAAGTGACCTAGTATGCCATCAAGATAAATAGGGAAATGACACTGCCCGAGAAAAGAGTGGTAAAGACAAGAGAAGGCCAAGCCCAAGGGCAATGCTGTAGCTCAGAGCAGACCGGAGGTCCCGGTCTGCCGACAGTTTTGGGCTATGCCTCTGGTACTGATGTAATTACTGTGCCCTCTTTTGCTTTCACATGAATCCCAATTTGGTCAATAAGCTTTATGCCTGACTCCTTGTAAGAGCAGCTAATATTTATAAAGGGCTTGCCTTGGGTCATATCCTTTATAGACACCATCTTATTTAATCCTCACAACAAGGCCAGCATGTGACAGAGGCCTTGGAATCATCTCTGTTTGTTCCCCAGAAAACTGCTCTGAAGCAGCTAAGTGGGGGGAGCCACAATCCACACCTGGGTCTGTCTCCCTCTCACCCTATTCCCTTATATATCAGGACTGCAGTTGCAGCCTGAGGTCCACTACTTTTCATGAAGGGTAAAATAAGTTACAAATGAATTCTTAGCAGTATTTTTAAAAACTGCTACTTCTCATTTGCTATGATAAATATCATCATCAATCTTAGTTAAAATGTAAAAAAACTAAAAATAGAACTACCATATGGTCCAGAATTCCACTTCTGGGTACGTATCTGAAGGAAATAAAATCACTATTTCACAAAGATATCCTCGTGTTCACTGCAGCATTATTTACAATAGCCAAGGTACACAACCTGACTGTCCACCGACATACGAACAGATAAATAAATGAGAAAAAAAGAAAGAGAACACATCTAGCATTTTCATGTCCGTTCATTAATAAACAGAAGCACACTGAACTATGATACGAAGAAACAATCGCTTTGATGCCACACACTGATGTAAAATATTTCTACAATAAACAAGGAAAGTGAATCACCAGTGAACTTACCTTGTCCCAGGCCCTCATGGACGGTCTACTTTCAGGCAGTTACTTGCCCAGGGTTAGCCGTACGCGTACATACGCGTACACACGCGCACATCTTGCCTGGGGGCCAGGCTCTACTATGTATCTAGCATGGGTAGCACAGGGCCAGGCACACGACGGGGCTGCAGAGGGTGAGTGAGGAAGAATGCACTAGTACATGACAACACTCCGTGTCTGCAAAGGTGTTTCACACGCCCCACGAGGTCAGCCTTGGAGGCCTCACGTTAGGAGGTAGAACCTTCTTTATGTTGCAAATGATGGGAATGCGTTACTAGGAGGCCTGCCCTACTCTCTTCCCCTAGTTCTCCACTCACTTGTCACTGGAGATGCTGCAATCTATGACTGTTTTCCTGCTTGTATTGATGATTATAAATGGCAGCTGAATGGTGGAGTTCAGAGCTGGAGGACCCTGGTTCTGCTGTTCATTTTGTCGATTTCTCTGAACCAGGTTTTTGAAAGCAATTTGCTGCAATGATCAATAAAAAGAATAGGGTCATTTAATGTGGATAAGTGAGTTAGAATTAAATGAATTAAAGTAAATACACTTAATAGTTTAAAATTAGAGTATTTAAAAAGGCCTTCCACCTATGAGTTCATTAAAATTAAGTATTTAGGAAAAAAGATTAGAATGATCTAACTCAGATACATTTCAAGGGAAAAATTACATTTAAATGTTTGACATCATCCTAATGTAAATAATGGGGCCCATGGCTTCCACCATCCCCAGAAACAGGATCTTACAAATCTCAGAGATCCCCACAGTGCCTCCAACTCAGAGTGGCACAGAGAGAATGACACTAAGTGAACTCATATCTTCCATTTATCTAATGCAGACTCTTGGGAGTTTAGGGTTCAATACAGCTTTTAGACAGTCTAGCTCAGGGATAATGCAAACTATATAAAGTCACAGAATTCTTGACTTTAATTTCTTCAAACGAAATCTATGGGACACCCACTATATAAAACCTATACAAAACTATGTAAAACCCACTATATAAAAGTAGCGTTGCTCAGGCTGGTGCAGTAGGGCAGAGAGTCCAGAACTCAGCTGGCTCTGTCCTCACTCATCCCTTAGGTTCCTAGGGTACCTCCACAGAACTCCACATCCTCAGGGCACAGCTGGAATCTGGCCCAACCAACCCCGCACCTGACATCTTCCAGATGAGAGACTGAGGCTTAGCACTTATAAGATATATCAAGGTCTGAATCTTTACACTGACTCTTGCTCCTACTTTTAGTATAACGATTACTTGCAAGTCAAAGAAGTGACTGTCCACCCCACTCTCTTTTAATAAGGCAAATGTATCACAGAATTCCACAGGTAGAAAGACTATGCAATTCAACTTTTTATCTGCTCCTGAAACAGAGTGGTTTTAAAGGCTCCTAAAGTCATATCCATTCATTCCCTTTCATCAGCATGTTCTCATCTTCTCACCCAGTAGTGATGAATTTAAGTTATTTTTTATGTTTTAGCAATTTTATCCTAGGATTGTTGATTTTGGGTCTGAAGGCTTAACAAAAGTTTGATTAAGTTTATTTTTATCTTAGAGGTGCCTGGGTGGCTCAGCTGGTTAAGCATCTGACCTCGGCTCAGGTCATGATCTCACCATTCGTGAGTTCGAGCCTCGCATTGGGTTCTGCGGTGACAGCTCGGAGCCGCCTGCTTCAGATTCTGCGTCTCCCTCTCTCTCTGCCCCTCCCCTGCTCTCTCTCTCAAAATAAATAAACATTAAAAAAAAAAAGTGAACATTTACTCTTAAAATGCACAAAACAGATGGGATACCAATTTATTCTAGTCCCAACCATGTGTCCAAAAATCACTATCAGTATCAATCACTATCAAAAAACTATCACTATCAATACTATCAAATGTTACTTCAGTCACACTTCATTATTTTCTGCTGCTGAAGAATGAGAGCTATTTTGTATTCATTGCTTAATTTACTTAACATTGAGAAAAATATGCTATTACTGTAAAACTGAGAAAAAGAATGAAATGTTTGAATACTCCTGCCCAGATTCTCTTCCCTTCTACTAGAAAAAGCATCTCAGGAGATGCTCTCATACTCTGCCTTGCTTTGTGGCTCTAGTGCCATGGGAGGGTCTCGGTACAGGAGAGAATATAAACGGTAAGAAATATTTATGACTCACTGTTCAATATTGTGTACACTGAACAGCATGAGAGATTTTTCAGGTGAAGACAGCAGTAATAACATACCCGACGTTATTCTGATAGTAAAAAGAAGAATCAACTCCCATTTGTTTTGGGCAGATTTCCTTATCTGCTGCCCTTTGATTGATTTCCTGCAGCCTTTTGTTCTTTTCCAGGCTCGTTAACAGCAATTTCAGGGGCTGGACAGCTTCAGGTGTGCTCACACATTCATTCTGTGCATTAGCAGCCCCGGAAAAGGGTTCAGGGCTGGTAGGGACGGTCGCATGGATGAAAGCAGGGTACGTGGATTACTTATGGGTGTGATGTACTCAGGCCATCCTTCTCCTACATTTCCAAGGATAATGGGAGGTGGTGGCAGGTAAGTGGAACCATGACCAGGTAAGTGTGTCATGTGATGTCAGTGAGGTGTGACGTCAACTTCTTAAACATTAAGCTAGCTTTGCCATGGCAAATTATTAGTGTCCAGGCACGTGTTTAATTTACTTTCTATGACAACTTCATGAATGTTACTTGATAAAGGAGAGAAAAACAAAACACAAGCAGGAAATAAGCTGTATGTCTACCAGAAGACCAGATAGTATTTCTTCAGTTATACTTTGGGTTTCATTTTAATATTCAGAGAGACCTACTTTTATATATGTTGACAGCTAGGTTGCCCCTGGGTTGAAATCTGTAATTATTTGGTTTGAGAGACAGAAGAGGGAAAGAGACTTAGGACTTAAAAAAAAAAAAACAACACACAGTGTTGGGGCATCTGGGTGGCTCAGTTGGTTAAGCATCTGACTTTGGCTCAGGTCATGACCTCAGGGTTCGTGGGTTCGAGCCCCACATGGGGCTCTATGCTGACAGCTCAGAGCCTGCTTTGGATTCTGTGTCTCCCTTTCTCTCTGCCTCTCCCCCACTCACATTCTGTCTCTCTCTCTCAAAAATAAATAAACATTAAAAAAAATAAAAAAAATACAGTGTTCATTGTACAAAGATAAGCAGAGAAAAAAATACTCAACTTCTTTTTATTTCTTTTTAAGTTTATTTATTTTGAGAGAGAGAGAGAATGAGCAGAGAGAGCCAGAGAGAGAGAGGGACACAGGTCCAAAGCAGGCTCTGCACTGACAGCAGAGAGCCTGATGCGGGGCTTGAACTCATGGACTGCGATGTTATGACCTGAGTCAAAGTCAGATGCTTAACCGACTGAGCCACCCAGGCGCCCCTCAACTTCATTCTTTATGAAGGCTATCTAGGGATGTGAATGTCCCACATACATGAGGGTGATCATGCCCAGGACCATTCTTTCTGATAAACAAACAGATAATTACGGGCATACTAAAAATAGTTTTTTTCAGTAACATTATGCCAAAAAGCAAGCTCCAAGATGTTCCATGAAGGTTCAAGGAAATCTAAGGAAGACCTGGCACAGAGGTGGGAGACTGGAGCTGGTGGGAAACAGTGCAGTGACAGGGACAGCAGAGGCAGGTGGGGAAAGAAAGTGACTGTGGGTTAGAAGCCAGCGCCTGGCAGGCCAGGGTCTCAGAAGGAGAACTCCACAAGGATGAGCACAGGAATAAACTGTCGGCTTTCAAGTTGTTTTTTTTTTTTTTTTTTTTTTTTAAGCTGCAGAACACTCTCTCCAAATAAAACCTTATTTGGAAATCCCGTATGAAAAATACATGAAATGCTTGCTCCAGCACTAGCTCCTCGGGTAGGTGGGTAGGTCTGATGGGGTTCGATGTGAAAAGCAGACACGGAAGACAGTAAGGAAGAAAGAAATGGCCTAATCAGGGTGGAGACATCACCTCCGGGGCTTGCTGTGTTTGGGCAATCTCTGCTCTGTCTGCTGCTATTCCTCTGCCCGACCCTACTTCCTTTTCTAGTTCCTTCTCAGATTATACGTAGGCCTCTGCAAGGGATGAATGGTCTTCTCTTGCTGCTCTCATTTATACACGAACGTGAAACAAATGAACAAATATTAGCATCTAGACGGTGAAAAACAAAAATGTGGAATATTAAAAATTACCTAACATATTCTATCCATTAGACAAAGGGACTGCTTTAGAAAAATGCCTGCTATGATATTTGGTAACTTGTTACCTTTATTTCTTGAAAAGTGGAATACATCAAAAATTAAGTAAGATCTAACAGCTGTCAAATCAAAGTGGATTATTTTATGAGTGGTTGAAAACTTTTCCTATACAGACAATTTGCTGATTAAAAAAAAAAGCATAAAGATCCTCGGACTCATTTTAAAAAGGATTTCTGACTGCATTGAAAACAACCCCAGTGTACTACTCAAAGTGAATTTTTATAGCAACTGCAATTACCAAAAATAAAATTAAAAAAAGTCCATGTGATTCTACCTCACAAGATTTTATACATCGGCTCTATTATATTAAAAAAAAAAATCCAAATTCCAGGCAATTATCCAAAACAGCATAAATACAGGGATCCTTATTACACTATAAAAGTTAATTTTCTTAAAAGAAAGGCATTTTAACTTTTGGCATTTCTATGAAGCTTATTGAATCATTGCATGTTATTTTATTATTTACAGATAATAAGTATGACGGGTGGATTTGATTATTTTACTCAAAGGGTCTATAGTTTAACTAGTCTTACTTCTCGACATTCCAATTTAGGGGTAAAATAAACACACACGAAAGGACTCCTGATACAGTTTCTGTTCAGAGTAAGAACGAGGGTCAAAAGCAGCTGCAAATCGTTGCATATATAAGTCACGCACAGGGCAGATGAGCTGCCGGGGGCGATGATGATGGTGAGAGACAGAATCGTCATAAAGCTAGACCATGGAGATGGTGGTGAGTTCAGATGTCGGGGGGTGGGGGGTTCTGCCCTAGTGTGGTCCCATCAACACTACTCAAGGCACCCAAAGTATTAAATACTGACTCTACAAGCAAGTAAGCAGAGCAGCAGAATACAGGCAGGGGAGAGAATGAAAACCATCGGGGCATCTGTACCTGCAGGAGAAGTTCTTGCAGCTGGGCCCGCTTCTGCTTTATCCGTTCTATCCGCCTCTGCTTCTCGATCTTTAAAACAAAAGTTACGAAAGAACATGAACATAAGTGGAATATAAAGTGCGGCTTACCTTTCAGGTCCCAATTCTGAGTTATCAAGAATTTTTCTTAAAACTCCGTCCATGTTAACTACCAATATCAATAAAGGCAAATCACATCTTTTTGTTTTGTTGTTTTGTTTTTAACGTTTATTTATTTTTGAGAGACACAGAGACAGAGCGTGAGCAGGGGAAGGGCAGAGAGAGGGAGACACAGAATCTGAAGCAGGCTCCAGGCTCTGAGCCGTCAGCACAGAGCCCGATGTGAGGCTCGAACTCACAGACCGTGAGATCATGACCTGAGCCGAAGTCGGCCGCTTAACCTGACTGAGCCACCCAGACGCCCCAAATCACATCTTTTTGGAGAGCAGAGTTAGGGTAAGCAAGTAGGCATGACAGCAGAACTGTGGCAACTATCACGTATAATGAAATCCACCCACTTAACGACTACTTGGCATGCAGTACTTGTTGCTATTTGTTATTCAAGTTCTAATCAGAGTAAGAGCTAATATTTAGTGAATACTTATACTCTAGGTGCCAGCAACTCGAGCAAGCACTTTACACACATTATCTTAATTCATCTTCAGAAAACTCTATGAAGTAAGAAGCACTGTGTTTTGCGTGTAAAGGAATGGAGGTGTCGAGGGTTAAGTAACTGCCCAAGGTCACATAGTTAGTAAGCAGCAAGAGTCAGGATTTGAACCTAAGCCACCTGGTTCCAGAGACTCTATTATTAATTACTTTGCTACAGTAGCCCGTAACCTGAAGAATGAGGGAAGATGTCCTTTAAGATCATGGTTTAACAGACTTTTAAGTGGGCATAGCTCCTAACACAGATAGCCTACATATTCAATACACAATTCCAACTTGTAGTAAGGAACATGCTTATGGGGCAAATTTCCCAGCTTCACACATTATTATTTTCTTCACTCTTTCTGAATTTTCTCTCAGAGGAGTTCCTCATGGTGCCTTTGGGCAAAAGTCAATGACATCAAATATGACATTTTTCTTGTTTACTCCATGATTTCCTTTCTTAAAAAATATTTATATTTGAGACACACACACACACACACACACACACACACACACAGAAAGGAGAGGCAGAGAGAGAGGGAGAAAGGATCTGAAGTGGGCTCTGCGCTGACAGCAGAGAGCCCGACGTGGGGATCAAACTCCCAAACCGAGAAGTCATTACCTGAGCCGAAGCTGGGTGCTCAACTAACTGCCTGAGCACCCAGGTGCCCTCCACCTCCTCTTTTTTTAAATGACAATCATTTTACTTATTTGCCCCCTATCTACTCTAGTATGCACTAGGAATTTCCTCTCATCCTTCCTCTTATCACTCTAGCACTTTCATCCTAAATTACTTAACATTCACTGGAAAATCTGTGTGGCTCTCTACCTCTGAAAAGATGTTGTAGGGCTATGTATCCTGTATCTGCAGCTGGAACAGGCCAGGCCAGGCCCCTACCTGCCTCTCATGCCCCACATCTAACACCAGGCCAACCTGTATCGATTCTACCTGTAAACATCTCTCCAACTTCACGCCACTGACTTTACTCAAAACATCTCCAATCCACCCCCTCGGTTTCCCTCCTCATCTTCCTGTCCATTCAACTTCCAACCCACCAGCAGGTGATCTTTATAATTCTTCAACAGCTTCCCACTGTTTGCAGGATCAGGTCCCAAAGCCTCGCACTTGCTGTCCTCCTTAGCCCTGCCTGCACTCTGCTCACACCCAGCTGTGCGCAGCCCACGCAGGGCCTCTGGAAGGCCCTCCCTGCCCGGGGCCTCTGGGCCAACGCCTACATCTCCCTCCTAACTGAGCTCAGGGATTTTTTTTCTTTCCTTGGTAAAGCCCTCCTTTATCTCTCTTTCCAGAGAATCTGTACATAGTCTTTCACAGGAGTAATCAATCAGTTTTGGTAACTTCTTTTAAACATTTTTCCTTTTCTCATTAGAATGAAAGCTCCTGGGGTCAGAGATTTTGTCTCATATAATCTTTGGGTAAACACGCGGTAACCGCTAATAGATTTTTGCTTATTGAGTCTTTGTTATCAGCTTAGTATTACTGGTAATACAAATGATGCTCAAATTCCACTGTATCAGAAGGACAAAAGGAGGTCATTTCCACTGTAGCATATGGATAACATCCCATAACTTCTGATGAATGTCTAATTTCTCTCTCCATCCAGAAGTATAATACCACCAAATAAGTTTTCATTTGCTGAGGGGAAAAAGGGATGGAGAAAAACATGAAATCGACCATATTTATCTCCAGAAACTATATATGTAACTTCAATTTATTCCATTTATGGCCATGACAGTATAATTATGTCAAACCAATTTAAATACAGCAGGTCAGGGTACGTGCTCACATAGGACAGATTTTCTATAATGATTAAAGTTAACGAAGAAAAAATGTTTTTGCACACACCATTCCAAAATTCATGCAAACCGAACATTTTATACTTTGTGATAAAGATATGGATGAAATACCATCTGGTTGTCACTGATTCTAGGGTCAAAGATAAAAGTTTAAACACAAGAAGGAAACGGCCAGTTTGATCCTATTTTCTTTTAATCTATACAGCAAGCATTTCATCAAATATTATTTCTATTCATGAGTTATCAAAAATTTATTAGTATAAAGTGCTCAAAATTAAACTAGAATGAAAAAATATCTTCTCTAAGAAACAGTAAAAATCAAGTCATTTAATTTCTAATTAAATTTTCTTTCTATTTCTATTAAATTAATTTCTATTTTAATTCTTTCTATTTCAAGTCATTTATTCTATAACATCTCTCTATACAAACTATACATCTCTCTAAATCTACTTCCAGTTCTAAAATCCTACTCAGAAGAATCTGCTTAAAAAAGAAAGAAAGAAAGAAAAAAAAAAAACACAGAATACATGAACAATTAGAAATATTTTATATGTATTTCTAAATTAAATAAAAATTAAAATAAAGCAAACTACTATCTGTAAATTGATTTTCCTCACTTACCTCAAGATTTTGACATTCCTGAGCAGAATTGGTAGGCAGGCCAATCCACTTGATTTCTTTTTTTTCCTTTGAAATTATGTTCATTGCCATTAGCACATTTAAAGCATCATAAACTCTTCTCCTAATATTCTTCTGGTCATAGGCCTGCTAAAAAATATTTTGAATGAGTGATAAACTTCAAGGGTTAAGATATAGTCACAGGATATTAGGTATTTAACTAATATAATTATTACATCTTTAGAGTGCTTAAGCAATTCTATACACAGTGAAATATCCTTCAAAAGTAAAGATGAGGTACAGATACTTCCAAACAATCTAAAACAAAACAATCTAAGAAATAAAGATTATGATACCTACAGATCTAAATTAAAAAACACTAAAGGGCTGTCTTCAAGTCGAAGAAAGATGGATCGCATCAAAGATGGGAGTTTGGAGACACAGTATGGAATGAAGACCACTTGAAAGGTCAATCTGTGCATATATCTCAATTAACTCATTGCATAAAACAGTAATGTCTTGTGGAATCAAGAATACACATAGAACTAACATACATGACAGCAGTATGTATATCAGAGGGGTAATGGAGTTAAAGTGGGCTAAAACCCTGAACTGTCTGGTCTGGGAGGATATTAGACTCTGAAAAGAATGCATGTTTTAAATTCTGGGTAAACAGTGCTTTTCAAGTATGTGGTCCAAACTACTGATCTGCAAACTGTTCCTAGTCTACAATGAAAATAGGGAACTTGCACAAAATGTCATTACACAGAGCACTTAAACACTGTTTACTTCCGCTGATTCTTTTTTTGTTTTTTTTAAGGTAGCAAGATTTTCTCAATGAAGGAGAATGTGTCAATTTTGATTGTGGAAAAAGCCCCTTATTTATTGTGGACAAATGGTTCCTAAGAACAAAATCCAATCAGTCAAATGCCGTAATAATAAAAGATGGTGGGGAACAATGAATCCATTTAAGTACAGAACTAAACTTAGATAAATGGGAGATTTAAGTTATGGAACTGAATGTAAATATTAGAAATCTTGACACTATAGGGGCGTCTGGCTGGCTAAGTCACTTAAGCATCTGACTCTGGATTTTGGCTCAGGTTATGCTCTCATGGACTGTGGGTTCGCGCCCCACATAGGGCTCTGTGCTGACAGCGTACTGCCAGCCTGGGATTCCGTTGGTCTCTCTCTGCCCCTCTCCCATTTGCACGCCTGGGCACGCACGCTCTCTCTCTCTCTCTCTCAAAATAAATAAGTAAACTTAAAAAAACTCCAAAATCCTGACACTGTAGAAATAACGATAATATATTAAAAAATATCAGGAGTGGGCAACAAATTAGGCTTGCTGATGTTCTCCTTGACATTTAAAGGGTTTGGGATTCAACCCAGATGAACTATTCAGACAGACAAACTAAGTAATAACAGAGGTTTGGCACAATATATTTATTAAAAGTCATACTAACAACCATAATAATATTACTCTTTTAACAACTATCACTAAACAGTCAATCTGAATCCTGTGGTAGAGAGGAAAGATGGAGGACATAAGTACATATATTAATTTTTCCCTCTCCATAATCAATGTACTGGTTTGCAGGTGATAACAAACAAAAGAAACAAAATATTGAAGTTACTTAAGGTTATAAAGATAACCAATTAAAGAACTAAAGACTACAAACCTTCCAAATTATCAAAAAAATAATGCAGAAGGGAATAGACAGAAAAAACCCCAACTTTTGCTTTTATTCAGGGGTAGGGATGGGGGTGGTTAGTAAAAATGTATGTTAGATGGTGAAACATGCTAAGAAGAAATGCCTCGGCCCAGTGACATCTGAGTGAAAACTGGAGGAGAGAAACCGTACGGCTCCTTAGCAAAGAGATTCAGACAAAGGATATAGCGAGTGTAACAGCCTGATAAGGCGTGCATCTGGTATAGTTACTCCAAAAGAAAACAAACAACACCCCACCAATCTCATTCATGACTATCGGTAAAACTCCTCAATTTTCAGGAAATTATACAGAATTTGACTGAGTTCAATATCCATTTCTGATTTTTTTTTTAATTAAGAAAAATGAAAGAAGTGTTATGTATGCTAGAGTGGAGGAACTGGGACGGTGCACAGAGGCAGATAAGATCGGAGAGGCAATGGTGGGCCAGGTCACACAGGCTCTTGTAGAACATTTTCAGAACTTTCACGTTCACTCAGAATCAGAATGCCATATACCTTCTCTATAGGTGCCAAAAGGGGGAAAATACATTATTGTCTAATGGCTCACAAGAAAAATCTCAAAGCAATCCAAAAGATATAAATCATTCAACTCACAGTCTCTGAACACAGGTAATAAAAGTGAAAATTCAGAAAAACAAAATTCCCCATCACATGGAATTATAAAAACTCTACTGCCATTCTTAGGCCAGAGAGGAAATTAAAACCAAAGTTGCAGAATATCTAAAGTATAACATTGTATCAGAATCAATGGGATATGGCTAAAGTGGCAAACAAGAGGAAAATCACAGCCATAAAAATTTTCATTACTAAACAAAAATAATAAAAGTAAAAAAAAGTATACACCAGAGTCTACAGGGTAGAAAAATAACAAAAGTAACTTCAGGAAAGAGAAGACAATATTAAATAAAGATTAAAAAAAAAGAAAAGAAGAAGTTAACTGTAAAACAGGAGGGTTAATACAAATTCAAGAGATGGTTCTTTGGGAAAAATAACTGCAAATAATTAAAAAAAATTTTTTTTCTTTAACGTTTATTTACTTTTGAGAGAGTGGGACACTACGCAAGCCAGGGAGGGGTAGAGTTGGAGGGAAACACAGAATCTGAAGCAGGATCCAGGCTCTGAGCTATTAGCACAGAGCCTGTGGCTGGGCTCGAATCCATGAACTGTGAGATCACGACCTAAGCCGAAGTTGGACACTCAACCAACTGAGCTGCCCAGCTGCCCACAACTGAATTTTTTATAGACCTTTTCATGTATTATTTTTTCGATTAAAAACAAGATAAAATTTTCTAATTGACTTAAACATAGAAGAAACACTAAAAGATTTGGAAATGTCTCCAAAGTCACTCAAATATAAAAGGTATGTTTAAAAGAAAATGCTCCTTTTGTAACCCCCAAAATTTTACTTTAAAAATACATGTTCATCTTTATGTTAAGTATATAATAAAAGAATCCTTTCTGAGATAAAACAAACAAAATATCAACAGCAAAAGAATTCCCCAGTAGACAATATGTAACCCTCAAGTAAAGGAGTTGGGGATTCCCTAGCTTGTCTGAGTCCTTAAATCAAGCACATAGTCAACCCAGAGATACATTGTTCCATCACTCATCACATCAATGTCAAGTGAATGATCTACCTACCGAATCGGCTGCCAAATGGTTATTTGAATTGGTGAACTCTGATACCAGCTCATCAGCCACTTCATTATATGATGTTGTACCTTTCCGCTGAACTTTCTCACATACTTTCATGGAAAAATGTCTCAAGCCTTTTCCATTTTTATCTCCTTTTTTGCTTCGTTTACTAAAAGACAAAAATATATTTATACACCAGACTTCCTTTACAAAAATACAAGTAATGTGAGAATACAGTAATTTGATTTTTGTTTGAAGTGGTAAATTTTAAAGAATTAAAAACATTTTTTTTAAATATTTATTTTTGAGACAGAGACACACAGAGCATGAGTGGGGCAGGGGCAGAGAGAGAGGGAGACACAGAATCTGAAGCAGGCTCCAGGCTCTGAGCCGTCAGCACAGAGCCCGACGCGGGGCTCAAACTCACAGACCGTGAGATCATGACCTGAGCTGAAGTCGGACGCTCAACTGACTGAGCCACCCAGGCGCCCCAAAAACATTTTTTTTAATGTGTATTTATTTTTGAGAAAGAGAGACACAGAATGTGAATGGGGGAGGGGCAGAGACAGAAACAGACACAGAATCTGAAGCAGGCTCCAGGCTCTGAACTGTCAGCACAGAGCCTGACGTGGGGCTTCAACTTATGAACCGCGAGGTCATGACCTGAGTCGAAGTCAGACGTTTAACCAACCGAGCCACCCAGGTGCCTCTCAAGTGCTAAATTTTAAATTGAATTAGAAATGAAGAAATATTTTTGAACTTAATTTTTGCCTTAAAAGCCTAATAAAGTATGACGTTAGAGTGCTTTTCTAACACATCATTCATTTATTCAACAAGTATTTACTGACCAGTAACTTACCAGGTACTGTTCTACACACTAGGAATAAAACCATGAAAGGAAGGGACAAAAACACAGCCTAGCCTAGTAGAGTTTACATACTTACCTTTTGGTATTCTATGTATGCTACAGTTCTATTTCACCCAAAATTAAAAGTAGCACTATCGTCAGTTTCATTTATCTATTAGATTTTCAAACAGAGGTCATAGTATTAATGATGGATCTAAGTCTTCAATTATTTTAAGTTTGGTTAATACCTAGGACCAAACTTTGATAACTTACTAACATTTTCAGGAATTCAATTTAATTCTACTAATTTCTGAGTGCCAACTATATGCCAAGAACTGGAGTAGGGACTAGAGCACAAAAACGACAACTGAGAAAAAATCCTTTCGCCCAGTATGAGTCTTGGCAGACTCTCTTGGGAGAAAGACGACACAGACCTATAGGCACAGAGAATTACAACACAGTACAGTAAGTGCCAAGTCAGTTATTTACAATGGTCATGGGAATTAGGAAGAGGGACATCTCATCTAACCTTGAGGAGGAAGACTTGCTGGAGAGAAAGCTAAGTGAAAACAATCAACGAAATGAAAAGGCGACGTATGGAATGAGAGAAAATATTTATAAACCCTTTATCTGATAGGGAGTCAATATTCAAAATATCTAAGAAATTCCAACAATTCATTAACAACAACAAAATAGCCCAAATTAAAAAATAGGCAAAAGACATGAACAGAAACTTCTCCAAAGAAAACACACAAATGGCCAATAGCTATATGAAAAGGTGCTCAATATCAGTAATCATCAAAGAACTGCAAATCAAAACGACAATGAAGTATATTACCTCATACCTCTTAGGATGGCTATTTTTAAACATAGAAACAAAAGGTAGGTTTTGGTGAGAATGTGGATAAATTAGAACCCTTTTACACTGCTGGTGGGGATGAAAAATGGTACAGTTGCTACGAAAAAAGTATGGAGGTTCCTCAAAATATTTAAAATAGAATTTCCATATGATCCAGCGATCCCACATCTGGGTATATATCCAAAAGAACTGAGTCAGGATCTCAAAGAGGCATTTGCATTCTCCTATTCACTGCAGCATAATTCACAACAGCCAAGATATGGAACCAACCTAAATGTCCAGAGGTAGATGAATGGATGAAAAAAAATGGATGAAATGAATGGCCTTAAAAGAGAATGAAACCCTGCCATATGCAGTTAACAAGGATGAACCTGGAGGATATTATGCTGAGCCAGTCACAGAAGGACAAATAATGCATGATTCCACGTGCATAAGGTGTCCCAAACAGTCAAACACACAGAAGCAAAGAGTAGAACAGTGCTTGCAAGGGGCTGGAAGGAAAGGGGAAATAGGGAACTCTTCAATAGGTATAAAGTTTCATTTATGCAAAATGAGTAAGTTCTAGAGATCTGCTAATACAACCTAGTGCCTATAGTCAATGATAATGTACACTTAAAATTCTGTTGGTGGTTAAATCTCATGTTAAGTGTTCTTAACACCAGGACCAGCACCAGCACCACCAGACCACCACAAAGATAAACCTGCACTTTATCATATTCATTTATAAATTACTTACATGTTCTACTGTGTTACATATATTAAGAAATGGACTAAATGTACTTTTTAAAAGAATGAAGTAAGACTATCTACTTTCTTTTTCCCAAATTCCCAAAGAATCACCTGTGCATTCACTGTAGTCAGACTACCACTGAAATACTGGGAAGCCACTAAAGGTGTTAAGTGGGGGAGTGACATGGTGAGAGTTTTAGTTAGGCAGAGATTCTGGCTGCAAAGTACAAGATGTACTTATGAGGGGCAAAAGCAGAGACAGGAAGACCCATTGAGAGGCAAGCCTAGGCAAGAAATATCAAGTCCTGAAACTGTGGCAACTGGTAGGGTCTGATAAGAAGAGATGGCTTGCATAAATTTTAAAGAAAAAAATCGGTAGAACTAAGTGATTTATTCAGGGAATGGTAAGAAAGGGAAATAAGAGAACGACCCTCAGAAAGAGGCATCATTTCCTGAGATCAAGGAGACAGGAAGGAGTTCGTGAGTTCCATTTTAAATCTCCTCATCTGCACAGTCCAATACCGCGGTATACTCCACATGCAGCTACTGAGCACTTGGAATCTGGAAGTCTGAACTGAGATGTTTTAAGTGTCAAATACACACTGAATTTCGAAGACTTGTATGAGAAGTGAATGTAGAATATCTCACAGGTAACTTTTACATTAATTACATGTTGAAATATAATATTTTATTTGTTTTTTAAGGTTTATTTTGAGAGAGAGAGAGAGAGATTGTGGGTGAGCAAGGGAGGGAGACAGAGAGAGAGTGAGAGTGAGAGTGAGAGAGAGAGAGAGAGCCCAAGTAGGCTCCACACTGTCAGCACAGAGCCTGACGTGGGGCTCAAACTCATGAACCATGAGATCATGACCTGCGCCAAAATCAAGAGTTGGACACTTAACTGACCGAGCTACCCAGATGCCCATGAAATATAATGTTTTAGAAACACTGGATTAAATAAGAGATATAAAATTAATTTCAGGGTTGCCTGGCTGGCTCAGTTGGTAGAACATGCAACTCTTGATCTTGGGGTTGTGAGTTCAAGCCCCATGTTGGGTGTAGAGATTAAAAATAAAATCTTGGGGCACCTGGGTGGCTCAGTTGGTTACGCGTCCAACTTCGGCTCAGGTCATGATCTCACTCATGTGAGATCATGAGTTCAAGCCCCGCATTGGGTTCTGTGCTGACAGCTCAGAGCCTGGAGTCTTCTTCAGATTCTGTCTCTCTCTCTTTCTCTGCCCCTCCCCTGCTCACGCTGTCTCTCTCAAAGATAAATAAACATTAAAAAAAATTTTTTTAATAAAATAAAATCTTATCCTGAGATCATTATTACCCTATATGTTAACTAACTTAGAATTAAAAAAAAGAATCATCTAGACACTAAAAATAAATAAATAAAATCTTTAAAAAATTAATTTCACATGTTTTTATTTTTTTAATTATTGGAAAATTAAAAATTACATGTGGCTCTTATTACATTTCTATTGCAGGGCAGCTGAGTGGCTCAGTTGTTTAAGCATCTGACTTTGGGTCAGGTCATAATCTCACAGTTCATGAGATCAAGACTTGCGTCAGGCTCTGTGCTGACAGCTCAAAAATAAACATTAAAATAAATTACATTTCTATTGGTCAGCAATGATACCATGTTTGACATATCAACAGAACTTCCCAATCAATATATTCAACAGATAGTTAAATAAGTAAGTATCACTTTGTGTGAGTTTACAGGATAGGTCACTTACAAACTTATGAGCATGTGTACTATGCCAACCTTCTTCCTATCAGTCTCAAAGGATTAGGCATTCCTCTCTGTTTTTAAATCTAACTTCCTTTTTTAAGAAAATAGCTTTATTGAAATATAATCCACTTACCATAAATTTCATTTTTTAAAGTATACAATTCAGCGGTTTTTTAAGAGTTATGCAACCATCGCCACAATCTAATTTCTTCACCCTAAAAAGTAATCCTGTACCCTCTGACAGTCATACCTCATTCCCTAGCCTTTACTATTCTATTCTTTGTTGCTATGGATTTGCCTACTTGCCAAAGTCAAGTTTTCAACTTGAGTTTTTTCACTCCAGTGGTTCTGTTTCTGTATTATTTGCTCTTCTTTGAGTTGTTCTATCCAGTGTTTGTTTTTAATATATAACTTTATCGTGAAACTGGAAAAATGATTAAGACTCCAGATCCAACTACCACTTTAAAGGTAATACCAAGACAGAACAGGTTAAACTACACTACAGGGATGCAATAAGAAACCTTTTTTTTAAAGTTTATTTATTTGAGAGAAGGAGTGATTGTGTGCATGAGCAGGAAACAGTGCACAGAAGGAGAGAGAAGAGAATCCCAAGCTGTCGGCATGAAGTCCGACAAAAAGAGCCCAATCTCAGCAACCGTGAGATGATGACCTAAACCAAAACCAAGAGTTGGACACTTAAGCAACTGAGTCACCCAGGTGCCCCAGTAAGCAAACTCTTTAGACTTTCTCTTTAGGATACATAAAGTGGTTTTTTCAACTAAAAAACTGTAAGGAAAAAAAGGAGGGAGGGAGGAAGAGAGAAGGGGAGTGAGGGGGGAGGATAGATACAGAAGAGGAATCTACAGATTTTTTAAGACATATAAACTTATTTAAATTTTTATTCAAATAGACTATAAACACATACACACACACATACATACATTCACACCAGTTATGGGGGAATCTGGGAAAACAGCAATAGCAGCATAGTTTTCAAACTCTCCAAATCCCCACATAAAAAAAGAGCAACTGGACAGCAAAACCAAAAGTCTTTGATAACATTTCCAACAAAACTAGATGACAAGGTATCCTCAACGGGCCCCAGAATACAAACTACCAATAGCCAAAAAGCCTACACAATACAGAAATACTTAATGGGGCAGCATCTAATGGAACTCAGAACAGGATAATCCCAAAATAGTCAACAAGAGTTTACTAGAAAGCACAACAGGCCAATTTGAGAGCATGAGTTGAAACAAGGAATTTTACCTTCTTCAAGGGTAATGGAGTGCCAGGACTACAATAAGTTTGCAACAGTTTAGTCTGTAGGACTCCCACAACTGATATTCAGGAGAAAATGACAAATATTGGAGGTACGCAAAGTATCTACAGACAGTAAGAGTACCTGACGAAGATCAAAGCAAGAAAACAGAATAAATACTAAATGCTAAATTCAAGAAAATGTTTAGAAATAAAATATCGACCCACAACGACAAATACCAAAACATTCTGGCAAAATTCTGAATTTCAAAGAAAAAGAATGCTTTATGCATCTAGAAGTAAAGAGTATCAGATTTTTCAACAGCAAGGCAGTATGCCAGAGAAAAAAGTAAGTATATTTAGGAAATTGAGAGAAAGTATGAGCCAAGGACTTTTGTATCCAGTAAAACTGACTTAATTCAAATGTAAAATGCACAAACTAGGGATTACTATTCCCATGAGCTCTTCCTGAAGAAACCACTAGAGAACAAGCTTCAAAAAATCAAAATGACTAGAGAGACACTAACATAATGCCGGGTGAGTAGCAAATATATAGTTACCAATAGATCTAAGGTTAAATGAGGGCTAGGAGGGAAAGAGCGTAGTATGTAACTGGGTGTACACTCCAACACCGTGGATAAAGTATGACTGTTAAACAATGTGGAGGGGGCACCTGGCTGGCTCAGTTGGTTGAACGTCTGGTTCTTTTTTTTTTTTTTTAATTTTTTTTAATGTTTATTTATTTTTGAGACAGAGAGAGACCAGAGCATGAGTGGGAGAAGGGGCAGAGAGAGAGGGAGACGCAAGAGTCTGAAGCAGGCTCCAGGCTCTGAGCTGTCAGCACAGAGCCTGACGTGGGGCTCGAACTCACGGACTGCGAGATCATGACCTGAGCCGGAGTCGGATGCTCAACCGACTGAGCCACCCAGGCGCCCCTAACGCCTGGTTCTTGATTTCAGCTCAGGTCATGATCTCATGGTTCTTGAGATTGAGCCCCATGTCAGGCTCTGCACTGACAGCACTGAGCCTGCTTGGGATTCTCTCTCTCTGTCCCTCCCTTGCTCTGTCTCTCAAAATAAATAAATACACACTTTTTAGATATGGTGAAAGAACATATGTAAAATACTTTTAATGTTTTCAGTAACCACATTAATGGTAATATTAGTATTATTATTTGGGACATTAAGCAATGTAATATGGGATAAAACCAATGAAGTATTCTCATATACACTGATTCTATCACCCTTTCATCCCCTATGTCTTTCAAAATCAGAATTCTCTGCATGTAGACTTTTTTTTCTTTTAAAGTAGCCTCCATGCCCAGTGTGGGGCTTGCCAGGTATCCCCTAGGATTCTAGGTATGGAAGAAAGGGAAATGAGATGTAATGGAAAAGACATTTAGTAAGATTTAATTGGAAGTATCAAATGAACTCATGAAGTATTATATATGTATATGTATCTTAGCTCTGTTCATTTAAAAGGACTGAAAAAAAAATGACCAATCTGGTAGCAATGAGCATCTGTAGCCCCCAACTGGACCTTGACATATCTCCCTGAAGAAAATCAAAGCTTTTAGATAAACGGTTGATTCCAGGTATAGGGCAGGAAACATAGAAGATGAACTGGAACATCTTTTAATACCAGGTAACAGGTATCAAAGACTACTTACAATTATGTCAAAAAGACTCAAGAGTCACTTAAAAGACCCTTCCCCTAGCCAAAGATGGGACAGTTGAAGGTTCAACTGTGATAAGTGCAAATGTATGAAATCAATCAAGTATGTTTATGTTAATGAATTCATAATGATAGTTTTTTTTTTAAGTTTATTTATTTATTTTGAGAGAAAGAGAGAGGGAAGGAGGGAAGGAGAATCCCAAGTAGGCCTTGTACTGTCAGCGTGGAGCTTGACGTGGGGCCCAAACTCATGAACTGTGAGATCATGACCTGAGTCGAAACCAAGAGTGCAATACTTAACTGACTGAGCTGCCCTGGCACCCCTATAATGATACTTTTAAAAGTGAAGATATCCAGTCACCTCTAGAGGAAGACCAGGAGTAAACTCGTCATCTTGAAAACTGGACAATAAATGGAAGGGGTCAAGCAGGTATCCTGCTTTCTTATAGGAACTGTATCCTAGGTAAATAAACAGTAAAAGAGGGAAAGTGTCTTTATATAAAAATAGTGCCAGTAGTTAGAATAACACTAAGGGCAACCCACAAGAAATTAACAGTTATAACCATTAAACACTGGTTGTGTTCACATCATTAAAAAAAGAGATGGAAGAACACACCATTACGTACAGTCTTGCCAAGGATCAAACATGAGTCTGACAGAGCCACTGAATTCTACTGTCAAACTACAGGAAATACAGAAAACAGAGGAATATATTGAGATGCACATGAGTTTGAAATCAATAAAATCTAGACTGTGGGAAACTGCAGAGGCCAAATAGCCTAGTTTCAACAACTAAAGTATAAGGAAAATAATGGGACAGAAGGGAAATCTATATGTTAAAGATGTCAACATTTTTTTTATGTTTATTTATTTTTGAGAGACAGAGAGACAGAGCACAAGCAGGGGGAGGGCAGAGAGAGAGGGAGACACAGCTGACACAGGGCTCGAACCCACGAACTGTGAGATCATGGCGTGAGTACCCAACCAACTGAGCCACCCAGGCGCTCCTCAACTTTTTTTTAATGGACAAGACTAATGCACATTTAGGTAATAAAGCTATTTAAACATGCAAGGAAGTGATTACTATAAAAATTGGGATAATGGTTATTTACAGGGGAGAGAGGGTATAGTGATTGGGATGGGACACGGCTTCTGGGTTCTACTTCTTGATCTGTTGATGGTTATAAGACTGCCTTAAAGTAATCATTAGTCATACATTTGCTTTTTGGTGATTTTTAACTGAATTTTATTTTATAAAAAAACCCAGCAAACAAAACATGACATTAGAAACAGCTAGCAATTTGAATACTTACTATATATTTGATATTAAGAAATTACTGTTAATTTTCCTAGGTATAATGATTGTAGATATATTTAAAAAGGAGTTTTTTTAGATAGAAGTACAGAAAGATTATGATGAAAATGACAGGATGTCAGAATTCGCTTTACAAAAATATAAGAGGGAGTATATACAAAATGAGATATGCCATGAATTGATTATTGTTTAAGTTCAAAGATGTGCAAATGTGTCCTATCATGATAGGAGGTTCACGATATCAGTCATCTACTTCTACATTTTAAGTTCTCTACAGAGTTTTTTAAAAAGAGAGAAAAAAGAATGGTTTGAGCATAACTTTGATTATTTACAATGGTTTAGTCCTTAACCTCAGTTTCCTATACTCAGCCCAGCTTTCTCAGAAGGGGTGTTTAAACATCACAATACCCTATTAATATAAAGGACAACCCAACATCTACAATATGTAACTCTGGATCCTACTGCAGTTCTCAAAGGTGAGTGACAGAACCATCCAGCCCAATCACCGCAACCAGAAACCAGATTCATTCTACGTTCTTCCAACTCTCTTTCTAATGAATCAATCTAATTTCATCAAATCTAATCTAATTCAAGTCCTAACTAGCTTTTGAATTTCACTTCTTCTCTGCTGTTCCCCTGCCCTAGTTCAGGCCCTCATACTCTCTCTAAGAATATGACTAGAGCTTTGTAAGGGTTCTCCTTTGTGCTGTCTAGAGGCATTCCAATCCCTTCTCCACAGGGCCATTATGGTGATCTTTCTACATAAACTGGATCACGGCCTATTCAGTTTAAACCCAGTGGTAGTGGCAAATAGTAAATACTTACTGAAAGCTAAGTATGTGCTAGTACTGTTCTAAGTAATTTCGTTTTTGGAAAGAATCTACCAATTCTCGTTTGCTACGTATGTTTTCACACAAAGCCCACTCTATGCTGATTTGCCCTTACAGTTTGGGGTATTTAGATACAAATGGCTAGCCACACATAAATTTGTATAATTAGTACAAGTTAGGCGACAAAAGTAAATAAGAATTGCTAAAAATAGGAGTGCATGAGTTATTCTGAAAGAAATATGTTGTGTATCGGGTTTTATATTTATGCTAAGAAATGGATAATGGTTTAAAGTAAATAAAATTCTCGACTCCATGTTTATAAACTTTTTAAAAGCCTGTGATGGAGCACGGTTGTTGTTTTTCACGTAATTTTAGGTCTTTTTAAAAAAGGGAGCAATAGGGGCGCCTCACCTGGGTGGCTCCATCGGCTGAGTGTCCGACTTTGGCTCAGGTTGTGATCTCATGGTTCATGGGTTTGAGCCCCGCATCGGGCTCTGCACTGACAACTCGGAGCCTGGATCCTGCTTTGGATTCTGTGTTTCACGCTCTCTTTCTGCCCCTCCCCTGCTCACACTGTCTCTCTCTCTCCTTCAAAAATAAACATACATTAAAAAAAAAAAAAAAGGGGAGCAATAAGGGGCGACTGGATGGCTCAGCTGGTTGAGCATCCGACTTTGGCTCAGGTCATGATCTCACAGTTCATGAGTTCGAGCCCTATATCAGGCTCTGTGCTGACAGTTCAGAGCCTGGAGCCTGCTTCAGATTCTGTGTCTCCCTCCCTCTTTGCCCCTCCCCCACTTGTGCTCTGTCTCAAAAATAAATAGGCAATACTACCCAAAGCAATCTACACATTCAATGCAATCCCAATCAAAATTGCACCAGCATTCTTCTCAAAGCTAGAGCAAACAATCCTAAATTTGTATGGAACCACAAAAGACCACAAATAGCCAAAATAATACTGAAGAATAAAACCAAGGCGGGAGACATCACAATCCCAGACTTTAACCTCTACTACAAAGTGGTAGTCATCAAGACTGTATGGTATTGGCACAAAAAACAGACACATAGACCAATGGAATAGAAGAGAAAACCCAGAAATGGACCCACAAACATATGGCCAACTAATCTTTGACAAAGTAGGAAAGAGTATCCAATGGAAAAAAGACAGCCTCTTTAACAAATGGTGCTGGGAGAACTGGACAGCAACATGCAGAAGAATGAAACTAGACCACTTCCTTATACCACTCACAAAAATAAACTCTAAATGGATGAAGGACCTGAATGTGAGACAGGAAACCGTCAAAATCCTAGAGGAGAAAGCAGGAAAAAACCTCTTTGACCTGAGCCGCAGCAATTTCCTATGCGACACATCTCTAAAGGCGAGGGAATCTGAAGCAAAAATAAACTATTGAGACCTCATCAAGATAGAAAGCTTCTGCACGGCAAAGGAAACAACCAACAAAACTAACTAGACAACCTACGGAATGGGAAAGGATAATTGCAAATGACATACCGGATAAAGGACTAGTATCTAAAATCTATAAAGAACTTACTAAACTCCACACCAGAAAAACAAATAATCCAGTGAGGAAATGGGTGGAAGATATGAATAGACACTTCTCCAAAGAGGACATCCAGATGGCCAACAGACACATGAAACGATGCTCAAAGTCACTCATCATCAGGGAAACACAAATCAAAACCACACTGAGATACCACCTTACACCGGTTCGAGTGGCTAAAATGAATAAATCAGGAAACTATAGACGCTGGCGGGGAGGTGGAGAAGCAGGCACCCTCCTACACTGTTGGTGGGAATGCAAACTGGTGCAACCACTCTGGAAAATGGTGTGGAGGTTCCTCAAAAAAATGAAAATAGAGCTACCCTATGACCCAGCAATAGCACTGCTAAGAATCTACCCAAGAGACACAAGAATGTTGATGCATAGGGGCACGTGTACCCCAATGTTCGTAGCAGCACTTTTGACAATAGCCAAATCATGGAAAGAGACCAAGTGCCCATCAACTGATGAATGGATAAAGAAGATGTGGTACATATATACAATGGAATACTACGTGGCAATGAGAAAAATGAAATCTGGCCATGTGTAGCCACATGGATGGAACTGGAGGGTATTATGTTAAGTGAAATAAGTTAGTCAGAAAAAGACAGATATCATATGTTTCCACGCATAGGTGGATTTTGAGAGACTTAGCAAAAACCATGGGGGAGGGGAAGAGGGGAAGGGAAAAAAAGACAGAGAGGGAGGGAGATAAAACATAAGACATTCTCAAAGACTAAGAACAAACTGAGGGTGAAAGGGGTGAGGGAAGGGGGAGAGGGAGTGATGGGCATTAAAGAGGGCACTTGTTGGGATGAACACTGGGTGTTATATGTAAACCAATTTGAAAATAAACTATTTAAATTAAAAAAAATAAACAAATGTTAAAAAGAATAAAAAGGGAGCAATAATATAATCATAGGGTAGTTTAAGGTGATCACCTAATTTGCCTTCTACCGTCAGACATGGATATTTAAAGGAAGAAACTAAACACAGTACTAAAATAGGAACTAAACTTTTAATAGCTGATGAACATACACCCTTGAAACAAATAGAAGACTACATATATGAATTTTATAAGATTAATTCAGCTCATGAAATAAGATTAAATTATAAAATCTAAATATAAAAAATTTTATAAGATTATAAGATTTTTAATGATTTTATAGAAACATTTTTTTATATATAAGATTTTATAAAAATATAAAATAATTTTATAAAATTAGTTCATTTCATGAACTTGAAGAAAACTGGTTAAATATCAACATTGGTAAACTATTTATTAGCTATGTATTTTGAGCAGTTTACTTCATTTAGCTCTGCTCACTGTCTCTCAAAAATAAATAAAAATTTAAAAAATTAAAAAAAAGAAAGAAAGCTAAGGAACAATACCTCTTGTAAAAGAACATTAAAAGGTAAAACAACTCAAAAACAACCCAATTAAAAAAAGTAAAGGACTTCGAATAGACATTTTTCCAATGAAGATATACAAATGGCCAATAAGCACATAAAAAGATGCTTAACATCCATAATCACTAGGGAAATGCAAACAAAACCCAACAAGATTAGGATGACTATTTATCAAAAACAAAAAGAAGCATGAGAACGTGGAGGAATTGGGACCTTTGGCTGGTGACAACGTAAATGGTGCAGTAGCTATAAAAAATACTATCGTGGTTCCTCACACACTTATACACAGAATTACATGATCCAGTAATTTAACTTTGTGGTATTACAGCCAAAGGAATGGAAAGTAGGGACTCCGACAGATACTTATTATACCCACATTCACAACAGCAATATTCACAACAGTCAAAAGGTGAAAACAACCTAAATGTCCATGACATATGAATAAACAAAACATAGTACCTGCATATAATGGAACATTATTTAGCCTTAACAAAGAACGAAATTCTGATACATGCTATAACATAAATAAACCTTAAAGACATGATAAGTGAAATAAGCCAGAGATGAAAGGGTAAAATACTATATGATTCCTTCTACATGAAATAGAAATAGTTAAGTTCATAGAGACAGATAGTAAAACTATAGTTACGAGAGTTGGGGGAGGGGGAAACGGGGAGTTATTTTTTACTGGGTACAGGATTTCAGTATGGGATGGTGACAAAGTTCTGGAGATGGATAGTGGTGATAGGTGAACAACAGTTTATTATTATTTACTCAGTGGTTCTTTTGGTTTTGAACTTATTTGTTTTGTTGTCTTTTATGCTAAGCGCTAATGGTTTCGTGGCTTCATTAGCCAGTATGTTTCTGTAAAATAAGATGCTGTGGTTTTAGCATTTCATCATTAGTTACGGCGAAGAACCCAAATCCAATATACAAAGGATCATGCTTCTCAGCAAAACATTTACAAATTCTGTTGTTCTTCATTCTTTAAACCACTCCCACTTCACATCTGGTTTACTTATATCGTGGCCACATTCAGAAAAGGTCTGCCTTTTCTTGACAAAATAGTTCAGGACTGCTTGTTTCACTGTCATAAAATGAGAGTTAAAGACAAAATAGTATGAAGTTTGCTTTCTAATGTAGTTAATAATTTTAAATAATAAACTTAAAACTAGGCCTGTTTAAAAATTTTACATGACTATGAAATGCTATAAAAATAAGCGCCAATAAAGTCTACATTTCACATATATCCTGTGTGCTTTTCAGTTACAATAGACAAATTAACCTTAAAGATTAACTCTATAGATCAAAGACCTAAATGTAGGAGCAAAACCTATAAAACTCTTAGGAGAAAACACAGGCTAAGTCTTCATGATTTTGGCTTTTGCAAATTTTTTTTAAAGATGACACCAAAAGTATAATACAAGAATAAAAAAACATATATTAAACACAATCAAAATTTAAACCTTTGTGTTTCAAAGGACACCATCAAGTAGGTGGAAAGATAACTGACAAGAGTAAGAAGTTTTTTTGCAAATCATGTATCTTATAAGATCTTGCCTCTATAATATATACAGAACTCTTACAACTCAATCATTAAAGACCAAAGGATTTGGAAAGACTTTTTCAAAGAACATATATAAAGGTCCTATAAGCACATGAAAAGATGAGCTCAACAGCATCAGCCATTAAGGAAATGCAAATCAAAACCATAATGAAATATCATTTCATATCCATAAGGATGCTCTATAAAAAAGACGAAAATTAAGTGTTGGATAGCATGTGGGGAAACTGGAAGCTGTTGCCGGTGGGAATGTAAAATGGTACAGCCACTCTGGAAGACAGCCTATCAGTTACTCAAAAGGCTAAAGAAAGAATTACCTTATGACCTCGTAATTCCATTCCTCGGTATATATATATATATATATATATATATATATAAAGAAAAATGAAAACTCGTTCACAAATGTTCGAAGCAGCATCATTCATAATAGCCGAAAGGCAGAAACAACTCAAATATCCAACATTAATGAACAAATACACAGAATGTGGTACCTTGGAATAAAAAGGAATAACATACTAATATATGCCACAATGTGGGTGAATCTTGAAAATATGCTAAATGAGGGGTGCCTGGGTGGCTCAGTCAGTTAAGCCTCTGACTTCAGCTCAGGTCATGATCTTACGGTTCGTGGGCTCAAGCCGCACATCAGGCTCTGTGCTGACAGCTCAGAGCCTGGAGCCTGCTTCAGATTTTGTGTGTCTCTCTCTCTGCCCATCTTTTGCTCATGCTCTGT
Source organism: Paguma larvata (assembly GCA_030068075.1). NCBI lineage: Eukaryota > Metazoa > Chordata > Mammalia > Carnivora > Viverridae > Paguma > Paguma larvata. The sequence continues at coordinate 36,037,022 of CM057824.1, forward strand.
CTCTGTCTCCCTCTCAAAAATAAATAAACATTAAAAAAAAATGCTAAATGAAAGAAGCCAATTACAATCTTAACCAAGGCAAAGAGTCCTGTTTCCTTGATATCAATTCTCTAAGTTTCGGCCCTAGGGAAGACATGTCTTTGGTGTAATATCAATATGCATGGAGATGAAATGGGAGGTACAAAGGGATTTGGAGGATTGGCAAGCTTCAGCTTGCTAGATGCTCCTTGGATAATCTTCATTTCAGTGCCCTCATTACTTTCCTCACTAATTCATTCTTGCTTTTTTAAAATTAAAAAAAAAAGTTAATGTTTATTTTTGAGACAAGTGTGAGTGGGGGAGGGGCAGAGGGAGAGGGAGACACACAATTCGAAGCAGGCTCCACACTGCAGCACAGAGCCTGATGTGGGCCAGAACCCAGGAACCGTGAGACCATAATCTGATCCGAAGTTGGATACTCACCTGACTGAGCCACCCAGGCACCCCATTCTTGCTTTTTATACTTGTTATCTCTAAGCCTAGAGCCTCTCCATTTCAGTCAGTATGGGGCAGAACAGCTTCCATTTACCATGCTGACTTCTCCTATGCATAGTCTCTACTATCACTTGTCCTTCATTGTAATCACATTGGCTTTCATCTTCTATTTGGAAAATCTGTATCTTTATCACTTTTTATAGCACTTTTAGAGATTTATTTCCTTTCATTATTTTTTACATGAAAATTCAATAGGATTTTAGGGTTTGGGGGTATAAACATGATGTTCAGTCTATTATCTTAAATTAGAAGCTCACTATCTAAAGTTTTTTTTTTTTTTTAAGTAGGCTTCACACCCAGTGCAGGGCCCAACATAAGGCTTGAACTCTCGACCCTTAGATTAAGACCTAAACTGAGATCAAGAGTCCGATGCTTAGGGGTGCCTGGGTGGCTCAGTCGGTTGAGCATCTATCTTCAGCTCAGATCATGATCTCATGGTTCATGGGTTTGAGCTCCACCTCAGGCTCTGTGCTGACAGCTCAGAGAATGGGGCCTGCTTCAGATTCTGTGTCTCCCTCTCTCTCTGCCCCACCCCTGCTTGCACTCTCCCTCTAAAATAAACAAACATTAAAAAAAAATTAAAAAGAGTCTGACATTTAACCAACTGAGCCACCCAGGTGCCCCACTCACTATCTGAATCTTAGAGTTTACACATTTTCTTAGAATCGAGCTCTTTGGGACACCAAGACCATCTTTCCAAATAACACCAAAATATGGCTATAGGGTGTAAACACTATGATCTCAAATAGTCTATAAATCAAATAAAGAAACCGGAAGGAAGTATTCTTTACCAAAGAAAGATAAATTACGAAATTAAAAAAAAAAAGAAATATAAATAGAAAATAAAACTACTAATATGGTATAGTTTGAAATGTATGTTAACTTTTATAACTTTATTTGAAGTATTCAAACGAATTATACCCAAAGAATATTATCTTTCCAGGTGCTTAACTAGAACGTATAACCACTGTCTTTTTATATTTTCCCAATAATAATTTATTTTTATTTACAAAAGTAATAAGAACTTCATTTCCCACTTAAATGAGCCAATAATACATAAATCAGCAAAATAATTTAATGTGCTAATTTAGTAAAATAGTTTAGAAAAAACCCTTTACTTTCCTGGAAGTATGTATCTATTGTGTTGGGTATGGACAGAAGAGGAGGCATAAAAATGGGAAATAAATGTTTATTCCTTATGGATCTTCACTCTCTCCCTCCTTGGGTTATATCATTCAGACTTGTGACCACTTACGTGCTGATGATACTACTTGTATATACTAATGATATTACCATTTAGATAACTAATAAACTTATTGAACTTCATTATGTCCAAAACAAAATTCTTCCCAAACCTACTCCTAAATACGCTAAATGTAAATAGCATCAATATTCACCTAGCTGTTCATGCAAAACAACAAGAGCTATCCTTTATTTCTCCTCTTCCTTCCTTTAATCTATCAATAAATTTTGTTGGTTCTATGTTCATCATTTATCCATTTTTTCCCATCTCTACTGCCAGGCCACTGTCGTCTGCAATAGTCTTCTGATTTTTCTGCTTCTGTCCTTGTCCCCTGAGAATCTATTTACCTCCCCGGCAGCCAGTGTGACTTAGATCATGCCATTTCCCTGCTGAAAATCCTCCTTAGGACAGAAACCAAACTCCCTACCAGGACCTACAAAGGCCTTTCATCATGACCTGACCCCTGCCTACCTCTCCACCCTCATGTCATATCACTCTTTGCCTTTCAAACTACCTCCAGCCACTGTGCTTCCCCAAATACATCAACCTTGTTCCTCATCTGGGAGCTTTACATTTGCCACTCCCTCTGCCCAGAATCCCTGGCTTCCCCACCTCACTTAAGCTATTTACATGCCTGACTCCTTTGTATTCAAATATTATCCCCTTGAGAGGCCTTCTCCAAGGCAGCCACCATCACTTTTCTTATTTTTTTGTATACCACTTATCACAATCTAAAAATTATCTGGGGTGCCTGGGTGGCTCAGTTGGTTAAGCATCTGACTTTGGCCCAGGAGCCCCGTGTCAGGCTCTGTGCTGACAGTTCAGAGCCTGGAGCCTGCGTCAGATTCTGTGTCTCTCTCTTTATCTCTATGTCTGCCCTGCTCGCATTCCGTCTATCTCAAAAATAAATACACATTAAAACAATTTTTTTAATTAAAAAATAAAAATAAGCTTATTTATTATACCCCCCCCCACAATATGAGCTAAGGGCAGACTTATCTTATTATTCTCTCTGATGCTTAGAACATAACAGTAGATACTAAAAATGTTTGCTAAATGAACAATTTCATAGACATCATTGAAACTGTACAGATACTACTATACTGATTTTGATTACTGTTAGCTTATTATAGTTTAAATTACATTAGTTAATTATAAATTATTAGCTAATTATAAATTAGTGGAATTTTAACATTTTCCACCAACAAAAAGATATTGAGATTCATGAGTTTATAGGAAGAATACACACTAGTGTGCTAAATCTTCATTTAAGACAGGAACAAAGAAAAACACCCACAGGCTGCCACTGCCATCCCTCAGCAGAGGTCCAAATGGAAAATTAGATCTATCTGGAAGAGATGCACGTAGAAGATACTGGCAGATTCTGTCCAAAAGAAGAAAGAGAGCGTGAACAAACATCTTTCAGGATTAAAACCCCAAACAAGACTAGAAAGGGGGTTTTCACAGCTTCTACTAGCTCTGTGAAAACAAGTCCAGTGGATCAGAATACAGGGGAAAACTAATTAGAATCCCTCAAGGATCCTTCACCTACCAAACAAGATTTCTTCAGAAACTGACCTTGCTCTCACGAATGACTTGACAAAGGAACAGGCGTGTAAGACATACTTAAAATTGTACTGTCAAGTGTGAAAGGAGGATAAAAACCTTGGATATATCTCTATATACTGATGTATAAAATCCTGAAGAAAACAAATATTAATACTTAACATATACTAATACTAAATCAACATATAAAACATTGAAGAGATAAAGATTAGTCTATGGTTGAGAGCTGGCTTTCTGAACCTCAACTCTGGGAGAAGGGAAACAAAGATGTATCGCAGCATTACCACAAAACACAACGCATTCGGAGGAAAATAAACATTTGTAAGAAAAACAACAACGGAGGTGCTGGGTGGCTCAGTCGGTTAAGTGTCTGACTCTTGATTTCAGCTCAGGTCATGATCTCATGGTTCCTGATCAAGCCCTCATGGGGCTCTGCACGGACACCATGGAGCCTGCCTGGAATTCTTTGTCTCCTCTCTCGCTACCCCTCCCCTGCTCGAGTCTCCCCCTTTCTCTCTCTGCTCCTCCCCTGCTTATATTCTCTCTTTCTCCATCTCTCTAAATATAAATAAATAAAATTTAAAACAAGGAAAAAAAAAATCACATGCAGCAATCTTTGTAACTTGATTCTGGGGGTGGGGGTGGGATTCACTGCAGAAAAGTGATATTAAAAAATAAAAAGAATAAAAGTCACTAGAAAAAAAAAGTCACTGAATCATATGCAAAAAGGGAAAGTTGAATCAATATGCAAAAAGGGAAAGTTTATACCAATAAATTTAGTCTGGCACTTTTATATATGATCTTTAGAGGTCTCGCTTATGAAGGAGTATAAATAGAATCTTGTTTTTTACACTGTTTGCAGTACATACGGGCCACCAATCACAACTAATGAATAGCACTATTTTAAGGCCCTATGCATTGCTAAGTACATCTGTAACAACTTGTACTGCTGCCCTTTCCAAGGATAAACACAAAGACAGACCAGTAGGAGTTGGAAAGAAGAATTTCCATTAGAGAGAAAAGAATATATTTCCCTATATATTTCTATATGATACAGCAGCTCCTCAGACATGATTTTATCTGTTCAAAACAATTAAGAACCAACAAGCAAGCAACAAATGCCACAAAGGAACTAAAGTACAGCCAGTCCTGATGCAAGAAAACACACATTTTTAGAAATATATATCGTCCCAATGTCCTCACTCAGAGTCTTCTCATTTTTATTTCAGATTGAATGCTAATACATTTGGCTATCTAGTTTCTCAGTGTATAGCAAATCAGAGGTAGCAAACTGGAAAAGAGGTAAGATAGAAAACTATTAATTATACTGAGAGCAAATGACCTAACGAAAGAAAGGAGATTAAAACACCGCTGGAAAAAGGAGTTACAAGATCTTAGAATCAAAAATCAAAAATCAAATTTAGAAAGCATAGCTGGGAAAGTTTTATTTAAAATAGTAAGTAACAACCTTACAGAATTCCTGCCTTGAAGACAACAGGTCTTATTTTAATATAGTGCCACACTGAGGGACCTGGATGGCTCAGGAGGTTAAGCATTCGACTCTTGATTTTGGCTCAGGTCATGATCTCAGGGTTCGTGAGATCAAGCCCTGCAAGGGGCTCTGTGCTTACAGTGCAGAATCTGCTTGGGATTCTCTCTCTCCCTCTCTCTCTGCCCCACCCAGGGCTGTGCTCTCTCTCTCTCTCAAAAATAAATAAACTTAAAAAAGCAAACAAACCATAATGCAACATTAATATGGTACCTCAGGTAGAGGCTTGCATGGCATATTGAACTTTAATGACCCTACATGATCGTTTTTATTCCTGGAGTTTCTGACTTGGTAGACATTCATACTGCATTCAACACTCCACAGGTGATTCTGATGCACAATGAGGAACACTGTCCTAATAGTGTAAGGAAAAGTTATACTGTACTCGATTTATTAGTTAAGAAATAAGTGAGAATTCACTACCATTTTTAAATGTCTTCAATAAAACTTATTTTTAAAAAGTCTGGGCATGTTGAGGTAATGTGGAATACTCACTTTGGTAGGACACTTCATCCTCCAAAAGGAGGAAATGGGCTAAATAACACTACCAACAGCCAATCTGTTCACAGGTTAATTTCTTTTGAACCTAGGCAAATATAATGAATTTATGGTAATGATAAATGAAGCAGAACATTCACTGAGGTATCAAATAATGGCAGAAACTCAATTAAGTTAAAGTCCTGTGAAGAAAAACATCTCTAATTAAACTAGAATCGTCCAGACACCAAACTCCTCTCTACACAGTAGCATCTCTCAAACAAAATACTTAACACTTATACTCACCTTTCTGAAAAATCAGAATCTATAAATTCTCTAGCTCGTTTTCTATCACTAAAAAGAAAAAAAAGATAGCATAAAAAGAACAGGTATTTAAACACAACTTTATTTTATGAATAATTTACTATAACTTGTCTAATTCCATAGCAAATATATTCAAACACAAAATCTAACAAGTATAAAAGATATGTCCATAAAATAAAAACTGTAATTTTATCATAGGAGTAAGAGATCACAGCATAATAAATTTTATCATAGGATCAAAAAGACCACAATATAATAACATAGGCTGCAATGAGCTCGAGGAATATGGGAAGAAAATGTTGCAGACTTGGAAAAGCACAGAGACTATGACTCACTCCAGAATGACAGAGCAATCATTCCACCCCCAATATAAAGCACAGCTGGGGCTGAAAATGCCCAAACCCTGGCCATCTCCAGAGTAGCCCAACACGACTGGCACAGGTGTGGCTTTCATGATAAAATCTCTCAAGGCTGTGCAGAGGTCCAAGGTAACTTTTAGGTCCTTGTGTAAAGGACTGAATAGAGGCCATGGGATTACAGGGGATCGTGTCATTTCGGCTCATTTGATAGTGGAAAAGGATGTGTGCATATGAAACTCCTCTGTCTCTACTGTGTGTTTATGCGTGGATACACGTGAACAAGAATGTGGTTTAGTACACTTCGCCAGGATTATTTCATTATATCATTTAACATCCTGGAAACAAGAATGCTCTTACCCAACTAATATTTACTGTCTGCTTCCTAGAACTCACAACTATAAGTCAAACACAGAACTATGAGTACAGGATGTGACCACAAAAATACTTCTGAAGTGACAAAATGAAGTTTTGAGCCCTTTATCTTAAGAGTGTTTCTTTTATAGAAAGATTAAATGCTAAAATGATAAGGAGCAGAGAAAGGCTGGATAAGGGCATTTTACGGGCAGAGATGAAACATGTAAAAGTTTGATACTAAAAGTGGTAAATGAGTAATGCCAGGGATGTTGATTTGATTGTCCTGGGTTCCAAAAGGTCGAGAGAAAACTCAGTAAAAATTTTTAATGTACTTGGCTTCTTTTTCCTAGTTCCTTTACTGGTTTTTAAGGAAATAAAAAGTCACAGGAAATTCCGAGGATAGCCAACACTTAATACGTAACTCTTTTCTTGTGTTCATAAAACAGTATAGTTTTTACATGCCCAAAGCAGCTAAATGTCATAATCATAAAAAGTAGTACTTTTTCAGAGGTCAAAAAAAGTCAGAAGATTCAGGTACAAATTACTGTATTTAAAAATGGTTGCTCCATAAATGATTTATATCTGAGATATAAAGTGAAATAAAATCGGTGATTTTAAAGGCCACACATCAGATTTTAAGGACTAGACTAACATAAAACAAGAACAGAAGACAAGAAAGAGAGTGAAAGGAAAAGATCACAGCTTAAAAAAAAGTTTTAAGAATGGTAACTTGCAGCAACATTCTTACCCTGGGACCCAGCCAGTAGCTTCTGCTATGTGTGTCTGAGTAACCATTGCTGGTGCAGGGGTATATGGACTCCCAATCAGAACACTTCCTGAACTGGTTAGTCTCTGTGGTGTGCTTATAATCTATAAAGTTAGGACACAGAAAATAATATTCTTAATTATAAAGAAAAGCATAGACGTAGAAAATCATGTTGACTGCTAACCTACATACAAGGAGGAAATCTCACTGCCTAAAATATACTTATTATCAACCACTGAAAACATAAGCTTTGATTTGCTTACATTCTAGGATCTTAAAGCACAAATATCTTGAATATTGAGATGAGGCCACAATACAGGTTTCAGCAAGTGAACAGCAATTTGGAAGGATTAAGTTGGCAATGAACAATGTTTTAAAAATCAGAAAAACAAAAAGTTTTCTTTGAAATTACTGAACCTAACTGCAGTTGAACTTGATGTATTCAAACTAGGGCAACGGTAAATCAGATCTTCATGTCTAAATATATATAAAGGCATTATGCGATTTAGCTTATTATTATTATTTTAATTTTTAACATTTATTCATTTTTGAGAGACAAACAGAGCACGAATGGGAGAGGGGCAGAGAGAGAAGGAGACAGAGGATCTGAAGTGGGCTCTGCGCTGACAGCAGAGAGCCCAATGTGGGGCTGGAACTCAAGAACCGTGATATCATGAACTGAGCTGAAGTTGGAAGCTTAACTGACTGAACCACCCAGGCACCCCACAACTTGATCATTATACAGATGCAATTTTATCTTCTCTTTTCAAGAGTATTTCCTCATGTCATTAAATATTCTTTGAAGACTTTTTTTTTTTTTTTAACATTTATTTATTTTTGAGAGACAGAGAGACAGAGTGTGAGCAGGGAAGGGCAGAGAGAGAGGGAGACAGAATCCGAAGCAGGCTCCAGGCTCTGAGCTGTCAGCACAGAGCCTGACACTCGGCTCTAACCCACAGACCGTGAGATCATGACCTGAGCTGAAGTCGGACGCTCAACCGACTGAGCCACCCAGGTACCCCAACATTTTATTTACTTATTTTTTTTTATTTGAGAAAGAGAGAGAGTATGAGTGAGGGAAAGGGAGAGCATGCGAGAGGGAGGGAGAGAAAGGGAGAAGGGGGGGGGAAGAGAGAGAGAGAGAGAGAGAGAGAGGGAGAGAGAATCCTAAAAGGCTCCACGCTCAGCGTGGAGCCTGAGGCAGGGCTTAATCCCATGACCCTCAGCCGAAATCAAGAGTCAGACACTCATCTGACTCAGCCACCCAGATAACCCTCTTCAAAGACATTTTAATGGTAAAACATTCCATCATGTAGATTTACTGTTCCCTACTGTTAGATATAAATGGATATTCAATTATCCAATATTATAAACACTATTGTGATAAACGTTTTTGTACAATGATCTTGGCCTTAATTTCTATTTCCTCAGGATAGACTCCAGAAAGGTAATCAATGGAACTAAGGATACAGACAGTTAAAAAAAATTCTTTGATATATGTTATCAATATGCTTCTTCAGACTTCACTGGTAAATAGATGATGTTTCTTTTCAAAAATGTTTATAATAATTAATACAAAAAGCAATTTAGCATTCTAGTAATATGTTTAAAAGTATTTTTGTCAAAAAATAAGGGTATGCTCCAGTGAATGGGGGTATTAATGCAACAATATTGGCCCCATGTGGGTAACTGTCGAAGAATGAGCTGCTGGGCACACAGGGATGCTCTTTCTTTTTTTTTTTTTTTTGTTCATTCCAACCCACAGGCACAGGACAACCTAGGCAACCCCAGATCTTTGGATTTTCTAAGGGAAGAGATTCTATTTTTGTATACTTTTGAAAATTTAATAGTAAGGTTTGGTTTAAGTCTCAATTAAGAGAGAAAAGCATCTATGTGGGCTACACATAATTTTTAAATGACAGATCTTAAAAGAAATAATTTCTACTTCTACTGCCTTATGTAGGTCAAAATACTAACTAATTTTTGTCTCTCTGATCAAATGACACCTGTTTCACCAGGCCAGGTCGAAGTCTAGTCATTAAGTTAGTTGCTAATTTGCTCCATAAAGAACAAAAAGAAGGATTCATTTGCATTTCAAGTTCAGTTCAGACTTGGTTTTTAAATGTTTATTTACTTTTGAGATACAGTGCACACGGGTTCACAAGCAGTGGAGTGGCAAAGGGAGAGGAGAAAGAGAATCTCAGGAAGCCTCTGTGCTGTTAGCAGAGAACCGACCTGGGGCTCAGGCCCCCCAACCACGAAATCGACCTGAGCAGAAGTCAGGAGTCTGGGGTTTAACCAACTGAGCCACCCACAGGCCAAAGACTTGGTTTTTAAGCTCTTATCGGGGTGCCTGGATGGCTCAGTCGGTTGAGGGTCTGACTTTGGCTCAGCTCATGACCTCGTGGTTTGTGGGCTGGAGCCCCACATCAGGCTCTTTGCTGTCAGTGTGGAGTCTGCTTCAGATCCTCTGTCTCTCTCTGCCCCTATCCTGCTCGTTTGCTCATGTATGCACACGCTCTTTCTCTCTCTCAAAAGCAAACATTAAAAAAAAAACTTATTAAAAAAAAAGTCTTGTCAACATTTATTCATTTACTAAATATTTAAGAACTTTAGTTACCTCTGTGTATAGCATTTTGCCAATTTGGGGCTAGGGAGATATTACTATATATAAATGCCTAGGAAATGATTTTAATAATTCTACAAATAAAAAAAATAAAACAAAAGACCATAAACACTGATAGGTATCTGGGAATTCGGATTCTCTACTATAGTCCAAGGACTACTAAATGAGGAATTCAGAAGCTTACCTCATGAGAAAATATGAATACTGGACAACGTGTTTGCATCTCCTACCCCCTCTACACATTCCACCCCACTTCCGTACCTCCATTTCAGTATAAAGTCTTTAAGGGTAGAGTGAATGTTTGCAGAGCCTAGTACAGTGCTAGAAGATATTCATAGAAAAGGCACAATAAATACTTAATGAACTGAGACAGAAGACCTAGCTCTTAAAATGAAAAAAAGTAGTTTCTTTATTCATTGGTATGCTGGAAAGGTCTACATAAAATCCAGTAAGGAAATACCCTACTATATTGTAGACATCGTTCTCACCAGTCACTACATGTCCTATATCATGCTGACCTTGAGTGTGACGCTTAAGAAGGAAAGTTTGAGTATTTGATTAGTCTTTGGTCTACTCTATTTCTAGAACAAGAGTCTCCACAAAACAATTCTAAGCATTCCGACTTACCCCTGAGTCAGACTGCATTCTTTCTGCAGCATTATTTATTTTTTTTTATTTCAGAGAGAGCACAAGTAGGGGAGAGGGGTGGAAAAAGAATCTTTTTTTTTTTTAATGTTTATTTATTTTTGAGAGACAGAGAGCATGAGGATCACAGGGGCAGAGAGAGAGGGAGACACAGAATCCAAAGCAGGCTCCAGGCTTTGAGCTGTCAACACAAAGCCCGACGTGAGGCCTGAACTCATGAACTGCAAGATCATGACCTGAACCAAAGTCGGTCGCTTAAGTGATTGAGCCACCCAGGTACTCAGGGACTCTTAAGCAGGCTCCACACTCAGCATGGAACCTGATGTGGGGCTAGATCCCATGATTCTGGGATCATGACCTGAGCTGAAATCAAGAGTCGCATGTTCAACTGACTGAGATGCCCAGGGACCCCTGTGCAGTATTATTACTAAATTCTTTTTCTATATCTGTTGTTAGTAGCTTACACAGCTCAGTTTACCTGATTTAAAGGGCTTTGTAGAAAAGTAAAGATGAAGAGAGGATGAAGGGAAATGGGACACAGAAAAAAACTGGTTATCATAACTGAGAAGCGCTTTGTAAATGAATTGCTATGTTTTGGTTTATTCTTTTCTTCCTCAGTGTCAGACTGTCAGCTGATATTCTTTGCTGATCTAAGAGTGATTAGCAATACTCCTTTCCTTTCTCTTAGCACAGTGCCTGGTGTGTCCATAATAATAGAAATCCTTAGTAAACATTTCCTGAATGAACAAATTGGAGGGATGATGGACTCGAACTAAAATGACAATTTAGAAGTTCAAGTGAGATGCAATGAATTCCTAAATGAGGACAATGACAGTGAACCTTAAGAAACAAAATCAAAGAAAAGTCAACAGAACTTGATCATTCACTGAACCCAGAAAATTATATAGGTGATGGGTCGGATATGCTTTATAAAACTGAACTTTAATTTTGAAATCCCAAGTTGAAATTAGAGGTAATTAAAGGTAATTACTTCCTATATTCTGTTGATCTAATAAGGAAAATGAACACTTATTTTAAATTTAAGTGCCCACCTCTCCCCACGCCCAAAGACATCCTTAATTTAAAGGTAATTATGTGGTTTTTTTGGCAATGGATTACAGTTGGGCTATGAAAATCATATAGCAACTGAACCTCATTCTGAAGATTTTCTGCCTTTAATCAATATATCTTATGTACTACTGCCATCTACAGTAAGAGCCAAGAGATTGTAATAGCCTTGCACAGTAGCTACACTGGCAGGGAAGAGCACAACGTATGGACTTGTCCAATCACTATGTTGTACATGTGAAATTAATGTAATAATGTGTGCTAATGATACTTCAATTTAAAAAAAAGAAAGAAAAACCAAGAGAATATCTGTATTCTGAAGGGAAAAAGAATCTATATAATTATAAAGGAGTATAATAAAGGATTTCATTATTTCACAAAATTTTAGTTTTCACTATAAGAAACATGTACTTTAAAAAAATTTTATTTATTTTTGAGATGGAGACAGAGCGCAAGTGGGGGAGGGACAGAGAGACAGGAAGACAGAACCTGAAACAAGCTCCAGGCTCTGAGCTGTCCGCACAGAGCCTGAGGCAGGGCTTGAACCCACGAACTGTGAGATCATGACCTGAGCCGAAGTTGGACCGATTGAGCCACCCAGGCTCCCCAAGAAACATGCACTTTTTAATGTCAAAATATAGTTATGAGATTACCATACATATACTGTGTATATATATATATATACATATAAAACAAGATACCTTTAAGTAAAGGGCAAGTATCCCAAACTAATAGTTATTGCTAAATGAGTTTCTATTAACACAGAAAACTACTCTCTTCTTGGGGCTTTTTGAAATTTCTAACATTAAGACTTGGCTTGCAAAGAGACATGTGAAATTTAAAGGGCAAGGAGAGAAGGACAACTGTAAGAAGCAAATGGGTGAGGTTTTATTCAAGAATTTTTCAGCTTAAAAAAAATGCTTTTTTAATCAGAGATGAGAGATTGAGGGTGAGGGGACAATATTCCGAAGAGATAAGCAAGAGAAGAGAGAAATGGCGCCAAGTGGATTCTACAACAATTAGGGGGTCAACAAGAAAGCTCTCATTCCTATCCAAGAACTAAGAACTGTAAAAATCACCTCAGAATTCAGAAGACAAATTAAGGCCTGCTTTAAGGGAGCCCCAATCTCCTTCCCTTTTTCTGACCTTCGTTGTGCTGATTCTGAGGTTGGTAGTAACGGAGTAGGTGGTATACCAGACCACCTATCATTGTCAAAAATGAAGTATAAAATTACTTCCATACACATTAGTTCACATTGACCCTGGAAAGGAAAACAGTTGCCAGAAGAGGAATTCAAATTTGAGCCATAGCAGCATCACTAAAATACTGACAGGAAACAGTTTCTCAAAATAAAGGAGTACCGTAAGGGTGAAACTTGTAAGAGTTTGGAGATGTTTATTTAATTTTGGTGTTTATATAAAAGCATTTCAAAATACAGACTTTAAAGTTAGGTGCCTTATCTCATTTGCACCCACTGCAGTAGCTGGTGAGAAGCAAAAGCTTAGTAATGTTTGAAATATACCCTGAACTACCTTCAAATGTGGACACTTACCTGAGCTTAAGTCTCCCTGTGGTTTGCAGCTAGATTACATTCTTCACATAGTTATAGCAAATTGTGTAAGATCTTTGGCTTGAATTTTGTAGATAATTAACAGTCCTCAAGTGATCAAGAAAAATGTCATTTCTAGAATGTCTTAAAATCTTAAAGATTTGCTGAAGCCACTAAGTATGTTAAAATATAATTTTGCCTAAATAATTTTGCACTTAACAAAGTCCACAAGAGAGTACTTTGGGCAAAATTTACCCTTATTGCTCTATAGACAATAATATGCCTGACGACGAAGGTTCACTGTTCAAGCGTTTACATTCTTTTGCTAAAGGTGGGTGAGACCACTATATTAAGCAGTTTTTAGAGTAATTGCATGCAACTTTGTTTATAAACAAGGCTTTCTAAAAGTGCTATATACTTCAAGCTCTAGCATAATTAGTGGAATGCCTTCAGAGAAACAGGTAAATATTTTCCACTTTTCATTCATTATTTCTACTGCTAAAGATTAATAGCTCTCAATATAGATTAACTATTGGGTCATATTCAATTTATATGAGAGTACACAGTTTAAAGGCAATAAGAGTTATTTTATGAGAAAAAAGAGAACATGGGGCGCCTGGGCGGCTCCGTCGGTTAAGCGTCCGACCTCGGCTCAGGTCATGATCTCTCGGTCTGTGAGTTCGAGCCCTGCATTGGGCTCTGTGCTGACGGCTCAGAGCCTGGAGCCTGCTTCGGATTCTGTCTCCCTCTCTCTGCTCCTCCCCTGCTTGCACTCTGTCTCTCTCAAAAAGTGAATAAACATTAAAAAAAAAAAAAAACTAAAAAGAAAAAAAAGAGAGAACGTAAAACATAACAGATTTCAAATCAATTTAATCAAAGAACTAAAAACAAGAGAAGCCTCACACAGGAAGCAAAAAAACCTTGATATTACACATCCAGAATTCACAGATACACATACAAGAAACTTAAACACTAAAAGCACAACGCCTTTCTTTTTCTCAAGACTTAATCAGTTATATTCAGATGAAAACAAAACTTTTTTAAAAAGTGACTGAGTTAAGAAATGAAAGGGAATTTTTGACCTGCAGCTGTAGTACGATTATGCTTTAAATTACTCTTGCCTAACCAAAGTTTCAAATTCTAAGATTTGATGATTTTCTTACCATTTGGGGTCCAACATTCACATTTATGGGTCCTAAGGTTTTTGGTAAAATCTTCGTTGGTGAGTTGGTGCTGGAAACTGGAAACGCAACAAATGAAATGTTACCTGAAATGATAGCAAATATGAGGTTAATGTCTGCAATATCAAAGCCAACTTCTGTCTATACATTCATGCTCCTAACCCCGGTTTTGCCTAAGTAATTATAATTATCTTAATAATTAAGTTATAAATAAGAAGACTTTCTTAAAAGCCATACTAATGATTGCTTTCTTATAGTGAATACAATTAGTTCTGCTGAATAGGAAAACTATAAAGTAAAGAGTTCAGTCTGCCTGACAATTAGCTACTGGACTTTTAGTAGGTTTTTAAAGGAAAAAATGTAATGCAATGCATAATACAAATCACAGTTTATATCAGAGTTGAGAAATCCGGTTAGGTCTCTATTAGACATCATAGAATAAAAAAAGTATGAAATAGAATATGAAATAAAATATCTATTAGAATTTATTTAGATTTATAGTATAAGAGAAAATACTCATACTAAAAGTTAACATGTTTTTAAAATGAGCTGGTAGTTCTTGAGGTTTTATCATACTAGAGAAAAAAAATATGAAGCTACCTAGTTAGTAATATTGGAAACTATGGGATGTGTACAGTGTTTTCAAGTGATTTCAACACTTCAAATAGAAAAAAAAATTTTTAATGTATATGTATTTTTGAGAGAGGGAGAGAGAGAGAGAGAGACAGAGAGAGAGAGAGAGAGACAGAGACAGAGACAGAACATGAGTGGAGGAGGGGCATAGAGAGAAAGAGACACAGAATCCAAAGCAGGCTCCAGGCTCTGAGCTGTCAGCACAGAGCCCAATGTGGGGCTTGGCTCGAATTCACAGATGGCGAGACCCTGACCTCAGATGAAGCGGGATGCTGAACTGACTGAGCCACCCAGGCGCCCTCAACACTTTAAATTTCAAATTAAGGCAGCCGAGCGCTACCCCTGAGATGAAAAACTAACCGATTATTTTATGAACTGTATCAACTACTCAACTCCTCTCGACAAACTTCAGTTGATCAATGTTTTTCTTAGTAATCTAACAAAGGAGATCACCCAAGTAAGTATCTGAAAGAGGTTCAATATTGAAACGGTGGGGGGGGCGAAATGACAAGGCAACCAGGCTATCAGGCTATATTACAGCTTCTTTTCCTGGACCTGTGAACCTATCTGCATCCTCACATATTTCTACTTCTTTCTCTGAGTGGAAATTCTCCTATTAAATTACCTCTTTAGTGTCTCTGCACATCCTGTCTTCTCAGGAGTCTCGCTCATCAATTATCTACTCTGTCTCCTGAGTTTTCAACTGCACCATTGGCTTATCCCCTTCAGTTTCTTTCTCTGCCCATTTATCCTCTATCATTTTCCCTCAATACTCACATTTAAAAATCAAATTCCTTGTCTTTCTCATGCCCACTCAGCAAGGTCTAATACCCAAATCTGCTTCTCCTTCATGTTCTCAGTCTTGATATACGACTGAGTCTTGGTAATATACTCATTATCATCCCAGTGACCCAATCCAGAAATAAGCAACCCCTTCCTCTTTCAACTGATGACTGTATCCTACTTGGTATCTTCTTAATCTGGTTCCTTTATGCTGCTAGCACTTGTTGAATTTGAAACTTTATTAAATCTGATTAGAATTACAGTTACCCTCTAACTCAGTGAGTCACCATGGTGCCTGTGTAATGGAATTATCTGGGACTCAATAAAAAATACCAACGCCTCAGTCCCACCCCCAGAGCTGCTGATAAAACTGATGGGGAGTGAACCTGAGCATCAGACTGTTGACAGTTCTCCAGAAGGCTCCACCATGCAGCCAGGGCTGAGCACTACCACTCTAACTGGAAATGCTAGCTTTCCTAGCCCCTCCACACGTCTGTAACAAACCCATCTTTCAACTGGGGAAACTGTTCTGGACACTCCCCTACTTTAGGCCTTCAAAGATTCCATGGCATGTCCAATGCCTCTCAGACTCCTCAACATGGCACCCCTGCCTCCCTTCCCGGCTTCATCTTCAGCTACTCCCTCCACTCTACTCAGGTTAAATACTTTGCAGTTCCAGAAAGGCCCCAGCTTAGGCACACACCTTTCCTTCTGCTGCAAATCTCTCTCTGCTGGGGACAACTTCTACTTCCCAGCACTTCAAAATGGCATGCCATACCATTTTCTAAGTCATTATTGTGTGCCAGAGTCTGTTCTAGAGGCTTCCTACATATATATATTATATATATAATATATATATATATATATATAATCTCATTAATGCTTAGGAGAACAGTGTAAAATGTATTACTACAAACTCCATTTTACACATGTAAATGGAGATAGGGGCGCCTGGGTGGCTCACTCACTTGAGGGTCTGACTTGGGCTCAAGCGATGATCTCACCATTCCCGAGTTCGAGCTCCACGTCGGGCTCTGTGCTGAGGGCTAGGAGTCTAGAGCCTGCTTTGGATTCTGTGTCTCCCTCTCTCTCTCTGCCCCTCCCCCACTCAGGCTCTGTTCCCTGTCTCTCATAAATAAATATTAAAAGAAAAAAAAAAAGAAGAAAAAAAGAAATGTAGAATGAGGTTAAATAATTTATACAAGGTGGCCATAGCTCCACCTCCCAAGCCTCTGCTGTGTGTCATCTCCTCCGTAAAAGCTGTCCCCAGCCTCTGTGGTCTAGGTCCTGGAAGTGCTTCTGACTTTTCACAAAACCTATGATATCTGCTTGTTCTAGCTACCATTTACATAGTTTGAAGTGGGCTATGTCTTTGAGCTTTGTATTCCTAGCACCTGGTTTAGTCCCTGGCACAAAATAGATGCACAAAGCTACACAACTGCTTTATTAGCATAGGTTGGAGCTATCTATCTCGTTTTCTAATCTGGACGCCGTATTTCCTGTCATATAGCCTAAATTGCATTTTTTGTGACTTTTTAACTGGTGCCATCATATATACCGAGTTTGAAATAAGTTAAAATGCTAGGTCCTTTATTATTTTGAATGGGTATATCAGATAAAGTTTCCTCTGTAATCATGAAACTGATTTTTGTTTTTTATAGAACATGCATATCTTACCAATTGGTAAAGATTAAGGTTATATCTAACATCCCAAATATGGCTGTTCACCTATTTAAGAATCCACCCTACCTGGAGAATAATAATCTGATTCTAGGGGGAGGAACAGACCTGTGCCATAAACTCGGTCCCAGGCAGGACAGGTATGTGAGGAAGAGCACAGCCCTGCAAAATTCAGACTCTCAGATTTATTTATTATTGTTATTTTTTAATGTTTATTTATTTTTGAGAGAGAGAGAGAGAGAGAGAGAGAGAGAGAGAGAGAGAGAGACCCAGGTGGGGGAGGGGCAGAGAGAGAAGGAAACAACATAATTCAAAGCAGCCTCCAGGCTCCGAGCTGTCAGCACAGAGCCTGACATGGGGCTCAAACTCACAAACTGTGAGATCATGACCTGAGCCAAAGTCAGACGCTTCATTTACTGAGCCACCCAGGAGTCCCTGGAAATTTGTACCTCTTAATCCCTTTCACCTATATCATCTATCCCCCAGCCCTGTTCTCCTCTGGCAACTATCAGTTTGTTCTCTGTATTTATGAATCTGTTTCTGCTTTTGTTTGTTCGTTTAATTTTTAGATTCCACATGTACGTTAAACCGTGTAGTATCTGTCTTCTCAGATGATTTAAAAAATTCACTTCAGTGCTGTTGAATGTTTAAGATGAGATCATCTTTGATATACTGTTAATATACTGTTACAAACAAAAGTCAAAAACTTGAAAAAACCAGTGGAACAAGAAACACACAAGACAATTAAGGTTAGGGAACAGATTGACTCCAACTTTAAATCTAACAGGAAAAGAAAATTAAGAATATAAAACTTTGGTCAAAACAAAATGAAAAACATCAGTAAAGCCAGATCTGTTATGTCAGTTAATACCAAAAGAATTTAGAGGGAACTTCGTAAAATTTGACAAATTGATTCTAAAGTGCATCTGGAAGAATTAAGGCAGAGAACAGCCAAGAAAAAAAAAAAGGAATAACAGGGAAGAGGGGAACTTTAGCCTACCAGATTTCAAAGTTATTACGCAGCTGAAGTAATTGAAATGTGGTATTGCTAAGAAGCAGACAGAAACACCTTGACAAGACAGAGATTAAAGTCCAGAAATTATTTCATGTATACATGAAAATTTTATATATGGCGAAGGTAGCATTTTCAAATCAGTGGAGAAAGGGTGGATTACTTAAGAAATGTTTTTTTTTATTATAATAGTTTATTTTCTAATTGGTTTACATATAACACCCAGTGTTCATCCCAACACGTGCCCTCTTTAATGCCCGTCACCCCCTCTCCCCCCTCCCTCACCCTCAGAATGTTCTTAGTCTTTGAGAGTCTCTTATGTTTTATCTCGCCATGTGTAGCAACATGGATGGAACTGGAGGGTATTATGTTAAGTGAAATAAGTCAGTCAGAAAAAGACAGATACCATATGTTTCCACAAATAGGTGGACTTTGTGAGACTAAACAGAGGTGGAGGGAGATAAAAAATGTTTTTGACTGTACATCTGAAAACTAATAACACTGTATGTCAACTACACTTCAATTAAAAAAAAAAAAAAAAGACACACACCTGAAAGAAATGTTTCTGAGCAAGAAACTGTCCACTTGGGTAAAAGAAGCCTTAGATTTCAGTTTCTCATCTTGTACAAAAACCATTTCCAGAAAGATCAAATATTTAAACATAAAAATTAAAGCCACAAAAGTATTTAAAGACATGTAATAATAGTTTTTTATAATTTGGGGATGAAAAAGGCCCTTCTGAGCATGTTACAGAATTTAGAAATCTTTTTTTTTTAAGTTTTTAATGTTTATTTACTTTTCAGAGAGAGAGCGAGTACACGAGCAGGGGAGGGGCAGATACAGAGAGGGAGAAACAGAATCTGAAGCAGGCTCCAGGCTCCAAGCTGTCAGCACAGAGCCTGATGCGGGGCTTGAACTCACTAACTGTGAGATATGACTTGAGCCAAAGTCAAGATGCTTAACTGACTGAGCCACCCAAGTGCCCCAGAATTTAGAAATCTTAAGTTAAAACAGACTGACAGACATAACTACCTAAAAATAAATATTTTTCTAAATAGCAAAAGACCTAATATACTTAAAAGACAAATCTCAGACTTGCTAAACAAATTTGCAACACACAGGTCATCCTTAAAAACTACTCTTAAAAACTTTTATTTACTTAACTTCCCACTTAAAAGTCAACAACAATAAAATAGTACCCCGATACAAAAATAGGCTGAGTACATGAAGAAACCCAAATATCTATGATCATATGAAAAGATTCTTGTTTTTAATGAAAAAATTAACTTTTTCAAAAAAGAAACCTTTCCATCTACCAGATTGACAAAGATTAATTAAGTGTGATAATGCCCTGTGTTGGTAAAAATGTGGCAAATGAGTGTATTTTTAAAAATATTTATTTGGCACCTACTATATGTTGAGTACTTATGCTAAGCACTATGGGTATTCAGTGGAAATGACACCGTCCCTGTGCTCAAAGGGCTAATACCCTTTTGGTGGAGGGGATATTGGAGAGTCTTTCTGGAGGACAGTAATTAGAGAGGAATAATGGGTCTGTAAATTAGAGTACAAAATTTTAAATAAGTGCTTTAAAAACAATAATATACTTAATTTTAAAGCTTCTTTCCACTTCAACAAATGTCCTTTGAACTTCCCTCCATTGCCTAAGTGGCAAGCTGATCCTTAGCCTCTTCATCCACATCACAAATTAATAATAATACCCTCTGACCAGCAATTCCTCTGCTGGATATATCCCTAATAAACTAAGCAGACAAAAACAATTATACATGTCCCAGGATTGCAGCATTATAGATAAAAGCAAAAACCTAAAAACAATTTAAATGTATAAACATCTTTTGGTATATGTATATGATGGAATATTTTACAGACCCTAAAACAAAATTACAAGTATATATTTGCCTGGGAAAATGTTCTCATTATAAGAGACTGTGATTAGAAGGATTCCATTTAGGGGCACCTGGGTGGCTCAATCAGTTGAGTGTCCGACTATGGCTCAGGTCATTTTGCAAGTTGGAGCCCCGAGTCGGGCTCTGTGTTGACAGCTCAGAGCCTGGGGCCTGCTTCGAATTCTGTGTCTCCCTCTCTCTCTGCCCCTTCCCCGCTTGTAGTGTGTCTCTCTCTCTCTCTCAAAATTAAAGATTAAAAAAAAAGAAAAATGATTCCATTTACCTAATCGTATACAGATCAGTTTATATAAGCATAAAAGGTATGGCAAGATAAACAACAAATATAAGAGGTTATGGTGAGGAGAAATGTTTTTTTTTGTTTGTTTGTTTTTTAATTTTTTTTTTTAATGTTTGTTTTTTTATTTTTGAGACAGAGAGAGATAGAGCATGAGTGGGGGAGGGGCAGAGAGAGAGGGAGACACAGAATCTGAAGCAGGCTCCAGGCTCTGAGCTGTCAGCACAGAGCCCAATGCAGGGCTTGAACTCACAGACTGTGAGACCATGACCTGAGCCGAAGTCGGATGCTCAACTGACTGAGCCACCCAGGCGCCCCGAGGAGAAATGTTTTACTTGTCTTACTTTTTTATTACTTGAAAGAATATCTCATGAACATGCATGCACTTGTTTCATAATTTAAAAAGCCATTGCCATTCTGGAGGGAAAAGATAGAGGGGAAGGAGGAAGGGAAAGAGCATGAGAATCAGTCACAGATGTTCAAACAAGATAAAGAACTATAAATGAGGTATCTGTGTTTTATAATTAGTTAAAATGAAATCTGCTTTGGAAGTAGTTAAAGGCATCCTACTGGGATTTCAGTAATTGTAATAATCAGAAATAAAGGCCATGTATTTAGACATTGTTTACTTCCATCAAATCAACTAGGTTAGCAGAAAGAAAATTTTTAAAATTTTGACTCAAGGGGTACCTGGGTGGCTCAGTCAGTTTAAGTGTCCGACTTCAGCTCAGGTCCCGATTTCACGGCTTGAGAGTTCTTGTGAGTTCGAGCCCCGTGTTGGGCTCTGGGCTGACAGCTCACAGGCTGCAAGCCTCCTTCAGATTGGGTCTCCCTCACTCTCGGCCCCTCCCCAACTCACGTTCTGTCTCTCTCTTGAAATATAAATAAACACTAAAAAATTTTTATTTAAACTTAAAAAATTGTTTGACTCAAAAGGACATATTTAAATAGGTCATTAACATCCAATATCCCAAAATTTCAGTCAAGAGAAGTAAAGCAAACCAAGTCTAAAGAATTTTTCCTAAGTACCTGGCCTTAATTCACAGCTCCTTGGCAACAGGGGCCTGACACTGTCCAGAAGCCAATTTCTGGCAGTTGGTGTATTTATTAAAAACAAAAATTTAAAGGCCTGCCTGGATTTTGGTTCTGGCAATTCCCTGAATTAACTAAATAAGATCAATCACCTAGGGAAGAGGCTTGGAAAAACAGCTGAAAACTTATGCCAAATCTTGGCACTGGCACACAATTTTGGCTCAAAATTTTATTTCAATTTTCTGAGTAATTACGGTCTTTCTGTTTTCCATTAGAATTGTCTAGACACCAAAAATTTCTTTCACTCATAATTCTTTACAGGGTTCCAGTTACAGTTAGTCACCTTCAATATGTTCAATTAAAATGAAAAATTCAGTGAAATAACTGTGGTTTGTCTACATGATGCCAGTATAAGTTATTTTTTCACAGTACTGACTTTCTGGGAACAAAAAATTCTTTTGGCTTGAACTGGCTCACCCAAACCTATATCACATCCTCCTAGAGAACCTAATTAGTATAAGTTGTTATAAGAAAGAATATACCTATTTTACAGGTTTATAAATATCTCAAGTCAGAAGTAGTGGTATATCCCATACACATACTCAGGTTCCAACTTCGCAGGACAAGCTAACTCTCAGCTCTAAATAGTTAGAAAATGACCTAGTTTGTGGTGGTGTATGTGTTCATCAAAGTTGTACAACTCCAGGCTAAAAGGACTAGGATCTACTACATGCAAATTATACCTTACTAATAAAAATGATGGGAAAAAAGTGACTTAGGCAATTTCATACTCATTAGTAAGAGGCTAATTATAGATTATACAATCCTTTTGCTTTCTTCCCTCAGATAGCTACTTGCCTTATTCCCTAGCTTCATTCTAGTCTCTGCTTAGTCATCATTGCAGAGATGCCTGACCACTCTATACAAGTACTTCCTAATTTACTATGATTTTTCACCGGAGTACTTATCTCTCTATATGATATATTGACTATTAATATTTACTTGCTTCCGTGGTTATTATCTGCCCATAGCACGCGCACTCCCAGAATTTAAGTTCCATAAGGACAGGGGCTTCATCATTTCCTCCACTGCTGTATCTCCAGCACCTAGCACACGGGGCCTGACACATAGTAGAGTTCGACAAATATTGTTTCATGAATGAATGAATACACAAATGTCTGCATGGAAGCGTATGATACAGATTCAGGAGACGCAGAAGTCTCTTCCCATCTCCAACCACCACCTAACCATTCCCTTTCCCAGTGATAGCTACTGGTGCCAGGTTGTATGTATATAACCTTCCAGAAGGATTCTAAGCATATACTAACATATATGCAAAACGCTCTTTTTTCCTTCCCCTATAGTTGAATACTATATCAGTTTGCATGTGCTTTCTTCCCCACTTAATAACTATATCTTAGATATCTTTCCAAACCTGTATATATACTTTTGCCTCAATATTTACTTTATTAGCTACACAGTATTACTTTTTATGGTTCTAGAAGTTTGTTTATCAATCCCTTAGGAATGGAAGAAGCTTTTAGTATTACAACCATTATTAATAAAAAAAATCTTTTACTACAAATAATAACGCAGTGACTATACATGTCATCACACACACTGGTTGTACTGACTGCAAAAGTTCACCCTCCATACAGGAACGTATAAAAATGTTCATTTCCACATATCCTTACCATCTCACGGTGTTAATCAAACTCTGTCAACTTTTAAATTAAAAAGTTTCTAATTTTATTTTGGTTTTAATTTATTATTATGAGAAAGGCTGACATGTTTTAAGTCATCTAAATTTTCCTTCCTGAAGCTTATGCCCATCTTTCTATTGGCTGTTGATTTTTTTTTTTTGCAGAACCTCTTTAAACATTCAAAAAATAACTATACACTTTGTTATATCTGATGCAAATATTTTTCCCAATGTGACATTTGCCTTTTGCTTTTGTATATGATTTTCTAAGCACATTTTTAAAGAAGGTAGTCAATTTTATAGTAATTCTTTCCTTTTGTGACTTTTATGTCATACATAAAAAGGTCTGTAAGTATGTTTAAATATAAAAATGAAGGTCAGGGTAACTGCCAAGTTTATGTATTTCTGCCAAGTTTATTATTTATCTTTATTCTCCTCCTTAGAGGGGTACATTATACACAGACATGCTACATTCTACTTATCTTACAGGTTTGGTATTTCCAGTTGGCTATGCTGTTCTTTGAAATTAGCTATCATGGGGTACCTGGGTGGCTCAGTCGGTTAAGTGTCCGACTTCAGCTCAGGTCATGATCTCACGGTCTGTGAGTTCGAGCCCCGCGTCGGGCTCTGTGCTGATGGCTCAGAGCCTGGAGCCTGCTTCAGATTCTGCGTCTGCCTCTCTCTCTCTCTCTCTCTCTGCCCTTCCCCTGCTCACGCTCTGTCTCTCAAAAATAAATAAACGTTAAAAAAAATTTATGAAATTAACTATCATTAGTTATATACTAAGATTGTATTAAACACCCCCCATGTTTTCTTATATTTTAATGCTTTCATTTAAAATTTTACATCTTTGCCTCATCCGGAATTTATTTGATGTGAGAAATAAAAGATCCAATTTCTCCCCCCAGATGGCTACTTATAATAATCTACTTTCCCTCCCCCATGCTGAGAGGAAATGCTACCTTGATTGTTTACTTTTTTGGGTCAATTTATTAACTTTCTATTCTATTCCACAGATCTATTTATGTGACAGTATCACATGCTTTTATTTCATTCATAATTAACATTTCCCCCAGAGGATAAGCAGAGTCAGAAAAGGAAAGCGTCAAGCATTTCTTTCCTTCCTGCACTAACCTTTTAGCTATTTGTTAATAAGTGTTATAAAGAACTATCAATTTCAATTGGTTTCAAATACAGTACTAATGAGGTCAAGTCACAGGTCGATTCTAGAATAGGCCAATTCATTTTGCAAAGAGAAAAGATTCCACACTTGAAGACTGTATTTCTAATTTCAGCCAGTCATCCAAAAAGCCATATACGTCACTGAAGAGTGGACGAGAGAGAAACAATATGGATGGCTTAGAGGATATCTATCACTTCTATTTGACAAGTAACTCAGGCTCAATAGTTCCACACACTATCTTCATAAATAAATCACATTAATAACTCAAAACTATTTGAAAAGACAACATATCCAACTGGAAACACCAAGCCGAGAAGTAAAATAAAGCCTATCTACATAACCATAACCACAGCATCGCTGCAAATGGGAGGTATGAGAAACAGAAGATAGAAGTTCCTAATATCTCCTAAGTTTAATATAGTTAAAGTGGCCTCTAGAACCTCCCCCTCTGTATCTGGTTCTAAAATGGAATTCAAGCATTCTCTAGTGCAGAGATAAGGACAGAAGACCTGAAAGGCACATTCCTACAGATCCCAGGCGTGGAAGAAAAGCCTCGCTGTTTCTGCAGCTGTCAGAACACAGGACGTGTAGGACTCCCCCAAATGGGCCATCTAACCAAAATCTTTCCAGAACCAAAGAAAGAACCCTTGAAATGGCCATACCAAGAAACAGGCTCTTGGCCCTAAGGGCCTACTCTAAATAGGTCAATAAATCTTTGTCAGTCTTTCCTACATACTTTGCCTAGAGGATCAAATCTGTTTTCTTGGCTTTGATAAGCATTTTTACATGGAGGACACCTTTGAAAACAATTTGCTGTTTCTCTGGTATCTAAAACCATAAATGCCCTAGATTCTTCACTCTGAAAGGAGAAAAGAATTTCTTCCTTCACCTTCCCACATGCCAGGATTTAAACAGCGCCTCTTCATTTCTTACATGAACTCCTTAATTTAAGCTCTGGTATCTGGAATACTACAGTTGTTTTCATTTAGTTCCTCAAACCTCAAAGGTACGAGATCTTAGAACTCACTCAACCCATTCTCACTAGGTTTTCTTTGTAGGACCTTATCCTTTCGATATATATATAATTTTTAGCTTATTTATTTATTTTGAGAGAGAGAGAGAGAGAGAGAGAGAGAGAGAAAGGGCAGAGAGAGAGGATCCCAAGCAGGCTCCACACTGTTAGCAGGGCCTGACGCGGAGACCATATACACGAACCGTGAGATCATGACCTGAACCAAAATCAAGAGTTGGACACTTAACAGACTGAGCCACTTAAGCGCTCCGTTTTCAATATTTTTTAAATGTCTATTTGAAAACATTGGTCTCATCTATACATGTGATCCTATTGCTTTTTCACTGGCTTCTTTATCTTTAGTTAAAACATGTCATTTTGTCCTTTTTCTATGATCTTGCTCACTAAAGAAAACTTTAAATCTTAATTTTCTCATTTCTTTTCTACCTGTTTAATTAGAATTTTCCATTTTTGGGGCAGTATATCTTCTAATTAATACTTGAATAAGTTTACCATATGGCCTCAGACAGCTTGGCTCTTCCAACCCTTCATAGCAATTCTTCCCAAACGTGCTTGGTGCTAAGATGCAAAGGGGGTAGAGGGGGCTAGTGTCCTTCTTATCCAAAATGCATACTCCTGGGCTCCACTCAACATCTAAAGAATCAAAAACTAGGTGGGAATGCTTATTTTGAACAAATACAGGAAAGACTGCTTCAAGGTCCCTTTTTTTCTTTGTTCAAATTAAGGAAGTAATGGAGTATAAGTAGACTCTATTACACTTATCTCTGTTTGACTTTTAAAAAAAAGAAAGAGGTGAGTGACCCTTTCCTCAGTCTCTCGTTTTTAAAATGCTACAACTTTACAATGTTTAGTGTACATTCAACCACTACTTCCAGCACCATCACCATGGCCAATACACCCACCAGATGGCACACAGACACCATGTGCACGTCTAGTAAAAGAGTGAGATGAAGGGAGCACATTTTATCTTATACCAACAGCCACTGAATGGCTAGAGTAGATCAAGGCAGCTGTGTGCAACCACAAGGATCAGAACTTACAAGGATTAGAATCCCCAAGCGCTCTTAATTGGAAATCATCCTCATGAAGAAGCCCACAACTCCTTAAAGATGGTAACCTGCCCCAGACCGTGTTAACAAATCAATCATTTAAAATTCACAGTCAAGAGAGACACTTTTCTAATTTTATAAAAGATGCCAATGAGTACAGACAGACCTACAATTTAAAAGTTGCATTCTTAAATTTAAAACTTTTAAGACATTTAAACTCAAAAAGACCAAAGACCACCCATGAATTAGAGTTTTTCAAAGCAGTTCTGTTCCCTAGCAAATTAAAAAGGGCATCATTGTATTCCATAATACAATACTCAAAACTGCAATGATCAATATTATTTCAATAATATGTTCCATTTGAGAGCCATTATTGAAGCTACATCTAAATCATATTCTGAATAGCGAAAAATCTTAAAGTCAGACATCAATGACAATAATCCTCGAATTAAAATCTTAACCATTAAAACATTTTTCAAAAAAAAAAAAAGATTTTGCAAACTTTTATAAGTAAGTTCCCTGAGGCTACTTGACACACAGTAAGTACTCAGTTAGCAGTCTCTCCATTTTTCTGCCAGAAAAACTGCCAAGAGAGTGACAAACTCCATACCATAAGAGAGCACAATGTCCAAAACAAAGCCCCTACTGATGGTCTCTAGCTTTAGTTAGAGTCAAGATCCAAAAGTTTATTTGCAAACTACTTGCCTGAAACTTGGTGGAAAGAAGTAATGCTATCGTTACAGGATAGGTTCCTGGATCCATTTACAAGAGTTAACTCATAATATACTGAAAGCACAATATTCATACTATTTTATCTGCTCCTAAACAATGATGTAAAAGATTTTCTTTTTGGAGAAATACAGGTATCAGGCAGATCTTCCCTCTGACCTCCACTTCAGAAACGAGAGACTTCTAGGTTGCTGCTGTTTCTAACTGAACACATATATGTAAGGCAGAAAGAATGTCTACACCAGTCACTCTCCGGGTATTCTAACTTGGAAAACAGTGAATAGGTCCAGCTCAGATTCTCCCAGACCCCAGTTTTGTGCTAAAGAGTTCATATATAAGGGCAAGAACCATAGTTACCTCCTTTTGGAAGTATTCTTTCAGTATACTGCTCTTAATTTGAAGGGTTAATAGTCTCAAAGATTTCTGCATTGTTGTTGCTAATGCTGCTAAGTAACCTACTGTCGTGGCTACATTTATAATCACAAACGATGCACATTTTTGAAACTACAATCTAGAACTGTGTCCTAATTATATATCACATGTGTGGCCATCAACATTTTTTAGGGTTATTTCATCAAACATACATTACTTTGGTCACAATGGTAAAAGTTCTTACTTCAGTTATACCTATATAGTTTGCAAATCCATTTTAAACTCCATGTAAGTTATTTTACTTGCCCCAGAGAGAAAAAAAAATCACTCAACTGCTACCTACTGCTATTCCTTAAAAAAGCAAAATATATGGAGGTCAATTTTAGAATCTTATAATCTTAATTAAAACAATGATCTGAAAAGCTTCAAAATCGCTACATTCTGTCACCATCTGAAACAAAGAAAATCTTCAGAGACACCAACGGATCCCAGCTAAGAGCAAGAGAAATTTTTAATAATCTCCTTGAATGTTGGTATCTTTTCCTGTCTCCTCTTTAAACCAATCAAACATTGAGAAAACCACTTAATATTTGCTCCTTACACCAATTCTGAACTGTGGTTCACAGAATTTTTTGGCTATTATCTATTCTCACTGTAATTTTACAGTGTAGGGCATGGCAAAGTTTTACTAAGTACCTGATTTGTGAAAGACCTGGTGCTCAGGCCTGGTTTTTCAAGAGCTAACTGTAAGAAACGCATCAAGTTGTAATGTGTATAAATGCACACTATACAATAGCACAGAACTTTTCTTTGTTACTTGCAAAGGGAAAGGTTTTTACTCATTACGAATTCCACAAATTCAAAAACTGTTTTTTTTTTTATTTTGACTGCTTTCATTACATGCATAGCTTCCAAGTTCTTCCTTTGCTACTTTTTTTCGGCAAATAAACATTCCTCTCTGTCCATTAGCAACCAATCTAAGCTTACTATCTTCTTTTTAGAGACTCGTTTTAATTAAACTTAAAATGTTTCTCCCGCAATTCTCCCGCATTTCTTATTCAAAGATCTTTTTGGAATAAGTCTCCTGCTTCTCACTGAAGATAAAAGTCTCTCTCACTGTATGCAAATAATGTTTCAAAATGCAATTTCATTTTGAGCCTCAGTACCTATTGTGCAATTACAAACTTTTGCAACCTAAGTATTCCTTATATATTTTATAATGCTAAGTTTTTCCCAAATATTCTATAGCATTTAATGATGATTTTCTCCCATAACTTAAACGCACTAAAATTAACTTTCTCACATTTCCATTAGTTACACATTAATTTTTTAAGATTAAAAAAAGACTCTCCAAAAGGTATGTTTCAGAATATGTTACTCTACTGACTCTCAAATTCTAAGTATAACACAATAAATTTTAAATGACTGTTTCATTTATTCCCTGATTAAGTCAGATTTATGATCTCCCCTCCCCATTCCAGCTACTGTGAATTTTGAATAAAACAACCTCAATTGTAACAGAAGAAACATCTGTTGCTTTTTTCTTCATCAGGGCTTTCCTGACTGAAAGAAAGGCGCTCTGCCTGACCTCCTCTTCCACTCCCCCTTCCCACCCACACTAAGTTCCTTAAAACTCTTTTTTAAGTAAATGTATTATTTAAAATTTTTCTGTATCGACTTAAAATGTCATGTTTATCCTGAAACATTCACTTCCTTATTAAAATTCAAAGAATGAGTATGTTATATACATCAAAAAATAAGAGATGTAGCTGGTAGAATATTAATTGCAATTGAAATGCAGACTTTCGAGAGTATACTTGAAGTGATCAACTCAATCAAGCTGTCACACATTCCCGGCTCACTCAGTATTGTTCAGGGTTAAGATTTTCTTCGTAGGATCCAGATGCATATAGGATCTTGCAAGCTATGTTTTCTTTGCCACTCTAACACTAACATAATGGCAGTCACTACCCCAAGAGGCAGACACCAAATGGTGCCACCCACACTCTCACACTGTGCCTCATAATAAACCATAAAGCAGTGGAATGCACCGGGCCCTTTATGAGCAAACAATGCCTGAGCTTCATTAGAATACAGCTGACATTTTCAAAGCACAAATACTTTTAAGAAAAATGTACTAGGAAAGAAAGGAATGAAACAGCTATAAAAGCTGAAATATTTTTTTAAGCGTCAGGTTTATTTCAAAGATCCTGAAGGAGCATATTTTGCTGTTGACAATGTAAAAGTTTTCATAAATAAAAAAAAAATGTATAGTTAAGGTCAAAGCTTATTTTATCAACTACTGGAAAGAAATGAAAGTAAAAACTATCATTTGAATTGCATTCACAAGTAATAACTTTAAAGTACCTTCAAAATGATTCTTTTCCTCAACTGTTTTCTTAGATCTTGAACGAGGAAAACTGAGCTCCAAAATTATTTTCACGTTTTAATTGATTTATATAAGTAACTGAGTGATAAACTAAGCTTACTCTACCCCTCCCCCCCCGCCCAACCCAACCCCCATACCCTGTAGTTTTCCTGTCTGCAACAAGCAAGGACGTCTTGAATTCAGCATGCTCCCGGCTGTTTATCAACTTAATATTGCTGCTATTGGAAGAATATAGAATAAACGCGCTAAAAACTCACCCAGCAGTAAGAAGCGAAATGATCTCTCCTACCTGGTCTAAAGAAGCATGCCTCTCACTGCAGTACCAACAACACTCTACAGTCTTTGTTACCATTCAGTGGAAACTTGAGACTGTGTCAGACATAAGCAATCGAGCGCAGAAAAGCTCAATTTAAAATACTCAATAAAACTAAAAAGATGCTCAAGAAAACCGTTTAGGTAACTGGCTTTCAAAAGACATATGAATACTGCCTAATGCAACAGAGACCATTCAAAAAAAAACTGGAAGTGTAAGTCACAAGTAAAAGACACAAAGGGGCTTTTTTATGTGTAGAATCTTTCTCATTAAATTAAAGGTTGTTTTAAAAATATGCTTAAAATAAAAGCAATAAAACGATAAAATAGCTAACATTTTTCAAAATATCCCTTGAATTGTAACTAACTAAAAAATAAGATTAAACTTACTCATGAAATCTGAATAATTCGAATTGTGCATGTCAGGGTATTCGCTGGCTCCAAAGCAGTCACAAAGCAGGAGACCTTAATGCATCTTGAAAGCAGAGCAAAACCACCATAAGTTTCAGGGGGGTGGGGGGGAAAAGGAGGAGGAGAGAGTTTTGAAAAACTGGCTGGGGCTTTTCAACCTGTAATAACTGTCTAGCTCCTCTGGGAGGAAGAAGAAGAAGAAAAAAAAAAAAATCCTAGTCCTGCCCCCTGAGATAGGAGGCTATGTTTCAATGCCAAGATGAATGACAGGTCCATTTCTGATATCAACAAAGAGCAGCTTAGTTGTGCTCTATTTTTTTTTCACTTTCCCACACAGTTAGAAGTTCCAAATTTTTCAGGTTAATATCTTTATATCTAGGGTTAAGTACCTTTGTCCATTTTCTCGAGGGAACCCAATTATGTTGTCCTCGTTTTTAAAATGATTAATTAAAAATACATACCTAAATCATCTTACTCGATTTTTCCTAGGCAGGAGGCTAAACAAAAGATGACCTCTAAAGTTCGTCTCCAAATCTACCCTTTGCAATATCAGATCACCGTCTGACTAATTATTAATATTTATAAGCTTTTTCTGCATCCTGACGTGTGGGCACAAGGAGAAACTAAAAGGAGGTAACCAACATAAAAATAAGGTAACAGATAAAATTTTCAACTAGCTAGATGTAAAAATCGTTTACTAAAGTACATGTGTATGATTGTACAAATTCAAATCAATAAACACGTCGAATGATGACATATATTTACTGAAAGCCTATTATGAGCAAAGCACTGTTTGGGGCTCTGAGGATATAGCAGCAAACATGACAGACAAAAGCCAAACAAAACTCCTTGTCTTCAGTGAGCTTATTAGTTTACGTTTCAGTTCCGTGAATGTACAACTCTCCTGGGTAGACTAAAATAGCTCTTTGCTTCTTTGATTAGTTCCCACCTAATCTGAAATAGTCCCCTCTGAAAGTCTGTCTTGACAACAGCTTCAGGAGGGCAAGGATTTTATACTTTTTTCAGTGTTATATCCTTAGTGTCTAAAACAGTGCCTATTAGACCTTCAAACAGATGTGCACCATGTATTATTACACTTACATACACGAGGGTGTTAATTAACTTGGGCTGCAATTATATAATAGCTTAAAATTGAAAATACAATCTATATGGCCCTGTATCTTTTCAGATTCTAAAATCTGTTTTCGCTATAAAAGAATCATTTAAAATTCTACACACTAAGTTTTTGTGGACTACCAGATGTCAGAGCAATTTGAAAAAAAAAAAAGAATCTTGGAAATTACATGGCATCCCATCAGTTTTGTGTATGTGGAAATAACTTTAA
The DNA here is from genome assembly GCA_030068075.1 of Paguma larvata. NCBI lineage: Eukaryota > Metazoa > Chordata > Mammalia > Carnivora > Viverridae > Paguma > Paguma larvata. The sequence continues at coordinate 36,069,131 of CM057824.1, forward strand.
ACTCTCCTCATCATTCTTGATTGTCTTACTGTAAACCAGTGACACACAGAAAATAAGCGTACACTTCTACCCTCTAGAATCAGCCAGAAGTCCCACACATGTCACTCAAGGCCACGATATTCAAGGGCCAGATATGGTCACACCTATTTTGGTATAGTCATTAAAAAAAAAGGAAATTAGACTTCTCAGTACTCAGATACACTCCTCATACTTCTAAAGAGCAGAGTATTCCTTCCTCCTCCTGTCCCACCTCTAGAGCTGCACGATGATTAAAAGTTCAAATATAAACTACCTAGAATATTCACATACTTAGTATGTGTTCTAACAATAAATCTAACAGCAACCCAAGGTCAGGAAGGCATGAGACAACTGAGGTCAAGTGATGGTAAGATAAGGGGTGGCCAAAGCAGAATTTCATCAAGAACGAACGGCTCCTGCGGGAGTGATTTTTCTTTTTCCTAACCACCACTCACTCTTTCCTTCAAGAAACACTTACTGAGTAGCTATCACGTATCAGGCACTGAGCTGGGCAACGAACTGACCTGCTCCCTAGGTTCCTGTATCTACTCCAGAGATCCGACCTCAAGTCCATTCTTGTTCTTCCATGTTTCCTTCTCCCTGTCCGCCTTCCTAGCCAGTCCCCAAAACTTCACTTACACTACCCTTCGATCTACTCCCAAGCCTTTAGGCAGGCAGCATAATTACTAGCTTCTGTGTTCCTTTATGACTGTATCACACACTGTGGGGAATTAGGAGTTCCCACCAGCATAAGAAAATGCATCTTGCGTGGGTCGTCTCAAACAATTTCTCCTTAATCTTACTTAGAAAATCCACTTAAGCATCGTATTATTTATAAAAACCTGAATATCTAGAAAACACCAACCGGGGCTAGGGATTCCTTCCCTCAGGTTTATAAGCTAATTTATTCAGACTAGAATTTGTTATCCTTATTGGTAACTTGACCAAATATTAGCCACATTTTACAGATCCCTTTCTGATTCTATAAGCAGAAACAATACTATAATAGCACAATACTAGTTTTTATTTGCCCATTCCTGCTAAAATAACTACCTACCAGATCCATATTGTGAGGGAATGGAAATCACCTGTGCTAATCTCTTATCCTCAATCGCATTTTGAAATAAAATGTCTAATCTTCCTGAGGAGAACGCAAAGGGTTCCTGCTACCACTTGCATGGGTAAGGGACCGTTTCTTAAAAATACCATGCAGTGAAGTAACTTCACCTTCACTTGGTCCTCTTCCTCTTCCTACATTTTAAATATAGACGTTTTTCAAGGACCTATTCTTGATGCTTGTTTCTTCAAGACTTACATTCCCTCTTTAAAGGGTATTATCCATTTCTCTGGCTTTATCACCACCCTGTAGATGATAATGAAAATTTATACTTCTATCCCTAGGCTTTCGTGTTCTGCTCTGCTCTCCACTCTTATTTCTAACTGCCTACTGGACGTCTCTGTCTCTAGTCAATTCCGCAGTGCTGAATGCCACGTCTACCATCCCAAACCAGCTCATCTCCTATGTTCCCCATTCTCGTTAAAGGCATATTCATCCAAAATAAAAAGTGATTTTCTATTCTTGCCTCTTCCTCACCATTCAAAAGCACACGTTGGAGTGTAACAATTTTTTTTCCCAAAAAAACTGGAAATTGTTTTCCAGTGTTTTTCCTTAAACCACACATCATTTCTCTGGTTTAAAAACAAAAGAATTAAGAAATAGAACTGATGACCTCCTGATTACCCTATCAAAAACAGTGGTAGCCTTAAGCCACACGTAGCTATTTAAATTTAAATTGATTAAAGTTAAATAAAATGAAAAACTCACTTTGCCAGTTGCCCTAGACACATGTTAGGTCCTCGACAGCCACATGTGGCTGACAGCTTGCAGAGACAGAACATTTCCATCATCATGGGAAGTTCTATGAAAATCTCTGGTCTAGAAATAACAGCAAACTACTTAAAACAGCAGTAGTCTAAATTTTCCTTGATTTGGCCCCTTATCTTCTCCCTTAGAAGGTATCGAACCTTATCTTCTACCTAAAACTTAACCACAGCAAAAAAACAAACAACCTGATTAAAAAATGGGCAAAGGACTTGAATAACTATTTTTTCCAAAGAAAATATACAAATGGCCAATATGCACATGAAAAGATTTCAATATCTCTAAACTTCAGGGAAATGCAAATTAAAATTATAATGAGATAACATCTCACAAGCATTAGGATGGCTACTATCAAAACAACAGAAAACAAGAGTTGATGAGGATGTGCAGAAATTGAAATCTTTGTGCACTGCTGATGCACTGTAAAATGGTACAGCTACTCTGGAAATCAGAATGTTGGATCCTCACAAAATTAAAAACAGGATTACCATATGATTCCGCTAGGTCAATTTCACTTCCAGGTATATACCCAAAAGAATTGAAAGCAGGGTCTTATAGAGATATTCGTACTTCCATGTTCTTAGCAGCATTATTCACAGTGGCTAAAACATAGTAGCAACCCATGTGGCCACTGATGGATAAAGGATAAGCATAATGTAGTAAATACATACCATAGAATATTATTCGGCCTTAAAAAGGAAGAAAATGCAGGGCGCCTGGGTAGCTCAGAGTGTTAAGCATCTGACTGGCCCAGGTCATGATCTTGCGCTTTGTGACTTCGAGCCCATCGGGCTCTCTGCTATGAGCACAGAGCCTGCTCTGGGATTCTCTGACCCCCACTCTCTCTGCCCCTCCCCGCTTGTGCTCTTTCTCTCTCAAAATTAAATAACCGTTAAAAAAAAAAAGGAAGAAAATTCTGAGACATGTTACAACATAGATGAACCTTAAGGACAGTATACTTACGTCACAGAGAGACAAATACTCTATGATTCTACTTACATGACTACTCAGAGTTGTCAAAATCATAGAGATATAAAGCAGAATGGTGGTTGTCAGGGGACGGGGAAGGGGAGATTGGGGAGTTACTACTGAACGGGTACAGAGTTCCAGTTTTATAAGATGAACAATTATGCAGATGGATGGTATGACGGTTGCACAACACTATGAATGCATACCACTGAATGGTATCTTTAAAAATGGTTAAGAGGGTAAGTTTTATATTATGTCTATTTTATCCTAATAAAAACATTAAAAACAAGGGGAGCCCCGGGTGGCTCAGCTGGTCAAGAGACTGACTCTTGATTTTGGCTCAGGTCATAATTTCGCAGTTTGTGAGACTGAGCCGGCCGGCCCTGTGTCGGGCTCTGGCTCCACACTGTCAGCACAGAGGCTGCTTGAGATTCTCTCTCTCCCTCTCTCTCTGCCCCTACCCCACTTGTGTGCACACTCTCTCAAAATAATAAGTATTATTATTTATTTAAGAAACTTAAAAGCTTCTTCTTTTACTTCTTGAGTCTAATCTAAGCTCCTACCTGTATATTCTTACATACAATACATTAAAATATCAAGACCAGGCCAGTGAAGATCAAAGTGTTACAGGAATAATTCTGGTACAATCTAAATTATAATATCAATTAAATTACATGACAAATCTTTTTTCTTTAGGTTTATTTACTTTTTATGAGAGAGAAAGAGAGTGAGTGAGCTGGGGAGGGGCAGAAAGAGAGACAGAGAGAGAGGGAGAGAGAGGGAATTCTAAGCAGGCTCTACGCTGTCACTGCAGAGGCTGATGCGTGGCTCGACCATGATCATGACCTGAGCCTAAATCAAGAGTTAGATGCTTAGCAAACTGAGCCACCCAGACACCCCAAATTACATGATAAATTCTTGATGAGATGTTGTCAAAGCTGCAAAATTAAGTTAGTTCATTCAATCTATGCATATTTACTAACTGTTCACTAATTTTAGGCAAACCTTAAATAGGGGATCTAAAAATACACTGCAGAAGGAAAAAATATAATTCCTAGCCTCAGGAAGTTACACTCTAACAGAGGAAACACTATAAACAAGCCAACAAATATAAAAATACCAACTCTGCCCATTGCTAGGAAAGGAACTAGCGGTATCTGAGAGCTGGGAAGTGGTATTCCACAGGTGCTCTTTGGACAAGGGGTTCTAGGAACGTCTCTCTGAAGGAAGAGAAGGTGAGGACGTGTCAGCACGGTAAGAGCAAGGAGAGGAGTATTTCAGGCAGCACAGAACTGTGGAAAACTCACATAACAGCCATCATCTTAAAAGTAATGCAAATAAACTGAGGAAGCCAAATAAAATACACATGAGGGAATGGCTTTATGAGACAAGTAATTGACTAGTTTTTATCGTTTACACTAAATAGAAGTAAACCATTTTTTATTTTCATATCTGAGGCTACAGCCAAGAACATGGGGAATGAATCAGGATCATGGATACCATTCTGAGCAGAAATTCTAAAAAGGAACACCAGGATTATCAGACCTCAACAAACATTCTCTAAACACATCATGAATGCACCATGTTCCCCTGTGCAGATGTGTCATGTTTTATTTCCCTATAAATGGATACTTATGCAGTCTCCATATATTGCCATTACACATAATCATGTAGTAAACACTTCTACACTCAAATCTCTTATTTCTATTTATTTTTTTTGTATTATTTTATCTTATTTTTATTTTAGAGAGTGTGTGTGTGTGTGTGTGAGAGAGCAAGGAAAGAGAGGCAGAGGATAGAGGGAGAGAATCTTTCTCAGCGTGGAGCCTGACATGGGGCTCGATCCCATGACTGTGAGATCACAATCTGAGTCGAGATTAAGAGTCAGAAGCTCAATTAACTGAGCCACCCAGGCACCCCTCAAATCTTTAATTTTTTTCTAATGACAAACTCCCAGAAGGCTTTTTACTGGGTGAAAGAATATCAACTGTTTTCAGGAGTTTGATGTTGTATTACCAGTTTGCCTCTCGGAGGACTTATACTGATTGACACTCCTAACAGAAGTAGATATGAGGAAGAAGTAGATAAGAAGATAAGAATAAATACAAATAGAATAAGAAGTGGGTATGAAGAGGCGCCTGGGTGGCTCTGTCAGTTAAGTATCTGACTTTGGCTCAGGTCATGATCTTACAGTTCCATGAGTTCGGATCCCACATCAGGCTCTGTGGTGACAGCTCAGAGCCTGGAGCCCGCTTCAGATTCTGTGTCTCCCTCTCTCTCTGCCCCTCCCCTGCTCGAGCTCTGTCTCTCTCTCAAAAATAAATAAACACTAAAAAAAAATTAAAAAAAGAAGGGGCAACTGGTTGAGCGTCCGGCTTCAGCTCAGGTCATGATCTTGCTGCTCGCAGGTTCGGGTCCTGCATCGGGCTCTGTGTTGACAGCTTGGAGCCTAGAGCCTGCTTTGGATTCTGTATCACTCACGCTTTGTCTCTCTCTCTCTCAAAAATAAACATTAAAAAAAAAAAAAAAGAAGTGGATATGATATGAAGATACCAATTTCCCACCCTTTTGCTAACAAGGTCAAAATTTAAGGAAATCTTTGTTAATTTGACAGAGGAAAAAGATTTTTTTGAAATAACGTTTTACATGATGTTCAAAATATTGCACATGCATAGAAAACACATAATTTAAACACCCAGAAATAAATATTATGTTTTACATACATATATCAAGTCTTTTTCTATGCTACATACTTTTCTTTTTCAAAAAAAAAGCAGGGGGAGTGATCATGCTATACATGCTTGTTTAATTTTTAATTTAATAAATTATTTAGTTTGTAACATCTATAGAATATCATCATACAATAGTGTCACAATACTCAGCTAATTATCCGACTGCTTCTGATTTTTCATTCTCATCAACAATGCTGTGATAAATATTCTTTCCTAAAATCTTCCCACGGATCTTCCTTTAATCAGGATAAATTCATAGAAGAGAAAATGCAGAGTCAGAGTTTGCATATTTTATTTTAATTAATTAAAAAAATTTTTAATGTTTATTTACTTTTGAAAGAGAGAGACAGAGTGAGAGCTGGAGAGGAGCAGAGAGAGAGAGAGACAGAATCCGAAGCAGGCTCCAGACTCTGAGCTGTCAGCATAGAGCCCGACGTGGGGTTCGAACTCAGGGACCACGAGATCATGACCTGAGCCGAAGCTGGACACTTAGCCAACTGAGCCACCCAGGTGCCCCGGAGTTTGCAGATTTTAAAGACTTTTGATAGGCACTGAGCAAATTTTCCCCCCCGAGAGGCTGTATCACTCTGCATCCCTAGACCGCCCTCTACTACCCCAAAGTGGGTATTAACAACAAAACAGCACCATTTTTGCTGAACTGACTGGCAAACATTGGCTTTTGTTACTGGTCAAGTTGAATACATGTTTACATTTTTATTATGCATTTACATTTCTTCTGTGAATTTCTCATGCTGAGACTTATTTTTTCTTATAATGCCAATATTTAATGTATTTATTTGTATTACATTTAGTTACCTTACTAAGCCTCTGCTGGTTTGTGAAGTTTCTCAGATCTGCCTTGTTTTTTGATGGCCTTGACAGTTTTGAGAAGTATTGGCCAGGTATTTTGTACAGTGCCACTCAATATGGGTTGGTCTGATTTTTTCTCATTGTTAGACCAGGCTTATGAGTTACTGGGAAGAAAATGTCATCGCATCATATCAAGGGTACCTGCTATCAACATGACTTACGACAGATAAAGTGAACCTTGAGAATCAATTGGCTACGGGTATTTTTCTAGGTTTCTTCACTATAAAGTTACTCTCCCACCTCCACCCTTTGTTTCCGTTAACTATAATTTGGAAACACCATACTAAGCTCAGCCTATACCCAGTCCATACAAGGCAAGGTTGGAGAGTTTAAGCTCTACCTCCTTGAGGGAGAAGTATCTAAATTAGTGTCTAAAAAAATTATTTGGAATTCTGTATGGAGACTTGTCTCTTCTCCCTCACTTATTTATTCAATCACTATATGAGTATGTACTCAAGTATTTTTATTTTTTTAACGTTTATTTATATTTTGGAGGGGGGAGGGGTAGAGAGAGAGAGGGACAGAGGATCTAAAGCAGGCTCTGTGCTGCCAGCAGAGAGCCCAATGTGAGATCATAACCTGAGCAGAAGTTGGACACTTAACCAACCGAGCCACCCAGGTGCCCCTCATGTATTTTTATTTTATACATTAGGTTAAAATCCAACATTGCACTAATTTTGTTGCTTGAATTGCTCCAGTTTTGGCCACGGGGATCTTTTTCAGGTTGGCTCCTGTGTTGCTTTGCATGATCCACTCTTTTTGGTAGCAATTTCCTTACTTTCTGGTATAATAAGACATTCCAGCTTCATCTTGTGCATTTCCTAGCTATTTTTCTATTTTATTTTTAGTTTTTGTATTTTTAAAAAATATATTTTAGAGAGAGAGACGGTAAGAGTGCGAGTGGGGGAGATGCAGAGAGTGAGGGAGAGAGAATCTTAAGTAGGCTCCAGGTAGCACAGAGCCTGACTCAGGGCTGGATCCCACGATCCATGAGATGATGACCTAAGCTGATATCAAGAGCTGGATGCTTAACCAATTGAACCACCCAGGTGCCCAGGGTCTATTAGCTATTTTATTATTATTTATTATTAGCTATTTTTCTAAGAAGTCTTGGAGAATAGTATTAGAAACCAAATTCTGGGGGGCCCCTGGGTGGCTCAGCAGGTTAAGCATTTAACTTCAGCTCAGGTCATGATCTCACAGCTCATGAGTTCGAGCCCTGCGTCAGGCTCTGTGCTGACAGCTCAGAGCCTGGAGTCTGCTTTGGATTCTGTGTCCCCCTTTCTCTCTGCCCCTCTCCCGCTCCCACTCTGTCTCTCTCTCTCTCAAAAATAAATAAAAACATTAAAAAAAAGAAAGAAAGAAATCAAAATTTGGGTGATGGATAACAATACTGGTTTTTAAAAACTTTAATAAGATTTGACTGAACTAGCATTCCATAATTTTTATTTGATTTGGAAAGAACTGTCAACTTTAAAATACTATTTTTCTCTTCTAGGAATATAGAATTACTTTCATTTGTTATCTTTTATGTTTCTTAGTACATAATAAAACAATTGTATCACAGTAATGATAGCTGCTTAAATATCACTTGATATTTCCTTCATCTGCTAACACAAATATTCCAGACCTTACAAAGTCTCCAACGGCCCACGAGGAATTCTATGAGCCTCTAGAACAGCGATCCCGGCCCTGCTGCATATTAGAATCTACTAGGAAACTTCTATCCAAGTCACACCTCACACCAACTCCATCTGAATTACTGAGGGCAGGACTAAGGCATAACTGTTGTTCTAAAGGTATCTGATGATTCCAGTGTGCATCTAAGCTACGAAATACCAGTTTAGTCTTTTACGTGGCTTCATTAAAAGCTCATTCCCAGTAAGCACTGCTGAGTAATCCTGCCTCCGCTGGGAACAGATCACCTCCCCCTCCCTCTGCGGAAACACCGGCAGTCCGTGAGATGCCAACGTTTCAAGCTTTGACTTTCCTGAAATAAGGAAGAATATTTTGCTCCCTTACTATTTTATATTACCCTATAAGGGATACACATAGGCAGCACTGCTAGTGAGTTAACAAGATTATTCTCATTCTCATTAAATTATATTTTAAAAGATAATTGTTTTGTTGTTTCATAAAAATTTACACCTACCCTATTCTCATAAGATTCACACATGACTTGAATAGGTCTGGCCGTAAGACAAACTCTACTACCATCATGCAGTATTAAGAATTACTTCTCGGGAGCCTGGGTGGCTCAGTTGGTTAAGCATCTGTCTCTTGACTTCAGCTCAGGTCATGATCTCACAGTTCATGAGTTCGAGCCCTGCATCAGGCTCTTGTGATGACAGGGCAGAGCCTGCTTGGGATTCTGTGTCCCTTTCACTCTATCCCTTCGCAACCCTCTCACTCTAAAAAATTAATTAATTAAAAAAAATTATTTTCCTTTCTAAAGACCAAGATTTTTCTTGAAGGTTCAACTTCTTTCTTCCCCTGATGCACACTGAACATAATCACAGCAACACTAGAAACCAAACCCAGCTCGACTCCTGACTGACTGACTTGACTCGATCCTATAAACAAATGGCTTAACGAAAGAAGTGTGCCCATTTCCAGGTATAGGTACCATTTACCATAGTCTCCACTGTTCGTTTATATGAAATGTCGGGTATTAAACCTGTAACACACCTAACAAAAAGGGGGGAAAAACAACTGCAAGAGATGAATCTATCAATAGAAACAGACCTATATATGACCCAGATTTTAGAAATATCAGACAAGGGCTTGAAAATAACCATTTCAACTTTCTCTCACTACTAGACTGGACACAAATTTCTTCCTCTCTTTAATCACTTTAAGAGATAAGTGAGAATATAAACCAAACATCAACAAAGTATTATAGGATTTGTAATAATGTAAAAACAAAATATATGTTAACAATGCACAAAAGATAAGAGAGTAGAAAAGGAAGTAAAAATGGCACGGTATAACATTCTTTGAAAATAGACTGTGATAGGGGCACCTGGGTGGCTCAGTCAGTTAAGCATCCAATTTTTTTATTTCAGTTCAGGTCATGATCTCACAGTTTGTGGGTTCAAGCCCTCCACTGGGCTCCTCACTTACAGCACAGTGCCTGCTTGGGATTCTCTCTCTCCTCCTCTCTCTGCCCTTCCCCTGCTCATTCTTTCTCACTCTCAAAATAAATAAATGAAACTTAAAAAAAAAAAAAAAGGAAAGGAATAGAGAACAGATGGGGCATACAGAAAAAGAAAACTAGCAATATGGCAGATTTAAATCCAACATCTCAATAATTAGATTAAATGTAAATTTTCTAGAGACCCTAATTAAAATTCAGAGATTCCCAGAACAAGCACTGTTACCAGGGATAAACATGGGTATTACATAATGATATAAGAAAACAGCACACAAAAAACAAAATAACATATAACAATCCTAACTCTGCATGTACCCAACAATAGAGTTTCAAAATGTATGTAAGAAAGTGATGATTCAAAGAAGAAAAAGAAAAAACAGCATTAAAACTGGAGACCAACACTGCTCTCTCAGTAATCACTAGAACAAGCGGACACATAGTTAAGATATAGAGATTCTGGGGGTGCCTGGGTGGTTCAGTCATTTAGGCATCTGACTGGCTCAGGTTATGACCTTGGATTTCATAGGTTCGAACCCCATGTTGGGCTCTGTGCTGGCAGCTCAGAACCTGGAGCCTGCTTCAGATGCTGTGTCTTCCTCTCTCAAAAGTAAATAAACATTAAAGAAAATTTTTTAAAGATATAGAAAATCTGAACAACACTAGCAATCATCCTGGCATCATTAACATTTATAGAACACTCCATTCAACATCAGCAAAATCCACAATCTTTTCAGTGTACTTGGAACATTGAGATAAGCCCTATGACAGATCCTAAAGCAAACTTCAAAACTGCAAAACAATGGATGGACTCTGATCACAAAAGAATTAGTCTAGAAATCAATAACAAAGATTACTGGGAAATTCCCAATTAAACAACACATTTCCAAATTCATTGAAGGATACAAACTACTAGAGCTCAATCAAAAAAAAAAAAAAAAAAAAAAGAAAAGAAAAAGAAACACCGAAACCCAAAAAACAGACAACCTGAATAGCCCCATATCTATTACAGAAATTTAATTCACAGTTTAAGACCTTACCACAAAGAAAAGTCTAGTCCCAAAGGTCTTCGATGGCAATTTCTACCAAACATTTATGGAAAAACTAATCTAATATTACACAAACTCTTCCAGAAAACAGAAGAGTAGAAAACATTTTCCAACTCATTTGATAAAGCCAGCACTAACCAGATACAAAACCAAACAAATAAATTACAAGATAATTCCAAATCAATATCCTTCTTGAACACAGTTGTAAAAACCAGTTAATTAACAAGCCTTAAAAAGGAAAGAATTTCTGATACATTCTATAATATAGATAAACTTTGAAAATATTATGCTAACAGACAAAGGACAAATAATATATGTCTCCACTTACATAAGTTACCTAGAATAATCAAATTCATAAAGACAAAATATGAGACCAATGGTTACTAGTGGATGAAAAAGGGAGAAGAGGGAATTATTATATCCTGGTTATGGGGATTCTGTTTGGGATGATGAGAAAAATGGAGATGGAGAGTGGTGATGGTTGCACAACAATGTGAATGTACTTAAAGCCAACAAAACACCTGAAAACAGGGGCACCTACGTGGCTCAGTCAAACGTCTGACTCTTGATTTCGACTCAGGTCACAATGTCACAGTTTGTGAGACTGAACCTTGCGTCAAGATGCTATTCAGCACTGAGCCTGCTTGGGATTCTCTTTCTCCCTCTCTCCTGCCTCTCCCCCGCTCACACACTCCCGCATATGCACAGTCTCTCTCTCTGTCTTTCAAAATGAATAAATAAACTTCAAAAAAAGTGGCTGAAATAGTAAATTTTATGTTATGTATATTTTACCACTATAAAAAAGATCCTTAACAAAATGTTAGCAAACCGGATACAGCAATAGATTAAAAAAGGATATTATATTATGGGCACATGGTGTCTATCCGAGGAATGCTGGTTGGCACAGACACTCCAAAAAAATCTACAAAAAAAGCTAGCAAAAGTAATAAATTTTAGTAAACTAACGAGTTTAGCAAGTTTAGTTTAAACTAAGAGTTTAGCAGGGCTCATTATATACAACATACAAAAAACAATCAAAAAGAGTAAACTTTACTGCATGTAGATACCTCAAAAAACCTGACTTAAAAAAAGCAAAGCAACAGAGGGGTGCCTGGGTGGCTCAAACAGTTAAATATCAACAGTCTAAACGTACTTAAAGCCACCAAATGACACATTTGAAAATGACTGAAATACAGGTGCCTGGGTGGCTCAGTTGGTTAAGCATCAGACTCTTGACTGTGGCCCAGGACAATATCTCACGATTGTGAGACAGGGCCCCATGCCAGGCTGGGTGTAGAGCCTGCTTAAGATTCTCTCTCTCCCTCTCCCTCTGCCCTTCCCCTCTACTTGCGCGCAGGCGATCTCTCAAAAAACCAAAAAAACAAAAAATCAAATTAATAGTGGTGCCAGCGAACCTTCTTATCTTGTTCCTGTTTTAAATGGGAATGTCTTTTTCTAATGGAAATGTTTTTAACATGATATTGGCTAATTAACTTAAAGACGGACTTTTAGGTGGCTCAGTTGGTTAGGTGTCCCCCTCTTGATTTCAGCTCAGGTCATGATCTCACAGTTTGTGAATCAGAACCCGGAGCTGGGTTCTGCACTGACAGTGTGGAGCCTGCTTGGGATTCTCGCTCATTCTCTCTCTCTCTCTGCCCCTCCCCTGCTTTCTCTCAAAATAAATAAACTTAAAAAAAAAAAAAAAAAAAAGGATGGACTTTCAGGAAATATAGTTTAAAATATCTTTTAATTCCTACTTCATAAAGATTTTTTAAAAAGTGACCCAATTTTTAAAACTGTAGTCCATAAAGTGTTTCAGACAAAAATATGGCTCCCATTGAGCTACCCATATAAATTTATTATCAGTAATTTCTTATCATACTTTCTTGAAACAAATTCTATTTGACTCATGGTATATAGTACTTTTATTATAATGTCAATTTTATTTGCTAATAATTTGGTTGTTTGCTTTTATAGTTGTGTGATTAGTTTGTAACTTTCTGTACTGTCATATTTTATTATGTGAGTTAAATTAGTTTTTTGTGTAATGGAAGCCTTTAGTTTTATACTCTTCATGTTTTATTGCCTGAATTATCTATTCACAGAAATAGGAAAAAAGCTTACCCGTAACACTGTGAGAAGAGTCTTTTTAAAAGTAATTTTGAGGCAGCAGGGGTGAGGGGTGGGGGGCGCCTGGGTGGCTCAGTCAGGTGGGCATCTAACTCTTGTTTTTGGTTCAGGTTGTGATCCCAGGTCTGCGGGACCAAGCCCTGGATCGGGCTCCTTGCTGAGCATACAGCCTGCTTAAGATTCTCTCTCTCTCCCTTTGCCCCTCTCCCCCACTTGCACTCTCTTTCTCTTTAAAAAAAAAGTGAGTTTTGGGAACAATATTATTTCTTCCAACATATTAGAATTCAAGTTTTCTACTTTTTATATATTTTTTTATTTTTTAACATTTATTTATTTTTGAGACACAGAGACAGAGCATGAGCAGGAGAAGGGCAGAGAGAGCTGGAGACACAGAATCCAAAGCAGGCTCCAGGCTCTGAGCTGTCAGCACAGAGCCCGACGTGGGGCTCGAACTCACGGACCGAGAGATCATGACCTGGGCCGAAGTCGGCCGCTCAATTGACTGAGCCACCCAGGCGCCCGAGGTTTCTACTTTTTAAAATAATCAATTTTCGGGGCACCGGGCTGGCTGAGTCAATGTAACTCTTGATCTCGGGTTCGAGCCCCATGTCGATGGTAGAGTTTACTTAAAAATAGTAAAATAGATATTTTTTTTAAGTCTATTTATTTATTTTGAGAGAGAGAGAGAGAGGGAATGAGTGGGGGGAGGGGCAGAGAAAGAGAGAATCTCAAGCAGGCTCTGTGCTGTCAGTGCAGAGCCCAATGCAGGGCTCAAACTAACAAACCATGAGATCATGATCTGGGTCAAAATAACTGACCACCCAGGCGCCCCAAACAGACTTAAAAAATATATATTAGGGGCACCTGAATGGTTCAGTCAGTTAAGTGTCTGACTCTTGGTTTCAGCTCAGGTCATGATCTCAGTTGGTGGGTTCGAGTCCTGTGTCAGGCTCCATGTCCACAGTGCAGAGCCTGCTTGGGATTCTTTCTCTGCCCCTCATCCCTCCTCTCAAAATAAATAAGCTTTAATGTTAAAATATTCAATTTTGATCATTTATATTTCCCCCAAATAATTTCTCTCATCAGTATTTTCAAATATATGGTAGTCTGATAATTTTTAAAAATTCTGTATAAAGATTCTTCTAATATTCTAACATTCTGCTAAGTGACTTCCTAGAGTTTATTACCAGGCCAATTTACCTGGATTTTTGTTTTACCACTTTATCGTCTGATTTTGTTCAATTCTGTCTTTATTTTATATATTCCTCCTCTGGCTAACCTTTGTTTAACTTTGGGAGGTGAATTCATTGTTTCATTCCATTTTATTTATTTTTTTTGAAGTTTATTTTTCTAGTAATCTCTACACCCAATGTGAGGCTTGAACTTATGACCCTGAGATCAAGAGTTGAATGCTCTTCCAAATGAGTCAGCCAGGCCCCCCTCATTCCATCTAAAATTTTTAAAATTTTTAAGAGAGAGAGAGAGAGAGCATGAGCAGGGGAGAGTGGCAGCAAAGGAGAGAGAGAATCTTAAGCAGGTTGCACGCTCAACACGGAGCCCTACATGGGGCTGGATCCCATGACCTGGGGGCTATCACCTGAGCTGAAATCAAAGAGTTGCACGCTCAACTAACTGAGCCACCCAGCTGCTCCTCCCTTCATTCCATTTTAAAATAGTAAAAGCACATATACAACTCTGGCTGCATTCCATATATGTGTATATGTATGTATAAATAAAATTATAACGTCTTATTTTTAATAGTTGTTGCGGTTTAGGTTTCTGCTTTGATTTAACAGCTTTTTGAGAAAAGAAGTGGGCTTCATTCTTTAATTTCAAGTTTTATTGTACTGTGGCCAGATACAGTGGTCTATCAAATTTTGGTTCTATAAGATACATTGATATTTTTGTTTTCTAGTATGACAACTGTCTGTAAATATTCCATGAATGCTTAAGGAGAGGGGTTATTCTCTGTTTCTAAAATACTCAGTTTCAGAGTTGAATTAATGTGAGGAAGGTTTCCATTTAGGGCAGTCAGCAGAGATGGGAAATTGGTTACATATGGGAAATTAATCACATAAGTAAACGCATAAAGGATAATGGAAACCAGGACTTCTCGAAGACTGTTTAGCTTTGAAAGCAACTACCAAACTGTCTTCTAAGGTGCCTATATCATTTTGCATTTCCTGTAACAATAACTGAGAGTCCCTGTTGCTCCACATACTTATCAACAGTTTGGCATTGTCTTCTTGGATTTTAGCCATTCTAAAAGGAGTATAGTGCTATTTCACTGTTGTTCTAACTTGCAATTCCTTATTGACAAATGATACTGAGTATCTTTTTCTATTCTTCGGTATACATGCTTTGGTGAGGTATCTGTCCACTTTTTTATTCAGTTGTTTGTTTTCTTATTGTTGTTGAAGATAATGCTTGTTATTATTCTTTTTATATTTTGGTTACCAGTCTAGGTAGTCAAGAATTTCTTACTCAAAGAGAAGTCTGGTTTTTGTCCTTAGTTCCTGGGAGGTAATCTCTAAACTCTTAGGATGTCTTGCCTGATAAAAGTGTTTAACAATAAGATTTAGGGTGGAGGCTTGGAGCAATATCAACAATGAGACCTAGACTGGGGGTGTTTGGGTCACATCGGCTGACCCACTGAGGACTGGAACAAATCAGCCACATGAACTGCTAGTCGGGTTTAGGTGACTGAATCCCAAAAAAGACTCCAGACACCATAGCTCATGTGAGTTTTTCTGGTTAGCAATACTCTGTGCAAAGACATCAAGCATCAATACTAGGAAGGTAACACTGTCCATGTCTCCATGGGAAGAAGATGACGGGAGGCTCCACATTCGTACTTTTCTGGACTCGGGCCACTTGACTGGCTTATTTTTCACTTGACTGGTTATTTTTCCATTCGAGAGAGAGAAAGAGAGGAGGAGAGGGGCAGAAGGAGAGAGAAAGGGAGAGAGGAAGAGAGGGAGAGAAGGAGCACGGGAGGAAGGGAGAGAGAGAGAGAGAGAGAGAGAAAGAACAAGAGAGAGAATCTCCATGCTGAGCATGAGCATGGAGCCTGACACAGGACTCAGTTCCATGACCCTGGGATCATGACCTGAACCAAAATCAAGAGTTGGACGCTCAAGCAAGTAAGCCGCCCAGGCACCCCATTCACTTGAATGATTTTAATTTGCATTCTTTAGCTGCAATAAACCATAGACATGAGTAAAATATCTTTAAATGAATTCTATGAGTCCTTCTCAACCTACCAAGCCTGAAGGTAATTTACAAGACCCTTGAACTTGCAATTTCTGATACTCAGAAGTAAGGGTAGCCTTTTGTGCACTGCTCCCTAACTTTGCAACTGACCCACTTTGTAAAGTCCTTTATCAGATATGTGTTTTGCTGTTGTATCTAAAAAGGTGTTGCCAAAACTGAAGTTACTTAGATGTTCTATTACTTTTCTTCTAGAAGTTTTATATTTTTAGGTTTTACATTTAAGTCTATGAATCATTTTGAATTAACTTTTGTGAAAGGTGTAAGGTTTCTGTATAGGCTCATTTCTTTCCACGTAAACTTCAATTGCTCCAGCCTCATTTACTGAAAAGACCCTCCTTTCTCCATTGAATTGCCTTTCCTCCTTTGTCAAAGATCAGTTGACTGTATTTCTGGGCTCTATATTCTGCTCCATTGATCTATGTATCTTTCTTTTACTTATACTCTACTGTCTTGATTACTGTAGCTTTATAGTAAGCATCAAAATCAGGTAATGTAAAGCTTGGATATTGTTTTTTTGACCCAACTAGAGTCTCTGTCTTTTAAATGTATATGTTAATGTATTCATTTTTATTCTCATTGACAATAAGGTGGTCTTACATTCTATTACTATTATTCTTGCGGCTCTTTAATATTATCTCCTTTATTTTCTGCCCTTTGCCGATAACACTGTAGACATCTTCTTTTACCTAATAACACCATAAATATTGTTCCGTTGTCTTTTGCTAGTTAGTAGTGAACAGAAACTCTTTGGTTAGTTTTATTTACAGCTTTTGTAGCAGTCTCCTTTCTACCTCTTGCCTGGATGCTTACTTACAGTGTATCTTTTAATCCTCAAAATTTTCAACCTGATATATCTAGTATTCATGTATCAGTGAAATCCTTTAAACTATAAACTTAGGTTTTTTTTAAGTTCAAGGACGTTGTCTTCTTTTGTTGTTTTTTTTTTTTTGAAGTTCCATATCCTTTTTTTTAGACTTTCTAAAAATTATTTATTTATTTTTTAATTTACATCCAAGTTAGCTAGCATATAGTGCAACAATGATTTCAGGAGTAGATTCCTTAATGCCCCTTACCCATTTAGCCCAACCCCCTCCCACAAACCCTCCCGTAATCCTCTGTTTATTCTCCATATTTAAGAATCTCTTATGTTTTGTCCCCCTCCCTGTTTTTATATTATTTTTGCTTCCCTTCCCTTATGTTCATCTGCTTTGTATCTTAAAGTCCTTGTATGAGTGAAGTCATATGATATTTGTCTTTCTCTAATTTCGCTTAGCATGATACCCTCTAGTTCTATCCATGTAGTTGCAAATGGCAAGATTTCATTCTTTTTGATTTCTTTTTTTCATCTTTTTTTTAAATGTTTATTTGAGAGAGAGGGAGAGAGAGTGCGAGTAGGGGAGGAGCAGAGAGAGAGGGAGACAGAGGATCTGAAGCAGGCTCTGAGCTGCCAGCAGAGAGTCTGATGAGAGGCTTGAACTCACATGCCATAAGATCAAGACCTGAGCAAAAGCTGAACGCTCGACCAAGCCATCCAGGCATCTCTTTGTCATTTTCAACTTTTTCATCCTTTTCTGCTGCTGCATTTCATTAGACATCTCCAACTTCTCTTCCACATCACTGACTTGATTTTCACACTATATTTTGACCCCTCGTTGTGAATTTTAAAAGAATACTGAATTTCAGTATTTTTATGAGTTTTGTTGAGTCTTGAAGAAATTTTAAAACATAGAAAAATAGCAAAAATGGTTCAAGAACCTTTGTCATCATCCTTATTTCCTCTAACTCGGGGGCCCTGGAGTCAGTCTCTATGGAATCAAACGTGAGATCTCCCCCTTACTAGTTGTATGATCTTAGGGAAGTAAATTAAACTATTTATTTAAATTTTCTTGTGAATACTCATTTAGTTAGATTTAATTAATTCATGAGCAGTTTTAATACAGTATCTTGTACTCAATAAATATTAAGGTATTATTACTACATCTTGATTGGTTCCCTTCTATGTCAATCTGTTGTCTTTAACATCCCATTTCAGATTCATTAAATAACTTTTGAGAAGAAAGCAAATACCACCTAATACCTTGGTTTTTCCAAGTACAATTTTGCTCTTGTGTGTTAAGTATAAGATTTCTTTATTTTGCAGTTTCTTAATAAGCCCATGATGACTTTAAAAAAAATTATCATTTGAAGGTTGAGCAAACTATCCAGGTTTGGTATTTACTAAGAAAAAAGTTAGATAAATTCTAGTTGGTTCCTCCTCTTTACTATCCGCTTAGGTAGTATTTGACTTTTATAACTCTCAGTTCTTTATTTGGAGAAAAGACTAATTCATAGAACTCTTGGCCAAATATCTGCTGATAAGCAGTTACATAGTATTGTAGTTCTCATCTATTTTGGTGATTAAGAATCTCTTTGAGGATTCATTAAAATTATATACTTTCTCTCCAGCACATAGAATCTTGTTTATCAATTCAGTCTGTCATGCCTTGAAGTCAGTATGTGGGTCCCAGGTTATGGCTCCCTTGACTTACCATTTGCTCTGATGAACTAAGGAAGGCTCTCCTGATCCTGCTGCCTGGTTATGTGATGTACATGATTAACAGTTTAATCCTGGATACTTTGAAACAGGACATAGTTCTTCCCTAATCAAAAGCAGAGCTTGGAAGGGCGCCCTGGGTGGCTCAGTCGGTTGAGCGGCCGACTTCAGGTCAGGTCATGATCTCACGGTTCATGAGTTTGAGCCCAGGTTGGGCTCTGTGCTGACAGCTTGCTTCAGATTCTTTGTCTCCCTTTCTCTCTGCCCCTCCCCCACCTGCACTCAGTCTCTGTCTCTCAAAAATGAATAAACATTAAAAAAAAGTTTAAAAAAAGAAAAAAGCAGGGGTTTGGGGCACCTGGGTTAAAAATGTGATTCCTGATTTCAGCTCAGATCATGATCTCACAGGTTCATGGGATCGAGCCCCACACCAAGCAACGCATCTGCCTCTACACAGACGGTGCGGAGCCTACTTGGCAACCTCTCTCTCCCTCAGTCTCTTTGCCTCTCCCTCCCTCTCTCAAAATAAGTAAAGGGAAAAAAAAAGGCAGGGCCTAACTAAGAGTTGTTTAAGCTGGCGGGTGGTACAAGAGAGGTCATTAAACTATTCTCTTTACTCTTGTACATATTTGAAATTTTCCAAAAGAAAACACTTCATTTGTGTTTATTTGAAGTAGGGCCTGAAAAAAATGCATACCAGCCCCATGGATTTTCTCTTCTCTGCCCCTTCCTACTACTATTCCCTTTACATCTGAAAAATGCACCCAAACAAGTTCACTTCTGCCTTTACAGAACTGCGGTCACCAAGGGAAGTAGAGAGGTAATGATAAGAGAGATGGGAGGGGGAGAAAGAACCCTGAATGCTGCAGATAACAGTTGCAACACACAGCGGGTAGCTGCCAAGTTTCTGGTTGGCAAAGACCCTACTTCCTTAAGTTGTAGGTAAGCAAGAGAGATGGGTAGAAAAATCTACCTTTTTCCTGTCTGTCCTTGCTATTGGCTCAGGAATCTGTCTTTACTTCTACTGACAGAAAAATCCTCCTAATGCCTGATATATTTTAATTGTATTTCTAGTTGTTCATTCTATTTATAACTCTGCTTCCTGTATATTTTCACCTGTTTGACCATAGGATAACAGAAGAGATTAAGCTGGGTCCACTGGCTGACTGCTAAGCCCAGGCTTTCCACAGTTGAATTTTTGAGGTTAAAAGGTCCTACAATAACCTGGCACATGGGCAACCTGGGAACAACAGATAAGTGGAAGAGCTTCTGATCTACTCTTGCCTCCCTTAACTCTCAAACATACTATAATTTCCCATATATAGAAATGCTTATTGGTATTATTCAGCATATAAAATAGAGCATAGAAAAAAAGAAAAGTATTATTTTCTCTCAAGGAAGCTCTAGCCCAGATTAACAACAGCTAGAAACTGCCAACAGATGTAAAGTTTAAACAGAAGCATTGCAGCAACCAATTAGAAATATTCAAATTCCAGGGTGCCTGGGTGGCTCAGAATGTTAAGCATCTGACTCTTGATTTTGGCTCAGGTTATGATCTCACAGTTTGTGGGTTCAAGCCCCGCATCAGCATGGAGCCTGCTTGGGATTCTCTCTCTTCTCTCTCTCTCTCTCTTCCTCTCCTCTGCTCCTGCTTTCTCTTCTCTCTCAAAATAAATAAATAAACATTAAAAAAAAAAAGAAATATTCAAGTTCCTGCACAATAAAGGGCATATGATAAAACTTAGAAACTGGTGAGCTAGTATGCCAATTATCAGAGACACTCTCAAAATAAACTAAAAAACAAGTTAGCATAGAAATAATATTAAAACCAATTAACATAATGAGGTAGACTGACATTACTTAGAGGTATGGTTCTTTAAATTTCCTCTGCTGTGGTCAATAATGCTCTGTGTTAATAATCAAAGATTTCTTGAGAAACTTATGAACATAGAGCAATGTGTTTAAAAAGTCTGACCACCAATTTGAAAGATGTGATTTGTTTTTTGTTTTATGAGAGAGAGAGAGAGAGAGAGAGAGAGAGAGAGAGAGAAGGACAGGATGAGCAGGGGAGAGGGACAAAGGAAGAGAGAATCCCAAGCGGCTCTGTGCTGAGCATGGATGGGGGGCTCAATCCCATGATCCGGTGATCACGACCTGAGATGAAACCAAGAGTTGGATGCTCAACTGACTGAGCCATCCAGGCGCCCCTGAAAAATGTGATTTTAACTGTTTCGACCACTTGGGAAATTAGTTAGTGGCTCTGAGCTTCAGTTTTCTCATCTCTAAAATGGGCATAATAATAGTACTATCCTTGTAAACAGGTTGTGAAGATTATATGAAATATCAAACATAAAGAGCTTAGCACAAGGGTGCCTGGCTGGCTCAGTCCGTAGAGGGTGTGACTC
This sequence comes from Paguma larvata, assembly GCA_030068075.1. Classification (NCBI taxonomy): domain Eukaryota; kingdom Metazoa; phylum Chordata; class Mammalia; order Carnivora; family Viverridae; genus Paguma; species Paguma larvata. Next base: position 36,090,143 of record CM057824.1, read on the forward strand.
TTGATCTGGGAGTTTTGGGTTTGAGACCTACATTGGGTGCAGAGATTACATTAAAAAAAAAAAAAAAAAAGCTTAGCACAATTTCTGGCAAACATTACTTCCACACATGACAGACTTTTTGTAATAAGTAAATTGGCTTCTTCTTTCAGGGTTTATCCCTTGAAAGTGCTGAGATAAGACAGGATAGTAACTAAGGTCTAATGATACTTCGTGCAAAAAGTAAAATCAAAAGGACAAAAAAACAAACAAACAAAAAAACATAAGCAAATTAGAGACAAAGATCCCTCAAAAATTCTAAACAAAATTTTACAAATTGAAATTGCATTCAAGATTATATAAAGGAAAGAATATATCATGCCTGACTAGAATTTACATCAGGAATCCAATGTTGATTTAACACCAGAAAATTTTTAAAAAAGGAAAATCAATCTGTATAATTCACTGTGTATCAAAAGAATAAAAAAGAAAAACTAGACTATCTTATTGATAATCACAGAGAAGGTACTTAAAATTCAACAATCATTTGTGATAACAACTTTCAGTAGGCAAGGAACAGACACGAATCTCTTCAACATGCTAAAAGGGAACTACTGAAAACCTATAGCCAAAAATCACACTAAATGGTAAAAAATAGAACACTTTCTTCTTAAGATTAGGAAAAAGACAATGATGCCTACTTTCATTACTTTAACACTGTAATATTGTTAGTGTGGTAAGTCAAGCAAAAGGAAAAGAGACATAAAAATAAAGGAATAAGTAAAACAGACAAAATGTTGGGCTATGTGGAAAATTTTATGGAACCTAAAACAATTTACTTACACTGAGTTTATTAGCAAGGTCACAGGCAACAGGATCAATATATAAAAATCAATTGTAGGAGTGCCGAGGTGGTTCATTCGGTTAAGCACCTGCCTCTTGGTTTTAGCTCAGGTCATGATCTCATGGTTCATGGGATGGGGCCCTACGCTGGGCTCTGGGTTGACAATGTACTGCCTGCTTGGGACTCTCTCTCCCTCCCTCTTTGCCCCTCCCCAGCTCACGCTCTCTCTCGCTCAAAACAAATAAATTTTAAAAACCAACTGTATGTCTATATTCCAGCAATTTAATAATCAGATATGAAATAAAGATACAATTTATAATAACATGAAAAATATAAAATAATTAGCAATAAATGTAACAAAATACGTGCAAGGCCTATATAATAAAAATGACATTTTGCTGAGACAAACTACAGAAGAAATAAATAATGGACAGATAAACCATGCTTATAAATTGGAAGATTCAGTATTAAGATGTCATTTGTCTCCAAATTCATCTAGAGATTCAACTCGATTCCAATCAAAATCTCAACAGGCACTTTTGTAGAAATTTACAAACTGATTTTAAAATTTATATAAAAATGCAAAAGACCTAGTATAGTCAAAACAACTTTTTTTAAATGTTTATTTATTTTTGAGACAGACACAGAGAGAGAGAGCATGAGTGGGGAAGGAGCAGAGAGAGAGACACAGAATCCGAAGCAGGCTCCAGGCTCTGATCTGTCAGCACAGAGCCTGATGCGGAGCTCGAAATCACGAACCAGGAGATCATGACCTGAGCCGCAGTCAGATGCTTAACTGACTGAGCCACCCAGGTGCCCCCAAAACAGCTTTGAAGCAGAACAATGCTGGAGGACTTACGCTGCCTGATCTCAAGACTTTAATACACAGGTAAAGGAGAGTTTCTCAATGTCGGTGCTACTCACATCACGGACTGGCTCATTCTTTGTGATGGGGAAGTGGCGAGTACACTGTGGGATGTTTAGCATCATCCTGCCCCCTACCCCTATCAAAGGCAAATCATTCCCCTGCCAGAGTCGTAACGGTCTAAAACATCTGCAGACATTGCCAAATGTCTCATGGGAGGCAAATCTGCCCTTTGTTGAACTACGAAGCTACACGAAGAAGTCTGTTATTGACATAAAGATAGACATTCAAATCAATGAAACAGGCAGACATTCTCTCCTCTGCTGTCCTGCCCACCACTCCCTTGTGGTATATTCTATAAACTTCTATCTCCTTAAAGCACATGAGCAGAGGAGGGGCAGAGAAAGAGGGAGACAGGATCGGAAGTGGGCTCTGCATTGACAGCAGAGAGCCAGATTCAGGGCTCAAACTCACAAACTGGGAGATCATGACCTGAGCCCAAGTCACATGCTTAACCGACTGAGTCACCCAGGTGCCCCCAAACTATTTTTTAATTGATAAATTGCACATTAAAATATAAAGCATGTTTGTGCCTTAAAACTTACTGTTAAGAAAATAAAAAGGCAAGCTACAGGGTGGAGAAAATATTTGTAAAATATATATCTGATAAAGAACTTGTATCCAGAATAAGACAATAATCTGGCAAACTACCCAATAAAGACAAATGGGGAAAAAACTTAAACAGTTGCTTCACCAGAGAAGATACGCTGATGGCAGGGCACCTGGGTGGCTCAGTCAGTTAAGCATCTGACTTCAGTTCAGGTTGTGAGTTTGAGCCCCACACTGGGCTGTCTGCTGCCAACACAGAGCCTGCTTTAGGTCCTCTGTCCCCTTCTCTCTGCCCCTCCACTGCTCATGCTCTCTCTCAAAAATAAAATAAACATTAAAAAAAGAAGAAGAAGATATGCTAAGGCAAATAAGCATGTGAAATAGTCACTAAGGAAATGCCAATTAAAACCACACTGAGATACCATATAAACCCATTTAAATAGCTAAAATAAAAAAAGGCCAACCATACCAAGTGCTGGAAAGGACACAGGGCAACTAGGATCCTATACGTTGCTGATGGGAATACTAATTTGTATAGATACTTTAGGAAACATGTTTGGCAATTTCTTATGGAGTTAAATATACTCTTACCAGATGACCCAACAATTCCATTCCTAGGTATTTACCTTAGAAAAACAAAAACTTGGGGCACCTGGTTGCCTCAGTTGGTTAAGCGTCTGACACTTGATTTCATTTCAGGTCATGATCTCACAGTTTATGAGAGCCCCATGTCAGGCTGTGCAGACAGCATGGAGCCTGCTTGGGATTCTGTCTCTCCCTCTCTCTTTGCCCCTCTTCTACTCAATCGTACTCTCTTTCTCAAAATAAGTAATTAAACATTTTTTTAAAAAGAAAGAAAAATTAAAACTTATGTCAACACATAAACGTGTACTTGAATGTTCACAGCAGCTTTATTCACCATAGTCCACAAGTGGAAACAATACCAATGTTCCCCAACTCATGAATGGATAAACAAATTGTGGTACATCCATACGATGGAATACTAATCAGTAATAAAAAAGAACTACTAATACACACAACATGAATAAATCTCAAAAGCATTATCCTAAGTACAGGAATCCAGATACAAATGGTATACCCAAAATTATTCTATATAGCTAAAAATAATTCTGATTTTCAGTAGCTTTTTGTGGTTATCTAAATCACTGCCACTTAACTACTTTTGTTATTTAACTTACATGTTTAGTCTCCTTAAGTCAACTATAAACTTTCTGCCATAGGGGTTGTTGTGTGTGTGTGTTTTTTTTTTTTAATGTTTGTTTCTGAGAGAGATGGAGTGTGAGCGGGGGAGGGGCAGAGAGAGGGAGCCACAGAATCTGAAGCAGGCTCCAGGCTCTGAGCTGTCAGCACAGAGCCCGGCTCGAATCCATGAACCATGAGATCATGACCTAATCCAAAGTCTTAACTGACTGAGCTACCCAGGCACCCCTCACGGGGGTTATTGCGTATATCTGCACAGCATTTCACAACACTACTACACATTTGTACATCAATGCACAGGCTCCATAATTCTCGTTCAATAAAACAAGTGGAATGTAGTACACATATTACAATAGAGTCAGAACACCTGGGTTCAGATCCCAGCTGACTACATGGAGTAACCTGTGGTAAGTCATTTAATCTACATGAGATTCACTTTCCTTCTTCATTAAACTGAAGAGCACTGGGATAAAGTACAGAAAAAGTGTTGAGGACCCTGGACTGGGACAATCCCAATGTATGTGATCCCAATGTATGTAATCCCAATGTATGTGAGGCCACAGTGAGGACAGAAATCTCCTGAAGAGCAAAGGGCCAAAAGTCACACTCGAGCTTGAATTTTCAGAAGAACCACAGACTGAGAAAGTGGGGGGTCATGAGCCTTTCTATCTTTTGGATGTTAAGCAGGAGGTATCAGAAATGTTACTACAGGGATAACTGTTTATGGCAGACAATTACTCAAAAAGCATTCATTTTTGATCCAATATAATTTTTTCCTATCATTGGGAGTAGGATTCAACAGGCACCACACTTAGGGAAAATCAGTTTTTTCAGACTGATATAAAACAGGATAGTTTACTGACGTATTATTCCCACAGTAAATTATTTCAGTAAAAGAGAAGTCACAGGTTCCGATATTTTAATTATATGAAATGGACTGAAAATCTACAATTGGTGGAATTATAAATGTCTATAATATCAAAAGCCAGAATCACTCAAAGAATCACGATATGGCAGGACTGAGAAGCTTCATTAGGGATTTCCTGTGTACCTACATGTGTCAAAAACATGTGCAAGGTTACATATTTTATCATTTAATCTTCACACTAGCCCTTACAAAGTAGCTACTTTAGAGATGAGAAAATGGACATTCTGAAACACACTTTAGTAATTTGTGGAAGCAGTCACCATTAGTATGTGACAAGGCTAAGATTCAAACTCAGAACTTTTAATTCCATGTCCTTACCATTGCTTAAAACCTATTACCACTATATAAAAAGTGCAGCTTCCAACTATTGAAGCTAGCACAATTCCTAGAAAATAGCAGGCATAATAATTTTTGCTTTTCTTCCAAGGTAGACAGCAGGCAATATTATCTAAGGCAGGCAGGAAACAGGTGTTACCTCCAGTTGTCAGAAGGGGAAACTAAGGATGCCTGGGTGGCTCAGTCGGTTAAGTGTTCAACTTCGGCTCAGGTCATGATCTCATGTTCGTGAGTTCAAGCCCCGCGTTGGGCTGTGTGCTGACAGCTCAGAGCCTGGAGCCAGCTTCAGATTCTGTGTCTCCCTCTCTCTCTAACCCTCCTCTGCTCATACTCTGTCTCTCTCTCTCTAAAAAATAAATAAACCTTAAAAAATTTTTTTTAATTAAAAAAAAGAAGGGGAAACTGAAGCTTAGATATAAAGTGATAAAGCACATTTCTAAATCGTGGCATTCCTAGCCCTTTCTCTGTATTAGTATTCTCTGACATTCATCCTGATAATGATGATGATGAAGAAGAAAAGATGGAGAAGGAGAGAAGTACATGCAATTACAAGACCAAGTGATTTCATTCTTTGAAGAGCCCACAAATATTTATTGAGGGCCTACAAACGTCGTCAAGCCAGTGCTTCGCACTGGGGATATGGCAATGAATAAAATCAACAAGACACAGCTCTTACCCAGAGGGAAGATACCGACAACTAAATGGACAATTTAAATACAGTGCAGTAATGCAGAAACAGGACAGTGCAGGGTGCCACAGGGGCAGAAACAAGACAACCAAACCCAGAGATTTAGTAGGGCTGCAGGACATCCAGTTAAATTTGAATTTCAAATAAACAATGAATACTATTTCAGTAGGAGTATGTCCCGAATACTGTCCTGTATTTTTATTTGCCACATCCGGCAACCCAAGGTAGGGATGGATGATATTCAGAAAAGTATCTCACAGGATGAGATGATACTTAAGATGAAAACTGAATTGTTACTTGTCCTCAACAAATTTGGACGCTGAAAATGTTTATCAGTTGTTGGTCATGTGGCAAGGATCCGAAATCTCCTGACAGCAGCTAGTGAGGAACTGAGGGCTCTTGCCAAGAGCCACGTAGTAAGCCATCTTGGAAGTAGGTCTTCCAGATGTAGTCCAGCCCTCAGATGACTACAGCCCTGGTCAACAGCTTGATTACAATACAGGAGAGACCCTGAGGCAGAGTCACGTAGGTAAGCCACACTGACCTTCAGAAACTGTGAGATATGAAATGTTTGTTGTTTTACGCCGTCAGGTTTTAGGATAACATGTTACGTGGCAGTAACTAGGTAATGCTGTGCCCATTAGTGGAATTCTGCATCCTGAAATAATGGGCTTACACTAGTACCCCATCATGCTCATTCATTGCTGAGAGCAGCCACAATTAGTGTGTGTGGCCTCGGCAAGAACGAGGCGGTGGATCCAGAAGGGCCACAGCTGTGACTGTCACTCAATTACACCTCCCAACAGGAGGAGATCTGAATGGTGTATTTCCATGGCCGCCAGAGCAAAACAAAAGTTTATTAAGGACAGCATATCCTTCTGGAACAAAAGAAGATCTTTCTAAAAGAACAAAACAAAAATATTTCTCTGAGTGCAGCTCAGTCACTTCAAGAACTATGTAAAAACAGAAGCAAAAGCAAAATAATAGAGTAAAAGACGACAGCAAAGAAAAATCCAGGTCTTGGATTAGCTGTGGTTCTTAGCTTGATTTCATGTGTGCTAAGAATTAATACTGCTCTTAAACCAGGAAAATAGCTTGTGTCTGGGTAGGTTATGTTGACTCTCCCATCTGGAAGGGAATTTCTTAAACTTAAGGATAATTTACAACTGATTAACTAATCCACTAATCTAGAATTTCTAAGAGTGCCTTGATGAAACAGTTTGAGTGTTATAAATTCCATAAATTAGTCTATTCCAATAGATCAAGTTCAAGTTATTTCATTCCAACTATCTAACGTGAAAAGAAAAATCTCAGAGAAAGACAATTCTCTTTTTTCCCTCAAACACAGATGAGTTAAAAGGAAGTGGGTAATAAGTACAGAACCCAATATGACTACAGGGAAATACCAGAAGTTTTCTTTGACCACAGCCCCCAGACTCAGCCCTTGGCTTGATAATAAAGTTTACTATCCAAATCATCTCAGAGTTCATGCTATTATGACATGTTTTTCCCCAGGCCAGTTCAATACCAATGAGCCTAGTATGTTAGAATCCTTCAAGGTCTGTGTTCCAGATATATCAGATGTCACTTTTCTCCTTATGGCCTGCAAAACAGTCACAATTATTTTACAAGACTCCCAATTCAATATTCATAGAAACTGAGATAAGGAAATTGTTTAATGGACTTACATCTCCAGGATAGTTAATTGACCGAACTAAGTAGATCCTTATCTAACCTGTTTTTTAGAAATTTTTATGTCAATTTTTTAAAGTATTCTATTTTTAAAATATCCAATTCAAAACTAAAAGGCAACCAACGGAATGGGAGAAGATATTTGCAAACGACATCAGATAAAGGGTTAGTATCCAAAATCTATAAAGAACTTATCAAACTCAACACCCAAAAAACAAATAATCCAGTGAAGAAAGGGGCCAAAGACATGAACAGACACTTCGCCAAAGAAGACATCCAGATGGCCAACAGACACATGAAACGATGCTCAATGTCACTCATCATCAGAGAAACACAAGTCAAAACCACAATGAGACACCACCTCACACCAGTCAAAATGGCTAATATTAATAACTCAAGCAACAAGAGATGCTGGCAAGGATGCAGAGAAAGAGGATCTCTTTTGCACTGCTGGTGGGAATACGAACTGGTGCAGCCACTCTGGAGAAAGTATGGAGGTTCCTCAAAAAATTAGAAATAGAACTACCCTACGACCCAGCCATTGCACTACTAGGTATTTATCCAAACGACACAGGTGTGCTATTTTGAAGGGACACTTGCACCCCAATGTTTATAGCAGCACTATCAACAATAGCCAAAGTATGGAAAGAGCCCAAAAGTCTACCGATGGATGAATGGATAAAGAAAATGTGGTATATATATATACAATGGAGTATTACTCAGCAATCAAAAAGAATGAAATCTCGCCATTTGCAACTACATAGATAGAACTAGAGGGCATCATGCTAAGTTAGAAATTAGTCAGAGAAAGACAAATATCATATGACTTCACTCATACAAGGACTTTAAGATACAAAGCAGATGAACATAAGAGAAGGGAAGCAAAAATAATATAAAAACAGAGAGGGGGACAAAAACATAAGAGACTCTTAAATATGGAGAATAAACAGAGGGTTATGGGAAGGATTGTGGGAGGGGGGATGGGCTAAATGGGTAAGGGGCATTAAAGAATCTACTCTCGAAATCATTGTTGCACTAAATGCTAACTTGGATATAAATTTTAAAAAATTAATAAAAATTAAAAAATATATCCAATCCATTTAAAATTGGGTTTAGTACCTTGGTATACTAATCCTAGATATTAAAAGAGAGAACACAGCAATTAAAGCAAATAAAATCTAGAGTATCTTTGAATTCGAGTAGCTGATATTATAAAGCAACAGTTATTCAGCTATTTTTCTCCAGAATTAGGTAGCAATTTTATATATTTGCTTTGATTGAATATATAAAATTGATACACATATTAAACAGAACCCTGAAGTTTCAGACCTAAGCCCCATGCATTTTCTCTATGACTATGCTAACACATATGGTTAAGATTATCCAATGACTTGTATCCAGTGTTTCTTAACAATTGTCGGTTCATAGTGAGGTCTAAAGATCTGGAACCAAAAACCAAGGAAAGCTTTAAAAATTGGCCAGCAAAACCATCAACAATTTCTTGAGGAGTTAGCTGTCTTTTCTAACTAAACAATATACTACATAAAATTTTGTGATCCAGAGTAGAAAAAAGTTGAGAAAAAAAAAATACTCAACACAAAATTCATCTAGGACAACAGATGCTACTCAGACACGACGGTTTCACTGTTCCTAATCTCTCTGCCTCCAGCTTTCTTTCCTCATATTTGGAACTTCTTTTATCTTCCTCCTTATAAAACATCATTTTTTTCTAGTTCTCTTAGTTCATAAATTACTATATAATGTACAATTTCTTATTTCACTGATTATCTTGAGAGAAAGTTCCACTTTGAAAAACTTCATTAACAACAACTTTCTCTTATTCACCTCAAATACTCCTTTGTAAACCAGAGAGCCAAAACTGGAGGGGAGGAAACACCAACAAAATCTGAAAAGAGAAAAATTTGGCAGTAGAATTTTGTTACTGTTTCATCTACTCAATAAAAAGATATTAAGCCTCTGTGAGTCAGGTACTGTTTTAGATACAATTCCTACTTTGTCTAAAGAGCCTACCATTATAATTTAATCTTAAAAAACCAATGAGCCTAATAAAATTATATTTATATCAAATTATATTAAATACAGTAAATACATTAAAAATTAGCTAGATATATTAGCCAATACACACACGTAGTTGTTTTGGTAGACAGGTTTAGAATCGTTTTGTGCTTTCCACCTTGTTCTAAAGATTCTGATAAAAGGAAGAAAAGAATCAATTCTGAGAATTACACATGTAGAGTTAGGAAGAGGGTATTGGTTGATAAAATGAAAAGAAAATCAAGATATTAAGAACATTTCAAAGTTATCAAAGGTCTAAAAGTAATGTAAGAATCTGTGTAGTGCTTTATAAATGTTTTATTTGAGTCTAGCAACGTTCCTGATTACAACAGCCAACAAAGTCTATCAATCTACTTACTCGTTTTTGCCAAAAAACTTAAATTCATTTTGCTGAAAGATTTTAATAAGAGAACATATCTTCAATTTTATTACTGAAGTCATAGTGAAATAAAATTCAATTATAAAAATATACTTGACAGATTCAAGCCAAATTTCATTAGATGTTATATTACAGGACGTTATATTAATACTGCAGTCTTACTTCCAGTATTAAATGTGTGCTATGTTAAAAATCCACATCTGGGGCGCCTGGGTGGCTCAGTCGGTTAAGCGGCCGACTTCGGCTCAGGTCATGATCTCACAGTCTGTGAGTTCGAGCCCCGCGTCAGGCTCTGAGCTGACAGCTCGGAGCCTGGAGCCTGCAGCCTGCTTCAGATTCTGTGTCTCCCTCTCTCTCTGACCCTCCCCCACTCATGCTTTGTCTTTCCTGCTCTCAAAAATAAATAAAAACATTAAAAAAAAAATTAAAAAAAAAAATCCACATCCATGGCCCTGACTCATTACAGTATCCTTTAAATGCACAGAACACTTATAATTCTTGAAATTCAGCTCCCTGGAATGAAACAAAATATATCTGATACAGAACTGTACACTATGACGATGTTTTATCATAATTTATAGCCAAACTATGGAAAAGATTCTTTATCTCATTAATCATCAGGGAAATGCAAATTAAAACCACAGTGCATAACCACTATACACCCACCAGAAAAAGTATAAGGAAAAAGATGAAAAATACTAAGTATTAGCAAAAATATGAGAATTGGGAATCTTCATAAATTGGTATTATCATTTTGAAAAAAGTGTTCTGGAAATATCTGCTAAAGCTGAAGATGTATGTTCTAACCAAACAATTCCAATCGTAGGTATATGCCCTAGAGAAATCCATGCACGTGTTCACCAAAGGATAGGGATTAGAATGTTCATAAGACCATTAACTATAAAAACTAATATCCAGGGGCGCCTGGGTGGCTCAGTCGGTTAAGCGGCCAACTTTGCCTCAGGTCATGATCTCGCGGTCTGTGAGTTCAAGCCCTGCGTCAGGCTGTGTGCTGCCAGCTCAGAGCCTGGAGCCTGCTTCGGATTCTGTGTCTCCCTCTCTCTCTGCCCTCCTCCTGCTCACGTTCTGTCTCTATGTCTCAAAAAGAAATAAACGTTAAAAAAATAAAATAAAATAAAAACTGTAATACCCAAAAGCTGAAAACTACCTGAATGTCCAATAACATTAGAATGAATAACTAAATTATGGTTTATTCACACAATGGAGTATTATAGGGCAATGAAAAAGTATTAACTACAACTACTTACAACATGGATGAATATCACAAACATAATGTTGAGCAAGAGAAGCTAGTCACAAAAAAATAAATACCACATGATTCCATATATAAAGCACAAAGACAGAGAAGAATAAATCTATGCTATTAACAGCCAAGACAGATACACAACTTTAAAAAAAAAGGAACATTTTTATTTACTATGTAATTATAAAGAAGAGGAGGAAAAATCAGGTTAGAGGTCAGATTTGGCAAATTGCTAGATGTAATTTTAAAAATATTGTGTTATCAACAAAATTGTTTAGCACCTTTAAAGCATGTTTCTTGATATTTTGATTTTGGATTTGGCAACTCGTGCACATTTTATGTTGGTCACAAACAAGATAAATTCAAAAATGAAAATATTTACGATGAAAGTTTCAGAACTAAATTCCAGCTGGCAATCAAAATTATCTTCTTCCCTTAATATTATGGGTTTGAAACTAACCAGTATAGCTGTTACCAGTAAGAAGGAAGATGTCTAGCTCAAGTTGAAGGTATGAAAAGGTTTTCTTCCAGCAGAATACAATGGGCCATATGGGAATAGGAAACAGAACAATCAGATCAACTCCATTTTTAAAATATTAAATAAATAATATATCACATAAAGAAAGACCTTTTAATTTCAACACTATTCTACTCTCCCAACTGAGTTATAAGGTAATTCACTGAAAGTGAGTATTAAAATAATAATGAAACAAGCTTGCTGATATTCTTTCCGCCCGAAAGAAGAATATCAATTTATCACTCTTTCATAAGAAACAATTATTTCAAGAACTATATAAAAAAAAATAGGTATCATCATGTCATACTGTTTATAATAAAGCAATTTATATGAACTACCAAAATAGAGAATAAAAATTTATTTTTATTCATTTCATTGTGACTCGGATATAACATACTGCATTATCAAACCTATTTATAAATCTACAACATGCAATCAAAACACAAAGCAAAGTTATGTAATTCTACCTAACCACAATATACATTGTGAAAGCTGTTAACAGGAAGATAAAAGATGTGGTAACCACAGACCATTTTAAAACACTTTTTCTTTTTTTGTTTTGTTTTAAATCAGGAACTCTTTTATTTCCAAAGGTAATTCGTATTTAATTCTAGTGCTTAATTACTTAATATGGCAACCTAACACTATTAAATAAAGCTTATCTTGTAGACAAACATAGGAAAAATACAAGAAAGAAAAAAGATCAGATGTTACAGGTCCTTCAGGAAAAGCAAGCTACTGGAATGAGCAGGTCAATAAAACTATTTGTAGAATGGGATAGCTGTCTATTTTCAGATCATTAAGATATTTTTAAATATCCTGAAACCAAACCCAGATTCAAAAAGTGACGCCAGAACCATTCACTGTGTTTATTAAAATACAATCTCTTACTAAGTCTTGCACAGTAAGAGACGCCAAACTCACCCTAACATGACCTTAGATTTAGAATCCTGCCAAAGAATCTTTATAGAAATAGCAACCAAATGTTGCTTATACCTACTGTTCAGAGTAATATAAAATAAAATAAAAGCTTACTATATATTTCAGGATTTAAATCATCAAGTAAAATCTGAGAAAGAGCCTATGGGCAAATGTTAGCAGTCTTTTACATTAAACATACAAATCTAAAATATATAAGTTAACTTACTTTTAATATTTTGAACAGTGAAATAATCTTTAACACCAATTCCCTACCTTTTTCACCTTTACAAATCCTTTTAAATTAATTTTTCTTATCAAGAAACAAAGGGCTTACATTCCTTTCTTGGCAGAAATGCACTATTAAGGTCCCTACAGGGACCCTTTCCAGCAACACTTTTTGTAAAACAGTGAATTCCTTCTATTCCTACTGCTTTGCCCACAAATTCCTTTATTCTATTCCCAGGCTATGAAGATCTGTTAAAAAGTGTTACAAAACCTGAAACAATTAGTTTCACTACACATTTTACTCTAACGTTAGCTGGTTCCCTTCTGCTACATAGGGATCTCAGAATCATCTCTTGATTGAAAAGGATTAAAAACAGTACAGAACAGGTTCTAAGCAACAATACTCTCCAAACGGAGAATTTAACAGATTCTCTCATAACTAAGTGGTATTTGTCCAGGGAACTCAGTTTTTGTGACATGTAAACATCAATGTAATCCACCATAGTCACAGACTACAGATACTGCACCATAGTATTATTGTAATAAGCACAGAAAAAAACATTTGACAAAAATCCAACAACCATTCATGATCAAAACACTCATAAAACTAAGAAGGGAAACTTACTCAGCCAGATGGAAGGCAGCTATGGGAAAGCTCTACAGCTAACATCATACCTAATAACACAGACTTGATGCTTTCCCTCCTCCTAAGATCAGGAACACAGCAAGGATTTCTGCTCTCACCATTTCTATTCAACTTTGAACTGGAAGTCCTAATCAGTGACATCAAAAAAGAAAAAGAAATAGAAATTGGAAAGGAAAACTAAAACTGTCTTTAATCACAGAAGACATGACAATACATGTAGAAGATTCTAAGGAATTTATCCAGATTTCAAGCTATATTACAAAGCTGTAGTAATCAAAATAGTATGGTACTGGTACAAAAAATAGAAACACAGATCAATGGAACAGAATAGAAAACCCAGAAATGAACCCACAACTATATGGTCAATTAATCTTTGACAAAGCAGGAAAGAATATCCAATGGGAAAAAGAATGTCTCTTCAACAAATAGTGTTGGGAAAACTGGACAGCAACATGCAAAATAATCAAACTGGACCACTTTCTTACACCACACACAAAAATAAATTCAAAACAGATTAAAGACCTAAATGGGAGCCCTGAAACCATAAAAATCTAGAAGATAGCACAGGCAATAACTTCTTTGACATTGGCTGTAGCAACTTCTTTCTAGATATGCCTCCTGAGGCAAGGGAAGCAACAGCAAAAATAAACTACTAGGACTTCATCAAAATAAAAAGCTTCTGCATAGCAAAGGAAAACAAACAACAAAAGGCAAACTATGGAATGGGAGAAGATATTTGCAAGTGACATACCTGATAATGGGTTAGTATTAAACATATATAAAGAACTTATACAATTTGATACCCCCAAAAGGAAAAGATGTCCCATCACAGATAGGAAGAATCAATATTAAGATATCGGTTATTCCCGATTTGATGTACAGATTCAATACAAAGTCAGTCAAAATCCAGTAAGTTACTTTCTGGATATCAACAAACTAATTCTAAAATTTACACGAAAAGACAAAAGACTCAGAATAGCTAACATTGCCACTATTCAACTTTAAGACTACTATCAATCCACAGTAATGAAGACAATTCGGTATCAGCCAAAGAACAGGAAAATAGATCAAAAGAATAGAAAAGAGAGCCTAGAAATAGAACAACATAAATATATTCAACTCGTTTTTGACAAAGGTCGAAGGCAATTCAGTGGAGAAAGGATAGTCTTTTCAACAAATAAACCTGGAACAACTAGGCATCTATATGCAAAAAAAAAAAAAAAAAAAAAAGAAAGAAAAAAATTAGATACAAATCTTACACCCCTAACAAGATAAACTCAAAATAGATCACTGACCTAAATATAAACAGCAAAATTCCTAGAAGAAAAATAGGAGAATATGTAAGTGCCCTCGAATTTGGTAGTGACTTTTTTTTTTTTTAAGAAGTCTCTCCACCCAATGTGGGGCTTGAAATCATGACCACGATATCAAGAGTCACATGCTCTACTGAATGAGCCAGCCAGGTGCCTGTGGTAATGACTTTTTAGATACAAACAAACAGCATGATCCATGACACCAAAAACTGCTAAGTTGGACTTCATTAAAATTAAAAACTTCTTTGCAAAGGACAGTTTCTCTACCATCAGATAATAAATGTCAAGTCTTTGTGTATTCTTACAAGAAACATTATGTGTTTGTATTTCACTTCTACTTAAACAAATGGTTATATATACAGTACACTGTTTTGCACTTAATAATGTATCTTTGTAGATCATTCAATATTAAAAAAAAATTTTTTTTAAGTAGGCTTTACGCCCAGCATGGAGCCCAATGTGGGCTTGAACTCACAACCATGAGATCAAGACCTGAGCTGGGACTGAGCAGGATGCCTAACTGACTGAGCCGCCCAGGTGCCTCCATTCCATATGTGTACATAGCTTTCTCATTCCCTGTTTTATACCTGCATAGTATTCCTGTGTACACATTGAACACTATTTAATCAAATCTTACTAATGAACTTAAGTTTCCAATATTTTGCTATTACATATAATACTGCAAAGATTAGGTTTTGCTTTCCATATCTGCCAGCACATCAGTGAATCAATTCTTAAAACTGGGATTGCTGGGTTATAGGAAATGTGAATGATAAATCAGTTAAAGCACTGTTAAACTGCTTCCCATAAAGGCTATACTAATTTATGCTCCTACCAGCAAGATAACAGAGCATTTTACCCTACACTCTTGACAACAGTGTTTTATCAAACTTCTTAATACTTGCCAATCTAATAGAGTGGAAAGGGGTACTCAGTGTACTTTCAAATTACACATGTTTTATGAATGAGGTACAGTACCTTTTCATCTAAGAACCATTAATATTTTTTTCTGTAACTGTTTATTCATAATCTTCTTTTTAATGCTTATTTATTATTTTGAGAGAGAGACAGAATGTGAGAGGAAGAGAGGCAGACAGAGGGAGACATAGAATCCAAAGCAGGCTCCAGGCTCTGAGCTGTCAGAGCCCGACATGGGGCTTGAACCCACTGACCACGGACCACCAGATGATAACTTGACACGAAGTTGGATGCTTAACCAAGTGAGCCACCCAGGGCCCCTTATTCATAAGTTTTGCCCATTTTCTAAAAATTGAATTGTTGGTTTGATTTTTCCCTTGTGTCACTATACAATATTCCTTTTTTCCCTTTAATGCCTTGAGGCTTTTAGTGTATTTTATTTGATGTCGATATTGTTTTGCTTTGTTGATACTGTTTTTGTTTTGTACATCTTTGGCCATTTCTTATTTTCAATCTTTCTTAGATTTAAGAATTCTGAATACATTTTTAGTTCCAAAACAACTTTTTCTATGTTGCAACTGTATCCTCTTGAGAGTTTTCATTCCCTTTTCTATCACAGCTTTCTCTCATCTTTTCCATTAGCTCTGCTTCCACAGGAAGAATCTGTTTGATTACTCAGTGATTCCCTCTTTTAACTTGCTGAATTCATTTTAATAGGTTGTACTTTTAATAGCCATAGGCTATTGCGATCTCTTGGATGGTGGAGAACTGGCAGTCATTATAAGACATGCATATTTTAAATCTGATGTGTAAGCAATGAAGGAGCTGGCAAAGTGGGATAGCTCTGCCGAGGCTATGAACCGGTGGAGAATATATGGCAGATCTCACTTAGCTGCAAAGACACGTGCAGTTCATCCCACAAGTGGAACCCTCCTGGCGGCTGCTGATGAGGCAGCTTCTCAGAGGACTGTACATTGCTTGCAGGCAAGTATGGCCTCTTCCCACATGCCAGAAATATCCAAATGTACAGACCACCCAACAGCATGTGCCTCCCAGATAACTGACAGATCCTGATCTTCACCAAAGATACCGATGGACTTTCAACACCATTCAAAATGAAGTTGTATGTCACAATAATGTTACCTTTCATTTTTCTCAATAATGCATAATTACATGATTTATAACAAGGACATACAAATACTCAATTGCTTTTAAATCCTCTACTACTCCCCTGGTTATGACTGAATATAATTATCTTCAGGCTTGTTCTCATTTTAATTAATTATGTAACTTTTAAACCTCCAACTCTTAGATATGTGTCCTAAGACAAAAAGCTCAGAAACCTTCCTCACTCTAAATTCCTTAACATTTTGTTCAAAAAGTTTTAAGTAAGTTCCTTCTACATATACTTCTCACAGGTTAAACATTTTGATTAAAAGCCTGAAAACATTAAGGCAAAACAAACTCTTACAATTCAATATTTACTGAATATAACTGTGCTAGACACCAGGTTAGAGTCTGAAGACAAAGATACGAAAAAGGACCCTACTCTCAAGGAGCTCAGAGTTTAGCAAAAGAAAAGAACAATCTATAAAGAAATACAATATAATGTGATAAGGACAATAATAAAATATGTACAGGGTCCAAAGGTTAACACAAAAGAGCTGTAGTAACAAGGAGCTACAAAGGAATTCATGGTCAGCTAGATTTTAAAGAGTAAATAGGAATTTGCCCAGTGGCCAAAGAAATTACAGACAGAAGGTAAGGACATACATTCTTTCAACAACGTTCCTTGTTTGAGACAGATACTGTGAGACAGATACTTTGAAATACTTGTCCTAGAGATACAATGATCAAGTAAGACAAAGTCTGACTTTACAGAGTCTGGGAAGGGGGACAAATAAGTAAACGAGTTATTAAAGTAGGGTGTGATAAATACTACAATAGGCATAAGGAGAGAGTATTAGAGGCTTATAGGCCAAGTGGAAATAAGACCTAAACCTAGATGTGAGTAATGAACAGAAATTAGCCAGGTGTAACACGTGTCAGGGCTGGAGTGGAGGACCACGTCAGGTGTCGTGGAGTTCCAGCCACAGAGAGGTGTGTACAGAAGGACGGTTACAGAGACAGAAAGTGAAGGAGAGAGAGAATGTAGTTCAAAGTGGTAAAAGAAGAGGTATCTGAGATAAGACTAAAGATAAAAGCAAGAACTCTAACATGAAGGATTTTTTTATTTGATTTTATTTTTTTAAGATTTTATTTTTAAGTAACCTCTACACCCAACCTGGGGCTCAAACTCACAACCCCGAGATCAATAGTCACATGCTTACCAACTGAGCCAGCAGGCGCCCCAAGGATCTTTCAAATCAGAGTTTAGACTTTATCTTGAGGGCAATAAGGAACTACCAAGCTAGTTTTTTAACACGGAAAGACTGTTGAGGTTTGTGTTTGAGAGCTATACTACAGTAAATGAAACAGAAAGGAATAAATCTGGAAGTAAGCACAACAGTTGCAGTAATCCAGGAAATGGTTTATCGTAGTCTGAACTAAGAGAGAAGCAACAGAGATAGAGAAAACGGCTGAGGAGGATTGAGAGACTGAGGATGCAGAATGAACAAGACTTCTAAATGATTTGACTGGAAGCAGAGAAAAAGAAAAGGAATAAAAAATGAGATCTCAATTAATGGTTTGGGCAAAGGGTGGATGGTACTACTATTCAGTAAGATAAGGAAAAGGGAGAGCAGGTTTTGAGAGGGTGAAATAATTACTTTAATTCTGGAGTTCGAGTCTGAGATGCTTTAAGTTACTCGATGAAGGTATCCAATAAGCAACTGGCTACACAAAAACTCAAGACAAGTCTGGATCAGGGATACAGATTTGACAATACTCCATACACAAAGTAAATGATAACTAGAGCAATGGGAATAGATGAAATTGCCTGTGGAGAATGTACAAAATGAGAAAAAAACCTAAGACAAAACCCCATGGAACACTAACATTTAAAAAACTTTTTAATGTTTTTCTTTATTTTTAAGAGAGACACAGAGCACAAATAGGAGAGGGGCAGAGACAGAGAGACATACAGAGTCTGAAGCAGGCTCCAAGCTCTGAGCTGTCAGCACAGAGCCGATGCAGGGCTCGAACCCACAGACCGTTGAGATCATGACCGGAACTGAAGTCAGGCAGTAAACCGTCTGAACCACCCAGGTGCCCCAGGAACATCACCATTTAGGAGACAAAGAGAGAGCTAGGAGAGTAGACTGAAAGAGAGCAGCCAAAAAGGAAGATGAAAACATTAATATGAAAAAAAGGAGCAAGCACTTAATGAATGCTTACTATGTGCTAGGTGTTGTACTAAGTGATGTATGTGCACTACCTCATTCAATCCTTAGACACTCTACAAGCAACTTTTTACTACCTGCATGATTATAAATGTGGGTACTTTGGTTCGGGGAGATCACACCTTGCTCAGGTTTACACACTTGGTTGGGTGTAAGAAGCACAACGGAGATCAGATCACACTAAGTCCTCGAGAGCCCTTGTTCTTAACTGCTACACTGTACTACTTTCTGTGAAAGTCTTAAAAAGTGCGGTATCACAGACGCACCAAAGCAGTGATTCAAAAAGAAAGACACTATCCCAGTAGCAATGAGTTCATCCAGCACCAAGATCTTGCTTTCTAATAACATTCTCCATTAAAAGGAACCAGGAATCTTTGGGAAAATGGCTGATCTGAGAAGTAGGCAGGAAATGATGTAAAATGAGCCCGGAGCATCTTGTAGTGCTAAAAAAATAAGTGCTCAAAACAAAAACAAACCCACAACAAGGGACATAATGTCAAAGGGACACAGAACACCAACTGAAAGCTCCCAGTGGCCACAGCTGTAAAAACCCCAGCAGAAAATTAAGTATGTATTGGACTCTAACCCAGAGTATAAACTATCAGGAGTCCATACTAGTAAGAACTAATATACTTAAATAAGTAAGAAATAACAGAGAAGAGACAAATCTAGGGTGCAAAAGAATTCCAAATAAATTATGTAGAGACTCCCCCTCCCAGAGATAGAGCAACCTCTCCGCTTCTCCAATGTGGGCTCCACATAATGACTTCCTTCCAAAAGACTACAGTATGGAAAGGGGGAGAGGTTAAAAAGTCACTTTATAATACAGAAATAGGACAAACGTTACCTCAGCCAAGTGATCAAAGTTCACATCAACAATAAGTCATGTTGACAGTATGGACCTTTGATACGCTGTGATGAAAATGGCACTTTATCTCTGCGGTTTTCCTCAAAAACTCATAACTCCAATCTAATCATGAGAACACAGCAGAAAAATCCCAATTGAGGGACATTCTGCAAAAGACCTGAACACTCCTCAAAACTGTCATTAAAAACATGCAAAGTCTGAGATACTGTCACAGCCAAAAGGAGGCTAAGGACGATGGACATGAAATGTACTGTGGTACCCTGGATGCTCTCCTGGAACAGAAAGAGAACCTTAGCTAAAAACTAAGGAAATTCTGAAGAAGGTGGTCTTCTGTTAAAAAACATATGTTGGGGGCGCCTGGGTGGCTCAGCCGGTTGAGCGTCCGACTTCAGCTCAGGTCACTCTCTCACGGTTTGTGAGTTCGAGCCCCACATCGGGCTCTGAGCAGACAGCTCAGAGTCTGGAGCCTGCTTTGGATTCTGTGTCTCCTCCTCTCTCTGCCCCTCCCCTGCTCATGCTCTGTCTCTCTCTGTCTCTCAGTAGTAAATAAATGTTTAAAAAAAAAAAAAAATATGTTGATTTTGGCTCATTAATTGAAAAAACTGTACTAGGCCAATGTATCATGTTAACAGTAGGGGAAACTGACTAAGGGATTTATGAGAACTCTCTTGTACTATCTCTGTAATTTCTCTGCAAATCTACAACTACTCTAAAATTAAAATGTTATTTAGGGGCGCCTGGGTGGCTCAGGTCAAGCGGCCGACTTCAGCTCAGGTCATGATCTCTCGGTCTGTGAGTTCGAGCCCCGCATCGGGCTCTGTGCTGATGGCTCGGAGCCTGGAGCCTGCTTCAGATTCTGTGTCTGCCTCTCTCTCTCTCTGCCCTTCCCCTGCTCACGCTCTGTCTCTCAAAAATAAATAAACGTTAAAAAAATTTTTTTAAAAATGTTATTTAAAAAACAAGAGGAGAAATTAACTGTGTGAAATGCTGATAAACAAAAAAGAAAAAAGGCAGAGACCAAGAGCAGGTTCAGCGGATTATTGGAATCACAGCCAGATTACATTGGGCAGAGGAATGAATTAAAGCTGAGAATGGGATTATAAGTGTATAGCTTATTCCAGAAGTTTGACAATGAGGGTAAGAACAAACCAGAGCTGGAAATAGACAGACATCAAGTTAAAGAAAGTGCTTGGTCTTTTTTTTTTTTAAATAAAGGTATAATTCACATGCCAAAAATTTACCTTTTAAAGTACAACTCAGTGGTTTCCAGTATGTTCACAAAGTTGTATAACCATCACCACTATTTCCGGAACATTTTTATTACTTCAAAAAGAAATGATATAATCAAATAAGCCCTAAATATATGAAATATATTCATGAACAGGAGGAGATCACATTGTTAAGGTGTCAATAAAACCAAAGCGATTAATTTACAGATTCAATGCAATCTTGATCAAAATTCTAACAGCCTTTTTTTTTACAGAAATGGAAAAGCTGATCCTCAAATTCATGTGGAATTACAAGGAATCCTAAATAACAGAATAATCCTGAAAAAGAAGAATAAGTTAAAGGGCTCACAGTTCTCAAATTTGAAACTTATTACAAAACCACAATAATTAAAACATCATGGTACTTGGGGCACCTGGGTGGCTAAGCTGGTTAAGTGTCCAATTCTTGGTTTGGGCTCAGGTCATGATCTCACAGTTCCATGAGTTTGAGTTCCACATCGGGCTCTGTGTTGACAGCGTGGAGCCTGTTTGGGATTTTGTCTCCCTCTCTCTCTGCCACTCCCCCCTGCTCGCTCACACTCTTTCTCTCTCTCTCAAAAATAAATTAATTAAAAAAAAAACATGATGGTACTGACACATGGACAGACATATGACCAAGAGAACAGAATAAAAAGCCCAGAAATAAACCTTCACATATGTGGCCAACTGATTTTTGACAAGGGTGCTAAGACCATGACCTCCATTATAAACAGTAATGGGAAAACTGGTTATCCATATGCTAATTTGACCCTTACCTTGTATATAAAAATTAACTCAAATGGATCAACGACCTAAACTAAAGAACTAAAACTATAAAATTCTCAGAAGAAAGCACTGAGGAAAATCCCCATGACACTGGATTTGGCAACCATGTGATGGATGTGCCGTGAAAAGCATGGACAACAAAAGAAAAAACAAGATGAACTGGACTTCAGCTAAATAAAAAACTTGTGCATATTCAGACAATCAAGAAAGCGTTAAGACAATCTATTGAAGAGAAGAAAATATCTGCAAATCTTATCTCATAAGGGATTAACATCCAGCATAGATAAAGAATCCCTAAAACACAACTCCAAAAACTTGAGTAGACTTTCAAAGAAGATACATAAATGGCCAATTAGCATGTAAAAAGATGCTCATCAACATGACTAGTCACTAAGGAAATGCAAATCAAAATTACAGTGAGGTATCAGTTCACATCTACCAGGATGGCTAAAATAAATCGAACAACAAATAACTGTTGCCAAGGATGCGGAGAAATTGGAACCCTTGTGCACTGTTGGTAGGAATGTAAAACAGTACAGCTATTGTGGAAATCAGAATGGTAATTCTCCAAAAAATTAAAAATATAATTACCATATGACCCGGAAATTCCACTTCTAGGTATATATAAATTGAAAGAAGGGTCCCAAAGAGACGTCTGTACTCCCCTAATTATAGAAGCACAATTCACAACGGCTAAAACACGGAAGGAGCCCAGATGTCCGCTGATGGATAAATGGTAAGCAAAAGCAGTATATATACACAATGGAATAGTATTCAGTCTTAAAAAGGAAGGAAATTTTGACATATACTACAATATGGATGAACCCTGAGGACATTATTTTAACTGAAATAAGCCAGTCACAAAAAGACAATTACTATTAGGATTCCATTTACACGTGGTACCTAGAGTAGTCAAATTCATAGAGACAGAAGGAAGAGTGGTTTCCAGAGACAATGGGGAAGGGAGAGTAGGGAGTTGTTGTTTTATGAGTATAGATTTTGAGTTTACAAGGTGAAAAGAGTTACGGATATGGATGGTGGGGATGGCTACACAACATGAATGTACCTAATACCACTGAGCTGTACACATAAAAATGGTTAAAGTTGTAAATTTTATGTTCTGTGTATTTTACTACAATGAAAACATTGGGAAGCATTAACACTTGTGGTATCTCTTTCACTGTTTTATAATATGTAATTAAATTCTTACAGACATTTTTATTACTAAGCTAGATTTTTTTAGACTGAAATATAGACTTCTCTAGCCTCTCTCTAGAGTGTATAGCCTACCTTGGACATAAACCCTTTGAGGAAGCTGATGTTTCTCTCATAGCTATATAATAAAGACATCTATTTCGTTCCTACCTTAATAATCAAAATTTTCAAACACATACAAAGGAAGAGAGAAAAGAATAATGAAACTCCATACAGCTATCCATCCAGCTTAAAAAATTTAATCAACTCATAGATAGTTTACCTATAATTCCATCTACTTTATTCTTCTCCCCCCACCCCCCGTGGATTACTTTGAACCAATCCCAAACATTGTATCATTTTAACCATAAATATTTCAGTATCTCTACATACTGAAAGATACACACTGAAAGATACAGACAGTGTCCTGCATAAATTCCTGTACTGGTGGGTCAGATTTCTGATATAAGCATTCCTCCAGTAAACCATGTATTAGATACAGCAATTTTATATATATCCATTCATTCTACTGTACTTCCTTACAAGTTAAACCACTAGTATGTAGGGCTATCAAACAAGAAAATCAAGAAAAAAGAGGCTTGAATAGTTTCAATAGTAACAGGATCATTAACCAAGGGTGGTCTTAGAGACCTCTTAGGAAAGAAATGGAGAAAAGTAACAAAATATCACACACAGTCTCACCCTCCCTCTCTCTCCACCTCTCAGAACTGACTTTCATACGATACAAGTTATTTGGTATATGATAACATAACACAGTAATATTATTTAACTATCATTAAACATAAGTAATATACGTAGCTCCATATTTTATAAAACAAATGCAATAAAACTGGCTCAATGTAGATAGAAATTTCTGTTCAACTGTCCTTACCTTTTGTTGGACTGAGATTCTGATCTATAAATCCTCTTAGTTCTGCATTTGTGGAAGTCAAACCAACCTGAATAAAATAGTTTTCAAAATTAAAAATAGAATCTTAAGTATTATGTGATCATTTAATAAGCTATTTTATACCTTCCACTGAAGATCCATGTAAAATAATAAACCTAGCCACACAAAAATGAATTAATTACATCACTTTAAAAGAGAATGTTGCTTGAAATGGGAAAAACAGGAATTGTACAGGTTAAGATAAAAACTAATGAAGGAATGTTACTTGTGACCAGAACTGAGATCTACCGATTTTATGGTTTATTTGAAAGCAAGTTATGGCAGCCATGAAGTCGCCAAGAGACTTACCAAAATTCCGCCTTCACGTTGCCCTTAATTTTTTCTGCTCATAATCGCTGCCTATTATACGTTTTTCAACATTATGATACGTAGCAGATCAGATAAAGACCATTAAAATACCACACCTGAGAGGTGAGGTCTACTGTTCGCAAATACAACTGCTTGGGCTTATTTATACTCTGGCTCATCAAGACACGCGGTCGTGTTCAAGCCACACAAGCTCTCTATACCTCAGTCTCCAGAACTGTAATCTGAGGGTGCCAGAGTGCTTCTCGGGTTAGGTTATTAGGAAGATGAAGATAATTCATGTAAAGCACCTAGCACAGTGTATGGCACAAGGTGCTCAGTCCATGTTAACCTTCATTACTATCAGCACGATACCTGAGGGGCTATCTACAGCAAGTGGGACTATAAATTCACCTTCGGACAATTTACTTCATTTAATGTGATGGCCACTGGACTTCGTGGAATCACAGAGCTAAATACAGTAGTATCATCGAACAGAGTTTTAAAATTCTATTATAGAGCGAGTAAGGAAAAATCTCTCCATTTTTGAAAACTTGACATAAAGCAAGATTCTAATAAATTGTTCTGCTATTACTATTGCTATTGTAGATTTGTAATCTTCAAATATCAGTGCTAACTTGATACCACAAACATCCTTTCAACCATCTTTTCACACTGAAAAGATTTTAAAGCACGCAAAGCTTTGTAACTTTATATCTGTGCACTCGTGTTGTTTTTAAACTACCCACTGTATTAGCACTATATAGTCTTCATGAGAACTCATTTGATACTTTACAATTTCATAATGTAAGAGCTAATTACTTCATTATTTAATAATTCAAATGCACTACTAATAGCTGTTTCTTTTGTCAAGAGATATGTTACCAGAAATATTTCTACATGTCATTCACATCATGGAAAAGTAATTCTGATGCAAATCTATTTCTAGCATTGAATACTAAATTTTTATGACAGCAGCTGAATGGAAGACATCTAAAAGGCAGCTTCTCAATCCTATGTAGACAATTGTGCAGATACTTAATTCTATCTAGCTTCTTATAAGTATGCTATTAGAAGTAAAACCTTCGCAACAAATTACCACCACATAGATCTCCAGAGTTGTTCTCAAATATTAAATATATATTAAATATATATTTAAAAATATAAAAAATATCAAAATAAAAGCCCCCCAAAAGCACACACCCTTTGGGCCAGTAATCACTAATATGCCTCCCTTTTTAAAAAAAAAACTTCTGGGGCGCCTGGGTGGCTCAGTTGGTTAAGCGGCCGACTTCAGCTCAGGTCATGATTTCAGGGTCTGTGAGTTCGAGCCCCGCATCAGGCTCTGTGCTGATGGCTCAGAGCCTGGAGCCTGCTTCGGATTCTGTGTCTCCCTCTCTCTCTGCCCTTCCCCTGCTCACATTCTGTCTCTATGTCTCTCAAAAATAAATAAAAACGTTAAAAAAAATTAAAAACAAAATAAAACTTCCTTGCTATAAAAGGAAAAAAACAAAACTTTCATTGGTGTTCTGTGAAAAGAAGGCAAAGAAGGCAAAGACAGTCTTTACTATTCCATATACAATGTGACCATTTAATACATGTGTTATAATTATTTCAAAAGCATCAGAGTATACCTTTTTGTTATTATACAAAGATAACGGCAAAAACCTCAACTGAAACCACATATTCACAGTGGAGAGAGTTTACAGTTACTGAGTTACTGTTCTGCTTAAACACCTGCTCTTAATGGCCAACTTCTGCAGAGCGAAGCAGTGAATGAATCTGGAAACTTTTTAAACAGCAGTACATTTGCATCTTAATAACCAGCAAATTACACTCTAAAAAGACAAAGGTCAGTTATGAGTCAGTACTGTATGTTGATTTTGGTCTAGTAGATGGAGGAGAAGTGTTTGTACTTAGACTTTAAACAAATACTAACATTAGTTTAATTAAAATTTCAAAATGCAGTAATTTCTGCTTTCATAAACACTTTATTGTTTAAAGACTCAAAGAAAAAGATTATTTGAGAATAGAAAAAGTTGCCTAGGAAAGGCATTTAAAAATAGCCTTTTTCCTTATTCCACTTAAAAAGGATAGAATAATAATGGTTCACAGAGCAAAAGAAAAAGGCGGACTCATTTTATGTAAAATTTTTTTACCTAATAAGGTCCTGAGAAAAGTTTTCTACTGGGTTATTCAAACACTGTGTTGCATATTGTAAACATCACTTAATGTCTGTAGAATAAAAAAAATATCCAAGCCTAATTATTAAAAATCAAACCATATTTCCCACTAACATTATAATTTCATCGATATTCACATTTTGGATTGACAAAACCGAAAGAAATATTCAGCGTGAGAGGATTTGTATCCCAAGTTCAGCTCTGCTGTTTTACAAGCAAGGTGATCCTGAAGAGCCACTGCAAAATGGAGCTGACAAAACATATGTGCACGAAAAGCTCAGAGAGCTCCTCAAATAATTATGTGAATATGATTGTCAATGAAAGCAATACTCAAGTGAGGATTGTCATTCAAGTGTTAACAGCTTTTAACTCTTCAACACGGACAGTCAGTTCCTGAGAGAGAGATGCAAGTGGCCCACGAATGAACGAACATACAGCATGCCAGTTTGACCTAGCTAGTAATGAGAGAAATGAATAAATTACATACCGTTTTTTGCTGATTATACTGAAAAAGATTAAAAAGAAAATAAAGGTGGGGAGGAGGGGTCTGAATGGCTAAGTCATTCGAGCAACAAGAACATGATCTCACAGCTCATGAGTTCGAGCCCAGAGCACATTGCCGACAGCACAGAGCCTGCTTTGGATCCTCTGTCCCCTTCTCACTGCCCCCTCACCTGCTCGCATGGACATGCTCTCTCCTTCTCTTTCTTTCTCTCAAAAATAAACATTAAAAAAAGGGGGTGGGGGAATGGCACTCTCATATACCACTGATGAATATATAAATTGGTGCAACCTTTCTGAAATGCAATTTAGCAATATGAAACAAAAGCCCCCCAAAAGCACACATCCTTTGGGACAGTAATTTCATTAAGACTTTTCCTTATGAGAATAATCCAATGAGTAAGCAAAAATTAAAAAAAAAAAAAGAAAGAAAGAAAAAAAGAAAGAAAGAAAAAAATGGAAGTAACTTGGGGTGCCTTGGTGGTTCAGTCAGCTGAGCGTCTGACTTCAGCTTAGGTCATGATTTCACCGTTTGTGAGTTTGAGCCCCATATCAGGCTCTCTGCTGTCAGTGCACAGCCTGCTTCAGTTTCTCTGTCCCCATCTCTTTGCCCCTCCCCCACTCTCCCTCACTCTCTCTCAAAATATAAAGAAACCTAAACTATATATACAAAAATAGGAATAACTTAATGGCCAATATTAAGAAAGTATAATGTCCATATAGTAGATGACATAAAACAGTCATTTAAAATGATGTTGCAGAGATATTAAGACAATACATTCATCACACAGAGAAGCTAAATAGGTTACAAAACAGTATGACATTTTTATTAAAAATATATACCTACATTTTGTACACACACACACACACACGTATATATACCATATGTGTTCCTAGGCAAAATTCTGCTGCTAATTTCTAGGCTAGTTTCCTTATCTGTATTTTCTAATTTTTCTGTAATGAGTATCATGGTTTACATTTTTAAAAATGTTTTTTATTTATTTTTGAGAGAGAGAGAGAGAGACAGAGGGTGAGTCGGGGAGGGGCAGAGAAAGAGGGAGACACAGAATCTGAAGCAGGTTCCAGGCTCTGAGCTGTCAGCACAGAGCTCGACACGGGGCTCGAACCCACGAACTGTGAGATCATGACCTGAGCCGAAGTAAGACACTTAACTGACTGAGCCACTCAGGTGCCCCACGGCTTACATATTTTTCAAAAGATTATTTGACAAGGCTCAAAATACACATTGAATTACCTTTCAAATTCTTGATTGTATATTGAGGGAGCTTAAATTAGAACACAACTGCATTTGTGGTCATGAAGCATATCAGTGGCTACTAGATACCATTTGACAACAATTTCATCCCGGAAACAATGAATATATGCCCAGCTTTATAGAACTTCCTTTTTGCAAAACGATCCATCCCACAATCCACGCAGGCTGTTAATCTCTAAGCTTCAACTGTGCTATTTCGACAGATGTGGACCCATTACCTAGACCTGGCCCCCTTCTTTCTCCACTTGTCTAAGCATGTGGGCCAAGCAGGGTCAACCGAAGCTCCTCCATGGAATCTGAAATATAAATGCTGAAAAAGAAAAGTTCCCTTTCTTCTTCTGAGGTAAGAATTATAAGGCCAATATAGGGTATTCTGCTACCATACAGAGCCAAGAGATGGAAAAATGGAGATTAGATCCCTGGATCCCCTAAATCCGGATATATTTGAAGCCACAGTACTCCAGGCTTTTCGGTTATGTGAATCAATACGTTCCACTTTCTGCCTTAAGCTTTTTTGAATAGGGTTGCTACATTTGCAATCATGAGATCTACTATGGCATGGATAAGGCAAAAACTGCTCTCATAAGAGAAATGTAAATGATAAATGGGAAATAAGGATGTAAACATTTGAGCATGTGCTTACTAATGCCTCTACAAGACCTGGGCAATCTCTTCCATGTCTCAGAGTTACTAACTTCTCAGCGACACAATTGATTACTCCCTCCTTCTTAAAACACTTTCTTCACTTGGCTTCCAGATCATCAGGATAACACTGTTTCCTTCCTTTCTGGCCATTCTCTGAGTCTCCTTTGCTGTTTCTCCTCCTCCCCAGATGCTGCGCTCAGACCTTGGGTCCTCATGTGTACTCTATCCATTCAGTTCTATATAATCTCATATAGTAACACTGCTTTAAAATAATTTAATATGAAATGACTCCCAAATTTCTATATTCAATCCCAAGCTCTCCCCTTAGCTCCAGAGTCATTTATCAAACTGCCTAGCCAATATCTCCACCTGGACATTTTTAGTCTGTCAACTTTAACACATTCAAAATGATTTTTGAGTCTGCCACAAATATCCCACAATTCCCCGAGAGCTTCCCTTCTCATTCAGCAGTATAGCCATTTACCAGTTACGCAAGCCAAATACCGAGAAATCTTCTTTAACTTCCTACCTATATCCTAATATATATCCCCCATATCCTAATTACTCAGTAACTCCTGATGATTGTCCTTTCAAATACATCCTAGATCCACCCACTTTCCCCCATCTCCAATATCACTACTCCAGCCCAAATCACCATACTCTGTTGTCTGAACTACTGAGTTAAGTGCCAAATGAGTCTCCTGTTTCTACTATGCCCCTCTTCAGTCTATTGACTCAGCAATCAGGACAGGTCTCCCTCGCTACCATCACTCTTTCTTCTTATCCTGTTTTTATTTTTCTTCATGACATTTATCACTACCTGATATTATATATGTATTTATTGTCTTCTCTCACTACACTATAAGCTCGAAGAAGCCAGGAGCCTAGAACAGGATCAGGTACACATATTTGGTAGGGGGGAGGACAATGAAATGTTTGTGGCACTGTGAACTAGTATAATCCTTTCAGTAAGTATCTTGACAAAACATACTAAAGCCACAGAAATGTTCACATCTACTACAGAACAGCTAATGAACTTGATTGGTTATTTTCAGACCGTCTATTCCAATTCTTTCCCACATACATCAGCTTAGCCTAATCTGAGGCTTGACCTCTCCTTGTCCCTAACTCAAAGATATCAAAAGACCATCATCTTGTCACTTATCCCTCTCCCCCTAGGATGCCATAGCAAAAAGGGAAATATATTGCTTACTGTTTGATTTCTTCCAAACATACAAACAAAATAATGGGAATATAATTACCACTGGCTCAAAAGTTTTATGCTACTTTAGGGAAACAACTTTTAATATAGTAAATTGTACATATGACTAAGAAGATGATATTTGATTCAAGGCGCATTTTAAGCCAAAATATGCTTGCTATTTGAACGTTAACCACCTTGTGGTTCAGGATAACTTTTATCTCCCTTTTTTACTAAAGGAGAAAAAAATCAAGATAATATTCTATAGGAAGATTCCCAATATACAGACTAAAACTTTGTTTCTTCTTTTCCCTCAACAGCACTTAAATATCTAATAGTCTTAGATTAAAGCCAACTACTGATAATTTATTCTAATGAAATTATTTAAATGGTAATCAAGCAAAATATATATCTGCTTATAGCTACTTGTGGCACGTCAAAAGCAAAGTTAATAATAGGAAAATAGAGATAAATAATTAACGGTTTTTTAAAAATGTTATTCTTTAGATGTGTAACAGGCAGTACTTGGAACTATCTGTCTGGCTTACAAAAGACCTTTTCACACAATAGAATGCATGCTTCTCCTGGTCACAATTAACTAACCCACTAACAGGTACCGCACTTGAGCAGAGAAAGAGGTCCACCCCAAGGAGTTCGGAATTGGAGTTAGCATGGGCAGACAGGATCTGTCAAGCTGCCTCCCTCCTTTCCTTCACACCTCTCTCTGAATAGGCTGGCTCTGTAACACATATATTGAGATGCTGCCTGGAAAACTAAGGAGCATGATTTGCAGAGAGAGAGAAGAGTATGAAGCAGATGCACACAGACAAGTAGAGATAATAAATGGAAACTAAACACTGCTTCAATTCCTGGTAGATTTCAAGTTCCTGTACTCAGATCTTTCTGAGGGCCCACTAAATTCCTACTCATAAATTCTTTGAGACAGTCCTGTATCTTTATAATAAATTCTCTTTTTAAGGTAGCCTAAGCTGTCTTCTGTTACATGAAATCAAAGATCCCAACATCATAATCTGGGAACAGTAAAGCAATTATAAGTTATTTCCCTTTATGTTATAGTATTTATTTTCTGGCAAAATCCTTCACATAACCGGAAATAAATCTATTGATACAGCCTGACGATACGAAAATAACTTGAAAGGAAGCAGATTCAGAAATGGTAGCCTCGAGCAGAGGAAACAAACTGAATAAATTCTCCAAAACATTCAAAATCTAATGTCCCCTCAGGAACCATCTCATGGAGGACAGCAAACTTCTTTTGAACAATATCTCAGTATACATGTTTCCTCATGTCCACAAGAAAAAAAACTGGGCCAAAGAAAACAGTGATTTTCTAAGTAAAAATCTTCAGCAAGCACGAAAACAAATTTATTACAGCACCAAAAAAGGAGAGGGGTGGGAAACTTTCCACAGCTAGCAATTTTGCAGCTGTTAAGAAGGCACAACTTGGCAGCAATCTATAAGAACGCTACCATGCCCAGGAGAGTGCTATATTCAACAGCACAAAAGTTTACTACCCCATTCTATGCATAAACAAAACAGTTATAAATTAATGCCAGTAAAATGAACTTGATTAATGAGAATAGTGAAGAAAATGTGCATAGGAAAAGGTGCAACTCACATTAAGAAGATTTACATTTAAAAATTTACAAATACTTACATTTTTTGCCGTCATGTCAAATTGTATTCGATTTAAAACTCTGTAAAGCCATTAAAAAACAAACAAAAAACAAAAAAACTTCGTCTTCAATAATTCTTTAAAAGAACATCCTGTTAAAAGGAGAAGAGAGAGGGAACAGTAATATAATAACAATAATAAACAATGTTTATGTCATATTTACCATGTGACATGCATTGTTTTTTAAGTGGATCATTTAAATTAATCTTCACAACACTATGAGACATCTACCATTTTAACCCTCACTTTCCAGATAAAAACTGGGGCTTACAGAAGTTAAATAATTTGACGGATCAACTCAGCTAACAATGATAAAACCTGGGCTTTGAAATATCATACTATGTTGTTTTAGATAATGCACTGAAAAAAAACACCAGGGCTCACTGGAGAAATAGCCAATTCCAGAGTTGGGGCAAGAGATGTACAAGATACGGCTAGAGCATCCTATTGTACAGTAAGGAAGAGCTCAAAAAGTGAGGGAGATACATCGAAAGCAGACAGGATCCAGCTTAAAGGTCCTACAACTGGACAATCTGGAACAACCGAGCGCCAAAGTATACAGTGATAGTAACAGATTATGACAGGCTATAAACTCTTTGAATAAAGTAACAACCCAGGGCTTCATACTGATAAAGGCAGATTAAACGAAATAACGAGGAAGAGGCAAAGTTCTTCTTCGCAATTCAATACCAACTAGTAAATATAAAAGACTAATGAAGAATAATAAGAAAACCGCCAATTTGTAAACATCATAATAACTGATGAGACAAGAACCATTATTGGATACTACGACTAGTGGGTGAAAGTTGGTGAGAAAAAGGGTATTTACGCAGTCTTGAAATATCTCCCCACAAAATACCTACTAATGCAAATTTTACAGTGAAGAGACCCAGCACACACCACATAGCCAAAGCAATCAAACCTATCAAAAACCACCAACAGTGGCACAAACCAACAGCACGCATCGCCGCAAGCGCACTGAGAAAGATATAATACCACTTCTGAGGTATTTCCACCCAAATGCATAATCTAAATCTAATCATGAGGAAATATCAGAGAAATTTAAATTAAGGGTCATTCTAGAAAACAGGTGAACATTTCAAAAATGTTAGTGTCATTGAAGGAAAAAACGAAAACAAAACCTGACAAACATTCCAGGTTTTAAAAGACAAAAATCACATAAAAATTACATCCCAAGTATGATCCTAAAGTGGACTCTGGACCAGAACACAGTACTTGCTATGAACACCATTATTAGGACAGCCGGAAAAACTGAAACCGAGTCCACAGACTGGACAACAGTATTTTTCAGTGTTCCATTTCCTGCTTCTGATCAGAGGACCACGGGGTTTTTTTTGTTTTTTGTTTTTTAATTCAAACAGAGACAGAGTATGAGCAGGGGAAGGGCAGAGAGAGAGGGAGACACAGAATCCGAAGCAGGCTCCAGGCTCTGAGCTGTCAGCACAGAGCCTGACACGCGGCTCGAACCCACAGACCGTGAGATCGTGACCTGAGCCGAAGTTGGCCGCCCAACCAACTGAGCCACCCAGGCGCCCCGACCATGGGGTTTTTTAAGTGAATGTGCTTGTTTTTAGAAAACATACACCAAAATACTTAGAAGTGCAGAGGTCAGATAGCAGCAAGAAACTTTCAAATGATGAAAAAATATATAAACTGTACAATATAGAGAAAGCAGCAATGACAAAGTAAATGTGGCAAAACGCTGGCAACTGGTTAATCTGGGAAAAGAGTATTTAGAAGTTTTTTGCCCTATTTTTGCAACTTTCCTCTTATTTTACAATTATTTCAAATTAAAGCTTTAATAAGACTTCAAGGAGAAAGAAAAAATAAAATTTAATTCGGAAAAGACTATAAACAATGGGAACTTAAAGAAATAGGGACTCCAAATGTCTGTCTCATATACTAGAATTGGAAACTACAAGTAAAACTTTGTGAGCAAAAAAAAAGTATTTTTACTTTTCTTATTTTTTAACTTTTTAAAAAGGTTATTTATTATAGAGAGAGTGCATGCACATGAGAGCAGGGGAGAGAGGCAGAGAGGGGGAGGGAGGGAAGGAGGGAGAGAGAGAAAGAGAGAGAGAGAGAGAGAGAGAGAGAGAGAGAGAGAATCCTAAGTAGGCTCCACACTCAGCGAGAACCTGACATGGGTGGGGCTCAATCCCACAAACCGTGAGATCATGATCTGAGTGGAAACCATGAGTTGGACACTTAACCGACTAAGCCACCCAGGCACCCCAAATATGGATTTTTTTTTATTAGGCTCAATCTCAGCTCTGACATTTAGCTGTGTGACCTTGAACAAAGTGACTTAACCACTTTGAGCGTCAGTGTCCTCATCTGAAAAACAGGTATACTGAGTTTTTCAGGGTTATGTTAGTGG
Organism: Paguma larvata; assembly: GCA_030068075.1. Classification (NCBI taxonomy): domain Eukaryota; kingdom Metazoa; phylum Chordata; class Mammalia; order Carnivora; family Viverridae; genus Paguma; species Paguma larvata. Next base: position 36,124,155 of record CM057824.1, read on the forward strand.
TAAATTAGATACAGTCTATCCAAGAACATCACTGGATCCACCAAGTTAATGCACCAAATGTCCTGCAGTTTATTCATAAACACTAAACACTCCTAATCACAAAAGGTCAATTTTATTTATTTTATTAAAAAAAATTTTTTTTAATGTTTACTTATTTTTGAGAGAGAGAGAGAGAGTGAGCAGAGCTGGGGCAGAGAGAAATTGTGGGAGATACAGAACCTGAAGCAGGCTTTAGGCTCTGAGCTGTCAGCACAGAGCCCAACATGCGGCTCAAACTCATGAACCAAGAGATTATGACCTAAGCAGAAGTCAGACACTTAACCGACTGAGCCACCCAGGCGTCACACAAAAAGTCAATTTTAAATATTTCTAACGTTTTGTTTGTTTGTTTGTTTTATTTTATTTTTGAGAGACATAGAGCATGAGCAGGGGAAGGGCAGAGAGAGAGGGAGACACAGAATCTGAAGCAGGCTCCAGGCTCTGAGCCATCAGCACAAAGCCCGACGTGGGGCTCGAACCCACACACTGTGAGATCATGACCTGAGCTGAAGTCGGCCGCTCAACCGAGACACCCAGGGTCCCCCAATTTTAAATATTTCTAAGATTACCTTCTGACCTACTGAAATATATATATTTTTAAATGTTTATTTATTTTTGAAAGAGAGACAGAGTGTAAGTGGGGGAGGGGGAGAGAGAGAGGGGAAGACATAGAACACTAAGCGGGCTCTAGGCTCTGAGCTATCAACACAGAGTCTGATACGGTGCTCAAACCCACAAACCTTGAGATCATGACCTGAGCTGAAGTTGGACACTTAACCGACTGAGCCACCCAGGTGCCCTTAAATGTATTTATAACAAAAAACGAGGTATGGTTTTCCATTCAAAGTTCCTGTTAAAATTTAGAAACCTGCCTATCCAGTATCTTTTCCTCTTCTTCCTTAGGAGAAGTTGAAGGTGGCAATATGCCCAACTAAAGAAAAGTACTACGTTCTCAGTCTCGTCTCCCTTTCAGATGTGCTGACCATATGACATAATTCTGGTGAATGAAATATAAGCAGACATCATCGGGCTGGGCTACCAGATTCAACTAGTAATGTCCTTTTCCCCTTCTCCTCATTTCTACGTTCCAGAATATGATCATAATGGCCAGAATTGCTTCTAGCTTCATTATAATATTCAGTATTCAGTATGGTATTATATTTCCTAAGGGCTGGGCTATTGAGCGACACTGATATTCACTCAACTAAAATAAAAAATTAACAGAGCATTACTATTTCAGCACACAATAACAAGTGGCTACCAATAAAATATTCCTTAACCACATTAATTAACTTTAACTTAATTTTGTTTAGTATTCCCTTTGTATCCTCTCACCAGAACTAAGTACAAATTAAAAACCTCTAAATGTTACCTAAATAATAAATATTTGAAACAGAGTCAAAGCGCATGGATTTCTATAGTAAATTTATATTAACATTTCTGTGCCTAAATTTCTTCATCCTCAAAATATTAATACATCTACTTAATTCAATGAGTCAAGATATACACCGCTTAGCACAGCGTAAGTCCTCAACGTTAAAGAAAAAAGTAGTTAGCTGTTTTCTCATGACAAATTAAGGTTTCTTCTTCCAAAATAAATAATACACAATTCACATGTAGAAGTAAAAAATACCACACCATAAATCTAGTTTAAAAAGGAAACAATGTGTCTAATTGTGGTTAAGAAAACCTCCTCTAAAATTAACAAAAGTAAGCAATAACTCTATTCATTTATTTATTTATTCATTCAGTAAGCGCTGAATACTATGTGCAATGCACCAATCTAGGCACTGAAGACATCCAAGTAGATGAGAGAAACAGCAAGCATAAAATTTCAAATGTAATTTAAATTATGTAAAATTATATTAAGAAAAATGTTATAAAAAGAAATGGGATTATGATAGAGATCTGCCTCTTCAATTAATGAAGTATGCTGTACTGCCTTTGAGTGAAAGCTTATAACCTTTCATTTAAAAATACATGTTTCTAATAAAAAAATTTTAATAATAAATAAATAAAAACACATTTCTGGGGCACCTGGGTTAAGCGCTGGACTCTTGGTTTCGGCGCAGGTAATGATCTCACGGTTTCATGGGTTTGAGCCCTGCATCAGGCTCCGTGTTGACAGTACAGAGCCTGCTTGGCATTCTGTCTCCCTTGCTCTCTGCCCCTCCCCCACCTGCACTGTCTCTGTCTCTCCCCACATAAACTTTTTTTAAAAAGTAAATAATAAATAAAAATATACGTTTCCAAGTATTTTTAAGGCTTTTGCCTTTTTTTTAAACATTACCTTCAATCTAAAAATTATTTGCAATATATGATTAAAACCAAGTGTCTAGAAAGTAAATAAACATGGCACTGAATGTTTCAAGAAACTGCCGTCTTTGGTGGCACTGGGGATTCTCAAAGATAAAGCAGCCATGTGCACTGACGCATTATGTTTTATCCTGTCTCTACAGCTGTACACTTTTTCCTGTCACTAGACTCTTCAGTTGGTTAAAAAATAAGTCGGGTTTCTTCTTCCAGCTTCATGAACACATTATGTCAAGCTCAAAAAGTCAATCTTTGTGACCTCACCATCTGCCATGATCTCCTGTCGGCTTCAGACAATGCAACTCCCACAGATGGTCTCAAAATGCAAACCCTTTTCCTTTCTAATCACAGTTAGCAGCTCTGGCCACAAAGCCTTTTAAAATGGGACAGCACTAATCAAAACAAGGAGAAAAAATAATTATGGATTAATCTGTAGGATTAACATCACCCAAATCAGGGTATGCAGACTTTCTAAGGCTGCTGAAAAAAAAGGCTATGAAAAATGACATTTCAGCAAAGGCAGCATACTTAAATGAGACATTACTACTTTTAAAAACATGCCCATGTTTCAAAGTCTGGAAAGTATACAAAACAATGATCAAATCTCTAAAGAAACAAATATCAGCCATGATCCCACCTCTCAGAGGCAACTACAATAAGCTTTTGGCATAACATCCTTTGGTGTTCTCTTTCTGCACTCTAACTTCCAGTAAGTGGTATTAATGAGAAGATATTTTCATAGAAAGTGGTAGTAAATAACTCTTTCTTAAGTGAGGAAATGCTTCACAGGTATGACTGCATACCATTCACAACACAACTCTATCAGGTAAATATTATGACATCTTGAAGATGACAAAACTGAGCTCTGAAGTGTTGAAGTAACTCGCCCAGTTAACCAGCTGTGTCCACGGCAATGCCAGAATGTCAGGCTGGGGTCTCAGACCAGCAGACATGTTCTTAATCACTCTGCTAATTTACATAATATATCTGACTTGAGATATAATAGATTCTCAAAATATAACAAAATACGTAATTACTATTACAATAAATCTATAACAAAGGCTAAATTACTGCATCAAAAAAATCCTTCAAAGTTTCATATGGCACAAGTCACATATCTTTGGGTCAGGTTTTAATCTTTTTTAGTTCTTTCTCTTTTTTAATTTCAATATTAAATTGGAATTTTCTTTACTTTTGAGTATACAGTAAACGCCTTTTTTTTTTTTACAGCTACACAGCATTTCTTTACATCATTATGTCATAATTTATTTCACTAGTCACCTACCGATGGACACTGAGATTTCCTAAGTTTACAAACTGGTGACAGTAATCACATTTAATGACTCAATCTTTAATATTTGACCTGGTCTCTGACCACCTCTCCATCTCTGTGCTGAATCACTTCCTCACACACTTCTCTGATCTAGTTCCGCTGGTCTTCTGTCAGTTCCTCAAAAACATGCTCCTCTTGCTTCAGGACCTCGGCACATGCTGTTCCCCCCGCCTGAAATATTCACTAAGGTTAATTCCTCTCTTTTAGATCTCTTCTCAGTGTCTCTTCCACAGGGAAAACTCTCTCTTGTTCTCCAGACGAGGTCAGGGTCTCCCTCTGTTTACCCTCTCCTGCTTTCTCTTACAGTACACACCAGCTTGCCTTTATCTATTTACTTGCACGATTATGAGAATGTGGCCTATCTCTACCAACCAGTGTAAGCTTCACGAGGACAGTGACCCTATCTGTTCCCTATTACATGCCCAGGGTCTGGCACACGGCTGGAACTCAAGTGATATTTGTTTTTTGTTTTAAAGAAAATATTTATTTGAGGAATTACATACTCAATATTTCTTTTTTTTTCATCCTTTAATAATATGATAATCTCGGGGCACCTGTCTGGCTCAGTCGGAAGAGCATACAACTCCTCATCTTGGGATTTTGGGGTTGTGAGTTTGAGCCCTGCGTCGGATGTAGAGATTACTTAAATAAATAAGTAAAAAATAACAACAATAAGATAATCTCATCTAACAATGACCTGACAGCGGAAAATGAAAAGATTTTTAACCATATCACACATTTACACATCTGAAATGTCCTTAAGCTATACAGCATAATTTTTAGCGACACTTTTCTACCATGAACAAAAAGGATTTTTTGGATCCAGCAGTGTAGTTGTGCTTCACTAATTTTTTTAAAAAGTTATAAGAAAACTACTTATAATACGGCATATTTAATTTCACTAATTTTTAAAATGAAAACAACAGTACACAAGAGTAAAATGTGAAAAACACTTTTACTAAAAGCTACTCTTTCAAAGATACATCAACATTTTACATTTTAAAGAGCGGAAAGAGAGGCGCCTGGGTGGTTCAGGGGGCTGAGCATCTGACTTCGCCTCTGGTCATGATCTCACAGTTCATAGGTTCAAGCCCCATGTCAGGCTCTATGCTGACAACTCAGAGCCTAGAGCCTGCTTCAGATTCTGTGTCTCCCTTTCCTTCTCTGCCCCGCCCCTGCTCACACTTTTCTCTCTCATAAATAAATAAACATTAAAAAAAATTTTAATAAAAAAGGGAAAAGAAAATTGCTTTTATGTTCATTGCTTACTTTTTTAAGTTGAAAAAAAAATTTCCAGTTCTACAGCTTTTATTCAGGATTCTGAACAATGATAAAAACTGATTAATTCTACAAGCAATCAATAACAACTTGTAACAGTCTTCTACAGACATGCAGTGAAATAATGAATAATGTTGTCTCAGCGCTACTCATTCATTTACTTATTAAATAAATGTTTACTATATGTCTGCTGCATGTCAAACACTAAGATGAGCATTAAAGATACTATGAGAAACAATGACAGTCCCTGCCTTTGTGGAACCTACATTTAGGCATTAAACATGCACTTCAAAATTAACTATTTCATGACAATTACTGGAGATGCTACTACGGTAGACAAAAAAGATGCAAAGAAAACATGTACACTAAAGGACTGGGTCTCCGGTGGTTTTAGAGATTTCTTTCAGGAAGCGAAGTCTGACCCAAACTCAACAAACAAACCAGTGACAAGGACAGAGGGTACGACACTGTCGGAGGGAGCAACCAGCACAAAAGCCTCTGGGAAGTTCCAGAAACTGAAGGAAGATCTAGGTACCTGAAAACATAGGGCAAATGGGAGGACTGCTAAGAGATGAAACAAAAGCCAGAAAGAACAAAAAAGTGCACAGTGCAACGTCATCTGATTAGTGGGAAGCCTCAAAAAGATCTTAAGCCGGGAGCCAAACATCTGAACCAAAGATACTAAACTATGTTCACCAAAGATTACGTAGAAATTATTTCCATTCTCATTATTTAAAAACCAGAAATACAAGCTATATTCTAAAATTCTTTAGTAACTGAAATGCTCGCTCACTTCTTGGGTACATCAGATAAGTTTATATTCACCATCTGTAATCCATTTAATTAACAAACAACCTAACTCGAAGAAATAAAACTCAAAGCAAAGCCCAGAAATGAGGAAATAAAAAAGGTCCCCAGCCCTCAAATTAGCTTTCACAAAACCCATGCACCCGTCAGTAACTCAAGTCTTCAGGCCTTCCTTCATGGTATTACTTTTAATTAACATAAAATTCTTACTAAATTTGCTTATCTTGATTTTCAGGTGTCAAGCCAATTATATCCAGTAGAAAAGATGTGGAAATAGGGCACAAATGGGTTAGGCATAGGCAGTGTTAGAGATGCGTATGTTAGCAAAATAATTCACAACTGGCAGCTTACGACTAAAGAAAGATTAGACGCAGAATTATGGTTCACCAAGTAAATTCACTGAAGTAGAATTCCTTCCTTATTTCCTGACAAAATTGGATTTGTGACATGTTCCTTACACGTGCTTCAATAATAAAACCGAGGTGATATTTTTGTTTCAAACATTTTCATAGATTCTAACATTTATTACTAGTTCTTACTCATTGAAAACAAAAGTCTACCCTGACCAAAGAAGCAATGTTAGAAGACATCACCCAAATTTAGAAAAAAATCACATTTCAAAATCCTGCCAAGACCTAACAGAAAGGTTCTGTTAGCAAGCGGTGCGAGCCAAATTTTAAACCATTAATTCACCTACATACAATGACAACATGGATTAAATCACTTGTTGCACATAAGCTCTTTAGCAAAGTCACATTTCCAGATCGACACAGCTTTAGATTAGTAATACGAATGTTAAGACTTATCCCAACTTGATCCATCACAACAGGCAAGGTGAGTTTTTAAGATAGCATTTGGGTAGTAACAAATTTAGACAAAGTACTGTACAAAGAATTATGCAAGCAACAAAACATTCAATTTACCCAAGAGTCTAAGAAGACAAAATTGGAGGCAATCAAAAAGGAGCAATCTGTGAGGAAAATAGTAAAATTTCTGATTCTCATCTGGAATATCACCGTACTTATAGAGAGGTACCTAATCTATATTCAAATGAAAATGAAACAATTTCAAAATCAGCATCATCATAAGAGCTATTTACTATATAAATCCTCAAAATAACACTGCAGAATAGTTATTCCATTTTATGGGGGATAGGGGAGGGGTACTGAGTCAGAAAGCTGAAATAATTTGCCCAAGGTCACAGAAAACCAAAATTTACAATAAAGTTTACCGAAATTAGATGTTACTATATACAAGTTCCATGATATCATGAAAAGATGAGTTCCAAGCAGTTTTCATTTTAAATTTAAGATTTTTAGGAGATAAAAGGTTTGTGTTATTTACAAATGTTTAAGAATATAAATTAAATACTACACAGTTTAAAATGATCTAAAAGCGACTTCTGGAAAAATGGCAGGGTATAAAAACATTTGTCTTACTTGCATGAGCTCCCATCCACTTAAAGAAATTATCCCATAATTTTTAATTTGTATTTATTTAGTATTTATTAAATATTTGTCTAGTATTTATTAATATTTATCTAGTATTTACTTATTTAGTATTATTTATTTAGTATTTGTTAAATATGTATTTACTTAGTATTTATTAAATATTTATTTAATAATAAACCAAAGTTAACACTGGTTTTTTTTTTTAATTTTTTTTCATGTTTATTTATTTTTGAGAAACATAGAGGCAGAGTGTGAGCAGGGGAAGGGCAGAGAGAGAGGGAGACACAGAATCCGAAGCAGGCTCCAGGCTCTGATGAGCCGTCAGCACAGAGCCCGACGCCGGGCTCGAACTCAGACCGTGAGAAAATGACCTGAGCTGAAGCTGGCTGCTTAACCGACTGAGCCATCCAGGTGCCCCAACACTGGTTTTAAAAAAAAGGAGAGGAAAGCCAAAAAATACAAAAAGGTGCACAGTGAAATGCCATTCTCCACATGTTGCTCCCCCATCTGCCTATTTTCTACCTATCTCATTTATACCTCTGTATGGACAAGTCTCAATATTTAAGTTTCTTATGTATCTGCCCCAGGCTTTTTTAAGCATACACAGGTAAAATAAAAATAGTCTAGTTTTCCTGTTTTTTAAAAAAGTTAAATATTTAGTTCTGTATCTTGCTCTTTTTTACACTCAACAATAAATACAGCACTGAGATCTTGCCGAATCAGTACAAAGAGAATATCCTTATTCTCTTTGACACCTGCCTATAATACAACATTTAACCAGTTCCCTCTTGTGGGAATTTGGGTTTCCAATCTTCTCTATTATAAGCAAAGGTGCAGTGAATAATTTTATACAGACATAATTTTGCACGTAGAATTCTCTGATCTAATGATCTATACACTTACAGAGATGCTGCTAAACTGTCCCCGCAGGCGTGAAAATCTGCCCAACCGGCAGGAGGTAAAAGTACTTGTTTCGCCACAGCTTCATCAGTATAGAACGTTTATTGGTGTTTGTTAAAAGATTTTTTAAATGGCATTTACTTGCAATTTTATTTTGTTCTTTTGCAGTTTATTTGATTCTCATTACTTGTCTACTTTTTTTTAAATGTTTATTTATTTTGAAAGGGGGCGAGGGGTAGAGAGAGAGGGTAAGAGAATTTCAAGCAGACTCCTCAGTGTGGAGCCCAACACGGGTCTCAGATCTCACAACTGTGAGATCACATACGACCTGAGCCAAAATCAAGTCAATCGCTTAACCAACTGAGCCACCCAGGCACCCCTACTTGTCTACCTCTTGATTTAGCCTTTGCAACATGCATCTCCAGTTCCAAGAAAAAAACAACAAAACTTGTCAGTGTTTTTATTGGATCATGTCAATCCTCCCTAAATTAATAAAATTTAGAAGTTTCACATCTTAAAAATGTGGACTCTTACCTGAGAACAGAGTATATATTTCCATTTATTTAAGCCTGCTCTATTCCCTTCAGGGATATTTATAATTTTTCCTTACATAGGTGTTATGGGTCGAACTGTGTCCCACAAAAAGATACGTTCAATTCCTCATCCTTGATACCTATGATTGTGAACTTACTTGGAAAGTAGGGTCTTTGTAGACGGAATCAAGATAGGATGAAGACATACTGTAATTAGGATGAGTCCTAATCCAGTCTGAGAAGAGAGGGGCGCCTGGGTGGCTCAGTCAGTTAAGCGTGTGACTTAGGCTCAGGTCATGATCTCATGGTTCATGAGCTCCGGCTCCATGTCAGACTGTATGCTGACAGCTTGGAACTGGAGCCTGGTTCAGATTCTGTGTCTCTCTCTCTCTGCCCCTCACCCATTCACACTTGGTCTCTCTTTCCTTCTCTCTCAAAAATAATAAACATTAAAAACAACAACAACAACAACAACACAGGAGAAGAGATACAGACAAAGACACAAAGAGAAGTTAGCTCTGTAGAGATGGAGGCAGAGACTGGAGTCATACTGCCACAAATCAAGAACTGTCTGGAGCTACCAGAAACTGGAAGAGGCAAGGAAGGATCCTCTCCTAAAGGCACCAGAGTTAGGATGGTCCTGGCAACACTTTGATTTTGGACTTCTAGCCTATAAAATGGTCAGAGAATAAATTTCTATTGTTTTAAGCCACCTAGTGTGTCGTACTTTGTTATGGCAGCCTTAGGAAACTAACATATTAGGTTTTATACATTTAATGTTATAGCTATCCCCAGGTTTTGTTGTTGTTTTAGATGGCTATTGTCCTTTTATATGGAATTCTCCATCATAAGTACCAAGCTGTTTGCATGTAATAAAGTTACAGATTTCTATTTGCTAATTTTATACCTCACTGCAAAACTGAATTTTTTACTAACTGTAGTAGTTTTTCAGTTGACTCCTTTGGGTTTTTCAGGTATAAAATTATATGAAAATAGGGATTATTGGATCTTACAAGTTTATAGAACATTGGAGGTAGCCTGATTACAAATCTGTCTCAGCTTCCCCAAACACATAGAAAATAAACAAGGAGAATAAATAAAACCACACAGGACCCATGCCTTCAACATTATCATTACTATGAGACAGAGATTACAGCAACCTTCAAATTACCTGTAAGTAAAGGAAAACAAATAAATTCTCCAAGAAACCCCACTGCCTACATTCTGCAAGTCTGTGGATGCAAAGAGTGAAAGGAGACTAAAAAGATTCCATGAAAAAGAGCACTGGAGTACAAAGAAGTCAGAGGAAACACATAGAGAATGACCCCAAAGAGTGAAACAATAAAGGTAAAAATACTGAACACAAGGTTAGGACTTAATACTGCATAGCTCTGGTGATGCGAAAGTATCTAGGAACCGCTGAACCAGCAGTGGTAGCCTCCCAGAAACAGTGCTTCTGGCAGCAAATTAAGTATATAGATAGAGAGAGGAGATGGTAACTCTTGCAGACAAGGCGGTTAACAGAAAAAAGGCAATAAGGGAGAAACGATACATCCTATGAAAACAAAATAGAAACAAGACATACCAACTCTTCTTCTACCCCTTTCCCTTACCACCAAAACCACAAATTCACAAAAAAAAAACTAACAGAAGAGGGAAGAGTAGCAGAAGAACACTAAAACTAGACACTTTGTCCATCCACAGAATGAAGAGACACAAAAGTAACTATATGCCTACAAAAGTATTACAAAAATCAGAAAAATATAAATGAAAGGTTTTCTGTTAAGAGTGTTCTCTCCCAGAACCAACCATGGAGTTGGGAAAAGCCAACACTCTCTTCACACTGAATTAAATATCTTCAAACAAGAATTTGAAGATCTGAAAAAAACCTTGAGTCAGAAATACAAAAACAAAGAATCAAAAATACAAAACAAAGAAATACAAAAACAAAAAAATCAAAAACAGAAAGAAATTAGAGTTGAACTCCATGAATACAAGAAAAGACAAAATCATGTAAGAAGTGAAAAACTAAATTTCTGAGGCGTCTGGATGGCTCAGTCGGTTGAGTATCCAACTTTGGCTCATGTCATGATCTCAAGGTTTGTGAGTTTGAGCCCCACATCAGTTCACTCCTGTCAGCACGGAGCCTGCTTCAGATCCTCTGTTACCTTTCTCTCTGCCCCTCCCTGCTCACGCTCTCTCTCTCAAAAATAAAATTAAACACATTAAATTTAAAAAAAGAAATGAAAAAACTAATTATAAGGCACACATAAGAGAACAGATTTTAATGAAAACTCAATAAAGGATGTTGAAGAAAAGGAAGAAAATGATAGAATGAAAATGACATTAAAAAAGAAGCAAAAGCATCAGAGAGAAATTGGCTGAAATAGGTAATGGGAAAGGAACATTAGTATTATCGGTGTCCCTATTGAAGAGAATAAAAGTAATGGGACAGCATTAATATTGAAACTATAACACAAGAAAACTTTCCATAAATAAAAGGCCTGAATCTACATATGGAAAAGGCATACCAAATACTTGAGAAAACTGACCCAGAATGAGCAACTGGGGCACATATCCTTGTAAAACTGTTTAAAGAAACAAAACAAAACGAAACTTCAGGGCATCCAGGCAAAATGATAAAATAATTCACAAAAGTAAAGGCAAGGGAATTAGACTAGCATCAGATTTCTCAAAAATAACATATAAAGCAAGACAACAGTAGAGCAGTCTTTTCAAGAAACTTAAGGAAAGAAAATGGAAACCAAGGATATTATATCCTGCTAAGCTGTACTTCAAGTTTCAAGGATATCAAAAAGCAGTTTTGGGGGTATGCTCTTTGACACTGGTCTTGGCAATGATTTTTTGTATTTGACACAAAAAGCAAAGGCAACAAAAGCAAACATGAACAAGAGGGATATATCAAACTAAAAAGCTTCTGCACAGCAAAAGACACCATCAACAAAATGAAAAGGCAACCTACTAAATGGGAGCAAGTATTTGAAAGTTATATATGTCATAAGGAGTTAATACCCAAAATATATTTTAAAAAAGCATACAGTTCAAAAGCAAAAAACAATCTAATTTTATAATGGGCTGAGGAACTAAATAGACATTTTTCCTAAGAAGACATACAAATGACAAAAGGGTACATGAAAAGGTGCTCATCCCTCATCATCAGAGAAATGCACATCGAAACCACAATGAGATATCATCTCACACCTGTCAGGGTGACTGTCATCAAAAAGACAAGAGATAAGTGTCAGCAAGGCCGTGGAGAAAAGGGAAGCCTCGTGCACTGTTGGTGGGATGGAAATTGGTGCAGCCACAATGGAAAACAGTATAAAGGTTTCTCAAAAAACTTAAAGTCAAATTAAATTAAATTAAAAAAAATTAAATTAAAATTACCATATGATCCAACAATCTCACTTCTGGGCATATATCTAAATACAGATAGTGGCATATATCCACTAAAACACTATCTCAAAGAGGTATTTGCACCCCCATGTTCATTACAGCGTTATTTACAATAACCAAGACATGGAAACAACCGTACTGTTCATCAACAGATAAATGGATAAAGAAAATAGGGTGTGTATATGGAGAGAGTGGAATGTTAATTAGCCTTTAAAAAGAAGGAAATCCTGCCACTTGTAACAACATGAATGACCTCGAGGGTGTTATGCTAACTGAAATAAATCGGAGAAAAAACAAATAATGTATAACCTCACTTCTATGGGGAATCTAAAAAAACTGAACTCATAAAGACAGAACAGGGGGTTGGAAGTTGGGGGTGAATTGGGTGAAGGCAGTCAAAAGGTACAAACTTTCAGTTATATGTTCTGGGGATGTAAAGTATAGCATGGTGACTACAGTTGACAATACTGTATTGTATATGTGAAAGTTGCTAACAGAGTAAATCTTAAAAACTCTAATGGCAAGAAAAAATTTTATATTAACTATATGAGATGATAAATGTTAACTAAACTTACTGTGGTCATTACTTTGCAACATGTATATATATGTACTGCATTATGCTGTACACCTTATAATCAGACAATGTTACACACCAATGACATCAATAAAACTGGGGAAATATCCAGTTTGACTATCGTGAAACCTAGGAAATACAATGCATGTGTACCCTTTCTGAGCAATCTATTAAAGGAGGAGCTTCATCTAACCATATTATGCCTGGAAAAATTTTTCAAGAGGACTACTACTGAGCATTTTATATATTCAATTGTAGAGGTAAAACTAAACATGACTGGGATCATGGAGGGAAGAACAATATATAAATAGTACATGCTTTGACAAAATACAAAAAATATAACTAAAAACTGGAAGGAGAGAGGAGAGAAAAGGAGCAAAGTAAAATCATTGATTGTTATGTATTAAATGGGTGAGAGTCAAAGAATACCATTTAAAACTGAGAGTAAAAAGTTAAGTTTAAAAAGGAGATGAGGACATGGAAAAAGTGAAACCTAGTGCCCTATTGGTAGGAATATTAAACAGTGCAGCCACAAGGGCATTGGGGTGGCTCAGTCGGTTGAGCACCCAACTTCGGCTCAGGTCATGATCTCATGGTTTGTGAGTCTGAGCCCCAAGTTGGACTCTGTGCTATCGCACAGAGCCCGCTTTGGATCCCCTGTCCCCCTGTCTCTCTGCACTTTCCCCACTTGCATTCTCTCTCTCAGAAATAATAAATAAACATTAAAAAAATGGAGCAGCCAATGTAAAAACAGTATAGAAATTCCTCAAAAGTTAAAAATTAAAAACAGAACTGCCATATGATCCAGCAATTTCAGTTCTGAGTATATACCAAAAGAACTGAAAGCAGTGTCTTGAAGACATATTTGTACACCCACGTTCACAGCAGCATTATCCACAACAGCTGAAACATGGAAGCAATCTGTGTCCATCAATAGATGAATGGATAAGGAAAATGTGATACATCCATACAATGGAATAGTATACAGACTGTAAAAAGAAAGAAATTCTGACATGGGCTACAACATGAATGAATCTTGAGGATAGAAGGCTAAGCAAAATAAGTCAGTCAAAAAAAGACTAGTATCAGAGGTTGGGAAGAGAGCAGAGTAGGGTAGGAGGAGGACCAGAAGCTCACCTCATCCCACAGATACAACTCGATAATGCTCACATCAGCATAAATAACCCAGAAAACAACCTGAAAACTGGCAGAACAAATTCTACAACCAAAGACAATAGAAAAGAAGCCACATCAAAGAAGGTAGGAAGGACAAAGGCTCAATTTGAGAGCAAAACAGATCATGGCTATCTGCAGTAGGGAGGGAGCGGGTGGTACAAGGAAGGGTGAAAAACAGACTAGCACACCAGGGTGACCACACGTAAAAGACGAATCCCCATAGCATTTAGCTTTGAAGGCGAGAGGGGCTAGGGCATCCGGGTGGCTCACTTCGGCCCAAGTCATGATCTCAAGGTTTGTGAGTTCATGCCCCGCAATGGGCTCTCTGCTGTCAGTGCAGAACCCACTTCGGATTCTCGGTCTCCCTCTCTCTCTGTCCCTACTCTACCCACACATGCGGGTCCTCTCTCTCTCAAAAATAAATAAACATTAAAAAAGAAGAAGAAGAAAATCTTAAAAAAAAAAAAAAAGTGAGAGGGGCTGAATTCCATAAGTTCTTAAAACCAGTGGGGCTTAAAGGCTGGAATTTGAAAAATCAGCAGGCTCGGCTCTGGGAGAGACCTAAGAGCTAAGGAAGTTGAGTTTCCATGCTAAAAGAGACAGTGACGGGGGTGTTTGGGTGGCTTAACTAAGCATCCGACTTTGGCTTAGGCCACAATAGCATGGCTTGTGAGTTCCAGCCCCACTGGGTTGACAGTGCAGAGCCTGCCTAGGATTTTCTCTCTCCTTCTATCTGCTTCTCTCCTGCTTGTTCTCTCTGTCTCAAAAAAAAAAAAAAAAAAAAAGCCCAGAGACAAACAGCCTTCAGGGATACAGCACAGAAGCCACACTTTGAAAAATTCCTGGGGCAGACAGGAGGGAGTTATTTACTCATTTCAGAGCAAGTCCTGGAGACGCAAGGATGCAGGTAGGCCTCTCCAGGAACAAAGGTGTTGGCAGGTGCCATTTCCCTCCCCTGCCTCTCAGCACAATCACATGACCACCTGTAGAAACCAACTCAGCACCAAAACTCACCACCTAGCTTGCTCACACCAAGCCTCGCTCCTCCAAGCTTGGGCAATCTGCCCTTCCCAGTCACACCTGCCTCAGTCTCAGCATGGCAGGTCCCCTCCCCCCAGAATAACAGTGCAAACCCCACCAACACCACGTATCCAACCTGAGCGTTCTGCAAGGCCTAAGTACTGGTGGCAGCAGCAGCAGGTCTCATTTCACAAGCAAAAGTTTTGGCTGGGACCAAACATTGCCCACAACAGGCAAAAGGAGCTCTGCAGATGACAAAACTGAAGAAAAGGACAAAGGACATAACAGCAAGGCACAGGCAATACACATAGGGGACACTCCCTGAAGCACCAAGTCCTGGGGAATGGGACACTGCACAGCAGGGCATTACAGAATCTCTTCTTCATATGGACATTGCCTTCAAGATCAAGAGATGCAGCTCACTTTCCTAACACATAGAAACAGACACAGAGAGTTAGACAAAATGAGACAGAGGAATATGTCTCAAATGAAAGAAGAGGATCATAGCAAGAGATCTAAACAAAACAGATAGAAATAATATGCCTAAAAGAGAAATGAAAGCAACTCACTGGAGTTGAAAAAAAGTGGAAGACATTAGTCAGACCTTTAACAAAGAGAGATAAAAAAGAACCAATAAGTGATGAAGAACACAATAAATGAAATTAAAAATACTTGATGGAATTAATAGCAGGCTACAGGAGCAGAGGAACAAATCAATGACGTAGAAGACAGTAATAGAAAGCATTCAAGCTGAGTAAGAGAAAAAAGAATATGCAAATTGAGAACAGTCTCAGAACTCAGTGACACCATCAAGTGCAATAACATTCCCATTAGAGGGATCCCAGAACAAGAGAGAAAGGGAGAAGAAAATTTATTTGAAGAAATAATAGCTGAAAACTTCCCTAATCGGGGGAAGGAAACAGATATCTAGATCCAGGAGGCACAGAGATCCCCCAACAAAATCAACCCTAGGAGGTTGACACCAAGACACATAGTAATTAAAATGGCAAAATGTAGTGATAAAGACAAAATTTTAAAAGCAGCAAGTGAAAAGAACACAGTTACATACAAACAAAACCCCATAATGCTACTAGGGGATTTTTGAGCAGAAACTTTGCAGGCCAGAAGGGAGTGGCATGATATAGTCAAGGTGCTAAGAAGGAAAAATCTGCAGCCAAGAATACTCTGCCCAACAAGACTATCATTCAGAATAGAAGGAAAGATAAAGAGTTTCTCAAACAAAAACTAAAGGAATTCATGACCACTAAACCAGCCCTACAAGAAATATTAAAGGGGATTCTTTGAGTGGAAAGGAAAGACTGTAAGTGAGAGTATGAAAGCTGGAGTGACAAAAGCAGTAAAAATAAATATATCTGTAAAAATCAACCAAGGGATTCACAAAATAAAAGGATGTAAAATATGACACATATACCTAAAATGTGGCAGGGAGAGAAGTAAAGAATGGGCCCAAACTTAAGTGACAATCAACTTAATATAGACTGCTATATGCAGAAGATATTATATATAAACCTAATGGTAACCATAAGTCAAAAACCAGTAATAGATATGCAGAGAATAAAGAGAAAGGAATCCAAGTATATCACTAAAGAAAGCCAGCAAACCATGGAAGAGAGCAAGAGAAAGGATCAGAGAAAAAACTACAAAAACCACCACAAAACAAGTAACAAAATGGCAATAAATACGTATCTTTGAATGTAAATGGACCAAGTACTCCAATCAAGAGAGAGACGGTGACAGAGTGTATTAAAAAAATAAATAAGACTTAATCCTTATATTGGACAAAACAAACTTTAAAACAAAGACTGTAACAAGAGATAAAGAAGAACACTATATAATAGCCAAGGAGACAATCCAACAACAAGATATAAAAATTGTAAATAGTTATGTACCTAAAATAAGAGTACCAAAATACATAAAACTGTTAACAACAAACATAAAGGAACTAATCAACAATAATACAACAATTCACAGGGGAAGTGAACACTCCACTTACATCAATAGACCAATGGTCCACACAGAAAATCAACAAGGAAACAATAGCTTTGAATGACACACTGACCAGATGGATTTAACAGATATATTCAGAACACTCCATCCAAATACAGCAGAATATGCCTTCTTTTCCAGTGCACATGGAATATTCTCTGGAATAGATCACATATTAGGCCACAAAACAAGTCTCAATAATTTCAAAAAGACTGAAATGATACATATATCTTTTCTGACCTCAACATTTTGAAACTAGAAACCAACCACAAGAAAGAATCTGGAAAGAGAACAAACAATGGAGGTTGTAACATGATACTGGGTGCTTGGCTGGCTCAGTTGGTAGAGCATAAAATTCTTGAACTCAGGGTCATGAGTTCAAGCCCCACACTGGGTATAGAGCTTACTTAAAAACAAACAGGGATACCTGGGTGACTCAGTTGGTTGACCATTTGAGTTCAGCTCAAGTCATGATCTCCCAGTTCATGATTTCAAGCCTCACACTGGGTTCACTGCTGTCAGTGCAGAGCCCACTGCATATCCCCTAACCCCTCTCTTTGCCCCTTCCCTGCTTGCACTCTCTCAAAAATAAATAAAACATTTAAAAACAAACAAACAAAATTTGTGACTAAACAATAAACGGATCATCTAAGACACCAAAGAAATCAAAAATTACATCAAAACAAATGAAAATGAAAACATAATGGCCCAAAATCTGTGGGATACAGCAAAGGCAGTTCAAAGAGGGAAGTTTATATAGCAATATAGGCTTATCTCAGGAAATAAGTAAAATCCCAAATAAACAATCTAACCTTATACCTAAAAAAGCTAGAAAGAGAAGAACAAACAAAACTCAGAACCAGCAGAAGGAAGGAAATAATAAAGATTAGAGCAGAAATAAATGATATAGAAACTAAACAAAAAACAAAAAACAATAGAAAAGATCAATGAAACCAGGACTGGTTCTTTGAAAAGATCAACAAAATTGATTAACCCCTAGCCAGAGTCATAAAAAAAAAAAAAAAAAGAGGGTAGGGGACAGTCCTCAAACAAACAAAATCACAAATGAAAGAAGAGAAAAAAATCAACACCTCAGAAATGCAAAGTTATAAGAGAATATTACAAAAAATTATATGCTAACAAACTCTACAACCTAGAAGAAACAGATAAATTCCTAGAAATATACAACCTACCAAAACTGAAGCAAGAGAAATAGAAAATTTGAACAGATTGATTACCAGCAATGAAATTGAATCAGTAATCCAAAACTCCAACCAAACAAAAGTCCAGGACCAGACGGCTTCACAGGAGAATTCTACCAAACATTTAAAGATGAATTAATACTTATTCTTCTTAAACTATTCCAAAAAATAGAAGAGGAAGGAAAGCTTCCAAATTCATTCTATGGGACTAGCGTAACCCTGATACCAAAACAAGATAAAAACACCACTAGAGAGAGAGAGAGAGAGAGAGAGAGAGAGAGAGAGAACTACAGGCCAATCTCTCTGATGAACATAGATGCAAAAATCCTCAACAAAATTCTAACAAACTGAATCCAACAATACATCAAAAAATCATTTGCGGGGCACCTGGGGAGCTCAGTCGGTCAAGTGTCTGACTCTTGATTTTGGTTCAGGTCATGTCCTCATGATTCATGAGTTTGAGCCCCATGTCAGGCTCTGCACTATAAGTGCAGAGATTGGGATTTCTTGGTCTCCCTCTCTCTCTGCCCCTACCCTGTTCACATGTGCACATACACATGCTTCCTCTTTCTTAAAAATAAATAAACAAGTGTGCCTGGGTGGCTGAGTCACTTAAGCATCTAACTATTGATTTCAGCTCAAGTCATGATCTGGTGTGTTCATGAGTTAAAGCTCTGCATTAGGCTCCTCGTACTGACTGTGGAGTCTGCTTGGGATTCTCTCTCTCTGACCCTCCTGCACATGCTCTCTCTCTCAAACTAAATCAATAAACTTAAAAAAAAAAAAAGAAATTTAAGATACATAAATAAACATTAAAAAAAGTCATTCGCCACAATCAAGTGGGACTTATTCCTAGGATGCAAGGGTAGTTCAATAGTTGCAAATCAAAAACCATATGGTCATTTCAATAGATGCAGAAAAAGCAATTGATAAAGTACAATATCCATGCATGATAACAAAGCCGGCTGGATGGAAGTTACCTCCCTTGACATAATAAAAGCCTTACATGAAAACCCACAGCAATCATCATACTCAATGGTGAAAATTTGAGAGCTTTTCTCCTAAGTCAGGAACAAGAGGCATTGATGTCCACTCTCACTACTGTTATTCAACATAGCACTGGAAGTCCTCGTCACAGCAATCAGACAACAGAAAGAAATAAAAGGCAACTAAATTGGTAAGGAAGAAGTAAAACTTTCACTATTTGCAGAGGACTCGATAGTATATATAAAAAACCCTACGGACTCCACCAAAAAACTACTAGAACTCATCAATGAATCAATAAAGTCTCAGGATACAAAATCAACATACAGAAATCTGTAGCATTTCTAGGGGCACCCGGGTGGCTCAGTCGGTTAAGCACTGGTTTGAGCCCTGCATTAGGTTCTGTGCTGACAGCTCAGAGCCAGCAGCCTGCTTTGCATTCTGTGTCCCCCTCTCTCTCTGTCCCTCCTCCACTTGCACTCTGTGTCTGTCTCTCTCAAAATTAAATAAACATTAAAAAAAAAAAAACAAAGAAATTTGTAGCATATCTATACACTAATAATGAGGCAGCAGAAAGAGAAATTAAGAAAACAATCCTATTTACAAGTGCACCAAAAATAATAAAATACCTAGGAATAAACTTAACCAAAGAAGTGAAAGAACTGCACTCTGAGAACTATAAAATATACATGAAAAAAACTGAAGGCAACACTAAGAAATGGAAAGACATTCTATGCTCACGGACTGGAAGAGCAAATATTGTTAAGTAATAAATAAAAATGAATATTTTTAAAATGTCTTTACCACCCAAAGCAATCTACAGATTTTATGTGATTCCTATTCAAAATATCAATAGCATTTTTCACAGAAGTAGAATGGACAATCCTAAAATTTGTATGGAACAAGAAAAGACTCCAAATAGCCAAAGTAATCTAGAAAAAGAATAACAAAACTGGAAGTATCACAATTCCAGACTTCAAGTTATATTACAAAGCTGTAGTAATGAAGACAGTATGGTATTGGCACAAAAATAGACACCTAGATCAATAGGACAGAAGAGAAAACCCAGAAATAAGCCCACAATTGTTGAATCACTATATTGTACACCTGAAACTAATGGTCAATTAATCTCTGATAAAGAAGGAAAGAATATGCAATGGGAAAGAGACAGTCTCTTCAATCAATGGGGTATAAATGATGTAAGTGGATTATTAAATATAGTGTTGAGATAAGAAATAATTGAGTAACCATCTGAAAAAAAATTAATTGGAACCATAATTTTCACCTCATTCAAAATAAATTCTTGATGGATCAAGAGATTTAATGCAATTTTTGGGGTACTAGAAGAAAACATGGGAATTATTCTTAATCTCCATGTGTGCAAAACTTTTCTAGTTACAAACCCAAACCCAGAGGTCATAAAAGAAAAAAAACTGATATAAATACAAAATATGTGTATATATCTCTTAAAATTTTTTTTAAGTTTGTTTCTTTTCTAAAATTTAAATTTAAATTTCATTTTAGAGAGAATAGAAGCAGGGGAGAGGGCTAGGGAGAGGGGGAGAGTGAGAGAGAGAGAGGGAAAGAGAGAGGGAAATGGAGAGAGAGAGAACTTTAAAAAGGCTCTACACTCAGCAGAGTCCAACATGGAACTTGATCCCATGACCCTGGGATCATGACCTGAGTCGAAATCAAGAGTCAGATGCTCAACCGACTGAGTCACCCATGTGCCCCACAAATGGCTTTTAAACATTAAAAAAAAAAGTTCAACCTGTCTCCTAAGAGAAATGCAAAATAAAGTTGTAATATACAAGATCAAAAAAATTGAAACTGGTATACTATAAGAAGGATGGAGAAAAACAGACTTTTTCATACTTTGCTGGGGGTAGAATAAATAGGTACCATCTTTTCGCCGGGTAATTTCACCATATCACTGAAAATCATAAATGCATATATGCTAAGTTTTTTTTTCAATAGTCAGTCACATGATACTATACACATACACACACGCACGCACACACACACACACATATATACACATACATACATACAAGGATACTCACAATGGTGTCATTTTTTTATAGCAAAAGATAAGACAAACCCTGTTTACCAATAGTAAACTAGTTAAACAAACCAAAGCCTAAAAAAAGGAATAAGGGAGCACACTGTATATTGATACTGAATGACCTCCAGTGTATTCAGTGAAAAAGACTAAGTAATTGAGAAGTATGTGTGGCATACTAGCATTTGTATAAAAAGACCATCTCTGAGACAACATTACTGGCTGGATATATGGCAAAGAGTAAAAAGAACACATTTCTTTTCTTTTCTTTCATTAATATTAATGAAATAGTAAGATGAGCTACTGACATGCTTTATACATTTTGTATTTTGTGCCACGAACAAAAACTACCTATATGATAACCTAATTTTTAAAATTTTGAATTTTTCTTCATATAGAAACAATGCTTGTTTTCATCATGTAAGTAGAAATAATTGTCTGAGCTACAGAGAAACAGGGTATAGTTTTTGTAACATTTTGATAGAATCCTTTCTTCGGGAACTTGAAAAGACATAGTTATTATACTGTAATCAAATTCTGTGTAAAGAAAAGACTTTTTCTACAACAGCGCACAGAACAACTAAAGAAGACAATTCACTAAAGCTGACACACACAGATAAAATTACAAAACGCAGTTTTTAACAAGCCAGAAGATGGCGATATTACCTCATTAAAGTCTCACTGGTACCAATCTCTACGCCTCTGATCCTTTGTTATTAACAAACCTGATTTTCTTATGTTTCTCTCCTTGCCTTCCTGCATTCCCTCTATATTTACATATCCTTCTACTCTTTACCCATGATATGAAACTGAAATAAACATAAGTAGAAAAGGAAGATAAAAGAAATTCCTGAATTTGTAACAATACTATTTCTAAGCAAATATAACTAAAATGTATTATAAGCTTGTTTTGGTTAATGATGAACACACGCGCTTCTAACCATTCTCTCCTGAAACTGCACTAAAATGATACGAAAGAACTGAGGGATATACCCATCAAAAAACCTTTCTGTACATCTATATAATGAAAGGAGACCAGAGCTGATGAGGGACATAAATAAAGCTTTTTGAAGCTAGACAGAGGACTGCTGAATAGTAAGTGGCTTGGTAAAACAGACAAGCCACACCTGAGCAGATGACGGTCAGTGAAAGTATGAAACCACTAAGAAGCACAACAGAAATGCTCAAGAATTGGAGACGTCTGAAGGTCGGAGTCTGGCTTGGGGCTGAAAATAAGAATATCAAGTTGAAAGTTCAAACAAGGAATAGTTTTTATCCAGATGCCTTACCATGTAACCAAGGAACTGCCTCTTGTGCGCCCTAGCAAGACACAAGTGGTTTATATTCTTAACACACTAAACCAGAAAATATGTAGAAATCAAGTACACACAGGGTTGTGTGTCATATCATACCACAAGGAGATTAAATGAAGATTTACATGCTGAATGGTGGACTCAGCCTTATCCTCCAAATCAGCTTCAGAACACAGGCCAATCAAGCAGATTCCTCCATGGGGAATCTGACCCAAGAGAAGAGACCTGCAATCATTCAATCGCGCTGTGTTAAGACTTGCGGTTCACAGCTCCCCCCCATACACAGAAATTTTACTCAGCTTTTTTTTACTGCCTCCTCCTTTAATCTGAACAGATGGCTAAACTTTACTGAACAATTGAGAAAAAGCCTTGAATGTGAAATGAAGAGACCAAATTAACAGGCCAAATTAATAAACAAAATACAAAAGAAATAAAGAAGGAAAAGGAAGGAAGGATGGAAAGAGAGAAAAAAAGCAAAAGAAGCGTAAGAAACACAAAACAGAACAAAAAGTTACAAAAAAAATTTAGAACACCAATTCAGACTGTCCAACTATAAAAGAATTACAGAAAAGGAAAAGAAGGGAAAAGTAAAGAAATTATACAATAATATGACATTTCTCTTTCTGGCAACACAGGGAAATAAATGGTCTGTAAACTTCACCTTAACAAAACATCTAGAATTGGAGAAATCAAATAAATATTCTCTCAAACACTGTACTCACACGCACGCACACACAAAACAAAGCTTTCAGCTGCCATGGAGGAATTTGTCAACATAAATAACCAAAATTTTTGCCCTTTAATGGCTTTACAGTGACAAGAGACAAGGCCTTGGAAACCACAATGAAGTTAAGAGTTGGAATTGAGGTTCCCCACCCCCTTTCACACATTCTCAGTGAAATAATGGACTAGAGAGGGGAAAAAAAAATCAACCAACATTAAAGAAAAGCTCTAGACTCTGGGAACCAGGGGAGTAAAAAGATCTCTTAAAAATCCTCAGATTCAGATTTCACAATGGCCTCCAATTAGAAACAAAACAAAACAAAACGAAAACAATTCACCCAGACACACCAAAACATTAAAAAGAAAGAGATCTTAAGAGTTGGCAGAGGATGATACAAAAAGTATAAAGCAAAAAAAGAAAAAAACAAACAGGATTTCATGAAAACTTTTAAATTCTGTACATCAAAAAACACTATCCAGAAAGGAAAAAGGCCACCCTCAGAATGGGAGAAAATATTTACAAATCATGTATCTGATAAGGGATCAATATCCAAAATACATAGAGAATACCTAAAACTCAACAACAACAAATAACCTGATTAAAAAACAGACAAAGGACTTGAAGAGACCTCCAAAGAAGACAGATAAATTGTCAACAAACTCATGAAAACACACTCAACATAACTAATCATTAAAGAAATGCAAAAATAAACCACAGTGAGGTACCACCTCATGCCCATTAGCATGACTACTATCAAAGAAATAAAAGAAAGAAAATAAAGTGTTGTGAGGATATAGAAAAACTGGAACTCTTGCGCACTATTGGTAGGAATATAAAATGGTACAGTCTCTGTGGAAAACAGTATGGAAGTTCCTAAAAAAATTAAGAATAGGATTATATGATCCAGCAATTCCACTTCTGAGAATACACTCCAAGAACTGAAAGCAGGGTCTCAAAGAGATACTTGTATACCCATGTTCACGGCAACAGTATTCACAGTAGCTAAAAAGTGGAAGTAATCAAAGTGTCCATCAACAGGTAAACGGACAAGCAAAATGTCATATATCTGCATAAAAGAATATTAATATTATTCAGCCTTAAAAAGGAAGGAAATTCTGATATGTGCTAGAACACGGATGAACCTTGAGGACAGTATACCAAGAGAAATAAGTTGGTCAGAAAAAGACAAATACCATATGATTCTACTTATTTAACTTACATGACCACTTAGAGTAGTGAAAATCATAGCAAGTGGAATGGTGGTTGCCAGGGGCTAAGGGGAGGGGATATGGAGGGTTACTGTTTAACGAAGGCAGAGTTTCAGTTTTTCAAGATGAACAGAGTTCTGGAGATGGCGGTGATAGTAACACAACAATATAAATGCACTTAACACTGAATCATACTCTTAAAAATGGTTAAGATAGTGCAGCACCTGGGTGGCTCTGTCAGTTATGGTCTGACTTCAGCTCAGGTCATATCTTGTACTTCCTGGGTTTGAAGCCCCACACTGAGCTCTGCGCTGATAGTGCGGAGCCTGCCTGGGATTTTCTCTCTCTCCCTCTCTCTGCCCCTCTCTCGCTCGCTCTCTCTCAAAATAAATAAACTTAAAAATAATGGTTAAGACGGTAAACTTTATGTTTGTGTACTTAACCAGAATTTTAAAAAGAAAAAAAAAACCCTGAGGAAAAAAATCAGGCTGAGAGGAAAACAGATTATCTATAAAGAAATGACAAGGAGACTGCAGAAGACTTCTCAACATTAAAAGCAAAAACACTGTGAAGTAAATCCTCAAGGTGCCAAGTAAAAGAAAATAATAGCAAACTAGAATTTTAAGCTATTTTTCAAAAATAAGGGTGAAATAAAGGCATTTTCAGTGAGTTTACCATCAGCAGACACTCAATAAAGAGATATCCAAAAAACATACTTCAGGAAAATAGAAACTAAACTGAAATTGCAAAAGAAATTCAAGAAAGAGGAACAAAAGAATAAAAAAGAAAGGAATATATATAAACAACCTTCATCTGTACAATAGCTATAGTGAATAATTTTAAAAGATGAAAAGGTACGGGGGTGAACAGGAGGAAATACAGCATGGACAACAATAACATAAGAAGGGAGAAGCTTAATCAGAATTAAAGAATTCTAAGGGCCTGCTGTTGTTCAGGAAATACTATGGTAAATTAAATGTGTTCACTAAAAATGTAAAGGCAACCAATGAAAGTATAAAATAATCAAAAGCTAGTAGCAAAGGAGAACAGAAGCAACACAGAAAAAGCAGTATAAATAGATGGTAGAAAAACACAAATACATAAGTATACTCATTAGTTAAAAGACTGTCACGCTGGGTTTAAAATAAACAACAAAAAGCAAAACAAAATCCAACTGCTCTTTGCGAGAGACATGCCAAAGCATACCTTCAGAGAAAGTAATAGAATGAAAACAGAAAGACAATGTGACTATAAATAGACAAATGGTTTTTATAGTAAGAGCATTACAGAGGATAGAGAGAATCTAATGATGAAAGGTTCTTTTCAGCAGGAAGACACAAATACTTTAAATTTCAAAGTATTTTATGACACAGTTTCCAAATGTTAAGGTAAAAAATAAGAAATGTACAAGGAGAAATGGAGAATTCTACAGTTATATGAAGAAGTTTTAACATATCTCTTAGAAACGATGAGCCACATAGATCTAAAATTTCACCAACACAGTAAGTTTGATCTAAGAGGGATACACGGAAACCAGCCCCCGTCCACCTGAAAGAATACACATTGGAATTTGGAAGAATTCTCTTCCAGACAGTGCCTCATGTGATGAGGTCAGCATAACCTTTACACCAAAACCAGGTAAGAATAGAACCGACAGCGGCGCCTGGGTGGTGCAGTCAGTTAGGCGTCTGACTTTTGATCTTGGTTCAGATCACTATCTCACAGTTCGTAAGTTTGAGCCCAGTATTGGGCTGTGCGCTGATGGTGTGGAGCCTGCTTGGGATTCTGTCTCTCCTTCTCTCTGCCCCAACCTGCTTGTGCTCTCTGTCTCTCTTTTTCTCAAAATAAATAAATAAACTTAAAAAAAAAATAGAACCAATAATATTAAGTTACAATTGAATTTAACTAATGTACAGCAACACAATAATATGGGAAAACAAAAATCAATAAATACTAAGAGGATTAAAATGGTAAAGACAACCCAAAGGCGAAGATGAGATACTTAAGAAGAGTATAAGAAATGTATTAAATTTGTATGAGTTTTATGTATGAATTGAAAACATGTATCTACACAAAGCCTGTACATGAACAAACAGCATTATTATCACACCAAAAAGTGTAAACAAACCCAAATGTCCACCGACTCTTGAATGGATAAACATACTGTGGTGTATCCACACAATGAAGTATTATTTGGCAATAAAAAGGGAATGGAATACTGATACACGTTACAGCACGTAAAAGCCTAGAAAATATTATGTTAGGTGAAAGACGCCAGTCACAAGGCTGTATGATACCATTTAGAGTAAAACCTTGTATTGCGAGTAATTTGTTCTAAGAGTGTTCCACAAGACAAGCAAACATTTCTAAGAAATTTTAACTTGATAAACAAGTGATGTCTTGCAATAGGAGTAGTATGTGATGCCGGATGTCATATGATCACAACTGAGCCAATGGTTCTCTCTCACTGCAAGACTGTGGGTGATATCTCCCATGTGCGAATGCTCAGTCTCAGGCCGCAGCGTTTGGCAGAAATCAGTGATTTTTCAGAATGTCGGAAGGTGCTTATAACTGGTACTAGTGTATTTTTTGTCACTTCAAAGTGCCTATGGACAGTCCTTTGCTTTTCCATACAAGAGTAAGCTTAGGAATGCTTTGCTCCATTGTAGGTCCAGCTGCCAGCAGATATTGACCCATGCCTCTGCTGCCTTATTGCCAGTTACATTAAATACAGTCTATGATAAGAGTTTAATACTGTACTGTGGTCGACATCCATGTGAATGTATACAATGGCCCCTAGGCAGAAAAAGGTTGAAAAGAAAGACAAGAAGAAGATGAAGATAATTACAGTGGAAGTTAAAAAGGAAACCATCAAGAAGTACAAACGAGGTATGCGAGTGGCCGAAACTGCAAGATTTTATAAGAAAGAAGTCTACATTGACCATTTGTACAATATTAAGAAAAAAGAAACAAGGGGGCTAGATGCAGCAAAAGGAGTCATGCAAATATCAAAGCAAAAGCCAGGTGTTCTGGAAGATGTAGAAAAGGGGCTTCTGGTTTGGATAAATGAGAAGCAACTAGCAAGTGATACTGTGACCGAAAACTTTATTTGTGGGAAGACAAAAGCCTCCTACACTGACTTCATAAGTAAACTGCCAGTTATGTCAACAGAAAACGATGAGGCTTCACGGCAAACAGGGAATGGTTTGGTAACTTTAAGAGGAGAAGTGGCATTCATAATGTTATGAGGTATGGAGAGACTGCGAGTTTGGACACTAAGGCAGCTGAGGTGTTTGCTACCGAGTTCCAGAAGCTCATGGTTTCCAAATGTTACCTGCTGGAGCAAGTTTTTAATTGTGATGAAACAGGGCTTTTTTGGGGAACAAAGGTGCCTAAGAGGACCTACATTACAGAAGAAGAGAATGTAATGCCCAGTCACAAGCCCATGAAAGACCATCTCACCCCTTTGTTTTGTGTTAATGCAAGCAGGGATTTCAAAGTCAAGCCCTTGATCATGTATCGCGCTGAGAATCCACAAGCCTTCAAGAAATGCAAGGTGCAGAAGAGACAATTAAATGTTATGTGGAAGTCCAACAGTAAGGTTTGGGTCAACCGTATCTTGTTCGTTGAGTGGATCAACCAGGTCTTTGGTCCTCTGGTGAAGAAATACCTTTTAGAAAAGAATCTGCCCCTCAAAGCCTTGCTTGGGACAATGCTCCTGCTCATCCTCCAGGCTTTGAGGACGACTTATTGGAAGAACTTGAGTTCATTAAGGTCAAGTTCCTTTCTCCCAACACCACTCCAATCCTCCAGCCCATGGTTCGGCAGGTCATTTCGAACTCTAAAAAGTTTTACACCAAAGCACTATTTCAGCAATGCTTTGAGGTGACCGAAGGAACAAACCTTAGCCTCTGAGAGTTTTGAAAACACCATTTCCACATTGTGAACTGTCTCAAGATCATCAATAAAGCCTGGGATGGGGTCACCAAGAGAACCCTCAATTCTGCCTAGAGAAAACTGTGGCCTGATTGCGTTCTTGGACATGACTTAGAGGGGCTTCCTCATGAACAAACAGGAACCACCGGTTGTCGACAAAATTGTGTCCTTGGGAAAGAGCATGGGACTGGAGGTGAATGAGGATGACACTCAAGGGCTGGTGGAGGAACATGGCCAGGAGCTGACCACCAACGAACTGAAGGATCTGCATCGTGAGCAACGGCAAGAAGAGATCTCATCTGCAGAGGAAGAGGAGAAAAAGGCAGAGGAATCCCTCACTTCTAAGGAGATTAGGGAGATGTGTAAAATGTGAGAAACGGTGCAAAATTCTGTAGAAAAGCAACACCCAAAAAAAGCTGTAGCAGTGTGAGCAATAAATTTGTTTAATGACAATGTAACACCACATTTCCGCCAAATTCTCAAAAAGAGGCAAAAGCAAGCGTCATTGGATAGGTTCCTTGTTAAAGGTGCACAAAAAGAAAAAGATTCTGGGAGCTCCTGGGTGGCTCAGTCGGTTAAGTGTCTGACTTCTGCTCAGGTCATGATCTCATGGTTCATGAGGTCGAGCCTCGTGTTCTGCTCTGTGCTGACAGCTCAGAGCCTGGAACCTGTTTTAGAGTCTGTGTCTCCCTGTCTCTCTGTCCCTGCCCTGCTCACACTGTCTTTCTCAAAAATGAATAAACATTTAAAAAATTTATGAAAAAGATTCCATTGAGGCAATAGATAGCAGTGATTCCATTAGTGATGGTGAAAGTCATGCTACACAACAACCCTCCTCCCTCTTGTCTCCCTCACACCAGCCATGAGGGTTTTCAAAGGTAAGTACAACTTAATTTGTTTCCTTTTCTTTGTATTTTGTATTTTATTATTTTGTATTATATTACAGTACTGTAATCATTTTTATATGAATATTTTTGGGGTATGGAATGAATCATCTGGGTTTCCATTATTTCTTATGGGGAAATTCGCTTTATTATACAAGTGCTTTGGTTACAACCATGTTTCAAGAACGAATTATGCTGGCACACCTAGGTTTTAATGTATATGAAGTATTCAAAGTAGGCAAATCCATAGAAACATAGAGTAGATTAGTTGCTAGGGGCAGGAGGGAGAAGAGGGATGCAGAGTGACTGCTAACAGGTACATCGTTTCTTCTTGGTGTGATAAAAATGTTTTGGAAGTGGGTAGTGGTGATTGTTGTACATATCTGTGAATATAATAAGAATAACTGAATTATACACTTTAAAAGGTGAATTTTATGTGAATTATATCTCAATAAAGCTCTTAAAAAAAACAACTAAGGAAATTTTTTAAAACTCCTAAAAGACAATAAGAAGACATGAACAATGGAAACTCCCATTCTGTTCTTGGGTAAGATAACTGAATCTTACAAAGATATAAATTCTCCCTAACTGAATTTATACATTTAATGTAATCCCAATCAAAATACTAACAAGCCATTTTATGAGATTAGACAAGTTGATATATTAAAGTTGATATGGAGGGGCAACTGGCTGGCTCAGGCTATAAAGCATGCAACTCTTAGATCTCCAGGTCTTGAGTTCAAGCTCCACTTTGGCTGTGGAGCCTACTTAAACAAAACAAAACAAAATAAAGTTGATATGAAAAAACAAACATGCAAGAATAACTAAGAAAGTAATGAAAAACTACGAAGAGAAAACAGCCTTACCAGACATTAAAAATACTACATAGCCGCTATAATTAAATATAATCTGTGGTACAGATGTGTGAATTGACTAGCAGATCAGTCAGTGAAACAGGATAGAAAGTCCAGAATTAGATCCAAATATATATGAAAATTTAGTATATGACAAAGGTGGCATCTCTAATCACTGAGTAAAGGTGGACCTCTTTTCTTCATGTGACTTTTGAAATTGTGGTAAAATACACACAACATAAAATTTACCTTTTTGCGGGGGAGAGTTTGCTTTAAGGTGTTTTATTGAAGCCCTACGTGGGGCTTAAACTCATGATCCCGAGATCAAGAACTGCATGCTCTAAAAACTGAGCTGGCCAGGCACTCCTAAAATTTACTATCTAAAGCGATTTTTAGTACAGAGTTCAGTACCTCAAGTACGTTCACACTTCATGTAAACAATCTCCAGAACTCTTTTCATCTTGAAAAACTGAAATCCCATAACCATTAAACAATAACTCCACACACTCCCTTCTCCCCAGTCCCTGACAACCATCACTCTACTGTCTCTATATTCTGACCACTCTAAGTAGAATATAAGTAGCATCATACAGTATTTGTCTGTTCTATCATTGGCTTATTTCACTGAGCTTACTGGCCTCAGGGTTCATTCACGTTACAGCATGTGGCAGAACTTTTTCCTTCTTTAAGTCAGAATAATATTTCATTTTATTATATGCCACCCAATATTCGCTTACCCAAATTCATCTGTTGATGGACACAGGGGTTGTTTCTACCTTTTGTAAACATGGGTGCACAAATATCTCAAGACTCCGCTTTCAATTCTTTTGAGTATATACCCAGAAGTGAATTGCCGAAATATACGGCAATTTCATTTTTAATTTTCTGAGGAACTTCCATACTATTTTCCATGGTAGCTTTTCCATTTTATGTTCCCATCAACAACAGCTTACAAGGGTCCCAATTTCTCCACATCCTCACCAACACTTGTTATTTTCTCTCTTTTTCTTTTCTTTTTTTTTAATAGATGCCATCCTAAAAAATGTGAAGTGGTATCTCATTGTGGTTGTGATTTTCATCTCCCTAATAATTAGTCATGTTGAGCATCTTTTCACACGCTTGTTGGCCATCTGTATATCTTCTTTGGAGAAATGTCTATTCAAGTCCTTAATCCATTGTTGAATCAGGTTGTTTGTTTTTTGTTCTTTATAGGGTCTAGATATTAACCCCTTAAGTGATATATGACTTACAAATATTTTTTCCCATTCCACAGATTCTTTTCACTCTGTTGGTGTCTTTTGTAAGTTTTAAATTCTGATGCAGCCCAATTTACCTATTTTTATTTTTGGTACTTGTGCTTTTGGTATCAGATCCAAGAAATCTTTGCCAAATCCGTGTCTTGAAGTTTCTTCCCTATCTTTTCTTCTAAGGGTTTTGTAGTTTTAACCCTTAAATTTAGGTCTTTGATTCATTTTGAGATAATTTTTGTATATGGTATCAAGTAAGGTCCAAGCTCATGCTTTTTCAAGTAGAAATCCAGTTTCCCCAAAATCACTGGTTGAAAAGGCTGCCAAGCATCTTGGCACCCTTGTTGAAAATCATCTGCCCATACATGCAAGGGTTTTACTCTGGGCTCTTTATTATATTCCACTGATTTACAAGTCTGTCCTTCTGCTAGTACCATATTGTTTGATTACTGAAGCTTTGTAATAAGTACTGAAATTAAAAAGTGTGAGTCCTCCAACCTTGTTTTCTTTCAATACTGTTTAGGCTATTCAGGGTCTCTTGAGATTCTATATGAATTTTAGGAAGGATTTTTCTGTTTCCATAAAAAACATCATTGCGGGGCACCTGGGTGGCTCAGTCGGTTGAGCGTCCAACTTCAGCTCAGGTCATGATCTCACAGTCCTTGACTTCGAGCCCCACATCAAGCTCCATGCTGACAGCTCAGAGCCTGTAGGTTGCTTTGGATTCTGTGTCTCCCTCTCTCTCTGCCCCTCCCGCACTCACGCTCTGTCTCTCTCTCTCTCAAAAATAAATAAACATTAAAAAAAAAATCATTGGGATTTTGATAAGGATTGCATTGCATCTATATATCACCTTGTGTATTTTAACAATATTAAGTCTTCCAACCATGAACACTGGTTGTCCATCTATTTGTGTCTTCTTTAACTTCTTTCAGCAATGTTTCGTAGTTTTCAGCATACCATGTTTTGCCTCTCTGGTTAAGTTTATGCCTAAATATTTCATTCTTTTTCATGCTATCCTAAATGGAATTTTCTTAATTTCCTTTTAGAATTGTTCACTGTTTTAGTGTACAGAAATGCAACTGATTTTTGTGTGTTGATTTTTCATCCTGTAACTCTGCTGAATTTGTCATTCTAACAGGTTTTTGTATGCAAAATCTTTAGGATTTTCTACATATAAGATCTTATTGTCTATAGATAGAGATAACTTTGCTTCTTTTTCCCAATTTAGATGCCTTTCATTTTTTTCTTGCCTAATTGCTCTAGCTAGGAATTCCAATACTATGTTAAATCGAAGGAGTAAATGCAGAAATCCCTGTCTTATACCTGAACTTAGAAGAAAAGCTTTTAGTCTATCACCACTAAGTGCTGATGTTAGCTGTGGGCTTTCCCTATATGGCCTTTATTTTGTTGAGGAGCTCTCTTCTCTTCTTAGTTTGTTCAGTGTTTTTATTATGAAAGACTGTTGGATTCCCTCAAATGTTTTTCTGTACCAGTTAAAACATGAATTTTTTAATAAAGAGTGCTAGGTAGTCATTTTGGAAAAGAAAATTCGAGCCTTATTTCACTCCATACATAAGAATAAGCTCCAAAGGATTAGAGAACTAGATGTAAAAAATGAAGCCAGGTATCCATAAATTTAACCAAGTGGCCAAGGTAAACATCACTAATGATAAACACATTGACATGAACCCCTTGAATGATGTTCTATGAAAGAAAGACACATCATTTTTTGTGGTATTTTTACTAAAGATGCATAACTTCACTCCCATGAGACAACAATGGACAAACAGCGCACATCCTGAAAAACATACAATCAGTATGCTTCAAAAGCGTCAAGGCCATGCAACAAAGAAAAACTGAAGACTACTGGGTAATAGAGAAGACTATACAGAATGACAACTGAATGCAATGTGGAACCTGGATAGGATCCTGAACCAGAAAATGTCATTAGCGCAAAAAGATGATGAAATTCAAATACGGTCTGTAGTTTAGCTAATGATATTGTACCAATGTTAGTTTCTTGCTCTTAATAATTATACTATGATTATATAAAATGTTGACATTAGGGGAAATGGACTGAGGGATATAATTAAACTCTTTGTACAACTTTTACAACTTTCTTGTAAGTCTAAAATTAGTTCAAAATAAAAAGTTTTTTTTTAAAGAAAGAGAGCAATAATTATACCATAAGAATGATAACGATCAAAAGAACCATGTAGATGTGGTTAAAGGTAGTTTTACTAATTCATGCTGTTAGAAGTTAGGATAGTTCCCTAGGGGATGAGGGGTTCATGACTGCAAAGGGATATGAGGGTGCCGATAATAGTCTGTTTCTGGATCTAGGGTGCTGGTTACACAGCTGTTGTTTAGTTAGTGAAAAATTGTGGAGTTTTATTTATTTTTTATTTATTTTTTAAGTTTTATTCATTATTCAGAGAGAGAGTGAGACAGAGTGTGAGCAGGGGAGAGGCAGAGAGAGAGAGAGAGAGGGAGAGACAGAATTTGAAGCAGGCTCTAGGCTCTGAGCTGTCAGCACAGAGCTCGATGTGGGACTCAAACTCACAGACCGTGAGATCATGACCTGAGCCGAAGTCAGACGCTCAACCGACTGAGCCACCCAGGTACCCTGTGGAATTTTAAAAATCAACCACCTTTCAATTAAAAGTATAGTTTTTAAAAAACATGATTTTAACTCTGGAGAATGGGACTAAGTATATGAAGAAAGCCTTTCTTTTAGAAAAGTTTAAAATTGGTAACAGCTAAATATTAATATAAGAGGTCAAAAAGGTAAACCTGCGACCCTAAGTCCAGAAGAATCCAGAAAGCACAACTGGTCTACTTAATTTCCTCATCCTTAGCTACCTAATCTCCTAGAACACACTCTTAAACCTAATAGTGGGGGCCTGGGTGGCTCCATTGGTTAAGCATCCAACTCTTGGTTTTTGGCTCAAGTCATGATCTCACAGTTTGCAAGTTTGAGCCCCACACTGACAGTGTGGAGCCTGCTTGGGATTCTCTCTCTCAGCCACTCCCATGCTCACTCTCTCTCTCTCTCTCTCAAAATAAATACATAAACTTGGAAAAAAAAAAAAGATGACTAACAGTAGATAAAATAGGAAGGGTCTTAAGGAGGACTATAAGACACAAGAATATGCATACACAGTAAGCACCAGAAAATGTAAACTATGGGTACTTCCAATACTGACATACAAATATTATCAACCACAGACTGGTTAATTAAAATAGATGTAACTATTTTAACTGCATAAAATTCATCAAAATAGCTTTAGCACAACATGAAAAATTGCTTCATATTCTGCGTATTGTTCTAGAAAGCCTAATAAATGACTACATGGTAGGCTGAAACTTATTCTAGAATCCCTTGAGGTGATAATAAATGATAAAAAATGAGAAAAAGTTTTACATAAAAGTAAAATTAATGTAATAGTTTTCTATTTTCACTCAAAGCCAATCTGAGTCAAACTCTTTCTATCCAGGGTGAAATACTGGAGTGAACTTTACAGAAACAGGAGTAAGTATTAATAAGTCAGAGACTTTTTGTATAAGACAGTAGACAGATAGCCAATCTGAGCTCCATTCAGCAGTTTGTCAGAATGCTTCGATACATGCCTAGAGTTAGCGGCTCCTGGATGGCTCAGTCAGTTACGCATCCGACTTCAGCTCAGGTCACGATCTCATGGCTCATGAGTTCGAGCCCCACATCGGGCTCTGTGCTGACAGCTCAGAGCCTGGAGCCTGCTTCAGATTCTGTGCCTCCCTCTTTTTGTGCCCCTCGTCTGCAGGCACTCTCTCTCGCAAAAATAAACATTAAAAAAATCTTTTTGATATATGCCTAGAGTTAAAGTCAAAAAGAAAAATATCCTTTTGTGCTATATTTTCTACTCTGATGAAAAGATATGTACTATCATTCTTATTTTTGAATACATTTATTTTCTTATTGCATATTCAATTTACCAGACACAAAATTTACCTGCCACTGCATCTGTGACTATGAACTACATGGTGTTCCTGTTCTGTGACTAACAATGAACACTGCCACTATTATTTGCTATTATATTTTTATTCTTCTTACTTTCTGAAAACACTTTTAGCCTTTTTCTCTTCTTTCACTGCAAGTTCAAGATTTTACATCGTTTCATTATACCCATTTTATCTTTTAGCCTACATAATTTAATTTTTGAACAATTCAAAAGGACATGTGATATATAATATATAACTTACAATAAAACAAAAATATTTATGTTACAAAGAAGTTAGGTTAATGTCTTATCTAAGTATGTCCTTTTCTTTTTTAAATTTTTCATGTTTTTTTTTTTTGAGAGAGAGAGAGAGAGAGAGAGAGGGTGACCAGGGGAGGGGCAGAGAGAGAGGGAGACACAGAAACTGAAGCAGGCTCCAGGCTCTGAGCTGTCAGCACAGAGCCCAACATGGGGCTCGAACCCACAAAGTGTGAGATCATGTCCTGAGCTGAAGTCAGATGCTTAACCGACTGAGCCACCTAGGTGCCCCATAAGTACGGACTTATTTTTATTTACAGCAAACCAGTCAGTATAATAGATTCACACAGCTCATAATCATGATTTAACCAATTAACCAAAATACAGCTGAATTTAAGATACCACATACGACTACCCAGAAATTGTCTCTTTTTTTTAAAATACAGTAATGGGGCACCTGGGTGGCTCAGTCGGTTGAGCACCTGACTTTGGCTCAGGTCACAATCTCACAGCTCGTGGGTTCGAGCCCCGTGTCGGGCTGTGTGCTGACAGCTTGGAGCCTGGAGCCTGCTTCAGATTCTGTGTCTCCCTCTCTGTATCTGCCCCTCCCTCTCTCTCCCCTCCCCTGTTCATGCTCTTTGTCTCTCTCTCTCAAAAATGAAATAAACATTAAAAATATATATATATACTGGTTTAAAAAAATAAAATTAAAATTAAAAATAAAATAAAAAAATAAACAGTAAAAGAGTGACACAGTGAAAAGATAATCAAAAACCAATGGCTAATTCTGAAGTCATTCACATATATGTGGATAAATTCACAACACTCTAGAAAAAACAGAAACTATACTGGAAAGGCCCAACTAAGAAGAAGCTATAAAGATTCTGGGCTCTTGTTGAACGTTACAGGCGTAAAACAGTATGTTAGCAAGGCAATGCAGTGAAGTGGCTAGCATTAGAGTCCTACAGATTCATGTTTCAGCTCCAGCTCTGCCATTACTGCTTCTCTGATTCCAGTAAAACAACTCGTGTCCTTATCTGTAAAATGAAAGACAATAAAATCTATCTCATACACTTCGTGGGGAAGATTAAATGAGATCCTTATCACATAGTAGGTACTGGGCAAAGTAAGCCATTATGAATTCGTCATGAACACAAAGCACTCAGATTATGGATCTTTATCTTCTTATTCAATCCTAAAAAAAATATATGCTGGTCTTTTATATTTTGCAGATTACAAAGGAATGGCCTTGTAAACAAGATTTAATTTTCTTCAATGAGCTGCTTATATATATGAACAGAACCTCTTATTTTCTTTACTTACTACGATCTCTCTCACATCTCTCTTGGAATTTCTCGTTACAAGGAAGAAGTGTCTTGTATGTAGTGATCTCTTTCTAAAATATCATTTCCTTAACATGAGCTTCACATGCTTTTGCTTAGCATTTCAGTTTCTTGAAATTTATTCTTATTTTTTGTCACTTGTGTCAAGAGAAGAAACTTAATTGTTTTGAATTCTTTCCTGAGAGCATAACTTCAACTAACCTACAAAACTAATAACTCAAAAGAGATCTTTCTCAGAGTTGTAGTATCTGATAGTCCAGATTTTCCCGAGAATAGCACTGGACCTGATACAATAACAATAAAAGAAAATAATTTGATTTCGGAAGACAGAATACTTTAGTAGCTGTTTTTACAGCAACCGTGATACAGTATGTCTGGGACAGTATGAACTTAACAGCAAAATTTCGGCAGAATGTTATATCAGTAAAAATTTGACTGCTTTTCCTACTTAAAATATGGAATTCTTCACATGATTTCAGTTTATGTTTCTTGGAATGCCTGCACAAGTAACATATTCTGTTGCCTACAAATACCGATTTATTCAACTTAAAAATAATCATTAGGCCTATAAAATTTTTCTACTTGTAAAGGTTTTATAGCCAAAAATGTATCAATTAGTGCAGAATTACTTACCTGATAGGTTTTCCAAACACTTACTAACCTAGAAATAGCTTTATTGACCACCATTTGCTACTTGTATGTGCTTTTAGAGCAACTGCTTATCATCATCTTTCTTTCCTTTGAATAGAATTTTAAAAATCTTTCTTTTTCATACTTAGTTTTATATTACCACCGTAATTTCAAGGATGCTGTGAAGAAAAACTTAATAAATCGGTTTTTCAAGTGTCCACTCTGAAGTGGACTATAAAAGAAAAGTTAGTGCTGCCAGTTTTTCGGTTGTCTTTTTTTTTTTTTTTTGAAGGTGGTATCTCATGGTATACTTCAGAGGATGGAGCCTCTGAGGAGTGGGAATGGGTTTATATAACCACTTTTCTGATTTTGTTTATTTATATTTTTCTTTACCTTTTTGTCAAAGTATGGTTGACACACAAGGTTACATTAGTTTCAGGTGGGTAACATAGTGATCAACATCTCTACATGTTATGCTATTCTTACCACAAGTAAAACTACAATCTGTCACCATAATTATAGTTCCACTGCCCATACCGCCTATGCTGCCTGTCCCTGTGACTTATTCATTCCAACACTGGAGGCCTGAACCTCCCACTCACCTTCACCCCTTTGTGCCCATCCCCCACCCCCTTCTGCTTCTAGTTTTGATTGAACATTTTATTTTGGCAGTTTTGAAATACATACTATTTTCCCACATTTATAGGTTTGCCATTTTACAACTTGATTTCACTCAACTAGAATTGAATTGTCCACTTTAACCAACTCATCCTTAAGTAATAACATACTTGGCTCTTTTCAAAGTAAAATGGAGTCTGTTAAAAACTTATGCTTAGGAGTATTTAAAAAAACAAGATTTCAAGTTCTTCAAATACTTTCTAGGGAAATATCTTTCCCTGCATTTAGAATTCTTGAAGGGCTGAGGTTGTATCATGTTCCTTTGTGAACTCAGCGCCTACACAGTGCCCATAACATAGTAACCACTCCGTATCTGTCTACTAAGTGACTCACACAAAGACTAGCTGATGGGGAGTCACCATCTCTCCGTGCCTATTTGGCAGACTGGTTCATACCATGCCAAAAGGAGGAGGGGAGGTTGAATTTAAAAGGACAGCAAACAGAAAACAAGCTAAGGAAGTTGGGAATTACTCAAAGTTAAAAATTGAATTATTCCAGTTGGGAAGAAAAGACTTTAAAAGAGATCCATGTATTTAAATTTTTTTTTCTTTTTAAATGTTTATTTATTTTGAGAGAGAGAGAGTCAGCATGAGCAGGGGAGGAACAGAGAGAGGGAGACACAGAATCTAAAGCAGCCTCCAGATTCTGAGCTGTCAGCACAAAGCCCAACATGGGGCACGAACCCACAAACCGTGAGATCATAACTTGAGCCAAAGTCAGACGCTTAAACGACTAAGCCACCCAGGTGCCCCTGAGATCCATGCACTTTATTTACTTTATTATTTTTTTAATGTTTGTTTATTTTTGAGAGACAGAGCATTTGTGGGTGAGGGGCACAGAGGGAAGAGACACAGAAACCAAAGCAGGCTCCAGGCTCTGAGCTGTCAGTACAGAGCCCGATGTGGGGCCTGAACTCAAGAACCGCTGAGATCATGATCTGAGCCGAAAACGCTTAACTGACTGAGCCACCCAAGGCGTCCTGAGATCCATGCATTTTAAAAATAAGGATGCCTCCGGCTATAATGCTTAAGGCATTAGAAACAGAAAAAGACTAGAAGAAAGAAGGTCAATAGGAAGCTATTGCTGCAGGGCAGGAAGAAGGAATGGAGGCCCAGACTGTGGTATCGACACTAGTAAAACGGATGTGGATTACCCCTTTGCTTCATTCATCTCTGTTAAGAAAAATTCTCTCAGATTGGATGGGGTGAAACAAACACTGGTATTCTGTGTAAGAGGGGCATTTAATAAATTTAATCAGCAAGTTAATGAAAACCAAAGCTCAATATGAATGAAGATTAGAGAGAGTTCCTAACTTCTCCAAGTAAACCTTCAATAAGGTATACTGCTCCAGATGAAATTTCCACACAGCTGCCGGCAAATGTTCAGACACTATGGAGAGCAGGAGAGGTTGCCGTAAGACTAAAGACAGGATATGCAGTCCTGCTGTTTCAGAAAAGGAGAAAGGAGACCCTGCCAATATTGCTCGCTGAAGTTAAATGTAACTCTAGACACGAGTCTAGAATCATTACCGGAAGAAGTCTGAACATAGAAAAGGTAGTAGCCAACATACACTACTGGGAACCAGTCTAGTGGCTAATTAAGCACAAATAATGACAGATTAATGCTCTTTTCCTGAAAGTTACTGAACTGATAGGATTTTTAAAAATAAAGTATATAGGGCCGCCTGAGTGGCTCAGTCGGGTTAAACGTCCGACTTCGGCTCAGGTCATGATCTCGCGGTTCGTGGGTTCAAGTCCCGCATCAGGCTCTGTGCTGACAGCTCAGTCTGGAGCCTGCTTCAGACTCTGTGTCTCCCTCTCTCTCTGCCCCTCCCCTGCTAACACTCTGTTCTGTCTCTCTCTCAAAAATGAATAAACATTTTAAAAAATTATAATAATAAATAAAGTATATAAAATTATTTGGGTTTTAGGAAGGCAACTGTTCAAGTTTCTTATATATTCCCTGTGAAAAGTTGGAAATATCTGAGGTGAAGAATGCTAAATTAGCTGGATTTCTGTCTGAACAACTTGAACCAAAGAATTGACGAGTTTTTATGTTTGTTTTTTTTTATCACCGTAAGTGTAAGCGAGGTCACTAGCAGAGCAAGAGCCCTGTTCTTGGCCCTGCCTACTCAACATTTTAATAAGATCTGCAGGAAGGCAACGTCAGCATTATCACACCTAGAGTTTATCAAATCGATAGATAAATAAATAAGCCCATATGTACTATATGACCAAATCAGTTAAAAAAAATTTTTTTTAAGTTTATTTATTTTTGAGAGAAAGAGCATGCAAGAGAGTGCATGTGCACCCACAAGTAGGGAGGAACAGAGAGAGATGGAGAAAGAATCCCAAGCAGCCTCCATACTGTCAGGGCAGAGCCCAATGCAAGGTTTGATCTCAGAAACAGTGAGATCATGACCTGAGCCAAGATCACGAGTCAGAAACTTACCAGATTGAGCCACCCAGGTGCCCCAAATCGGTTTCTGTTTTTTAAGTTGACAGAATAGACCCAGTCTGACAAGATAAAATTTAATATGGATAAATATAAAGCCCTACTAAAAAAAATCCTATTAAGGAATTGGAAGAACATAAACAAAACGACTCGAGAATTTTAGTTGACTATAAAATCAATAATAATGGGTAACGTATATAGCATTTAAATGCCAGAGACCATTCTAAATATTTTATATGATATCTGTTCCTTCATTTTTTGTAACAATCCTATGAGATAGGTACTATTATAAATCCCATTTTACAGATGAGAAAACTGTGCCTTAAAAGATGTTTACATAATTTACTCAAAGTCACCCAGCTGATAAACTGTAGAGCTAGGATTTAAACCGAGGCCAGGCTAGCTCCAGAGTTTGTCTTCTTAGCCAGGACATTAGTCTGAATTAACAGTGCAATATGGTTGCCAAAGCAGCACATCTACTCTTAACGTACATGCTTTGAAATCAGAGAGGTAACTTATGGTGTTCTCTACTGGGGAATACCTATGGGTACCACGCTTCTAAGAAGAATATGGGCGAACTCCAGTAAATCCATGAATAAGCCATCAGTATTGTGAGAAAGCTCAAATCGAAACAACAAAATCATCAGAAGAAGTTAAAGACAGAATATTTTGTCTAGGAAGAAAAGAATTAATGGAATATAATAAGTATCTTCAAATACTTGAAAACCCACTAGTGGAAGAGAGAACTAGATCCAGTAAAGATGTAATTTCTGGTTCAGTAAAGGAACTCATATTATAAAAACTGGAGTTGTCTAAATACTTTTGCCTCGGAAACTAGATAACTATGAATCTTCTTTCTAGAAAAATACACAAGTGCATGTAATTTTGTATAAAATTCCAAGAGTTCACAAATCTACTTTTAAATCCCCACCCCTAGAGTAATATATCACAGATCAAAATGGAAAGGATTAAAGAAAAGGCAAGTATATTCAATAATCTTTACAATTCATTACAACTTATAATTCTATTATCTAAGAAACTCTCAACCCTATGCTTTCTAGTTTCTTCTGAGATCCGCCATAATGCATTTTGCAATAAGAGTTTAAAATATGACAAGGTCAGAAAAAAAGTGAAGTCGATTTTGCCAAGTGACAATATAAACTTGACTGTGAGTAAATTCATACATGTATGGCTTATTATTTAACCTTTAAAAGAAACATACCTAAGCTTAAAGATCAAAAACAAGAGATGCTAATGTACTACTCACTATCTAATATCTAATGCCCAAATTAGAAATTTCCCCCCTCTGCTTTTAAAATTTCATTTTAAACTCTCCCTTTCTATTCTTTGTTCTGGGTTAACTGTTAAGATTGACAGACAAAGAAACAACAGACTAGAAGTCAGAATACCTAGGTTCTAATTCACTACCTTTGCCATGAATTTAATTTTTGCTTAGTCTGTTCCCTCATTATGTTCTAAAAACTTTCAAATATCTAAACAGGGCTTTACATATGCTGTGGTGCAACGTAAATAAAAATAAGTCCTTCATTTTGTATAAAACATAAGTTATCAACAGCAAGAAAACAAAGCCAGTCTTCCCATCGTGTTTGAGGGGAAAAAGGAAATGTACATTCACATTTCAATTCCTAATTATAAAAAACTGTCTTTGAATCCTTCAGGGTATCTTTAGTGTATAATTTTCATCCTCAAATGCTTCTCACATTGAGGATAAACATTTGTCCATCCAATTTCAAGTTGTATTGAGAGCACATAGCTCAGACGGTTAAGATTTTTGGCTGCAAGGGAAAAGCTTGAAGGTGCCAGTTGGACTACACATTTAAAAGAGCAGGGGGGAAAGTTACATGATTACAGAATGGTTATATGAAGTATTACACACTTGAAAATTCGGTTTCCCTCTTAAACAACTAGAAATAAAGAGAACTCAAAAGTAAGTTTAACAAGTGTTGGGCCTTTATTAAATATAGGCGCCACACTGTACCGCCAGAACAGTGCTACAGACACCACGTCTGCCAGTAGACTAGACTCTAGTTCCAGGCACAAGATGTTCTAATAAATAACAAAAGCATCCAGAGCCAGTACATAAGGGTGGGTCTAGGCATTTGATTTTTCTCCTGGTGCTACTTGAGAATGGACACTACTATTAAAGATTTATTACAGTAACAGGATAGTGATAAAGCTTTAGCTAAATTATAGGCTAACCAAGGAAATGGAAAAGCAACATGCAATGTCAGATCAACTAAATTATTTTTATATTTAACTTTGAACACAGACTAGGCCATGATTACACTGTACAGTGGACAGACGAATAACTGTATTTATTAGGTGAAGATAATTTCAAACCTTTACGAGAAAAAAAAGAGTGGCCCAGAAAAAATTAGGCTATAGAAGTCAAATGAAAAGACACAAAACTAAGATTTAGGGGAGAAAGGGGAAGGAAGAGAATGAGCTAACTAACTTACTAAAAAGAGACCAAATAAGTGGGACAGGGAGCCTGAGCCCTATGAGCTAGAATGAGGAAGAGAAACGTATCAAAGGCTCAAAGGGAGCTTCAGCAGCAAATATGGAAAGGGATGAGCCTGTTAACTGTTTCAACAGAAAAAGAGAAACGACGCGGGGCACTTTTCTGAACCGGCATTCATGGCAGACCATAATAAAAATGCCTAACTCATGCAGGGCACTTAATATGCGGTGAGCTCTGTTCCAAATGCGTTCCACAGATTAGTCCATTTACTCCTCAAAACACCCGGAACAGGCAGTTACTACTATTTTACAGATGAAGAAACTGAGACCACACAATGCAAAATAACACAAGCTGGTACCAGAGACTGAGAGCCCTCATCCACTTAGTTGAACCTTCTCTCGGAGAGATCCTACAAAA
Organism: Paguma larvata; assembly: GCA_030068075.1. Taxonomy (NCBI): domain Eukaryota; kingdom Metazoa; phylum Chordata; class Mammalia; order Carnivora; family Viverridae; genus Paguma; species Paguma larvata. Next base: position 36,167,662 of record CM057824.1, read on the forward strand.
CCTTTATACTCTTCTGTGGAGAGGGATTTGGCTCTCTGGAATTTCTCAAAGGAGTCAGGGCCCCAAAAGCGATCCTCTACTTTAAAGTTCCCTTCTGCGGGATAGGAGGTTCTTTCAAGCGCACAAAGCTTTGGAACTCTGAAATACACCTGGTAGAGACAGATGGAGGCGTGTGACTCATGAAAGGCTGAAAAGTCCGAACACCAGACTTAGAAGCCATCGTTCTGCCCTGAAGACCTGCAGAGACCGAGAAAGTAGAAAGCAGCCCTTCCTCTCTTCCACGAGGCATGACACGGGGACGCTGCCTCCTCCCAATTTGCTGTGTGTCTATGGGGCGGGGGAGGGGGGCTCGCCGGTTTCCGACTCCCCCCAGTCCCTCAGAGGTTACTCGGCCAGGCCTGGGAGAACGCGTGGGAATAAACAGATGGGACTTGAGGTAACGAGGGGGCCCCGAGGCGCAGGGAGGGAAACCTGCCCAGGAACACGCCGGGCCAGGTCCAGAGGCCCTCGGCACGCGGGCCCGCGCCTTCGCCCCGGACCTTACCGCCGCTCGGCTGCAGAGGACGAGGCGGCCACTCAGGGTTGTTCTTCCGAGCCTGGGGCGCGGCTTCGGCGCCGCCGCTCCCTGTGCCGCCCGCGACAGGCGGCGGCTGGGTCCCAGCGGATTCACACTCAGGGCAGGCAAGGGTGGGCGATCCGCGGCCTGTGCAGGGGAGGCCCAGGAGTTCGAGGCCTTGGGACGCCGACCGTGCATGCGCCTGCGAGCCTGCCCAAAAAGGAAGGGTCAGAGCGCGGCCGCTTGCCGAGCAGCAGTGGCTGCTGCAGTCGAGATCACAGGCTGCTTCGTCCGCCCTCACCCAACCCAGCCACTGCCCCGCTTCCCCCGCGCAAGCTTTGGCGGCGGAGCAGCACGGTGGGTGCCGATTGGCTCCTGGGTGTTTGACGTAAGGCGCCGGTCCCTACGGATTGGTCAGGTCGGCGGTGCGTGCAAGGAGTAAACAAACCCCGCCCCCAGGCTTCCCAAAGAGGGGAGGGGGCCTCTAGGTGAAGGGGCGGGACCTCAAACAACCCTGTCTCCCGCCCTGGTGCTCACTGGAGCTTCCCAGTGGGTACCCAGAGCTGACACCAGCACTCCGTTCCCCAGCCGCCTGCGGGGCGGGCTGCAGGCCTGAGGCCTAAAATTTATAGAGACGCCGTTTCCCCCTTCCTTTATCGCGGGCTTGGGTCGGAATCTTGACTTTTTCATCCAACCGCATCCCTAGGCCCGAAGCAGGAAAACCCCATCGCTCTTGGAAAAAGAGGAACTAAGGCGGTAACATCTGGGTCTTCAGGCCTTTGCTAGCTCACCCTCCGGGAGAAGCGCGGAGCAGGGTGGGGAGGAGTAACTCTGAGGCCACATGTGGGGCACCCTGTAATTAATTATTCGGACAATGGGTTACAGACCACTGGGGACGTGAATTCTTCAATACCCAGGCAAGTAAGATCCACACCAGGCCAGGTCACCATGTCACTCAGAAGCTAAAGAGAAAATTGCGGCCCACACTCCCAAATACCCGTCCATTTTGTTCAAAAATGAAAACACTTTGCCTGTCAATTCAGTGCCTGTGTGAAAAATCACCTATGAGCTTACATTCTAGAGGGTTGGGAAAGAAAATATGCAAAAGAAATAAGCAAAATGTAAACTATTACATGCTGATTGGTGCTATGGGGGGAAAATAAACAGAGAAAGTGTTTGAGGTTTGATTTGTATTAAACAGGGTGCTCAGGGAAGGCTGCAGAAAAGATGCCATTTAAGGAAATACCTAAAGGAGGTGAAGGAGGTGAAAGAGCACCTTTGGACTTTTCTCTGGGGTGGGGTGGAGACAATTTCTGCATAATTGCACATAGATAAACTCCTAGGAGTTCAAGAATGCCAAATGCAGTACTCCTTTTCAGACTGATTCTAAAATGCAAAATCCCCGGCGGAGTGATTACCGAGCATTTTCCAGTAAAAAATCAATAGGATTAATCTAGTTGCGTCAGAAATGTTATTAAAGTTTCAAGTTAACAAATAACTTTTCAAACACTCTCTACGCGACGATACAAAAATGAGCAAGACGGGGGGGGGGGGGGGGGGCGGAAAAAAAAAGTCCACCCTCAAGGAACTCAAGTCTAGCAGGGGAAATGGATTGTAAACCACTTCACTACAACGTGTTAACCCGTGGTGGACACATGGACTAATGGGAGTAAGATGGGTGGTTGTTATTTAGGAGCTGTAACTCTCGCGGGATTTCTTTACCTATTGTGAAAACTCGGTGCTTAGTGTCGGAAAAGGACTATGTCAATCAGGGATTCTCTAATCTCTTTATAAGTTTCTAAGATGAGAATCTGAAAACAATATTAAGTTGAACCGTATGAATTGCTAATATTTGGCAATTTTCATATGGCTCAACTTATTCTCATATAGAGTTAATATAAGGATTTTGCTCTGTAATATATACATAGTAAGTGTTCAATAAATGATAGCAATTATGATCATTAGATAATACTGCTTTCGAAAAAAACGATTTAAAAGTCAATGTTTCTTCCAACACCATGAAGTAAAATGGGCAGTGAAAGTTTCAAATTTTCCATATACTGGTTTGATCTAGCTGTGAATTTCCATGACCTAATCAGGGTATGCTGTAAAAGACACTAAATGCTAGTTTCACAGCAGGCCAAGAAAATTCAGAATAAGGAACAGCTTGGTTTTGAAGCCAAAAACTGAAAATTCTCCAGAACAGAATAAATTGTCAAGTTGCCTCAGGGAGGAAAATCATGTAAATCAATTTTTCGTTCCCACTCACAGTTCCAATTTAGCAATTTGCACAACAGTCAGCTCTCTTCCTTCTCATTTCCCCCATTAAGGGATCTTATTTCCTTTGAAAAGGAAAATAAAGCTTCAACTATCTCCCATGCCAGAGAGTAGATGTCTGAAATATGACAGAACACGTATTGATTCTGCAAACACTTATTAAGCACTTATTGTATGCCAAGAACAGTGAGAGGCTTTGGGAACACACATATAAATGCCCAAAGAGCTCCATTCATGGGTATTCCTTGTGCTTGGAATAATCCCCCAGTTCATCCACATCTCACCTACATATATGCCTTCTCATCTAAGCTGAGATTACTTTCCTCTGACTCCTCATCTCCAGCTCTAAAATTGTTTGTTTTCTAACATTCGCCAACCTTGTAATTACTCATTTAGTATCTGTATTTTGGAAGCTCCTTGATATTCTGAACCATGTCACCCTATTCACTACCCTATCCTCAGTGCCTAAGAGAAGCTCAGTAAGTTTTTATTGAATGGATGAGAGTGCCACAGCCCAGCACAGTTGGAAAGAGGAAAGAAGCATAAATAAATAAAGTCTCTACTTACAAATATTTGGGCCAACAAAGAGGGTCATGGAAGAGACAGATCTGTTACAGTTAAACCTGAAGAGCTTTCATGAGCTGCCCCCTCTCCTGGTGCTGGAGGCTGCTTTTTCCTCCTTTCTTTCTTTCCTTCCTCCCTTCCTTTCTTTCTTTCTTTCTTTCTTTCTTTCTTTCTTTCTTTCTTTCTTTCTTTTCTTTCTTTCTCTTTCTTTCCTTTCTTTCTTAAGTTTATTTATTTATTTTGAGAGAGAAAGAAAGAGAGAGCAAGAACAGGGGAGGGGCAGAGAAAGAGGGAGAATACAAGAATCACTTAGAGATCTTATTAAAATTCAGACTCTGAGTCAGTAGATCTGAGGTGGGGTATAGAGTCTGCCTTTCCAACCAGCTCCCACCTGGCGCTGGTGCTGCTACACCAAACATCACACTTTGAGTAACAGGTTCTTTGATGACACCTTTCTGTTATACAAAAAGATCTGCAGTTGTCTGGACGGTTGCAGATAGGACTTTTTTTAAACAGCATCCTGTTTTCACACCTAATCCATCCAGTGACTAACAAAAGAAATAACACTTAAAAGAGAAATGTATTAAATCAAGGCCTTGTCTTCCAGAAACTGTCCTGTTATGTGCAGTTTAATCACATTAATAGGGCAGTGGTGAATCTAAGCCTTGGAGTTTCCTCAGCGAGGGACACAACCTTCTCTTTAGTTAATTTCTGGAATGACTTAGTTGGTTAGGCCATTGGAAGGATTTCACAGTCACTCTTAATAAAAGTAACCTCGTCTTCATATCAAACCTAAAGTCTTTTATGATAAAATATTTTATTTATCCTAAAAATATAAATGTCAAGTATAAGGAATAATTATAAACCCTTATGTACCAGCTTAAGAGACTAGTAACACCACTGGGGCTCTGTGTGTGCTTCCCCAATGTGATCCTCCACCTCTCTCTCCCCAAAATAACCTTAACCTGAATTACAATCTTCTTGGTTTTCTTGAAAAATTTAACACATATGTATGTAACTCCAAGCAATATATTGCATAGTTTTGCATGTTTTCGAACTACATTTATTTGGGGTCAAACTTGATGACTCATCTGCAAATTATTATTATTTGCCCATTTTCTTGGAGTCATCGGTCTTGTAGTTCACTCATTTTCACTGATGGAAAAAATAACAAAATTTACATAATCCATTCTCTTGTTGATAGGCATTTGGGTTTTTTCTCTATTCTGCTGTTATGAATATACTTGTACAACTCTCCTTTGTAGATGTGAACGTTTCCATAGGATTTTAGTTACATACAGGGGCGAGAGTCAAAATACTTAACAACTGGCAATGCACAAATCTTTGCTTATTCGGCCTCCCCACACCCACTCTGAGACAAATTCTTCTGTGCAGGTGGTTTATTTTGGGAAATGATTCCAAGCTTGAAACATGAAGGAGGAAAAGCCAATCCAACGCTGTTTCTGGAAAGATCACCTGCTGGAGGCCACGGAGTCTTGATAGTGCAGAAGATTCTGCAAGGGGCTATGAAGAAATTACCTCAGGATTGTCCACTTAAGGAGCTGAAGAGGAGTGTATTCATATACTGGCTCCCATTACCATTGTTTAAAAGATGGACCATAGGATGTCGACTCTCTAGCACCTCCTGGTTTGACCACAGGTGAAAATGACAGAGTGAATTCAAATCAGTTCCAAGCTGTGAGGCAGAGAAATCCCAGCCCAGAAATTATGGTGTTGCAAGGTGCTGTCAGGTTATACCTGGGCAGCTGATTGCTGCAACAACTGGAATTAAAAGGTGGGTCAAGTGGACCAAAAGATGACCAGTACAGATACAAATAATTGAATAATAAATGGAGGATAAGAGACAGTGCTTCCTCATGGTAGAATTCTAACAAATGTAGAAAAATAATGTAAAAAGAAAATCATGATTATTAGGCAAATAGTACAGGAATGATTGTTGCCACCAAGAAACCACCATGGAGGGTTAAACTAGTGAGTGAAGTGTAATGGGAAACAGGATATTTACATGGTCTAAAATGATCTCACAAGACACTTATTCACCACAAAGGGGTGAAGAGTAACCTTATGGCAGATCAAGTTTAACATCGTCAATTAGACCAGATACGAATGGCACTGAGAAGGCCTCATCACTTTTGCCGCATTATAACAAAAACCCAGAGCCTTAACCTAATCACAAGAAAATATCAGGCCAACAAGAATTGAGGGATATTCTACAAAGTAACTGCCAGTACTCTTTAAAAATGTCAAGAAAAAAGAGACTGAGGAACTGTCAGATTGGAGAAGACTAAGGAGACGTGAAAATAAATGCAATGTGGGATCCTTGATTAAATCCTGGGCCAGAAAAAGGACAGTAGTTGGAAAATTGACAAGACCCAACTAAGATCTGTAGATTAGTTAATCCTCTCATATCGATGTGAATCTCCTGGTTTGAGTGATTATATTATGGTTATGTAAGATGTTAATTAGGGGAAGCTGGGTGTTGGGGGGAACTCTGTATGCCATTTTCAAAACTTTTTTGTGAAGTCTAAAATTATTTCAAAATACAAAGCTAAAAAACTAAATACTGGGTGATCTTATTAAAAATACAGAATCTGGGGGCACTTGGGTGCCTCAGTCAATTGAGCATCCAACTTTTGATTCTAGCTCAGGTCATGATCTCACAGTCGTGAGATCGAGCCCCGTGTTGGGCGCTGTGCTATCAGCACAGGCTGAAATTCCTTCTTCCTTTCTCTGTCCCTTCCCCACTCACATGCATTCTCTCTCAAAATAAAATTAAATTAAATAAGAAAATTAAACACAGGGGCGCCCGGGTGGCTCAGTCGGTTAAGCAGCTGACTTCGGCTCGGGTCATGACCTCACAGCTCGAAGGCTTACGAGTTTGAGCCCCACATCAGGCTCCGTGCTGACAGCTCAGAGTCTGGAGCCTGCTTTGGATTCTGTGTCTCATTCTCCCTCTCTGCCTCCCTCCCATTTGTGCTCTGCGACTCTCTGTCTCTCAAAAAAATAAATAAATGTAAAAAAAAAAAAAGAAAAAAAAAGAAAATTAAATACAAAATCTGATTTAAAAGATCTGGAATGGGTCCTGAAATTCTGCTTTTCTGAAAAGCGCTTTGAGGACACTGAGGCTACTGGTCTCAACAACATATTTGGGACTTTTCTTCCCCCCACCCATTGTGTTGAAGTGAAACTGATATGCAATATAATACAGAAAGTAAGTAATCTGGTGAGTTTTGACATATGTGTACACCCATGAAACCACTGCCACAATTAAAATAATGAATTTATTGTTGAGAGTCAATTTTACATGGCTCTCTCATTTCTGTTTATCTTACAAGAAGAGGCACTGAGGTCTTTGTCCCCAAATACACATCTCCATTCAGAACAGAGGACAGTTTTGTTTACTATCCACCATAATAAAAAGTTTCCTCTGGAGTAAGCATTGGACATGTTTACTTGCAGCCCATTACAAAAGACTCAAGTTTCCTCAGCTTGAGGTTCCTCAGCTGTACTGAATCGCTGTGTGCACAGCATCCACCTGGACTGCTCCATGTCGGAGTTGAGCGGCCAAGGAAACCAGTGCAAATATGAAGATTGTGGTGTTTGCTATGCCATAAGTAAAAAGTCCTTAATCTCTGACATTCTAAGTAAAAGTCTCCTATCTTCCGACAATATCCATGGAACTGTGGGACACTAACTTATTACTTATGAAGTAGAGTAAAATTTGAAACTCCTTTCAGTTCTTGACGGTGCTCGGTGATGAAGCCGAGATGCTGACAGAGACTGAACTTTCCAGGAGAGACAGGACGAGAGGCTCGTGGACTGTGTGAGGATATGGGCATTTCCTAGTATCTGGTACCTAACTGTTCTTACCCAACTGGTAGGTGAGAGGCAAAGGGAATTAGCAAATCTAATATATCTGCCCTAAAACTTCACCTTTTAAGGGGTTCTATTTCTTTTTCTAAGTAGTAAAAAACCCATCATTATCCCCTACCATCCCCGTTTTTCCCTACGATGTTTTACAGTTGTAAGATTCTTTAAAAATATTGCTATAAAATAGATAAATTTCAGAAAAGTCAGCTCCACGTTATCTCCAAAATGCCCCCTTTCCTTATCCTCCTCTTTAGACTAATATTACTAAAATAAAAATTAAAAGAAAACCCCTTTATTCTACTAAATGAATGTTTATCATCCTTCAAATATCCTACTTTGGAATGATACCATGGTCTCCACTACAGTCAGGGAATGGAATCCAGACTGACCGAATCCTTCACCATCTGGACGTCACTGTGTATGTGTGCAAACCCAAAGCAATGAACAGAGAAACACTAAATAAAAATGACCTTAAAACAGACTATGTATAGAAAAATCATTTACTTTTTCACTGTAGTTTCCCAAATAATTTTAGGTAATTTTCAGAAGAGATTTTTGACAACTACGAGGTTAATTCTATCATATTAGTATTTGAAAATTTTCCTCATTATTTAAAATCTAAATATTTAAAAATACAGTATATTTTCATAACAAGTCATATCCTATTTTTCCCACCACAAAGGATTAACCCTCTTCTCTAGTAATTTACCTTGTGCAAGATTGTAGAATATAGAATGATAAGCTGAACAGTATCTAAAGAGGCAGGGTTACAGAAAACTTTTCTTCTCTAACCGTATTAAGCTCAAATTTATCTTGAGTAACAAATGCTTATTTCTCTGTGACCTTCTTAATTGTGCAGAAACCAAAACAGGAAAGAGTATTAAAGAAGAATTTCCAGGTAAAATTAAAAAACAAATCCAAAAGTTAAAGTGGACAAAAAGGTAAGGGGAAAATTCACATATACATTTCTATTGCAATACGTCCTAGATTTTATCTGTAGATCTTGATTTATGAGGTTCTCAATGACTTTTTAGTACAATTCGAAATTTGTAAAGAACATCAGAGAAATAAGATTACAAATTTGTTGATGCATATGAATTAGAATCAAGGTTGTCTTGCACAAATAGGGAAATTTTAAATTAGTTTTCCATAAAATCATTCTGAAACATTTACACAAATCAGCTTATTTTAAATAAAAATGATCACAAAGATTATGATAGCTATGTACAAAATCTGTATTTGTACACTTTACTTAACATTCTAAGTAAAAGTATCCTTGAAACTTTTTTGCCATTATACAGTATTACTACTATACTACATGAGTACAGAGAGAATGCGAGAACTCTTCTGCTCCCTACATTACAAAATCACATTCACGTGCTGTGTATACCTTTGCCTAGAAGGATTTAGGAATGTCACTTAATGACTTCTTAAGTCACTGGACTGATTTTAAAAAGTTTTTTTTTTTAAAAAGAGATTCATTTAAAGATGGCTCATTTAGCAAACACCCCAATTAGCAAATAGACAAAAGATATGAACAGGTATTTCACTGAAGAGGTTAAACAGATGGCAAAAAAGCACATGAATAGATGTTAAACATCATTATTAATTAGGGAAATGCAAATTAAAACCACAATGAGAAAATTTCGCACCTATCACAGCAGCTAAATAAAAAATTGTGACATCAAATGCTGGTGAGGATATGGAGAAACTGGATCTCTCATCCACTGCTGGTTGGAATGTAAAATGGTACAGCTACTCTCGAACAGTCTGAAAGTTTCTTGGAAAGATATGGCTCATTTAAACTGAATCCTTACATTATTTATATTCTAAATAGTATAGATATCTGTACAGATATAGCCACTTTATTTCAATAAATCAAATTTATAATAAAGGCAGTAGAAATAGAATACAGAGAACTTTAGAAACCTATGACTCTTCAGGTGCCTGTCTCTAATATTCCCACTCCCAAGATCATTCCTGCATTCCCCTTAAGGGCAAGGGTCCCATGGGAATATGGTGACAATACAGCCAGTAACTTAGAATTGATGCTGGTACCAAAATACTTATGGCTACGAGGCTCCAAAACTTAAAAACAAACCATGTGGTTCTGCATCACCTATTTGACTTCTCTGGGGTTACCATTTTGACTGGTTTGAAATAGATGACCCAGCACTGGGTATGCAAAAAGAGGATTCTGGGACCAGGCAAGTCCGGAATATGCTTTAATTTTAACTGAGAAACAGGATCTAGATTTCCCAAAGGGATTCAGAGTCCTTTGGGGGTAGCTTGGAGCCTTCTAGGCTATCTCTGGATGACTCTTGAATCACTTCAAGTCGAAGAACCCTAGGATCCTCTTTTCAGAGAATTATAAAATTCTTGCCAAACTTCTGGATTAGATTATTTTTAATTAAAGCCTGGTGCCCAGTATAAGTCCTCTGCAGAAGGGGCTGTTTCTGAAGTTACTTTCCTCTAATGCCAGAGTATTTGGCATTCTTAGGATTCAACTTGCAAGCTGTATACAAATACACAAAACCTATGAATGGACAGGCTTCAACCATACCTTAGAAAGTTGATATAACTATATGTATTTATAGATGTGTATCTCTATACAAATATATATGCAAATATATAAACATATGAAGAATTTAAAAATAAACAGTATGAAGATTCTAGCTCTTCTAAGTTGACCCTTGAACAACACGGGGTTAGGAGCGCTGACCCCCTGTGCAGTCAAAGATCTGTGTATAATTTGTGACTCCCCAAAAACTTAACTAGCCTACTGTTGACCAGAATCCTTACCGATAATATAACAGTCAATTAACACATAGTTTGTATCTTATATGTAGTACACACTGTATTCTTACAATAAAGTGAGCTAGAGAAAAGGAAATGTTATCAAGAAAATCATAAGGAAAATACATTTACAGTATGGTACATATATTTATCGAGAAAATCTGCATATAAAGCAGACCTGCACAGTTCAAACCCATGTTGTTCAAGAGTCCACTGTCACAACAAATATAAGCTGCTTCCTATCAACCAATGCATGTAAATCAAGGATAAAATATATATGCAAAAAAAGTTGCACTTACAAAGCAAAAATTCATCCAACCAATAGGAAGGCACACAGTTCAGTTCTGTGGAAGTAGACATGGTTTCTGCTTCTGGGAAGCTTCCAGTTTGATAGGAGTCTTGCACAGAGGCAGATAAATGAGAGTGATCAACTCTTTTGTTCAGAGATGAAAAGGAAGCAAAAAGGCCGATCACATCAAGATGCTTTGCAGACTACATTAATCCTGTACTGAAGTCATCAACCCGATCATTAAGACCACAGAGGATGCAGGCATGGGGATGAGGGTGAGTGGATAAACAGATAAAAACAGCGGAAGACAATTACAACGTAAGATTTTTTTTGTGCCTTATTTGCCTTAAGAACCAGTAAAGTAGAAACCCTATTTAAGATGCAACCACCTCTTTTTGCTAACAACCATTTCCTAAGGTAAAATGAGGCAGAGAGAAAAGGAGCATCATAGATACTACATTTGCAGAGCCTTCAATTTTCTTCTAATAGTCTATATTCGTGGTTCTCAATTGGGAGTGATATTGCCTCCTAAGGTCCATTCGGCAGTGTTTGGAGACATTTTTGACCACCAGGACTAGGGGGATGCTACTGGTAGCTAGCGGGCAGAGGTCAGGGACACTGCTAAATGTCCTATCATGCATAGTACGACATCCCAAAGTAAAGAATTACCTGTCCCAAATGTCGATAATGTTGAGATTGAGAAGCCATATTATGACTGGATATAAAAAAATTAAAAATCAGTTAAGTCTCAGTACGAAAGCAATTAGTACCACTTAAAAAGGATTGTACAGAAACATTCTCCTCTTTGATAAGATAGCTACAGATCTCCTAAAAATATCTGATTGATCCATAATAGGAAAATAAGTCATGCTGAGAAATCTAAGCACAAAAATTTTTTAAACTGCAAATACTATCATACGAATGAAAATAAACTTGGAAGATGGAAGGGATAATTATTTTGCTCAACTGATTTTGAATATCAACTGTTTCTACAACTACAAAAGCAAATGTGGTCATGTTTCTGATTTAGGTCAAATCTGGCAAAAGATTTAATAAGCTGTGTCACTAAAAAACAGTAAGAGGTAGTAAAGACAAATGAACTCCTAGACTAACAGAAGAAAAGTTAGCTACTGATTTTTGAGATGCTCAATTCTGATGAGACATATTTAGTTACTTTCTCACATTATCTAAAAGGTATTTATCCTTTATTTTGTGGTTTTATGATGTAAAGAAGAATGTGAAAAAGAAATGAGTAACAGATTTTTAAGTATTTATAATACTACAATTCAGTATATCCTAACACAGAAAGACAGTTCTTTCCTATGAACTCATACCCACTGAGAAGCAGCGTCTGTAAGAAACAGTAAAACAACAGAGCAGCTTGCACATGATCTGACTTTGATAAAAGGCCTATAATTGCTCACTAAGCTTTGTAAAAAGGGCGGAAAAAATGAAAAGAATAAAAGAGCATTATCTACATAATGGAATCTGACTCGTTATGGTGAACAAAACACCTCCACTTAACAAAAATATTTTCAAATCTTAATTAATGGAGTTAATCATAGTATATATTGGCTATAATGATTCCATCAAAAATGTTAATACTTTAAGAGGACCAAGTTCACTGAAATGTAATTTGCAAAATGCAGTGTGGCCCCTAGATCTATCACTGAAAATGTCACTGAAATGGATATATATGACAGCAACCACAAAATTCCCTGTAACGGTCACTTTTTAAATCACATTACTTTTAACAACTAGTTGTAGAACAGTAGGACTTCCTGTGATAGAGCCGGACTAAGAGAGAAATAAATTCGTTGTTGCTACAAATCTAAATGGAACCTAGCCCAAATGGAGAGACGGGCAAATAATAAGAGAACAGGTTGGAAGGTAGTCTCCTGCCATAGGCACAATTTTACACCAGGCCTAAAGCTACTCACAACTCTGATCCTTCCACATTTGTTTCTATCAAGAAAGTCTGAGAATACAGAACTGTCCCTGTTCCTTTCTGTGGAGCTCTGGCCCAGGTGGCTATAGGGCAATCATTAGCATGAATATATTTCAATTACCTCTGTCCGCTACCCCCTGCTCCTATCTCAGAGAGATGAGCGGACTGGACAAAAATAAAAGATACCTGGACAAGTTAAATGCTGCAGTGAAGGCAATTCTTATGTCACCAATGAATTAGGGCACTTTCTTCAAAGTAAGCACTGTCGATTAGGCACTTAATAAAAGCAAAAGACACTTATGCAAGCATCTCAACAACAAAGATAAAGAAGAGGAAAAGAAAAGCAAGATATACATTCACTACCTGAATTTTGTAAAAAATGGGATGTTATACTTTAGCCAGATTTTTGAAAGAAATGCTGTTTGAGAAAGAAAATATCTCCCTGTTCCTGATGAATCAACACCCTTTTTAGTTTCATTAACTAAAATGATTTTTCAGATTTTGGTTAAACAAGTAAAAATTAAGGCAGTGTCTTCAAGTCCAATAAAGGAAAGAACTGACTAACAAGTAAGCCTATCTATGGGGCATATTGAGCTCGTATTTGGTTACAGTACTGAACAATTATGGTTTTAAATATAAAATATTAATGTTTCAAAATTTCACCTTTCCTCATTCTTTCTTTCTAGTTATGTGAATTTCATATAGCCCATTTAACTTTAAAGAATTAAAGGAACACTGGTCACTTAGTTTTGGAACAAAACATGAATGATGCTTGACCCAGAACTAGTAACTCAGATAGTACATAATTATGTTCGTATAGATCACTGACCCAGTACAAAAAGAAGGAGGACCCATAGTTGTAAAAATATGGCTGGAAATGGCTAATGCCCTTTGAAATTTGCTACAAAACAGAAGATATAAAGTTTTGAGGTACTGTTGCCTTACAATTTTACCAAATACCATTTATATTTAAAAAATGAGGGATTTTTTGTTTTGTCTTGTATTCAAAAGAGCACTGTTTTTTCTCTCAGGTTGCGAAGCTCATCTTAAGTCTTCTCAGTCATCGTCGTATTGGTTATCATCCCTGAGCGGCGTCTCATCTGCACGTCACATCGACCAGCCATATATGGTCCTGTCTTGCCAGTTAGTGCTGCATCTTGTTATACCAATTCATGGAACGTTTCACTGCTTTGACCCAGTTTTCCATACTCATTTCATATTCTTGCCACTTCTTCTGTGGCTTGAAGACCACTTCACTTTGCCTCAGTTTCTTTAGTTCCTCCTTGTCAGTCCAAAACCCTATGGATAGAAAAAAATTACTCTCAAATTTTAAGGCAGTCCATAAAGTTTATCCACAAACCTATGTGAATTTTACCTATGTGTGCACAGGTAAACTATTGCTTAATTAATTATTATTATTATTTTTTAAATTTATTGTCAAATTGGTTTCCATATAACACCCAGTGCTCATCCCAACGTAATTTATTTATTTTTAACAACAGCTGTTTTAAAACACAAACCAAAATATTTTGCTGCTTTTTAATTTTGTTAGATTGACTATCCCTAGGAATAAATACACCAGGATTTTACAATCTTTTGGTTTCTAATTATCAGCTTTATTTCTGTGTGTCTAGAGCAACCTGACCCTGTCATCATTTACTTTCATGACTTGCTAGAAAAAAGAAAACAAAAAAAGGAAGAGTATATTTTCTTTTTGCATAATTAAAAAATCAAAGATAAATTAAGATTTTTGTTATATATCCTGAGGGACGAGGCAACTCCCTGGGATACTCCTAAATCCAAAGTTGAGTAAAACCGCTCTCTGTAGTTAGTGAAGTCTCTGTGAACTGGAAAGGTTTGAAATTCAACATAGATATAATGAAATAGATAAGCTCAAGCCACTATATTATCTTTAAGACAAATCTGTATGTGTTTGTTATTTAAACCATATTTAGAATGTTCAAGAGAATCTGACATACTTACTCTTACAACATGAAAAGGCATAGAAGAATTTGATTCACCTTATAAATAATATTAGAATATTTATGAGCATTTGATTTACTGTAAATGTAAACTTAATTTATTCATTTTGCAAAAGCTGTTTAAATCCTTGAGAAGATTTTTTTTGGTTACACTTGTAAGTTTGCTCAGTTAGGAATATGCAATTATTAAAAAGAAAACAACTGTATTAAATTTATATTAGTTGAAATATACAAAGGAATTTAATTAAATTTGTAAATGGGAATGATTATTTAAGGGAACGTTATTTTCTTCAATTTGAATTTATCACACATTAATCAATGAACAAATGCAAGTGACTTTTAATTTTATTCAAAATTAACAGACTTTTAGTAGAATAAAGTTTAAGTTGAACTTACCAAGATTTCATGATTTGGAGATTTGTAACTTTAACATGTTAAATATTAGCCTAAAAATTCTAACTGTAAGATATCCTGTTTTGTATGAACACTCCCCTTCCACAGAGGAAAACGTTAAACACTCCCAGTGCCCTCAGGCAGCAGCACGCAGCTTCCTAGGGAGCCCTCAGTTAGCAGTCCATTCTTGCCCCTCCCAACTAATCCTCTCTCTAATTGCCAAAGTGATCTGTTCAAATACAGATCTATCCAAGTCCTTCCCACCCACCACTGCTTAAAATTCCTCAGTGGCCCTCCAGCCCTTCATGATTAAGCTCAAACTCCTCCCTATGAGGAGTCCACCACACCTGGATCTCTCTTCCTCTCCAGCCTTCCCTCTTGCTCTTCCCCTAACAGCATTTACCTTAAGGGCCCGGATATTGGCACATTGCCTTCTTTATTGGACCACTCAGCTCTTATGGCTCCTCACTCCTCACTGGCTGTCTGCTAACTCCTTCAAAACTGAGCCTTCTCTGGAGAGCCTACGCCACTTCCTTAATGCTATGGCTGTTGGCCGGGTTTAACACACTAGTATAGTAAATAATTTGTTGACTTGTCTGACTGTACCCAGAGACTCCCATAGAAGGGACTACGTTTTTTAAACTCTTTATTCCCAGCAGTGACTGTCATGTGGCAGGTACTCAACAAATTTTCAATAAATAAAAGAATGGAGTGGTTCCCAATGACAAAGAAAAGCATATCTACTCAGAAAGTTTACCCAGAGACCTTCCCTTTGCTGAAGACAAAGCAGGTGAGAATTAATTTTCCACACTTCATAATTCTGAGTGAAGAAGTGAAGTGAGGATGGAAGAAGTACAACCAGACCATCCACAGAGGAGGTCACAGGGATATTTTGTGAGTAATGTGCATTTGTGTATGGCGCTTACTGTGATAGGGAAAAATCTGTTATAAGATGGCTGACAGGACTCATACGGAAATTCCAGTCCCCAACCAAAGACTCCCCTTCCAGGTTCTTCTTCCTACCCCGCTTGCCTAGGGAGCCAAATTACTACTAATGAGGAATACCGAAGTAACAGACTATAAATTGCTCCCTCTGCTTATACTCGGGACTCAGACCTCTGGAGAGCGATCTCTGAGCCCTCCAGTGTAAAATAAACCTCTTGCCTTCCAAGATCTCTAAGTGCCGCTTGGTTCTTCCGCTGGGTGATCCAGACCAGGTTCGGTAACAACTGGACACCAAGGTTTTCCAGACCCTCTCTATAATTCTGTCATTTGGGAAGAGAAACGCTATCACCAAGAAACAGCCTGTAAGACAGCTCTCAGTTTTATAAAATCCACACATACCAACAGCAAGGCCAGCTAGAGAAGCCGCACCAAGGCACGACATGTCTAAGTTGACAGGTCTCTCTATCTTCTCATTAATCAGGTCTGAAGTCATCTGCATGACAAAACTATTCTTACAGACTCCTCCATCTGCCCTGTGGGAAGCAAGATATTTGAGATAAATTATTTCAACAAACGCATAAACACATTATTCATCCTTTTTAAAAGGGCCACATATATTTTTCTAGGTCCTTGATTTTATTTTTTAAGCTCAACTTTTTAATTCCAAAGTTATATCACTTAGCACTGACCTGAGGATAAAGGTCCTTATTAAGTAATCTTAAAACATTTTTCCTTATTCCTAACATCAATTTTCTCACCTGTCCTGCTCGTCCTGGGAAAATGCTCAAAATGGACCAAGTAAACTAAGCCAACATAAAAATTCATTTGGACATTCCAGCAAAGAAATTTTCATCCTTCCATGCCAAAAGGATAGCCACACACCCAAAAAGGGATTTTAAAGATGTTTATGATAGGGGCGCCTAGTTGGCCCAGTTGGTGGAGCATATAACTCCTGATCTCAGGGTTAAGAGTTCAAGCCCCACACTGAGTGTAGAGATTACTTAAAGATAAAAATCTTAAAAAAAAATACAGATCTTTATAATATATACGAGGGTGCTAAGATCAGCTTAAATTCTATATTGTGTTATATTCTCCACAAATCCAAAATGAGCTTCCCTTTCCTCTCCAAATTCATATGACCAAGAATTTTGTTGCAAAGAAGCTAGGCATATATATATATATTTTTTAATCCTGAATAGTCATAATCGTGAAAAAACTAATAGCAGTTACCACTCACTTTCGGTTTCTAATTAAATCTATTGGAAACAAAGTTTACGTACCGGACTTTTGTCACAGGGATATGGATTTCTTTCTGCATCAACTCATATAACTGTTTGTTTCTAGTCAAAAAATCAAGATAACTGTTTAGAGGAAATTCACATCATGATAATTCTCTATTGTTTTCAAACTGAGAAAAATTACAACTGTGGTTTTATATATATGATATTTATAAAATATGCAAAAGAAAACATGAAACAAACATATTATGCTAACAGAAGTTGTTATTAGATGCTCAAACAAGCGAGAGGTTTGGGATCTTGGGCTTTCACCTTGATAAAAAGGACCATAGTTTTCATTTAGAAATAAATTTAATGTATTATCATTCCTATAAATAAAGATTTAAAGCAAGCATTCGTTTAATAGAAAGCTATAGAGATGACATACCATGAATAACATCTAATAGAATTCATCAAATAAGAAATTATCATTTTGTAATTAGAAATTTTTATTTTATTTTATTTTATTTTATTTTATTTTATTTTATTTATTTTTTTTTTTAATGTTTGTTTATTTTTGAGACAGGGAGAGACAGAGCATGAGTGGGGGAGAGGCAGAGAGAGAGGGAGACACAGAATCTGAAGCAGGTTCCAGGCTCTGAGCTGTCAGCACAGAGCCCGACGCGGGGCTCGAACTCACAGACCGCGAGATCATGACCTGAGCCGAAGTCGGACGCTCAACCGACTGAGCCACCCAGGCGCCCCAGAAATTTTTATTTTAAACATTCCAAACGTTCCATATTCATGACAGCCACATTCTTAATTTTAATAAACTACAAATGTGCCATAACGAAAAGATCACAGGGAAATACATAAAAAGACTAATTTTGGTGATTTAATCTCTGAGTATAATAGAAGCATTATTAATTAGAATTCTCCCTTATGAATAAGGATACAAAAACCTTTGAAAGTCCAAACTTTAAATCTTTTATGCATAAGAAATTAGATACAGTTGACCCTTGGATAACATGGGGATTAGGGGTGTTGACCCACCACAAAATCAAAAATCCATGTGTAATTTTTTACTCCCCCAAAACTTAACTACTAATAGCCTACTACTGGTGGGAAGCCTTACTGATAACAGTCAGTTAACACAGAATTTGCATGTTATATATATTACATACTATCTTCTTATAATAAAGTAAGCTAGAGAAATGAAAATGTTATTAAGAAAATCATAAAGAAAATACATTTACAGTACCATATTGTATTTATTGAAAAAAAGTCACATATAATTGGACTGCACAGTTCAAACCCATGTTGTTCAAGGATTAACTGTATTTTTAAAAATCACTCTATTTTTGGATATCAAATCTAAGTGGTATTGGTACTATTAAATATGAAAAACAGAAATGCTAAGGAAATTAGTAATAATTATGTCATAAACAGTATGAATTAAAGGTATAAATACTCAGTTAAAATTAAGAAATTTCAGGGGTGCCTGGGTGGCTCAGTCGCTTGAGTGTCTGACTTCAGATCAGGTCATGACCTCACGGTTCATGAGTTCGAGCCCCACATCTAGCTCTCTGCTGTCAGCTTCAGATCTTCTGTTCCCCTCTCTTTCTGCCCCTCCCCTGCTTGCACTCTCTTAATAAATAAATAAAAACACTTAAAAAATTAAGAAATTTCTTAATTTAGTTTAGTTAGTTTAGGAGAAATTAATAAAAGGAGATGGTAATACTGTATGGAGAGAGGTGAGTTTAGGGCCAGTTTTGGTACCTGAAAGCTATTGATTCCAATATTGCTCGTACAAGATGGTATTTACTGGTAGAAGGCTTCAAACCCATAAAAGAGGCACATGCGTGGGGATCATTTAATGGAGCCTAAAGAAAGAGATAGTAACAATTTTTATTATTGTTTTAAATTAAATCTATAGACTTTAAGACATAATATGCAATAAAAACATAGCCATGTTAGAAAACAAGAATGCTTATTTAGAGCTAAGTAGTTTTAAAATAAATGACAGTCCCTAAATACGTTAGCTATTAGGGTAACTCTCTAATAGGACTTAAGCAAGATTGACTTACAGATATCGGACTTGGTTATACCTTCTGTTTGAGCTCATACGAAGAGAAGGGACCGAAGCAGATTAACAACTTATTAGATGTCTAGCTTTCCAAGAGGAAGCGAAAAGCAATCTGAGTATTTCTCTCTTTCTCCACCTGTAAAGTTTTTATACTGAAATTGTTTTTGTAAAGTTGCTTTTTGAGGGTATAAGTTAATCTTAGATAAAAAACCATAATGCAGAATGTATGTTTTTCAGTGTCATAACTTATACCTAATATTTTGTCAGACATTCAAACTAAACTCTTCTATTTCTTAGCTTAACAGTCTTACTGTCTAATATGAGAAATGACCCAGCCTAATATCTGTCTCTAAAAGAGTCAAAGTCTTCTAGCGCCTGGGTGGCTCAGTCAGTTAAGCATCCGACTTTGGCTCAGGTCATGATCTCATGGTTCATGGGTTTGAGGCCCGCATTGAGCTCTGTGCTGACATGGCAAAGCCTGCTTCGGATCCTCTACTTCTCTCTCTCTCTGCCCCTCCCCAGCTTGTGCTCTCTTTCCTCTCAAAAAATAAATAAACATTAAAAAAAAATAATAAAAGAGCCAAAGTCCTGAGCTGATATGTATCTATCAGATGAATTTTGTATTCACTACATCCCCATGAATCCAAGATAATTCTAGGACACAAAGATGAAGAACAAAGACCCTTGCCAAATACGGTCTCACAAGGAAAGAGACAGAAGAACAACAGTCTCAACAGCTGATAGGAGGTCAGAGGGAAGTGCTAGCGCTGCCAGAAAATGCTGGTCCCCAGGAAAGGCGCCTTCTTGCTTCAGGGCCGTGACACATCATCTCGATGCCTGGAAGACTTTTTACCAGCCCTTCTCCTAGTTAATCCCACTCCCCTTCCACAGCGTGGCTCAGATTCCTCTGGGAAAACTTCGATCCCAGAGACAAGGCCAAGCCCCCATCATTGCTTTTACGGAGCCCTAGAACTCTGCTTCCTATCAGGTATAAACAACCACGTATGTTTGTGTGGATGTCTGTTGAAACTCTACCTTCGCCGAGGAAATTCATTGGATGTACTTCCTATGTACCCCCAGGGCCTTGCACTGCATCTGGCTCCCACAGGGAATCAACACATATTTGTTCAGTCAATGAACAAACAATACTTTTCCTCACTATTTAACTGAAGAAATTCCTTATTACATCTTATCTTTACTGTAGCTATGATTTTTCTCCTATTGTGATTTTATCCTGATAATTTTTCAAATTTATTAACATATTCTGGTGATCCACTCAGTAAAAGCTTACTTACACAGTAACACTAGTCTATATCAGGTGGTAGTATACTGTATTAGTCCCTAGTAGTGTGCTATGCTTTTTTTTGCATAAAAATTACTCCTAATATACCACATTAAATCCTGGTATGGCTGGCCTGAAATGACTTTTATAAAAATAGCTATGAACATAATTTACAATTAGTAGTAGGCCAATTTGAGGGAGTAATAAAGTACATAAAAACCTAAAAAGGTCTTTATAGGTTATAATGCCCCTGCATTAGTTAGTCCACGTGAATCTGTCTTTGGGATGATATAGCAGGAAAAAAACTGGGATAGTCCTTTAGGTCTGGTCACACCTCAAAAGGGTAGACAGCCTCCAGCCACACCTTTAATCTGTCACTGCAGATCCCACTGAGTAAGCCTCCCAGACCATCAACCAACTCGGATCAGGGAGATTCCACAAAGTTTGCTTGGAGCCCTGAGCTAAGCTAGCCGACTCTTGCCCAAGGCATAGACTACCAGCCTCGGCAGGCCCGTGTCACCATGGAGATCTTAGCCTAAACTGCTGGGTACTTGTAAGATGGTTAATGTCAACATGCCTCTTGTCCTTTGTCAACCTTGAACGTAAAGGCATCTGTTGTGTGTTCCCATTCTCATATTTTATGCCATCCCATGAACCAGTACAGAGGAATGGTTAAGAACCTGGACTCTGAGTCTGAACAGCTGGGCCCTGAAGCCGGCTCTGTCACTCACAGAGCTGTGTGAGACTAGGCAAGTGATTTAACAGCTCTAAATCTTCCTTTCCTCATCTTCAGAATGGGATAAGAGCATCTTCTGCCTTGCTGAGTTACTGAGGATTAAATGAAATAATGCATGACATTTACAAGTGTGCTTCACACATAGTTCATTACAAATTTTATATTACTGCTATTGCTTACCAAAACACTTCCCACCACTGACTTTCTTCATATCCCTTTCTGCGACTTCTGAATTCTTCCTTCTAATGTAAATTAATTCTCCTAAACCATAACTAATTCTGAGAAGTTCCCTCTACTTATTTTGTGGTTGCTGTAACAAACCTGCCTCTGTGCTGGGCAAATAGCTTCAGTTGTAGCTATCCAGGGGACTGTCAAGCTTCCATACCACATGGACCAGAAGAATACTGTACTAACTTCCTATCACTCTCGGCCACTACGCATCTAATTGTTAGGAGACACTTCACTTCCCCCATGCTTTTTTTTTTAATGTTTATTTTTGAGAGACAGAGAGCAAGCACATGAGCAGGGGAGAGGCAGAGAGAAGGGGACAAAAGATCCCAAGTGGGCTCTGTGCACAGCAGAGAGCCCCATGCAGGGCTCGAACTCACAAACTGAAAGATCATGACCTGAAGTCAGATGTTTAATGTAATTAGCCACCCAGGCACCTTATCCTCCCCCATGTTTGTTTAGTCCACATCAATATCATGTTTTACCTCCCTTCACACTCAGATGTCCTAGTCACTCACAAAACCAGAGATGGCATTCCCAGTATTTGCTGGCCACATCTCTTTCTTCGTCTTTTTTTTTTTTTTTTAACTTTTTAGAAATTTATTTATTTTTGAGAGAGAGACAGCATGAGTGGGGGAGGTGCAGAGAGAGAGGGAAACAGAATCTGAAGCAGGCTCCAAGTTCTGGGCTGTCAGCACACAGCCCGACACAGGGCTCAAACTCATGAGCCATAAGATTGTGACCTGAGCCAAAGTCAGACACTTAACCAACTGAGCCAACCCAGGCCCCCTTGCCCACATCTCTTTTGCAGGAAACTGCTTGAATCCACAGACTTTATTGCCTATAACAGCCATGTTTCATGCCCTAGGCCCACTGCCAATGCCACAGACAAAGAGACTGAGCAATGACTAACTCAAAATCTTCCAAAGCCTGAAAAGACCAGGTGGGTCGATCAGATTCTCAGATTTCCCAGAAATGACCATCAACGGTGGGAACTGAAGCTAAAAGAGTGCACAAGGTGGAAGAAGGCTATGAGTATTTCCACATTGTAGAGAAGCATAAAGTATGAGGAATATAATGACAAGCAGAGTTATGAGGAAGAAAGAATACAGAGCAGAGCTGGTAATGAGAAAAGTAGACTCACAGAGAAGCAGAAACCACAAAGAACATCAAGAACTGTAAAACCAGTTGCCAACTTCC
The DNA here is from genome assembly GCA_030068075.1 of Paguma larvata. Taxonomy (NCBI): domain Eukaryota; kingdom Metazoa; phylum Chordata; class Mammalia; order Carnivora; family Viverridae; genus Paguma; species Paguma larvata. Next base: position 36,190,052 of record CM057824.1, read on the forward strand.
TCTCCAATACCAGTGAACGACCAGCTCCTTCCAGGACAGCATAAGCAAGTCTGCTGCCTGCAAATCTAAGAACACTCACTGAAGCATGACTCCTCATCCTGTGAAGACTAGCACTTGATTCACAGTGCTGTCCATCCTATCACTGCCACCATCACAGTAACTTCAAAGTCAGGCAGACAGCCACTGATTCCTGCCTCCTATACCTGTCATGGATACTCAACATTAGTATCTCCGCCATTCCCCCGCCAAACCACAAGCCCTGCTACACCAAAGCCACAGTGGTGCACCAACTGAAGCCACCCCCAGGTCCTGGCCCCCATGCTCCAGCCCACCCCTTGCTATTCTCCGAAGTGGCTCTCCCAGACTTCCCCACTCTCCTCCAAGTTCCCCCGATGCCCCTTTCTCTGCAGACTCCCTTGAGAAATTGAGGCTATTGAGATCTTTTAACATCTTGCCACGTTATATATGGCTGTAACAATATTCTAAAATTAAAGGCAGTATCACAGATACTTGACCCTTCCTTAGTTTCCATTACCCAATCCCTCATTTTCTTTAGTTGTTGACACAGGCAACTTATCAGCGATGTCCCTCCTATTTTCCAAACAGCTCAGTATCAACACACTGTTGTTGTCTGAATTAACTTTCGGTTTCTACTTAAAGGTTTCATGTTATATTAGGAAATACTTGGGTTGGTAGTCCTCTTCCACCCCTCTCGAACCCAACAGATTGCCAGGTTGCAGTCATGGCAGCAAAGGGACATTTTTTATTAACGTGATGTTAAAAACCACATTTGTGAGAGTTTTCTCCAATCTTCTGGGCTTTAGCAATACTTTTTATCATATATTTGATATTATTTTTACAGGCATATGGATTGGAGCAGAAGTTAAAGACAGCTGCCAAGATAAAGTCACTACTAAGTCCTCCAGCATATTTTTCAAAAAAGGAAGACTATATAGTAGCCTAATTAAATCCTACCTTGGCTGATAACAACTATTCATCTAAAGTTTCCTCCTGAAACGTCAGTCCAACAAATAATCTCTCACCTCCTGTCCTATCATGGATGCTACTTAGTGTCCTCACATCAGTCTGAAGAGGACCCAGTGCAATCTCTATTACGTCGTTTATAAACTTTTAGTCCTTTAGGGTAACATATATAGAAAGAAATTTTTACAGATTTTAAAGTAATGCCCACTTAAATGTCGAGTTTGGAAATATTATATTTTTAGAGATTTGAAATACTCTGGTTGAATCCTTCTCCACCAGTTTCTACATTATATTATCCAAACTTTCAAATTTTGGGGTTTTTTAACTGATTGTCTGAGTATAGCATGGACTAGAAGAGAAATTTTTATTTCTCGAAAGGAAATAATATTTAGAGAAGGATTAAAAGTATAGGATAAGCTTTCCAAAAACAGAAATTTTGTTCATAATAATATACCTAAAAAGTTTTTAAAAAGTCTTTGTAACAATATGGTAAAATCAAAGGCAATATCACTGATCTTTCAATTAAATACAAAGGCAAATATTACAAAGCCATTTCTCTTACTGGGTTCCCTTTCGGACTAGGCAAAGTAACCAATACTCCACCACAACAGTTAACCAAAAGATAATCTGATTTTTAAAAAAGTTAATGAAACTTCTAAGTAACTGCACAATATACCCATACATATGTGCGTGTGTGTGTGTGAGAGAGAGAGACAGAGACAGAGACAGAGAGATAGAGAGATCTTAACGTTATTTTTCTAATTCTCAACTTCCTCTAAGGAAAAATGCCAATATACTGATGTATTTCCCCCACTGGGAAATGGTTAATTTGGTTATGACAAAGTAATGCTAATTCTTATGTAAAAGTTCTATACCAAACCTGCAACTTTTCATTTCCATAGGGATGGAGTTCTAAGCTTAATCTGCTCTGCTTTCTCGTGGAATTCATGCTAAGTCACAGCTCCTCAGCCCTGGGATATAACTTCACTTTCACACTGCTCAGTATTCAAATTTTCAAGTAAGAGAGTGGCAGATAAATAATTTTAAGTGTAGGTATGAGGAAAGAAATGTCTGTTAATTGCCATTGAGTAAAAAATAAATACCTGCAATCCACTAAAAGATGGAACAAAACAGACTCCTTCAGAATCTTCCAAACTTTTGGCCATTTTTTCGGTCTCAGCAACATCTGTGAAAAGATCTGCAAAAACAAAAACGACAACAACAACAAAAATGCTGAAACAAAATGGAGGGGCTGGGGAGGGACAAACAGAATTGTGTTACAGGACTAGTATTTACCTGCATCCGCATTTATTATGAATACAGTATGCAAGGCTGCTCACTTGAAAGCGTCAATGCCAAGGCCAATCTGCTCTAGTACTATCTGGGCTCTCACACTGCACAGGTTTAAGCCCATGGAAGGTCTTCTGTATACAGCAGGCGTTACTTTTTCCTTTAAAGATACTTGGATTGTTTAAAAATCAATTCTGTATGCTTTTTTGGCATTAAAATAAATTATTCTCCTGAAGATAACACCAATCCTAGTTTTCTGATAAAAAGATCATCTACCTATAGTAACCAAGAGAATCAAATGAAAAACTACTCCACCTAATGGGTTCAATAAGGGGCCAGTTATAAGTAGATATACTAAAAGGCAATCTTTAAAAAACAAACAAAAAATCAAGAACTAATTAATTTAATATAATATTTTTACTGAAGTATACAACATACATTTAGAAAACTGCGCAAATCCCAAGTATGTAGAGGGATGAATTTTCACAGTGTGACTATACCTAGGTAAGCAACATACAGATCAAGATACAAACTCCTTTTGTTTAGCATAACGGGTGTGAAATTCATTCATGCTGTTACAAGTAGCTGCACTTCATTCTTACCCTTATATATATAATATTCCACTATGTGACAATACACAACTTACTAAACTATTCTATAGCTGATATACATTTGGTTAGTTTCTAGTTTTGGGCTAATATAAATAGGCCACTTTGAACACCATAGACATTCTTTTTTTTTTTTTTTTTTTTAATATGGAACACTTCACGGATTTGCGTGTCATCCTTGCGCAGGGGCCATGCTAATCTTCTCTGTATCGTTCCAATTTTAGTATATGTGCTGCCGAAGCGAGCACTAGACATTCTTTTTGGCGAACATACGTATATGTTTCTGTTTGTTATATACGAAGGGGTGGTAATGCTAGTCCTAGGATCTACACATTTAGGACTAACTTTAGAAGATACTGCCAAACTGTTTTCCAAAGTGGTTATACCAAATTAAAGCTCCTGCCAAGAGTATGAAACTTGCAGTTATGCCATATTCTTGCCAAGAATTGATACTATGTTTTTCATTTTAGCTATTTTAGTGAATTGCATGATGGTTTGATTTTGTGTTTCTCTATTAACTAACAAAGGTGAGATCCTTTTCACTGGGATCGGATCAATTGGATATCCTTGTTTGTGAACTGACTCCTGAATAATCACATAGGACAGAGCACAGATCAGATGAAGCTCAAGAATCAATCATAATAAATACTGGAACACCTATGTTAAAACTCGAGTTAATAAGGATCATTCAATAATAACTATAAATTTTATTAAAAATGAATGATCAGATCCATAAGTCATATGCATTTGATCAACATGTTCATACAACACATCAAAATAGCGCTACTACTTCAAAACTAGTATTAAAAAATAACATTGGTTTTGAAATGTATACTTTCATAAAAAGTCATATCCAAATGTCTAAATTTTCCAATCAAAATTTGGAAAACATAGCGGATGGCTAGTTTGAGGAAAAGTTTTTGGCACCAGGCAAAGAAACAGGAAAAAAAAAGAAATCTAGTTAATTTACATTCTTCATTGGCTATTTCAATGAATATACTTGCTTAAAGAATTTCTCTAAATAATCTTCCACTTAAAATGTTCTCAAATGAGCTTACGATGGAAAATCTTTGGGAGTAAGCATATTTCACTCTGTCTCTCCCAGTGAATACAACTAAGAATCCTCATGGAATGCATGGAAAAGCCATCTGAGGACTCAGAGAATAAGGCCGCCAGAGAACTCTAAGTAACGCCAAACCAGTGGTGAGTTTCCTGTTTTCATTTTCTCTGATATCTCCTGGCCTAAACTCAGGGACAGCCTAAAACCTAACAGTTAGGTCTGTACACTGGGTGCAAACATGGCGAGCTTCCACAGAAGCACCCCTGCCTGTCTGAGGCGCAGGACTCAGGAGTCTCTATGGGACAGAGAGTGACTAACAGATAACAGTACACACCTATTGGAATGGTGAAAATTAAAAAAACAAAAATAAATGACAATACCAAGCACTGCAGCAACACATATGCCGTGCACACACACACACACTGCTGGTGAGAACGTAAAATGGTACGGCCACTCTGGAGAACAGGTTGGCAGGTTTTTGTTTTTTTGTGTTTTACAAAAATAAACTCATACTTATTGGTGTGTATGTTCATATAACACGTTTAACATCATGTTTATAAGAGCCAGCAATCCTACTCTTAGGTATTTATCCTAGAAAAATTTAAAATAATGAAACAGATCTTCACGTAAAAACCTGTACATGAATGCTTATAGTAGCTTTATTTGTAATCACTCAAAACTGGAAACAGTCCACAGGTCCCCAGTGGGATAATGGATGAATAAACTGTGATATACCCGTAACACAGAAAATTGCCGGTAATTAAATGGAATGAACTACTGATACATATACTACATGAGTGAATCTCAAAGGCATTATGTTGACCAAAAGAAAGCTTCTCAACTGGTTATAGGATTCCATTTACATAATATTGCAGGATTCCAATATCCATTTATAGGATTCCATTTACATGACAGCCATTTAGAGGACACTGTGCCAAAAGGTCACAATAAGTAAGACTTCTACTTCAGCCCCCAACTTCTGTAATTCATCCAACCAGATCATTCACTGATGTAAAAGATTCATTGAGGAAAGAAGCCATGGGGAAACAGTATCTAACATTTCTAGCTGAGGGGCGCCTGGGTGGCTCAGTCAGTTAAGCATCCAACTTCGGCTCAGGTCATGATTCAGGGTTTGTAAACTCGAGTCCCACAACGAGCTCTCAGCTGTTAACACAGAGCCTGCTTCAGATCCTCTGTTTCCCTCTCTTTCTGACCCTCCCCTGTATGCGCGCACGCTCTCTCTCTCTCTCAAAACTAAACATTTAAAAAATTAAAAAAAAATTCTCGTGGAAATGCAAAATGGCACAGTTCCTACGGAGAGGAATTTGGCAATGTCTAACAAAATCGCAATGTATTTATCTTTTGACATAGCAATGTCACTCCTGGGAATTTATTATAAAGACATCCCTCTAACAAAAAGAAAATCCATATGCCCAAGGTTATTCATTGCAGCCCTATGTGCAAAGTATTGGAAATTAAGTGTCCAAATACAGGATATCGGCTGGCTAAACTATGTACATACACATACTGTGCAGCTGTGAAAAGAATGAAGATCTCTCTGAACTGATGGGAAGTAATTCTCAGAATATATTTTTAAGTAAAAATGGCAAAGTACAAAAGAACATACAGTTTATCTTTTATGTAAGAAATCAGGGTAAATACAAAGCATGTACCCTAAATGTTTTTGCAAAAAGAAATATAAAGAATAATCAAAACCTAATGATTACAAGATGTAGGAAGACTGATGAAAGGACAGGTGAGGAAGTCAACTTCTCTAAGTATATCTTTTTTCATAAGTTTGACTTTGGGAATCAAATTAAAATTCCACATTAAAAATATATTGATAATGTGGGGTGCCTGGGTGGCTTAGCTCGTTGAGCAGCTGACTTTGGCTCAGGTCACGACCTCACAGTTTGTGAGTTCGAGCCCTGCTTCAGGCTCTGTGCCTGGAGCCTGTTTCAGATTCTGTGTCCTCCTCTCTCTCTACCCCTTCCCCGCTTGCGCTCGCTTTCTCTCTCTCAAAAAATAAACATTTAAGAATTTTTAAAAATAAAATAAATAAAATAAAAATATATTGATAATGTTTTTAAAAAGGATGTAGAGAGGGGGGCAACTAAAACTGAATGATAACAGAAACAAACAAACCCAACTCTATTTCAAATTAATAAAATCACTGAAGGGAGAAGAATAAGAACTAATCGAAGTAACTTTTGAATAGTGTGCTTCGACTATAGAGTCATATACCCTTGAAATAGAGGAAAAAAACTGCAAAGGATTGTGAGCAAATATTGTTTGTTGTAATGGGACACTCTAGTAATCCTGAAACTCTTTTGTATATATTTCGAGATTGAGGAAATGAATGCATAATATCAATGCTGTTGGGAGCCAGGGCTCTCGATGTGGAAGAGATAAAACTATAGAACAGAAAAAGATAAGCAAAGACCCATAGGGGCTTATACTAGGACTGGCGGTGTGATGTTTCAAAAATCATTAACACACACACACACACACACACACACACACACACACACACACTTCTAGCCCTATTGAAATCTGCTGCCAATCACTGTTTTTACTTTCATTTATTTTTTTATTTTCTTATTTAAGTAGACTTCACACCCAGCGAGGAACCCAACTCACAACCCTGAGATCAAGACCTGAGCTGAGATCAACAATCAGACACTTGTCGAGACTACAAGCAATCTATGTATTCAATGCAATCCCTATCGAAATTATATCAGCGTTCTTCATGCAGCTGGAACACACAATTTGTATGGACTAAAATTTGTATGGAACTAGAAAGACCCCGAATAACCAAAACAATCCTGAAAAAGAAGGAGTACATGCACCCCAATGTTTATAGCAGCACTATCAACAATAGCCAAAGTATGGAAAGAGCCAAATATCTATTGGCTGATAAACGCACAAAGAAGACGTGCACATACATCTTCTATATATACAATGTGCATATACATCTATATGTATACAATGGAATATTCCTTGGTGAACAAAAAGAATGAAATCTTACCATCTGCAACAATGTGGATGGAACTAGAGAATATTATGCTAAGCGAAGTCAGTCAGAGAAAGACAAACATCTTATGATTTCACTCATATGTGGAATTTAAGATAAAAAACAGATGAACAAAGGGGAAGGGAAGCAAAAATAAGACAAAAACAGAGAGGGAGGCAAACCATAAGAGACTCTTAAATACAGAGAACCAATTGAGGGTTGCTGGCAGGGTGTTGGGTGGCGGGATAGGCTAAATGGGCAAGGGGCATTTAGGAGGGCACTTGTTTGTTTTGTTTGTTTGTTTAATTTTTTTTTTTTAGAGTTTTTATTTTGTTTTTGAGAGACATAGAGTGAGCAAGGGAAGGGCAGAGAGAGAGGGAGATACAGAATCTGAAGCAGGCTCCAGGCTCCGAGCCGTCAGCACAGAGCCCAACGCAGGGCTCGAACTCACAGACCGTGAGATCATGACCTGAGCTGAAGTTGGTCACTTAACCGACTGAGCCACCCAGGCGCCCCAGGGCACTTGTTTGGATGAATACTAGAGTTATATGTAAGTGGTGAATCAATAAATTCTATTCCTGAAATATTATTACACTATATGTTAACTAACTTGGATTTAAATTCAAAAAATAATAAAATTTTAAAAAGAGAAAAAAAAAAAGAATCAGACACTTAACTGACTGAACCATCCAGGTGCCCCTTTATTTATTTTTAAATTTTATTATTATTTTTTTAAGTAGGCTTGAACTCATACCCTGAAATCAAGAGTTGTTCGCTCTACCAACTGAGCTAGCCAGACACACCACCAATCATTATTTTTCAATACCATTTTCCACTCATAGGAATTAGGGCTCTTTGGGAAAGTGGCTAATTCCACTTAGGGAGTAGGAAAAACATAAGATGAGCTTTAAACATCTTGTGCCAGAAACTAATAAAGTGTTAAAAAAATATATAGACATTTAAAGACATAGAGCATAGTTTGAGGAGACTTTTCACTGGCTAAATCCAGGACACACTAAACATGAAAATAAGTAAGAAGTGTAAGAATTATAACCTGTTGAGTAAGAAACCATGAGTTTTATAGTGATAATAAGTAAATAAAAGGGGTGAAGTGGAAACTCTTCATTGCACAATAGAATGCTAACTACTACACACAGAAAGGATAACAGAGTTAGCAAACACCGTTTTGCAACCATCGGAATAAAAACTGATCCAGGCAAGAATTATCAATGAATGCTAAATTCACTGATGGGGGAAGTTTGATGAGAAATGGAGTATCTAGCTAGTTTCAAAGTATCTCCCCACATATTATTTATTAAAAAAGGAAAAATAGTAATTATACAAAGGAGAAACTGGAAAACATCTTATGCATGTAAACAAAAATTTTTTTAAGTTTGTTTATTTTGAAAGACAGAGAGAGAGAGGGAGGGAGTATGAGTAGGCAAGGGGAAGAGGGAGGGAGAGAGAGAGAGAGAGAAAGAATCCCAAGCAGGCTCTGCGTTGTCAGCACAGAGCCCACTGCAAGGCTCAAACTCACAAACCACAAGATCATGACCTGAGCCAAAATCAAGCGTCAGACACTTAACCGAGTGAGCCACCCAGGTGCCCCACGTGAATAAAATTTAATAGAACCAAAACAAGACTAAAGGACACTCTCTATCTCTAGGTATATATTCTAAGAAGGATACAGTTATCATTTATGTATGTATCAGCCAAAACTGCATAATGTGGATCTAGTCACAAGAACCCATATTAAGAGATATTCTAGAAAACTGGCCTATATATTTAAAAAATGTCAATGGCAAGAAAAATAAAGCTGAGGAAACAGTTCCAGATTAAAGGAAATTATACAATTAAGCAATTAGTGGATTCAATCTTGGGAAAAAATTGCCATGAAGGACATTATTGAGACATTTGGCAAAACTGGAATATGGATTATAAATTTTATAAGGGGCACCTGGGTGGCTCATTGTTGAGCGTCTGACTCTTGATTTCGGCTCAGGTCATGATCCCACAGTCGTTGGATCCAACCCAGCTCAGCATGAAGCCTGCATAAGATTCTCTCTCTCTCTTCCTCTGCCCTTCCTGCTCATTCTCTGTCTCTCTAAAATAAAAAAAGTAAATAAAATTAAAAAAGAAATTAAAGTATTACAGTACAGTCAATGTTAACTCTTCTCAAGTTAATAACCATACTTTAGATAAGTAAGAGAATATTCTTGTTCTTCAAAATGCACCATGAAGTACTACAGAGAAAGGAGCATGATGCATGCAATCGATTCTTAAAGAGCTCAGCAAATTATAAAGATACTTCTCTATCCTACAGCATATAGGACAGACAGAAGGATAGTAGGTAGACAGATAAAGCAATCACGGTAAATGTTAAACACTAGCAAATCTGGAGGGCGCCTGGCTGGCTCAGTCTGTGGAGCGTGTAACTCTTGATCTCGGGGTTGTACATTTGAGCCTTGCGTTGGGTGTAGAGATTACTTTAAAAAATAAAATCTTAAAAAAAATTAGCAAATCTGGGATAAAGGGTATATAAAAGTTTTTGTGCTATTTTTACGACTTGAAGTTTAAAATTATTTCAAAATAAATAATTAAAATGGTTATCATTTGTACCTCTTTCTCACTATATATCTCATGTATATATTCCCAGTGAAACATACATAAGGGACCAATTCTTGGATATTTTAAAAAGAGATTTAGTTTATCATTTTTGCTTTTTATCATTTCTCAGTTTTATAATCTATATATCCTTATATATTTCGCTGGGAAGTTTACTATGCTTCTCTCCTTTTTCTTATTAATAAGTATTCATCTTTTTCCTCTAAGTGCTGTTCTTACAGAATTATAGTCATTTTCTGTATTTTTTGGACACTATCAAATTATGTTTCAAATGTTTTCCTTGGCCCTATGCTACTCAAGAAAAGACATTTTAAATTCCATTGTCTTTGCTATTCATTTCTAACCATATTACATAATAGGCTGAGACGTTTCAATCTATTGCTTTTCAAAGTATGGAACTGAGAAAAGGGTGTGTGTGTGTGTGTGTGTGTGTGTGTGTGTGTGCGTGCGTGTATGTGTTTAGAAAGAGATTTCCTTGAATTTGAAATGAAAATCTAAACGAACAGAAAGAAAAAATGAAGAACAGAAAAAAAGTACACTCTGTGGTCTATTCTTGACCAGCACTTTACCCCAGAAGTTACACACCACGGAACTAAACTCATTTATGGGAAGAAGACAAAAACAAAAAACAAAAACAAAAAACAAAAAAAATAAACAAAAGAAAACAGAACACATTTTGAAACTTTTTAACAGAAACATTACCTTTTTTTATACAACAACCATGTATTAGGCATAAAATATTTAAGCCTATTTTAATTAGAGGTTCTTTTTAGTGTTAAGATAATTTCAATCTCTTAAAGAGATTTTTGTACACTATGTTCTTAATGTATAAAAATAAAGATTTTACATTACAGTAAGACATCTTTTACCAGTTTGGTATAAGATCAAATAATATCTGGCCTGCTACTGGGAAAAAAAAACTTCTTTGAAAAACACCTTATTTATATACTTTGCTTTGCCTGTGTTGAGACCTTAGCTCGATTTTCTTTTGGCTGGAGTATATCCTTCGGTAATTTCCTCAGAACGTATGTGCCACATGGCCAGAAAATGTCCTTTTGCACTTAATATGAATGCGGTCTTAGCCAGGCACCAGATTATTGGCTCATTGCTCTTTTTCCTAATATGTACATGTCCCACTTTCTAAATTTTACAACTACTTCCACGCAGTCTAGTTTTTTTTCTTCATAAATAAACAGCTCTTCCTACAGTGAACCTTTTCTTTATTCTTGGCAATCAGATAATTCATACATGTAGGACTGTCTTAGTTTATATCTTTTTTTTTTTTTAACTTGGTAAGCTATTTCAGTCTGAAAAATAAGGTCTTTCTTCTGCTCAGGGAAATTTATTTTCATTTTGTCGCTTTAATTTTTACATTTTTATAACTCCGTTTCCATAAATACATTTTCATATGCCACAAAAAACTACTATTCACATATTTTTTCCTCTTATCTTTCCTCTGTATCTCTTACCTCTCAGTTTTATCTTCTATTTTTTTTCCCTCTTTTTTCGTTTTTAAATTCTCCTTGATTCCTATTTGGATTTTCAGCACTGTCTATTTTATGTTTTATTATTTCTTTTTACATTTTACATATGATAGTTTTGTTCTTCAAAACTCTCTATGTTTTCCAGACATTTCTTTGTAAAATTTTCTTTCATCCCTTTAGGTTTGACTTCTGTTGATGTTAATCTCATCTTCTGTTTCTTCTATTCTATCTGCCTGAGTAGGAGCTATCTGTTGAGCTTGGTCACTCCCGTTCAGGGCGCTATATGCTCCTACACTGTGCTCTCTTTCAGGTCAAGCTCACGGTGCTGTCAGGCAATGAGAGGAAGGGGAGTGAACCTTGGCTCTCTGGTTTCTGGAGATATGAGAAAGATTAGGCTTCCCCACTCAGGATGGAAGAGGAGCAGCTCAGGCTCCCAAAGGGATTTGCCAGGCCACCTTTCTTCTCCACATGATAAGGGGATTTTCTCCTGGCTCAGCAGGCTGGATCCATAGAAAACACTGGGGGTGTCTTTAGCCGCCTCTAGTATTTTCACCAATAACACTCAGGCAGTGCCCTCTACAGACCCTGGGTCTGAGCTCTGTACTGGAGAACTCAAGGCTTCGTTCTTGCTGGGTTCCACTTCAGCTCCAGTGGTAAGCCACACTTCTCTTCCTCAAGAGGAGGAGAGGGAGGCGGGACCATGAACTAAGATCCTATTTACCAGCAGTAACACGTATCTGTTCACCTCTTAGAATTAGTTCACATGTGAGAAAATGCTTACCTCATCCTCTCTAATAAAGGGTATGTTATCTCTCTTGGGAAGACACTCAGAGAGGAATCAGTTTCCTTATTTCTAGTACACAAGAGTCCTCGGTAATTTTAAATGAGCATGGGGAAGTCTTATGGGGATCACCTGTAGCAAGCAGATGTGACATGTAGCAATTAAAAGTGATCTTGCTAGGGGAAAAATGTCCCCTGACCTGTGTTACTGGAGCACAGCAGAGAAATATGGCTATGTAATACACAGGCTGTTCACCAGTCACAATAGCTAAAAAGTGGAAACAACCTAAATGTCCATCATCTGATGAATGAATAAATAAATTCTGGTACTTCCATATAACGGCATATTCAGCAATAAAAAGCAGTAAGTACTGATATGCGCCATGACATGGGCGAACCCGGCAACGTTCTGATAAGTGAAAGATGGCAGTCACAAGACACCACATATTGTTTGATTCCATCCATATGAAATGTCCAGAATAGATAACTCCACAGAGACAGAAAGTAGATCCATGTAGCTTAGGGGAGGTGGATAGAACAGGAAGTCAATGTCAATGCATATGGGTTTTTTTTTTTTAGGGGGAATAAAAATGTTCTAAAATTAGATTGTGGTGATGGTTGCACAGCCCTGAGACAATACTAAAGAACACTGAACCTTGTACTTTAAATAGTTGAATTATTTGGTTTGTGAATTATATCTCAATAAAACTGTAAAATAGCAAAAAATATTTATATAGATAGTTCTGCAACTGCTCCATCGAGTCCTTAGTGTGCCATACACAACACTCTACATCAATAAGATATACAACTACACTGTTACATGTGGCTGTCCAATGTCCCTTTGTATGGCTATACTGTAATGCTTCATTATTAGACAGGAACCTATTTCCAACTGCTGCACTAAACACCTACGCATGTACGGGTCTTTAGATACCCGTCCCATTGTTTTCTTAGGAAACAAATGAGGCCAAAGGGTCTGCACTCTATAAACTGACACATATTGCCTGCTTGTCCTCCAGAAAGGCCATACTAGTTAACGTTCATCACAAAGGAGCGGCGCCCGGGTGGCTCAGTCAGTTGGGCCTCCGATTTGGCTCAGGTCATGATCTCACGGTTTATGGGTTCGAGCACCTGCGTCGGGCTCTGTGCTGACAGCTCAGAGCCTGGAGCCTGCTTCAGATTCTGTGTCTCCCTTTCTCTTCTCGCCCCTCCCAGCTTGTGCTCTCTCTCTCTCAAAAATAAATAAACATGAAAAAATTAAAAAATATTAAAAAAAAACATTCATCACAAAGGAAAACAAGAATAGTTTTTCCTCTATATTCCCACCAATGCTGAGCATCATCAGACTACTTGATCTCTGCCAATGACAGGTGACATCAGTTTTTAGATGCTTATTTCTTTGATTATTGAATTTGAATTCCATTTTTTCAGGTTCTTTGTTTTGTTTTGATTTGTTTTTAGTAATCTCTATACCCAGTGTGGGGCTTGAACTCGAGACTCTGAGATCAAGAGTCACGTGCGTCCTGACTAGCAGCCAGGTCACTCTGAATAGCATTTTTTAATAGTCATTTGATTTACGATACCTGTACTTCTGATCTTTGTCCATTTTTCATTTTTTAAAGCTTATTTATTTATTTTGAGAGAGAGAGAGAGGGAGGGAGGGAGGGAGGGAGGGAGGAGAAGGAAAGAGAGACACCATGCAAGCTTGGGGGCGGGGGAGAGAGAGAGAGAGAGAGAGGGAATCCCAAGCAGGGTCCATACTGCCTGATGCAGGGCTCAATCTCATGACCATGAGGTCATGATCTGAGCCCTAATCAGGAGTCAGACACTTAACCAACTGAGCCAGCCAGGTGCTCCCATTTTTTTAGTCATCTTGATTAACTTTTCTGATGTATGCTACAAACTGTTCTCACCAAGTTGTCTTTCAACTTCGCTCATGGCATCCTTCTCCTTACGCATTCTAATAATTTATATACCTAAATTTATTATTCTTTTTCTTTATGGTATCTAGCCTTAACGCCTAGTCTTTTACTATCCCAGTATAATTAAGTAATACCCTGTATTTTCTAGTTCCTTTTATGTCTCTTTTGAACAATCCATTCATTCCCTACTGATCTGTAGTCCTATGGCATTCTTGAATTCTTTATGTGTGGCCCAGGAAATCTGTGTATAAGATGACTTACCTAATTGCTGAGCCCATTTTAGGACTGTACCAGTGTCTCCTGCATTGCTTTCAGCTAAGCATACAACTTCTTGCCCAATCTTCCACCCAATTAGTGGATAAAAGCCTTAGAAACAAAGAAACAGTATAAGTCAAATATAATAAATAGATAATTCATTACAGAGATGACTACAGTAGAACAATTGATTTTCTTAAAAAATAGCAAAGTGGCTCTGAAGTCAGTGGTCTCACAAATTTCTAACCTCTACACCTCAGTTTCCTCAACTGTAAAATGGTCTGCCTCAGAGAGCTCCTGTGAAAATAAACTGAGTTCATGCATAAACAGAACTTAGTGCACTGCCTGATATGTAATATGAACAACAAACATAAGCTTTTATTAGCCATAGGCATGTCTATGTCTCTAGAAACAGAGGAACAGAACCAACTACCCTATCTCATTTATTTGTGGAGGCTCCTAAGTGGAAACAACCTGATGCAATGATCAAGTTTTCTAGCTTTCACTTTTCTAGTTAGAGGAAAAGGAAGAGCTTGAGGGGGATGGAAGGTAAGAAAAGTATTTTAAACTCTACCTCTTAGTAACCATGGCAGGAGACCATAGCCCAGATTAAGAGCCCACAGGCCTCTTAGGGTGTTGCTGCACAATCTAAATTTCTAGGTGTATACATTCTAGGATGTCTTCCATCAGGGAGACCAATTTCTTGGCAATTGCCATTACATATGGAACTAGTTGAGAATTACCACCAAAAAAAAAATTTTTTTTTCCACGAAAACAACTGCTAACACATAAAATAAAATTTAGACACCTAGAAAGATGTTTTAAACAAATATAACAGGTATTATAGGTAAATATTTGGAAAACTGACCAAAATACCCTAATCCTGGGTGTTTATATAACATCATTCTCATTTTTTATGCTTTTCAAGAAAGACAGGAAATGGAAATTAACTCTAAGAATAATAACAAAAAATATGTTACAGAGTGTCCTTAATATAAAATGGGAAAACAGCATCGCAAAAGTTAAATATGAAAATAAGTGATATTTATCCGATAAAAAGGGTAAATTCTAATACCTCCAACAGTATGCTGCAGGTTATTTCCAGTATTAATATCCAAAAATGTCCCAGTGCCCATGGTTAGTTTCACGTCTCCTGTCTGGAAGCAGCACTCTCCAAACATGGCTGATTGCTGATCGGCGACCTACCAAAGATGTTCAAATGTGAGATGGCTGGGCCTTAGCAGTGGCCCATTTCACTGTATCCCACTGTCTCCTATACTGTATTCTCATGGTTCAACATTTTGTTTTCTTTTTTCATTTTCTTAAAAAAAAAAAGATCCCTGGAAAGAACAAAGAGCAACAATAAGATAGAAGTCTCTCTAGGGAATGTGCCTTGGGAATTTTTAGGGGGCAATCTACTCTGTGACTTTTAAGTATCATGGGAATAATCTTAATCATAAAGGTTAGAACAAAAATTGTGCAGAAAAAACAACTAAGATTTTTCAACTTAAAAGCAATTTCATTCATTAGTCAAATAACTGACCTCACAAACTTTTCTTTTAATAAGAGTGATAGGCATATGCTTAATATAAATAGATGTAGGTCGAAACTACACATTCCCAACCATACATTTTTGTTAGAAGAAAAATATAACACTTTGTAAAAATAATTAAATGTACATATACCTGGTTAAGTAACAAAAATTCAATGGAATGAATTTTATTTTATTTATTTTATTTTTTATGTATTTATTTATTTTATTTTTAACAGGGTAAATTTTAAAGATCTAATTTGCTTTATTTTATTTTTTTAAATGTTTATTTACTTTTGACAGAGAGAAAAGGAGAAACAGAGCACGAGTGGTGGAGGGGGCAGAGAGAGAGACACAGAATCCAAAGCAGGCTCCAGGCTCTGAGCTGACAGCCCAGAGCCCGAAGCAGGGCTCAAACTCATGAACTGACCTGAGCTGAAGTTGGATGCTTAACTGACTGAGCCACGCAGGCACCCCTAACTGGCTTTATTAATTGATGCATGAATTGGGCAGCACCCTATCTAGCAGAGGTGAGCTCCAAAGGGCTAAAGAAAAGGAAAGTTTTTAGAAGTAGACAAAGAGTGGAGAAAAAATGAAACTATTGGCAAAGAATCCATTGTTTTAGGCAAGGTCACCTTCCTAAGGGGAACAGGGGAGCCTATGATTAAACTTCCTAGTGCTGACCAGGAAAGTCCCATGTTGACCAGTTAAGGGTTGTATTTCTGGGGGGTTGAAACTACAGATAGGTTAGCTATTAAGTCTTGGTTAACTGGCTTGGGGCCGCCATTTGAAGCCTGTGGTTTTCTTTTTAAAAATTTCCTCCCTTTCGATCAGACTCTCAGCTTAAATGAGAGATGCGATCAAAATTTAAAGCATTAGCACCATTCTCTGCCTTCGCTCCAGGGTTGATCAGCTGTTACTGATCCTGTGTGTGGTATTCACAGGTCGTGATGGGTTTTTTGCTTAATCTCTGTGATATTCACAGGTTACAACTTCAGGTTCACAATTTGTAAGTCAGTTGTCCCCTTCATTCCTTTTCTGACCAGTCTCAGGGAGGTCATTTGCTTGGTGGTTAGCAGTTAACATGCATTTAAAGCTTTTGAGAGAATACAATGTACCAGGGGGATTATTATGATAACTATAAGCAGGATAATTCCCAGTGTTCGGAGAGCACTTCAGAGTCATAGTCCCCAAGACTCACAACAATTAAAATCAAAGAAAGACCCTGCTGAAGAAGTTATTGTTTTAAGCCAAGCAGCTTGTTCAGTGATCTTATGTAATTACGTTTCAATTTCTCCCAGAAGCATTAATCCAGAAATAGCAGGTGGTGTTGGCCACGGCAGAGGTATCTCTTTGCTCAGCTAAAAGATATTCAAGGGCTGTCCTATTATCAAGAACAACTTTGGCCAAAGAGTCTGAGGATCTTTGTTGGACAGCAGTTGCTTTAGCAGCATATTCTGCACTAATTTCAAGAATTGAGAAGTTCCCGATCACAGGCTTAATTTACACTTATCCCTATTAAGGGACATAGCGACCTGCCAAAAGGAATGAATCCCAAACCATAAAAGACTCCCAGCAGATCCTTTCTAACTCCACAATGAAACTTTTGGGGAGCTGCCCAAAGAGATGTCTTATTTTGCTTGTGAAAAGTTAGGGGGTCAGTTAGACTTTCTCATAGTCTGAAATAAAAGGTTGTTCTAGATTCCAAAGGTTTCCCCCCCTTAACAATGGCCTGGGGAGAAACAGATGAGGGCATTATCTTTCCAAGCCAATGTTAGAGTAAAAGAAAGAGAAGGAGAAAGGGTTTCATGTTTAAAGTCTTGATCCACAGTCTTGGGCAGAAGCAGTATGCCTTGATGTAAGCAACTTCTCTTCCTCATCAACCTGATGTGGAGGTGTCCAGTGTCTGTACAGGGCCTGGTTGCAGGTGGAGCCTTCACAAGCTGAGAGATATGTACTCAAGGCTCCATCCCTTCTGGTTTTGCAGCAGTGTCAGTGATCGGGAGCACTTGGTCAGATTCCTCTTCGAATGGGGCTTGAGAACTACCTTCCTCTGATACTGTTTCCGGAATACCTAAATCTCCAGGCTCTACATTGTGACCGACAGGATCCTTTGAATTAGGATCTGAGAAGGTTTCTTTAACCTGTTGATGACAGGCTTGAGCCTAAGATACTAGACGCTTACAGTAGCTGGTCTTAATAGCATGAAACAACAAAGGATCAGCAGAAGCTTGTATACTGATTAGAATTCCAAGAAGTTTTGCAAGGTTTTCATTAAGGCTCATAAGTGGGTGCCTCGATTGCTGGAGATTGTGGAAGGTAAGCCCCAAATGGGAAAACATGTTTCCTAACAGTTTCTTTGCTACTGTGAGGCATCACAGCTTCGCAGCAGGGAAAGGCTTCAACCCATCCACAGAACATACAAACAGTAACAAGATCATATTGGTAACCCATAGGAAGCGGCAGTTGAATGAAGTCCAGCTGCAGGTGTTAAAAGGGTCAGAGTGGGGAGGTCTGAGGCTCTGGGAACAAAATCAGTTTTTCCAGGATGACCTGACAAATCAGAAATTCCTGGTAGACTGTTTTTGCAATATTACAGAAGTCTCCCTACCAATGTCTGTTCATAATCTGGGTCATCTTAAATGCCCTCTGGAGTGTGAAGGAATGCACAAATTAAAAACTAGTGTTTGCCAGGGAGCTGGAAGAACTAAGCAGCCATCTTGGTTTTCCCGCAGCCCCAACTACTCATTTAATTGACAATGTTTACACATCTTAATTTCTCTGACTCAGCAGCAGTCTGCTGCCACGTTACAGGACATCAGCATGCCGAAAATCTGGCAATGAGAAGACATTTTCTTTTCCAAAAGCAGAATGAACTTTATGCAAAAATCTTACAACATAAAGTTTAGTATTACTTCTTTTTTTTAAACTTATTTATTTAAATTCAAGTTAGTTAACATAAAGTGCAATAATGATTTCAAAAGTAGAATTTAGTGATTCATCACTTACATATAATACCCAGTGTTCATCCCAACAAGTGCCCTCCTTAATGACCCTTGACCATTTAGCCCATCCCCCCACCCAACGCCCCACCCAGCAACCCTCAGTTTGTTCTCTGTATTTAAGAGTCTCTTAAGGTTTTCCTCCCTCTGTTTTTAACTAATTTTTCCTTCCCCTCCTCTGTGTTTATCTGTTTCTTAAATTCCACATAGGAGTTCAATCATATATTGGTCTTTCTCTGACTTATTTTGCTTAGCACAACACACTCCAGTTCCATCCACGCTGTTGCAAATGGCAAAATTTCATTCCTTCTGATTGCTGAGTAATATTCCATTGTATATAGATACAACATCTTCTTTATCCATTTATCAGTCTATGGACATTTGAGCTCTTTCCATATTATGGCTATTGTTGATAGTGCTGCTATAAACATTGGGGTGCATGTTCCCCTTTGGATCAGCATTTTTTTATCCTTTGGAAAAATACTTAAAGTGCAATTGCTGGGTTGTAGGGTAGCTCTATTCTTAATTTTTTGAGGAACCTCCACACTGTTTTCCAGAGTGGCTGCACCAGTTTGCATTCCCATCAGTAGTGCAAAAAGGTTCCTCTTTCCCCAAATTCTTGCCAACATCTATTGTTGTCTAGGTTGTTAATGTTAGCCATTCTGACAGGTGTGAGGTGGTATTTCACTGTGGTTTTGATTTGTATTTCCCTGATGATGAGTGATGTTGAACATCTTTTCACGCGTCTGTTGGTCTTCTGGATGTCTTCTTTGGAAAAGGGTCTATTCATGTATTCTGCTCTTTTCCTCATTGGATTATTTGTTTTTTGGGGAGTTGAGTTTTATAAATTCTTTATAGATTTTGGATACTAACCTTTATTTGATATGTCATTTGGCAATATATTCTCCCATTCCATCAGCTGCCTTTTAGTTTTGTTGACTGTTTTCTTTGCTGTGCAGAAGATTGTTTCCTTTGCTGTGGGGTCTCATACCCCCCGCTGTTCAGGCAGCCCCCACAGAATAGCGAGGGCAGTCACCTCACCCTGTTCCAGCTCCACAACTCTCCTGCATTTTTTCTTTGACATGCAGCTGGGATTCAAAACCCAAAGTCTTAAAAGACCACGGGACCCTCTCCCTTCCTCTGGAGTACAGCTAATGAAAGGCCGGCAATTGCAGGGTCTTTTGTCTTTGGGGAAGCAATAAACCCTCTTCCCAAAGCCCTCCGGGAAGGGAATGTTCTCTCCCAGGGAACCCTGGAGATCCCTACACTGCCCTATGCACTCCAACGCCAGCTCCCTCCTCTCCAGAAACATGCACCACAGCTCAGCTCCAGAGAAAGTTGGATACTTCCAAAACCTCGGATTTTGAGCTCTAAACACTGTTTGCAAAAAAAAAAATTCTGGGACACTCAGTACTTCTCACTCCCCAGTCCGTGGTCCAGAGAGGTTTTCTCTCTTGTGCTCTCTCAACCCCTCTGTTACCCTCCCTTTTCTCTCTCCGAAAGGGTTCTCTCCCCTCAGCAACACTACCGGTTTTCTCTCCCCCAATTCACTTCCGTGCACCTCACACCTGCCAAGCTGTCTCCCTCCAACTGTGGGGATCCTTCTGCCACTCAGTGATTATATCAGCATTCTTTCGATTGGCAAATTTATAAATACATTTTATAGTTTTTAGAAGCATATGCCTTTAAATTTTTCCAATGTAGCACTAACAATGTGGGGAACAAAGGCAAAAGAAAATAATTAAATTTCCTTACAACTTACAGCCTATTGACAAGTCCTTGAGACAGGAAGTGACCTTCCTCTAGGAACTCAGCAGCCTCAATGATAAGTCTTTGCTAAGGGTAAAAGGCAGTCTTAGTTTAACATTATCCTGACCTCTAGAATCCTGTAAATCTACTTTAACATAGAAAATTTCTTTTAGAAACTTTTTATCTCTACGCCCCAGGATATATGTTAGCAATCTTCCTTTAAGCATACAGCCCACTGATACACATCTAATGGGTCTCATGACTAAGGCTTTCCTAGACAGTAATCAATGAGCTTTTCCTAACAACAGCTAGGCCCTCAAGGTCCTGGAAACCTTGTTTCCAAGGTTTCTTAGAGACTTATGCTATCCCTAACCCCCTCCCAATTTGAAAGTATTAATTAGTCATCTGTCACTACATCATTGTGGCTCTTTCTGCCCACAGGTCCTGTCCCAATGCTTTAATAAAACCACCTTTTTGCCCTGAAGACATCTCAAGAATTCTTTCTTGGCCCTTGGCTCTGAACCCCAACATTTCTACACCACTAATACTTCCAATAATGTTTTAGTTTTTCTTTAATAAGAAGCTGCGGGTAGATAAACCTATGTTCAATAATTAATGTTTTAGTATTTAATGTTTTAGTAATTTACAGATGATCTAGATATATAATGAACTTAACTCATTACTTAACCTAACTCTGAAAAACCTTAAGATGCTTGGTTACCAAAAAGATTTAGGAAACTACTTAAGTTTACCCAAATTTTGGGTGGGTGGCTTAGCCGGTTAAGTGTCCGACTTTGGCTCAGGTCATGATCTCGCGGTTTGGTTTGTAAGTTCTAGCCCCGAGGCATCGGGCTCTGTGCTGACAGCCTGGAGCCTGCTTCAGATTCTGTGCCTCCCTCTCTCTCTGCCCCTCCCCCATTTGCGCTCTGTCTCTCTCTCTCAAAAATAAAAATAAAACATTAAAAAAAATTGGGCAATTTGGGAGTGGTGAAGAGATAGGTAAACTTTGGATTGCCTCTGGAGCTACATTTTTGGTTTTGCAAACATTTGTAAGATAAGGAGAGTTGCTTTCAATCCCCTAAGAATCGGGTTGTAACTTAGATGACATTGGCTGATCCACCTCTCCAACTATATTATTCTCGGACTGCTTCTAATTTGAAATATTTCTGGTGGTACTGAATAAACCACCATGGATGTAAAAGGGGTCCTCAAAGAGGTGCAAAGGATATTACCTTCCCAAGATCTAGAGTCGCTCTCTGTGATAATCAAACTAAAGAACCCAAACCTCCATGTCCCAGGAGGGCAAAAGGCCACGCCCAGCTATGCAAAACCAGACAACTAAGAATGCAGTATGTATCTCTGCCGGAAGACAGGATCAAGCGCCAGTGAATCTGATTTGGAAAGGAAGGGACAATGAGAAATTTTATTTTCTTCTCTGGATTGGGTACTACAGACAGAGATTTGGAAGGAACTGATTCTGGTAAGAATTTTCACCCTTTGATCCCCGCTGACAGTGCAGAGCCTGCTTGGGATTCTCCCTCTCTCTCTGCCCCACCCTGTGTGCGCGTGCACTCACACTTGTACACTCTCTCTCACAAAATAAATAAACAAACTTAAAAAAAAAAAAAAAAAAGAACTTTGACCCTTTGCTGGCTTCTGCCTGTTCTTCCAGGATCCCATCTGCGGGCTCTGGTATCTACCAATTTCCCCTTGGCTGTTTAATGGAGTAGAGTAGCAGTCTTACCAGAAAAATCCCTCAGTTTCAACAACTCTAAGAGGGGCCCGTTTGGGTGTCCTCCTTTGAAGGTAAATACAGGGGTGTCTGTAAGGCCATTAATAGGGTCGAGTATTGTTTATGGTTGTGTCGTCTTTTCAGAGTGAAACAACAATTCAGACTGAGGATGAGTGGAATGAGTACTCCAAGGAGGAAAGAGGGGAGCAGTAGGAGTTACATCAGTCTTTTGGTTGGGGTACTTCGTCTATCTTTAATATTTCATTAGCCTTTTGCAATGAATCTTCTAATGAAATAACTTCGGAATTTTGAAATCTTTTGGAGGCTTCTGCTTGCCAATTAAAATAGGTATCCCATTCTGTTTGATTTGGGAATCCTTGCTTCCAAGTGCATTTCTTTCTTTTTTTTTTTTTGTAATGTTTACTTATTTTTGAGAAAGAGAGAGAGAGAGAGAGAGAGAGAGACAGAACACGAGCAGGCGAGGGACAGAGAGAGAAGGAGACACAGAATCCGAAGCAAGCTCCAGGCTCTGAGCTGTCAGCACAGAGCCCGACGCGGGGCTCAAAACCCATTAACCATGAGATCAGGACCTGAGCCAAAGTCGGACACTTAATCGACAAAGCCACCCGGGCACCCCAAGTACATTTCTTAAATGATCTTATCTAATTGGAATGTTCCCATAACCGCCATTGTATGTCCAGGTTGTAATTCCCTTGCATGCTGGCAAAGTTTGGTAGGATTCTAGGCACAAATGGAATTAACCCATATTTCTCTCCAGCCATATGTAGCTGCAAATGGGGTGCAACTCATATTTCTGTCTGGTCTTATTTTGGGACCCCCAATCTAATGGTTACCAAGCCAAGTTCCTCAGGACACAAAACAAGCTTAGTAAGATTCTGCCATTTTTGCAAATACCTGCAACTTTCAGGACTACAGTTCTTAGACATAAAGTAAGCCGATGTGCCAGAAGATGGCTTCGACTTTTTAGAATTTAAAGACCCTGTTAGCTAAGCCTTTGGGCTTCTCGAGCTGAACTAATACCTAAAAGGGATTTTAGGTTGGGGAGCAGGCGTATTTTATGGCATACCTTACTGTATAGAAGTTTTCTACAGGTTGGTGAGTGAACTTGTGTCAGTCTAACCCACTCTGTGATCAACTTCCTCTATTTTCTTGAGGTGGTAAGTGCTCTAACACCCTTGAAATGCTCAATCTGATGTCTGCAGTTTTTTGGCCTCTGAGTTCTCTGACGGCATTAGCTTTTATCCACACAAAACAAGACAAACGAGTGCACCCTAATGTATCAGCGACAACCAAGAGATGTTACTGTGTCCTGGCCAAAAGAAGGCCCTGTGCTCACCACCACCGATTCTTGTGGAACCTTGCTGGGGTTTTCCAGCAATTCCAGGGAAATTGTGGTCTGAAAGGCTAGGGATTTGGCTCTGGGCAGACCGTTTTGTCAGCTCAGTCAGCTCCAGGCAAAACTGCCAGCCCTGGGCATAACCTTCTGGCAGCTCAGACTAACCCACCCTGTAAAGGAAAGCCATTTAGATTGGAGGGGTCTGAATGCATGAAGAGCAGAGCTCAGAACCCAGAGGGGACTTGCCCACAGCCCTCAGAAACAGCGAGAAAGACAGTGAATGCAAAGGGTGTGTGGGATACCATGACTCTGTTTTCCATTGTCCCTGAAACTGCTGGAAATTCACTTTGGAGCCTTTGCTGCCTGCCACCAAATCTGTTTAATCACAAAAACTTTAAACAAGTAAATTTTAAAGTTCTAACTGGCTTTATTATCCATTCATGAATCAGGCAGCATCCCAGCTAGCAAGCAGGGGGGCTCCAAAGAGCTACAGAAAAAGAATTTTTTTTTTAGTGTTTATTTATTTTTGAGAAAGAGAGAGACAGAACACAAGCAGGGGAGGGGCAGAGAAAGACAGAGACAGAATCTGAGCCAGGTTCTAGACTTTAAGCTGTGAGCACAGAGCCCCAAGCAGGGCTCAAACTAAAAAACTGCTCAAACTAAAAAATCCCTGAGCTGAAGCTGGACACTTAGCCGACTGACCACCTGGTTAGCCAACTGACCACCCAGGAGCCCCAGAAAAAGGAAGATTTTTAAAGGTAGAGAGGGAGTGGAAAAAGGGAAATTATTAGCAAGAAAAAAAAATCCATTGTTTTAGGCAAAATTGCCCTCCTAAGGGAAATGAAAGGGGCCTATCAGTAAATTTTCTAGTGAAGATGGAAAATCCCTATGTCGACGGTTACGGATTACATTTCTGGAGGCTGAAACTGTTAGGCTAGGTAGTATTAAGTCTTGGTTTACAATATGGGCCACCATTTGGGGCCTTTGGTTTTCTTTTCTTTTTTTTAATTTTGTTTTAATTTTATTTGTTTATTACTTTGATAGAGAAAGAGAGAGAGAGAGAGCACATGTGCATGTGTTAGGGAGGGAGAGAAGACTTTTAAGCAGGATATAGGCCCAGTGTAGAGCTTGATGTGGGGCTTATCTCAGGACCATGAGATCATGACCTGACGCTTAACCAACTGAGTCGCCTAGCAGCCCCAAAGTTTTATTTTTAAGTAATCCCTACACCCAATATGGAGCTCAAACTTACAGCCCCAAGATCAAGAATCTCAAGCTCTACTCACTAAACCAGTCACGCACCCATCTTTTTAACAACATACAGCAATATTATAAGGACCAAAGTTCATCTGAAGAACACTTTGTCACTAACCTTCAATTCTTCCAGCCATACTGTAATCTTTTTTTTTTTTTTAATGTTTATTTATTTTTGAGACAGAGAGAGACAGAGCATGAGTTGGGGAGGGGCATAGAGAGAGGAAAACACAGAATCTGAAGCAGGCTCCAGGCTCCGAGCTGTCAGTACCGAGCCCGACGCGGGGCTCGAACTCACAGACCGCAAGATCATGACCTGAGCTGAAGTCGGACGGTCAACCGACTGAACCACCCAGGCGCCCCTAGCCATACTGTAATCTAAACCTGCGCCTACCATTAGGGTGAAGAAGTCTAATCCTCTCTAAGTGACCAGGAATTTGTAACTTGGGAATTAAATTCCCCTTCCCTCACTGATTCCTCCATCTACTATGGTAACCATCCATCTAGGGAAAGATAGATAGTCTATACTTTCTGCTTAAGCTATTATAGGAAATCAAAGTCAAGGTCAGAGTTTCATCACAGCCCCTCAACCAGCTGGTAAATCCTTGAGATTCTCTAAGTTCTAGCTCTTTCATCCAGACAGAAAGAGCACAATCAAGAAAGGATCCTCAAACACCTGAAACAGCTAATTTTTTACTCTTCCAGAGTTTCCCTACTGGTAGGTGCTGGCTAAGGATTTTATACAACATGAATATAACATTCTTCTTTACTTCAAACTGTCTTATCACTGTTTGGTTACACTGTATCAGATACAAGTAAGCATTGGCCCTCAGAGTATCAAATATAAACCACACATTACTCGGGATATGACAATACAACGTTTAAAAAAATGTAACAGTTCTCTAAAAAACAATACATATAGAAGTCAGGAAAGATTATAAAGTGTTTTTGTGTAAGGTCCAGTGATCCCCTTTCCCCAATACAAAAAATACTTCTGACCAGGGCACTTTAACTTAAAAAGAAAAAAAATTAATTTTATTCTGCAAGGACCTTCTATGTTTCTTAAATATAATCTCAACTATTCATATATATTAGTTAGTTTAAACTATACACGGAGAAACCCTCAAGTTTTCTACTTACCAAGGCCACTATTGGTATAGGCACACCAAATATGTCTTCATCCACTGATCCAAAATTGTGGCTTCAAATAAAATTGATTAAAAAGTCAGTTACAGCTCTAAAAATATTAATTCTAAAATTCGAAAAACTGATTTCCACATAGGCCAAAAAATTAAAATTATATAATGGACATATAAGCATCTCAAACAAATAATAAAATGCTTTCCCTACTAAAGCAAAATTTTTCTGGTTTCTGAATCTGATGTCCATTATTACCTTGTATCCCTCACAGGAGGCAGGAGAGACAGTGGTATTGAAAGCAGGGATGTCAGGAGCCCACTCCAACACATCTGAATATGAAAATATAGCATCAGAATCCAAGCTAAATGATACAAAACTCGGTGACTGAAAAAGAAGGTAAAAAACACTTACCTTAAAAGGGTCAAATAGCCCGGTTGAGCTGGCATTTGAAAAATCCGTGGCAAATTCAGAACCTAAATTTACATTGAAAATAATATTATCAGGTAGTGTCAATCAACAACTATCTCTAGTTAATAATTTAGACCTTTGGCCTCAAATTCATTCCAAAATGTGTACTTCCAGTACAAAGTCTCTAAAGGAATTTCCACTTAATCTTTTTGAACTTTTATAGTTTACAAAAGTACTTTCATATACTTTGTTACGTCATGATCGCCAGTTTCCACATGAGGAAAGGGGTTCAAAGATGCAATGTGATTGCCCATAGTTACCTAGCTACAAAGTGGCACATCTGGTATTGAACTCGTCTTACCCTTTTGAAATTAAGACTATTCCTCCACCTTCTACTTAAGGTTCCACCACAACTTAAAAATCACCCTATTAGGGGCCCCTGTGTGGCTCAGTCAGTTGAGCGTCCAACTTTGGTTCGGGTTATGATCTTGTGGTTTGTGAGTTCGAGCCCCACATCAGGCTGGCTGCTGTCAGCACGGACCCTGCTTCTGATCCTCTGTCCCCCTCTCTCTCTGCACCTCCCCTGCTTGTGCTCTCTTTCTGTCTCAAATACAAATAAGGGGCACCCGGGTGGCTCAGCTGGTTAAATGTCAGACTTCAGCTCACGTCATGATCTCAGAGCTTGTGAGTTAGAGTCCCAAGTCGGGCTCTGTGCTGACAGCTCAGAACCTGGAGCCTGCTTCGGATTCTGTGTCTCTTTCTCCCTCTGCCCCTCCCCCACTTGTGCTCTGTCTCTCTCTGTCTCTCAAAAATAAATAAATGTAAAATAAATAAATAAATAAAACATTAAAAAATAAAAAATAAAAATCATCCTCTTACAAATCTAAAATTAATGTAGCTTTACTATTGCATAAAGTTACTAGGGTACCAAAGAGCAGTATATTTGGGATATGGGAAGGGAAAAAAAGTAACCTCTATTTTTTTTTAGGTGAATCATTTCTAGCCGTCAAACTTCAGTTACTTGGGGGATGATGGGGTGGCTCAATTGGTAAAGCATCCAACTCTTGATTTCGGCTCGGGTCATGATCTCATGGTTTGTGAGTCTGAGTCCTACATCGGCTCTGAATTGATAGCTCAAAGCTTGCGGGGATTCTCTCTCTCTGCCCTTCCCCCACTTGCTTACTCACAATAAATAAACATTAAAAAAAACTTTCAAATCACAGGAATCTACTCCCAAAGCCAAGACTACACTGTATACATTGTATGTTAGCTAATTTGACAACAAATTTTTAAAAAATAAGTAAAGACATAAAAAAGAAAAAAAAGTTTTCAGTTACTTGAGATAGATCTATCAGATCATCTTTACCTTTTGTGAGCTTGTGTAACAACCAGGTGTCAATAGTCCCAAAGCAGCAATTATCTTCTTCAATTGCCTGTCGCACCTTGAAAACACAATGGCACAAAACTGACTCAAAAAGGTTAAATTAAAGTATACAATTAAATGCCAATCAGTAAATATAAGATAATCCCATATATGTATAGGGAGTCTCTGGGGGGCTCAGTCAGTTGAGCATATGACTCTTGGTTTTAGCTCAGATCCTAATCTCATGTTTTGTTAGATTGGGCCCTGCGTCAGGATTCTCTCTCTCTCTCCCTCTGTCCTTCTCCCCTGCTGATGCTCTCTCTAAAAACAAAAAAAAAATTATTTTAATTAAAAAAAAAGGAATGACTATATACATAAAGAAAACTATTTTTAAAACATACCCCAAACAGTTCTAAGCAGTTACTACAAGGTATAAAAGGCTTTAATTTCACATGAAGCATGTGTTACTTTGGTGATGAATAACCAAAGTATATATATTTTTAGACATACAAATATGTCTAACTATAAGAAGTCTAAAAAATGGGATGGTACACTATGACCACAGTTCAAATCCAACCCATTGCCTAACTGTACAGCAAGAATGGTTTTTAAATTTTATAATTGTTTTTTTTTAAAAGAGTACATTGTAACATATAAAAAGTACATGACATTCAAATTTCAGTGTCTGCATATAAAATTTTACTGGAACACAGCTACGCTCACCTGTTTATGTATTATCTATGGCTGTTTTCACACTACAATGGCAGAGTAGTTGTGACAGAAACCTTATGGCCTTCAAAGTTTAAATTATTGCTAACTGGCGTGACACAGAAAAAATTTGCTAATCCTTAGTGTAAAGCATGCCACAAAAGTATCAAAAACTCTTTAAAATAGCTAATAGAGAAAATGAAATGCTTGTTGAAATATCATTATTACTATTTTTATCTAGGCTGTACCCAACGTGGGGCTCGAACTCACAACCCTGAGATCAAGTATCTCACGCGCTCCCAAGTGAGTCAGCCAGGTGCCCCAAGATATTACTTTTTTTCAAGATATTATTAACATAGTGGAAATGATGCCCTACATCACACTTTACCACCTCGCTGGCTCACTCTATTTGTCAAGACTAGTATTTCCTGGCTTTGCCAAACTCAGCATCCAATGGCTATGTTCCATAGGGCCGTTATCTCACCACGTCATTACTTCCCTATTGGACCCTAAGCTACTTAAGAAAAGGAACTAAACTGCATCCATATTTATAAGCCTAGGAGGGTTCCTGGCACATAACAGATGTTTAAAAAATGCCTCCGTGGGGCACCTGGGTGGCTCAGTCGGTTGGGCGGCCGACTTCAGCTCGGGTCATGATCTCACAGTCTGTGAGTTCGAGCCCCGCATCGGGCTCTGTGCTGACGGCTCATTAGAGCCTGGAGCCTGCTTCGGATTCTGTGTCTCCCTCTCTCTCTGCCCTTCCCCTGCTCATACTCTGTCTCTATGTCTCTCAAAAATAAATAAACATTAAAAAAAAAATGCCTCCAAAATAAATGAGATAAAAAGAATGGCAAATGATACATTTAGGGATGGGTTACATTTCAAGAGTAGAAAGGACTAATAAAATGAAAACAGATGACATAAACTGCAAAAAAGAAGTCATTTGTAGGTTATTTATAACAAGTATTTTGAAGATTCCATTAAATTTTATACCACTTAAATAAGGAGGGCTTAAAGTAATATTACTTTATTTCACACTCCCTTTAAATTTAGAAATTGTGATCTAAAATTTGTTCCAGATTAGACAAAGGTTAATCTGTATTTCAGGGAGTAGCAACAATGCCTGGCAAGTAGTGAATTCATCTGTTCATTCAAAAAATACTTGAGAGCCTGGTCCTCTGATAGGCAGTAGGTCGGTATGAGGCTATGAAGACAGTTGATATTAGGGCTTCCCAAAGTAGAAGGATCAAGGTCAATCCTCCATGCATTGGGATAAGGCTCCAAATGGCTCTACTCTATAACTAAGGATAAACTAGAAAGACAGGCTCTCACAGGAACTGCAACTCAGTTTTGAATCATCTCAATCACTAAAATGGATTGAGGTAATCCTGGCGTCTAGAAAAATGGAAGAAACAAACATAAATCTTATCCGGGGTGAAAGAGTGGTATGTTAAGGCTCCCATTCTTTCTACACACAATTTTACAAATACTATGTCTAGCTGATATACATACACAAGCATACAAATTAGTAACCAGGCTCACTGAACTCATCAAATATGTTCAGTGTTTTGTATATTAATCATACAGCCATCAAGTATTTTAAATTTAAAAGAAGTGACATAATCAGGCATCCGAGGAAACAAGAGAACATGAAAATAAAAGAGAGAAAGACAGAGTCCATCGGGCTACAGATACTAGAATTAAGAGTCATGGACTTTAAAATACCATGCTAATCATGTAATGAAAAAAGTTCTAGAACTAGAAAATTAAGAACTTAATGGGTGGGTTTTAATAGCACGTTAGAAGTAACTTAAGAGAGAATAGGTATGGGAGAGAGGTTAGAAGAAAATATCCAGAATGAAGTATAAAGAGACAAAAAAATGGAAAAAACAAAAGAGTGAGAGACGAAGGGGATTTAATGAGAAGGTCTAACATGCATATAATCAAATTTTCTAGACGGAAAGGAGATAAAGAGAATGGACTAGAAATGACTTTTGAAAATTATGGCTGCAAAAAAATTTTTTGAAAGTTTATTTTTTTTTGAGAGAAAGAGACAGAGTGTGAGCAGGGGAGGGGAAGAGAGAGGGAGACACAGAATCTGAAGAGGCTCCAAGCTCTGAGCCGTCAGCACAGAGCCCGACGCGGGGCTCGAACCCACAGACGTGAGATCATGACCTGAGCTGAAGTCAGAGGCTTAACCGACTGAGCCACCCAGGCGCCCCGTGGCTGCAAAATTTTTAAAATCAACAGACAATATGAAGCAATAAATTCAAGTCACCCTACAAACCTCAAGTAGGTTGCCACCCCTAGACAATAGGTGCAGAAAATGTATTTGATAAATTCAAGATCCACTAATAATAGTCTTAGCAAACAAGGAAGGGAGAGGATTTCCTTAATTTGGGAAAGGATATCTTTTTTTTTCTTTGATGTTTGCTTATTTTTTGAGACAGATAGGAGAGAGTGCTCGTGAGTGGAAGAGGGGTAGAGAAGGAGACAGAGGATCCAAAGCAGGCTCTGCACCAACAGCAGCAAGCCCCATGTGGGGCTTGAACTCAAGAACCATGAGATCACGACCTGGGCCGAAGTTGGACGCTCAACCCACTGAGCTATCCAGGCACAAGAAAACCTACTGCATGGGCACCTGGGTGGCTCAGTTGGTTGGCATCCAACTCTTGATTTCGGCTCAGGTCATGATCTCACAGTTCATGGGCTTGGACAATGTGCCAGGCTCTGCGCTGACAGCGCAGAGCTTGCTTGGGATTCTCTCTCACTCTCTCTCTCTCAAAATAAATAAATAAATAAACTTTAAAAACAAAAAAAAAAAACAACAAAAAAAATATATAGTCCCTATACATAATAGTCTTGCTATAAATTTCTATCTAAACACTGATCTTGGTGCAACACATAATTGGGTATACTGTGTTTTCATTTTCATTCATCTCAAAGTATTTTCTAATTTCTCTTAGGAGTTCTTCTTTAACCTAATGGTTATTTAAAAGTACATTGTTTGGGGGCACCTGGGTGGCTCACTTGGTTGAGTGTCCAACTTCAGCTCAGGCCATGATCTCGCATTCATGGGTCCAAGCCCTGTGTCGGGCTCTGAGCTGACAGCTCAGAGCCTGGAGCCTGCTTTGGCTTCTGTGTCTCACTGTCTCTCTCTCTCTGCCTCTCTCCTGCTCACACTCTGTCTCTTAAAAAATTAAAAAAAAAAAAAAGGTTAAAAAAATTTTTTAAGTACAGTTTAATTTCCCTATATTTTTGAACTCCCCAAATTTCTTTCTGCTAGTTATGTTTAATTATGTTTTCAAGGATTTTTTTTTCATGTTTATTTATTTTGAGAGAGAGAGAATGCATGAGCAGGGGAGGGGCAGAGAGAGAATCTCAAGCAGATTCCACACTGACAGAGGAGAGCCCAACATGGGGCTCAAACTCACGAACTGTGAGATCATGTCCTGAGCCAAAACTCAGACTCAGAGGCTTAACCAACTGAGCCACCCAGATGCCTATTGGGAGCCATCTTGGGCTCACAAGTTGAGATGTCTACCTGTATGGAAAAGGCAGATGTTGCAAGGTCTCCTGCTGACCAACTGGCACCCAATACCATCTCCTTCTAATAATAACCTTTCAGGCCTGGACTCCTTGAACTGCTTTGGTTGGACTCAAGATATATAATGTCCTTTTGTTTTAGGACATTTGAAAAAAGGGACCCGGAGTGCAATGCCTTGATGGATAATATCTGAATGAGAGTAACCTGGCTAGAAGTAACCTCAAAGTTGCCTCTTGGGGCTAGGTTACACAAATTGATCATACAGAATAGCAGTTATGAGTTGGCTAAAAATCAGTGTAACTTACGTAGACGTTAGGCCCCTATTGTGTAAGTTCACTCACTCATAAGCAAAGGAACTTAGGCAGGCATTAGAAAATTATGTCCTTGCCAAGTGAGTTACCCTTCCCCCACTGTAGTTTAGGAAGCTAGACAAAATGACTCCTGACTTGTCTGTAGACTATTGGCATGGGTCTTAAGGCAACAATGTATGCGTCACCTGCTTGTTCAAGGTTACACTAACAACTCTGCTTTCTTCCTCGCAAAAATAGTGTATGTTCATTAGCTCAGGAATAGAATCAAAAAACAGCTAAGATAAGACTCTCCTTCAAGGTCTGTGGAATCGACATAATATACACTGTCTTCTTTCTTTAACTATCTTCTAAGAAAAAGTAATACTCAATGATGTAATGTAACTCACGACCTAAAAATAAAGATACTGAGACCGGCAAAGCAGAGTTGTCTGCTGGTTCTAGAAACCAAGCAGCTCTCTCGAGTCATTCATCGTGCCAACACCGTTCATCCTTTGGGGACTCCTGAACTCACTGAGCTGGTCTCTGGCAGGTGCTCCATAAAGATTTTCTTTTTAAGCACTCTACATCCAACATGGGGCTTTAATGGACAACCCTGAGTTCAAGAGTCACATGTTCTACCTAATAAGTCAGCCAGGAGCCATGTAGCTGTTAATTATGTTTAATTTTATTCATTATCAGAGAAATATTTTGTACAATTTCAGTTCTTTTAAATTCATTAAGGCTTGTATTATGGTGTAGCAAGTGATCTATCCTGGAGAACATTCCATGTGCACTTAAGAATGTATATATTCTGTTATTGGAGATCTCTATAAAAGGTCTAGTTAGCTCATACTGTTGTCCAAGTTTTCTATTTCTTCGTTGAGCTTCTGTCTAGTTGTTTTATCCATTATTAAAAGTGTAGTGTTGAAGTCTCCAACTATTATTTTGAATTGTCTATTTTCCTTTTCAATTCTGTCAATTTTTGCTTCATTTGTTTGAAGTACTATTACTATATGCAAATATGTTTATAATTGTTATATATTTCTGATGGATTGACTTATCATTACAAAATGACCTTCTTTAGCCCTAGTAACATTTTTTGTTTTAAAGTCTATTTTGCTGGATATTAGCAAAGCCACTTAGTTTATGGACGTTGTTTGCATGAGATATCTTTTCCATACTTTTACTTTTAAGTGATTTGTATTTTTGAATCTAAGGTGTTTCTCCTATAGATAGCATACAGTTGGGTCTTCTCTTTTATCAGTCTAAAATCACAATGAGAGATCACTATTTATGTAATAGCTAAAATAAAAAAAACCTGATAATATTGATTATGATGGTAAATGAAATAAGAAGTCGTCTCATTGACTAATAGTCGGTATGTAAATTGTCAAAACACATGGGAAACCTTTTGACATTATCCACTAAAGGTGAAGATACACATATCCATATCCGTATCCATTCATGCCCTAAACTTCCATTCCCATGTATAGACGTAGCAGAAATGCATTCGCATGTACTTCAAAGACAGTATTATTCATGATAGCCCCAAACTAGAAATAACTCAAAAGTACATGAACAGAAAGGATAAATAGAGGTAAAATCATACACTGAACTAAATAGCAATGAAAATGTAAGAAAGTTAATTTATACCCAATATGGGTATATTTCACAAACAGAATGTTAAACAAAAGGAGTCAGATTGATACATAATTCATTTATACAAAATGGATTCCATTTATACAAAATTCGAAAAAATTCAGGTAAAACGAAAAGATAGTGTTAAGAAAGAAACACATAAGTAAAAAAGCAAAAGTGGAAAGAAAATCTGATAACAGAGTTTCACAATGTTCTGTTTCCTGATTCAAGTAGTGCTACACAGGTGTTTGCTCCACAATGTATCACTGAGTGGTATGTTTTTGTTTTGTTTTGTTTTCTACATGTATTATGACTCACAATAAAAAGGTTTAAAAAAAAACTGAGTAAAGATTCCTTGTATTCTATCCAGTATGTAGTGGACACCTGATTTTCCCTCAAATAATCAAATTACTATCTTTATTCCTTTAATTTTGTCTTTACTGTAGTACACACACACACACACACACACACACACACACACACAATCTTTCCTTACCTCAGCCAGGTTCTGTAAAATCCAGGCCAATCTCAAAGAAACATGCTGGTTTGTGAAACTGAACAAACTGACTGCTAAAAATCGTTTACTTCTAGTGAAAAGGTGCAGCACTCGACAGGAGCTCTGTATTAGCTATTAAGAAAAAAAGATATTTTAGGAAAATACACCTAACGGTGTTTGATATTTCTGTATTAATTCTACACACATGAAAACAAACCCAATAACAAATCATTCAACTACTTTTAGTGTTCTCAGCACCTAAGAAAATGAAGTAAAGCAATATTACCCCAAGTGGACTACATTTGTATTCTAACATGAGATACAACGCTACTATGACCTTCCTTCTTTATTTTTTTTTAACTTTTTATTGTCAAATTGGTTTCCATACAACACCCAGTGCTCATCCCAACCCGTGCCCTGCTCAGAGCCCGTCACCCACTCTCCCCCCTCCTATAGCCCCCCTCAACCCTCAGTTTGTTCTTAGTATTTAAGAGTCTCTTATGTTTTGTCTCCCTCCCTCTCTGTCTTTTTTCTTTCCCCCTCCCCCTCCCCCCTGGTTTTCTGTTAAGTCTTGGAAAGTCCACCTACACGTAGTATGACCTTTAATAAACACATAAAGCTCAAGATAATGTCTTTTAAAATAAAAAGGAGAGGGACGCCGGGCTGGCTCAGTCAGAAAGCATGCGATTCTTGGTCTTGTGGTCATGGGTTTGAACACTGGGTACACAGATTACTAAAAAAAAAAATAATAAACTTAAAAAATAGAAAAAGAAAAGGCAGAGAGTCAAGGGAAAAGGCCATATTCCTATTGGAAATATGTTTTTAATGAAGTTACTATTAACCCATAAGGGAAACTCCCCTACACATTAAGTACCTAAAATTGGGATGTATGATTTCACTGAACATCATCTATCCTTAAGAAAATCAAAGATGAAATATATATAAATTTATTTTTTAGTAAGCAACATCTTTAGTTAGAAAGAAAATCATCTCACAGAAAACCTGCTTTGAGTTTTAAGGTATGCAAGACATAGTAAAAACAAAACAAAACAAAACAAAAAAACATCAAAAACAAAAACTCCATCCTGCCACCTACTACAAGAATGCAGACAGACAATCCAACTTCTGAAACTGATGTTTTACAGAATATACACTTATAGAAAATTTACTCCCCTTCTTGCATTTTTCCCCTCTGTTATTGCCCAGCCCTCCCCTAAAAAATAAATGTAAAGATTTGGGTTTATTTACTAAAAAAATAAGTGTAACAATCAAAAAAACATATAGACTCAATTCTCTCTACATTTAAGTTTTGTCCTTTTTTTTTGTTAAGTCTACTTATTGCTTAAAAATAAAGAGAGAGGGAAAGAGAGAGTGCAGGGGAGGGGCAGAGAGAAAGGGAGAGAGAGAGAATCCCAAGCAGGCTCCACACTGTAAGCACACAGCACAATGCAGGGCTCAAACTCATGAACCCATGAGATCATGACCTGAGCCATTCAGGTGTCCCTTGTCCTTTTTTTTCTTTTTTGGCTTTTTCTTTTTGGTGAGAGCACTTAAGTTCTACTCTTAGCAAATTTTAATTATATAATACAGTGTTATTAATTACAGTCACCATGTTATACATCAGCTCCTCAGCCCTTATTCATCTCATAACTGAAAGTTTATACTCTTTTAACTTCCTTTTCACCTTATTCAGTGCTCAAACTTCCTGTGTTTCTATATATTTTGCACTGTTTATTAAAAGATGAGACGTCCTTGGGCACCTGGGTGGCTCAGTCGGCTGACTGTCTGACTTTGGCTCAGGTCATGATCTCACAGCTTGTGAGTTTGAGTCCTGCGTCGGGCTCTGTGCTGGCAGCTCGGAGTCTGGAGCCTGCTTCAGATTCTGAGTCTCCCCCTCTCTCTGCTCCTCCTCCACTCATGCTCTGTGTCTCTTTCTCTCTCTCTCTCTCTCAAAAATAAATAAACATTAAAAAAATTTAAAAAGAAAGATAAGACATCCTTAAAATATTTAAAGGGACCACCCATAATCCTTCCTCTGATGTGTTATATGTTAAGGAATGCTTCAAACTGAAAGAGTTTTTTTTTTCACTAAGAACACTATACTTTCCTTTATTTAAAAAATTAGATTTAATATCTTTCAGCGATCTTCTATTAAAATGCAGATACCCAGGGTGGAGGAGCACACAAAAAGTATTAAGAGTTCCAACACCTGTACTTGTTTTTTTTTTTTAAGTTTATTCATTTATTTTGTGAGAGAAATAGAGACAGCACACACAAGTAGAGGAGTAGCAGAGAGAAAGGGAGAGAGACAATCCCAAGCAGGCTCTGTGCTGTGGGCACAGAGCCCAAAGTGGGGCTCACCCCCATAAACTGTAAGATCATGACCTGAGCTGAAAACAAGAGCCGGATGCTTAACCAACTGAGTCACCCAGTGCCCCTGACACCTGTACTTTTATATAACATATGAAAATTAACATTTTGTTCTTACATTTAACAAATATTTATTGAGTACCTTCTATGTACCAAGGGACTGTGCTAGGCCTTGAGAAACTAGAGTGAACAATAGAGGCACAATCCCTGCCTTCTTGAAATTTACATTCTAGTGGGAAGAGAAAGACAAGTAATCAAATCAATAAATGAGATAAGCTAAGAAGACACTGTAAAATAAACCAATATTGAATGCACCACCAAAAAACGAGAAAGAATCCTGCTGGTTAAATTACAGTGAAATGCTAGATATAACTGATGGTTAAAATGATTTTTAAACATCGATGGTTAAAATTACAACCTGCTTGGGGCGCCTGGCTGGCTCAGTCAGTGGAACGTGTGACTTCTGGCCTAGGGGTTGTGAGTTCAAGCCCCTTGTTGGGTGTAGAGATTAGTTAAAAATAAAACCTTAAAACAATACATACTGCATAAAAATCATCCTTTTTAAATTAGAAAAAAAATTCATACATTGGTGGGGGGAATGTAAATGATGCAGCCGCTCTGGAAAAAAATTTTTTTGACAGTTTCATATAAAACAAAACATGTAATTACCATTTGACCTAGCGATTAATTGCACCCTTGGGGTATTATCCTAGAGAAATGAGCACTTAACGTTACACAAATGTTCAAAACAATCCTATTTGTAATAGCTAAAACCTGGGATTCACACAGATCTCCTTAAACAGGTGGTGCATCTGTACCCCTGAATACAACTCAGCAATACAAACAAACAGGCTAATGATTCGGGTACAACTTGGATTCGCCAGGGAATTACACGAAGTGAAAAAACCAAATCCCAAAAGGTTTTATACTGCATCATTCTATGCACCTAATATTTTTGAAGGGAGAAGATATTTTTAATGGAGGACAGATTACTGGTTGTAAGGAGTGATGGACGGCAAGAGGCTGGAGAGGTGCACAGGACAGAGACGGCCGTGGTTAGCAACGAGCAATGCCAGGTACTGTTCAGCATCTTGACTGTGGTGGTGGGCACAGGAACATATAAAAAACTGTACAAAAGTCAGAACATGCACACATACGGATAGAAAGGAGCACGAGTAAAACTGGAGAAATCTGAACATCTACACACTGTATTAATTCAATATCCTGGTTGTGACATTGTATTACGGTTCTGTAAACTGTTACCAGTGAGAGAACCTACAGAGCCCATAAAGGATTCCTGTATTATTTCTTACAACTGCATGTGAATCTATAATTATCTCAATTAAAATTTCAGTCGAAAAAAAAATGGATGTCTCAAAATCTTTGAAATATGAGAAGTGTTGTGAAAGAAATAAAGGATGGTATGATAGAGACTGGATTGGGAGAAGGGGGTCATGCCACTCTCTGCAAACAGGCGGCAGGAAAGACCTCACACGCAGGAGGTGGCAGGTGAGCTGGGCCCTGAAGGATGAGAAGAATCTGGTCATGATGCCAGGAGAGCCCCTGGCAGGTACGGAGGTCTCAAGGTGACAGACTGCTTGGCTATGACAAGAACAAAAGCAGGCTAACAAAGCTGGAGCCCAATCCTTAGCAGCTTCAGGGAGGAAGGGGTCTGGGAAATGGTCAGAGTTGTAGACAGGACCAACCCATGGTAGGAAGTTAGGATTTTATGCTAAAAGCAAAGAGAAGCCTTAGCAACCATTAAGCAAGAATCAGAACAACAGTGAGAGGAAGCACGCCTGCTGGAAAGACTGGAGGAAAACAGAGGTGCCAGGAGACTGCCTACACACTTTAATTACTTCGCCATGTTGCCTGGAGCTAGCCTTGGCTGAACTGATGACTTCGGGGCCATCGCTGGCACATACACCCTAAACATTTCCAGGAGCCTAACTCAATAAACCATAAGGATCTGGGATAGAACGGGTGCAGGGTGGGGTTCCTCCGCTGGCAGGACAGGCCCTAGAATCGTGCGTGCTAAACTGTAAGAATCCGTGCACATTTTTTCCTAAGAGAGGCCAAGCTTACATCATGCACATTTTCAACATCAAGTAGATGAAGTGCTTTAAATGCGGAGTTTTGTGCTTGAAGTCAGTTTTATTATTTTTTTAAATGTTTGTTTATTTTTGAGAGCGAGAGAGACAGAGAGTGAGTGGGGGAGGGGCAGAGAGAGAGGGAGAGAGAATCCCAAGCAGGCTCTGCACTATCAGCATGGAGCCCCATGTGGGGCTTGAACTCACTAACTGTGAGATCATGGCCTGAACCGAAATCAAGAATTGGATGCTTAACCGACTGAGCCACCCAGGAGTCCCTGTAAATTGTATAATCTTAAATTTTACCATTCAAAGTTCATGACATTTTCTTATAATCATTTTTAACTCCTTAATCACTCTCTCCTGTAAACAGCATCTCTCAGTACTCAGCCTTATGAGTTATTAAAGCAAGGTACATCCTCATATATTAAACTAACAAAAGAAAAACCAATGTGGGCGACATTATGGCAAAAGAGTTTTTTTCACTCATGCATATTGCTGTCATATTCTACAATATACTCATGTTTGTTTTCATATAAAATTAATGTCTCCAAATAGTTACTGAGTTAAATCAATGCTCCAGATGCTCTCTGAAGCACCATTCTGTACAGGCACCCGGGTTCAAAAGGCATTTAGCTGTGTGGCATGAGAATATGTTAAAATTGTAGCACACAACATTAATTATAACCTCACATATTGCAGATCTGGCCACATTTGGAAAACTGCCTTACCCCCTGACTCGGTAATCCCACACTTATATTGCCACCACCACCACTGTCACTGTCCTAGTCATGACCATTGTCATTTGCTACCACAATGTGAAGAGCTTGTGGCCATCAGCTAGTTATGTGTCTCAATACCCATTCTACACTTTCAACAAAAGATGATGCAATTTGGACATTTCTCTATTTTTCTGGACACGGTCTGCATTCTGTCTACTTCTCCGAGAATGGCGACATGAATTCTCACTCACATGAGCCTGGGGTCCATCCTAAACCTTCTCAGGTTCTCCTGAGGTGTAGGTGTTAAGTACTTTAGTCCATCACGTCTGCTTTCAGGTGGCTATTACTAAGTATCCCTGATGTGAGGAGCGTGCTTATGTGTATTCTCTTCTCAACGTTCCCAAACACAGCACAGGTAGGAGATTACACAGTTCCAAGACATTTACAGGGAAAATAATAATATGTAAATCACAGGAGATAAGAAAAAGATTACCTTCATTATGAATGAATTATTCCAAGATTTTACAAGCTCAATAGCTCTTAGGTCTTGCCAACTAATGAAGTTGTGAAAATGATTTCCCGTTTTCCTAAGAATGATAAAAACAGTATTTTGAGACTCAATATAAATCAGAGGCTATATTAAATAAAAGATCTGCCACAAGAGAAAATAAAATTAGAGCCGACACTGGAATCTCTAAGTATGATTTAATTAGATGGGGCTTGCCGAATGACTGTTTCATTTTATAAACTGAACACATCTTGTAACAATTATAATGTGATAAATAATATGAAATTCTAGACTAAATTCTATCAAAAAAGATATTCTTTTTGCAGCAGGACAATGTGCACACTTCTAAAACAAAACACACCTAATGAGAAGGCCTTTAAAGACTTGCTTACATACTTTAAAAAGCAAGAAGCCAGTGCTTCCTCCCTTCATTTTACTTGATATACACAATCGGATACCTACACAGAAGAGCTGAAATATTGCCTAAACCTATTTCCCTCTCAACTTTAGGACTGGCTTATCCACTGGCAACCTACTAAGCTTATCGAAATTTGTCCAATAAGAAGAAATTCAACAAACTCTGGGTCAACACTACAATGTAAGTGCAGAACTAAGAAATATCGTAGAAATAAATCATTTTCCTTTTTGGCTCCTGCAAATTCAACCACTGACATCTACTAATCTTCAACATACGACTCAGGCTTGCTGTCTAGCCTATTTCCAGTGCCCTCCTGTGTGAGTTGGCCACATTCAGTTCTCTGGACTGCCATTGCCCACACTTCTTAAGCAGACCACACCCATGGGCACACCCTCAACCTATTACCTGGAAACATTCGACGCCCAAAATTTTAACATTCCAATATATTAGTCGACACATCTTGCTACTTTTTCAGTTCTCTCAGTCTTACTTGCTAAATTACCTTCTCTCTAATGGCGCCAGGTTGCTCAGTCGGTTAACGCGTCCGACTCTTGATTTCAGCTCAGGTCATGATCACACGGCTTCATGGGTTCATGCCCGGCTCTGCACTGGCAGTGTGGAGCCTGCTTGGGATTGTCTCTCTCCCTCCCCCTCTCTCTCTGTCCCTCCTCCATTCGCGCTGTTTCTGTCTCTCTCAAAATAAATAAACAAACAAGAAAAAAAAATACCTTCCCTTCAAACTGACTGTAACCTTTAATCCCTCAAACACCCCCTTGTCTTCCTACCAACCTCTCACAGGCCTCCATCCTTTCCTGGATCCCTGATCTAGCACACTCTTTACTCTGTGACTCTCTTTTTAAAAACTGTAGTAAAATATATATACCATAAATATGTCACTTTAAGCATGTTTAAGTGTGCAGTTTAGTGGCATTAAGTACATTTCACAATGTTATATATTATCATCACCATTATTTCCAAAAATTTGGGTTGTTTCCACCTCCTTGCCTTTGTGAATAATGCTGCTATAAACACTGCTATGCAAGTACCTGTTTGAGTCCCTGTTTTCAGTTCCTTTGGGTATATAGCTAGGAACAGAATTGCCGGGGCATATGGTTAAGTCTAGTTTTTGAAAAACTGTGGAACTTCTCCCCCAGTGCGGCACCGTTTACATTCCTGCCACCAGTATACACGAGTTCCAGTTTTTCCACATCCTCACCAACACTTGCTGTCTTCTGTTTTTTAAATTATAGCCATCCTGGTGGGTGTGAAAGTGCTATCTCATTGTGGTTGGTATGTGTTTCCCCAAGGACTAATGACACTGTACATCTTTTCATGTGCTTATTGACTATATGTATATTATTCGAGTCCTTTGTCCATTCATGAATTGCGGTTTTTTTTGGGGGGGTTGTTGTTCAGTTGTAAGAGTTCTTTATATATTCTCAATACTAATTCTTTATCAAATACATGATTTGCGAATAAATTCTCTATCATTTTGTGAGTTCTCTTTTCACTCTCTTAAAGTGTCCTTCCCCTTTGTTTTTCACCTCTACTAATGAGAATCACAGCCTTCGCCTACATCAGGAACATGTTACTTCTTTTCCCTTCAGTGATCCAAACGGTCACCATCATCATTAGCACAAATCAGAGATGTGATTTTCCTACTGTAGTCCTCTTAGATGAAATCACAAACCAAACACACAGATGCACACCAAGACACACACCTTCCACATTACAGACTGTAGTCAGTTTCCAGAAATCTAATTCCACATTTAAGATATCAATGACTGTAAAATTTTCCAGACATATATATATATTTTTTGATCTCAGACTCACAACCCTGAGATGAAGACCTGAGCTAAAATCAAGAGTCGGATGCTTGACCGACTGAGCCACCCAGGTGCCCCACAGACATAGTTTTAAAATGCAAATTGTACATTATGTCAAAATAATTTCAACAGGGCTTTATTTTTTAATTTATGATTAAACGAGGGCAATTTTTATACTTCAGAGACTTCTAGTGGTTAAGAAAATTAAAGAAAAATTAGTTGTCAAAAATATGAAAATAATAGTGTTCTATGATGCATAAAGGTTTTTGATATTGATGAAGTCCAATTTATTTTTTTGTTTTACTAACTGTGCTTTTGGTGCCATTTAAGAAATCAATGCTATGGGGCGCCTGGGTGGCTCAGTCAGTTAAGCGGCCGACTTCGGCTCAGGTCATGATCTCAGTCGGTGAGTTCGAGCCCCACACTGGGCTCTGTGCTGACAGGTCAGAGCCTGGAGCCTGCTTCAGATTCTGTGTCTCCCTGTCTCTCTCTGACCCTCCTCCACTCATGCTTTGTCTCTCCTGCTCTCAAAAATAAATTAAAAAAAAAAACATTAAAAAGAAGTCAATGCTAGATCTATGGCCATGAAAACTGTCCTCCTATGTTTTCTTTAAAACTACAAAGTTTTATCTTTTAAATTGAGGCTTTGATCCATTTTGTAAGTTCATTTTTGTATATAGTATAAGATAAGGGTCCACATTCATACTTTTGCAAATGGACATCCAGTTTTCTCAGCATCGTTTATTGAAAAGACAGTTCTTTCTGCATTGTCTGATCTTGGCGCCCTTGTCAAAAATCAATTGACCATTGTATTTGATTCTTCAGGCTGCCGGAATAGCTTAAGACAAAAGCAATGTATTGTCTCATAGTTTGGAGGCTAGACATCCACTGTGGCCAGGGCCACACTCCCCTCTAAAACCAGTAAGGGGGTCCTTCCTTGCCTTGTCCAGGTGGTTTGTAGCAAGCTCTGGCATTTCTTGGCTCATAGCTGCATCACTCCAACCCTTCTTCATACAACATCCTCTGGGTGTCTGTGTTCATGTGGCTGTCTTTGTATGAGGACATTAGTCATACCAACCAAATTTAACTAATTACATCCGCAGTGACCCTATTTCCCAAGGTCGAATCCTGAGGAACTGTTGTTGCTTACGTTGGGTTATTTCCCCGAAATCTTCCTCATTCCTAAGTGTGAGATTATTGAGTCAAAGGGTAAGAAAATTTTCTAGCTCATCATACGTGGCCAAACCTGCAATAGGTGATATAATCAATACCGCATATTGATTATTATACTACTTCTAATGCCTTCTCAGCTAGGGTGCCTGTACCAGATGGTGCTCCAGGGAATGACTGGAGCATTGGTTATACTCGATAACTATTTGGAGACATTAATTTTATATGAAAATAAATATGCTAAAAAATATGACAGCAATATATGAGTGAAACACTTCTGCCATAATCCCACCAGACTGTTATTTTTTTTGTTAGTTTAATACATAAAAATGCACCTTGCTTTAGTAACTTGTAAGACTGAGTACTGAGAGGTGCTATTTACAGGTAGGACGGAGTAATTATGGAATTAAAAGTGGTTATAAGGAAATGTCATGAATCCTGAATTGTATAGTTTTAAATTATACTATTTATTATGTGTAATTTTATATCTTAATGTATAATTTTAGTCTTTAACAGATTAATTCATCAAATATTACTTAAAGTGTGACTAATTCCTTCAGTCGGTGAGATGTTTAAAACTTAACCCTTTGAAAATAAATGTGATAACTCTAGAAATCTGGTTTACGCCCTCCTCAGGGACTGCCAATTTTTCTTTCTTGAGGGTTGGAGTTGTCAGTGTGTGACTTTTCCAAACCATTACTGCAAAGTGTCTATTCCTTGTTGCCTGTGGTCACTGAAGTTTCTGCAACTTCTGTTCTCTCTGTGATCAGCTAGTGAGCTGACAAAGATTTTCTTAAATGTCTGGCTCCAGAAAAAAAAAACGTTAAATCTTCCAACAGATGCTGGTTAAGAAAGCCACTGCAGCTGAGGGGCCGGAACCGAGGTGAGCACCTGTGTCAGTCCTGTGGGGCACCACTAAACCTACCAAAGCATATACACCCAAATTTTTGTAGGACAGTGTCCCCACTGCTTGTCCTAGTAGCAGCCACTCACTCAGTAACGGGAGCTGCTTTCCTCATACCTGCAGCAGGGCTGAGGAGTAAAAGATGGGAGGCCATTTTGCACACACCCTCTTACCTGAGGATAGCTGCCTCTGCCTGCATCCAGCACTCCCCTAGCTGTCTCTGCCTGCATCCAGCACTCCCCTAGCTGTTACAAGGCCTGATTAGGTTCTAGAGTTCCGAAGTAGTTTACTACAACCTCTGTTTCCAGCTCAACGGTTGCTTTGACCAATCCTCACAGGTTCCTACTCCGTTATTCTGCATGAGGTCCTTTTCACCACTTACCTTTCAAGTTAACCATCTATCTTTCTAATACCTAACCTGGGATCATTCCAGCTTTCTTCTGTGTCGGCTTTCTTTTTTTTTTTTTTTTTTTTAAATTTTTCATTTTTTTTAGTTTATTTATTTTGAGACAGAGAGAGATAGCACAAGTGGGGGAGGGGCAGAGAGCGAGAAGGAGAGAGAGAATCCCAAGCAGGCTCTGCACTGCCAGTGTA
This sequence comes from Paguma larvata, assembly GCA_030068075.1. NCBI lineage: Eukaryota > Metazoa > Chordata > Mammalia > Carnivora > Viverridae > Paguma > Paguma larvata. The sequence continues at coordinate 36,234,890 of CM057824.1, forward strand.
GAGCCACGAAACCATGAGATCATGACCTGAGCCCAAATCAAAGAGTCAGAGGCTCAACCGACTGAGCAGCCCAGGCGCTCCTTCTGGGTCTGCTTTCAATGCCAGAACCTTCTGAACTGGTACCAATCCATATGTATGGAATACAGCCTTGTCGGTCTCAGAGTCACTAAAACAGTAAAAGCTTTTCTCTTATCCCTCGTTAGTTTCCTCCCCATGCCCCACAAATGGCGCATCTTAATTTTCACCAGATTTCTTAACCTACTTCTAAAGGGAGTAAGAACACAGGAATTACTTTCCTCAACTCCCCACTTCTCGCTTTTCTCTTTTGGTTCAGAGGAAAAGCTTTCTTTCTCATGTCTCGGCCTGGCAGCTCCGCCTGTACTCTGGAAACCCATGCCTTCCTGACTATTCCATCGTTTCACTTCATCAGTATTCCATGAACTCTCTTTTCTACCCATACTTAACTCTCCCCATCTTTGAAACAGACCCAAAAACATCCCTCGTGACCTAGGATGCCCCCCACACCTAACCAAGCCTTCAACGTTTCCTCATCACCTCTATTACCTCAACCAAACACAAGTGCAATTTAGATTTCTCATCATTCATGAAAATTATATTCACCTAGGTAACCACTGTCTTCCTTATTTCCAGATTTATAGGCTCCTTTTCTATTTGACTTGACCTTTCTGCAATAGTGACTTCTGACAATCACTTCCTCCTACCCAAAACTGTCACTTTCCTGGGGTGCCTGGGTGGCTCAGTCAGTTAAGCATCCAACTGTGGCTCAGGTCATGATCGCAAGGTCCAAATTCCAACCTCACACTGGGCTCTCTGCTGTCAGCACAGAACCTACTTTGGATCCTGTCTCTCTCTCTCTCTGCCCCTCCCCTGCTTGCACACACACACTCTCTCTCTCAAAAATATACATTTAAATTAAAAAAAAGAAAACTGTCACTTTCCTAAGCTTCCGTGATATCACTGTTCTGTTTCTCCTCCTATCTCTCTAACTATATGTTTCTGGTTTCCTTTGCAAATATTTCTTCCTTTGACTGACGGTTAAATGCCAGTATCTGTTGAGAGTTGTATGCTTGGCCCCCTTCTCTTTTTAACTAGCTATTCTCTCTAAAGAAATCTGACCCACACTCATGAATGCAGTCAGCACAGGACTACTCACCCATCTACATCTCCAGGGCCAGCTTCTCACTTAATTTCCATCCCTTCACAAATAGCTACCTTCTGCATATCTCCTAAGATTGCTCCATGCCACCTCAAATGCAACACGTCCACCCCAAACCTGCTGCCCCTCCTTCTCTAGTGTGCCACACCTCAGTTAATGGTATCCTTTAGCTGCTTTGGCCAAAAACTAGAGGGAAGTGGGGAGATCATCCTAAGTCCACAGGGATTCTATTATATCCCTGGAGTTTATATTTTAATGGAGGGGAAAAACAAATGAGCAATTAAAACTATCATTTCATATAAGGATGATGCCATGAAAAACTGGCATGGCAAAGGACTAGAGTAACTGGGGTTGGGGAGTGCTTTTAGGTATGAGAGCAGAGGCTTGAATAAGCAATAATCTTCAGAGAGACTTCCCCGTCTTACTCTCATTCCCCTCAAATCCACTGTCTACCCTGATTCAAGAACATTCTTCCTAGGGGCACCTGGGTGGCTCAGTCAGTTAAGTATCCGACTCTTGGTTTCGGCTCAGGTCATGATTGGCTCAGGTCATGATCTCACCGTTCGTGGGTTTGAGTCCCACATCGGGCTCTGTGCTAACAGTGAGGAGTTTGCTTGGGATGTTCTGTCTCTCCCTCATTGTCTGCCCCTCCCCTGTTCATGCCCAGTCTCTCTCAAAAATAAATAAATAAACATGAAAAAAAACCTTTTTTATTTATTTATTAAAAAAAACATGTTTTTTTATTTTTGAGACAGAGAGAGACAGAGCATGAATGGGGGAGGGGCAGAGAGAGAGGGAGACACAGAATTCGAAGCAGGCTCCAGGCTCTGAGCTGTCAGCACAGAGCCCGATGCGGGGCTCGAACTCACAGACCGTGAGATCATGACCTGAGTCGAAGTCGGACGCTCAACCGACTGAACCACCCAGGCGCCCCGAAAAAAGTTTTTAAGAACATTCTTTCTAAAATGTAAATTTGGTCTTGTTATCCCTCTGCTTAACAGCTTTTGATAATTTCCCACTGCTTATAAGAGATAAACTCCTTACCACAACAAATGACCTTTCATGGTCTGGGACCTTGCTTTCCTCTCTAGGTACATCTCGATCTCAACCACTCAAAGATTTGAAGGCCTACTATGTGAAGGTACTGTTCTAACTGTGAAGGACCTAGCGAGAATAGGGCAAACAAAAATCCCAACACTCATGGAAATGGAACTTCTTACACATATGGGAGATACATGATAAATAAATATGCAGATAAGTAAATAAGAATTTTGGATGATGCTAAGTGATAGCAGGAAAATAAAATGGTAAAGTGATGAGCAAATAAAATGGTCAGGGAAGGCCTCCTAGGAGGAATGATCTCTGTGGTAAGGTCCGAATGATGAGAAAGAGGTAAGATCTTGGGGAAGAGAGTTCCAGACAGAAGGAGCAACAAGTGCAAAGCTACTTCTAATAAAAGTAGGAACCAGTGGGAACGTTCAAGAGACAGAGAGAGCAGGCCAGTGTGGCTGGAGCACAGACTAGGAGGAGGGTAGTCAGAAAGAAGGTCATAGGCGGAAAGAAGTCAGAGCCCTTGGCGCGGTGCCTTCCCTATTTTACTCCCCAATTCCAAAGTATCTTTGATTCTTCAGACACCCCATGCTCTTACACCTCCTGTTTTTGTCCTTCCTACTTAGAAAACTTTTACTCATGGGGTGGCTGGGTGGCTCAGTCGGTTAAGCGTCGAACTTTGGCTCAGGTCATGATCTCACAATTCATGAATGAGAGCCCCATGTCAGGCTTTACACTGACAGACCAGAGCCTGCTTTTGATTCTCTGTCTCCCTCTTTCGCTGCTCCTCCTCCACTCCCTCTCTCTCTCTCTCTCTCAAAACAAACAAACATGAATATATTTTCTACCAAAGAAATCAAACGAACACTCGATTACTCAATTGCTTACTCGCTACAGGAATACGTCCTATGAAGGAAAAATACAGAGTGCCATGAGTATCCTTGAAGGACGCCTTGCCTAGTATGAAGGTCAGAAAAGGCTTCTTTGAGACATGACAATGGAACCGAGCTCTGAAGGATGAGGAGGAACAAACGAGGAGAGTGAACACTGCTGACAAAATGTGTTCCATGTTCAAAGGTTCTCAGGATGAAGCATGATGTGTTAAATGCTAGCGCAGCTGAAGAACAAAGGGATATGATCACAGGAGGAAAGAGGCATCATTAATTCATAGCATGGTAGAAGACTATCTAAAATATTGACCTCAAGTAGTAGCACACATTCCAATATTCACTTAACAGGGATTTGGGTTTGTTTTATCTCTCTCAACAATAAAAAGAGAAATGGAGGAAAAACACGAATAGCAATATTGTAAGAGTTGCCTTAAACCTCTCTAACACATTGTACCATTCTGTGGCTCTTAATATATTTGTGTCATAAGTAACTGGTAAGAACTATTAACACAAGTGTCAAGGACTACAACAGAAGATATTTGAGAAGATATTTGAAAGAACACAGTCATTTATATACTTGTATTATGAGACCGTAAATTCCTTGAGGGTGGGTGTTCTTACTCGTTTTCATATTCAGCTCTGCAGCCAGCACACTGCCTTCTTCCCTGTAAGTCCTCAAACAGTTACTGAGTGAATCTCAGTTCGCCTGCGTGACTCATAGTTTATGTTACTAATTGGCACACACCCTGATCTGAGGTTAGCTGGTAGAAGTCTCCCTGAGAGACACAGGGATTGAAGGAACAAAACAGCTCTGATTTTGTGGAAAAAAAGGAATTTAAAACAACCAAAATGAAGGAGATACCAGGTAGTTATTGTCAGATACCGGTTAAACACACCACCGACTGAATATATTGAAAAATACTTTAAGCTGAAGAATATGAAGAAAAGTCAAGGCCTGTAAAAAGTTAATAAACACCAAGGATCCAAAGGAGGGGAAAAGAAAAAAACGAAAAGAAAGTTCAAAGTTTTAGACTTCCTGACGACAACAACGGGAAGGCAATGTTTCTACGGCTGGGACTACGGCTGGGACGAGAGAAATGCACCGTTACCACAGGAGAAAGCAATGCTGAGCGGGGAGGAGGTCCTGGCCGGGTCTGGAATGCACAGTAGGTTGTGCCAGGGTCCTGTCTGTCAATCTCTCTCTAGAAAACGAGCCTAGAGCCGTGCCCACTCACTCCTGTGCTGTATCTCAGCTCCTTGTTGGGGAGCTTATAGATCTGCCAGCCTTATGTGCTACAGTGGCTTACTGGGGCCCAGGGAATATTATTTTAAGACTCCATTATGTCAAGGTAAAAGAAGCACAAAGCTTTGTGTGGGGTTTTGTTTTTTTTTTTTTTTTAATATCTAGTATTTCAGTTCCTACAAGCAAAGTTTCCAAAACTCATGATTAAAGAACATGAACATCTCAAAAAAGGACAGCCAAGAAGAAAAGTCAAAATTGTCTGAGGAAGAAATCCTATCCTTCAAAAATGGCAACAACACCAGTAAGGGAAATAGATGATCTTGGATGGTCTTGGAATCTGACTCTTCTATTTCTCCTAAAAGTGAGGTATGGCCCTACTGCCATGTAAAAACTTTGCATCCTAATATTTTGACCTTCCTATCATGAATATCCTAGAATCTAGGTTCTGATGAAAACAATCTCTGTGGCCAATGATCTAATCCCCAACTCCAACAAAATGTGACACTTCCAATCAACTGTTTCCCTAGGAACACTCTCCTGCCTCAACTTCCACACCACTCACTTCCCAGATATGTGTTTGTCCTGTCACGCTACGTTTTTGCTTTCTGACTCCCCTTTAGTTGGAGGGGAGGAGTGGATACTCATTGTCCAAACACTCAGCCTTCTTTTCTTTTCTCCATATAATCTCTACCAGAGAACACACCTACTTTTCCGGACTTTATTTACGTCAGCAGTTCTCAACTGGGAGTGATTCTGCTGCCCAGGGGACATGGGCAATGTTTAGAGATGTCTTCGGTTGCCAAAACCTGGCGGAGGAGGGTGCTATTGGTACCTGGCAGGTAGAGGCCAGGGATGCTGCTAAACACCTGACAACGCCCAGGAGAGCCCCACCAACAAACAATCACCTGGCCCAAAATGTCAACGGTGCCACTATTTAGAAACCCTGATCTACACAGATGACTTTAATTCCTTTATTCCTTTATCTGACAAATGTGTTAGCCATTTATTTATTTTTTTATTTTTTAACGTTTTTATTTATTTTTGAGACATAGAGACAGAGCATGAGCAGGAGAAGGGCAGAGAGAGAGGGAGACACAGAATCCGAAGCAGGCTCCAGGCTCTGAGCTGTCAGCACAGAGCCCGACGCGGGGCTCGAACTCACAGACCGCGAGATCATGACCTGAGCCGAAGTCGGCCGCTTAACCGACTGAGCCACCCAGGCACCCCTGTGTTAGCTATTTAAGGCTCACTGTACCCAACGAGGGGGACAGCGGGGGAACTGGGGGAAGACACAGAGGGACTGTAGATGCAAGCATCAATCTGAGATGCATTATACCCTCAAAGAAAGAGCACCAATCTGGAGGAAATGAGCCATGCCTCAGTATAAACCAGACAAATGTTCTAACCACCTCCCGGGAATCTCCATATCCCCGTGTCCCAAACCAAACACTTTATCATATTCTCTTCTACTCACCTTCATCACCACCTAACTTGTTCCTCCTTTTATGTTCTCTATAATGTCAATCATTATCTTCCCAAACATCACTGGTAAATTTAAACTTCTTCCTCTTGCCCAATGCTGAATTAGAGGCCAAGTCCTTGTGAATTCATCCTGGTTATATTTCTCATATTTCTATATCTACCATTTTTCTTCCCCACTGCCCCATGCTCAAGATGCCCTTTGGAGTCTAGTGCTTTGTAACAAAGAAACATTTTATAGCGTTTTGTTGTTGTTGTTATTGTTTTTATTTTTTTTTATTATCTTCTTGATTGGAGAGACAAAGAGTAGGAGACGGGGCAAAGGGGGAGAGAGAGAGAGACAATCCCAAACAGGTCCCACGTTCAGTGCAGAGTGGGACATGGGGCTTGATCCCACAAAGCTGGGATCATAACCTGAGCTGAAATCAAGAGTCGGACACTCAACCAACTGAGCCAGCCAGGCACCCCGTTGTTATTGTCTTTAAAGAAACTCCTGTAGAAGGTAACATAGGGGTAGTGGGAAGAGCATATGCTTTGGGGTCAAAAAAGGTAACTTGGAACCTTGGCTGTATTTATTAACTGAGTGGCCTGGAACCACTTATTTATTTCCCTAAGTCTCAGTTTCTTTCTCCGTAAAAGACATAATACATACTACTTAATTAATAGGTATGTTTGTTAGGATAATAGAACCTGAAATATCATAGGTATTCACTATATGGTAGCCATTACGATACTGTTATGATGTTTATACACACCTCCTATGCTGTACGTACTTAAATATTAAATTTGGAACAGACTGAAAATATAAACCATAATTACAGAATTGTGTTTATGAAATCTGTTAGAATCTCTGAATCTTTTCAGGTATAAGTTAATTTTAAGATTTCAATCCATACTTACTTGAAAAACTAACTCACATCAAAAGAAAGGAATGGAGAATCGTAATGATAGTAACAATACTTTTTATTGTTATTATTTAATAGAAGTCAAGCCCAAACAACATGCAGGGAGTGTACTTTCAAACGCCAGAAAGCAGGCCCACTTTCATCCCTTTTAACCAAGCAAAACTCTTCATTCACAAATTTAAAACTCCTCAAAAAGGTTTCACAGCAGTGCAATCACTGTGCTGTGAACCCAGCAACAGAAGGATTATCAAACAATGCACTTACTTGTTCCACGTAATAAAAGTTGCTCTCTGTGTTGAAATGCCAAGACCAACAATTTGATTCATCTCTATTCCTGCAGCTAAAAATAAAGACAGGTAAAACACATGTGTAAAAGTCAGTGAAGTTTTCTTTATAACATTACAGTATGGGAGACAGATCATTTGATATAATCTTCAAGAAAAACATCTGGGTTTAGCATTCAGTAACATAACTGGAGCTAATAAAGAAAGCATTACTAAGATGATTTTGTAGTAATTTTTTACTTAAAGGGAAAAAGGTCGTATTCAAATAAGAAAAAAATGGGCCTTTGCTTAAATGTTAGGAAAAAAAATGAACAATACTCCAGGTAAGTCAGATTTTATTTTCTTCTTGTAATACGAAAAGACTTGATCTTAATTCAAGCAATGATCAACCTATGAAAATTAATAAAGGAAACCCTCTCTAAAATGCAGTCAGGGCCATACCACTGGGTCAATTACAGGAAGACCTATCAGTTACGGACCCCAAGAGAAGAATCCTCAGCAGAAGAGAATCGACTGTCCCAAGTCCTAATAGGAAAAGATGTACACTGCATCTTCTATAACAAATCTACTACCCCAGCCAATGAGAAACCATCACCACTCTGAATTCTTGCTTGTCTTCCAATGGACCACAGTTCAAAACAACCCTTCCCAATTTCTTTCTCCTTTTTGACAAAATAACATTCCTCTCTTTTGTTTGTTGGACCAGCCTATGGTTTTTGCCATAGCTTGCTTGTCCCAAATTGTAATTCTGCTATTCCTGAATAAACTCCTTTTTGCTGGCAAAACAACTTATTTTTAAGATCAACGCACCATAATAGAAGCTGGTGGATGACAATAAAGGAAAATCCCCAGGGAAAATATTATAATTACTGAAGCTCAGATCTTATTTTCCATACAAACAGATGCTAAGATGCAAATAAAACATGGATGTTTTGGTTCATATTTCTTAAAACACAGCTACTCAAGTATTTTTCACAATATTCTTTTAAAAGAGCAATTTATTCCACTAGGAAAAACAGTGGCAACTTCAATTTGAGCTCTGAGGAAGACACATCACCCCCTGTACAGTACTACTCTCAAAAATATTTAACCTGAAGCGAATCATGAAGAAATAAATCAGGACAACCCCATAATGTAGGACTGTCTAATAGACTGGTCTGTACTTCTGAAAACTGTCAGTGTCATAAAGAACACGCTCTAGATTAAAAGAGGCTAGATTGACTGACTGCTACATGCAATGCCTCATCTTTGGCTGGATTCTGGACTAGAAAAAAGCTATTAATGACTGAGATAAGACAGGAATATTGAAGAGGAAGCAGTAGAAAATATTACTGTATTATGTTAAATTTCCTCTGAGATAAGTGCACTGTAGTTATATAGGCGAATTCTCCCTTCTTTAGAGATAACAGTCAAGTATCTAGGGAGAACAGGTTATTACGTCACAACCAATGTTCAAATGGGTCAAATAAAAGAGTTTGCAAAGGACACCACTAAACATGTTTGAATGTGGGAGAGAGGATACAGGTATTCCACATACTACTATTCTTGCAACTTTTTAAAATAAGTTTTGACGTATTTCAAACCAAAAAGGCAAGAAGGAGAAGCAATACAACCATAAAAAGGAAGTAAGACATCTTTTAAATTCACATTTCAAGTCATCTTTTGCCACGTTCTTAAAAAAAGTTACATTGTAAAAAGTTCTTAAAGAGCTAAGATTTCAGACCCCGGCTATGGCCAGCACAGCACTTTGCATCAAGGGGCCCCACAGAAAAACAAAAACAAGGGCACCTGGGTGGCTTGGTTGGTTAAGCGTCTGACTCCAGCTCAGGTCATGATCTCAGAGCTTGTGAGTTGAGCCCCACGTCGGGCTCTGTGCTAACAGCTCAGAGCCTGGAGCCTGCTTCGGATTCTGTGTCTCCCTCTCTCTCTGCCCCTCCCCGGCTCATGCTCTGTCTCTCTGTCTCAAAAATAAACATTAAAAAAAAAAATTAAAAACAAAATCTTGTTTGACAATAAAGGTAATTCAAGCGTAAATTTCTAAGAGCAGGAACTGTGTGTTATAACTTTGTTAATAACCCTCTGGTATTTCGTACACAACAGGAAATCAAATGAGCACTAGCTACAACTTGGAATGAAGAAGGAAGATGAGTCTGCAGTTGAAAAAAGATTTAAGCCAGAGAAGAGAGTTGCTGTTACCTTTCCTTGACAAAGTAGTTAACGGTAAACCACAAATGTCTGCTGAAAAATACTGGGAAATTGTAACCCCAGTAAAATACTATTTGTATAATTAACTTAGGAAACCCACAAATTCTAAAGACTGAGGATAACTCTTACTAACACGAAATATACTTTATTATTTTTATTTTTTAAGTCTAATTACCTTTAACAGACTCTTTTATTACAGTAACGAACTGAAGCCAGAGAACATCAGGATCGATCTCAACCCAGCCAGTTTGAGGACAAAGACTTTCTACCTATTTAGAAAAAGAGAAAATTTAGGAAAAACAATATTAGAGCAAGTCAATAATGTCTGGGTCTTAAAATTACTGGTTAAAAAGATTAACAACATGATTTTATTTATTATGTAATTCATTTTTATTGTTAAAATGCAAAATAGGAAATAAAAAAGTTTTCTTTTGTTCATGAGTTTACAGACAATTTTAGCTTTCTTTGTCTTTACTTTCAAATTTATCTTTATTTTCCAAGTTTTCTAGAATGGAGATGTACTACTTTTATAATAAGAAAAATATTTTTTAAAAAATAAAAATTAACAAATCAAGTATCAGCTTCTGATTCAGACTATGAAGAAGGAAGCGCACTCCACCCCGTCTCTCCCACTGAATGCACGGAGCAGTTATCTGTGGATTCTACAGCTGAACTGGTGCGAAGTTTCCCATTTTTTCCCCTGGTCACCCCTGGCCTGGACTCAAGGCAGTCCACAAAACCAGAAGTGAGTACCAGGGCGCAGTAGAAACTCCAGGAGAAGTTCTCACGTTTTGGCTAACACTCAGAGAGAATGGGAGGAGTCTCCCATATTTTTCCCACCACTTTGCCTCCATACTTTTGTATCCAGGCTATCTTGCGGTAGTGGTTGCACCACTAATCACAGCACCTAAAACACTGAAGGAGGTAAAACTTCCTCTCCAACCAGAGGAGCTGTGGCCCAAGACCCCTATGGCTTTTTTTCTCCCTCTGTGCTTCCTGATGCATAGCCCCCGCTGCGGGCAGAGGAAGTGCCAGCAGAGTAGGGTAACGAAAGTTCCAGCTTTCTGGCTAGAGGAGCCAAAAGGGGAGCCAAAAAGTACCAGGAAGACCTCAGAGAGGGAGGAGCTTGGGAAAGCTGCTCCAGAAAGTTATGAATGAATCCCGAGGCTGAGGCTCGGCTCAAAACTGCGCATGTGTGAATGTGATCCTAAACAGCATAGCAAAGACGTTAGAACAGAACTAAGGGAGAGACCACGACCCAGGTGCCAGACTGACTACCGGGTGGCACATACACAGGGCAGATGCAAACAGTACCGCCAAGATTTTGGAAATAACCAACAGTGAAACCAAAGTCCACAGACAGCTGGTGGAACATGTAGCCTGAATCCAACTGCATTCATTGCCTGGTAAAAGAAAAATATCAACATTCATCATGGGACTTACACGAGACCCAGAGTCTTACAACACAGTATTCAAAATGTCCAGGATACGATCTGAAAATTAGAAGGTATGTGAAGAACCAGAAAAATCTCACCTCACATGGGAAAAGGTAATTTATACTGATGCCAAGATGAAAGAAAACAGATCAAGACTTCGAAGCAGCGATTATAAAAATGTTCCAAGAAGAAAGGGCAAATTATTTTGAAACAAATGCCAAGATAAAAATCTCAGCCAAGAAACATGAAGACAAAAAGAAAAAAATATTAGAAGGAAAAAATACAATAATCAGGAGAATGGGGGAAAAGGAAAGAAGCTGGTCAAAGGGTACAAACTTTCAGACAGAAGATGAAGAAGTTCTGAAGACCTCACCTACAGCATGGTAACTACAGCTAATAATAATGTGTTGTACACTTGATATTGCTGAGAGAGCAGTTCTGAAGTGTTCTCAACGTACATACATGCGTGCAAATAGTGACTATGTGAGTTAATGGGCACGTTAGCTTAATTGCGGAAATCATTTTGCAATGTATATGCATATCAAAACATCAAGTTGTACACCTTACATATACACAACTTTTATTTGTCAATCATACCTCAATAAAGCTGGACAAATCAATTAAAAAGAAGAAAAATATAATAATTAAAAAGGAGGCACCTGGGTGGATCTCTCAGTTGAGGATCCAACCCCTGATTTCAGCTCAGGTAATGATCCCAGGATCTCGGGACGGAGCACTGCATCGGGCTCTGCACTGACCATGAAGCCTGCTTACGAAGCCTGCTTACAGATTCTCTCTTTTCCTCTCTCTCCCTCTGCCCCTCAGACATTCATGCTCTCTCTCTCCCTCTCTCTAAAAAATAATATATAAAAAAATTAAAAAAATCCTGGATGGCCTCAATAGAATAAAGATAACAGAAGAAAGTCAGGAAATCAAAGATAGATCAATGGAAATTATCTGACATAAATATCAGAAAGGAATTATATTAGAAAAAAATAGAATAAAGCCTGAGGATCTATGAGACAAGAGCAAAAGGTCTAGTATTTATGTCATCAGAGTCCCCAAAGAAGAAAACAAAGAGTTCTGTGCAAAAAAAAAAAAAAAAAAAATTACTTTATGCTAAAAATTTCCTAAGTTCAGTGGAAGATTTAAAGCTCATATATTCAAGGAGGGGTCTGGGTGGCTCAGATAGTTGAGCCTCTGACTCTTCATTTCAACTCAGATCATGATCCCCGGTTGTGGGATCAATCCCTATGTCAGGTTCCATGGTGAACATGGAGCCTGCCTAAGATTTTCATTTTCTCTCCCTCTCTCTCTCTCTCTCTCTCTCTCTCCCCTGCAAGGTATGCAGAAGGACAATGAGAAGAGAGCAAACAGGCTCAGACCTAGGTTTTATCAAATGTTTTTAATAACAACAGTGTGTGTGTGGGTGGCGCTTGGTTAAACAGAGCAGAAAGCTGATACTTCACTCCTTACTCAGATTGCACCGCATCTTTGCTCAACCCCTGGCAGAGATTCCACGGTAAATTAGAGGTACCTGCAAAGGCTGGGATGCCAAATGAGACTGAACACACAAGACTGGCTCAAAGTCTTTATAAGGATCCCCGATTCCCTCCTCCAGCCCCATTACTGCCCCTCCCTAACCAAGCCGAAGGTAAAAGGTTTACCCTCCAGAGAGACTGAACCAGAAGAGTTCTTTCCCTGCAAATACCAGATATAGCTGAGTGGGGTAAGACTACTGAGTGATACTGAAAATATGAACAGATAACCAACCAAAGATCTAACATGGAAGAAAAGGCCAAAATAAAGAAAAAAAGGAATGCTGAGGAAACAGTGAATATGGGGGAGCATTCGGGTGACAAGGTCTGATATGAAAAAAAGAATCTACTACTCCCCAGGAAGTTCTGAGACATATTTAACAAAATCTATTCCCCTTCCATCTAATATTTGCTTTTCCTAGGCAAGACTTTCACGACCACAGACAAATGCCTCAGCTGCAACAAACACTTCCTTATCCAAAAAAACTCAAAGTGGATATCACTGCGTCAAGCCTATAAACCTTCAGACTTGACGGTGGCACTCCACGGTCACTCCCCCCACTCCACCAGCCCGGACGGCTCAATATCCCCAAACATGTCACAACAGAGAAATCTCCTCCTGTACCGAAGGAAGACCCCACCGAAATTAGACAAGAGTATAACCAAAGCTAACGAGATCTGTTTTGTGGTTCACAAACAAAACAAAAAGACAGCAACCAGAAGTTTTCAAGACTTTGCAGAGGGGTACAAAGTAGTAGACGCTGTACTGTTTTCTTTGAAGTGGCCTTTCTATCCTGTTCTTCCCACCAAGATGTTATTGTTTTCCATGGTTCCTCACAATAGCATGATGTTCCAATGGGGAACATGATAAACTCTGTCCATTTTTAAAACTAGAGACATCAAATATTGACATGTGGATTTTAAAATCTGAATACTATTCAGGGTCTGTAAAACCAATATTTAAGAATCTATAGAATAAAATACAACTTAGGGGTGGTTGGGTGGCTCAGTCGGTTGAGTGTCCAACTCTCGATTTCAGCTCAGGTCATGATCCCAGCATCGTGAGATAGGGCCCCAAGTCAGGCTCTGTGCTGAGTGTGGAGCCTGCTTAAGATTCTCTCTTCTCTCTCGCCCCACCTCTGCCTCTCATCCCACCTCTGCCTCTCACCCCAGCTCGTGCTTTCTCGCTAAAATAAATAAAATAAACAGATTATTTTTAAAAGATAGATGAGAAGTACAAATTATTTAAAAAGCCTAAAAATGTATCTCTGCTGCTAAAAAATGAATGCCACAAGAAATAAAACTGGTCTTCTGAGAGGCCTAGTGCTCGCCTCCTAACATAAGGGTTCATGTTTGGGATTCCAATTTTATGTAAAAGACCAACACAGCCTATTTTGTTCTGGACTCTAAAGGGTGATCTCTTCACTTTTTCCTTCTCTTTCTCTTTGAAGCTATTTATGCAAGAGCATCAACTGAATCCTATACTAAGACTTTCCAGGTTTCTACTATGCAGTCTTACTGTCACATTAGCAGAGGTGATTTTCGCTTGAGAAAAGTTCTGTATCCAATCCACAGTCTCATGAAGCAAACTGAATTCCTAATGCTTTGGTTAAATGCAACTCAGTGATTTACTCTGTACCCATGAGGTAATAAACCAGGTGCTAAGTAGCAATGTAGGCCAACAAGATCCGTTTTCTCAAAGAACTACAGCAACCTAAACTAAGTGACCAATTGCTGATTGTTCTTTTCTAATTTCTAATTTGTCATGGACCAACAATTTTTAAGACACAAATTAATACAATTTTCTAAGAGTACCTGGGTGGCTCAGTCAGTTGAGCATCCGACTTTGGCTCAGGTCATGATCTCACAGTCCTGAGCCCCACGTCCGGCTCTGTGCTGACTGCTCAGAGCCTGGAGCCTGCTTTGGATTCTGTGTCTCCCTCACTCCTCACTCTCTGCCCCTCCCCCACTCTCACTGTCTGTCTTGAAAATAAATAAATGTGTTTTAAAAAGACACAATTAAAACGATTTCCTAGAGGCGCCTGGGTGGCTCCCTCAGTAGAGTATCTGACTTCAGCTCAGGTCATGATCCAAGGATTTGTGAGCTTGAGCCTGGCATAAGGCTCTCAGAGCCCGCTTTGGATCCTCTGTCCCCCTTTCTCTCCGCCCCTCCCCTGCCTGCACTCTCTCTCTTAAAAATAAATTAAAAAATAAAAATAAAACAATTTTCTAGGAAAAAATTACATATGAAATAAAATCCCAAATGTTTCAGTATTAAGGTCAACAGACATAAAATTACTCTACGTACTGCTACACAAGTTTCTAAATCTTAGTTTCTTTATCTCTGCCGGAGTCGCCCAGGAACTACACTTTAAGAAGCATTGCTATAAACTCCCACTACAGTTGGAGAGGCATTGCTAAAAATTCCTTAATCTAAGTCCTTCATCCTTTAGGGCAGGGACATTTTGTATGTTTATTAATTCACATATCTTTCCTGACACTTCACAGTAGAGAGTCTGAGCAAACCATTCTTTGCTCCTGCTCCTCACAGCAATCTTGATTCAACTTTGAGATTCCTATTTCATTTCTAAAAAGTTAATCATTTGCCCCCAATAAAATAGCAACTGAAACTTTGTTTTCTGACAATCTGTGTCTCCCTTTGGTTCCAAATACTTCAATACCTTGAACACACGCGCACACACACAAACAACAATCAAATAAACAAAACCCCACAACTGCCTAAAACAAGAGTACTTTGTGTCTAGAATTATGAGGGAGACTGTGTGAAAAGTATTCTGTTGTGATAAAGACTCATAAAAAGATAAGACGCATATAGCCACTGAAGGACAGTGTTCTTTCAGGTTGGGGGAGGGTTGGCCTCTGTAGGTTTCTGCGCAGGTAGCCAGAGAAGGGCCCAGCAAGTGGGCTGGGCTCCCAGCTCTCTGTCCTGGTCCTGAAACCAGAATGAAATTCCCCCGTTTTCTCTAAGCAGTCACTTGGCTAGACCTATTCCTGGCAACTGCTATGGTTGAAAAACACATGCTGAGGGATTGGGAAGAAAGTGGGAACTGAGCAAATGGGAGAGTCCAAAGCTGCTGGCAATCGTTTAGGTAACTAATGGCTCCTAACACGCCTAACAGAAAAGATGCTGATATTGGAAAGAAGGGTAAGAACACCATATCCAATCAACATCATTTTGGTGCACTCGTATAAATTAACACTTCATTAAAATAAGAGAATAACACCAACCTATTGGTTGTTTACTTAATAACAACAAGGATTTGGTAGGTTTCTCAAATTAGAAAAACCTCTTTTTATCAATGCTCAAGGATGGAAGAGATAAAAGTAATGACTACTTTAGCCTTCAAAACGTATCCAATATCTCCTATATCCATGAAAACCAGTTGCTCAGGTGAGCAACCAGCACTGAGAAGCAGCTGATGATGAAGACAACTGAAGAATGGACAATAAATTCTATTAAGATCTGAAAAATGTAAATAAAGACGAGACTGCAGGTCTACCAAGGAACTGGGAAAAACCTAGCAAGTCACAAAGCACCGTTTGGTTGGATACGCGCGGAGTGCCCCGCCTGGCCCTGCCCTACGAGTCTCCGCAGTCCCACCCAGCAAATGCTGGAAAGGCGAATCCGCAGGTCACAGAAGCGCGCGAAACACCTGGTCACACACCCGGCCCCTCCAGCCCTCAGCCAGAACAGGAAGGGCGCGCAAGTGTCAGCCCTGCCCGAGGAGGAAATTCGGGTTTCTGGCCGCTCCCCGTCCGCCGCTCAGGGCCAAGGACCCGCGGGTGCTGCAGGTGGCTGCGCCCCGCTGGATGAGGCGGCCCCGCCCGCTCGCCTCTCGCGGCTCGATCTCGCGTGCTCTACGCAACCCTGACCCCGACGCCCGCGCCCCCGTCACCTTCTGCGCGCTGGAGCCGCGGATCTGCGCCGCGTGGTCATAGACGTGGCAGCGGATCACCGAGCTGCCCACGTCCAGCCCCAGCACGAAGCCTGCGCGAGGCAGGCCTGGCGCGCTCTGCTCCGGGCGCCTCTGCTCTGAGACCGCACGCACCCCAACCATCCCGACCCCGCAAACCTCTCCGCGACAACCGCCGACGGAGCGGGCGCCTTTATACAAGCCCGCACCTCTGGGGCCGAGCGCGCCCCGGCGGGGCCGCCGCCCCCGGCCCGCCCCTTCGCGAGATCCGGGAAGCGGCCCCGCCCCTGCCGCGGCCCCGCCCCGACGCCGTGACGTCACGGCTGCGCTGAGACCCTTTCGGGGCGCGTGCTGCGGCCTCGGGCGCGCGCGGAGGTGAGCTAGTACGTATTGGAGGCGGTTCTCGCGTTTCTTTTCTCCAAAGTTAAAATTTACGAATATCTATTTAAAAAAATAACGTGACCTGAAAAGAAATTAAAGTTCAGCCTGAAGTATATATCAATAAACAGAGCCTTCCCTCTCCCCCAGACCGCTCTCCCAAGAAAACCTGGTAAAATTTGTACATTATAATACACATCAATAAATACTTGTAAATGGAATAACACACCATGAGTAAGACCTCCTCCAGCTCTCTGGTGAGGAAGAAGGGACAAAGCGTAGGGTGGCCACTTTTACCATCAAGCCCCCCCAACCCCTCCACCCTCCTCCAGCAGTCACTTTTTCAGCCAGAAGAGCCCATGGCAGTCGCAGAAAGGCCTATGGAAGTTTTGAGATTCCTGTAGCTTCATTTGACCAGCCTTCCCAGGAGGTGGTCCAGCTCCCAAGGTGCAGTCCCGATCTGTAGGGAACAGAGAGGTGTTAATGCCTGCTTCAGGAGCCTCTCCGCTACCACCAGCACTCCAAAAGACCAGTGCCTAAAAATATTCATTATCTTCTTTTTGTAAAATTATGAAAGTAATATGGATACATGCTTTTTTGAAAATGTTTCACAGTACAATTAAAAAGTAAAGGATCTTTTATTTTATTTTTTTAGCGTTTATTTATTTTGAGAGAGAGAGAGACAGAGCATGAGCAGGGGAGGGGCAGAGAGAGAGAGAGGGAGATAGGCTCCAGCCTATGAGCCCTGAGCACAGAGCCCGATGTGGGGCTTGAACCCAGGAGTGAGATCATGACCTAAGCTGAAGTTGGACGCGCAACCGACTGAGCCACCAGGTGTCCGAAGGGTCTTCATTTTTAACCAAATTGCCCTTTTGACCAAACTGTCATATTAACCAACTTGCTTTCTACCAATGTTACCAAACTGTGCTCTGTGGCCATAGTACTTGAAGCTTAGAACATACACCTACAAGTGTATATTGTTTTCTCTCTGTAACTTGTTTCTGTCTAGTAGTACTCATTTATTTCAAATGGCCTCAGGATTGCTTTCAACAGTGGTGAAATTAAGCATTTTGGTGAGTCATACATATGTTAAGCCTCAGTATTGTAACTTGAAATAAATGACTAATGGGTTGTGTGCTGATCAGAGTTTCTCAGAGAAACAGACCCAGTATAATAGAGGGAGAGGAAGAGAAAGAAGAATTAAGAAATTGACTCACATGCCTTTATGGGTAGAAAGTTCCAGAAAAATGTAGGGCAGGCTGAAAGGCTAGAAATTCAGAAAAGAGTTGATGTTACAATCTTGAGTCTGAATTCTACAGAGTACAGAATCATATATTCTGGTGTCTCTTCAGATCGCATAAATTTTTTGCCTTTTATAAATTCAAATCAGTTATCCTGAGTATTATCTAAGAATCATAGAATGTGAAAACAAAGACTTTAACAACCACTTAGTCTGTTCTCAGTTTCTAACACTTAGTGTTTCTTTTTTTTTTTTTTTTTTTTATAGTCCATATACCATTCTCACCCAGGTCCCTAGTGAGGCCGACGGGTTTTCAGGATTTGAGTTAAATTTTTTTTTCTTTAATGTTTTTTTATTTTATTTTTGAGACATAGAGACAGAGCGTGAGCAGGAGAAGGGCAGAGAGAGGGAGACACAGAATCCAAAGAAGGCTCCAGGCTCTGAGCTGTCAGCACAGAGCCTGACGTGGGGCTCGAACTCACAGACCGTGAGATCATGACCTGAGCCGAAGTCGGCCGCTCAACCGACTAAGCCACCCAGGCGCCCCACTAACGCTTAGTGTTTCTTAATCTGTTTCTACTCTTGAACAACTTTGAGACCGTGATGGATCCAACCTTCTGAGAATGTGCTAATATACACAAAATTTGGCATGTAATTTCAGGTGTTGGGTATGGGATAAACTAAACATGAAGTTCTCAAGTTAAAAATCCAGAGCTGATTTCCCTAACCCCGACAGACTATTGCCTAGGAGAGGGCTGAGCAACATAGGGATACTGTGTTTCTTCCATGTTCATTGTTCTCCGCTGGTATCTCTTACCCTGCTCTGCTCTCAGGGTAAGGAGCCTATGGGCTGTAGGGCACCAGGGTTTGCAAACTCTGGAGGTCCCTTTGCTCATGGGCCAGTCCATTGTTCTTGATTCAGAGGCCACTTCTACTCTGAGCTCCACCACCTGGCAGCCCTGGTTTTTATCTGGCTCCTCACATTCTGGGCTTGGCCTCATAAGTGGCCCATGAGGCTGCTCTCCCAGGCTCTTCTCCACCACTGTCACTCCTTACACTTTCTCCTTTACACCAGAGCCCAGGGTTGCCACTCATTGTATTAGCCTTGCACATTCCCAAGAACTTGGAGTCACTTCCTCAAGATTAGATCAGAAAGTACACAAGGGCTACCACACCCTATGGGGAAATGAATGGTGCTTCAAGGCTGAACCCAGAAACCTTCTTGATGCCTTCCTGCCTCCCAGAAAACTAGTCCCAGTCCCTCCCTGCTAGGGTGATCAACTGACCCAGGGTGCCCGGAACTGGGGAGTTTCTTAAAACATAGGATTTGAAATGCTAAAGCCAGGACAGTCCTGCTCACTACTCGGAGGCTCTTGGGGTCCACGGGTGAGTTTCTCTGGGACACTGGCTACCTCATGTGTAGATGTCAGCCAGCTGCTTCTAGACATGAGCTCCTCGAGGACAGAGATGGGGACTTAGTCGTCTTCTTCCCTCCAAGACACACAAAGTAACTGCTCGATGACTGAATGAACAAACAAATAAATTCATATGTTCAAGTCCCTGTCAGACTCATCTTCTGTGTGACTTGGCCACAAGACAGAGAAGTGAGCCCTTCGTAGTCCCTGCATGAATCTAGACATGTTATCATCTAGCCACCAATCCAGGCTTTGTAGTGTGCGAGGAAGGTGTGGAGTCGTGCCGGCTGCCCTAAGTCCTGTATCTGGAACTAAGCCCTGGATCCCCACATGAATATCAAGTCAGCTCCTTTTCTTATCCTTTGTTTTATGTGCCAATCTGATTTGGATTGGACTCCTGCCTCAGTTTCCTGATCTGCATTCACTCCTGTGTCCGGAGTCCTAGCCTGAACACCACTATGGGACAGAGGTAAATGTTCCATGAAGTTCATGAAACTGACACTTCATGCCCCCTACTTGAAGGGGCCCCTGCTAAGGTCCTGAGAAGAGACCTGGGTAACTTTTCAGAGTTCCATGCTCTATCGCATTTGCAAAAGTAAATTATTTTGGTATTTTTTTTCTTCAAGCAGGCCCCCCAATTTTACAAGCTTCAGATCCCACAAAACGGTAATCTTCCAACCCTCGCGAGTCCTCAGAAATTCCCTCTTTCTCAGTGCCTGGATTCACTCTTCCAGACCCCCAGGTGGTGGTGCAGAATACTGCCACGCACCCACTCTGAGTACCGCAACCCCGAATCACTGTTCTGAACTCCTCCAATACTGACGGTGAGATCGAGTCTGTCCTCCCTATACAAGTCTGAGAGATCATGGTGGTGAGCACTGACTTCCCTCTTCGGGGCCAGAGCCCTGCCCATAGCTCACCAGTGTTCCGCTGAAGTCTTGCCTGCCTCGCTGTTGAGCCCACTCACACCCTTACGCAGTCAAACCGGAAGGAATGAGAACCGAGAACTTCAAATTCTCGGGCCTGATGCCCATCAGGGTCTGAAAATAAAAGAGGACTTTAGGCCCCCCCAAAATCAAGGGGAGAAGTGGTAAATTGAAAGGAAGAATAACTATACTAAAAAAAAAAACCCCAGACTAGAGGAAGTTGCTTCAGAACCCAAACAAACAAACAAAACCTTAGTCACATGCATCCTAGCAAACAAAGCATAAAGGAAGATGTGAATTTTATATCTGTCAGAAAGAGAGAGGTCACATGAGTAACTGCCGGGCCAATCACTGCACTTACACGTGTGTGTTCAGTCCTGTGTGTTCTCTTACTTAATTCTCTCCAGAACCCGGTCAGGGTTACTGTGCACTTGCACGGTTAGTCCATGAGGAACGCAGAATTCTCCCCACCCCCCGTACTGTGATTCTTCAGCGCACCTGAAACATCAACTGTTTCCAGAGGTCGGCGAGGAGAACTCCCCCTCCACCTGGTAGGTATGTCCATACAAACCCCACAGCATCGTCACCACCATGTGGGGAAGCCTTCTTCCAGCATTCAGACGGGGAAGTGAACAGGTCCCAGGCCTGTCTAAACCTTGAGGGGACCCTACAGAAATAATGGCCTCTTCTCATGACTGAGCCACTGAGAGTCTTAGAAAAGATTACCATCTAATCTAAAGGAAACAATAGTCACACCTGCCATACCTGCCCAGGTATCTGCCCATCTCCATGCTCTTAGAAGGCATCCCGTGTCAGAAACATGAGCAGGCTCATTCCTCCATCTCTTAAGTTCCCCCCACCCCGAAGTGTATTAAGTGACAGGAAATCTTCTCACTCACTCAGTTATCTGTGTATACTGTGGGAAGGGAAACAGCTTCACAATGCACAGGTTTGGGAACACGCCTTTTCTGTTTATGATCATCCAGTGTCCGGAAAGTTCTCAAGAGAGGGCATGGCTTAAGAGGAGTATTCTACCTCCTCTTCCGATTTCAATCACCCTGTTTCACTCATGGTCAGAAGCCTTTTATTCAACTATGGACATTATCAGATCTCTAATGAATGAGTTCAGTGAGTTAAGATGAAAACCACATTAAGAAGGGCTAAATTTTTTTTAATTCATAGATACAAATAAAACTTCGTTTTCTGAGGAAAAATTTGGACTTTTTGTATAAGGCAATTAAAAATCTGGAGTAAAGAGTGGTCTTGCAGAAGAAAATGTGGGAAATTACTGGTACATTTTTCAATAACAAAGATTCCTATCTCTGCTTTTTGGCTAAGAAGCCAAAATAAAAAAAAAAAAAAAAAGAAACTTCTTTTCACATATTGCTCAGCCCCTGTTGTCACTATTTTCTTCCCTAACAGCATCAGATTATCATTTTTTAAAGCCAGATTTATTAAGATTTACACTTCCGTGAATTTTGATGTATACATCTGTGTAACCACCACCGACACTGAGATAGAAAATATTTCCATCACCCGTGAAAACTCCCTTTGCACACAGCACTCTGAATCCTTTATCATAAGCATCAGGTGATATATCATCTGCAAACACAACTCAGAATTCTTGAATTCAGCAGATTGATCTCAATCATTTTAGATTTAGCCCATTTCAAGAAGTTACAGTTTCCAGATTGACTATTTTTTTTTAATGTTTATTTATTTTTGAGACATAGAGACAGAGCGTGAGCAGGAGGAGGGCGGAGAGAGAGGGAGACACAGAATCTGAAGCAGACTCCAGGCTCTGAGCTGTTAGCACAGAGCCTGACGCGGGACTCGAACTCACAGACCGCGAGATCATGACCTGAGCCGAGGTCGGCCGCTTAACCGACTGAGCCACTCAGGCGCCCCTCCAGATTGACTTTAAATAAAACCATCCTAGGACGCATGGGCAAGACGCGTTGACATAGGGGTTTTCACCAAATGACATACTTACGTAAAGCTAAGCATAGTAACTTACGATTCTGGGTTCATTTGTATGACTTGAGTAAATCCAAACTATTTGATATGATTGTTAGCAATGAGGACAATTCGGTAGGCATGTTTACGTTTTATGTTGTCAAAAAAGGAAAAACCCTGCTTTGGAATATAGTTACTGCAACCTAGGCTAAGAGAGGTAAATTGGACAGAGAAAGACAAATACAGTATGATTTCGCTTTTATGTGGAATCTGATAACAAAACAAATAAACAAGCAGGAAAAAAGCAGAGTCAGACCTATAACTACAGAGAACACACTGGCATTTGCCTGGGGGGAGGCAAGGGAGGGGTGGGCAAATGGTGAAGGGAAATGGGAGATACAGGCTTCCGGTTTATGGAACGAGTAGGTCATGGGAATAAAAGGTACAGCAAAGTGAATATAGTCCATGATATTGTAACAGCATTGCATGATGACAGACGGCATTTATACTTGCGGTAGCTTAGCATAATGTATGGAGTTGCTGAATCCCTAAGCTGCACACCTGAAACTAATGGAATGTCATGTATCAGTCATACTCAAAAGAAAGAAGTGAAAGAAAGAAAGAATGGAAGGAAAGAAGGAAGAAAGAAACTGGAACTCTGGTATATTATGCTTTAGTACTGTAAAAAGACGAAACTTAAAATAAAATCTAATTCAGAAAACACTGGAAAGAAAGAAATATGGAACCACAAATAATAAACACCAGATTTTAAATTAACTGAAAAAAAGTACAATCAAGTCTCATTATTTGCCATAGTTATGTTCTGTAAAGATATTGCCAAAAATGAGTCAGCAAACACTCAACTATTTCTCCTGGAGGCAATACGGGGTTGGGCTCCTGCAGCCTCAGGTCACACCTCCATCAGTGACTCAATACCTAATCTCGTTTTATGTGTGTTTCTCTTTAAAGATATTTATTTATTATATATTGTTGATTTATTAACATAGAACTCACAGCCAAAGCACTACAATTTATGCCTGACTGAAGCTTATCTGACACAGGTATTCTCTCTGCAGGGCATGTCACAGCCTTCTTAGGCTTCGGAACACTACACAGCATTTCAGTACACACCTGGGAGCCCTTTTAACTGCAAAATCACCAATAAAAAGCACAGATGTGAAAAGGGTGGCACTAAGTATTACAAAGAACATATGTTGACAGTATAAGAGCTGAAACAAGAAAGCAGAATGTTGTCATAGATGAGTGTGCACATCTGTCTCTGTCCCTGTCTCTCTCTTTCAAGTCTGTCGTATATAGATTTAACAACACGCCGCTAATCAGTCTATTTGTTCAGCATTGCTTTTCATACCTCATTCAATTTCCATCTTTCTAGGTTGACTTCTTTTTCTTAGATTATATCGAGAAGTAGTTCTTTCAGTGAGGATCTTTGAGTAGTAAACTTCCCTGGTTTCTGAATATCTGAAAATAATATATCCTCACTTTCAAAAGACCGTTCAGCTTGGTAATGAATTCTAGTTGAACAGGTATTCTCTTTTTTAAAAACTAAAAAAAATTTTAAGTTTACTTATTTATTTTTGAGAGACAGAAACACAGTGAGCGGGAGAAGAGCAGAGAGAGAGGGAGAGAATCCCAAGCAGGCTCCACACTGTCAGCATGGAGCCCAATGTGGGGCTCGAACTCACAAACCATGTGATCATGCCTGAACTGAAACCAAGAGTTGGATACTTAATGGATTGAGCCATCCAGGTACCGCTGGACAGTTATTTGCTTTCTGTACTTTGAAAATACTGTTGCATTGGCTTCTAGCATTGTCATTTCAAGTAAGTTTGCTGCTAGTCTGGTTCTTGGTCTTTGGTATGTACTCTGTCTTTTCTCTCTGGTATCTTTAAAGTTTTATATTCAGATTCAATGTACTGACCTTCCAAGAGGTGGCCTTATTTTTTATTTATTCTCTTTCTCTCTTTTTTTTATGCTTTGTTCATTTGTTTTGTTTTTTAAATTTCACAGGCAAGTGAAATTATATCGTATTTGTCTTTCTCTGACTGACTTATTTCACTTCGCAAAATACTCTCTAGCTCCATCCATGTTGTTGCGAATGGCAAGATCTCATTCTTTTTTGTGACTGAGTAATATTCCAGTGTGTATACACCACATCTTCTCTACCCATGCATCAGTTGATGGACACTGCTTCCGTATCTTGGCTATTGTAAATAATGTTGCTATAAATAGATAGGGGTTCGTGTATCCCTTTGAATTAGTGTTTTTGTATTCTTTAGGTAAAAACCTAGTAGTTCAATTGCTGGATGGTAGGATAGTTGTGTTTTCAACTTTTTGAGGAAACTCGTACTGTTTTCCACAGTGGCTGCACCAGTTTGCATCCCCACCAACAGTGCAGGAAGGTTCCCTTTCTCCACATCTCACCACCACCTGTTGTTCCTTATGTGGTTGATTTTAGATTTTGATGTATTCTGCTGAGGACATCCTGTTGTGACCTGTCAGATGGGGAACCTAGGTCTTCAATTCTGGAAAATAGTTTGCTTTGTACACATTGCTTCTTCCCATTCTCTCTGTTGTCTTCTTAGGGAACTCTTATCAGATATTTGGTTTGAAAAAAATTAGTCTGACACGACTTCAGACTTACAGAAAAGTTTCAAGGTATCACAAAGAACTCCCAAATGCCTTCTACCCAGGGTTACTAAACATTAATGTTTTACCACATTTATTTTATCTTTTTCTATTTGACTATTTACCCTTTTTATCCCCTGAAGCATTTGAAAGTAAGTTGCAGGCACGATGCCCATTTGTTCCTAACTACCTGAATCAGAATTTTCTAAAAACAAATATATTCTCTTACATAATCATCATACACAATACTATTAGCTAATCTAGGGATTTTATTCAGATTTCACCGATTGTCACAAAAGTGCCCCTTCCAGAAAAGAAAATCCCAGATCATATGTTTTAATCAGTTGTCTTTTTTTTTTTTTAAGTCCCCTTTTATTTGGACCTTTGCTCAATGTTTCTTTGTCTGTCGTGACATTGACATTTTTGAAGAGTATAGGCCACTTTGTCTGTAGATATGAGTTCGTCTGATGTTTCCTCATGATTAGGTTCAGGTTAGGCACTTTGGGTCAGAATAGCACTCAAGTAATGTGCTCAGCAAGGCTGGGACTAGAGGTAGCCAGGGGGTAGGTTCTCAGTGGGCAGAATTTAAGGAGATACTCAAGTACAGAGTCAGCCCCAGGTGCCTAGCTTGCCTCACCCTAGTCCCAGCCCTGTTTCTCAATGCATGGTATTAGGAGATATGTGGTATTGTTGGTCCAATGTGATATCTTTTGTATGCCATGTTAAAGTACATTTGGTCAGATTTCCTCATTGTGCAGTTACTATAACTTTTTTTTTTTTTTTTTGTAATTAAGAAATGTCTTGGGGAGCCTGGGTGGCTCGGTCAGTTGAGCATCCGACTTCCGCTCAGGTCGTGATCTCGTGGTTCATGGGTTTGAGCCCCACATTGGGCTCGCTGCTGTCAGTGTGGGGACCTGCTTTGGATTCTCTGTCCCTCTCTCTCTCTGCCCTTCCCCTACTCATGCTCTCTCTCAGAAATAAACATTTAGAAAAATGTGTTATAAAGAGGTACTTTGAGATTATACTTCAATATTCTATCACTTTTCAAATTTTGCCCCGTAATTTTAGCATCCATTGATGACTCTTACCTTAAGCAATTATCAAGGTGGGGAAGCCTGTGTGGCTCTGTCGGTTGAGCATCCTACTTTGGCACAAGTCTTGATCTCACTGTTCGTGGGTTCGACCCCTACATCAGGCTCACCACTGTCAGCCTGTCAATGCAGAGCCTGCTTTGGATCCTCTGTCCGCCTCCTCTCTCTGCCCCTCCCCAGCTTGTGCTCTCTCAAAAAATAAGAAAAAAAAAAAAACAACAACAACAACAACAACAAAACATTAAAAAAAATTACTCAAGTGGTTGACAATTTTTTTTCCATTCCATTATTCTTTCTACATTTATTACTTAGGACAATTTTCCCTTCTTCCCATTTGTTTATATAAAGGTAGACTTATGAATTCTTATTACAGCCAAAGAACTATAATTATCTTGAGGGTTGAATTGCCCCAGATTCGGCTGGTGGGAGCCTCTTCAAGCTAGCTCTTCTGTCCTTTCCATGAGGCCCTCATATTTTGTGTGTACTTCCTTACTTTCCTGGCATGGCAAATGTTCCAGGCTCCTCTTATACCTACCCTACCCCAGTCTAAACTCAGCCATTTCTCCAAAGTGTTCTGCTTCCTTTAAGTGGAGAATAACATTTAAAAACCAAAATCTGAGAGTACCTGGGTGGCTAAGTTGGCTAAGTGTCTGACTTTGGCTCAGGTCATGATCTCATGGTTCATGGGTTCAAGCCCCGTGTCTGTCTCTGTGCTGACAGCTCAGAGCCTGGAGCCTGCTTCAGGTTCTGTGTCTCCTCTCTCTGCCCCTCCCCCGCTCACTCTCTGTCTCACTCTGTCTTTCAAAAATAAATAAATGTAAAAAAAAATTTTTTTAAACCAAAATCTGTGTGCTAGATATGCTAATTGCTACTAGAGTATCTCTGCTTCTATGTCCAGGCTCAGGTGATAAAACAGCGACAGGATTTGAGAGGATTAACTCCAATTTCGAAAGAAGTGCTACTGTGGGTAAAATGGTATCAAGTGGCATCACCTGCTACCGAGAAATTGTGAAAGGAAGAGTCTATCAATGCAGCAAACTTCATTGTCCTACTTTAAGAATTGCCACAGCCGCCCCGACCTTCGGCAAGCCTCACCCTGATCAGTCAGCAGCCAGCGACATTGAGGCAAGACCCTCCACCAGCCAAAAGACTGACTCACTGAAAGCTCAGCTAATGATTAGCGTTTTTTAGCAACAAAGAATATTTTAAATTAAGGTCTGTACGTTGTTTCAGACGTAATATTCTTGCACACCTAACAGACGACTGTATGGTGTAAACATAATATTTGTATATGTCCTGGGAAAGCAAAACATCTGTTCGACTTGCTTTATTGTGATATTCATTTCACTGCAGTGGTCTGGAATGGAACTTGTACTCTCTCCAAGGAATGGCTGTGTTTTAAGCATACTTCTTGAAAGTCTCTTTCAGACTGCTGTCTTACCTATACGAATATCTTGGAGCTCAAATGCTCCCAGTTGCTACGTGCACTCCCTCACATTTGCAGCGGTAAGAGTTCTTCTGTGAGCTGTTCTCTCTTAAATTGTGAAATGTTACTTGGAGAGGTCTCTTCAATGGAAATTTTTTATGTTGTGGGTTATGGAAGCACTCTTATAAAGCACTTTCAAGTTTGCCTCTGCCAGGGCCTAAAAGAGAGATTGAGAGCAAGTGGGGGAAAGGAGAGAGAGAGAGAGAGAGAGAGAGAGAGAATCCCAAGTAGGCTCCATGTTGCCAGCACGGAAGTCAACGCAGGGCTCGAGCTCACGAACCATGAGATCATGACCTAAGCCACAGCCAGGAGTCAGACACTCAACCGACAGCCACCCAGGCACCCCTCAGATGAGTGTCTATGTTAACTTACCAGATTGGAGTTCCCATCAAATGTGCGTATTGTGAATTAGACCCAGCGCCAGCTGGTGGGTGGCAGAGTGTCAAGCAGTCGAGCAGCAGTGACTCCTATAGCTCAAGGTCAGCTTGCCACACTTCCGTATAATCAGCCACTGTGGAGAAAAATCCAAATGGGTTGAGGGACGGCAGGCCGTGTGACTTCTTGTGTACATCGGTTCTTCTTGGCCCTGAGGCCCAGGTGGATGCCGTGCACACAGTGAGTCTGTGTCACAGATGAGAAGCACTGAGCTTCAGAACACCCCCCATCTTCTGCCTTCTGAGGACAACATGATCATTATTAGCCTTATCAGGCAATAAATCTGTCCTCTGATCCAGTGGGGGACACTGTCTCTAATCCCCCCAGCTATTTGCTGTATAAACATCTTTGAAAAGACAGTGTAGGATAAAAGTTGTCACACGACAAATAGAAATGCCATGGAGAATCTCCCAACACAAAGGTCCCAGTTTCCTGTAAGTGACTTTTCCTACCCTGAGCAGCAACTCACTGCTCTAACCTTAAGTCCACTGAGAATTGCTTTTCTTGGTTTCAAGCGTGACAGTAGCTAATAAAATATTCTCTGGTTGCTGTTGTTAAGTATTGATCAGAATTTCTATTGATTTGACTGCTAGTGGAAATAGACAAGCATCTGTATCAACTCAGTGCTTCTTACTTGCCAAATGCCAGTTATTAAGTGTCTATTTCCTTGCTTAAGCTGTTCGGAGGATAGATCCCAACCAAACCTGTCACTGTTTGCTAATGTCTATGCAATATTACCAAGGTCAGACTCCTGCCTCAAGTGTTTAGCCTGAATCTAATCATAACAGAAAACAATTGGACAAATCCAGACTAAAAGTTACTCTGCAAAACCGGCCTGGAACCTTCAAAATATTATTATCGTGAGACACAGGGAAATAAAAAAAGCTGAGAATTTAATTTAGATTAAGGTAAATTAAAGAGATGTGACAACTAAATTCAATGCACAATCCTAATTGGATCTTAGATGGGGGGGAGCAGTTTTAATATCCTGGAAATTTGAATATGACCTGTATATGAGCTATAGAATGGTATCCACGTTAAAATCCCTCATTGTGATAATTTGTGTTCTTGTAGAAGAATGTCCTTGCTCTTAGGAAATATATGCTTAAGAATTTTGAGATAAAGCATCCGAAAGGGAGAAAGAGAAAGAATAAATGGGGCAAGAATGTCAATAACTGGTGAAACTGGAGGAAGGGTATGTAGACATTCATTATACAATCTTTGTAACTTTCCTATGGGTCTGAAAGTTTTAATTTTTTTATTTATCATTTTTAAAATTTATTTATTTATTTTGAGAGAGAGAGAGAGAGAGAGAAAACATGAGCAGGGGAGGGGCAGAGAGAACGGGGGACAGAAGATCCAAAGTGGGCTCTGTGCTGACAGGAGAGAGTCTTACGTGGGTCTCGAACCCATGAACTGTAAGATCATGACTCGAGCTGAAGTTGGATGCTTACCCTACTGAGCCACCCAGGCTCCCCTGTTTGAGGAGTTGGGAGGAATGCTCAACACATTCGTATCTTCATGTATGAAGCTCTTTCTGATAGAGTTGAACTCTCTCTTTGCTGTGTACCACAGGGCTCTACAGATACTTTTATCGAAGCATACAGCCAGTTAGTCTTCTGTACCCACTCCTTTCCCTGGGTAACAACCCTCCTGAGGGCAGGGACTCAGTTTCTTTCATCTTTGCATTATCACCACCAGCTATATAGCAGGGGGGAAATAAATGTTTGTCAAATAGACCAAAGAGGGAAGCCACAATCTCTGAGTTTAGCTAAACCCTTTCGGAAACCATTCCCATTTTCAGACCTTGCCAGCAAGCTCCCGGAGCTGACTTCCTACCACAAGCTCTCCTGGGATTGACATTTTTATAACACAACAGTTTGTTCATCAAGCAACCTAAGTATGTCACTGTGAACTTCCTCACCAAGATCGAGTACCAAAATGTTAAATGAAACAGGGGTTCCCTCTGATTCCTGAGATCAAAATCTTCAGTATGAGACGAGTGTGTTTATTCCGGTCCTGTTTCTTATCTCTAAGATAGTTCTCCAGATGCATTTTCCCGAAAACCAAGGAACTGTTTTGCAAAAAAGAGATTTTAGTGTAAAGCCTGGTCACTTTAACCTTTGTTAGACTCAATGAATTTTATCCTTGTTCATGTGTTTTCTGTCCACTTATTTAGCACTTGAAAAAAAAGTTTAGTGGGATGCCTTGGCCTGTTTTTCTATTTAGAGAAATTGTAGTTACTAACGGGGTTGAATTCAAATAGTATTTATTAAGGGGTGCTTGGGTGACTGTGGGCTGACCGTCTGACTCTTGATTTCAGCTCAGGTCAAGATCTCACAGTTCTTGAGATTGGGCCCCGCGTTAGGCTCTATGATGACAACGCAGAGCCTCC
This sequence comes from Paguma larvata, assembly GCA_030068075.1. Classification (NCBI taxonomy): domain Eukaryota; kingdom Metazoa; phylum Chordata; class Mammalia; order Carnivora; family Viverridae; genus Paguma; species Paguma larvata. Next base: position 36,265,000 of record CM057824.1, read on the forward strand.
TTGGGATTCTCTCACTCCCTCTCTTTGGCCCTCCTGTGCTCACATGCAGTCTTCCTTTCAAAAATAAATAAACTTAAAAAATAAACCCCTCAAACCAAATAATACTTATTAAGGGTTAGTTTTTGTTTGTTTCCTGACTTCTGGGAGTTTACATTTTGGTTCATGTATATGAAAGATCAAATCCCTCAGTTGGTCATGTTGGCTATGATTTTCATGGTCATGATACAGTTTGCCTAATGTATGCCAAAAAAACTGCCTAGAACTATAATGGCCAAGACCGCTTCTTATTTTTAATAGTATTAAAATTTAGTTTTTTTTACTGTAGCTTAGCGAACTTTTGCCCACAATTAAAATAATATTTGGGAGTGTTAAAGAGACTCCTCATTTTTCCATTGTCTTTAACATCTCTGGTTACGTGAACAGGGTTTTTGCCACCTTTTCCGCTAATAGGATTTTGAGACTTGAATTTCAGTTTAACGTAATGCCTCTTAATCAGGATATTCAGTTCTTTTCTGAAAAGTAGAACAGAGTCATCTGGAAAGTTGATCCTTTCACGTAAACAATGTGCACATTTTGTTTGACCATGTTTTTAAAAATTTCATCTAATGGAATAAACAAACCTTAATCTATTAAATTAAAATTACAAACATTGGGGCGCCTGGGTGGCTCAGTTGGTTAAGCGGCCGACTTCGGCTCAGGTCATGATCTCATGGTCTGTGAGTTCGTGCCCCGCGTCGGGCTCTGTGCTGATGGCTCAGAGCCTGGAGCCTGCTTCAGATTCTGTATCTCCCTCTCTCTGTGCCCTACCCCTGCTCATACTCTGTCTCTATGTCTCTCAAAGATAAATAAATGTTTAAAAAAATTTTAAAAAATTACAAATATTGAAAATAAGAGGAAATTATTTGGAAAAAGAAGGTTGGTTTCTGGAATTAAAATAGACTTCACGCAAAAAAGACACACAACCCAATTTCAGAATAGGCAAAAGACTTGGGGCACTTGGGTGGCTCAGTTGGTAGAGCGTCTGAATCTTGATTTTTCCTCAGGTCATGGTTGAGCCCCAAGTTGGGCTTGTGAGATTGAGCCCTGAGTCGGGCTTGTGCTAGGCATGGAGCCTACTTAAGATTCTTTTCTCTCCCTCTCCCTCTCCCCTTCCCTTACTCTCTCTCTTAAAAAAAAAAAAAGTAAATAAAAGAATAAGCAAAGGGCTTGAATAGACATCTCTTAAAAGGAGACATATAGGGGCGCCTGGGTGGCTCAGTCGGTTGAGCGGCTAACTTCGGCTCAGGTCATGATCTCGCGGTCTGTGAGTTCGAGCCCTGAGTTGGGCTCTATGCTAACGGCTCAGAGCCTGGAGCCTGCTTCGGATTCTGTGTCTCCCTCTCTCTCTGCCCCTCCCCCACTCATGCTCTGTCTCTGTCTCAAAAATAAATAAACATTAAAAAAAAAAAAGGAGACATATAAATGACCATAAAGAAGATGAAAAGTTTATCAGCATCATTAAGTCGTTAGTGAAATGCAAATCAAAACGGCATGGTAGTCATATATGTTTTTTATTTATTTATTTATTTATTTATTTATTTATTTATTTTTATGTTTATTTATTTTTGAGAGACAGACAGTGAGCAGGGGAAGGGCAGTGAGAGAGGCAGACACAGAATCCGAACTAAACTCCAGGCTCTGAGCCATCAGCACAGAGCCCGACACGGGGCTCAAACTCACAGACGGTGAGATCATGACCTGAGCTGAAGTCGGCCGCTTAACCAACTGAGCCACCCAGGCGCCCCATATATGTTTTTTAATGTTTACTTATTTTTGAGAGAGAGAGAGCAAGAGAGAGAATGAGAGAGCATGAGCAGGGGAGGGGCAGAGAGAGAGGGAGACACAGAATCCAAAGCAGGCTCCAGGCTCTGAGCTGTCAGCACAGAACCCAACACAGGGCTTGAACCCACGAACCATGAGATCATGACCTGAGCCGAAGTCGAACCTTAGCCAACTGGACCACCCAAGTGGTCTGGTTATAATTTTTTTTTTAATGGAAAATAACAAGTGTTGGTGAAGATGTAGGGAAGCTGGACCCTTCATTTATTGCTAGTAGAAATGTAAGATGAGGCAGCCATTGTGGAAAACAGTTTGGTGATTCTTCAGTAGGTTAAATAGCAGCCAGCAGTTCCTCTCCTAAGTAAATGCTCTAAAGAACTGAAAACAAGTGTGCAAGTCAAAATTTGTGCATGAATGTCTATGGCAGCACTATTAGTAACAGCCAAAAGGTGGAAACAATCCAAATGTCCATTAAATGAATGAATAAACAACATGGGGTATATCCTGACAACGGAATAATAGTCAGCCATAACAAGGCATGAAGGACTGATACATGCTGCACCATGAATGAAACTCGAGCGCGAGGCCAAGTGAAACAAGTCTGACCCCAAAAGCTGCTGTAACACAACATTTCATAAGTGCTGTCTTGAGCCAGTTTTGAAGTTATGGTTAAAATTTTCATTTCCCCTGCCCCTTTGTGGGTAGTTTGCTAAGAAGATTCCACCCTACCTACTTCCCTTTTGGGCTCTGACACTCCTGGGTTTTGACACACATTTCCAACAGCTAGACCCCTCTAGATACCTAACACCCGGGGGTGGCTTCTTCTTGCTTGGACCCACAGAATTATTCAAAATACTTAGTTCTCAGGAAGCCCACAAAACCTCGCTAATCACACCCTGTTTGTCATACATAAACTGCCTCCAACAAGTTGGACTTCTTTTTTTTTTTATTTTTTTTTTAACGTTTATTTATTTTTGAGAGACATAGAGACAGAGCGTGAGCAGGGTAAGGGCAGAGAGAGAGGGAGACACAGAATCCGAAGCAGGCTCCAGGCTCTGATGAGCCGTCAGCACAGAGCCTGATGTGGGGCCCGAACTCACAGACCGCGAGATCATGACCTGAGCTGAAGTTGGCCGCTTAACCAACTGAGCTACGCAGGCGCCCCACAAGTTGGACTTCTAACTCATTGTTACCTTGTCCCGAGGTGCAACTCCCTGTGTGACCCTGCGAGGCTTCCTTCTCTCATTTGGAGCTATAAAGAACAAACCTGTCTCTCCAGTTTGTGTGTTCTGTCGTCCAATAAATCTTTGATTACACCTAATATCATATAATATAAAACAACTATTATGTTATTCTACTTACATGAAACACCCAGAATGAGAAATTCCATAGGGACACCTGGGTGGCTCAGTCAGTTAACTGTCCGACTCTGAGTACGGCTCAAGTCATGATCTCAGGATTGTGAGATCGAGATGCAAAATTCTCTCTCTCCCTCTCTCTATGCCCCTCCCATCTCATGCTCTCTCTCAAATAAATAAACATTTAAAAAGAAAAGAAAAGAAAATACATAGAAACAAAATTCAGACTTGTGGCCGCCAAGGGCTAGAAGGAAGGAGAATGGGAAGTGACAAGTGGAGTTTCCCTGTGGGGCAGTGAGAAAGTTCTTCAACGAGCTAGTGGTGATGGTCACACAGCACCATGAATGTCCTTAGTACCACTGTGTTGTACACTGTAAAACTGCTAAGAAGATAAAATTTTTTATGTGTGTTTCACCACAGTAGACAACAACAAGGCTACGAGGCAAAAAATAAAATAAAATAAGACAGGGTCTAAAAACAGAGAAAGACTGCATGTACATGTTTTAAAGTATCCCAGTTTCCTGTGGGTACAAGACGACAAAATCTTGTCAACTTCTCTAAGCAGGAGTAACCTGTTTTTTCTAAAAATAGACTGACTTTGATTATGTTAAATGTATTTATCGAAAAAAAAAAAACTACCGTACATACTAACAGAATGGCTAACATTAAAGACAACCAGGACAAATTATCCTCCTTTGGTGGTGGAATATAGGATGGTACAAACACTTTGAAAAAAGGCCAAGGGTTTCTATATGAAACTAAACATATGCATATCCTATGACCTACAAATTCCAATCCTAGGTGGTCACCCAAGATAAATGAAAAACAAATGTCCATGAGCAGACTTATATAAGAACATCCAGAGCAGCATTATTCATAAGAGCCCAAACTGGAAACAGCTCAGCTGTTCGTCAGCTGGGGAATAAATCACACGCTGTGTCCTTCACACAATGGACTGCTATTCAGAAATAAAGAGAAACAAATGGCCGATACACACAACATGAATGAATTCTAAAACACTGTATTGAGTAAAAGAAACCTTGCATAACGAGGGCATAAGTGCATTTTCCCATGGATATGAAGTGCTAGGAATGGCAAAATTAATTTTTGGTGAACACGTTTCAGAACAATGGTTGTCTCTGAGTGTTTGGGGGTAGAGATTTATTGGAAGAGGTTATGAGGAGCTTTTCTGTGTGTAATGTTTAGGTTCTGAGTCTTGGTAATGATTTAGTTTTTACACGTGCATATATTTGTTGGAACTTATGGAATTGAACACCTAAGATCTGTGCGTTTCGTTTTGTGTAAATTTTACCTTTAGAGAAACGGAAAAGGGGACACGGGTGGCTCAGTCAGTTAAGCATCCGACTCTTGGTTTCAGCTCAGGTCATGATCTCGCGGGTTCGTCAGTCTGAGCCCCACAAGGGGCTCCTCGCTGAGCAGAGCAGGGGAGCCTGCTCAGGATTTTCTCTCTGTCCCTCCTGCACTCTCTCTCTCTCTCAAAATAAATAAATAAACTTAAAAAAAAAAGAATCATTAAAATACTGAAATAATGACATGCATGTTGAATGCTGAAATATTTCGGGTATCCAGTATGTCTGGATGTATCCAGATGTCTGCAAGTGACTTTGAAACGCACACAAAAGGAAGATGGATTGTTAAATGGAAAGACAGATGGGTAGATGGCTAGATATTTGATAGAGTAAGAAAAGTAAAATATTGATGGTAGAATTTAGGTGGTGAGTATATGGATGGTAACTGAAGTAATTTTTTTTTCACCTTTTACGTGTGTTTGGAAATTTTTTATAATAAAATATAGGAGAAAATAAAAAATAATTATGCATCATCAAACCCACCCTTCTTATTGTCTGAGGTCTTAAAACTTGGCAAGGAAAATTGGACAGATGGTTTTTTAAAACAAGCCACGTACCTCAAATTCTAAGAAACAATTTTTCTTTGTCTAAAAATCTCAGCAATCCCCAGGAACAGCAACAAAGCTTTTTTGTCCATCTTGACTGTGCTGACTTTTGACAGCTGGGCCAAATGTTGGGCGCCAAAGGCTTGCAAGCTTCTTAGTATCAATTACTAAGCTCTGATAGCCAATTACTGTGTGAGCAGATGAAACCCTCTAATTTAGGAGAATGAATTCTTTATTGCCTGAGAGTAACCACTCTACCATGTCGGTCTCAATTTCCCTTCCCAACTGATATCCAACTGTGGTCTTCTTGGCTTGTGTTTTTCCTTTCTCCTACCCTTTCACCCACCTGCTGCCATGATCTTTCTTAAGAAAAGAGCCAGCCATGTACACACCATGCAACAGTGTTATACAATAGCAGATAAACAATCCGTGGCCTCATAATGGAAAGATTTTGGAATGCAAGTGTGGAGATCTGGCCTCCAGACCTGGCTCTGCTGCTATATAGGTACTTGACCCCAGGGAAGTCACTGAACTCCCCTGAACTTCATTTTATTAATCACTGCAATGGAGGAGGCAGTCTGAGAGGTTCTTCAAGGTAAATTCCAGCCCTAAGACTCAGTGACCAAGTTTCGAAAGTGCTATTTTCCTGTTAGTACTGATTTGCTTACTACACATTTCTCAATATTGTAACGTCTCTCCAATTAGCCTTGATATTTTATAGTATTCGTTTTTATTCTTATCAAAGTTAAACGTGTATACAGTTTATAGTCAAACACTCATCAAGGGTTATTATGAAAAAACAGCAGCACATCAATGCCCACATTTGTCCCTCCTCAGAAACACTCGAAAATAAAATTGTTTTTGAACCAGCATGAGAGTTGAAGGCAGTATTTAGATATTCATACTTGAATTGTTGTCATCTGAAGGACTATTGTTGACTTCTTACAACACTGCCTCCATCTTTTTCTATGCTTCCTTAATGCCAGACCATCTGAAAGTGGGAGGCAGATGTATGACACTTCACTCCTAAATACTTCAATGTGCATCCTCTGAGATCAAGAACATCTACATAACTACGTCATTGCTATACCTGTGAAAACTGAGACCATTCAATAATATTGCCCATATTCAAAGATATCCATTGTTCCACAAAATGTCTTATCGATGTGTCTTTTGTTTGTTTTTGTTTTTTTTCCTAACCTAGATCCAGTCAAGGTTCACACATTGTTTGTTTTGTTTTTTTAAATGCTTATTTATGAGAGATACAGCGAGACAGAGCACGAGCAGAGGAGGGGCAGAGAGAGAGGGAGACACAGAATCCAAAGCAGGCTTCAGGTTCTGAACTATCAGCACAGAGCCTGACGTGGGGCTTGAACTCACAAACTGTGAGATCATGACCTGAGCCGAAGTCGGCTGCTTAACCAACTGAGCCACTCAGGCGCCCCCACACATTGTTTTTGAGAGTTAGGTCTCTTGAGTCTCTCCCAATACCTCCTGCCTCCAACCTCCCTTGGAAGAGATCGGGCCAGTCACCTGGACTGGATTCGTTCCAGTCCCATAAATCCCATATTTGTTTGACTTTTTCTGTTCATTAAAGTCAGGACAGGCATTTTTGGCAAGAACACCACATTGTGGCTGTTGTGTCCCTCCCCTTGCATCACAGCAAGAACCATAGAATATCATCAATCCCCTACGACTCTTGGCAACTACAGGTTCCCCCGCTATCTGAAAGTCATCTGTGTGAAACCTTTTGGAAGCCAAAATGGCAGAAAGTGAAGAAGCGATTACCATTAACTCTGTGGAAAAAATTTTGCACATCCCCAGACCCCCAAAATAACCTCTCTTAGGCTTTTTTGATACCTTAGGACACAGCTTGCTGACAGATGCACAAAATAAATGGAGATAAAGCACAGATGCTCACAGAAAAAGTTCAAAGCTGAGGCGGCTTGATGCTGAGATGCTGAGTGTCTGTCCCAGGAAGGAGCTGGGCGTGGCCTCTCTTGCTGCTCCCTATGTGCTGTGTCTACCACGGGCGGGGCTGGCTGCAACACAAGCCTGAAAGCTATTTGTGCTTTTAGCCTTTCTTCATAAAAGGGAACAAGCTTTTTGGATTTCTTTTAGTTAGTAAGAGCAGGCACTAATGAGGTCTTTTGTGAAAACAAAGTGGCAGGATGCAGACTTTCAAAAAGAGGGATTACCCGTATGCCAAGCATGACCACTCGCCTAGGAGAGTGACCACCAATGTCACACTGTGAAGGTGTGCTCTCCTCTTTGTACCTAGGTCACCCACGGAGGGATATTTCGAGACTGTGAAAACACCTAATTTACAGATTTTGGATCTCTGAATTGTTCTGGAGGTAGAGGTTTCACGAGTCAAATGTACCATTTTCCACCCGTGGACCATGAGATAATAGGGTAGGACTGAGAAGAAAGTGAGAGATCTTCTTCAATGGCTTTATTGTTTGATTTCTTTTTATTTTAGGCAGTCACGTTAAATCTTGTATTTCTTTCCATAGGTAGCATACTTTTTTCCCCCCAGTTTTGGGCATGATTTATTGATTTTCACCATGGAAGAGTACACACACATTTCCACCCACCACCACTACCATACACGCGTCCTTTCCATCTTCCTAATGCAGTTATAACATGATTTTGTTCGGGTCACTATTTGGTGTTTCCATTATTAGACCATTTAAAAATCCACAGTGGCCCAGTGTGTCAATACTCTACTGCGTATCTTCTGTTTGCCCATCCAGATTCACTCTCCACCCTTCATTCTGCACCGTGTCTTGGGAGGCTGAGATGTATGGACTCCATCACAGGGCTCCCTGACACTATGATCGCCCAGTTGGCTTTGACCGATAAAGGGCACCAGCAGGATATTGGAGGAAAGGCAAAATGAGGTCCTAGTATTTGTTCCCCAGCTTTCCTCCCTAGTAGGTTGCCATGAGTTAATTGCTTTGTTCTATAAAAGGCCTCAGTTCTTGTCAGCCAACACTATATAATGGCCTCTCTGAGGCCAAGCAATGCCATGTTCTTCTTGCCTCTTCAGGCCCCGAGTGGTAATAGTTCCTATGTTGTTATTCGTCTTTTTAAAGTTTTCTTAAATCTGCCTGTACCTAAAAATTTTTGGTGTCTTTATTAAAATCTCCTGAATTATGCCATCTATTTTTCTCGGCTGGACATATGCTATGATTATTTTCCTTTTCTGTAAAACTTTTCTATTTTCTCTGCAATTAATACGTGATCTGATTTTTCCTATTGAACTTATTAATTCAACCCAAATACCTTTTATGCTTTTCTAAATCTCCTCTGAAAATTTTCAGAAACATCAGAAGCTTTCTTAAATTTTTTTTTTTTTTTTTTTTTTTAGTTTATTCATTTATAGGAGAGGGGAGAGTCAGAGAGAGAGAATCCCAGGGAGGCTCCATACTGTTAGCACAGAACTCGACGCAGGGCTCCAAGTCATGAACCATGCGATCATGACCTGAGCTGAGATCAAGAGCCAGACGCTTAACCGACTGAGCCTCCCAGACACCCCTCTCAAACTTCATTTTTAAAAAGATATTCTTTTCTGGAGCTCTATAACTTTTTCCAATTTATGCCGGTCGGCCCCTGGGAGTGATGGGCAGCTTTCATATGGGGACCTATCTGTCTATCATTGTGGACATCTTCTTCTCATGTGAACAGAAACCTCTTTCCATTTGGTTTAAATCTTTAATCTTGGCTTACATTCTCACTCTGTTAGTGCATATCCTCCAGTAGTTTCCTGAGTAGGGATACTTAGAAGGTAAATTATTTGAGACCTTTTATTTTTAGAGAGAGAGAGCACGAACAGGGGAAAGGGGCCGAGGGGGAGAGAAAGAGAGAGAGAGAGAGAGAGAGGGAGAGAGAGAGAGAGAGAGAGAGAATACTAAGTAGGCTCCACACTCAGCACGGAGCCCAATATGGGGCTGGATCTCAGAAATGTGAGATCACGACCTGAGCCAAAATGAAGAGTTGGATGCTTAACTAACTGAGCCACCCAGGAGCCCCTATTTGAGACTTTTATGTTAGAAAATGTGTTGGGGCGCCTGGGTGGCTCAGTCAGTTGAGCTTTTGACTTCGGCTCAGGTCATGATCTCACAGTTTGTGAGTTTGAGCCCTGCACTGGGCTCTGTGCTGACAGCTCAGAGCCTGGAGTCTGCTTCAGATTCCGTGTCTCCCTCTTTCTCTGCCCCTCCCTCCCCCACTCACACACACTCTCTCTCTCTCAAAAATAAACTTTAAAAAACATTTTTTTAAAGAGAAAAAAGAAAATGTCTTTGTTCTATCCTAATATTTTATTGCTACTTGGTTTGGTATAGAATTCTATGTTAGAAATTATTTCCTTTCAGTATTTTGAGGGTATTGCTCCAGTATTCTCTAGCTTCTGGTACTGCTTAGAGAAGATTAATTTATTATTGTTCCTACTCCTTTCTGTGTAATCTTTTTTCTTGGAAACTTTCAGATGCTTCTCGGCCTTAGTATCCTAAAATGTCATGATGATGGACCCTTGTATATTTGTATTTATTGCTAGATACTTAACGAAAACTTCGATCTGAGGAAATATCAGAAGAAAACCTCAATCTGAAATGGTTGCCAGGAGTTGGGGAGTTACCAATCAATGAATGTAACATTTCAATTAAATGTGTTCTAAAAATCTGCTGTACAATATTACACCCAGAGTCAACACCACCATGTTGTACACTTAAAAACTTAAAAAGAGGGTGGAGCTAGTGTTGTGTTCTTATCACAAAAAAATAAAATAAAATAAAACATCCATTTCACAACACTTGTTAATTTTTAAAAAATATTTATTTTTTAAAGAGAGACACCGCACAAGTGGGGGAAGGGCAGAGAGAGGGAGACACAGAATCTTTTTTTTTGAATAATTTATTGTCAGTTTGGTTTCCATATAACACCTTGTGATAATCCCAACAACTGCCCTCCTCCGTGCCCACCACCCACTCTTCCCCCTCCCACACCCCCCTCTCCCCTCAGTTTGTTCTTAGGGGAGACACAGAATCTGAAGCAGGCTCCGGGCACAGAGTCCAATGCGGGGCTCAAACCCACGAACCACAAGTTCATAACCTGAGCCGAAGTCGAATGCTTAACGAACTGAGTCACCCAGGCACCCCAACCCTTGTTGAGTTAAATGACAGAATGCTAAAAAGCACTTGGTCTGTAAACAGACTTTGCTATTTTTTAAAAAAACTTTTAAAAAGTGTCTTTATTTATTTTGAGAGAGAGAGAGGAACACACACAAGCAGGGGAGGGGCAGAGAGAGAGGGAGAAAGAGAATCCCAAGCAGGTTCTGTACTGTCAGTGCAGAGCCTGATGTGGGGCTTGAACTCATGAACGGTGAGGTCATCACCTGAGCCTAAGTCAAGAGTTGGACACTTAACTGACTGACCATGCAAGTCCCCCCCTCCAACCTTTTCTTTTAGAGATTGGAATGGTCTGAGACAGGAAGCAGGGAAAATAGGGGACTGTTGCAACAGGCCAAGTATGAGAGGAAGTGGACTTGCAGTAAGGCGGTAATCATGAGGACGGAGGCGGATATAGGAGATGACAACGCGCCAGGACTTGAGAACCAACTGTGTGTGGCGGGGGAGGAATCAGAGACGACTCATGTGACTGTGATCTATATTCTTTGCTAGTAATAAGTGTAGAAATACCTCATGATGACAGGAGAGCAAACAAACAAACAAACAAAAAATGACTGCCTTCTTCACTTAGTGGCCCTAAGGAAGAATGATTGAGAAGGCATCACTGATGACCCCAGAGATACTGGTTAACACGTTGCAGGTGTTAGATTACAGTGACGTGGGGAAAGTGGTTTGTGTGTGTTGAATCAGGAAAGATTGATCATTTAGCAGTCATGGACTCCAAGAAAAAAAAAAAAAAAGCAAAAGTCACAAAAACTGCTTTAATAGTCTGTCCCATAGCCTGTGCTGCAGTGTATACAGACCCTGGGGTTTCGGCTCGTGGGCTCCTTGTTTCCGCCACGAACATCTGTCTGCTACTGCTAATTCGGACTCTGCATCCTATTCTCTGTCAAGTCTCCTCGTGAGGACTCTCCGATAGCACCCTGTAATGATTTTTCCTTTCCAGAGAGGAATAGATAAAGGCAATGAGCTGTGACTAACATCTCCCATTCTTAAGCAAGGGCCGTGTGCTCCTTCCCCAGAAGAGAAAATACATTGTTTTGCAGCAAAGGAAAAGAGCAAAATTCCCTGACAAAAGTCCCTCCTTGCCTGGAAATCACGCCAGCATACTTTTTAATGTTCTGGTTAAAGAAGAAAGAAAATTGCTCTCTAGGGTCCTGAATGAGGTAGGAGCATTGTGTTACACAGACACAGTCATTTCTATATGAAGGAAACACAGTTCGTAGGCTGGCTCAGCCCTAGTTTCTCTTCCCCCTCCTTTGGAGTTCTTCCCCAAAACCTGAATTTCCCGGCAGCGACTGGCACATGGTAGGTCCTCCACCAATACATGTGGAACGTACTATTTCAAAGTATATCCTTCAAGCAGTGTTGGGGTTCTCCCTCCTGCCTGCCAGTCCCACTAAATCTACCCCTGGTCCCCACTGGCACGTCCTCCATCAATTTCTTGCCCCGCCCCAAAAGCTGTTTTCTCCTAGTACTATGTCACCTCTTGCTTTCTTTGCGGAAGCCTTCTGCCTCAGGTGTGTGGGGGGAATGCCACATTGGCCTGTGTGCTCTTATATGTCACGGGCCCAACAGCACCAATCATTGGAGTGGGAACATAGTCCTGGAATGAACATAACTGAAGAATCCCTACAGACAAAACTGCCGACAGAACGCGGCATGCTTAAGTTTTGCTGCAAGTCGTCAAAACCAGCTTTGAGAGAATTCTCTTTTGAAAACATTGTTTTAATGATTCAGTTTTCACCACATTCCATTAAACACACACACACACACACACACACACACACACACACACACCCCCAGAAAACCAGACATGGAGGGATGGAAATCCTGGCAATCTTGTACCTAGAGATCTGTATTGTCTTTTCAGCCTGCTCAACTACAAGTTTAGTCACAGTAAGGATCCTGACCACAAATTCCTCCAGGTCAAAGGAAATAAAGGCAGACTTACTGTCTTGTATGGTGGTCACTGCCATCCTGGTGCTGCAAACAGCTGCCTCAGGGCTGTTACTCCAGAGGTTTGAGTTGAATAGGGAATGATGTTGATCACTTGGGGAAGCTATCCACCACGACAGCTACCTTGAAGTCACTCTGGATTCTTGATGGAGCTCTTCGGTGCCTCCCTCTAGAAAAGCAGGGGTTCAGTTTGCTTTGGCAGTCTAACATGTGTTCCATCTTCTTATGAGCTTTTCAACCCCAGGTACAATTCTAGACCATTCTGAGTCATTTCTTCAGTCAAATGGTCTTGGATATCCTGCATGACAGGTCATTTTTCCACTAGAACACATCCTTTCCAGGATAGAGACCTCAGGTGACACATGACAAACTGGATTCCACAGGTCGTTTTACTACTGCCCCCAACTAGACATAATATTGGTCATTTGACAACCTGAGCAGAGTGGATGACTTAGCAAGGTGCTTCAGGGATCTCTTCTAACCCTGACATTCCCGTGAATGGACAGATGGATATGTACTAAAGCAGGTAAAGTGTGAATGGTAGACTCTAGGTGGTGAGCATATGTAGATGGTTAATTTTTTTTTGAATAATTCATTGTCAATTTGGTTTCCATACAACACCCCATGATAATCCCAACAAGTGCCCTCCTCTGTGCCCATCACGGATAATATTTTAAACTTTGCAGTTTTTTAGGAAATTTTTGTAATGAGGGGTGCCTGGGTGGCTCAGTTGGTTAAGCGTCCGACTCTTGATTTCAGCTTAGGGCCCGATCTCGCAGTTCGTGGGATTAAGCCCCGTGTTGGATTCTGTGCTGGCACTGGGAACCCTGCTTGGGATTCTCTCTGTCTCCCTCTCTCTCTTCCCACCCCCCACACATTCTCTCTCTCTCTCTCTCTCTCTCTCTCTCTCTCTCTCTCCCCCCTCTCTTTCTCTTTCTCAAATAAAACTTAAAAAGAAAAAAGGAAAATTTTTGCACTGAAATGTTGGAAAAAAAGACAAAAAATTCCACTAAGGGTGTCTGGTGCCGAGGTGTTCAGCAGCTAGCCCTTCTCTGCCAGGTTTTTAGAGCAGCAGGGAGCCGAGGAAGGGAGACAGCAGTGAGTGGCAGAGCAGGCCAAACCGCAGAGATATTTGTTGAGGGGAAAATGTCAAATTTAAGAATAATGCATAAAGCATGATGCCATTTATGTAAAATTAAAACCAAAGAACAATTGTAAGGGTTCATATGTGCAGATAGTGTGTGCGGCATCAAAAAAGACCGGAAGAGTACACACCACACTCTCACAGGAATTACCTCTAGATGGTGGTCACGAAGATGTTACTCTTACCTATCAAACTAAAAATTTGGAGGAAATGGAGCCATGTATTACTTGTATACTTAAAATTTAATTAGAAAAAAGAAAGTGGGTTTGGGGATCCAAGAGATCTCTCTCAGTTATGTACTATATCTTCAGACACGTTAACCTCTTTTTGTCTTAATGTTTTTATTTGATAGGCGATTTAATACGATTTTTATACAATTATTGTTTTGAAGATGAAAGTGTCATAAAAAATGATGGGTACCTAGTGGTCACTGTTATTAGTACTGAGCCTTGAGTACAGAACTTCAGGGCTATCTTCATTGAGACACAATTAATGTTTTAATAAGTGACTTGTACCTTTGAGTAATACAAGCTGCAATCCTTGCGACCATCACAGTGGAGTGATGCCCAGCCTAAGGCATAATATAAGGGATTTCTCCATCCATTTGTGCCCAGTTGTCTTTTGTAGAACATGGTGTTCTAAAGTAATAAGCAAAGAACCTCACTACCATCCATGACCTTCTGCTTGAGAGTAGCTCTGACTCAGTGATATATTTTGGGTAAGAAATAGGTTATGCTCTTGATAATTCGTGAATATGGTTGCAGAAATCAGTATTTGTTTAACCTTCTAGGAAGTGTTATCAGGCTGAGAAAGACTGAAAGAACTCCTACTTCTTAGACATGAAAGAGACTCAGCAGGTAATACATGGGAGAAAGTAATTCTCCTCAGGAAGGTGCGGAGCTCTTGTGCTGTTTCTTGTGACCAAATGCATCATGAATGGCAGGACACCAGGGAGGATCTCTGGTAAAATATTAGTGGGTTAGTCTGAGTGGCCGATCGTGGAAACTCTGATTCCACATTTCTTCTTTTACTTTGATATTCAACATATCAGGCAATAAAAGAGCTCCCAAGAACTGGTGCAGATGCTTCATTCGTACGTGGATTACTCAAAGAGCGTTCTATGATGTCCTCTGTCTACTCTAGTCTCTCTAATGTCACAGTTTTCATTTTGAAAGCAAATAGCCCCTTCTTAAATCAGGTTAATACTAATAGAAGAGCATTCTGGGGATATCTTCCCATCCTGACTCTTGCTCTAAAGCACGCTGCACCACAAGGATGGGCCACAGCAGATGTGTTTATATTAGTCGGCTGACCTTCCTTGCCTGGGCAGAGGTGGACATCTGACACACATTCCACCCATCTGGAGTTGAGATGGAGACACGTTTGCCCTCGGTTGGTTGCTGGAAGTGAGGCAAAGTTGGCTGGAACATGGAAGCCAGGAGTGTTAAATAGGCAGAAGTGAGAGTAGAAAATGTAAGATATCTACGCTCCAGGTAGCTCTTTTGTTCTCCGTCCCTTTGAAGCCCAGCCGTGTTCTTCCTCTTGGATTCTAGGTAAATTTCCTGCATCCATCTGATAAATCTTCTACCCCCACCCTTATTGTATTTTTTCTTGAGCTACTTTAAGTGGGATCTTGTTATATCCAAACAAAGCAGCTCTGACTAAGATAGCCTTCAGGATGAAATTAAAACACTTTGACATGGTCTGCAATGTCCTTTATGACCTAGTGTCTACCTTCTCCTCCATTTTACCTCCGACCTCTCTAAATCGGCACCGTACAATTCAGCCCTGATCAGTCTCCTCCTTCACTTGAGCCCTTTAAGGTTCAACTCCTTCAGAAAAGAGACCTTGATACCTTCCCATCCTGTGAGGTTCCCCTTTCTTGTGGACTTATTATACTGGTATTGTGCCTGGTGTTTAGTTATCCCTCTTTTACTGACTTTATGGATAGTCTAGACTAGGTCTTATTCCTATTTTTTTTAATGTTTATTTATTTTTGAGATAGGCAGGGGAGGGGCAGAGAGAGAAGGGGACAGGGGATCCGAAGTGGGCTCTGCTCTGACAGCAGAGAGCCAGATGTGGGGCTTGAACTCACAAACCACCATCATAACCTGAGCTGAAGTTGGATACTCAACTGACTGAGCCACCCAGGTGCCCCATTATTCCTGTTAATACTATGCTCGTGCTAAACCCTTAAAAGATACCGATAAACAGCAAATAAAATGAATGAGAGTATATTCATAATAAAACTACAGAGTGTCGGTGTGAAAACTGGATTATGAAACCTGAACCTTAGAGTATAGCAAAGTGGTGAAGTGTGCAGGTTTTGAAGTCAGACTACTACATAGGTTAAAACCTATTTACATGATAGGGTTATGAGGATTAAAGGTGATAATCTATGTAAATCATTTGTTATATTGGCCTGGGATAGTAGGCACTTAGTAATCAGTAGACATATTTACTTATTGATCCTCTGTCTAGGAACTCAGTGAAACACAGCTACCACTCCTATAACTGTAGGAATTAGGGGCTCCATAAAGCATTGGAAAATCTAAAGGCAACCATTTTCCAAGTTGAAGGAGTTTAACTGGGATGACCCTTTCATGAAAGCTGTTTACAGGCACATCATGCAGTGAGCTTTGGTTACTATTAGGGTCAGGCTGTTTTGCAGGCCTTCTTTTATGTAAAAACTGTAAGGACTGCTGACCCAGGATGTGGTTGTTGCTTAAGAGCCTGCCTTAGAGAGGTCAGCATTTCCTTGTCAACTCACTGTCTGGTAGGGCAGCTCCTCAAAATGACCTGCTCTGCCCTCCCCTCCCCTTTCATCACTATTACAGATGAGTGACCTGATCTAGAGTCACAGAGACCACAGACCTCATAGCCCCATGGAGAGGAGACAGTGCACTGGAAGGTAATCCCCTAAGATTCAGTTCCTGAGAAGCTTGATTGTACTTCCTGGATTGTATTCTGTAAGATTGCCCCAATTTCTTGCAACGAATTTCCTTTCCTTAAGCTAGCTTGAGTGGGTTTTGGTTTGTTTAGTTTTGATGCTCAAGTCAAAAGATTGGTACCAAGACTGGAGGGAAGTCCAATGATACTGCAGAGTTGGTGTGAAGAGGGGTGGTGACTATGGATCTCAATGTGAGGAGCTGGCAGTCTAGGGGAATTCGGTGGGAAAACAGCTAAGTCTCCACTGGTAGGCGTAGACCACAGGCCTCCTCTGGATCAGGGGGCACATACTGTATCAGGGTGTGATTGCTCCTTGGAGTCTTGAGTGAACTACAAAACACGAGAGGCAGTCTGAGGTTTATCAGGCAGAACTGGGAGCAGATACAGTAGGAAGAGATGTTCTTCCCTCCTTAACCCCTTCTTTCCAATTCCTTCCCACCCATACCATAGGAAGGTTAGGTGAAATAAGGCATTGGAGTTATATTGTGAGACATGGCTAATATTAGCAAGATGTGAGTCTTGTAGATTCCCTAGTCTTACAAGTAGAAATGAAAGCCTCTTTCTATGTACCTCTGTAAGAACCTTCCCTTGCATGGTAGAAAAGATAGAGGGGATCATGACAGGGAAAAAGAAGAACAGAACGAAGAGTCTCCCAGATGGCCACGTGAGGCACAAGGACTCTACAAACTGGATACTGGAGAGTGACTCAGTGGGAAAAGCATAAAGGTATTTGGCACAATTCAGAGGACTCTGTTTGGATAGATCTTCATATACACAGGACAAATCCTTACCTAGTATGTACACAGTGCTTTATACACATTAATGACACGAGTTTTTTCTTCCTTTAGAAGATGAAGAAACTGAGGCTTATATCTTATACAACTTGCCAATTCCAGTATGATAATGACTCATTTACAACTAGTAATAAGTAGAGAAGGGATCTGAACAATGGCCATCTGAATGGGATAGTCTTCAGATTTTTCCCACTAATCACGCTATCTCAGTTCAAAGGACACAGATTCGAGATACAGATATAAAAAAATAGAGTTTAAAGTGAATAGTGTAATATCCTACTTTTGATATTAATGGAAATATACAAGAACAAACAGCTTATGAAATCATTCTCAAGGGTTTAATTAAAATCCATATAGCATTTAACATGTATAGATGTTTAAACTCTTTCAGTGACTCTTATATTTTAAAATCCTTCTGCAGAACATTTTGAGGCTCACTTCATGCTAGAAATCTACAAATGTACAACTTAACACAAAAATACATTCGGAGTCCATTCCGATGCAAGTTTAAAACACTTTAATTGCAGACAATGTAAAGATATTTAAAAAACAAAAACTACAAAATGAGCACATAAAAGTCTTCCCTTTTGAATTTTTAATAAAATACTGCTCTGTATAAGATCTAATGAAAAATTCCAGTTACTTATAAAATAGCTATGTGAGAAAAGAAATGAGTTAAGATATGGATGAATTATACTTATATTGTTTAAAGGAACAGAATGTTGAACACTTTGATTATACAGCACACGATTTATTACTCATATATCAAAATAGATGAAAACCCTCAGAGAAGCAACTGGGTGCAAGCAAAAGAAAATGTAAGAGACCCGAGGCAACAAAACAAAACAACAAAAAAACCAAACCTCCAAAACAAAGGAAAAAGCCCCTTAGCTGTAAAGGGAAAGGAATAAAATAACTTAAAGCAAACTGTGAACCAAATTCTCAGTCCTCTTATTTCATGGCAAACAGTATGAGAATTTGGCTTCACAATACTAAAATATCTGCAGAAGCTTAATTATTTGGCCTAGGCAATTTAATAGTATACCAACTGCTGAAATCAACAGCAATGGGTGTACTTCTGGAAAAAAATTAATTTTTACAGGTTTAGCTATGTAAAACTATTGATTGGAAACCAGAGTCTCCATCACAAATTGCACTTGAGATGGCTGAATGCATTGATTGAGCAAGGCATAACTGTTGGTTCACTGACATACACACAAATACAAAAGCAGCTATATTCCTGATATTCTTAACTACTAAAGCTATTTTATACATCCCCCCCCACAAAAAAAAAAAAAAAAAGATCAGTGCTGTCCGAGGTTTTAACTCATTATTGGAACAGTGACACTTCTTCACGCCTGCTGACTCAGCAGTTGTCTATCTGTTTCGACACTGTCTCTTACTGCTCCCTGGCGGAAGATGGAGAGGTCCGATGGAAATATGAACCAGGTCAGTTTGAAAAATATTAATTTCTAGAATTTTAAGCCTTACCCTGACTAGGAAAAGGAAGCTCCCGTGAAAAAGACTATTCCACTGACAAAGCTTACAAAATATACATAAAGAACACTCCCAGTTCGAGTACTATCACTATCTCTAGAAAAATGATAAAGGAACTTCTGTGATTAATTTTTCTTTCAAACAGAGAGTGCCGATTTCTTTCTAATACATTAATTGTCCTCTACAGTAAAAACATCATTTGAAAGCCAGATGATCCTAAGAAAGAGAGCAAGCTCACAAAGTTGGGAAAGTGTACACAGTTACTTTAAAAAAGATGCTCTTGAACAATGAGACAAAGCACATTAGGCCTAATTTCAGTGGAGATCTGGACAGTTCTATTTACTTAATGTAAAAAGTAGACAACCATTATAAAAATGCATGCTTCACTAATACAAATAGAACAGATGATTAAAAAGTGAGTGGATAAAAAAGCCCCTGCAGCTTATCTATTTCCTTGAGCTAGAAATATAGTCTGAAAATGCAGTGATTGGATATCTGATTTAATTGGTTTGTTTCTTCTAACTCCTCTTCATTGCCCCTCCCCTTAAGATGAAGAATTTAGATTAGTTTGGAAATACCAGTCAAAAACCAAAGCGAATACCTGATCATAGAAGAGGAAACAAACAACAAAAAATCTATATTAACAGTTATCTCTCCCACAAACAGAAAAAAAAACCTTATCTTTACAGTTCTAAAAGAACTACTTTTCCCTCTGAAAAGCAAGGAAGCCTTAGCTTGAAAACAAGGTGCACACGGTGGCAAAATAAGTTTTTCATGCAACCGACTCTCTGATGTTTAAGACTTTAGCCTACATAATGTTTCAATCACATTGTGTCAAATTATAAAACTCAGGTAATGATCAGGTAATGCAGGAAACGGTAACAAGGAACAATGAGGCTAGATGAATCAATCTTCGAAATTCACTTAATGCACTAAAAAAAAAAAAAAAGAAATTATTGAATAAGGACATTTAGATCTAACTGCCAGAGTTACCCAGAAGCATGAAGCAGTCTGGCGGCTCTGCTCTTCCGTGCCCTGAACAGCCCGAAGCATTCACAGAATGTTTTCGACAGATTCAACAAGTGGGCATATCTCTGTACTTTGAGCTGGGTTGAGTCGGCCCCATCCAAAAGGGAAAAATTGTAAGTTCCCCATACTGTCAATGAATCCAGTCTCCTCAAGATTATCATGCGATAAAAACAGCCTCTACTCTCCCGTCCTCCACAGGGAGGCGCAAATCCTGGTGATCTATTGACCTCATGCCCACATTAGGAATAGGTCTACAAGGGGAAAGGAACGGAGATGAAGGCTTGATCACTATCTAGTCGTTATCAAGCGCTTTCCTATTTTAATCTCTCTTTAATCTTGACCTTTAGAATACTATGTTTTTTAAAAAAAGAGGGGAAAGAACGAAAAGGAAACACTTTTACTGCCTACCCATGTAGAATTATCAGCTCACTTTGCTCGAACACTGGGGAAATATCCTTATGGGTTCGGTGGCAATATGCTTGCTGAAACTTTTCTTGGGAGTTTTCAGAAGATGGCACATGCTCCTTCCTCTGTACTCTAAAAAAGATGTGGGTTGTGCACTATTTTTAGAGGGGTCACACAGCAATGATGAGTGAGACAATTCTTGGATGCTGGTTTGTACAGGTACATAAGGTGAAAAATATTACATACTTTAGAGTAGTAAGAGGTTAACAGAACACTACTGTCATAATTTAACTATTTTGTATTGTATTCATACGATAGATGTTTCCTTTTAAAACAAATAGAGAGTCTGCGAGATAATGAGGACAAACGTTGCGAATTATTTGCATCTCATTTTTCAAGATCCCACTACAGATAAACATTCCTAACAAGGAAAGGCTGGAAACTAATGAACACCTGAATCTGGAAAATTAACAGAAAATAAAATCACAGAAACTCACATGACTATAATAAATGCCAGATAATGAACATTTCTCTCTTATACTAAAGGCACTACTAATGTACAAATACCCTATTAACATACGGAGAAACTCTGACATCAGCAGTTAGAGGAAGGAATTCATTTAGCTCAATGCCAGTATTAAAACAAACAAACAGACTAAGACTCATGGCAGAGGTTTTAATGAGTTAAATGAAACTGGATAGAATAATAAGCAGCTCCATATAAACATTATGGTTCCTACTTTTAAAAAAGTATGATAACTTACTTCCTTAAAAATATAAGCATATCACAAAAACTAAAGGATAAATATATATATAAAAACTCAGGCCCTGGTACCGCTGAGAAATTTTCATCAATTCTAAAATAATTTTAACAGCCAGAGCTTGAACAATACACACCCACACATGACATGCAAAGACAAAATGCCAGAATCACTGAGCAGTTCAGCATAAAGCTAAAAATGTGGACACAGAATGAGACAGGTATTTGTCATGTAAATTAAGTATACCACAAAGTGATTGTGCCTGTATTATAGCACACCTTTTTTAAAAAAATTAGAATTTCATCAGTCCCAAGAAGCACTACAAGGACCAACAATGGAGCTCTCACATGTTTAAGTAAGCCGGTAAAAAGCTATACAAAAGAGTAACACAATTTACTTCAACTAACAACATGATTAATAGATTTATTTTATTCTATTAGAAGATTAATTTGTGGTCATTGTACCCTGTAGATTTTGAAACTTAATTTTATTAGAAATTAGTAATGCTGGTTTTTGAATAATCTAAAAAATTGTAATTACTTGCTCAAATCTAGATTGTTATTTATAGTTCTAAGCAGTTAAATGAAATACTCTGATCAATATTCTAAACTTGCTTTGGTACAAAATTTAGAATAAAGCAAAACTGGCAGCACCACCACAAGTGTGATCATTTCACAGCAGGTCTAAAGGACCCTCAGAGACAACAAAACATAAGTTAAAATACTTACAAATAAGAGCCATTCTCCTGACAAACTTGTTACATCATTAAAAAGAGAAATAAAATCCACACTCAGTAAATTATACTTGAGGCCCAATTTTCATGCTCCATTTAATTATCCCTCAAGAGTGTCAAAATTTATTATTATTGCACTATGATGTCTAAATCATAGTTTACGATGCTTTTAATCATGAGGCCAATGGTTAGAGTGGTACATTTTAATGCTTCATCCACTGATACTATTTTAACACAAGGTTTAATTTAGCTTTTTTTCTTTTTTACAGCTTTATTGAGGTATAATTGATGTAAAACAAACTGTACATGTTTAAGATGCACAATTTGATACAGCATGAAAAGTGCCTAACAAATCAAAAATTTTTAATCGAAACTTATTATTTTAAAATAGCATATTCTAATTTGAGACACACATATGTATTTCTAAAAAGCTGGCTGGAAAGGAAAGAAATTAATTGAATTCCAAGTATCAAATTTATTCAGGAGGTTTAGAAACGCCAAAATTGACAGCCAGTTTTCTTGATTTTCTTCTTGAAGAAGAGCTTGGTGTTGACTTGTGGTGAGACACACTGTGGCCTTGGGAGGTGCCTTCAACTTGAAAAGAAGATGCAGGCTGAGTTATCTGAGAGGATTTTAAGGAAGCTGATGAAGTCTCCTGTGGAATCACTCTGGTGACACTGGAAGGTGCTGGCTGGCTAGTCTGAGGTGGGGTAGCTGCAGAACTCTGGGCCTCCTTACTCTCAAAGTTCTTTTTGTTTGCAACCCTTTTCTTAGTAACCTTTAAGGAATAAAAGCATCATTAACAATGCAGGCAGAAAAAACTAGTGTCATAAAGCATGTTGCTAATATTTGTCAGTCATGCTGACTTGTGACTTCCAAGTCACAAACCAGACTTTAGAAATTAAAGGCAATTAGTTATGAATATTTAAAAATTCTCCATAACTTAAAAGAAAATTTATATTCCTGATTTTAAAATCACCTTGTGCTAGAAAAAAAATGCTACTTGGTGCAATTATTATTTATTAGAACACAAACTCAAGACAGCAGGGACCAGGTCAGATTGGTCACCACTGGTCATAATATATATTCTTTTTTTAAAAAAGATACTGTTATTTTTAATTTTTTTTAAGTAATCTCTACATCCAATGTAGGGCTCAAACTCACAACTCCAAGATCAAGAGTCACATGCTTTACCAACTGAGCCAGCCAGGCGCCCCAATCACTGGTCATAATATATATTCTTAGCACCCAGACCTGTACTGGACTTCTAGTTGGCATTGGATCAGTAATTAGTAAATAAACAAACTTTTCTCAATAGTCCTTGAGTATTAAAAAATTAACTCTCGTAAAAATATAGTAATTCTCTTTTCATGTCTCACCTGTAGGGGTATGAACTGATTGTGCACACCACTGGGCATTCCCCCAGCCACAGGTATGGTCCCAGAATATGAAGCATGATGAAAAGGCTTCCCAGGAACTGGCACTGGTGGTCCCCATGGCATTGAGCCAAAGAGGTGAGATGATGAAGGCATTATATTAGCTGTTAAAAATCATGGGAAAGTTCTTTTTTAGTAAAATAGTACCATCAAAAACCCTGATTTTAAAACCTCCTTCTGCTACCCTTTTTTGGCATTTATCATTTTGGCAAAGGGCATACATACACTTAACTTATGATTAATCCTGCTTACAATATTACACCTCAGGAAACCCCCTTAGGACCATTAGCTATCTATAGAAGTCAGCTTATCATGCTGTCTGGCCTAAAAAGGCCAGTGGTACCACATATGTATATGAGCTTTAGGAATATTTGTAACACTATTTAAAAAAATAGTAAAAGGATCATGAAACTGTCCCTTGGGGGAGAAAGAGAGAAATCTTAAGGATCTCACCTGCCCCCAACGCTAAGCTGCTTCCATAGTGATCCCAGCCTACAAAAAAACCAAAAAAGCTCAAGTCTTGAAATCCGATCACTTTCATATGACATGTAGAATCTTTCTTTCCCCTATTCTAATTTTTTTTCATATTAAAAACACACTGAACTAATGGTTCCCAAACCTGATTTCTGTATCTGAACACCTGGGAAGCTTGTAAAATACAGATTCCTAGGCAAGGCCTCAGACCTAGTACACCAGACTTGGAGGGGCCCAGTAATCTGTATTTTTTGAAGTACAGTTGACATACAATATTATATGAATTTCAGGTGTACAACATAGTGACTTGACATTTATATATATTGTGAAATGCTCACCATGATAAGTGTAGTTACTGTCACCATACAAAGTTATTAAAATGTTATTGAATATATTCTTTCTCCTATACTTTTTCATCTCCCTAATTTGTTTATTTTATAACTGAAAGTTTGTACTTTTTAGTCCCCTTCAACCTCTTTTGCCCATCCCCAACTCCTCTCTCTTCTGGCAACCACCAGTTTAATCTGTTTTTATGAGTCTGTTACTGTTTTGTTTTTAGATTCCACATATAAAAGAAATCATATGGTATTTGTCTTTCTCTGTTTTACCCTGATGAACACTTAGGTTTCTTCCACATCTTGGCTACTGTAAGTAGTACTACAAAGAACATAAGGGCGGATACACCTTTCTAAATTAGTGTTTTTGTTTTCTTTGGTAAATATGCAGAAGAGGAATTGCTGGATCATATGGTATTTCTATTCTTAATTTTTTGAGGAACCCAAGGAATTTGTTCATGAGCTCCACAGGTAGATTCATATCAGTCAGTACCAGTGCAGCAAGTGGGAACTACTACATTAAACAATGACAAGTGAGACACCAGCACACTGCCATTGAAGGAAGATATATACTGTGTTCAAAACTTCTTTTCAGAGAAATAAAAAGGCAGCCAGACCTTTAAGATAGTATAGTTTGATAATTAAACCACTTAAAAATTTTTGGATCAGGAGAAAAGAATCATAATATATTTTAGTATTTTGAATGAAACATGTACAAATTCTTGCATGAAAAAACCTTTTAATATGAAAAATACTAAAAATATTTAGAAAATTAGGCCTTGATACTACCTATAAGTGACTCTGGTATCAGTCATAATGTTAGGAAGATCTATTTAAAAGATGCTATATTATTATTATTATTATTATTATTATTATTATTATTATTATTGAGAGAGAGAGAGGGACCATGCATGCGAGCAGGGGAGTGGTAAAAGGAGAGGGAGAGTATCTTAAGCAGGCTCCATGCATAGCTTGGAACCCAACTGGGGCTTGATTTCACGACTGTGAGATCATGACCTGAGCTGAAATCAAGAGTCGGTTGCCTAACAAACTGAGCCACCCAGGTGCCCCTAAAAGATACTATAGTAATCTTATGCATAGATCAACTCTGCAATTTCCCTAATAAATCATTGTTCTAAATATAAAATACACTTTCCTCCATTTTTCTTTCCATTGGGACTTTTTTGTATCATAAAGTAGAAATTTACAAAATAACTTTAAAATGTTAATCTAAGAAATAAAATAAAATAAAATTAAAATAAAATGTTAATCTAATACTTAAGTTTTTTTTCTCCTGATCAACATTTAAATCTATTGGCTTTTACTTGTATCATATATTTTAACTGGACCACTGGAGAGACCTATTACAAGAGCAAAGAATTCCAATTATAACCTTAAAATTCTTGGTAGGTACAAATACAATACTATAAACATGATATAATATGAACAAAAATGCAATAATTAACATGAAAGAGGTAAGCATATCAAGTTGTAAAATATCAATCATAAATGGAGAAAACAATCATTCTGCTTAGATAATACATTCTCATAACCTACACATACTAAGTAAAATTTATATGTAGTTACTGAGTTCACTTTTGAAAGTGAAAAAGCAGTCAAATTAGATTATGCAAGTTATAGTGAACTTTACTACCTGAACTATATGAAAACATGAGATTCATTTAGTTATAAAAAACTTTATGACTAAAGAAGGATTGTTTATACTGGCATACAGGCAAAGGAAGGCCAGTGTAGTACAGTAACAAAAGCGCAGGCTTTGGAATCAGAAAGACTTGGGTTTGAATGCCAGTTTTGCTACTCAGGAACTTAAGTCCTTAGACAAATTACATTTTCTTAAAAAGTCAGAGTAGTGTACACATTCTAGCAAAAATATTTTCAATGTAATACATCAGACTATCCCAGGTTTAATTGGTTTAGCTGTTTGCTTCCATCACTGTTTAGTAATTTGCTTATACTACTACTGATTTTTCAATGTTAGGCATTTTTAGATATACTGACTTCCTATTAAGATAGATCAAAATTCAGGTAGCTCTAAAATAAAAATTTTCTTATACCACCCCTTTCTGCTTGCTCTGTCCTTCCAATAGAAATATATCACAAAATTTGTTTAAATATATAAGCAGTGTTTATGGTATGTGGTTGTGTAAATATTGTCATTGCAGAGCCAAGTAGGGTTTTTCTTTTTTTGTAAAACTTTTTTTTACTCTTTTAAAATTCTTTTTAAAACTCCTTAGTCTTCCATGTACTTATCCTTGATGTTTTTCCAAATGCTGTCCAACTATCGGATAACTATCCTAGTGCCAAAAACTCCCTCTACTCTTCCAACTGAGACTAGTTATTTTCTAGACCTGCTGGACAACTGGTATCCTGGGCCTTCCATTCATTGTGTAAGTATACTAGATCTCTTGTGGTTTAGTCTATGGTTTTCCTTTCTGTTCCTTTCCTCTCCTCGCCTCTCCTCCCCTCACCTCTCCTATACTCTCCCCTCTCCCTGCTGCTCCTCTCTTCTTCCTTCCTCTCACCCTCTCTCCCTCCCTCCTCTTCTTCCTACCTCCCTTCCTTCCTTCCCTCCTTCCTTCCTTCCCTCCTTCCCTCCTTCCCCCACTTCCTTGCTTCCTTTTCTCTTTCTCTTTCTCTCTCTCTACCTCTCTCCCTCTCACACAACTGCTTTGTTTTGCTGCAGCATATAATCCTGCAGTTTCTTAAGAAAGGGTGCATAAGAAGTAAATTTGCATGTCTGAAATGTCTTTATTCTACCTTGCACTAGATTCATAGTTTGGCTATACAGAGAAATCTAAGATGAAACTAATTCTGCTTCAGAATTTTGATGTATTCAATGTTCAACTGCTTGTTAGTTCTCTTCAGATGTTCTCTTATCACTGGTATTCTGAATTTCAAGGGAATCTTCATTTCTTTTCATTCATTATGCTAACCATTTAGTGGCCCTTTTAATTTACAGAAACCTGTCCTTTAGTTGAGAAAACTTGTTTTTTAAAGTAGTTTCCATGCCCAACTTGGGGATTGAACTCACGACACCTGAGTTTAAGAGTCGGATGGATGATGGGGTGCCTGGGTGGCTCAGTTGATTAAAATGTCTGACTTTGGCTCAGGTCATGATCTCACCATTCATGATGAGTTCATGAGTTTTTTAATAAACGTTTAAAAAAAAAAAAAAGAGTCGGGTGGATGCGCTACTGACTGAGCCAGCCAGATGCCCCAGAGGAAACTTTTTTTTATCTTATTTCTTTGATACTTTCTTCCTTTCCATTATCTCTGGTTTATTGTTCTAGATCTCCAATTAGATAGGTATTGGATCTGTGTACTCTTCCTCTAAATCTCCCCCTCTTTTTATATTTATTTTGAAAAAATTTACTTATTCATTTATTTTGAGAGCTCAAGGTGGGGGGAGGGGCAGAGGGAGATTAAAAAAATATTTATTATTTTGAGAGAGAAAGAGAGAGAGAATGTGTGAGTGGGGGAGAGGCAGAGAAAGAGAGAGGGGGAGAGAAAGAGAATCCTAACCAGGCTCTGTGCAGTCAGCACAGAGCCCAACTCGAGACTCAAACTCATGAACCAGTGAGATCTGGTTCCGAAATCCAGAGACTGATGCTTAACTGACTGAGCCACCCTGGCAACCTGAGAGAGAGAGAGAATCCTAAGCAGGCATGAATCCTGACACGGGGTCTATCCCATGACCCTAGACTGGGATCATGACCTGAGCTGAATTCAAGAGTTGGATGCTCAACTGACTGAGCTACCCAGGAGCCTCTTCATTCTTTCTTATTTTCCACTTTTATTATTTTTTTTTTGCAAGTAATACATTTTAATATATTATGTCTTTCATTCAACACCACTGTGTAATTCGTGTTGAATTTTGTTTTTTAATTTATTGTCAAGTTAGGTAACATACAATGTAGTCTTTGCTTCAGGGGTAGATTGTTGCGATTCATCACTTAAATACATGTCTCATCCCAATAAATGCTCCTCAATGCCCATCACCCATTTTCCCCACCCTCCAAACCCTTCACCCCTACCAACCCTCAGTTTAATCTCTGCTTCTAAGAGTCTCTTATGGTTTGCCTCCCTCTCTGTTTGTAGCTTATTTTTCCTTCCCTTCCCCTACAGTCATCTGTTAAGTTTCTCAAATTCCACATATGAGTGAAGTCATATATATGTCTGCCTTCCTCTGACTTATTTTGCTTGGTATAATACCCTCCAGTTCTATCTAAGTTGTTGCAAATGGCAACATTTCAGTCTTTTTCACTGCTGAGTAGTATTCCATCATATATATATATATATATATATATATATATATATATACATACATATATATATATATATATATCTATATATCCATCCATATATATCCATATATATCTTATCCATTCATCAGTTGATGGACATTTAGGTTCTTTCCATAATTTGGATATTGTTGAAAGTGCTGCTATAAACATTGGGGTGTGTGTGCTCCTTCAAATCAGCACTCCTGTATCCTTTGGATAAATTTCTAGTAGTGCTATTGCTTGGTCGTAGGTAGTTCTATTTTTAATTTTTTGAGGAACTTCCACACTATTTTCCAGAATGGCTGGATTCGTTTGCCTTCCCACCAACATTGTAAGAAGGTTCCCATTTCTCCACATCCTCACCAACATTTGTTGTTTCTCGTGTTGTTAATTTTAGCCACTCTTACGGGTGTGAGGGAGTATTTCAATGTGGTTTTGATTTGTATTTCCCTGATGATGGCCAATGTTGAGCATCTTTTCATGTGTCGGTTGGCCATCTGGAGGTCTTCTTTGGTGAAGTGTCCATTCATGTCTTCTGTCCATTTCTTCACTGGATTATTTGTTTTTTTTTGGGTGTTGAGTTTGGTTAAGTTCTTTATAAATTTTGGATACTATTTATCTGATATGTCATTTGCCAGTATCTTTTCCCATCACATCCGTTGCCTTTTAGTTTTGTTGATCGTTTCCTTTGCAGTGCAGAAGTTTTTTATCTTGATGAGGTCCCAATAGTTCATTTTTGCTTTTATTTCCCTTGGCTCTAAAGACATGTCAAGTAAGATATTGTTGCCGCTGAGGTCAAAGAGGTTGCTGCCTGTTTTCTCCTCTAGGATTTTGATGGTTTCCTGTCTCACATTTAGGTCTTTCATCCATTTTGATTTTATTTTTGTGTATGGTGTAAGAAAGTGGTCCAATTTCATTCTTCTTCATGCTGCTGTACAGTTCTCCCAGCACCATTTGCTAAAGAGACTGTCTTTTTTTCTATTGGATACTCTTTCCTGCTTTGTCAAAGATTAGTTGGCCCTATATTTGTAAGTCTAATTCAGGGTTCTCTGTTTGTGTCTGTTTGTGTGCCAGTACCGTACTGTCTTGATGATTAAAGCTTTGTAATGCAGCTTAAAGTTTGGGATTGTGATGCCTCCTGCTTTGGTTTTCTTTTTTAACATTATTTTGGCTATCTGGGGTCTTTGCGGTTCCATACAGATTTTAGGATTGTTTGTTTTAGCTCTGTGAAGAATGCTGGTGCTATTTTGATTGGGATTGCATTGAATGTGTAGATTGCTTTGGGTAGTAACAACATTTTGATAATATTTGTTCTTCTAATCCATGAGCATAGAATGTTTTTCCATGTCTTTGTGTCTTCTTCAATTTATTTCATAAGTTTTCTATAGTTTTCAGTGTACAGATCTTTTACCTCTTTGGTTAGGTTTATTCCTAGGTATTTTATGGTTCTTGGTGCAAGTGTAAATGGGATCAATTCCTTGATATCTCTTTCTGTTGCTTCATTATTGGTGTATAGAAATGCAAATGATTTCTGTACATTGATTTTATATCTGTGACTTTGCTGAATTCATGTATCAGCTCTAGCAGATTTTTGGTGGAGTCTTTCAGGTTTCCCATGTAAAGTATCATGCCATCTGTGAAGAATGAAAGTTTGACTTCTTCTTTGCCAATCTGGATCCTTTTTGCTTTTATTTTCCACTTTTAATCTTGTTCTTCCTGAGATTTCTTTACCTTTGCTAGGGCTTTATCTACTGAAATTTAAAATCTCGGGGCGCCTGGGTGGCTCAGTCGGTTGAGCGTCCGACTTCGGCTCAGGTCATGATCTCGCGGTCTGTGAGTTCGAGCCCCGCGTCCGGCTCTGTGCTGACAGCTCAGAGCCTGGAGCCTGCTTCACATCTTGTGTCTCCTTCTCTCTCTGCCCCTCCCCCACTCATGCTCTGTCTCTCTCTGTCTCAAAAATAAATAAACATTAAAAAAAAATTTAAAATCTCAACTTAACAATTCAGTTTGTATTCTCCAATTATTCTTTTTCTTTCCCATTAATTCTTGTTCTTATGATCTGGTTGTAATACTGTTTTATTTCTCTAAGAATATTAAATATGAGCCATCTTTGAAATCTGATTTCCTACATTATCCCTGTTTCTAGATCCCTCTCATTTCTCTTTATTTTGGGGTTTCTCTTTTAGAGATTTTCCCCCAAATGTTCAGCATCTCTTACAATCTAGTGTCTATTCATATTAAAGAGAAAGGCATTTAAACTGTGATTAGAAGTTTCTGTGTACAGAGGGAGCAGGACTAGATGACTTATGGGGATAATCCTAGAGAGATCCACTTCCTATTGGTAGCGAACCAGCCTTTTGGTTGGAATATTCTCCAAAAGTCACCAGGTAATTTCTTTATAGTTCAATGAGTTTCTGAAAAGAACCATCTTCCAACTTCCTCTATGAGCTGTGGCCAGCTACAAATTGAGAACAGGATAAGGAAAAGGAACCTTACCTTAATCTCAGTTTTTAGCCAAATATCTGTACTCTGTGCCTGGTGTTCCCATGTCTGGAGAGTCCTCTGGAGAATATGTTTCCACTGCTCTCCCTGAAGGGGCTGTGTGGCGGAGGTATCTGAGGAGTTCCATCCCTCCACATATAGACCTTGAAACAATCCCCCTCTTTTCGGCCCATTCCTAGTTGGAAGCTCTGATAGCTTCTGATACTTTCAAGTTCTGAAACTTTTAGGATTTATGAGGGACAAGCGGCTCTTCATCTCATTTGTATTCTCTTCTACAGATACTTTAGTTGGTAGCTTATCCCTGCTCTTCTAAATTAGTTATTACTCGTTCAATTGCTTTTCTCATCATGAACTCTTTTCAAATCTCTAATCTGCTGATATTTCTTCTTTCAGCTTTCTGTCCTTATAGGTTACACTTTTAAAATAATTCACTGTTCAGTTTCATGTAGTTTGGGCAAAGATAATTTGTTTAATCAGCATTATTAAATTTTCTACTATTTGTAGTGAGGATTACATGTGTAGAGCTTCTATACTAATATCCCAGAAAATAAATTTTCTAAACCTGAAATAAACAAATGACTGATTTTAAAATTACAATGATTAGGATATAAAGAAGCCAGCTGCTATTAGGAAAAAGGGGTGATAAAAGAAATGTTTAATAAGCTTAAGATTTAGAATCATAAAATTATAAAATGGTAGTCTCAAAGAAATCCTGGATACAGTCTAGCATAAATAAGAAAATGGATTCCCAAAGAAGGTATATGATTTTGTCAAAGTCAGGCAGTAAAAGAGCCTGGACAAAAAGAGTTCTGATTCCACAGTGACTGTTTCATTCCCTCAGAATATTAGGAAGATCCCAAATGGCTGCAGGAAGCAGGGAGCTACCTGCTTGATAACTCAGGCTCTACATTTGAAAGAGGAAGACAGTTACGAGAGACCATTAAGAGATACCCAGAAACTTAGAAACTCCTCATTCTTCATTCTGAAACTTCGTCATCAAGGGCAGTTTCTTTCATAACCACAGCTTCGAAGCCTTATCTGTTTTTTAGTCCCTCCACCTATTTTCTTTCCCCCCTTCCCACCTCTGTTTTGATGTCTAACGTAAACCTAAATTCATCTGTTGGCAGCTACTGGGGAATAAGGGACTGCCCAGAACAAAGAACAATCCTACTTTAGCTACACTAGAAGCTATAGAAGGGGAACGGTATTTCTATATATATCTGCAGTCTCTGGTTCCAGTCTTATTTCTCACAATTCCTTCTTACATTCCCTAGACATTTAAATACATTTTTCGCTTTCCTCAAAACGATGCTTCTTAAAAGAACTTTATAAAAATAGTAACTCAATAACAAATATTTAGAAGAGCCCAATATCTTACCAGTAGGTTGAGGAAAAACTGGAGGAATGGTTCCTGGTGGTACAGCAGGAGGATAATTTGGAAATATTGGTGGGGGCAAAGGAAAATTCACTCCTAAGGAGCCCTGAGGAAATATTTAAAAGTTAGAAGACAATGCAAAAAAAAACACTAAGCAAAAACCAGGGGGAGAGGAAGAGGGGAAAGGAAAAAAAGACACAGAGAGGGAGGGAGATAAAACATAAGAGACTCTCAAAGACTAAGAACAAACTGAGGGTGAGGGAGGGAGGGGGGAGAGGGGCATTAAAGAGGGCACGTGTTGGGATTAACACTGGGTGTTACATGTAAACCAATTTGAAAATAAACTATTATAAAAAAACATCTATAGAGATTAATTAAAAGTTTGGTAGAGAAGTCATTAATTCTTACCAATTGTTGTAATGCAAAAAGTGCAGCTTTTTCCTTGGCTTCATTTTCAGAATGGCACTGTGGCCCATGTACTAGTAAGCCATTAGATAATTTTACCTGGCAAACTGTCATCGTCTAAAAAAGAGAACATGAATGTCTATGAAGTTATCTGTCTAGGGAGTTGACCTTCTCCCCTCAAGTTTAAACAAGGAGAATAATTTCATGTGACATTCCGTAAAAAAGAATTCAAAAATTCAAACAAGGACAATCATTTTAAGTTTGGGTTGTTCTGCAAAAATTTTAGAACTATTTCCTTATCTTGGAATGTTTACAGAATAAAATGCTCTTTAAGCTAGTTGAAGGGTCAAGCATCCTAATGCAAATGAAAGCCAACAAAAGTCTTTCCTTATGCCAAGGCTTGGGAAACTGGGCCTTCTGCTTATTGTTGTTTTTGCAGCACAGTCAATTCCCTTCTTTCATGTATTGCCTATGTCTGTTTTCATACTATAACTGCCCAGCTGAGTAGCGGTGACAGAGACCATATGGCCCACAAAGCCTAAAGCATTTACTTACTATCTGTCCTTGGAAAAAAAATTGCTAACTCCTGCTTTACACCTTCTCCAATTAGCAGATATTTCATTAATATGAATTAACTGCCAAAATCTAAAAGACTTAAAGGTTATGACCAATTTTATGTTCACATTAAAACTCTTTATTATACATTTTTTTCTTTTATAAAAAAAGATTGTTAAAAAATTCTACTTTTTTAAAAGATAGTCATTTTTATGTGATGTTGTGAGTTTAAGCCCGCTTTCTGTTTTAGGTGAGAATGTATTAACAACTTGGATATAAAGAGGATCAAATCCTGTAGTCAGTGGTTCTCAAGGTGCAGTCTGAGACCCTTTCAGGAGGTCCTTGAGGTCAAAACTATTTTAATAATGATATTAAGGTCCTAGTTGCCTTTTCCACTCTCAGTTTATCACAAGTGTATGGAGGACAAAAAAATTCATTGATATAGCTTTAGATTCTACATTGCAACTAACTTCTAAGAAAGTACGACATTTTAATGTAGTATCAAAAAATATCCATTATCTGAAAAGGCCATTAAAATTCTCTCCTCTTCTCTAACTCTCAGTCTATCTGGGGCCAGATTTTCTTCATGTATTTTAACCAAAACATATCACAAGAGATTGATAGTAGGAAGCAGATGTGAGAGTCTAGCTTATTCCATTAAGCTAGAGGTGGAAAAGATTTACAAAAATGTAGAGCAGTGCCACTCACTAAAGTTTTTGAAAGGTTATTTTTAATAATAATGCTTTTAATTTTTTCAGTTTTAATTTCTAATACAGTTAACATAGATATAAAACGAGTAAGCAAAAATTCTTTGGGGTCCTCAAAAAACAGGTGGGAGTTTATTAGGCCAAAGCTTTGAAAATTGCTGCAGTAGACCAAGATCCCTAGCTCTCTCAATCTGTCCAGGCTGCATGCTGCCCAGGTTCCTCTCTGTCAGCATCTCTGAAGGCTTTGGCATAAATGAGAGTGAGCCACAGTGGGAAGGATAAATCTATGGTGCTCACAAAGTACAAAAAATCAGCTCCATTATATTACTTTTAGCCAAAGATTTTCAATCTATTTAAGATCAGTGTTAAAGAACTTATATAAATGAAACAGTAGTATACTATACCTGTGGTGTTCTAAGAAAGGAGAAATCTGGTTGTGGCATCCCAATAAGGGAACAAATTCGAGAAAGTTCAGTTACTGGTGTGGACACAGGAGGGATATGGCTGGGAGCAGGCCAACACACATGGTCCATAGGCTGAACATTATGGTATTCGCTAGTACTGTGGAGGTTATTCATATAAGAGGCTACCAAAAAAGAGAAAAGGATATATCTATATTAAATGATATATTGAACTATGCAGTTACTGTAGGGTTTTACAGATAGCAAGTAAGAAATTGTTAAAAGGTGAGAAGAGGAATCTCTCATGAAGCAAATATAGAAACTATTTAGTACTGCCTAAAATTACCAGAAATTCAATGAGATTTTTAGATGATTATAACTGATTAATGATATATGACAAAGATAAAGATTTTAAAATATGGTAAGAAGCTGACTGCCAAAAACTGACATCTTGAGAGATTAATGACTACATAGTTATTTTTGAGCAAAGCAAAATTTGGATAAGCGAATGGTTTTTTTCTGAGCTGAATTACAATTAATTCTTAAGTTTTGAGGCTTTGGGTTCAGTCTTGTCAAAATTCCGTCCTACATCCTGAGACACAGGGACAAATGGTTTTATTGCTCCAAAATGAAGCTGCTTAAGGGTTTTTCTAAAAGTAACCCTTTCAAGCGCTTTTATAGAAGATGATTAAAATATTCTAAGAGTTCACATTCTTTATGATCAACAAACTAAGAGAACAAGAGCATACCCCAGTGAAGAAAGAACCTAAACCTCTCACTATTCTAGATTAAAAAACAAAAGGTTAAGTTGCTAGCCCAAAGCCATCTTTTTCCAGTTTTGTTTTAATTTTTTATTTTGTTCTAGTCCAAGAGCATGTCTGTCATCATGATAGTTTCCTAATAGCTATTGGAATTTTAAATTATTTATCTTATTATTCACTGGAATATAAAATAAATGAAGCGAGGCTCTGATTCTGTTCCAGATTTTGATCCTTAATGTAGTCAGTTCTGCTTATTTCGAACTGTTTTTTTTTAACCTCTGAGAAATTTCTGTCCCCACTTACTTTTGTATTAGTCATTCTTCCTGGTAGGCTTTTGCAGATAATTATACAGACAAAATACTGAAGTATAGGGGACACGGAGAGTAAGGGCAAAGATGGATGTGTAGTAAAATCTGGCTATGGGGCACCTGTGTGGCTAAGCTGATTAAGCGTCTGACTCTTGGTTTCAGTTCAGGTCACGATCTCATGGTTCACGGGTTTGAGCCCCACATCGGGTTCTGGGCTGACAGCGTGGAGCCTGTTTGGGATTCTCTTTCTGCCCCTCCTGTGCTCAGTGAGTCTCTCTCTCAAAATAAATAAATAAACTTAAAAAAACAATCTGGATATGTATGTGCCAGATGGTATGCTATAGGCTTCATAATTTTAAGGTAAATACTCACTTTACAGTGTCTACCTCCATTAATTTTTTTTAATTGATTTTGTAGCTTCTTCTATTAGCTGACCTATTATAACATAATGCTGTATCAATTATTGGTACCTATGATATGCCAGACACAGTGTTAGCTGCTTTGTATGTATCATATAATTACCACAAGGGTCATTTGCAAAGTTATTCTCATTTTATAAATATGAAAAAAAACCCTTAAAATCTTAGTAAAGTTAAATAATGTATTTAAATTACAAAACTATTTTTAAATTAGTGAGGGAAAAAAAGCTAGAATGTGAAAACCTGTCCAGGTTTGGGCACTACAGAATGAGTATCTGCGAAAGCAAAATTTAAGTAGTCTCAAGAAGACATTTAGGGACTAGAGAGCTATTAGTTACATAGTTATATTATTATTTAATGATACAGCATAAAAATTACATTCTTATTTGTTACTCCTCATTGTACTCTTTTAAAACTACAAGTAGTTTTATCTTCAAAAGTAAATGATAAAACAACCCAAATGAACTGAACAACTGAAACGATACTGGTTATTAGCAATAGTACTTAGTTCACGTACTTAATTTCTTATTTTGTTGAGGCTGTGAGGAAGGTCCATATTCATCTCTTCTATTAGAGGAAACAGTGGCTTCATTACCATACTGCTTCATTTCGTTCTTATGGTCCACAGCATCAGAGCCATCAATTTTTAGTATTTCTTTAAGCATCCGAGTTCCCTTCTGTTTTTGAAAGTAATTGGTATGGAGATGGTGGCGGTAGGTGGAGAAAAAATACCATTAGAGTTACAGAGCTCATTTACCCTTCTTTTAGCAAGTTCTATTGTTAAAAATTAAGGTGATAACTAAATTCAGATAGGGAATGAGCAAAATCAACAGTCTAGAGTTGAAAAAAAATACCCACATTTCCTGCCACAGAAACAGTACTTATCCTTCTGCTTAACCTGACCAAATTGCCCAGTAGCAATGTTTGAAAAGCAAGGGAGCTTTGGTCTAAAAAAACCAAACATACAGATAACTAAATTGCCCAAGGCAGCCTGGTTCTCCCTACAAGATGACAATAATGATGCAACACACCAGTCCACGGGACATAAAAGTGTTGTAACAGTTGCATGGGGTATGTTACACACGGGCTACAACAGTAAAATTACTACAGTACAAAAGCTCCTACAAAACACAAACCATAGCAAATGACTGTGGTGACAAAAGTTCTTCACTTGGAGGCTCTTCATGATGAGATGACTGTACTTCATTTTCTCTGGAGATATTCAAGGATGCTAAAAAGTTCTCAATTCCAGGGTTAGGCTAAAAGAATAAATATTTTGTGCATGAAGATGAAAATATGAGGACACGGAACAAGCTAAGAATTTTAGGTACAAAAATGGTTCATTTAATTTTCACCCAATCATCTTCCCAGCTGCTAAAATTTGGAAACAGAAATTGAATAAATAATCTTTTACCTTATCAATAGCATTTGGGTAACCAGTCACAACCTTCTGGTTTTCTGAGACTTCTGCACTTTCATTTCTCTTCAATAGCTTAATATTACTTTTGGCAGGCCCTCCAAATGTCTATAAAAGAGTGCGAATGAGCTTTATGTGCAAATAGTTGCTATTTAATAGTGTTCTAAACAAATTAGTGCATATTTTTATGTGCCATGTTCTTTTATATCTTAAAAATGGGGCTTTTAAACTTGAATAAGGAAAACAGTTAGATCTTCATCTTCATTAACTTCTAAGTGAGATTTAGCATTTCCTTCAATTATGAATATTCCTTCAACTGAGCAATAGTGGTGATTCTAATTGTGTTTCAATACAATTAATTTTCTTTCAAATCTTAAGTATTTTAGCATTAAAAACATTATTCTGAGACAGAACCTGTAACAAAGTTTATAAATCCCTTCTCTAGAAGAAGGGAAAATATAGCATAAGAATTTCAGAAAAAGAGGACCTTAAAAGTCAACTATCACTGGTATCCAAATTAATTAATTAATATGGGTCCCATTTGCTGATAACCTGTTATGTGTCAAATATTCTGCTAAGATGTCTTTTATATATTTGATACATGACTAACTTATAAGATATTGAATTTTAGAAACTTAAAAAAAATAAAATATGTATCTAGAAAGTACATATACCGTAAGTTTACGTGTTGAATGTTTTTATAATAAAACTTTGTTATTCTTTGATTATAAAATGTATATATTCTCCTTATCAATCAGCAGAGATTATATCAAGGCAAACATAAATAATCTCAGGTTCCTTCCACACCAAGCTACTCCACAAAACTAGCCATTAACTTTGCTATGTTGATCCTAATGAATCACTGAATATATACACATATTTCCACATATTTTACAAATACATACACATGTTCATGTATGTAGGTATGTAGGTATGTTTGTATGTATGTATATATAGACTAAATGTGTCAAATGAGACAAGTGATCTATTTTTATCTCCATTTAATTTATTTATTATTTATTTATTTATTTTATAAAAGTAGGCTCCAAGCCCAGTGCCGAGCCCAATGTGGGGTTCCAACTCAAGACCCTGAGATTAAGACCTGAGCAGAGATCAAGAGCTTGATGCTTAACTGACTAACCCTGGCAGGCAGCCCTGTCTCCATTTTAAAAGATGAAGAAATTAAGGGGGCACCTGGGTGGCTTATTTGGTTCAGCAACCAACTCTTGATTTTGGCTTAGGTTGTGATTCCAGGGTTGTGGGGTTGAGCCCCACGTTGGACTCAGCACTAAGCATGGAGCCTGCTTAAAGTTCTCTCTCTCCCCCTTTGTCTCTCTCCTCTGCTTCTGCTCTCTCTAAAAAAAAAGGAGAAGATGAAGAAATTGAGAAATTGAGGCTGTAAGAGGTGTAGTGAGTTACTCAAAGCCACCCAACTACTAAATATATATCTGTTTATGTATTTATACATGTTTGTATATGTTTGTGTGTGTGTGTGTGTGTGTGTGTGTGTGTATAAATATCTCTAGTTCCAAATCCTGACTCTAGCTGTGTAACTTTCCATCCAAGTGACTGTCAGCAATCTTCTTGTCACACTACTTATGGATTTGGGTGGCAAAATTCAGATGCCACACAGCTACCCACTGTAATAAAAAGCTGGCTACTAGAAATTTGATTTAAGAAAGCTTACCTGCTTATTGGACATTTTTTGTGACCGACTCTCAGTTTTAGGACTCTTACACTCTTCTTTAACTAGAAATAAGAACATAGGAATTTTGGTAAGTGAAAAGTATTGCTGCAAACTAGTTAAACTTACCAAATATTTACCACAGCAAGACACTGTGCTCAAAATTCACAGACTTCCAAGAAGACAAAGGCCCTGATCCTGAAAAACTTTTAATTTAGATGAGTGGGAGAAGATAAACTCACAGATAACAAAGGAAAAGGAAAGGCGACATGTAAATGAGCCTCGAAGTATGTAGGTTTGCAAAGGGAGGCGAAGCATTTCAGGCATAGGAAATTAATAGGAGAAACGAAATGGAAGCAGAAAGCAAGGAATGTATTTATGGAGCTCTTAATGGACTAGTTTCACCGGAGGTCAAGGAGTATATGGAGTTGATCTGGTAAGCAGTGGCCAAAAGGTTTTGAGCAAATAGTGATCCATCAGAATTGTGCCTTAGGAAGATTAAAATATGGCAGTGGCATATTGAATAGATATGAGAGTAAGAGAAAAACAAGGAAGCTATTTTAGCAATTTTGTTA
The DNA here is from genome assembly GCA_030068075.1 of Paguma larvata. Taxonomy (NCBI): domain Eukaryota; kingdom Metazoa; phylum Chordata; class Mammalia; order Carnivora; family Viverridae; genus Paguma; species Paguma larvata. The sequence goes on from CM057824.1 coordinate 36,304,209, forward strand.
AGGGAAAATTGGGAGAATGGTAGGAAAAATGAAAAGGATAAATTAGAAGAGGAAGGAGTAAAGGGAAAAAGAGGAAAAGAGGGATGAAGAGACAAAGAAGGAAAGAGAGGGTGAGAAAAGGAGGAGGGAGAAGGGAAGGAAGGAGGGTGAAGGGAAGATGAAGAGAGGTGGTAAGAAATGAACAAGATATGAAGACAGGGAACAGAAGAGGGGAAATAAAGAGGGAAGGGGAGAAGAGGAAAGGGAGATAAGGAAAAGAAGAAGGGAAGGAAGTAACTTTGCAAAAAGGAGGAAAAGAAAAAGCAAGTTAAGATGCATTGACATTAAGCCTTTGTTGAGACACACACACAACAAAACTAACTGGAATTCTAAATACTGTAGTTATATGCATTCATGTAAACAATAATTTGAAGAAAAACCATGCTGCATTTCAATTAAATATAAAATCTTTAAGCTATATTTATCAGATTTATAGGGAAATCAATCTATATTTAACTTAAAAATGTAAATGAAACAAAAATAACATATAGATACTGGTGCAAGAAAATAGTTTAGCGGTTGTCAAACTGAACCAAAGTTATATAACCATATAAATTTTTTGAAAATAGCTTTTAGAAAAGACCATTCTTACAATATAAGATATATATACATAAAATACGTGCATATATAAAATATAATAAATTAGACTCAGGACTCTGCACTTGATATTTCCTCTGCTGGAAAGCTTCTCAAACGTTTTGCATAGCTAATCCCATTTCACATCCTTTTATTTGGGTTTCTGCTCAAAACTTACGTCCTCAGAGAGGCAACACTTGACCACTCTATTTAAAATATCATCCCTACCTGTACTTTTAATCTGCTTTACTTTTCATCATGCACTTATCATTACTATAGATTATGGAATTTATTGATTAGGTTTTTTGCCTTTATCAGTCTCTGCCTTACAATGTAATGTCCATTAGGCTGAAAAACTTGTCTTGTTCACTCATATATCCCTTGCACCTATAACAGGACCTTGCACATAATAGCTCAATCAATAGCAGCTGAATAAATAAATAAATAACAACGGAGTCATATTTTGAACATAAAGAGCAATTTGCAGCAATTTGGGAATATTCTGATCAAGAGGAGAGGAAAAGTAACTGCAAGATGAAGATTCTTATCTCTCCATCTACATTCCCTACTGTGCCTGGAACACAGTAAACACTATTGAAGGAATGAAAAAACTAAAAATATATAAATTATGTTAAGAGAATACTATAACACAATATGTATATTTTTATTTTTATTTATTAAGATTTTATTTTTATTTATTAATTTTTTTTTAGAGACAGAGGGCACAAGAGAGTGAGAGAGGAGAGAGAACCCCATGAGGGGCAGAGAGAGAGACAGAGAAAGGGAGAGAGAAAAGCAGGGCTCACCCAAAGTGGGGATCATGCTCACCTGAAGTGGGGCTCGAGCTGACAAACTGTGAGATCATGATCTGAGCTGAAGTCCGATGCTTTCCCAACTGAGGCACCCAGATGGCTTATATATATTTTTAATACAAAATTGTAATATAGGTTGGAGTAATTTAATAAGCAAATGTTTATACACAGAAAAGTAACTGGCTTATGCTAAATAAAATTTATCTCAAAAAGGAGTGAGGAGACATCAGCAAAAATGTCAGAGTAGGGACTTTCTAAAAATTGTCTCCTCCATAAAAGCAATAAGAAAACAGGCATAAATTATCAAAATCCAAATTTTCAGAGCTATGGAAATTAATCAAAGGCTTGTAGCAATCTGGAGAGTATTTATTCAAGAAAAAAGACTGACTCTCAGAACAGTAAGCTTAATGGGTTTTTAACTTGCCCTAGTCTCAATCTCCACTCTACAACTCTATGTAGGCTTAAAAAATAACAGCCAGTGTTCTTTGGTGGAAACCAACAGCCTGACTGCCACTAGAGGGATCAGAATGAGGCTGAGCTCTTCCAAAGTGTTATTCCTCACATTTTCTAAGGTATTACCATCATATCGAAAACACAGATATCACAAGAAAAAAAAAAGACAAATGTCCCTTATGAATACAGATGCCAAAATTCTTAACAAAATACTAGCAAATCAAACTCGTAGCCTATAAAAGAAGATTATACACCATGGCCTAATGGGATTTATCTCAAGAATGCAAGGTTGGTTCAACATAGAGAAAACAATGAGTGGAATATATCATATTAATTAAACATGAATTAGCAACTGACAAAATCTAATATCCCTCCGGCGGGGGGAGTAGTCGAAATCAACAATCTAGGAATAGGAGGGAACTTCCTCATCTATTAAGGGTATTTACCAAAACCCCACAGCCAACATTACACTTAAGCTGAAAGATTGAAAGGCTACTCCAAAGATAAAGACAAGAAAATAGTGTTCTTTACGTAAAGATGGTATATACATCCATAGAACAGAATTAACAGGCCAGAAATAAGCCCATTCATCTACAGTCCATTGACTTTTAACGAGGGTGCCAAGAAAATTCAATGGGTGCCAAAAGAATTCATTGGAAAAAGAACAGTCTTTCAGCAAATGGTGCTGACAACTGTATATCCACATGCAGAAGAATGAATATGGACCCCTACCTCATACCATACAATGGGAAAAAGTCCTAAAATAAGAGCTAAAACTACAAATCTCTTAGGAGAAAAGACGAGTGTAAATCTTTGTGACCTTAAATTATGCAATGGTTTCTTAGATTTGACACCTAAAGCACAAACAACCAAAGAAAAAGTAGAAAAGATAGATAAATTAGAATTGATCAAAACTACAAACTTCTGTGTTTCAAGGACACTCTAAAGTTAAAGAGACAACCCACAGAATGAGAGCACATATCTGCCAATCAAATATCTGACTAAGCATTTGGTATACAGAAGATTTGATAAAGGACTCACACGACTCAAGGATGAAAAGAAAAGTAACTCTGTTTTAAAATCGCAAAGATGGGGGTGCCTGTGTGGTTCAGTGAGTTGGGCGTCCAACTCTTGATTTCAGCTTAGGTCATGATCTCACAGATGTGGGACTGAGCGCCGTATTAGACTCCACAATGAGCATGGAGCCTGCTTGAAATTCTCTCTCTCCCTCTCTCTCTGCCTCTCCCCCAGCTTGCTTGCTCACACTCTCTCTCTCAAAACAAACAAAAACAAACAAACAAATAAATAAAATGAGCAAAGGATGTGAATAGACATTTCTCCAAATAAAATATACAAACCACCAATAGGGACATGAAAAGATGCTCAAATATATTAGTCTTTAATGAATCACAAATGAAAACCACAAAGAGACTTCACTTTTACCTACCAGGATGGCTAAAATAAAAAGAGATGAGCAGTAACAAGTAGTAAGGAGGATTCGCAGAAACTGGACTCTCATATATTAGAGGTGGGAGTATAAACGGTACAGCCACTTTAGAAAACAGTTTGGTAGTTCCACAAAAAGTTAAACATAGAGTTAACATATGACTGAGTAATTCAACTCTCAATTGGGTATAAATCCAAGAGAATTGCAAACATGCTCACACAAAAACTTGTGCATGGATATTCATGGCAGCATTATTCATTTTGGCCCCAAAGTGGAAGCAACTCAATCCATCAATGGATGAATGGATAAACAAAATGTAGCATTCACACAATGGAATATTATTCAGCCATAAAAAGGAATGAAAAAATTAAAAAAGAAAGAATGAAGTATTTCTACACACGACAACACAGTTGAACCTTGTGTTCATTATGCCAAGTGAAAGCAGTCAGTCACAAAGTCACAAATTTTATGATTCCATTATATGAAATGTCCAGACAGGTCAATCCACAGAGGTAGAATGTAAATGAATGGTTGCCAGGGGCTGGAGGAATGACTGCAGAAAGGTATGGTGTTTCTTTTCGGGGTGATAAAAATGTTCTAAATTTAGATAGTGGCATAGGTTGTACAGTTTTGTGAAAACACCAAAAAAATCAATGTAAATACTTCAAAAGCTGAATTTTATAGTATGTGAATTATAACTCAATAAAACTGTTATTAATAAAAAAAGCAGTTACCATCATAAGTACATTTTGAACTTTAAACTTACATTTTTTGTGAAGCTCATGTTTTCTTTGCTGACATTTAACGCTGTTGTCAGTAAAGCCAGCTTTATGATGTTGAGTTACTTGACTTATTTCTTGAGGTAGAACTGCAACCTGAAAGTTAAAATTCTTATAAATGATTAAAAAAAACTCTTAATATTATAACTACTTTTCCTCAAAGTGAGGCTCAAAGGGAGGCTCAAGTGATACAGAAACTGTAGAACCTAATAATAGGAGAGCTGATATTTGAGCTCTATCTCTAAAATCCATGTTCACAGTACCAATTCAGAGAAAAAGTATGCCATAAGTTTAACTAGAAAATATTCTAGTTTTTGGTATCGCTTTTTTGGTTTGTTCTATTTGATATTTACATAAAACTAATTGTTACTCATATTTTGCCAATAAAGGCCTAAATATTTTTTAAAGACATTTAAAATTTTATCTTTATTTATTTACAAATAAAATGAAAACAAAATGAAACTGAGAGAAAGGTACAGAGACACTGCATAAACCTTTGGTCTCTGCACACGTATAGCATTCCCCATTGTCAACATCCCCCATTATAGTGGTACATTTGTTACAACTAACGAACCTAAATTGGATACATCATTATTACTTAAAGTCCATAGTTTACACTGGGTTCACTCTCGGGTGTTACATTCTGTGTGTTTGGACAAATGTATAACGATATGTATTCACCATTATACAGATTATTTTCAGTGCCCTAAAAATCTTCTGTGCTCTGCCTACTGACCCTTGCCCCGAACCCCTTGGCAACTACTAATCTTTCACTGTTTCCACAGTTTTGCTTTTACCAGAAGCTTGAATACTTAAAAAATTTTTTAAAAAATTAAAAAAATATATTTTATTTATTTTTGAGGGGGGGGGAATGAGCGGGGGAGGGGCAGACAGAGAGGGAGACACAGACTCTGAAACAGGCTCCAGGCTCTAAGCTGTCGGCATAAAAAGTCCGATGCGGGGCTCAAACTCAGGAACCACAAGATTATGACCTGAGCCGAAGCTGGATGCCTAACTGACTGCGCCACCCAGACACCTCCCCCCCCCAAAATTTTTTTTAAGTAGGCTTCATGCCCAGTGTGGAGTCCAATGCGGGGCTTGAACTCACAACCCTGAGATCAAGACCGGAGCTGAGATCAAGAGTCAGATGCTTAACGGACTGAACCACCCAGGCGCCCTGAACACTTTTTTAAAAACCATGTTGAGCTGTCTAGAATGTGGTCATCAGATGAAAACCAGTCTGCTTACTGATGCTTCATGGATATAAGTGACATACATGGTATCTCATATTTCTTGGAAATATATCACAGTGTTTAACTGATATAAATAATGAAATAGCATCCAATAACAGGAGCAGCATGCAGACGGTTCTGAGGAAATATAATATCAAGTGTTGAGTCCCATCTCAAGGAAATAGGTGGTAAAATCACTAGTAGACTGAGATCTAGGGGGATGTGGGTAGTAAGAGAGGAACGTGGAAGGAACAGTACGAACATATAACCTGAAGTGGGAATTATTTACTTGTGGGAAAGGGAAAGTAAAGAGACCAGTCTTACTAGAACAGACCATTTTATCAAATATTTGGATATACTTTAAATAAGAATTAAGTAGAGCTAGACTATAGAAGGTCTAGATATTAGTTTCAGTTGATCATGAATTCCACTAGTACTGACGAGGGAGTCCTATACATTCTAGAATATTTGAATAATATTGTTTTAGGGCTGGAAAAGAGGTCATCTAAGTCCAGTGCCTTAATTTTACACATGAGGCCACAGAGGACCAAGATAGAGTTTTCAATTTGAGTCACCAAATCTGATTTCCTGATTTCGAGTCTGGAACCAGACTTCTCACACCACAGTGCTCCAGGGAATAAACTGAGTTCAAGCCCAGGAGCTCTTATTAATTAGATATTTTGTCCAATTATGCCACTGGGCCCACACAGTTTTATGAAAGGGTCGTCAGGAAAGATCATTAGGAAAGATGCATCAAGCAGTACTATGTAATAAGGACTAAAAAGGAAAGAGATAAGAAGTAGGACGGATAGATAGGAGGTTAATCTAGGCTTAGGATAACAATCTAAGGTCCAGTTGTAGGAACCGACAGGAAATAGAAAGATTTTGAGTCTCACTGCCAAAAAAAAAAAAAAAAAGGGACAAAGGAAAAAGTTTTTACTTCATGCTCGTCAGATTATATACTTGGGGAAATGGTAGTGTGAGAAATAAGGATAAGAGAAGAAACTTTAGGTGAGGTCAATTCTAAAACATCTTGAGGTTGAGATGATGGTGGGGCATCCATCTATAACCGTCTTCTAGAAAGTTGGAGATACTGGCTTAGATCTTGATTGAGAGGTAGGGATCACAAAGATTGAGTGGTAATTAGCAGTGAGGTAAGAGCGAATGTCACCAAACAATAAGGCAAAAGCGGGAAGAAAAAAAATGTTGTATGGTTTAGGGAGCAGTGCCCAGTGAATGGTTGGAAAAATAGTGGTTAAGAAAGAAGTTGAACACATGGCGAAAGGCAAGAGGGGAGTCAGGGTAACGTTTCTTTTAGAGTATAACTTCTTGAAGAAATTGCCTATATGTGCTACCTCCAATTTTTCTTCTCCCCTCTCTCTTAAACCCACTCTTCTTGGTACTTCACTCTTACCACTCTACTTGAAACTGCTCTTGCCAAGATTCCCAATGACCTCAGATGCAAAAACTCTATGGTCAATTCTCGGTTTTCATTTTAATTGATCCATCATCAGCATTTGACACAGTTGATTATTCTACTTGACATCTATTCTTCACTTGGCATCTAGAATACCACGCTTTACTGGTTTTCTTCCTATCTCATTGGCCATTTCTTCTCAGTCCTCTTTGTCAGGTTCACCTAATCTCTCTGACTCTTTAAGGACGGAATTCTCTAAGGTTAAACTATTAGACCTCTTCTCTATCTACATCTACTTCCTTGGATACAGATAAATAGATATAAATATACAGATATACAAATACATGCCAAATTTCTCTCTCCAGTTTGGACATCCTCCAAAACTACTGGAGTCAATGTCCAACTCTACATCTCCACTCAAATTTCTAACTTTATTTTTTAAATTTTTTAACGTTTTTATTTATTTTTGAGAGACAGAGAGAGTGTGAGCAGGGGAAGGACAGAGAAAGAGGGAGACACAGAATCCGAAGCAGGCTTCAGGCTCTGAGCCATCAGCACAGAGCCCGACGCGGGGCTCGAACTCACAGACTGTGAGATCATGACCTGACTTGAAGTCAGCCACTCACCAACTGAGCCACCCAGGCGCCCCTCAAATTTCTAACTCTTAATCTCCACTGAGATGTTTAATATATAACTCAAATTTACTATGACCAAAACTGAACCCAGATCTTCCTCCACAAACCTACTTGACCTGCAATCTTACCTATCTCAGATAACAGCCCCTCTATCCTTTTAGTTACTAAGATCTTAAGAGTTATACTCTTCAATCCATTTTTTTTTCTCTTTTAACCCCATATCCAATTCGTCATAAGATGACAATGCCTTCCATATATGCCTAGAATTTGATCACTTCTCATAGGCCCCTACTACCTTGGTCCAAGTCACTATCAACTGTACCTTGATGATTCTAGTAGTCTCTAACTCATCTATTTCTACCCTGGCTCTTCTACATTCTATTCTCAAGATAGAAAGAATGATCCCATTAAAATATAAATCAGGTGTCATTCTGTTGCTCAAAACCTTTCATTGATTCCTTATCTCAGTGAGTAAAAACCAATGTCCTTATTAATGACCCAGAGGGTCTTGCATTGTATCGCTGTGTCATCTCTCTAATTATAGTTCCTGCAACTCACCCTATTGACTGAGAACCATAATGGTCTTCTTTCTCTTTCTTGAGTACACCTGGAATTGTCTTCCCACCAGGGTCTTTGAATTTGTATGGAATACTCTCCCCTCAGATATCCACATACCCTATTCCTCATTTCATTTAACTCTTTACTCAAATGTTACCTGATAATTCTATTTAAAACTGTAAAACCTTGACTCTATCTTTCCTGCCAACATTTTCTATCCTCCTTCCCTGAACTTTTCCTAAAACTTTTGTATTACCATCTAATACACCATATAATTTACTTATTTCTTGTCTTCTCCTTCCAAAGATACTGATTGTTTGAGGGTCAGAATTTTTGTCTTGTTTACAGCTATATTTAATTGTATAGAAAAATGCACATGATAGGCAATCAATAAATACATGTTGAATGAATTAATGAAATGAATGAATGATAATGAAGCACTTCTAAAGAATGAGTGGTCAGCACAATCAAATACATTAGAGAGGAAAAGACGGTTTGAAAATCTGGATATAGATTATATTTAGGTAGAACGGATTTATGGGTGATAAGCAAAATTTATAATAGCTATTGGCAGAGGAGACCTATGTATTTTGTCGCTCTCACTTTTTATGTTTATTTTACTATCATTTCCCTTGCCATTTTCTCCTCTCAACTGTGATAAACTCTGGTAAAAGCCACCATCACTAGAGGACATTAGAATAAATGATGCCTTCATGGTGTAGGCTATTGGTTTATAAACTTGAGAGAACATTCCCTCTTTACCTAACCTGAGAAGACAGGTCAGTAACTTGGCAAAAAGAGTTGTAGGAAGGTATTCCTTATCTTTTTCCTTTTTTATTTAGTCTAAGTCTACTTTTTTTTTTAGCAGAATTTCTTTTCTCTTCTTAAACTCTATCAAGGAATATGAATTTGCTTATTCATATTTAAGACAATCAACTGCCAGAATTAAGCTATACATTCAAGGGGAACCTGGGTAGCTCAGTCGGTTAAGTGTCCAACTTCAACTCAGGTCATGATCTCGTGGTCTGTTAGTTTAAGCCCCGTAAGCAGCTCATGCTGACAGCTCAGAGCCTGGAGCCTGCTTCAGATTCTGTGTCTCCCTCTCTCTCTGACCCTCCCCAACTCACACTCTGCCTGTCAAAAATGAATAAGTGTTAAAAAAAAATAAAAAGCTATACATTCAAGTGAAAATGAATAAGTTAATAATTATTGTGCCATTAAGGCCTCTGCTGAATATTTAAAAAAAATTTTTTTAAGTTTGTTTATTTTTGAGAGAGACAGAACACAAGCAGGGGAGGGACAGGGAGACACAAAATCCGAAGCAGGCTGTCAGCACAGAGCCCAATGTGGGGCTCGAACCCACGAACTGTGAGATCATGACCTGTGCTGAAGTTGGATGCTTAACTGACTGAGCCACCCAGGCGCCCCAAGGCCTCTGCTGAATTTAAAATACAGTTATTATGATTTTGCAAAAAACAAAAATAAAATCCAAAATTGATTTAAAAGAAAAATTATCTTTATTACCATCTATGAGTCCAAAAACTTTTATATATGGCTGAAGAGAATTCTGAACACTCATGACTAAAATCGTTATTTCTATTTTACGAGATTTCAGGAGAAAAATAGTCATTGCATACCGAAAAGAGAAATGTAAATTTTGTTGTTGCTGTTTTTAAAGTTTATTTATTTATTTATTTATTTTTATTTTTTTTAAAGTTTATTTATTTTGAGAGAGAGAGACAGAGAGAGAATCAGACACAGAGAGAGAAATAATGGGAGAGGTAGAGAGTGCAGGGGAGAAGGAATGCTAGGCAGGTTCCACGCTGTCAGCCCCGAGCCCCTTGTGGGGCTCGATCCCATGAATCATGAGATGATGACCTGAGCTGAAATCAAGAGCTGGTCACTTAACAGACTGAGCCACCCGGCACCCTGTTGTTTTTGTTTTTTAAATTAAATGTCCATCAAACAAGGTATACTAACCTTCTCTTGCAGAGTTGGTTGAAAGTGTTGAACTTTTCCAGACCCCTGTAATGACTGCCAAATGTTGCAAAACTCATCATCATCTTTAGTAGGTACCTGGCAAGGTACAAAAAATTTCTTAAGGAACTTAAAGACAAAAAAAATTAAGATTCATATTAAAAATAAAATTAATTAATTAAAGTTAATTAGCAGTAGATAGGATCTTAACTTCCATTATCTGAAAACTCAGTTCTTTTTTTCTCGAGCTCAATAATCATAAAAACTTTCTACTGGAGTAAAAACGGTCTTCATCATGTATAATTCATTTCGAATGGTTTTACTGAAAAGTAAAATGTTTATTTCCTTATTTTTGAGAGAGAGAAAGAGCACAAGTGGAGTAGAGGCAGACAAAAAAAGGGAGACACAGAATCCGAAGCAGGCTCCAGGCTCTGAATGTCAGCAGAGAGCCAGATACGGGGCTCAAACTCACAGACTGCGAGATCATGAGCTGAGCCGAAGTTGGATGCTTAACCAACTGAGCCACCCGGGTGTCCCAACTGAAAAGTATTTAAAGCATGACAAATTCTATGGATTATACTGAATCAATATCCCTACCAATAGAATTTTTTTGTCTTCCAATGTACTGATATATTATCTCATTCCAGCTAACATCTCATGATTTTATTCTTAAAATCTTCCTCTTTCACAAAAGTAATCTAATAGATTAAAAAATCAGCTATTACTTATGGGGAACTGATTCTGTTCAGATTAAACTCTGAAAAAATATGCACCAAAATTTAATAGTGGTTACCTATGAAATTTGAGAGGATTTTTGCTTGTTTCCTTTGCTATTATCTCCTAATCTGTGTTTTCTAGTTAGTCTATAATGAACACATATTACTTGGATTAAAGTGAGTTTAAGATTTAAAAAAAATGTGATGAAGATTTGGGGACATGGAATAAGGTTAAGTGCCTCTTACAAAACAATTCAAGTTTTGTCTCCAGAAAGATAAAATAAAGGGAATCACCCATGAATTGCATAGCAGAAACTTGAAAATGGCTTTTGATAAATATAATTCTCTCTCTGTTAACCTTTCAAATTCATGTTATTTCACAGCAGATATCATACAACATTTGAGTTATATAAGAAAAAAATGGAAACGTTAGTTTCAAAAGTAAATATATGAAAACAAAACATTTTGACATTCTCAAGCTCATATTCAAAAAATGTGTTTCTTCTTTAATGTAACTAATTTTATAACACAGGTAGAATGCCATCAGTAGCACTCTTTATTATTTTATTAAAACAAACCTGAAAGTTACTTGAACCAAAAATTTTTTTAAAAACTAAGTCAAATGATGTTTCCACTTACAAAGTCACCCTGTGGTTTGTAAGGGGGCAGAAAGAAATGAAAGACTAAGAGGCTTACTTGAGTAGGAACAAAAAGTGATTGGGGGGAATGGTTCAGGCCTCCCAAATGCCCAGATGAAATTGATGGATTTGAGCTATAGTGATTCACAGCTGGTTGCGGCTTCACAATGGCTGTCAACTTCTGATTTCCAGTTTCAGAGCGACTCCCATGAGAAAGATTCACCAAGGCACTTGTTGGCAGTCGATAACCTCTACCAGGTGAACACCTAAAAGTAAAAAGTTATTTCAGGGGTAAAAATCCTAAATGTGTTACAGAGCAAATGAATCAAATTATTTTTGGGTGGACAGTCAGTCCACAATCTGAATTAATAAGACTGCTCTTGAATTCAGTAGAGAAACCTGAAATCATAGAAAGGTCTTAATTTATGATATATTTATGAAAAGTTTCTGAATAGACTACTCAGTGCTACTAAGTGGGTGAAACAACTCTTCTACAGGCGTAATTGCTTGCAAAGGGATGTGTGTATGAGTTAGTTCGCTCTCAGAAGGCTGGTAACAAAATATGAGTATAACTAAAAATTTATGAGTGGAATGTCAAGCTTCTTTTAAAAACTGAGTTTTACAGTTTGGTTTATGAAAGACCAGGAGCTACCCAAATGTGGCACTGTTCTCAGGGCAGCTCTCCCTACACCATAAGGCAAATGTAACTTTGATCACATTTGTCTCCTGATCAATTGCTAAGTCTAGCCCTTTTTTATCCTCACCTTCCCATCATAAAATTAAGGACCCAAGAAGGCTTAACAGACAAGTATTTGTGATTTCATTCCTTCCCGGCCCTGACAAAAATATTAGATATTAAAATAAGTCTTCTCTTGTCAGAAGCTTTTAACTCTATTACCCACTTTTTCTAAGAATATAATCTTCTTATATTATGAGATGATGGAGAAGTAGAATTCTTTTATGACAAATCTATATGATTAGCAGAAAATATGTTCATGAAAACTATATTTAAAGATTCTGCATTATAGAAATGAACATACAGGTAATCTTTTACATAGCTCTCTATCAGTAAATAAATCCAGTCCCTCTACCTAGGAGTGAAAAAAAGACAATGACTGAAAGTTAATCATCTTAAAAATGTATCTTCAAAGTTACTGGGCTAAGGTTACCAGTGATCAAACATTTTTGTGAAAAATAAAATCAGATATGAGATCCAGACTCTGCTGCTGCATTTGAAGATTGCAGACAGTAAAGTCGTTCAGTAACAGGTACATTTGAGTTGCAAAACAACAATAATAGCATTCTAAGGGTTACTTGGAAAAGGACTGAAAATTGTGATTTTATGCAAAGAGGCTAAACAAGGGGTGCCTGGGTGGCTCAGTTGGTTAAGTGTCCGACTCTTGATCTGAACTCAGATCTCAGGGTCGTGAGTTCAAGCCCTGGGTTGGGCTCCATGCTGGGCATGGAGTCTACTTAAAAAAAAAGAGGGTAAACCAGAGTAATAATTTTTTATTTAATTAGTCACTAATCAAAATTGAGGTGAAAAAGAAACTAAGCTAAATTCAATTCAGTTTTCCAGCTAGTTTCTAGAAGGGAGACAGGAAACTAGAAAGGACTTCATTTAATCCTCACCATAATCTAGTGAAGTATGTATCTTCATTATAAATGAGGAAATTTAGGGTCAGAATGCTTTTAACTACCTACTCAAGGTAACACAAAGGTTAAGTGAGAGAACCCATTCCATGTACCTTTCATTCTATCATAATTCTTTCTCCCGTACATTTTTTCTATCAGTGCTGCCTCAAAATAAATAAAGCTCATCCAGTGTTAATTTAAACAAAAAAATCCAGCCCTCTTCTTCCTTTACACCTGCTAACCTCCAGTTATCTTTTCTCTCCTTCATGGTCAAACTACTCAAGGGACAGATCAATTTCCTGCCTCCTCAAACCACCCCAGTCTGGCCTGAGCATCCATAATTCCACTAAAATACAAATCTGATCATGTCACAGCCTGATTTTGATGACTACACAATGCTTTAAGGATGAAGACCAAGATATCAAATTCCTAGCATGTCCTCAAAGTTGGCTTCCAAGTTCCTGCAGTGTGGTTCTCAATTTTCTCTCTTACTCTAACCTTATGGAAGTTTAGACACATTTTCATTTATTTATTTATTTTTTGAATGACTGAATAGGTCCTTTGTTGGATGTGTTATGTCTTCTTCTTTTTTTTTTTTTAACGTTTATTTATTTTTGAGAGACAGAGACAGAGTGTGAGCGGGAGAGGGGCAGAGAGGGAGGGAGACACAGAATCTGAAGGAGGCTCCAGGCTCTGAGCTGTCAGCACAGAGCCCGATGCGGGGCTCGAACTCCCGAACCATGAGATCATGACCTGAGCCGAAGTCGGCTGCCCAACCGACTGAGCCACCCAGGCGCCCCTATTATTTCCTCTTCTTGACCACTTGTCATTCTTCTTCCCTTTTCCTCCAGTTAACTATTATTCATTCTTTAAGTCCCGTCTTAAATATCACTTGTCAAAAAAGCCTTTCTAGAATTCTCAGGACAAGTCATGCTCTTATAGAAATCTGAAATTTTCCTTCCCAGCACTTCTCACATTTTAATTAAATAATTAATATTATAGAATCAGTTACACAATTATCTCCCCTACTAAAATGAAAGCTCTATGAAAGCAGAAAGCATGTCTGTGTTACTCATTGTTACCTTCCCTGGTAGCAAGTATGATGTCAAAACGTGGAACAAACAAGTATAGTAAAGTCACTAGCCACATGGACATACTCACAAAGGATAATTACCATCGGGAAATACAAACCTTATTGTTAAGCCTCCAGGAAATTCTTCATCAAATAATACTTCAAATAGTACATCAGCTTCTCTATTAGCTGTTAAAAAAAAAGAGATTTTAAAATCATATAATGAAAAATCAGCATATAAGTTTTTGAACTGTGAGAAACATTAATGACAATTATCAAAAAATAGTGCAAGGGAATACACTAAATGAAAAATAGATAAACTCACAGATTACTGGTATTAATTTAAAGTAAAATAATAATATTTTAAATTAGATGCTTTGGGGAAATTATGTTTTTCTCTCTGCTTTTGTCTATGTTTGAAATTATTCAAAAAAAGGGGAGGGGCCAACATGGCAGAGGAGTAAGGGGATCCAAAGTTCCCTCGTCTCACAAACAAAGCAGTGTTGAAGCTAAAGGGCTTTGAACTGGAGAGTTCGGGAGGCAAGGAGATAGCTGCTTCCAGGGACCCACCTGACAGGCCATTGGCACATGAATGCGAACTGGGAGAGATAAAACTAATGGAGGAGAGGGATTCCCTTCTGCAGAGAGACAAAAGGAAGAGAAAGAGAGGCTGGGGAAGCAGAGGACTGTATCTGAACAGGAGAAAAACCATGGACTGGTAGGAGAAAGATCCAATCTCTCACTGAGGGGCTTTCTCTGGACTGTGGCTGGCTGCCCTGTTCCAGTACCTGGGGAGAAGGGAAGCCAGCCCTGGGTTCGGTGGCTAGGCCAGGGATGAAGTCCATAGTAGGAGAAAGCTGTCCCCTCCCTGAAGTGCTGTGAGACAGGGCAAAGCCTGCCTTTGTCAGCAGCACTCCTCCACAACCAGGGTGCACAGAGCGGGAATCTGAATCCCAGCCAAGCGCCAGGGCACGGGAGTCGGCTGAGCGGGACAAACCACCTTGTTTGCATCTGCAGCACAGTGAGGACAGCTTGAATGGAGTGGTTTGGGACACCTGGTCTATGGAGGAGAGATTGCGGTGTTGCCATTTTTCTCCCCATCACCAACAAGGTGGGGCCTCAGGGCTCTGACAGCGGGGCCTACAGTGGAGGCGGGACCTGCCTACACAAAACCATGGCCCTCTGTGCCTGGTGACTGCATATCTACTGGAGTGGGATTGCCGCTGACCAACCAGACAGCCCCTCCTCCAGACCAGCACTGTTACATTGTGTGGTTTAATTCTAGGACAATTCTTGTTATACAGATACATTCTTCCTTCCTTTTCTCCTTCTTATCTCTTCCTTCCTCTAGTGTGGTTACTCTGGTTGTTGGTTTATTCAAGCAGTTATATTTAATCCATTCTCTTGATAGATATTCTACACCTCCTTTATTCTCATTTCTCTGGATTAAGACATATAGTTTCTCTGTCTGGACAGCTTTCTTTTCTTTTCTTTTTCTCCACCTCCTTCTTTATTTTCCTTTCTCTCCAGATTAAGCCATATATTTTCTCTGTCTGGCCAATTTTTATTTTTTTCTTTTTCCCTGCCCCTGTCATTTCTCTCTTTGTATGGGATAGGGCCTTTTCCATTAGCACCGTCTCCACCCTGTTGTTTACTTGTAGCTGGTGTTTCTAGTTTTTTGTTTGTTTTTGTTTTCTGTTTGTTTTCTGTTTGTCTGTTTTCCTTTCCAGGTCTACTTGAAGGAACACATTAAAGCACTCCTAGTAGAGGGCTCAAGACATCGCTAGAGCAGGGAGATAAAGTAACCAAAGTCACAACAACGGAGAGCAAGTAACATTCTCCAAAACACACCTTCTAAACGGCCATGTCTTGGGCAGTGTATGACTCCTCTTTAATATAGTAGTGTTCACAGGGTGCAGGGCATATAATAAGCTTTTAAAACACGTAAGGGGCAGAAAACTAGCCAAAATGACGAGATGGAAAAATTCTCCTCAAAAGAAATTTCAGGAAGAAATGACAGCTAAATAATTGCTCAAAACAGATATAAACAATATATAAACAATATAACTGAACAAGAATTTAGAATAGTAGTCATAAGATTAATCACTGAAATTGAAAAAAAACATAGAAGACAGCAAAGAATTTATTGCTCAGAGATCAAGGAACTGAAAAATAGTCGATGAATTAAAAAATGCTGTAAGTGAGATGCAAAATAAATGAGAAGTGGTGACAGTGAGAACTGAAGAGGCAGTGGGGAGAAGAGGTGAAATAGAAGATAAAATTATGGAAAAAGATGAAGTTGAGAAAAAGAGAAATAAAAAAATTCTGGATCACGGGGAGAGAATTAGAGAACTAAGTGATTCAATGAAACAGAACAATATCTGTATCATAGTTGTTCCAGAAGAAGAAGAAGAGAGAGAAAGGGGCCAAAGGTGTGTTTGAACAAATCATAGCTAAGAACTTCCCCATCTGGGGAAGGAAACAGACCATGAAATCCAGGAGGCACAGAGAATTCCCTTCAGATGTAACTTGAATCACTCTTCTGCAAGACAGATCATAGTGAAACTGGCAAAATACAAAGATAAAGAGATAATTTTGAAAGCAGCTAGGGATAAATGGCCCTTAACCTACAAGGACAGACACATTTGGGTAGTAGCAGACCGAAACTTGGCAGGCCAGAAAGGAGTGGCAGAAATATCAATGTGCTGAATAGGAAAAATATGCAGCCAAGAATACTTTATTCAGCAAGGCTGTCATTCAGAATGGAAGGAGAGATAAAGGTTTTCCCAAACAGACAAAAACTGAAGGAATTCATTATCACTAAACTAGCCCTACAAGAGATCCTAAGGGGGACTATGTGAGCATTGCAAAGACCACAAAGGACCAGAGACTTCACTACAAGCATGAAACCTACAGATAACACAATGACTCTAAACCCATTATTTTTCAATAATAACATGGACTGTAAATGGACTAAATGCTCCAATCAAAAGACATAGGGTATCAGAATGGATAAAAAAAAACAGGACCCATCTATTTTCTGTCTATAAGAGACCCACTTTAGATCTGAGGACACCTCAGATCAAAAGTAAGGGGATGGAGAACCATCATTCATCATGCTACTGTAAATTAAAAGAAAGCTGGAGTAGCCATACTTATATCAGACAAACTAGATTTTTAAAGTAAAGACTGTAACAAGAGATGAAGGGCATTATATAATAATTAAGGGGTCTATCCATCAAGAAGAGCTAAACATAAGCAATCTTATTGATAAGAATGTAGTAATTGCAGGGTACTTTAACACTTCACTTATAGCAATGGACAGATCATCTAGACAGAAAATCAATAAAGAAACAATGGCCCTGAATGATACACTGGACCAGATGGACTTGACAGATATATTTAGAACTTTTCATCCTAAAGCAGCAGAATATACATTCTTCTTGAGTGCACATGGAACATTCTCCAAGAGAGAGCACATACTGGGTCACAAAACAGCCCTCAATAAATACAAAAGAATTGAGATCATACCATGCACACTTTTAGACCACAATGCTATGAAACTTGAAATCAACCACAGGAAAAAGTTTGGAAAACCTCCAAATGCATGGAGGTGAACCAGGAAATTAAGGAAATTTAAAAATATATGGAAACAAATGAAAATGAAAACACAACAATCCAAACCCTTTGGGATGCAGCAAAGGCAGTCCTAAGAGGAAAACACATTGCAATCCAGGCCTATCTCAAGAAACAAGAAAAATCCCAAATACAAAATCTAATAGCACACCTAAAGGAACTAGAAGCAGAATAACAAAGAAACCCCAAACCCAGTAGAGGAAGAGAAATAATAAAGATCAGAGCAGAAATAAACAATATAGAATCCAAAAAAAAAAAAAAAAAAAACAGTAAACAGATCAATGAAACTAAGAGATGTTTTTTGAAAAAATAAACAAAATTGATAAACCCTTAGCCAGACATCTCAAAGAAGAGAGGACCCAAATAGATAAAATCATGAATGAAAATGGATTTATCAAAACCAATCCCTCAGAAATACAAGTAATTATCAGAGAATACTATGAAAAATTATATGCCAACAAACAGGACAACCTGGAAGAAACAGACAAATTCCTAGATACCCACACACTATCAAAACTCAAACGGGAAAAAACAGAAAATTTGAACAGACCCTTAACTAGTGAAGAAATTGAACCAGTTATCAAAAATCTCTTCACAAATAAGAGTCCTAGACCAGATGGCTTCCCTGGGGAATTCTACCAGACACTCAAAGCAGAGTTAATACCTATCCTTCTCAAGCTGTTCCAAAAAATAGAAATGGAAGGAAAACTTTCAGACTTACTCTATGAAGCCAGCATCACTTTGATTTCTAAACCAGACAGAGACCACACAAGAATGGAGAACTACAGGCCAATATCCCTGATGCACATGGATGCAAAAAAATTCTCAACAAGATACTAGACAACTGAATTCAACAGCATATAAAAAAATTATTCACCATGATCAAGTGGGATTCATTCCTGGGCTACAGGGCTGGTTCAATATTCACAAATCAATCAATGTGATACATCACATTAACAAAAGAAAGAATAAGAACCATATGATCCTGTCAATAGATGCAGAAAAAGCATCTGACAAAATACAACATCCTTTCTTAATAAAAAGCCTCAAGAGCACTGGGTATTTTGTTTATAATTAATAAATTTTATTTTTAAATATATATTTTGTTTTAAATATTTGTTTATATATTGTTTTAAATATATATTTTAGTTTTAAATATATATTTTGTAGGCAAACCAATTTGACAATACATTGTTTAAAAAAAAAAGCCTCAAGAAAGTCGGGATAGAAGGAACATACTTAAACATCATAAAAGCCATATATGAAAAGCCCACAGCTAATATCATCCTGAATGGAAAAACTGAGAGCCTTCCCCCTGAGATCAGGAACATGACAGGGATGTCCACTCTTGCCACTGTTATTTAACATAGTGTTGGAGGTCCTAGCATCAGCAATCAGACAACGAAATGAGATAAAAGGCATCAAAACTGGCAAAGAAGAAGTCAAACTTTCACTTTTTGCAGATGACAATACTCTACATGGAAAACCTGAAAGACTCCACCAAAAGACTCCTAGAAGTGATACATGAATTCAGCAAAGTTGCAGGGTACAAAATCAACGTCCAGAAACTGGTTCCATTTTTATACACCAATAATTAAGCAACAGAAAGAGAAATAAAGAAACTGATCTCATTTACAATTGCACTGAGAACCATAAAAGACCTAGGAATAAACCTAACCAAACATGTAAAAGACCTGTATGCTGAAAACTATACAAAGCTTATGAAGGAAATTGAAGAAGATACAAAGAAATGGAAAAACATCCTATGCTCATGGATTGGAAGAATAAATATTGTTACAATGTCAAAATTGCCCAAAGCAATTTACACATTCAATGCAATCCCAATCAAAATTGCCCATGCATTCTTTTCAAAGCAAGAACAAATAATCCTAAAATTTGTACGGAACTACAAAAGACCCCAAAAAGCCAAAGTAATATTGAGGAAGAAAACCAAAGTGGGAGGCATCACAATCCCAGACTTTAGCCTCTACTACAAAGCTGTAATCATCAGCTTTTATGGTATTGTCACAAAAACAGACACGGAGACCAA
Source organism: Paguma larvata (assembly GCA_030068075.1). NCBI lineage: Eukaryota > Metazoa > Chordata > Mammalia > Carnivora > Viverridae > Paguma > Paguma larvata. Next base: position 36,323,881 of record CM057824.1, read on the forward strand.
TGGAATAGAATAGAGAACCCAGAAATGGATCCACAAATGTATGGCCAACTGCTTTGTCGAAAGACAAAGCAGGAAAGAGTATCCAATGGAAAAAAGACAGTCTCTTTGGGGCACCTGGGTGGCTCAGTCAGCTGGGCCTCCAGCTTCGGCTCAGGTCATGATCTCACAGTTTGTGAGTTCAAGCCCTGTGTTGGGCTCTGTGCTGACAGCTCAGAGCCTGGAGCCTGCTTTGGATTCTGTGTGTGTTTCTCTCTCTGACCCTCCCCCACTCATGTTCTGTCTCTCTCAAAACATTAAAAATAAAAATAAAAATAAAAAAAAGACAGTCTCTTTAGCAAATGGTGCTGGGAGAACTTCTGCGACATGCAGAAGAATGAAACTAGACCAGTTTCTTATACCATACACAAAAATAAACTCAAAATGGATGAAAGACCTAAATATGAGACAGGAAACCATTAAAACCCTAGAGGAGAAAGCAGGCAACAACCTCTGTGACCTCAGCTGCAGCAATTTCTTACTCGACGTATCTCTGAAGGCAAGGGAAACAAAAGCAAAAATGAACTACTGGGACCTCATCAAGATAAAAAGCTTCTGCGCTGCAAAGGAAACAATCAACAAAACTAAAAGGCAACCGACATAATGGAAAAAGATATTTGTGAATGACATATTGGATAAAGGGCTAGTATCCAAAATCTATAAAGAATACCAAACTCAACACCCGAAAAAGAAATAATCCAGTGAAGAAATGGGCAGAAAACATGAATAGACACTTTTCCAAAAACATCCAGATGGCCAAGACACACATGAAAAGATGCTCAAAGTCATTCATCATCAGGGAAATACAAATCAAAGCCATAGTGAGATCCCACCTCACACCAGTCAGAGTGGCTAAAATGAACAAATCAGGAAGCTACAGATGCTGGTGAGGATGTGGAGAGACGGGAACCCTCCTGCACTGTTGATGGGAATGCAAACTGGTATAGCTGCTCTGGAAAACAGTGTGGAGGTTCCTCAAAAAATTAAAAATAGAACTACCCTATGACTCAGCAATAGCACTACTAGGAATTAACCCAAGGGATACAGGAGTGCTGATGCATAGGGGTAATTTTGGAGTTTGCAGTTTTGAGGGTCTTACAATAAGATAGATAAAAGATGATGAAGATGTGAAAACATGGTAGTTTATTTAATAAAGGGAACAAAATGGAGAGAACGGAAATATTATTAGATAGAATTGGCAGAGGTCTGTGGCCTGTGTAGATAAAAAGGGTGGAGATGCCAAAGACGACTCCAAGGTTCTAGCTGAGATGACTTGGTAGATTATGGATGTCATAACTGAGATACGAGACATATGAGAAAGAAAGTGCAATAAATTTAGATAGGAACAGAGAAAAATAAATTTGGCAGAGAGGCTGATAAGATATATCTGGCAAAATTAAATTTATTCAAAATGGCAAGGTGAAATAATTAGCTACAACAACATTTTGAATTCTAAGCCCCAATTAATAATGGAGTCTATCATATTACTTGAGAATTGACTAACCCTCCTCCTCTCCCTCTCCCTCTCTTTCCCTCGCCTCTCTCTTTTCCTCTCCCTCTCTTATTTTCTCTTTATCCTTCCCCTCCCCTTTTCCACTTTATTGGTTCTGTTTCTCTGAAAAACCCTAACATAATATCTGATAATACCCTAGCCTGTGAGTAGGAGTGGAGGAATCTCTGTCCCTCAACCCTTAGTCCCTCACCGCCCAGCTAAAACCAAGTCTGTAGAGCTTATCTAGTCTCTGACATCCAGCTGTACCTTTTAACCTGACACTTTTACTTGAAATCTAAACTCAAGAAAGTGAGGCTCAATGAGAGGCAGGCGTTTTTCCTCTGAAGGCTTAAAGCTCACCTTCTAGGTTCCCATTCCCCATCTAAGGGAGGGGTCGTTTCCTCAAAAGATTATTAAGATTATAAAAGAGGATTGTTCACTCCCTTTAGTGAAGATGACTATGGAGATGAGGTCTCAGCTAAGGAGAGTAATGACAAATATTCCCCTTTTTATTCCACGTCCATGGCAGACATGGTTAATCAGTGACAGAGCTCTTTCCCACTCAGCATAGATATAGTTTTAAAATCCTTCTCAAGACAAAATCTCAAGCAGTCACTATTACTGATAGGAGTTATCAGAAAAAAGGAAGCTTATACATTATCAGAGTCTCAAGACAACTTGACTAGAGTATAATCCAATAAGCTCAGTATTTGAACAGCTGATGCAGGGGGTTGAGCAGATAGCAGCAGGGGGTTTCTTGTTTCACCACACCCATCTGACCTTTACCATTCCTTGCCCAAACAATCAGACCAATGTTGAGCGCCTGAGACAAGAAAAGACAGTGCTGCCAAAACCCTGACCCCTTGGCATCCATATGCTGCTTCATGCTAGTTTGAGTTTTTTTGGAATCTATGTTGCAAACCAGCACATGCCACACATCTCTCTGAGGAATATTTAGATCCTTAGTTGCTTCTTCCCTTTTCCGTTCATTTTCTCATATTTTTCTTCTTTTCTTAATAAAAAATACATGACATAAAATTTACCATCTTAATAATTTTTAAGCGTTCAGTGCAGTTAACTATATGTACACTGTTGCTCTCTGCTTAGATATAAGACACTGAATTTTTTTTTTTACTTTACAACACAGATGCAGTTGAAGACACACCAAGTACTGAGATATTACCCCCTTTAATTCCTATGATGGTGCCCCGAAGGCCAACTGGAACTGAAAAGTTCTCTCTCACATTTACCACACGGTCAAAGAGACGAAATTCTGCATCTCGATCAGGAATGACTCCATGTTGCTGTTCTAAAGGCTGAAGAGAAGAAAGACTTAATTATTATTAACTCTAATTTAAAATACTTTTTCTATTACTATAACAAAAACATTGTATCTTTCTACACTATCAAAGTAAAAATGGCAACTTTGAATTCTTTGATAGAAAACTTACTCTGTACAGCAAATGGGGCTTCACTGTCACTCGTACCTTCTTATTATTCTTTCTTTGCTGAAGAAAAAAAAGTTTAAATATTTAAAAACATAATTATAAAATTGTTATCTGACTTTATATTAAAAATATAAAATCATTATTATTCTTTTGAACATTACCATCTTTAAAAAGCCAAATGAGTAATTTAAAGAATATCTGAAGTTCTTACGATGTAGCAAGGAGGAATAATAAATTCTTACTTAAAATTTTTTTAAATTAAACATTTGTTGAAGTATAAAACACAGAAAAATGCAAAGTTATATGCATACAGTCTGAGAATTTTTATAGTATGAGCTTGTCTATGTATAATTACACTGAGTTCAAGAAAGAGAACATTAGTAAGCACAACATAAGAACTCCTATATTCTCTCCCAGTTACTACCCTTCCCCAAAATAACCCTACTTCTAACACAAAAGATTAGATTTATCTGTTTGGAACTTTAAATGTTGTCCTACTCAAATAAGAATTATATCTGATGGTCAATGAAAATTTATATTAAAGGACATAAAAGGTATAAATTACTGATCTATGACACTACTGTGGGTTTTATGGCTACATAAGGTGGTATTCATTTAACAAAGTCCTTGCTTTTGGAATCTATTATGAAATTGGCTTTGATGTTTGAATTTTTTTGATCATATAAGAAAAGCCTGAAGAAGGCTTTTATCCTATCTTTACTCCTTGTTAATTTTGTGAACTCACATTCAACTTAAGCATCAGCTTCCCTTTACTGTAAGATAGAAATATTATTACCTATTCTACCATGGTTTATATCCATGGCAATCCATAACTACCACTCACATTGAATATTTTTTAAGTGAATTCTCATCTACTATGCAAAATGGCAGCAGTTTACTTATATGGCAGCCCCTATCTTTAGAACATAGTTTATGGAAAGAAGCACAAAAGGCATAAAACAGCTCTAAGTTAGAGACCATACACTATAGAGTTCATGTATTTATACACTGTAAAATGCTCACGCCTTTAAACAGAGCCTATTATCTTTAATTACAAAGATATCTGATTTATTCTTTCAAATGAATCTTTACTGAGTTCCATTTACATCCCATGTATTAATCATTCCCTTATTCTACTTAGGGAGACATACAAGAAATTAAATAGGAAAATATATAGTATGTTTGAGGTAAAAAGCATAGAGAAAAATAAAGTTGGTAAAGGGGATCATCAGTGTGGAGAGAGATCACAATTTTAAGCAGAATGAATAGTGAAGGCAGTACAGGCAAGATGTCTATGCTTCCAGCCCACAGCATACGAGGACTAACAGGGCACAGTTATGTCTACCGACAACAGCAAAAGGAGAAAAAATAAATTTTTTAAAGTTTTTTTTAATTTTTAATTTACTTTGAGAGAGAGAGAGCACCAGCAGAGGAGGGGGGCAGAGAGAGAGAGAGGGAGAGAGAATCCCAAACAGGTTCCACACTGTTGTGGAAGAATAATGCAGAACCCGACGCGGGGCTTGAACTCACGAACTGTGAGATCGTAACCTGAGCTGAAGTCAGGCACTTAATCGACTGAGCCACCCAAATGCCCCCCAAATAAAAGAAATTTAAAGTAATTTTAAAAAGCAGACCCAAACTTGTGCTTAGAGTACTGCATATGAAAAAAACAATCCATATACTCTGATACACCTCTAAACATTATTACATTACAGCACTGATTAGAGGACATGGCAATAACAAACTAAGGAATTTTCACAATAGGCTCCAACCCACAGCTACTAAATGAAAAGTTCTGGGGTCTGGCCACTCTAAATGTGATCACTTGGGAACTTATTAGAAATGCAGAATCTCAAGCCTCATCACAGAGCTAGTGAAACAGAATCTGTTTTAAAAAATCCTTCAGTGATTCATTTGCACATTAAAGTATGAGAAGTATTGCTTTAGGGGTGGAATCCAGAATATGTTTGTTAAAAAGATCCTTCAGGAATTTTGATAATTAGCTGAGTTTGTGAATCACTGCCCAATATGAAAACTACTAATAATTTTAATGAAGACTCTACATTATAAAGAAAAGTTTAATTATGTTCAGAATGTTGTATTTATTTTTTAGTTTTTTTTCCTTTTCTCTATTATCCTAATAACATTATAACACTAAAAAGAAGAAAAAGTCACTCATAACAGCACCTCTTTGACACATTAACTGGATTAAAAAAGATTCCTATCTTAATTGATATGCACACTCATTTAAAAAGTGTTGCAACCAAACAACAGACTATAAATTTGTATATACATCTTTTGTTTGTAAAGTAAGGGGAAAATGTATAAAACATTTTAGAAAGTTCTGCATCCAAATGGATTAAAATAAAATTTGGGGGCTTAGAGTAATTAACTTTTATTAAGTAGAAAACTCATTTCAAAAACAATGCTGTACAAATATATTTCACCTTAGATTGAAAGACAATTAAAAAAAATGCAGGTTACAAAAAAAAAATAATGCAAGTATCTATCCTTGGATATCTGAGTGTCAATGACCTTTCAAAAAATTAAACTTGGCTTTAAGCCTTATATTTTTTTCCTAAAGAGAAAAAGTCATCCAGTGGTATTTTCTAGACTGCCTTCACAGCTCTTGAGTATGTGATAACAGAATTCAAATCATAATAGCCAAGCATCATTAGGCATTAAAAATAGGCAATATTAGGAGTTTTGCAAGTCCTAGCTTAGTTAATCCTTTTGATGACCCTATGAAGTAGGTACTCTTTTATTCTCATTTTACCAATGAGGTAATAGAGGCATGGAAAGGTTAGGTATCTTGTCTCAGGTTATAAGTATTGTAAGAGGAATGGGGAAAGATGGTTTCAGAGCCCATTTCTAAACTTACTGTGCTTTTAGAATATAGTGTTAGCAAAACAACATCACTTTAATAAAAAGGGAAATGTGTGGAAAATAGAATCAAAAGTTAAAAAAGGAATATAATCAGACATAAATTAGAATCACTGAGTTCATGTTTTATTTGGTTGAAACACGAATGAATTATTTGTAGAATGATATACAGTCCATTTAACTTCAAATCTCATCCATCATCTTGGTTACTGAAAAGTAGTACCTTGCACTTTTCGACTTCTTCCTCAATTTTCTCAACAATAGCTGCATCCAGAATTTGTAAATCACAAGACGAACGAGACAAAGTACTGACAGGATGTCCCTTTAGCCAAGTAATAATTTCTTGAACTTTCTCAGCACTACATTAAAAACAGTAATTTTTTCACATTGATTAAAACTTTGAGGGTTTATACAAAGGGCCTAATATAAATTTTCTGAAGGCTGTGAATTATAAAAGTCATCAAATATATAACTAATGATTGCTAAACTTAATTGGGACTATAAGTCCAATATAAACATGGACATATTACTTCTCAGTAATTTTAAAAAACCACAAAATTTGGAGGACCTGCCTGACTCAGTCAGGAAAGCATGCAACTCTTGATCTCAGGGTCTTGAGTTTGAACCCCATGTTGGGTGTAGAGACTACTTAAATAAATAAAACAAAGTGAAATAAAATAAAATAACCACAAAATTAGTTTAAAAGTACTTTACTGATATAAGTAAGTACTTCACTGATATATGAAGATCTTAAAACAAAAATTTATCTATAAATATAAAATCCTTCCCACAAAAGTAATAAAATTCTTTATAAACTAGTTACTGTACATTTCACTGGAACCACTAAGTTGAACTGTGAGGCAATAAATAACCACAAATTTTGCTTACCCATTCTCATTTTCTCCAGGCCAAATATCATCTTCATAGAACACATCTTCTTGACTGTTTTTGGCTATATAACTAAATAGTTCTGGAGCTCTAGCCGAACAAACAAAAATATTGCTTAGAATATATATACAGCTAACTTCACATAAACTTCGTATACAATGATTTTGGATCCTAAGGGGACATATAAAATATACTGAGGACTGATTATTACCCAGAGTATTAATAAGGGATAGAGACTAAATGATTTGAAAATATTCATAGGCCCTCAAAACACTCTCAGTAGCTGAGGGAGAAATGATTCAATTCATAAACTGTAATAAACTTTAATTACTTATAAACGCCAAATACTGACTCTAATTGTTCTTAGATCATAATGACAGGTGATAAATGGACAAAGAAAATCTACAGGTTCATTTTCTAATTTTCATAACAAAGCTGAAGCATCCCACAATAAGAAAATTAAAATACATTTAAAAGTTTCTTCTGATATTCCTCAAAATGTCCTTGCTTCCTTAATAGTTTAGAGGACTTTTAAATACACATGGCAGAGTGAATACATGTGCTTAATTACTGCTCACTTCCCAACCTACTACAAGAAGAGTAAAGTATAAAAACAGACATAGACCCAGAAAAGCACGAAAAAGGGAAGCGGAGAGTCTGATGAATTGTTAACAAAATTTTAGAAACTGGAAACTGGATGGGTAAGTATTAACTGGTCTGAAACAAAGGAAAAAGTTGTACTCTAAGCCATTTAGATGGTTACTCTAAGATGATTTAAACTGTGCAAGTCTGCAAAAGCTCAAGAATTATGGGCTCTAGGTTACCTTGTAATGGTGTAGTATGGGCGAGGTGAAGTTTAGCAGGCTTTTAGGTGAATATTTTATATAAAAAGCAGCTAGATGGTTATGTGATTACTCATCTGCCAGTATAAGACCTGTCTGTAGTTTATCTTGTAGAGAGGTTGAACAGGGGATGCTCTAGCTTTAGATATACAAGGCACAGGGAGATGGATGGGTAGGTGCGGCATGAGGAGATGAGAGGGCATTAATGGAAGTATAACTACTACATAATGTGTTGCTAGGAAGCAGGCTAGGAAGTGTAACTTCTTTAAGAAGCAGACTCTGAGACTGGAAGTAAGCATGCAGAAAGTTTATCGGAGCTCTAGTGGAATCAATCCATGTAGAAGGGAAGGAAAAAAGGAATGAAGCAGCACTGGGCACAGGGAAAAGTTGGGCTGTGATCCATCGTTAAAAAACTTCCTGGTCAGTCCTACAGAGATCTCAAACTAGGATGGCCCTTTAGACTTGTCCTGAACTGGGGCAGTCAGGGTGGCTGGGTCTTTACGCCTCCTTGTAGATCAGGTGTTGGACCTGTGGGTGTTGTGGGAAGAGGATGTAACTTCAGGTGAGGCAGTTCTTTTCTGCAAGGCAATTCCTGAAGAGAGCTCACAGCTGAGAGATGTCAGACAGTAGCATTCCAGCTGCCAAAGAAGTAGTTCCTTGAGTCCTAAAGGAAGGTTTGGAGGGTATATCATAGTATCTACTACATGATAAGATCCCTTTTCCCTGGTTAATTTCCAAAACACTGGAAGTCAGTTTTGTTCCTCCCATCTGTCCTCCAAGGAAAAGGCTGGAGGATACTTCTCTGGGAAACTAGGCAGCCTAAGAGAAAAGATACACATATAGGTAGTGATATTTGGAGGTCCACGGCAGAAACAGCAATGTCCCATCTGAGAAGGCCCACCAAAGCACATTACATTTTCAATCAGCTTTTTGATGCCTCATTCTTAAATATGATTAGACACCAAAGAACCACCGGACAAGTAAAAAAACAGTAACAAAAAACACTTTAGCCTGAAAGGAGCAATCTAATCAAATGGATTAAAAAAAAGGCAATTCAGAGAAAACAGAAAATATAGACAACAGAAGAGGAAAAACGAAAACTACCATCTTTAGAGAAATAAAACATTTCATTCATTATAATAACAAGATACTATAAAAAAGGAAATGTCAGAGAATAAAGACAAACTTTTAGAAATTAAAAACAAATCAAATAGAAATAAAAATGATATGAGATAAAGTTGAAGAAATTTCCCACAGAGTAGAACAGAAGTACAGCAATAAAGAAATAGGGTGAGAAGAGATAAGAAAGTTAAGAGGATTAATCCAGAAGTCTATCATCTAACAGAAGTCTCAGAAAGACAGAAGAGAAAAAAATGGAATGGAGGCAATTATCAAATAAATAATACAGGAAATTTTCTCAGAATGGAAGGGCATCAGTTTCAAGTTTGAAGGGACTGAACAGTGAAGAGAAAGAAGATACATACCAAGGGATACATCATCACATTAAAAAATTTTTTTCATGTTTCTTTATTTATTTTGAGTGAGAGAGAGCACATACGCGCGCGCGCACGCACGCACAGACACACACACACACACACACGTGCAAGTGGAGGAGGGGCAGAAAGAGAGGGAGACAGAATTCCAAGGAGGCTCCACACCGTCAGTACAGAGCCTGATGCAGGGTTCAAACTCATCAAGAGTCAGTGGCTCAACTGACTGAGCCATTCAGACACCCCAACGCATTATCACATTATTAAAACAGCACTGGTAAAGGGAAGATTCTACAAAGATTTCAGAAACTGAAAATGGATCACACACAAAGATTCAGAATCAGAATGGCACAGACTTCTCATCAGGGAAGGACACAAGAAGAGAACAGGGCAGTGCTTTTCAAATTCTGAGAGAAAATCATTTCCCACCTAGGATTCTACACCCAGGCCAGCTACTAATCAAGTCAGCTCAGGGAAAAATAAAGACATTTTCAGACATGCAAGCTTTCTCAAGAAGCTATTGGAGTAAGTGCTCCATTAAAATGGAGACGTAAACCAGAAAGAGTAAAATATGAAAGCCAGGAAATAAAGGAATCCTACATAGAAAAATGGTGAGGGAAATTCCTAGGATGGCGGTGAAGAGAAACTCTAGAATGAGAGCAGTGTGATATCCCTAAAAAGCAATTAGTTTACACTGAGGCAGGAAGACAGAAGGTTTTAAAAGGAAGTCTACAAAAAGAAAATGGAACCGAGAGATCTCCTGATCCGTCTGACCATATGAAGTTTTCCGGCTATGACACAGAGTTTAGGGCTGAATTGGTAATAAGAACACAGACAATAAGCAAATGATTAAACAAGATGTGGAAATCAAAACTGTGTACAAGGAAATTCAACCATTATAGTCTACAAGGTCAGGCTGTGACCATTTACATCACCTTAATCAAGTAAACCATAAATACAGATTTATTAAACTATAGTGAAAGGGGAAATAAATATACGTGTATGTAGGGAGGTGAGGAAATAGAAAGGGGAGGCAGTAAAAGAGAGCCAAAGTTTCATCTTTCATGGAAGGAAATCAATACATATGTTAAGTTGAAATTCATGAAAAAGTAGGGTAAATACGACATTTTGAGGAAATACAGAAGTGAACAGAAGTGAAATAAGTCAGTCGGAAAAAGACAGACACCATATGTTTCCATGCATAGGTGTACTTTGTGAGACTAAGCAAAAACCAGGGGGCGGGGAAGAGGGGAAAGGAAAAAAAGACACAGAGAGGGAGGGAGATAAAACATAAGAGACTCTCAAAGACTAAGAACAAACTGAGGGTGAGGGGGGCGGAGGAGGGGGGAGAGGGGGTGACGGACATTAAAGAGGGCACGTGTTGGGATGAACACTGGGTGTTATATGTAAACCAATTTGAAAATAAACTATTATATATATAAAAAAAAGAAGTGAACAGAAGAAATAATTAAATTTTCAGATGGTAATCTGAGATTGAATTGTGTTTCCTCCCAAAAAAGATAGATTCAAGTACCACTTCTACTACCTTCAGAATGTAACTTTATTTGAAAACAGGGTTTTTATAGAGGTTATAAAATAAAAACAAGGTCTTTAGGGTGGGCTCTAATCCAACACGACCGTATCTTTATGAAAAGGGGAACTTGGTCACAGAGACAGACGCGCACAAAGCAGAGACGATGTGAAGACATACGGGGAGAACACATGTGAAGATGGAGGACTGGAGGGGTGCAGCCACAAGACCAAATGTGTGAGGCTACAAGAAGCTAGCAGAGAGGCACTGAATATTTCCTTTCCTAGCATCTTTGGAGGAAGCATGGCCCTACCAAACACTTTGAGTTTGGACTTCTGCTCTTCAGAACTGTGAGAATAAATTTCTGTTGTTTTGAGCCACCCAGTTTGTGGTACTTGTTATGGCAGCCCTGGTAAACTAATATGAGGAGCCTTAAATACATGGTTAGAAACTGGTAGAACAATGGAAGGAACATTCAACTGGGAATCAGAAGTAAAGGTATTTCCTCTTAACCTTTGTGACTGAGTAATTCATTTAACCTTGGTAGACAGTTTTGTCATTTTTATAATGAGGAGCTGAGATTTACTGATTCTTTAGACCATTTCAGCATAAAATTCTATAATTTTAGGATAGTAATCTATTACTTGAGTTTTAAGACTCAGGAAAACCCACTGTGTGGAGAGCTGTTTTGTTTACGCATACCAATCTTCTTATTACTAACACAGGCATGCAAAGTAGTGAATAATTTATGACAGCATATTAAGGAAAATTTTAATTAAAAGGAGGTCAAGGGATGCCTTGTGGGCCAGTTGGAGGAGTGTATACAACTCTTGATCTTGGTGTTGTAGGTTTCGGTCCCACATTGGGTGTAGAGATTACTTTAAAAAAAAATCTTTAAAAATACAAAATAAAAATAAATAAAAGGAGGTCAATTCTCATCATTCTTTTTCACTTTAAATAGAAGTGCAGTATTTTTTAGCTAATAGCTATGGTGCCCCATGACACAAAATTAGGTTTACATGTAACATACGTCCCATCTTACAAAGGAAATATTTTTAGTCTAAAATTGATATCAGAAAGGCAAAATAGTTGTTACATTCTCACATTTTTGGAAGCCTAATAGGACCTTGTTAGGCACTTACCTCTCTAAGTACTCTGCAAGAAGTTGTTCTGCGGCAGATGAATACATCCATTCACTTCCAACTTTCTTAGTATATCCAGGAACCTCTTCATTTTTTTTGTTGAATTTGAGATTCAAACCCACATTTGCTTTATGGTCTCCATGAGGGCTGAATTTAAACCACACACACACACCACACACACACACACACACACACACACACACACACACACACACAGAGTTTTAAAATTTTGTTCAAAGAATACAAAGTTTTAACTTTCAATTCTTAGAAAAACTTAAGATTGTTCTCTATAGTTTCAATGGTTATTTCCAAAGTAGCAGTAATTGAAAAACTAGAGGAAAGGCTTCAAAACCCAAGTTAACAAAGCATATAAATAGATTATGTAATTAGAGAAGAGAATGAAATAAGAAAATGCAGGGAAATATATTATTGAGATTCACACACACCTTCTGATACCTTTTTTCAAGGTTCAATTTGTTAGCTGCTAAAAATAAGAACTATCTTTCCAAACACCTAAAACATGTGCCCTTGAGATGAAAGATCACCATCAGAAGAATTTATGCATAATTTTTAAAGAAAATTCAGAGCAATTAATAAAAGAAAATAAATACTAAAATAACCAGTTTATCTTTATCATTTAGTTTTTTCTGCCACTTTAAGTAAATTTCTCTAACATAAACTTACTTTCTCCTAGATCCTCTTCCAATAAAAATACTTCCTGTAAACCTTGAAACAAGGTATCCACTCACTCCAAGACGACTGGCCAACACATATCCTGGGTTGTACTTTATAGAATATTTCTTTAAATATAAAAACAAAAAGGTCAATTATGGAAACACAAAGCATCAAATGTTATTTCTTTACCTTTAAAATCTGAAGATAATCAAGACATCACTAACCATTGGAATGTGGCAATATAAGGATTCTCAAAAGTAAGTGATCCATTTCCCTTTTTTTTTTTGAAAGGATCTGTAGGCAGAATTTTTCTGCTCCTCTCTTTCCTTAAAGGACAGAATTCCCAAGGATGAATGAAAGGGGGAGGAAATATACAATTTGTGAAACTGTCTCAAGAAATAAACTCTACTGTAAATAGACTCTACTGCAAATTCTGCAGGCAGGAACTATTTCTTAAACATTAATTTTCATATTCCAAGTAGGGCCTAGTAAAGTACATGGGACATAAAGAGCCCTTGATGATTGTCACATTGAACTAAAACACGAGCATGTCATCAAAATAGTTGCTACTGAGCAAAATTTAAAACATCCTTCATATATGGACATAAGTAATATTCACTTCCCCTAATACTTACTATCATACAAAAGTAAGAAGTATGCATAGGTTTATAGCTAATATAGTCAATGAAATGTAACCTTAATTTGTGTACTTAAGGAAAGAAACTATAAAGATTATAAGAAAAAAAGTATTAGATCATATAATTTTTAACCAGGAAGCAAATGACAAACTCAGTACCAAATAGGGTAAGCTACCATATAATCCTAACATAATGTACATAATAGTAACAACACATATTTTCTATAGATTTCATATCCTATATTCATATGAATTATATTCATATTTTATATCTACAATAACCCCCAAATGGATAAATTTTTTACTGCATGAAATACATAAATTCATTATTAAAATATGTTAAAATGCTGGTAAAGAACACAATATAGTTTTTCCATCAAGAGCATTATTAGGTTTAGAAATAATACAGACAAATCAAGTATGTTTTCTAAAATAGACAGGAAGAGTTAAGGCAGTAGTTCTCTATCACAGGGAGTAATACTTATTTTTCTAATAAGCATTTGGAAATGTATAGGGTCATTCAGTTATAGTAACTGGCACAGGCTACTAGCACTTAGTGTCTAAGGGGCAAAAATGTCAACTGTGCTGTCATGTACAGGACAGTCCTATTTTACACATAGTTATCCCATCTAAAATACCAATAGTACTGTTTTTGAGAAATATTCAGTTATGGTACAATTAAAATTGATGAAGATCATCACAAATATTCTAGAAAATGAGAAAATTAGAAAATCTAGAAAACTAAAAAGCAAAGGAGGACCTGGGGGGGCTCAGTAGATTAAGTGTCTAACTCTTGGTTTGGCTCAGGTCATGATCTCAAAGTTCGTGGGTTTGAGCCTCACAATGGAGTCTGCGCTGCTTGGGATTCTCTCTTTGCCTCTCTCTCTGTCCCTTCCCTGCTCATGCTCTCTCTCTCAAAACAAACAAACATTTAAAAAAAAGGAGAGAACATTGGAGTAGAGAAAGGCGGCTTGAGTAAATGTTAAAAAAGGTATGTAAAGAGAAAGAGAGCACAGTGGAGAAGGCATGCCTAGCATACTAGATGTGGCCAGGCTCATTCATATCTAGAAAAAGCTAGGGATGAAGGAAAATAGATATTCTGCCACTAACTTCCAGAACAGAGACCTCCAGCATCTTTGTCAAATGGGCCACTCTCCTGGTTTCCTGACAGTGCTTTCTGAACTCTTTCTCCAAAAGAGACCGGATGATAGACTTGTTTGTCTTCTATATTGTTGATGCCCAATGCCTTGAATTCATTTTACAGGATATAAAGCTTTAGAATTTACTATTAGAGAAAAATAAAAGTGTAAGTAGCAACAGCTGACTGATTGGGAATTAATTTCAGTCAAGTTGATTATCCAATGAGTCAACAGGAATGCATGACAGGTATCAGGATCCTCCTCCCATTACAACAGCAAGGAATAAAAGGAGGCCAGTGAACATGTTTGGAGAAAAAGGTCCTGAAAAAAGTGCTGTAAATTTAAATGCAGTTTCCCTATCTTCTCTAGTGACTGCAGTAAGGCCATTTGTCACTTTTAACTAAAAATGTAGGCTTTGATTAATTACGAGAAGTTAAAAAAAAATCTAGGTCTAATTCCAGAGAGTATGCTAAAAAACTTGCCCCTTTTATGCTTGAACACGATAACCCATAAAAACTGTTATAGATCAATAATGGGATTTCAGTGATTTTTTTCCCCCAAAGATTTGCATGAAGTTTGAGCATAGATTCCACACTTATTTTTAAATAAGCCTAGTTGCAACTGTGAGAGAATTTAATCAGTATTCAAAGGAGGTGGTAAAAAATATGCTTGTAACACTTTTAAAGTTCATCAATTCTAAATTAAACAATGTGGACTACAGTACTCACATGCTGGTTCTGTATTAAAGCATCAAGATTGGGTTCACATGGAATGCTGAAAACCACACGAATCCTACCTTCTGTAATCACATCCCCTGAATCCTGAACCTTGGAGGGGAAAAAAAAAAAAATCACAGTATGTTTTAGTCTCTTTCACTATATTTTATTTACTTATTTTTCTACTTATTTGAAGTATTTATTATATCTGAAATACAGTAAAACAGTAAAGTTGGCTACTAGAGATTCTTAGAATTTGTAAATGAATGTGATTATATTATAAATTTGAGTCATTATACCTTGCCTTAAAAGCTGTTAGTCTTTTTTTTTTCTCTTTAACTTTTTATTTGCAAATAACTTTAAACTACCAAAAAGTTGCAAAAATAAAAACGGGACAAAGATCACTTATAAAATATTTACCTAGATTCACATTTTACTCTGTTTTAACACTTGTGCTGTGTGCAGTTTTTTTTATTTTTCTGAACTTTCTGAGGGTATATTACATATATGTTCCTTATCCCTTAATATTTTGGTGTATATTTCCTAAGAAGGATATTTTATTATATAACTACAGTATAGCTACTATGTACATTTGTTTTCCTAAGAAGGATATTTTATTATATAACTACAGTACACCTACTAAGTACATTCATTTACATTGATACAATACTTTAATCTACTGTCCATATTCTGATTTTATCACAGTAGACCTAAAAATGTCCTTTATAATAAAGAAAACCCTTCTCTCCCTCTACTACAGAATCCAGGCTAGAAAGGGCTAAATTGCATTTAGTTGTTGTATCTCTTTAACCTCCTTTAATCAAGACTTATACAAAGCCTTTGTCTTTTATAACATTGACACTTTGAAGAATAGGGTCATTCTTCCTTCTCCATCCTGCCTTTAAAAATTTCCTCATTTGGATTTATTTGTCTGATGCTTCCCTGTGATTAGGTTGAGCTTATACATTCTCAGCCGGAAAAGAGCATGAGTGATGTGTCCTTCTCAGGGTAGCACGTATGGGAGGTACATGATGTTTATCTGTCCCTCACTGTGATATTAACTTTGATCATACCAAAGATATTGCTCAATTTCTTCACTGTCCAATTACAGTTTTTTTCTTCCTCTTGCAACTAATTAACTGTCTGTGGGAAGATATTTTCTAAGACCATGAAAATATTTTCATGAAAAATTTTCATGGTCTTAGAAAATATCCTATCGGATAAAAAATTTCTCCTAGATTTAGTTTCCAGTGATGATTACTGCACATTTAATCTTTATCATAATGCTTATAAAATGATGATTTTCCAACTCTAGCACTCTCTCCACATGATATTATAAGCAAGAGCCCTTCCATTCTCTATTTATTATTGTTGTGGAATCATTAATTCCTATTTTCCCAACCTATTATCTTGGTTCTCAAACTGTCCCAGATTTGGCCAGTAGGAGCCCCCTGAACCTGGTTCCTGTGTTTATGTGATATGCTCTCATCAGTCTTTTGAGCACTTCCTTACTTTCTGGTCTAACAAGTGGTTCCAGGTTCACCTTGTACCTACCCTGCCCTAGCCCTGTAATGGGCCATTTCTCTGAAAAGTTTTCGGTGGGGTATGTTATCTCCAGGTCAAAACCTGGAGATTATGTGTGTTTACTGTTACCAGAGTGTCTTTGCTTCTTATCCTTTTGAACAAACAGAGCTAGAAAATATATGTATGTATAGGCATACATATATGCATTCGTACACAAATATACATATGTATCCATATACATGTGCCTATATACATACACATATGCACATATATGTATTTTAAAAATCATGAGTTCCATTAATAACTCCAAGTCTAATATGTCCCCAAAGGTTCTTTCTTGCATTCTTCCATTTCATATTTGCATATATCTTTTTCCATGTGAGAACTGGAGCTCCTCAAACATCAATGCATTTACAAGTTCATCAACCCAATAATACATCTACAATAATTTCAGAATTGCTTTAATATACCACAACAATAAATAAACTTGCTTTGTAAGAGATTAGGATTAGAATTCTTTTTTCCCTGCTTCCTGACCCCAATCTGCGTAAGACTAAAGATATAAAGCCAAATACCGTGTTCCTAAGTTAGACAAATTAATTCTTTTTTCCCCCTTTGGTATTACATTTTATTTTATACCTAAATGAAGAGAGTTAAATAACCATATTAACTTGAAACTAGAAAGAAATGTAATTAGTAACAGTAACAGGAACTAACTTCTCCAGTGCAGCCATAATAGGGGGTTCCCAGCATAAAGACCATACTTCTAGGAGGAAACAAGTCATCCAATGTTTTGATACCGGAGAAACGGGAGTCAAAAGCTCGGATGTCCTATGTAGAATGAAATATAAAAGTAAATTATTATAGTCAAAGTTTCTATCGATTGCACATCAAGTTTTTCTTCCTATGGAGTTAGAGGATTACGCTGTCTGCAAAAGTGAAATGTAAAAATTTTTTACATAACAGAACTAGTAGCTAAAATGTACTGACTTTATATGCCACTCTTCTAGATATTTCACACAGTTATTAGTTCACTTCATTTTCAAGGCAACACTTGATAGCACAGATTATTTAGCCTCACTTTATACCTGAGGAAACTGAGGCACAGAAAGGGGATAAAATCTTGCCTAAGATACTGTTTTCCAAAATTACAGTATCAGTACATGCTTTAAAAAATTTTTGTCTCAAGCACCTGGGTGGCTCAGTCAGTTAAGCATCTGACTCTTAGTTTTGGCTCAGGTCATGATCTCACGGGTTTGTGAGTTCAAGCCCCGCTAAATTCTTTGCGCTAACAAGGCAGAGCCTGCTTCTGATTCTCTCTTTCCCTTTCTCTCTGCCCCTTCCCCACTCTCTCTCTCTCTCAAAATAAATAAAACTTAAAAAAATTTTCTTGTCTTCTTATCACACTAAGATTACAAACACAAAACCAAATGCCTTTTTTCCCGCATTAATTTATTTGAGGCAAACACTTTTTGGAGAATAAAAATTTTTAAAATTTAAAACTGTGTTAAGCTAATGCTGAGACTTTTTCATTAGAGAGGAAGTTTAAAAATAAACAAACAAACAAACAAATAAATAAGACAAGCTCCCTAATCATACACAGAGTGAGTGACTGAGCATAAAATACTCCTATAAAGACTATAGTTTTTGAGGTGGTTCAAGATGGCAGCATAGGAAAGTACTGAACTCATCTCCTCCCATGGACATAGCAAATCTTCAGCTACACATGGAACAATTGGTTCCTTCTGAAAACGACCTGAAAACTAGCCCAGTTCCTCCACAACAAAAGATAAAAGGTATGCATCAATAAGAATAGGAGAGTCAGAGACATACTGTTGCAAAAAACCCTAGCCCTGATGTGGAGACCCACAATCAGGAGTGATCTCACAAATATGGAGCTTCTTCCTGAGGAGGTGCCATTTCGGGCACCCCAACTCTTGGGAACTAGAGAGACAGGTCCCCAAAATGTCCGGCTTGCAAACCAATGGCGCTTATGTAGAGGAGACCCAAAGGGCTATAGGGAACTGACATTCTGCTTTTAAAACACTTATGTGCAGATTCACTTGCCCTGAGAACCAGGGTCAAAATGGCAGTTTGAAAGCACCTAGATCATTTGGCGAAATGATTCATTTGCTAATCTTAAAGTGTCTGCAAGAGGGGGAGAGGCCTATTTGGACTTTTTCTGGGAACAGAAGCACTGGCCGGTGTGCCCTACAGCCCTGCTAAAGTTGGCAGGCACGCCCCACCCCCATGTATATATGTGGTCTTTCTCTACACACACGCACACACAGGAATACTATTCAGTCATAAGAAAGAATGAAAATCTTGCCATTTGCAACAACATGGATGGACCATGAGGGTATTATGCTAAGTGAAAGAAGTCAGAGAGAGAAAGACAAATACCATATGACTTCACTTCACTTAATACGGAACCTGAAAAACAAAACAAACAAAGCACAACACAACTAACAGATACAGAGAACAGATCGGTGGCTGCCAGAGGGAATGGGTTATAGGGAGATGGTGAAATGGATAAAGGAGTTTAGAAGTTAAAAAATTAGAGTTATAAAATAAATAAATCATAGTGATATAAAGTACAGCATAGTGACTACAGTCAATAATAATGTACTGCATAACTTGAAAGTTGCTAAAATAGTACATCTTAAAAGTATTCATAAGAAAAACATTTTTGTAACTTTATTAATGACAGATGGTAACCAGATTTATATTGGTGCTCATTTGGCAGGGTTTATAAATATTCAACCCTTTTGTACATCTGAAACCAATATAATGTTATATGTCAAATATACCTAAATAAAAAAACTACAGTTTTTTCAAATTATATTAAATAGTAATCTCCATACTGTTTTCCAGTGTGGAGGTTCCTCAAAGAATTAAAAACACAATTACCCTATGACCTAGCAATTGCACTACTAAGTATTTATCTGAAGGACACAAAAAAGATGATTCAAAGGGGCATATGCACCCCAATGTTTATACTAGCACTATCAACACTAGCCAAATTATGGATAGAGGCCAAATGTCCATCAACTGATGAAAGGATAAAGATGTGTATATATATACACATCTTTATATGTATGATCTTTATATGATCAAGAAGAATGAAATCTTTCCATTTGCAACAATGTTGATAGAACTAGAGTGTATTATGCTAATGAGTCAGAAATAAGAGAAAGACAAATATATAATTTCATTCATATATAGAATTTAAGAAATAAAACAGATGAACATAGGGGAAGGGAAGGAAAAATAAGATAAGAAGAGAGAGGAAGGCAAACAATAAGAGACTCTTAAATATAGAGAATAAAATGAGGGTTTCTGGAGGGGTGTAGGGTTGGGGGGGTGGGCTAAATGGGTGATGGGCATTAAGGATGAGCACTGGGTGTTACATGTAAGTGATGAATCACTAAATTCTACTCCTGAAACCATTATTACACTATATGTTAGCTAACTTGGATTAAAATAAAATTTAAAAATTAAAAAAATAATAATCTCTATTATACACAGCTGCATTAGTCTTCTATTTATAAACAAATATTAATATGATACAATCTTTTCTTTATACAGTGTGAAATAACGTACATTAAGATACAATTGAGAACTGATGGAGACTTACCTTGACAATAGTTTGATAAACAAAAGGAAGAACTTGTTTTGACCACTGTTTCTCGAGACGAACTTCACCATTTTGATTTATTTGGTATTTACGACCTGTGAGTAACTGAGCATATACAACCGCAGATGTTTCATTTATTATTATTCCTTTTCTTCTTAGGTAGCTAAAAGAAAGAATAAATGTAGATATGAATGTGTATATATTCTAGGATGATAAAAGTACCAACTCATAATCAAATGCTTAAAAAAACTTTAAATAAATACGCTAGCAGTTCTGAGTACCTAACTTAAGATATTTTGGATTAGTTTTTTTTACTCTATAGATACTTCTCCCTTTAATCTGTGTGATTAAATAAGAACTCATTTAACACATGTAAGAAGTTCTTGTATTTCATAATCACTAGGAGGGGATAAGAAAAAAAAGTGAAAACAGCACTGGAAAGGATATGGAGTGTTGGAAAGGATATGGAGACACTGAAACACTTGTATATTGCTGGCAGGAATGTAAAATGGTATAGCCACTGTGAAAAACAGTTTGACAGTTCTTCAAAAAGTCTAGCGATTCCACTTCTAGGTAAATACACAAAGGACTGGAAAGGTACTCAAATTAAGTATTTACAAATGAATGCATAGCAGCAGCACTACTCACTATAGTAAAAAGGTGACAAGAATCCAAATGTCCTCCAACAGATGACTAGCAAAAGGTGGTATATCCATACAATAAAATATCTGGCCACAAAAACAAAGAAGTACTGATACATGCTATAATGTGTACAAACTTAAAAAACATGCTAAGTGTAAGAAGTTAGACAGAAAAGGTCCCATGTTATATATGTTCCATTTATGCAAAACGTCCAGGATAGGTGAACCTAGAAAGACAGAAGGAGGCTGACAGGGGCATTCAGTGAGCTTTTTCAATATAAAGTAGAAGTCAGCAAGCTATAGTCATGAGGCAAATCCAGACTGCCTTCAGTTCCTGTAAATACAATTTTACTGAAACACAGTCATCCATTTATTTACCATCTATGATAGCTTTTGTGTTAACAGCATAGTTGAGTATTTGTGACAAACACTGTAAGGTCTACAAAGCCTAAAATATTTACTCTCTGGCCTTTACAGAAAAAATTTGCCAATCTCTGATCTAATAATACAATCATTATTCATCCAAGGATATTTTCCTTTTTCCTTTCCATTTTCTCTTTCTAGAATTCCTATCAGAAAAATACTAAAAATAAAAAAAAAATAGAAATTCTTACTATGTATTTTTTTTCATTTCTTCATGCTTTTGTACTATATATTGAAGGAATCCCTCAGCTTTATCTTTCAGCTCACTGATTCAATTTTTAGTAAACCTATATTACTATTCAGGCCATATACTGAGCTCATTGTATCATGATTTAAATTTTTATATTTGTGTTTTTATATAAATATATAATATATAACATGGATGGAACTGGAGGGTATTATGTTAAGTGAAATAAGTCAGTCAGAAAAAGACAGATACCATATGTTTCCACGAACAGGTGCACTTTGTGAGACTAAGCAAAAACCAGGGGGAGGGGAAGAGGGGAAAGGAAAAAAAGACAGAGAGGGAGGGAGATAAAACATAAGAGACTCTCAAAGACTAAGAACAATCTGAGCGTGAGGGAGGTGAGGGAGTGACGGACATTAAAGAGGGCACGTGTTGGGATGAACACTGGGTGTTATACATAAACCAATTTGTAAATAAACTATTATAAAAAATAATAAAATAAAATAAAATAAAATAAATATATAATATATAGGTATATATAGTATATAGCTGAATAACATTATCGTATATATGTTTTCTTCATAGCAGCTTATACTTGATGGTGGTGTTCTCAATGGTAGGGTTGGTCTGAAATAAGCCATTCCATCTTAAAAAAGTTTTCCAACAAATTTTTGAAAATTCAATGGGATTTTTTTCCTACTACTTCACTCAAAAGTTATTTAGCCAGTAATCTTGGCTACCAATAGGACAAGGACATCACAAGAAAGGAAAATTATCTACCAATCTCTCTCATGAAAGTAAATGCAAAATTCTAAACATAATGTAACAAATCGAATTTAGTTACATATAAAAAGGATAATATATCATAGTCAAAGGGGATTTACTCCAGGAATTCAGGGGTAGATTTGTATTTTAAATTTAATCGACATAAGGGCGCCTGGGTGGCTCAGTCGGTTAAGCGTCCGACTTCGGCTCAGGTTATGATTTCATGGCCCGTGGGTTTGAGGCCCACTTCAGGCTGCTGTGCTGACAGGAGAGCCTGGAGCCTGCTTCAGATTCTGTGCCTCCCATTCTCTCTGTCCCTCCCTGGCTCATGCTCTGTTAAAAATAAACATTAAAAATCAAGTATCTAAAAAAAAATAAACATTAAAAATAATTTTAAAAATTCAATATAATTCACTAGATTAAAATTTTAAAAATCATATGATCATTTTGACAGATGCAGGAAAAAAGTTGACAACATCAGTACCAATTAATGATGTAAACTCTCAACTAACTGGTAACAGAAGGAAATTTCCTTTATCTGATAAAGAGTTTTGATAAAAAAAAAAAACCTCTACAGCAAACATCATATTTTACAGTGATTTAAGGCTTTTCCATGAAATTGAGAATACTAGCACAAATCTATAACAAAAATTTCAAATATGAGAAAGGTAATCAACTCAGTCAGTAAAAGGGCAAAAAATCTGAACAGGGGGCACCTGGGTGTCTCAGTTGGTTAAGTGTCCAACTTTGGCTCAGGTCATGATCTCATAGCTTGTGAGTTTGAGCCCTGCATTAGGCTCTCTGCTGTCAGCACAAAGCCTGCTTCAGATCCTCTGTGCCCCTCTCTCTCTGTCCCTCCCCTACTCGTGTTCTCTCTCTCTTCACTCTCTCTCTGAAAAATAAACATTAAAAAAAATTCTGAGGGGCGCCTGGGTGGCTCACTTGGTTAAGCGGCCGACTCGGCTCAGGTCATGATCTCACAGTATGTGGGTTCGAGCCCCATGTCAGGCTCTATGCTGACAGCTCAGAGCCTGGAGCCTGCTTCAGATTCTGTGTCTCCCTCTCTCTCTGCCCTTCTCCTGCTCACGCTCTGTCTCTATGTCTCTTAAGAATAAATAAACGGGGGCACCTGGGTGGCTCAGTCGGTTGAGCCTCCGACTTCAGCTCAGGCCATGATCTCATGGTTCATGAGTTCGAGCCCAGCGTCGGGCTCTATGCTGACAGCTCAGAGCCTGGAGCCTGCTTCGGATTCTGTGTCTCCCTCTCTCTCTGCCCTTCCCCTGTTCACGCTCTGTCTCTATGTCTCTCAAAAATAAATAAACGTTTAAAAAAAAAATTAAAAAAAAAAAAGAATAAATAAACGTTTAAAAAAATTAAACAAAACAAAACAAAACAAAACTCCGAACAGGCATTGCATAAAAGATCACATTCAAATGGCTGGTAAATATGAAACAGCCACCAGGGAAATGCAAATTAAACCAAAATGAAATACACTATATGAGAATGGCTTAAATGGAAGAGACACTAATAAGTATTGGTGAGGGTAGAGATAACAAAATTCTTATAAACTGCTGGAAGAAAGAAATTGATACACTTTATTATTTAAAAAAATTTTTTTTAATCTTTATTTTTGAAGGAGAGAGAGAGAGAATATGAGCATTCTCTCTTAGAGAGAGAATGTCATTATCACTTAGGTCATGACATCACCCATAATGGTTTCACCTCCAAAATCATTAATCAAAATATTTTTTGTCAAAAACTTCTCCAATCCAACTTCCTTGTTCAACTACTTTATGATTAACTTAATTTGGGATCTCCAATCCACTGATCCTTCAACTTTCAAACTATTAATCTACTTTCTTCACTTCTCTTTCTATCCCACTTAGATTCCATTGTTCACTATTTCAGTAACATTCCTACTAACATCCTAAACTTCCTGGCCTCTTTGGCTTTTCATCGTATCCATCTGGCAAAATCCAATGCTGGTTTTTCTAGGCCTGTAACTGATCAGCTGAGCTCTACTTCCAAAAGATATGGCAGATTGTTGCATTATAAATTCATGACATTGAACTTCAAAATGGGCTCTCAATATTGCCTAATAATTCGACCATGTTTTTCTGATCAACTGATACTCTTCCATTTTCCCCAAGGACTATTTTCAAACCTCTTCTACTTGACTCAAATTTAAGACCACCCTCCCTTTCCCCACCTCCGTCCTCAATAGCTAAATTCAACATTTACTTTACAAAGAAAATAATAGACATCCTCATCTGCCCCCATGCAAACACAAAACAACCTATAGTTGTATACCTCACTGTTAAGAGAGGAGCTATCTTTTATCCTTCTTAAGAATCTATCTTTTTCTATCTTCAAATATATTGTTTTCTTTCTTCGGAATATTGCACCTCTCTTCTCATTTTTACACATGATCGTATCTCTCTGAATCAACCAAAAACCAAGTCCACTCAATTCTATATCCTTTTTCAGATGTCTTAATGTTAGTTTTCATTAGAAAGGACATGTGTTATACAAAAATACAGAAATGTTTCAGTTATGTCATATGTACTTAGAATGTTTCTAAAAATAAAATCACACATTTTGGTAGTCATGGAAATATTTCATGTGTTATATTCACAAAAAAGGGATGTACTGAATTTAGGAGAACATGTCTTGGATATGTGGATAGTCTGTACAAGCATTACTCCTAATCGTTAGAGCCATGAGATTTTCATGCTGATATAATGTGCAAAATCACAAGTAAGTGATGTAAACCCTCAAGGGCAGGGTATGGGTGGCCTTATGAATTTCCACTTAGGAGACAGATTATGGAAGACTTTGGGATGTTTGGGAGGAGGGGACAAAATGTGAGGTGATATGAGGGAGGAATATGGTAGTAAAGAAAAGCAGTTGAAGAAAATGGTGACCAGAATAAATAAACCTAAGTGCTTATGAATCCACATAGCCTTGTCTACCCTACTTGGTTAATGAAAGATCCTGAACTGGCAGGCACTAAAAATCATTCTCTTGTGTGAACCAGCATACAATTGCTATCAACTTCAGAAGTCTGTTGCCTTGATTATTCTTTCTGCTCTTTGCTGCCATCATAGAAGATCAAGTCCATCCATACGAGAAAAAATAGGTGGAACAAGGGTTCGGTCACGAGTTTTTGGTTTACTTCACAAAGTTTTTGAAGGTGTTTATTCTTATTACATCTCCATTTCTGTTACTGTCAATCATTCCTCACCCATACTAGTCTGGCTTGCAGCCCTATTGCTCAACCGAAATAGCTTCTACTTCATTAAGGAGGGCACTTTTCAGGATGAGCAGTGGGTGTCATATGTAAGAGATGAATCATTGGGCTCTACTCCTGAAGCCAAGACTACACTGTATGTTAACTAATTTGAACTTAAATTTTAGAAAAAGCTATTTTTTTAAAGAATTTTTTAAAGTTTATTCATTTATTTTTGAGAGAGAACAAGTGAAGGAGGGGCAGAGAGAGGGAACGGAGGATCCGAAGCAGGTTCTGTGCTGACAGCACAGAACCCGATGCAGGACTCGAACTCATGAACTGTGAGATCGTGGCCTGAGCTGAAGTCAGATGCTTAACCAACTGAGCCACCTAGGTACTTCAACCCCGCCCCTCCAAAAATAGGTCTTACTTAATCTTCTTTATAATATCTGACATGGCTTACTCCCTTATTCTTGAAACACTCTTTTTCCTTTGATTTACATGGTAAGTTTCCTGGCTGTTCTCCTACCTCTCAAATTGCCTCGTTCTTTTTCCTTTGTTGCCTTATGTTCTTCACTTAGAGTTTCTTCTTGATTCAGCCACATTGGCCATTATCATTAATGTTATATATGCTACTTTTCCTCCCGCCACAGGGACTCTGTATGTACCTTTTACCTCATCTTGAAACCTACTCCCTTTTCATTCTTTGCCCAACGCCTACCAGTTAGATACCAGTTTAATCAATATCTTCCTTAGGAAAGTTTTCTCTGACTAAGGCAAATGCCTCCTCACCTAGGTCAAACTCCTCTGTGATGTAGTCTCAGTGCACTACTCCTTCAAAGCAAGGATCATAATTGTAGTTTGATAAAAAATTTATACAAGACATTAATGTCTATCTTTCATCTACCAATCCTAAGTTTCATGATTATAAGGACTGTGATTTTATTCACTATGGTATCTGCAATGCCAACTACTATACCTAGCAGGTATCAGTAAGTAACTGTTGAATACATAAACAAATGTCTAAACCCTTATAGTATTTTGAATGACTTTCTTTTCAGTTAAAGGAGTTGAGCGAAACAATCTCTAGTCATTCAAACTAACACTTATTTATTGACTGCCTAAGTGCATTAGCCAAGGAATGAGAATAGTGATGACAAAACAGATGTGTTCCCTACCCTTACAGAGCATAATATCTAGTGAAAAAAATCATTAATCACACAAATAAATTTATTTTTGTGATTTATTCACTGTAAAATAACATTTAGTATAGTATGAACCAAGACAGGTGTATCTAATTACTGTCAGAAGGCAAAAATATACTCTACCTCCTGAGAGCTATCTCCTTCTTTGACACCGGGATGGTTTTTTTATAATCTTTTTACATTTTCTCCGTTTATGCATCTTCGAATAAACATATTATGGCCTGCTATTAGCTCCACAATTGTATAAGAGACGTTTCAACACATTCCCCATTTATCAATGGATGGTATTATACTTTTAACAGGAAGAGTGATGGATATACATTTATAACACCATTCCATGTTCCCCACCCCCCCGCCCCAACCCCCCAGGTCTCTATTACGCTGTTTTGGTTTAGAGAATTTTAGTATTTGGATGAAGAAAGGAAAGTACTGTTATGGTGGGATCATGGAGGAGGTGGGCCAGCTTCTTAGTTATTTGGTTGGTACAAACTTCCATTTCTAAATTCAGGTGCATATGGGACTTAGGTGTAGGAAGGGTAGGAGAGTGAGTGGGGAGTAAGGGTGAGGAACAAAGGAAAATTTTCCTTCCTATTTTCACTACTACATGTGGCCAAGAAATTCAATGGCCTTATGACTAGTAAAAATAACTCTCAAATTCAGGCAACCTTAACTATTATTTCCAGTAGTATGTGATTCTGTCGTTTCTTTTTTTGTACATCATGAAGTATTTTAGTGACAAGCCGGGCAAGGCTGTACTGCTGCTAACCAGGTATTATTTTAAACTAGAACGCATTATTTTCTTTAGAACATAAAATAATGATATACTCAGTATTCAGAGCAATTACTATGTTAAGCAGAAAATAAGTCAGAGGACAAATGCATTAAATCACATTCTACTTTTATGACATTAAATACATTTCATGACACTCACTATTCTGAAATTCCTTGTACTTCTTTTGTCCAGTTAGATTGTTCTTTGTCTCCAAGATGGACCACTTTAGATGGTGGGGCAGTTCTTCCTAAATAAAGCTTCTGTGTTCCTGGAGGTTCTTCCAAGTAAAATCTTAAAAAAAAAATTAAAAAAAATTAAAATTGTATTATCCCCAAATTTGTGGTTTAATATAGTGTTCAAGCAGTTTGAGTCTTCAAAGTGAAAAGGTTTCTATATGGTTATAATAGCAAAAAACCAAGTCTTTTTTTTTTTTAACTGTAATATAAATTTTAGGACATGGACTTGTAAAAATTTTCAACCAAAATATATTAATTATTGTTCTTTCTCTTTAAAAAAACTAAATACAGGGGCAGCTGGGTGGCTCAGTTGGTTGAGTGTCTGACTTTGGCTCAGGTCATGATCTTGCTGTTCGCAAGTTTGAGTCCTGTGTCAGGCTCTGTGCGGTCAGCTCAGAGCCTAGAGCCTGGTTTGGATTCTGTGTTTCTGTCTCTCTCTACCCCTTCCTCACTCACGCTCTCTCTCAAAAATAAACATTAGAAAAAATTTTAAAAAACTACATACCTAATAAAATGTAAATTTTTATAGAATTCAAAAACACTCTTGAATTCAATAAAGTATTTTTCCTAAAAAGCTTAACTTGATTCTGATCAAGCCACTATACTTAACTACGAGTTGACAGGAAATATATGGGATGGAAGACCAACTTAAATGACACTATGAGGAGACAACCAAGTATTCAGAATTCTCCAAAATAATTGACTTGGACTCTTCAAGAAAAGAGTCAAGAAAGTCAGTTTAGCCAGGTCCAAGGATAAAATCAATATACAGAAATCAGTCATTGGGTGATGGGCACAGAGGAGGGCACTTGTTGGATTGAGCACTGGGTGTTGTATGGAAACCAATTTGACAATAAATTATTAAAAAAAAAAAGAAATCAGTTATATTTCTAGATATTATCTGAGGAAAGTGAAATTTAAAATATAATATCATTTACAGTTGCTCCATAATAATTTAAGCAGAGTGATTCCTTCTGCCTTATTTTAAAAAAATATTTGTTTATCTTTTTGAGAGAGAGAGGGAGAGAGAGGCGGAGAGAGAGGGAGAGAGAATCCCAAGGAGGCTTTGAGCTGTCAGCACAGAGCCCAACGCAGGGCTCAAACCCATGAACTGTGAGATCATGATATGAACCAAAATCAAGAGTCGGACACTTAAGCGACTGAGCAACCCATGCATCCCCTTCTGTGTTATTTTTATTTTTCACTGTTATTTTAGCTATTTTTGTTCTTGGCCTTTCCATACAATTTTTAGAATATTCTGTTCTGTATCTATAAAAATCTGGGAGAGATTTTGATAGGAATTGCTTTAAACCTATAAATCGACTTGGGAAGATTTGTTATCTTTACTATGTTGTGTCTTCTATCCAAATGGATCTCCATTTATTTCAATCTTTGATTTCTTTCATCAGTGTTTTTTGCTTTTTTTAGCATACAGATCCTATATATAATTTGTTAGATTTTCTTTTTTTTTTTTAATGTTTGTTTACTTTTGAGACAGAGAGAGACAGAGCATGAGTGGGGGAGGGGCAGAGAGAGAGGGAGACACAGAATGTGAAGCAGGCTCCAGGCTCCGAGCTGTCAGCACTGAGCCCAACGCGGGGCTCGAACTCACAGACCTCGAGATCATGACCTGAGCCGAAGTCGGACGCTCAACCGACTGAGCCACCCGGGCGCCTCATAATTTGTTAGATTTATAGCCAAGGTTATAGCTATAGTAAGGCCATCTTTTCCAGGTGTGGAGCAACTGAATATTCATTCATATTTCTATAGACAGGTCTGCTGCTAACCTTACGTAACCTTTTAGGTTAAGGATCTTCTGTCCTAGTTGCTTTCAGAATTCTCTCTGTATCTTTGTATTTTGCAAGTTTCACTGTGGTATGTCCTGTTTTTGCTTATTTTGAGGGGAGTTCTCTGTGCTTCTTGGACCTGAATGCCTGTTTCCTTCCCCAGATTAGGGAGGTTCTCAACTATAATTTGTTCAAATATACCTTTTGTAGGGGAAGGGAAGGAAAAATAAAATAAGACAAAAAACCAGAGGGAGGCAACCATAAGAGACTATTAACTATAGAGAACAAAGTGAGGACTGCTGGAGGGGTCGTAGGTGGGGGGATGGGTTAAATGGGTGATGAGCATTAAGGACGGCACTTGTTAGGACGAGCACTGGGTGTTATATGTAAGTGATGAATCATTAAATTCTACTCCTGAAACCAGTACTACACTATATGTTACCTAATTTGAACTGAGAGAAAATCTGGGAAGGAAAATAAAAAGTATATGGGACTTTCCGTATGCTTCCATATAAATGTTTGCAAACACTTCCATCTTTATGAAAGAAGAAAAAAAAACATTCATTTATAGACAAATATATGAACTTTGACCTAAACCTCGTATCAAATACAAAACTTAATTCACAGTGGATCATAGATTTAAACATAAAAGGATGAGGGAAAATTATAAAACTTTCTGAAGAAAATATAGGAGAAAATCTCTGGAACCTAGGGCTAGGTAAGGAGTTATTAGACTAAAACCATGATCGGTAAAAGAAAATACTGATAAACTGGACTCCATCACAAAGGCAGGGGAACTGAATTCTGATGATTAAAAGACTCCTCAAGATTTCTTGAATCCTTGATAAAAGCAGATATCCACAGAGGAAAAAAATTCACACTGGCATTGACCTCTCATCAACAAAATTATATGACAGAACACAACTGAAGTATGCTTGCAGAGAACTAAGGAAAAAAGGATTGGGCCTCCACAATTCTAAACGCAAGAATGAGGAAAACAAAAACGATCTTTTGGATATGTTGTAATTCAGAAAATGTAACATTTTTTCTGGAAAAAAAATTACTGTTGAAAGTTCTAGATGTATGAAAAATAACATCGATCAGATCAACTTTATGTGAAATAAAGATAAATGATGATAAAGAATAATCACTGATAAAATGACTATGAACTTGAGTAAAATAAGAAATTACTCCTTAAACAGAAGATCTGGATTTTTAAAAATTAATGT
Source organism: Paguma larvata (assembly GCA_030068075.1). Classification (NCBI taxonomy): domain Eukaryota; kingdom Metazoa; phylum Chordata; class Mammalia; order Carnivora; family Viverridae; genus Paguma; species Paguma larvata. Next base: position 36,354,435 of record CM057824.1, read on the forward strand.
ATTATTTAAATGAAACCTGCCAGGGGCATGGTAAGGTAAGGTTATATATGCTATTCATTCTTGTCAGAGAAATATATTTACTAAATAATATAATAACTGCTAGCAAAAATTAGGATAGAACTTTTAAGTTATTAAAGGGAAAAGAAAGAAAAAATAATAAATGCATCTAAAATATCTCAGGGATGTATTATGGTTAAACATCGAGTGATATGATTAGAAGAGTTTAATTTCACTAGGGTGTAAATACTTTCACGATAATTATAACAGTTTTAAAAAGGATCAATAACAAAACATAAGAGACTCTCAAAGACTAAGAACAACCTGAGGGGTGAGGGGGTTGTGGGAGGCGAGAGAGTGGGTGATGGGCACAGAGGAGGGCACTTGTTGGGATGAGCACTGGGTATTATATGGAAACCAATTTGACAATAAATTAAAAAAAATCAATAAGAGCTATCAAGTAAGCAAAACAAATATAAATCTGCAAAATATACATCAAATCTTACTTACTTAGTTTCTCCATCTGATACACCAACAACTCTAGCTTCTTCAAGATGAGGCCAATTAACAAAGACAGACTTTCCAAGCACTGACGAAGCTACATTTTCTATACTCTTAAAGTAAAAGCAGAAAAGTTCACTCATGTTTCAGGTACAGGAGAAAATTTTACAAAGGCAAAATTAAATAATTAAAAACTGGTTTGCATTTATAATTATCCTTAAAATCAATAAAGACTCACCTTAATAATTAAAACAGATATCAAATACCATTTACTCACTTAAACCATTTATTCCATACAGTACTTGCTCTTTTCAACTTTTCCACCTACTTGAATTCAGTTAGTTCTCTGAATTTGTCTTCTCTAAGCTGAACCTTTAGTGCTAACTATTCTTTTTTTTTCTGGTATATTTCCATAATTTTTTTTAGAGTTTAAGTTTTTTTTTCCTTTCCTTTATTTTAAATATATTTTTCAATTGTTTTTACCCATCTACCTTTATCTTTTATTTTTTTACCCTTTATTTTCGTATGAATCTGTTAAAGATGGCCAAATTTATCCTTCCCTCTGCCAATCTCTTGTTAGAGAGGCACTATGATCAACTTAAAGTACTTTTCTGCAGTATAAACATTATACCAGGAAGCTCTTCTCCTCATTTTCTCAATAGCAATGGCAGTCGCTAGTAACTTTTAATTTTAATCCTGAATGAAATTACTTGGTGAGAAAATAGGTTTCAGTGAAATTAAACAGAAGAGCACTGACCTATAAGGTATTACTGTCCATAATAATGGACAACATTACTAGAAATAATGTTTAGCAAGAAACCTAGGTTCTTAGGTCTGCTAATGGTCCCTTTTCTAATCTCCATTTAAGTTTCTTAATTTGTAAAAGTAATGAGTTGGAATAGATGTTTTTAAAATTCTATCTAGTTGTAAAATTCTATGATTCTATCATTCTCATGATAATAATATCGTGTATAATTCCATGGTTTTCTCATGGAAACTGAGGGCTATTATTCATTGTTTCATACCATATAATCAGATAACAGAATCTAAGAAATCTGATTTCGTTTCAGTTTGTAGTTGGTATAATGAAATAAGAAAGCTAGACTTAAAATTAGGAATCATTGGTCCAAATTTGGGTTCTACCTCTTTCCAGCTATAGAATCTTAGGCAAATCATTTAAACACCACTGAGACACAGTTTTCTTTTAAGATAATAAGAAAAAATATCTACCTCACAATGTTTATTTGGTGATAAAATAAAATACACAAAAGCTTTTGTAAACTATAAAATGCTACATAAATATTCTGTATGAAATAATATGTTAGATAAAATTCTAGTTTTAAAAGGAAACACTGTTATTATTATTATTATTAGTAGTAGTAGTAGCAGTAGTACTTTTTGATAGAAAATGAAATTTAAATATAAATTTTTGTTCAGTTCTTTTGTTTATTATGCTTAGTTATTATTAGCAAATGTTTCCTTAACAGTTAGAGATGACTATTTTTAGACTTTTGCAGTAACTTTTAGTTATATTCAGACATTTCTTAATGAGAACATATAAAACAAAAGAATGACTCTTCTGACAAATAAAACAAGTTTCAACATTAAAATTAGGATTCCATAATTACCCTTTCCCCTCTATACATCTATTGCTACTTTCATTCTCCCACCTCTCCCCTTTAGTTTTTGAGGGAAAAGTTGTCGTTTCTCAGGTTAATCCTTTCACTTAAGCGCAAAATGAGATCCCTTAATACCTCACATGGGGTCTTCTTATCATAAACATTCCTTCCCTCTACAGTGTCTTTAAGACCTCCTTTCTCCATTAGCTCTAGCTCTCTTCTTTTGTACGGATTTAGTTTGTTAAGCTGTCTGTTCTTTACCTACAGTTATGTTTCTAGACCTCTTTTCAATGATAATCTTCTTAACTGAGGGCCTGCTACCTTCTACCTCTACTTTCCACCTACCTAGTCCCTGGACTAGTCCTTAGGAGTAAAGAATGAAACCTACTGGAATGAAATCCTCAAAGGCCAATAATGATGCCTGAAGGACAAATTCACAGACCTTGTTTTAGTTTTTATTCTTCTTGCACCATATGTAGTATCTACTCCATATTTCTATGATATTACTTAACTTGGAAATCATCTCTCTCACCTCTCTGAACGCTATTGTCATTTTCACTGGTCCCTTTTCTACTCTTTATAACTATGGGTATTTCTTCATGCTTGGATCTTGAACCCTCAGAGTCCATTTTCTTCAGGAAAATGAGCCCCAAGGCCTCAGCTATCACCTCCTTGCTGATGACTTTATATCCTTATCTCCCTCCAAGTTCCAGCTCCAGGTATTAAATTGCAGCCTTTCTCGACTGAGGTTATTTTCACCTGAACCATAGAACACAAGAAATAATTTGACTATTTTCTCAATTCTCGTAACTAGTCCCACTCTAAATGTACAGAAGAGAAGTTAATCTACTGCATTCAAATGGATGACTTAGGGCATTACGGCTTAAATCTCTTATTGAGGAAGACTGGCAGGGCAGCTCTGGTTAAATGTCCTAGCATTGCCTTAAAATTTCACCATTATTTATCATTAATCCCCTCAAACCAGAGACTTCCCACTTCTTTATTTTAGTCAACAGCAATTATTTTCTAATTAATTAGGCTAGATATCTCAGAGTAATATTTAGTATTTTCTTCCAGTTTTCATCCCCTACGTTATATGAATAAATGATGAAACTTGTCAATTTTATTAGTTTTGTTCATCCAGACCTATTACTACTTCCACAGTTTTTGTCCTTATCCCCTAACGCTGCTATAACCGCAACCTCTGAACTTGCACCCTTTTCTGTTTTCTTCCATTTCTCTTTTGTGCAGTTTAATCTATTATATTACCACCAAATTAATCTTTATGAAAATATGATTTCAAGAGAACAGTTATGGGGAAAAAAAAATCCAAACTCCTTTTAGCCTGGTATTCAAGGTCCTCCATAATCTGGCTTCAATTTGTTTTTTCAACCTTATCTTCTACTATTTCCCAACACAAGTCCTCTGCTTCAGTCAGGTTTCCCTAGTCCTTCTCCTCAAATACATCACATTTATTCTAAAAAAGGAAAAAGCATTAAGAAAAACTTCAGACATACAAATGGGTTAAAAAGAATACGATAATGTATCACACATTTATTTTTGACCACAGTTTCAAAAACTTATTATGAATAAGCTTATGTTATTTCTTTCAAATGAAATGCCTTTCCCCTCCTTTCCTTCTCTCTGTGACAATTCTTAGCATCCAGCTCAAGCCTAGTCTCCTCTACAAGCCTGTACTTAGCTCACACAGCTTATCTCCTTTTCAAAATTTATGGAGTAGTTTTTGCTCATCAGATTGCAATTATACATGTCCTGGACTTTGTGAGACTAAGCAAAAACCAGGGGGAGGGGAAGAGGGGAAAGGAAAAAAAGACACAGAGAGGGAGGGAGATAAAACATAAGAGACTCTCAAAGACTAAGAACAAACTGAGGGTGAGGGAGGTGAGGGAGGGGGGAGAGGGGGTGATGGGCATTAAAGAAGGCACATGTTGGGATGAACACTGGGTGTTATATGTAAACCAATTTGAAAATAAACTATTATAAAAAAAAATCTGTGTAAGGGTTTCTTTACCCTTATTTACTATGAACTTTTGAAGTTACTACATGTTATACCTCTTTGGTAAACACACTGAAACTAGAACAGTTTTATCCATAATAAGCGTCTAAAAAATATACAATAAAGAAAATACTTACAAGTTCATCTGATTCTGCATTCACTAGGATTTCTAACATCATGTTTTCTCCACGACTACTTTGCTGGAATACTTGAACCCCATTTTTCTTCAAAAAAAACTTTAAAAGAATTCAGAGAATTTAATTTTAATTCTTTCTCCATAATCACTTTACATTCAATAAGGTGAAAAAATTCTGAACTAAACAGTCACTGACTTTGTGTTTGATGTGTTTCAGAGTAGGAAATCCACAGAAATATAATGCCTTCTGGTCAACCCTGGTTATTTTGTTCTTGCTTATGTCTACACGCCAAGCATCTAATGATATTATTTTATACCTAGAAAATAAATCAAGGCATTTAACGTTCATACAAATTACAACCAATCACAGTTTTTCAGTATTTCCCTGAACATTTTGCAAGAGTCATCCCTGCTTTTAACCAAAGGAATGACAATTTGTCTTTTAAGACAAAGAAAATATAGAGCAGAACAACCCAGATTCTTTGTTACTATTGATCCAGACTTAAATATGCCTATAGATTACTGAATGGAGGTTCTCCCCATCAACTTAAAAGCAAAACATATATATATATATATATATATATATATATATATGTTTAATTTAGAAGTAAAGAGACATATTAAGCACATTACAAATATCCATATCCTCCAAGTTCTAAAACCCAGATCTCTTTGCTTATTCGTCTTTCTCTTTGCTTTAACAAAAGGGAAAAGTGTTTTCCATGCCAACAGAGCTCTTGCAACCACGGTGGACGTTCCTAAAACCTTTCAGACTTTCTGCAAGAAGTGTGGCAAGCACCAACCCCACAAAATGACACAGTACAAGAAAGGCAAAGATTCTCTCTATGACCATGGATAGTGGTGTTATGACAGGAAGTCGAGTGGCTATAGTGGGCAAACTAAGCTGATTTTCCAAAAAAAGGTTAAAACTACAAAGAAGACTGTACTGAGCCTTGAATGTGTTGAGCCCAACTGCAAATCTGAGAGAATGATGAATATGAAGGGATGCAAGCATTGTTTTAAAAGTTTATTTTAAGTGGGATAGTGGGGGCATGGGGCGGGTAGAGAACATATGTGCCAACAGGGGAGATGGAGAGAAAAATGGAGAGAGAATCCTAAGCAGTTTCCATGCTGTCAGTAAAGTGCCCAACATTGGGCTCAAATCCACAAACCACGAGATCATGACCTGAGCTTAAGCCAAGAGTCAGATGCTTAATCGACTAGGCCACCCAGGCTGGCCCCTAAAAGATAAAAGCATTTTGGGAGGAGAGAAGAAGAAGGGCCAAACTGACCCAATTCTAAGCTTTATACTATGTTACATTATGAAGACAATAAAATCTTAGGGTTATGTTCCAAAAAAAAAAAAAAAAAAAAAAAAGAAAAGAAAAATAAAAAAGAAAAGACAAGAAAAGCAAAACTGGGAGATAGTCACTTTAGCTGCCATCTGGGTAAGTTATTTGCAAGGAAAAGGAGCAAAAGGAAAAGACAACAAGGACATTTTAATGAGAAAGAAAAAGAAAAAATGAGTTTCAGGCAAGAAAATATAAGAACACTTTTATTATTTTTCTCTTCTTTCCAGTTGGGTGGTTGGGAATATAAGAGGCAAAGTCATAACAAATCAAAGTAGACACTGACAGTGGAAACAAAAATTCGTATTTCTCTTGAGGGGTAAGACAAATACTAGGGAGGAGTAGATAAATACTAGGGAGGAAAAATTAAAAACAAAAACAAAAGAACTAAAAATCCTCAAGTTTAACAGAAGACAGAAAGAGAGAAGCAGAATCTGGCCATGGTATAATCTTTGGCAAGTTGGGTGTAACTCATTATCAACTAACTATAACTATCATAAATTATTTGTTAACTCTCCAAATAGATATTCAAAAGCTTCCCCCAGACCCCAGGGAGAGTTCCCTGCTGTTGTTGAAAAATTACCAAATAACATTACCTTGTGCAACAACGTTCTATGGAAGGGAACTTTTCTGGCCATGGTGAGGGGTAGGTGAACTCTGTGTCTCTATCATACCAGCACATTAGGCACTCACTATGTTGGTTTCTTTTCCTCTCTTCCTTTTTGAGGGAGCGGTTACATGTTTCCATGGCTTCCAACAATCGCTTCTAAATTTAAATATCGAAGACAGGGGTTAAAAGTATAAAAATTCTGTAATCTCAACATATAGAATAGATCTTTTCCCTCATTACACAGATTCATTATTTGCGTTCTTGAAAAACAAAAATCTTAACTCTCTCTCAAAAAATAATAAAATAAAATAAAATAAAATAAAATGGGCTGTCACAACTATCTATCCAGTTGGAAGAAAAAGCACGTACACTCCCAACTTTCTACCATGTACAAAAATATGTATTAGAGTAATAAGACAATAAAAGTATTAGAAGAAAATCTAGGAGAGATCAGTAATTTGAGGTAATAAATTCTTATTTAAGTAAGATTGGAGAAAACCTAATAGTCTTAAGGGAAAAGACATTTTTTTTAATTAAAAAAATTTTTTTTTCAATGTTTATTTTTGAGAGAGTGAGAGAGAGCACGTGTGAGCACATGAGCGGGGATGGAGGATCCAAGTGGGCTCTGTGCTGACAGGAGAGAGTCTACATGGGGCTCAAAATCACGAACCACGAGATCATGACCGAAGTTGAAGTTGGACGCTCAATGGACAGAGCCGCCCAAGAGCCTCAAGACATTTTTAAATAATACATAATGTATGTGACAGAAGATTCATCAGCAAATCAAGACACAAATGCCATGCTGGAAAAGAATATTCCTGACATACAAAGAATTGATAAAAATCAAGAAAGGAAAATGAGGGAAAGGATATAAACAGGCAATTTATGGAAGGGAAAATGCAAAGGGCAAGCACACAAATAAAAATACATTCAAATAAGGTTTAGAGAAAAGCAAATTTGAGTAAGAATCAAATGGCGCCCATCATCAACAGATTGGCCAAAAATTAACTGAAGTAATAATATATCCAGGTCTGGAGAGGCAAGGAGGTAGGTACTGAATATTGGGTGAATTAGACTGTCTTTTTGAAAAAGAATATTCAAAAAAATAAAAATACATATTCCCATTAACAAACCTATCCTGCTTTTGGGAATCTATCTTAAAAAAATAAAATCTCCAGCATCTAAGACTGCATAGACAAACAAATAAACAAACAAAATACATAAATACACAGGTACTTTTATCACAGCACCATGTATAGTGGCAAAAAAGATGAAGATTCACAAGCTGCAAAATTAGTACAGAGTGTTCCCATGTACCTTTCATCCAGCTTTTCCCAATGATAACATCATACACATAGTCTCAAGTACATTACCAAAACCAGAATAATGACATTAGCACAGCACTTTTAACTAAAGACTTACTCAGATTTCACTGTTTTTTTGTATGTGGTTTTTTTTATATGCACAGTGCTATGAAATTTTTATCATATGTATAGATTCATATAACCACCACTAAAACTGGAATCCATAACTGTTACATCATCATAACAAGGAAATGTTATGTCCATACAAGGAAACTCCTTGTTATTCCTTTATAATCACACCCTGTCCCCAATCTTAACCCCTGGCAACCACTGTACGTTTTACATCACAATAATTTTGTCGTTTCAGGAGCAGACTGTCCTGCCTGGATGGCTCCCTTGTGGTGTAGTCAATAAACTTCTATCTCCATAGGAAAAAAAGAATATTATATAAATGGAACCATATAATACATAACATTCTGATTTTGACTTTTTTCACTCAAGTGAATTGTTTTCATCCAAGTTGTTTAAACCAACAGCTCTTTATATTGCTAAGTAATATTCTACTACATGGATATACTACCTTTTGTTTATCTACTAACTCATTAAAGGGCATTTGAATTTTTTCCAGTTTGGGTTATTACAAATAAGTTGCTCTGAATATTTATGCACAAGTTTTTGTGAGAACAGAGTTTTCATTTTTCTAGGATAAATATCCAGGAGTGTGACTACTGGATTGAAGAGCAAAACAAGTTTAACTTTGTAAGAAACTAATGAACTATTTTTCAGAGTGGCCTCCTAGACTTTTAGTCCAATAACTGTCTATGCCATTTTCAAAGCAGTTACAGAAAAAGTGGTATCAAGAGGAAAGCAGTAGCAAAGTCTGTAAAAGATTATAAAATAAAAAATTTAAAGCTAAAATTCTAGACTTTGAGTCTAATGTGTAATGAGATGGGATTTTTGGGAGAAATCAGTGTGTTTTGTATTTGGACAGGATGTGAATTTTGGCCCAAGGGCAAACTGTAGCAGACTGTCTAGTCTGGGCATCTAGGTTATGCTGGTCTAACCAAATATGTTGAAAGTGGGGCCTGGCTGGCTCAGTCAGCAGAGTATGTGACACTTGATCTTGGGGTCATGAGTTTGAGCTCAATGTAGGGTGTAGAGCTTACTTAAAAAAAAGATGTCAAAAAACTACAGTGCCCTATTTAAAATATATGGGAGAGCAATTTTCTCTCTTTTATTTTCCACAAGTTTGAATAAAAGTGGTATTATTTCTTCCTTTAATGTTTGCTAGAATTCATAAGTAAACACAGCTGAGCTGAGAATTTTCTCTGTGGGAGGTTTTAAATAATGAATTAAATGTCTGTAAAAGATATAGAACTATTCAGATTTAAAATTTTTTTCTGTTAGTTTTGCTAAATTGTGTCTCCAAAGAAATGTGTTCATTTCATCAAGGCTATTGAATGTGTTCACGTAATATTATTCACAATATTCTTTAACTGCCCTTTTAGTATATGTAAAATCAATAGGATATCTCCTTTTCCATTCCTAATATTGGCAATTCATCTGATCTCCTTCTCTCTCCCTCTTGTCTGCCCCCCTCCCCCAACTGGATCAGTCTAGCTAGGATTTTATCGATTTTATTAATCTTTTTGAAAATAACCAGCTTTTCGTTCTACTGATTTTTCTCTATTGTTTGCTCATTTTCCATGGATTTCTGTTCCTATCTTTATTATTTCCTTCATTCTGCTTAGTCTGGGTTTAATTCCTCATTTTTTTAGCTTTTTGTGGTAGGAAGCTTAGATAATTTACTGTAAAGCTTTTTCCTTTTCTTGTTTTTTTTTTTTTTTTGCAATGACATGGATGGAGCTAGAGAGTATTTATTATACTAAGCAAAATAAGTCAGAGAAAGACAAATACCATATGATTTCACCCACATGTGGAATTTAAGAAACAAAACAAATGAACAGAGGGGGAATAAAAAAGAGGCGAACCAAGAAAAAGAGTCTTAACTACAGAGAACAAACTGATGGTTACTGGAAGGTAGGTGGGCTGGGGAGGTGTGGAGAGGAGTTAAATAGGTGATGGGGATTAAGGAGGACACGTGTTGTGATGAGCACCAGGTATTGTATGTAAGTGATGAATCACTAAATTCTGCACCTGAAACTAATTTTACACTGTATGTTAACTACTTAGAATTTAAACAAAAACTTGGAGGGGGAAAAGAAAAGAATATATGTGTGTATATATAACTCTTTCATGCACTGACCTCATCAATAAAAGGGATTAGGACCACAGCTTCCCATTCCTGTTGTTTCCCATTTAGGTCAGTTTTAAAATCAGGCGGGTAATATTCTATAATTGGTGAGTCTTCACTGGTCATCAAGTGCTATGGAAAGATAAAATAATAGAAATAAAAGAACTGATATCAACCTTTTTGTTATATATTTACAATATTTGCTCATGTTACAGTTTAAAATTCCTAAGCAAAGCAAAACTAAATATTTACATCTTAGAAATACTGCAATATACTTGCTATATTTCGATTTTTCAACTATGAGACTTCTAATTTCACTGCTACTCATCACTTTGCCATTCCAATGACCTAGTTATATAGGAAAACCATCTTTACTCTGATTTTCAACTTTACCGTTTCTATCTTGTGTTGTCTTATCACTTTACAAGGCTCACTTAAGTTCTGTTTTCAGACTTCATTTCACGGGCTTCCAACAGCCCTCCACTTTTAAGCTTAAACAGTTTACTTTTCTGTCCTAATCAATTGATTTTGTTTAGTAATATAAGAACTGTCTCTAAGATAATTTAAAAAAATCCTAAAATGCAAGAATCTCTTCACCACAAAAAGATGTTTTGATTAGAGATTTTATAACATAGGTAGATGAAAGAAGCATAAGGATACCTTCTGGGAAATGAATACGAAAGATTACGGTATAACGTTTTTAAAAAAATAAAGCAGCATATTTCTCTGAGTAATACTCAGAATATTTAGTAATCAGGATGGCATGGGCACAGAACAATCAACAGATGTGGCTGTAAAACACCTGACGATTAAACTGGTCAAGAGTAGTTGAAGATCAATCCTTAATGTATCTGGAGGTGGGGGAAAAAAGCATCACACTTAAGAGGAAAGGGAGGCCAGAGGTAAGGATGAAGGACAGATTATGTTTTAGAAAGATTAAGAATGGACCCTGATGGTCAACAACGAAAGGTGTGTATGCGCGCGCACGCGTATGTGTGTATGTGTATGCACTCCACTTCTTATGTGCATGTGTATGTACTCTAATTCTTGGACCAGACCACAGAATTAGAATAAAAGATTGATATCCTAAAAGGACTAAGTGAAGTTTGACCTCAGAGTCAGTTTAGTACACTCAGTGTAACTTTGGTGACCCAATCACTCCTGAAATATCTTCCTCCCATTATGTAAATTATATTAACCAGAGAAAAGCCTTTCATTCCACAATTTGATAAAAGAAATGCTTAAAACCTAAATATAAACTGAGATAATACTTCTGTCGAAATAAATGACTCAGTAGAACCATCCCTATTCTAATAGGTAAAGGGTAAAAGAACAGTAATGAATTCATAATTGTTTGCATCAAGTAAATGGCTTCAGATTTTGCCTGTCATAGTTCACGCTCATCAGTGCAGAGACAAACTGAAAATGTGCTTCAAGGTGCTGAAAATTAAGAAGCTATGCTCTGAATGGTTTACAAAGTTTGTATGCATTTTTAAAACAAAGCTAACTTTGTTTTAAGCTAACTTTAAATCAAGGGGTTACTTTTCAAAACATTTGTGTAAGAAATACTATATTTGAAATTGTAAATTAATATATTTAGCTATTAAAGAAGTTTGGGTATTACATTTCTAGGCTTGGATGAGGAACTCCTAAGTATCAAAAGGACATAAAACATTTAAGTTTAAAACCCACCTGGTAGCACGTAGGAAGTAAATTTTTGCTAGCTGCTGGAAGTACAGCAAGAAGCTGTTCAAACGGCTTAAAAGGTTTTCCTAGTTCAAAATGGATTTTGAGTGTACTGATGTTACGGATATCAGATAGGAAAGGTGCATAATGGTAGGGATAATACCTATAAAACAAAACTGAGTGTTAAACAATTGGCAACTTTATGAAACAGGTCAATAGATTAAATAAATATTTTCCTTTCTTAGCAACACAGCAATAACTCTAAAGGAAAAAAATTATCGCCCATAATTCTATCACTGGATTTAAGAAATCAGCAGTGTTTGGGGCGCTTGGGTGGCTCAGCTGGTTGGGTGACCAACTTGGGCTCGGGTCATGATTTCATGGTCCATGAGTTCAAGTCCCATGTCGGGCTCTGTGCTGACAGCTCAGAGCCTGGAGCCTGCTTCAGATTCTGTCTCCCTCTTTCTCTGCCCCTCCCCTGCTCATACTCAGTCTCTCTCTCAAAAATAAAAATAAAACCAAACAAAAGAAGAATTAAAAAAAAAAAAAGAAATCAGCAGTGTTAGAAAGTTTAGGTCATGTGGTAGGAACAAATGTTTTATTTCCTTAATTTTCAAAGTATAATTTTACATTTCCAAAACTGGGATGTATCATCTAATACATGATATATACTATATATATATAAATAAATACATATAATGGTTCTTTTAGCTTCCAAGATGTTAAGTGTGAATCATTCTTGGAATGAAGTAATGAGGTAGTCAGACTTTAACTTATAGCACACATGAGATGGAGCCTCTGTCAAGAGCATAGAGAGAACAGGGAGTCTGAGCTCATGTGGCTATTACTAGTCAGCCCTAAGAACTTTTACCTTTGAATTGGTATATATTTTATTATGTTTGTGATAGGATGAAACCATTTAACCATCATACACACTATTTTTAACTACAGGTATAAGTATTTTTACAAAGCCTTGAACATACAATTTTTAAAAAATTATAATGTTCTTAAGGTTTGACTGTACTAAAAAATAAATATTTTTATATTTCACCATTATGACATATTTCAAAAGGATGAGAAAGTTTAGGAGGCAGAATGGCATGGAGAATAGAAAATGTATAGACTTTGGAATCAGACAGGTTTAGACTTGATTCCTGGGTATATGACCTTTTTTTTTTTTTTATAAATTTTACTTTATTTAATTTTTGAGAGACATAGAGACAGAGAGTGAGCAAGGGAAGGGCAGAGAGAGAGGGAGATACAGAATCTGAAGCAGGCTCCAGGCTCTGAGCCGTCAGCACAGAGCCCGACGTGGGGCTCGAACTCACAAACCGTGAGATCATGACCTGAGCTGAAGTCGGCCACTTAACTGACAGAGCCACCTAGGTGCCCCCTGGGTAAATGACTTAAAAAAAAATTACTTTCTAGGGGCGCCAGGGTGGCTCAGTTGGTTAAGCGTCCGACTTTGGCTCAGGTATGATCTCACAGTTTGTGAGTTTAAGCCCTGCATCAGGCTCTGTGCTGACTGACAGCTCAGAGTCTGGAGCCTGCTTCAGATTCTGTCTGTCTGTCTCTCTCTCTCTCTCTCTCTCTCTCTCTCTCTCTCTGCCCCTCCCCTGCTTGTGTTCTCTCAATCTTCTCAAAAATAAAATAAAACATTAAAAAAAAAGATTACTTGCTAAAGTAATAAAGATAACTAAGCCTCATCTGTAAAAGTCAGACAACAGTACTTTATATAATGGTGAGGATTAAATGAGAACATGCTTTTCAAGAGCCTGGCCTTAATATCTGGTAAATAACAGGAATAGCTTACACTCACCCTGTTAAAAAAAGGCAAATCAAGGATTTTCATCATTAGAATGCTCTCCAGAGAGGCCCTGAGAATTAACTTAGTTATTGCAAAGATTTTTTTAAAAGGTTATTAAGTGAAATCAAAATTGATACACATAATTTGCATTGGTTTGTTTTGCTGTGTGGTGCTTTAAAACAAAGCCCAGCAAAGGTGCTATCAAAACAAAACAAACTATCTCATCACCTAAAAGTCTCTAATTTTCCCTGGGTTTGTTATTTTTCTATTTTGGCGGATGGTTTGAAAATATAGATGGAACTGGCTCGAAGAGGAACCATGATTATTACTATTTCCAGGAAAAGCAAATAATTCCTTTCTCCTTTCTTTTTTACACTTCCCAGTCTAATACGGAAATAACCTACTCTTTAATAATCACTCGACAGAAAAAGTTTTTCAAATATACAATAATGTAGCAAAGAATATAATGAACAACCCTATATAACCATCACTCAGACCCAATAATTATCAAGACTTTGTCACAGTAGATTCATCATGATAGAGAATTTTAAATCCTTAGATTTAAAGAGCTTTCATTACTGGTCATCTGCTATGGCTGGAAGTATCTTTGTTACACAGAGGTATTTAAAAACTATTTTCATATAAGAAAAGATTATCGATATTTCATTTAAACTTGGCCATATGTGCCTTTAAAAAAATTCCACCATAAGTAGAAATAAAGAGAAAAGAGAACCCCAAATGAGATTATAGTAAAATGACTCATTATTTAAAAAAAAAAAAAATCAAAACTTTTTTTTGTTTTAATCCCTCACCAGCTCCAGGACTGAACTCCATGATAGTAATAGTGCAAAATCCACTGTATTGCCTGAACATAACATGCAGCTTGATCAGCCAGAAAGTCACTAAAAATAGAAAAGAATATTTTCATTGTAACATTAATTTCTGAAGACAGGTCATTTATCTTTAGAGCATGGTAACTGCTGATTCACTCTGCCTCACATATATTCTATATAATCAATGAATAAGAACTGTAATCAGAAAAATTCCAAAATATTGTTTAAAACAAATTCCATCCTGTCAGATTAAAGTTTAGCTATATAGCTTTCCTAAAGTGACTATTAGAAGACTTACACCTACTGTGCATATTTATTCAGTCGACATACTATGCCTGTGATTTAAAGTTTGAGGATATGGCCAATGAAGCTTTCTAAAAAGTGGCACTACCACTCCTGAATAGGGTGTGATGGGAGACAGGGATGGGAAACCATCAGGGAGGATGCTTGAGAGAATCCCAGGAGGAAATCGGGAAGACTGTAGAATCTGGTTACGGCAATTAGAACACAAGTTGAAAAGTGCTACTATACACACTGAACAAAATTCCCCCTAATCCTTTCTTTCTCAAAGACCATCATTTAAGGTAAAATACATCTACACACAGACGCAGACACAGACACAGACACATGCGAGCCCTGGACTAAAGCCAAAAAGTAGCCATAAACCTATTAGTGTCTGTTACCAAAATTCAGGTAGAGGTGCAATTAGAAATTTCAGATCTCAGTATTTCTGGGAGGTACGCTTTTGAAAATGAAAATTTTCTCATTATTAATGAAGAAAAGCATTTTTATCACCTAACAGCAATTACTATTACATTTTGGTATATTTCTTTTCAGTCTTTTTTCTGTGCCCAGGTGTGTTTTGTTTTAAATTTTAATGAGAGTATACTGTATATATGATTTTGTGTCTGCTTTTGAAAGTTGTATTTAATAATATAAGTATCTTTCTAAATTATTATGAACTTTTTATAAGTACCAGTTTAGCAGTTCTACAGGTTCTGGAGACAGAGTTATGGCAAGATGGTGACTGTGATAAAGAGGAGATGGACATGATTATGATGACAAGTAGATCATTTCTAACTCTGTAATTATAAAAAACTTTCTAATAAACATTCTTGTCTATAAGGATCTTCCGTGTTTAAGTTTATATTCTTAAACAGATTAATAATTAGAATTGTTACGTCAAAGGGATAAATATTTTAAAACTTTTTGGATATATACTTTACAAATAATTTTACCAATTAATATTCCCATCAGTAATTAAGGAAGAATACTACTATCGCTCCTATACCAACATCAAATATAACAATTTTAAGAGATGTGCTTATTTGCTAGGCAAATAAATGGTATCACATTTTTGTAACTCTATAGTTTAATATGTAAAAGAAAAGGGAAATAAAACAGATTTGTTAACTATCAAATTAAGCATTTAGTGCCAACAGTAGGTGTTATAGCATTATATAACTGTAATCAAGGAAATATAAGGACTAAATAAAGGATTAGAAGCATAACTATTTTAAATATTTTATTTCTCAAGTCTCAAAAGTCTTACATGCTAATAGTACTTGACAAAGCTTCAAATGATTTGGTGACTTGTACTAGAATTCCTATACCTCTAGTTACTGAAGGTCAGTATGAATATAGACCAGAAAGACTATGTCTAGACTAGAAGACAGTCTGAGAGTACATAAGGCAACATCTGAAAGCTTGGGTCTATCTCTGGGCAGACCCTACAAAATATCTAATACTTAGTACCTTATTATATTAAAAAATAACAATAGTATAGAAAATATCCAAGTATAATATGTGAGCATGAAAAACGGTACATGGCATTTCATGAAGCTCTTATTTCACTTATAGAGAAGCAGCCTCATCAACTTGTTAAGAGTATAAACTCTGGGGGCGCCTGGGTGGCTCAGTTGGTTAAGCGGCCAACTTCGGCTCAGGTCATGATCTCACGGTCTGTGAATTTGAGCCCCACGTCGGGCTCTGTGGATTCAGAGCGTGGAGCCTGCTTTCGATTCTGTATCTCCCTCTCTCTCTGCTTTTCCCTGCTCACACTCTGTCTCTATGTCTCTCAAAAATAAATAAACGTTAAAAAAAAAAAGAGTATAAGCTCTGGAGGTGCCTGGCTACTTAGTTGGAAGAGCATGTGACTCAATCTCAGGGTTGTCAGTTTGAGCTCCATGTTGGGTTAAGAGATTACTAAAATAAATAAATAAATAAATAAACATTAAAAAAAAAAAGGGAGAGAGAATATTAAATCTGGAGCCAGACTGCCTATGTTCAAATCCTGGCTCTGTCACCCATTGACTATGACACCTCAGACAAGTCATTTTAAGCCTCTTGATTCCTTGGGCTGTCTGGCTGGCTCAGTCAGTAGAGCATGCGACTCTTGATCTTGCGGTTGTAAGTTCAAGCCCCATGTTGGGTGCAGAGATTACTTAAAAATAAACTCTCTAAAAAACAAATGAGGGGCGCCTGGGTGGCTCAGTCGGTTAGGCGGCCGACTTCAGTTCAGGTCATGATCTCACGGTCTGTGAGTTCAAGCCCCCTGTCGGGCTCTGTGCTGACAGCTCAGAGCCTGGAGCCTGGTTCGAATTCTGTGTCTCCCTCTCTCTCGGTCCGTCCCTTGCTTGCGCTCTGTCTCTATGTCTCTCAAAAGTAAAATAAGATAAATGTAAAAAAAAAAAAAATTAAAAAAAACAAATGAATCTACTTAAAAAAAAAAAAAGCCTCTCAATTCCTTAATTTCTTTTATTGTAAAATAGTAATAATTTACTTATCTTAAAGAATTGTGAGAATTAAATAAGTCCATATTTTAAAAATGCTTAGAATAGCACCTGGCAGTTGGTAAGCACTTGATAAGACTTTGTTAATTAAATGAGACACAAACATATGCAGTTCATATTGTGCACTGCAGTTTAAAAGTGTGAAAGCCACCACTCTAAAGGTCAAGTTCTTAAGGAACTTTTGGACTAGGTATTAGCCTGGGGCCTAGCCAGATAGCCTTTGAGATAAGTGTGATGTGCATTTGGAAAATGGAAAGCAAAAACAAAACTAACCATTTTCTACTTGGTAATTTTTATCACAGGAATATAACACATCAGTTAATATCACCTCCAAAACCATGGTAGTTGAAAGAACGACATTACGATAATTTACATAACCAAAGAATTCTCCTCTCCCATTACTTTAACTATCAAAATTACGCTGTTTTCTGAAGAAATGCAAAATCTGATTTTTTTCTATTTTGAAGTAAAAGCATTGGCAAAAACGTACTCAGATACTACATCAACTCCCATCTTCGTCATGTAATATGTTCTTTTATATTGTCTAAACTCTGTTTCAAATAGGTCATCATCTTCAGTCTCATCTTCTAAATTATCTGGAAAAAAGGCCAGAAAAATAGTGGCTGACAATTATGAATATTCTGTTTTTCCACCTAATGCTTTGATAAATACATATCAAAGCAGGTGCTTATACACCATCACAGAAATCTGTTCTATCCAATATTATTGAATTAGTACTTACTAAGGAAAGATATAACTATTCTGTCAAAAAAATAACACATACTGAATACAGAGTTTGTGCTCACCCTTAGAAGTTACCATTTCTTCTCCATTTTTGTCTAAAGCAGCCCAACATATGGAGGAGTTTTCCTGGCCCTATGAAAATTATAAATCAATATAAAATTAATGGCAAGATATATTTCAAAGTAAGACATTTAACAGGGAGATTTAAAAAATACTAAAAACAACTGAATGACCCTTTAGTGATACACTAAAAGTTCACTTAAAAAATAATCCTCGGGGTGCCTGGGCAGCTCAGTTGGCTAAGTGTCCAACTCTTGATTTCAGCTCAGGTCATGATCTCACTGTTGTGAGATCAAGTCATGCTTTAGGCTCCACGCTGGGTGTGGAGCCTGCTTAAGATTCTCTCTTCCCCTCTGCCCCTCTCCCATTGATGCATATTTACATGTGCATGCGTTCTCTCTCAAAAAAAAAAAAAATCCTCAAATAGTGTGTAATTTTTTTGTTTTATATCACTTGTTCTCTAAATATTATGTAGAACTTAACATTCAGGCCTCTCAAAAATGTGTAATAGGTAATTCTTATCTATTGTGTTAAGATAATCTATTCGTTTATAATTGATTCCAATGATTACAGACAGTACATATTTTCTGTATCCCTGGATTCTGTCATTCTTTTTTTTTTTTTAATGTTTATTTATCTTTTTTTTGAGAGCACCAGTGGGGGAGGAGCAGAGAGGGAGACACAGAATCCAAAGCAGGCTCTAGGTTCCGAGCTGTCAGCATGGAGCCCGATGTGGGGCTGGAACTCACAAACAGTGAGATCATGACCTGAGCCAAAGTCGGACATTTAACCGACTGAGCCACCCAGGTGCCCCCTGGATTCCATCTATTTTTATAACTCTGTTAACTACTCTCCACTTCTAAATTTTTTTCTCCTGCAACTCATTTGCTTTCTATAGTTCTCTCATCTCATCACATTCTTCATATCCTGCCCCTCTGTTTTTCTTCCCTTGTGATTTGAACTTCTCTCTCCTTTATTTTCTGATTGCTTATCTACTGCCAGGGACTCTCATCAGTTCTTCCTATCCCCTTATCCCCATTTCCTTTTGTTCATCCAAACTAAGGCCTCTGCTAACTTCCTGTGCTTGGGCTTTTCTTCTAGTTCCTCTCATTTTGCCAGTGTCTTTAACATTAACTACATATGCCCGAAGACTTGGGAAGCTTTAAGGAAGGAGCTGAGATGGGTAGATCCAGGGATTACTGGTGTGTAATTTTTTTAGTACAGGTTCCCAAAAAGGTGCTGAGCCTGTTTTCTTAAGACAAAAAACACAGTAGAATGCAAACTGATGGCTCTTAAGCTCCAATAAGGTAAGCTAACCAATAAGGAGTATGCTAGAGAAAATAAGGGTAACTGCTCTTTCTAGGGCAAGAGTTACTAAGCTTGAACCTAAATAGAACTAGTATAAAAAAGAGAGTACAGGAAGCTCCTCATTTTTATCAGAACCCAAAAACTTTCAAATTTTCAAAGTTCAGAAAACTTCAGAAGAGGTTTATTTTCCAAACTAATACATATAAGACATTCTTTAGAGCTTATTAGTGATGTTTTGTAAGGTATTAGCATATTCTAAATGATTTAATTATTCATTTATTGAGCACCTAATGTTTATTAGATATTGTGCTATAATTTCTCTTAACCTAGCCTATTATTATATCTTATATGCAAATTATTTCTATAGGAAAATCACTGATCTAGTTAACATCTCAATATTAAATGTTATATAAATACCCACATTTTACAAAAGATAACTAATTTTCTGGGCACTTATATTTAGAAGTTTTGCTACACTTATTAATAGAATGGATGAACAAAGAAACAGAATGTTCTTCTTCAAGGGCAAAAATAAGAAGTTGATTTTTAGGGGCACCTGGGTGGCTCAGTCGGTTAACAGTCTAACTTTGGCTGTCATGCTCTCATAGCTTGTGAGTTTGATCACCATGCTGGGCTCTGTGCTGACAGCTCAGAGCCTGGAGCCTGCTTCAGATTCTGTGTCTCCCTCTCTGCCCCTCCCTTGCCCATGCTCGTTTGCTCTCTCTCTCAAAAATAAAATAAACTTAAAAAAAAAAAGTTCATTTTTAAAGATCAGATTTAAATGATAGGATCTAATAGAGAAGAAGAAACCAAATAGTTTTTTAAGTGTTTCATAGAAGAAAATAAGAAATGAAATGAAATGAGGCAACTCCAAAAGTAAGAAGAAAAGTGAGAAGCATGGAATATTAGTTTTACCTTAACAGCTAAAAAAAATGAAACGACACCTAAAAAAAATAGACACCTTTGATTTTTTCTTTTCCTTGTAGTTCTTGGCTTCTTCTGCTGCGACACCTGCTGCTTCATTGAGGTACTTGTTACCAACTTTGCTTTCAAACCACTTTAGGTCCACAAAAACTTCACTGAAGTGTTCCCGATCAAACTATACAAAAATATTTAAATTCATTTAAAAATAACTGAAGTATGTCTGAAAGAATACAAATGAAACTTTTAACAGTTGCTACTTGGGGAATGCGAAATCAAAGAGTGTTACTTTTTTATGCACGTGGGGACCTCATCTACTATTATGAAAATTAAAATCAAAAGCAAGTAAAAATAAAAATAATTTAGGTGAAATTATACAGAATGATCAATTGGAGTAGAAGTGCCAAAACTTTTTTTTAAGTATTATATAATTGGTTTCTGACCATTTATAGCTACTCTAGGACAGGAAAATAATATCTAGTTACTTACGTCTGATAGTTTCACAAGGTATTTCTCAAATCGAGGTAAGTTGAGATGCCCATTTTCATTAATATAACCTAAAAGGAACAAAAACTAAATTTGTACTAGAAGCTGACATTATTTTTTCGAAACAATTCTACAAAATTTTTTTTACAAAATGTTGAATGTTGATATTCTACTAATCAAGAAAAACACTCAAGTGTTGGGCAAGATAACCGGTGCTAGTTTCTATGAGCTTCGTGTTACTAGAATATATGTAACAATTGAGCAAAATAAATTCCAGGTTCATATAATAATCCTACATGTCCAACATTTGGTAAATTAAACATGTTCTAGAACCTTTCCTGATTATTCATTTGATATGTTGGTTGAGAAGAACTAATGCCCTGCTATTCTCTTGTCCATTTTATTCAGCATTCTCCACTGTTTGTCAATTTCTCATTTTAACTGAAGAACCTTTCCCTCATTTTAAATTTTTTTAAGGTTTATTTTTGAGAGAGAGAAAGAGAGAAAGAAAGACAGAGCACAAGTGGGGGAGGGGCAGAGAGAGAGGGAGACACAGAATCTGAAGCAGGCTTTAGGCTCCAAGCTGTCGGCAGAGAGCCTGATGCAGGGCTCGAACTCATGAGCTGTGCGATCATGACCTGAGCTGAAGTCAGGTGCTTAACCGACTGAGCCACCCAGGTGCTCCTCTTTCCCTCATTGTATATCTTCTACTGGCTTTCTCAAATAATCAAAGGCAGAGATTAGTTAGATATCAATAACTGAGGCTGTTTAACGATTATCATTTTCTTTGCTTGTGAAGCACTGAAAATTACAATCTCAGATCTTAGTGCCTTAGACCAAAAGAAACCCCCAATATTTTTCCTACTTTAGTTGTGCATGCAATAATCTAATAAACTGAGTGACCTTTGTGAGGTTAGCTTAGTGCTAAATTAAAATAGCCTCAGAAAAAAATTAAACTTTTCTTACCACCAAGTTCTGGCAGGATGGTAATGTATGTCCCATAAAGAAGAGGCAGTGCATCATGATTAATATGTAAATGAGGTAGATGAGGGATAAAATCATTGCCAACAAGAAATCCCATCAAAATCCAATCATCTATTATCCTTTCAATATCATATTTAAATGTGATCTTGTCCTATAGCAAAATGGAGAAAAAGTCAACTTGTATGGAAATTCCTGCTTACACATTTTCTTTGTACCACAGCTATATTAATACTTACTTTCAATACTGAAAACTCATAGTCAATATACTCTCTCATTAAAGACAAGTGTAGGAGGTGAAATGTGGTTTCTTCTGGTGCACATACCCTGTAATTAGTCAGATGATCAACACAGAGTTAGTTACGTTTTTAAGGTTCATGTTTAAAAATGCAGTGAAGCTTAAAACTTATCATTAGAAGATAATTAATTCTTATAATCCAGGCATGTAATTTATATGAAAGCTGCAGGGTAGCTAAAGATAGAAAGTAAAATTATAATAGATATAACATAAAGTTCAAAATAACTGCATGATGCTTCTGTGGAAAGATTCTCAGAATTAAGAAAGCCTAAATAATAGATAACTGATTTAAGAAACCAGTGGGATCTGGCCCATTTAAGGCTGGCCACGAGCAGAAAGCATACATATAAGTGAGCATATATACTTTTCTGCTTACTGCAGTACAGACTAAGGATTCAATGATGAGGCTCCATTAACTCTTTCTTCTAGTCTTTCCCAGGTTTCATATAGGGGCCTATATTCCTAGCTATTGGCCAGTACACCAAGCTTCACCAGTAAGAATATTCTTAATCAGTAAGACTATAAACTGACAATAGCATTAAAATATTGTTTTTAATGTTTATTTATTTTTGAGAAAGACAGACAGGACAAGCAGGGAAGGGACAGAGAGAGAGGGAGACACAGAAGCCAAAGCAGGCTCCAGGCTCTGAGCTGTCAGCACAAAGACTAACATAGGGCTTGAACCCACGAACTGGGAGATCATGACCTAAGCTGAAGTCTGATGCTTAAATGACTGGGCCACCCAGGTGTCCCAAAACTGACAATAGCATTTTAAAAGGATTATGTATCATGAGCAAGTGGATCTATCCCAGGAATGCAAGGATGGCTCAACATAAGAAAATAAATCAATGTAATAGATCACATTAATAAACAAAGGAAAAAACACCATACAATTAACTAGCAAAGACAACATTTGTCAAATTCAATACCCTTCTATGATAAAAGTACTTAGCCAAGTAAGTATAGAAGGGAACTTCCTAAACATGTAAAAAGGAATTTATGAAAAACACATATCTAATATATTCAATGGTAGAAGACTGAAAGCTCTCCTCCTAAGACCAGGAATAAGACAAGGATTCCATTTTCACTATAGCTGTTCAACACTATACTGGAAGTCCTAACCAGGGCAATTAGGCAAGCAAAGAAATGAGAGGCATATCAACTGAAAAAGAAGTAAAACTATTTCTATATACAGATGCCATAATTTCATAAACAGAAAATCCCACAGAATCCACAAAAATTGTAGGATACAAGATCAACACATAAAAATAACCTGTATTTCTATATACCAGCAACAAACAATCCAAAAAAGAAATTAAGAAACAATTCTATTTAGAATACCATCCAAAAGAGTAAAAAACTTAGGAACAAACTTGACCAAGGAAGCAATAGAAAAAAAAAAACAGAGGCAAAAAACTGAAATCATAGATACAGAGAACAGACAGATGGTTCCCAGAGGTGGAAATGAGGGCTGGGCAAAATGGGTGAAGGTGGCCAAAAGGCAAAAACTTCCAGTTATAAGATAAATCAATCCTGGAGATGTAAGTACAGCATGGTGACTACATTAAAATTTTTTTTAAATAAAAAGAAAAACAAAGAAGAAACAAACGAACAAAAAAAAACCCAGCAAAAGACTTACATAATAAAACTACAAAATGCCACCAAAAGATATTAAAGACAAAAATAATTGGAAAACATTCTGTATTGGTGAATTGGAAGACTTATCAAACTGTATAGTATTGGTGAATTGGAAGACTTATCAAACTGTAAATAGTACCCAAAAGGATGCACAGATTCAATGCCATCCCAATCATGTTTTTCACACAAACGAACAAAAAATCCCAATGACGTTTTTTACACGAACAAAAAAATCCATCCTAAAAATTATTAATCTCATGAGACTCCAAACAGCCAAAATAATACTGAAAAAGGAGAACAAAGTTGGAAGTCTTATCCTTTCTGATTTCAAAACTTACCACAAAGCTTTTAATCAAAATATGATAGTAATGGCATAAAGACAAACATAGAGATCAACTGAATAGAACACAGAACCCAGGAATAAATCCTTGCATATACAGTCAAGTGATTTTCGACCATGGGGTGCCAAGACCACTCAATGGGGAAAAGATAGGCTTTCCAACAAATGATTTTGGGAAAACTGGATATCCACACGCAAAAGAATGAAGTTGACCCTTACCTTATACCAAATATAACAACATGGATCAAAGCCCTAAATAGAAGGGCTAAAACTGCCAAACTCTTAAAATGGGAAAACACTTTATGACATGGCAGTTTCTTGGATATCACACTAAAAGTACAAGCAACAAAAGAAAAAAATAGAATGGATATTGTCACAATTAAAAATTTTTTGCATCAAATGACACTATCAGCAGAGTAAAAACGAATGGGAGAAGATCTTTACAGATCATTTCTCTGTTAAATGGTCACTATTTTTTTTTTTTAAGTTTTTTTTAATTTTTTTTTATAATAGTTTATTTTCAAATTGGTTTACATATAACACCCAGTGTTCATCCCAACATGTGCCCTTTTTAATGCCCATCACCCCCTCTCCCCCCTCCCTCATCCCCCTTACCCTCAGTTTTTTTCTTAGTCTTTGAGAGTCTCTTATGTTTTATCTCCCTCCCTCTCTGTGTCTTTTTTTCCTTTCCCCTCTTCCCCTCCCCCTGGTTTTTGCTTAGTCTCACAAAGTCCACCTATTCGTGGAAACATATGGTATTCTTAATTTAATTGCTCTTCTTTCTTCTCACATATATGCAGTATGATTTACCTTTGAGTTTTTTTGCCACCAAACCGAACCTCTTCTCTTAAAAGAGAGAAATGTGCCTCATGACTTGTTAATCCAAGCATAATCTGTTGAAAAATGATTAAAAAATGTTTCTATTCTCTCATTTTTTATAGTATCAGGTTCATAAAAGCAATTAAATAAAAAACATTTCTATGTAGAAAAAAGGTGCTTATTTAATAAAACATCAGCACATTATATAAATATCAAAATTTGATCCACTCATAAGTTATGAATGGGGTAAAATGAATGTACTTTTCTAAGAAAAATATTTACCTTAGACTCACATCACCATTGTAACTGCCACTCTGCCCACCCCCCGCAAAAATCCCTAAAACCTTCTCTAGGTTTTCACACCTTTCCATCTGCCATGGGAGAAATAGGTAAGAAATTAGAGGCTGCAGCTTTTCCATGATAGAGGAATGTAGGACTCTTCTGGAGGCCAGAATATTTCTATGTGAAAATTAAAAAAAAAAACTAGAAAAGGCCATTTTCATTTAATTTTTTCATATAGTATTCTTTTCTTTCCTTTCCTTTTCTATTTTAGAGAAAGAGCGTGCATGCCCAAGGTGGGTAGGGACAGAGGCAGGGAGAGAGAGAATCTCAAGCAGACTGTGCAAGCACTGAGCCCAATGCAGGCTCAATCTCACAAATGTGAAATCATGACCGGAGTCGAAATCAAGAGTGGAACCTGAAACAAATGAGTCACCCAGACGCCCCTCTCATATAGTATTCTAATGTCAAAGTAAATCACTCAAATAGTCTAGTGAGACATATCAACCAATTGCAACATATATTGTTTATTTCAATTCTGATTCATACAAAACGAGATGAAACATTTCTGAAGCAATCAGGAAAATGTGACACTAAATGGTTATTTGTACATTAAACAGTGATTAACTTTTGTTTTATGTAGGATAATGGCATATTTATTTTATGTAGGATAATGGTTATTTATTTTAAACAACCCTTGTCCTTTAGAGAAAGATTAAATGATACAATGTCTGGAATACACTTCAAAGTTAGGGGAAATAGGAGAAAGGAGATAGATGGTTAGGGATAAGAAAAGGAAAATTATTTAATATTTAAGGTAGAAAATTATTTAAGGTGGATAAAGGCTATAGCAAGTTTCATTATGTTATCTTCTCTACTTTATGTTTGAAATTTTCCATAATAAAAAGTTTAAACAAAAAAAGTACAGTAAAGGTATCTGGGTCATGGAGTTATCAGATCAGGTATTAAAAAGTTATGTATCAAGCATGAGGTTAAAAAGCCCCCCCTACCCTGATCACGGCAGAGTATTCATAGCACTAGATCAGTCAAGTGTGAACACTAACTATAGGTACCTGCTGATCATAAATTACAGCAAAAGAGTTTTCTTTCTTTCTTTCTTTTTTAAATTCTGTTTATGTATTTTGAGAGCGAGCGTGCATGCGAGTGAGGTAGAGGTAGAGAGACGAAGAGAGAGAGAGAATCCTAAGCAGGTCTGCGCTGTCAGCATAGGGCCTGATGTGAGACTCGAACTCTTAAATTGCAGGATCAAGACCTAAGCCAAAACCAAGAGTTGGACGCTTAACTGACTGAGCCATCCAGGTGCCCCAAAAGAGTTCATTTGCTAATTGCTTTGAACTTTGCTAATGGCAGAAGTAGCAATCATTATTATATCTCCAATATTTGTTTCTACAGCCAGAAATCTTCTTATAGAAGTCTCTTAGATATTTAACTACAATGGCAGAAGGTTATAATAAAAGTAAATGTTATACCTACCAAGTCAGCATCTAAACCATAAAGACAATGTCTGGTGTTTGGATCATGATCTGGCTTTGCTTTCTCAGATCTGATAAATTCCATGATTTTATGTTCTCCTTCTCCGGGAGTCTAAATATGCGTTAAAAAGAAAAATGTGGTAATATGCTATGCGTTAGAATATTAAATTTAAAAAGATCTTTAAATAAAAAAAAGATAATAACCTCATGGCCTGAGAAGTAGATGGTAACTCCTTGCCACGACTTATCTGTAGAAATTTTCATATTTACAAAATACTTCAGATGCTCATGTAACCTGGCCATGAATTCAGTCCCTATAAAAAAAAATTTTTAAAGTTTAATCTGAAAAAAATAAAGTTTAATCTGAGAGAGACATAAAAAAGAGTGAGTCCCCAGAGACAACATGAAATTGGGTCTGAGTGTCCAGGAAACAGCTAGGGATTCCTCCAAAGGAAAAGCCCTCGTGCTTATCTTGAAAAGCAAGTAATTGTGTACCTCTCCCTAGCAAATATTACAACTGTTTCTCATTTTACCGCTCACCCTAAAATGAAGTGGATTTCATGTAGGTAGGTCAAGAAATGTTACTACTGCCTCAGAACTATGCTTCAGTACCTTCACACAAGGGCAGAGTTTCAATTCTCTAATGAACCTCAATCTTCTATTTCCTCTGCTGGCTTCTGACTGTTTCTTTAAGGCTTGTAGCTTTAATCAGATTGCTAACAACAACAACGACAACAACAACAACTACTATTATTATTACTGTTTACCTGGAAAATTATTATTCTGGAAACTGAGTTTACAGTGATTATGTTTTAGGAAAAGTCAAGAGGGTCAAGAGTCAAAGGCAACATAGTCAAACCACACCAGGATAAAACTGGTTATTAAATCAAGCAATGTATGATAAGAACACTTAAATGAAAGACAAAATTACCACAGTTAGTAAAGAAGTCATGAGAAAATAAGATTTTAAGATTTTTTTCAAAGTAAAAGATTATAATGATATTAGACAAAGCTCTAGTAAGTACAGAGTATGTTGTTGCATATAGTTAAACTTATAATACTGATAAATTCACTTATTCTTAAAGTCACAGAATTTTTAACTGCCTTTAAGAAATATGATAGTATTGCTCGGGATTAAGAGAATGGGTTTCTTATCCTGAACACAATGAGCTAGCTCCATGAATGTGACTCAGCCTCACTGGGTCAGTTTTCATACAAACAAATGGTGGGAGTAGGATGGATCTTAAAAGATCCCTCTAGGTTTGGAAGTCTGTTCATCTGGGAGAGTCCTGTCCACAGCTGCTCTTACCAACATCTGTAAAACCCTACAGTGGGTCTTCAGAGAAGCACTTATAATCAAGGTGATCAAGATATCTCAAGAGGAGACACAATTGGGAAATGGAATCTTAAGGACAAAATAGAGAGTAGAAAAAAAACTACACCTGAAAAAAATTTACATTTACATTTAAATCTCTCAGAATTTTTCTCTCAGTGAATTTACCTGGTGTAATGCAGTTGGAATCAAATCTGGCCTCTGTAGGAAGAGTTTCTCCTTTTTCTAATGCCTTCTTTATTTTGTCTTCCGCCTCCTTTGCTGACCTTAAATGTAAAGGGAAAAAATATCTTAAGGTTTTTGGGGAAAAGTACAGATCTTTACATAAAGTAAACTGTTATTTAGACACTTTTGTAACTAAATATTAATTAACCAATTGGAGGTGCAAAATATAACAAGTTTTGAAATGATTATAATTGATAAAGATGAGCCTCAGAATTTTTTGTTTTTATGTATTTAAAGAATTGAGTTTTTCAGAGAACTATAGAAGGAGAACATTACAACAGCATAAAATTGACACAGAAAATTACAAATACTTATAAAGTAATTATTTTTTTAAAAGTTTTTAATATTTATTCTTGAGAGAGAGAAAGAGAGAGAGAGCATGAGCAGGGGAGGAACAGAATGAGAGAGGGACCCAGAATCTGAAGCAGGCACCAGGTTCTGAGCTGTCAGTATAGAGCCCTAGGCAGGGCTCGAACTCGTAAGCCGTGAGATCATGACCTGAGCTGAATCGGATGCTTAACTGACTGAGCCACTCTGGTGTCTCAAAGTAATTCTTTTGAAACTGACCCAGAATAATATTAATACTTATAAAATAATTCTTTTCTTAACATAACTACATAGCAAATTGATACAAGTAAGCTCAAAAGTAGAGCATTAAGCATTCATTATATATACATTCTACACTGAACAATATCAAACAGAAAGTACATTAAAATGATCTCTAAGAATATTACATAAAAATAATTGTAAAATTGTAATTACGACTGGGTGCGATTTGGGTTTCCTCATAAAAAACACATAAAATCAAAGTCTAATAATGTTAATGACATCATGAATTGCTAAAATTGTTTCATTTTTGAAGCAACAGGATTTACAAAAAGAAACGTGACCTTTAGAGTCAGACAGCCCTAGGTTTGAAAACAGGCATCCCAATTCCTGTTCTGCTTCTCCTGTAACCTGTGGCACACTGTATACCATGTGGCATTTACGTTTGGAAGCTCTGCTTTATGTACTTGCATCTACCTTTATCAACTGTGCCCTGCAGAACTGTATTTCTATGATAAACAAACTTTTTTTCGTTGTAATTTCTCTCTCTTACTAACCCCCTCAAGATAACAAAAGCTCTGAAGACATCAACTTATTTGTAATTTCTCCAACAGAAGCTATTCTTTGCTCCTTTCTCTCCTTCCTTCCTTTGATTGAACAAATGATTATAATGTTACTATGTGACAAGTTTTGGGGATATAATAGCAAGGATTCCTATTTTCACAGAGCTTACACTCTAGTTGGGAGACAGAAAACCTAACAGCCATAACGTTTACTGTGGCTGCATTATAGAGAATGCGTGGGACAGGGACAAGGAAAGACTACTGAAGTAATCTAGGTGGAAGATTACGGTAGCCTCGGCTGCAATAGTAGCCGTAAAGATGAAAACAAGTAAATATATATGACAAATTTAAGAGACTGGATAGGGGCGCCTGGGTGGCTCAGTTGGTTAAGTGGCCGACTTCAGCTCAGGTCGTGATCTCACCGTCTGTGAGTTCGAGCCCCGCGTCGGGCTCTGTGCTGATGGCTCAGAGCCTGGAGCCTGCTTAGGATTCTGTGTCCCCCTCTCCCTCTGCCTTTCCCTTGCTCACACTCTGTCTCTATGTCTCTCAAAAAAAAAATTAAAAAAAATAAAGATAAAAAAAAAAGAGACTGGATAAACAGGAGTTGGGTGTGGAGAATGAGGAGGAAGAAGTCCAGATTGCTCTTGGGACTTTCTGGTTGAGCAGCTATTTCCTGAAACAGGAAACAGAAGGAATGCAGTTTTGAAGTGGAGTTCAGTTCTGAACATGTTGAGCCTGAAATGTATCTATGGTTTCTAAAAGGAGATATTTAGGAGACGTTTGGATACATAGGAGTTCTGGAGAGAGATATCCAACAGGAAGATAAATTTGGGAGTCATCAGTATAAACACGATAATTAAAACCATTGGATAGGATCACTCAGGACCAAGGACAGAACCTTAAGAAAAACCAGTATTTACAAATCAAAACCACACTGAGATACCACCTCACACCAGTCAGAGTGGCTAAAATGAACAAATCAGGAAACTACAGATGCTGACATGGATGTGGAGAAACAGGCACCCTCTTGCACTGTTGGTGGGAATGCAAACTGGTGCAGCCGCTCTGGAGAACTGTGTGGAGGTTCCTCAAAAAAATGAAAATAGAACTACCCTATGACCCAGCAATAGCACTGTTAGGAATCTACCCAAGAGATACAAGAGTACTGATGCATACGGGCATGTGTACCCTGATGTTTATAGCAGCACTTTCGACAATAGCCAAATCATGGAAAGAGACTAGGCGTCCATCAACTGATGAATGGAAAGAAGATGTGGTACATATACACAATGGAATACTATGCAGCAATGAGAAAGAATGAAATCTGGCCATGTGTGGCAACATGGATGGAACTGGAGGGTATTATGCTGAGTGAAACAAGTCAGGCAGAGAAAGACAGATGCCATATGTTTCCACGCATAGGTGGGCTTTGTGAGACTTAACAGAAAACCAGGGGGGAGGGGAAGAGGGGAAGAAAAAAAAAAGCCACAGAGAGGGAGGAAGACATAACATAAGAGATTCTCAAAGACTAAGAACAAAGTGAGGGGAGAAGGAGGTGTGTGAGGGGGGAGAGTGGGTGATGGGCACAGAGGAGGGCACTTGTTGGGATGAGCACTGGGTGTTGTATGGAAACCAATTTGACAATAAGTTATTAAAAAAAGAAAAGAAAAGAAAAGAAAAACCAGTATTTAAAAAAAAGGCAGAGGAAGAGAAGGTAACAAGGAGACCAAGAAGGTGCAGTCAGAGAGTGTGGTTACATAAAGGTCAAGGAAAGGAAGTTCAAGAAAGAAAGAATGGTTAACATTGTTAAAAACTGTAGATGAATGGAGTAATAGAGAGAAAGAACTCTTCTTTAGATTTAGGCATACAGAATCTGTTTGTAATCTTGTTAAGGGCATTTTAGTGGTACGGATGAAAGCCAGACAGCAGCAGATTTTAAAATGAGTAAGAGATGTAGAAAGATTATACATAATTAAAGATTATGAATGGAGAAAATAGTCTCTGGGGAAAATGAGAAAAAGCTGACTGGAAGATTTCAGGGAAACATGGAGCACTCGATGTCAGCACAATATTTAGTAAATGCTTTTGATGGTTACGGTGGATTGGCCCTCAACATCCATTTCATTCTCCTAGTCTGTCTTCTGATACCGGGAGAGGTTAGAAAGCTAAAAAATTAAATTCTCAGGCTTCCTTCCTGCTAGGTGAGTGGATATAACTTAGATTCTATCAGTCAGACACCTCCATAAAAAGATTTAGAGGGGTGGATGTGTTGTGTGGTAAAGTCTGTATGATTGTTGAGGCACTGGTTTATGGAGTATATGTATTTTATCAATAGTAGAAGAGTTCTCAACATCCAGTAGTTTTGTAGGTGCTGAGAAGCAAGGTGCACAGCAGATCTACCAGGTGCACCAGGGCTCTGGAGCTAACAGATACAGTGGTGGCTTCCTGATTGCTGAATTACAACTAAAGTGATGTATTTTTGGAGCCAATAGTTCAGGTAGTACCTTCTTAATCCCTGGACCACAGATAAAGGAATAAATTCCTGGAACCATCTGTTCTGGTGGGGGCCTCTGAACTCCTCACCCTCCTGAACGTTGTAGTAATAGCGCCACTGCTGGGTCACTTCTACAGTGCTGTTGTGAAGTCACTCTTGAAGGCTAACCTGAATTCCTATCCTTTTGGCTCTACAATGATTTTTTATAAGCACTTAATTCTTTGTATTATATCCTCTTCTGCTTAAAATAGCCAGGTTTCTATTTCTGCAGCTGAACAATGACTGATACAGTGGGCTTATAAAATCCTTTCTCAACACTAGATTTTCTAGTCCAGTAGTTTCCCCAGACTAGTTTAATAAATACAGAGGAGGCAGGTAAAAATAGTTTCCATGGCCCAATTTTTAGAGATTCAAATTACGTAAGTCTAGGGTGGTACTTGAGAATCTAAATTTACTAAGAGATGGTCCTTGTCTTTAAAGATTTCACAGATGGGGCACCTCGGTGGCTCAGTTGGTTGAGCGTCTGAGTCTTCATTTCAGCTTGGGTTGTGATCTCATGGTTCATGGGTTCGAGCGCTGTGTTGGGCTCTGCGCTGACAGCAGAGCCTGGTTGGGATTCTCTGCTTCTCTCTGTCTCTCTCAAAATAAGTAAATCAACTTAAAAAAAAAAAAAGATTTCACAGGGAGTGCCTGGGTGGCTCATTCAGTTAAGTGTCTAGACTCTTGATTTTGGCTTAGCCCAGGATCTCATAGTTTGTGCTGTCAACACGGAGCCTGCTTGGGATTCTCTCTCCCTTTCTCTCTGTCCCTTCTTCACCCACATGCACCATGCTGTCTCTCTCTCTCAAAATAAACAAACATTAAAAACAAAGATTTCACAGTTGTTCCAGTATCTTCAATATCTTTTCTCTTTTGATATTTAAATCAATATTTTTTTCCATCCTTTTCCCATTCTCACTGCTAGCCTTCTCCAAGGTACACTCTCACCTTCCTTGATGATTTCCGTATTTGATTCACAGGTGCCCTTTCTACTCCTTTACCTGCTGTTGTGATAAAAGAATTCATTATGCTAACAGCCGTCAAATGCTCTGGACTCAGGGTTTCTTTCCATCAATTCTAACAACCCTCTTTACTTATCCTACTCATAAATAGGGACACAACATGATCTCATTGTTTTTAAAAACTATTCCACATGCCCAGAATTTTGAATTTATGCACCTCTTCTCATTTTTACTTTTCCTACCATCCAACTCACACAACTAGGGCTGATAATACCTCAAATATCCTAACTCAGCTCTAGTCTCATACTCCATCAATCACCTTTTAGTCTCACTTGCCTTTCTACCCAATTTGGACCAATGCTCAATCAGAGTCAGCATCTAGCCCACAGTCTGGGCATTTAACAAATGTTTGTTGAATTAAATTGTCAATGATATTTCCATTAGATTCCCATTAGAAATCTTTCATTTCACCCCATAGTTCTCTAGTTCAGGGCAGACTACTAGTGGAGGTTTCTCTGCTACAGCTGACCCTTGAACAACACAGGTTTGAACTGTGTGGGTCCACTTGTACACAGATTTCTTTTTTTTAATGTTTATTTTTGAGAGAGAGAGAGAGATAAAGTGCACATGAGCGAGGTAGGGAGAGGAAAAAGAGAGAGACAGAGGATCTGAGGCATACTCCAGGCTGACGACAGAGAGCCCAATGTGGGGCTTGAATTCATGAACTGTTAGATCATGACCTGAGCTGCAGTCAGATACTTAACCAACTGAGCCACCCAGGTGCCCTCACTGATTTTTTTCAATAAATACAGGACAGTACTGTAAATCTATTTCCTCTTCCTTATGATTTTCTTAATAACATTTCTTTTCTCTAAGCTTACTTTATTGTAAGAATATGGTATATAATACATATAATATACTAAATATGTGTTTATTGTTTATGTTACTGCTAAGGCTTCCAGTCAATAGTAGACTATTAGTAGTTAAGTTCTGGGGATGTCAAGTTATATGCACATTTTTGACTGTGTGGGGACTGGTGCCCCTTACCACCACATTGTTCAAGGGTCAACTGTACCGCTATTATCAAGGAGAAGTTTAAAACTTTGTGACAGAGAACAACAGTAACTTTACACAGCCCAACACAGCTTTGAGAATGACACTTCACTTCAATTACTAATTTGTTTACTTGACTGATAAAATGTGACTTAATCAGTAATTTCCATTTCTGGGGGAACTTAGGCGGAAAAGAAACATGAATAGAAGATACATTTCATTAAGTCAATTATCTTTAAAAAATACATTTTATTAATCTAAATAGTATTCTCAAATAAACCACAAATGTTTTACCTAAAACGCCTCCCACGCTGCTGGTTCATCTTTGCTCGAGGAGCCACACCGTCAACAGCCATAAAAAACACTTTCCTAGGTTTAATGATGCGAAACAACACCTCCAAGTAGTGAAAAATGTCAGTAAAGATTTTATCGTCTGAAATTCTGAAGTGAACATCATCATCATTAGGATGGGAACACTGATGTATGATTCCATTCATGTCCAGGTACAAGTTGTCAAATTCAGGAATCTAAAAAACAGAGAAAAATGATGGAAATCATCACTATAATCAACTATGTATATCTAAGCAACTGGGAAAAGCACCTGATAAAAAGCAGGATATAGGGGCATTCTTATTATATAAAAACTAAGAAAATAATCACAGTTAAATTAAAAAAAAATGAATAGGAGAAATTGGTAAGATAGAGACATATACAGCTATATATGTACCAAAAGCTTGATCAAATTTACTGTCAGGAAATTTGATACCTATTTAAAATAAGAGAACACGGGAAAATACCACACGGTATTTGGTACTCTAACTACTAGTTTGCCATCAACTTCTGAAAGACTCAATTTCCTCTATAAATGGGTAACATAATACCCATTTAAAAGGCCCTTTGTACAAGGCCATTAAAAGGTTTTACAAATGATTTAAATGCCTTATTGTATATTCGGTTTCACTGGAACAGAGTCACTGATATGGTCATATTATTTTAAAAAACTTAGATTATGCCAAGAAATACAGAAAACTTTGAAAATTGATTTGTTTTTGATATGTGAATTAAAAATTTTCTAAACTTTGGCTAACAGGCGTCTACTTTTTATAAGAAGACTTTCATGGCTCTGGCTCTCATTTATTTTTCCTTGATTTAAATGTTTGTAAGCAAGTAAGGGGAACACTACTGAGACAAATAACACTAACAAGGAAATGAAATGGGCACAACTTAATAGTTAGAATATCTAATGTAATTAAAGAATTTCAGAGTAGTCTGCCTTACATACTGATTATTTTATGTACTAGGCACCACATTAAAAAAATGTAAATGCCCTTGTTGTATAATAGGCTCAAATGAAATGACAATTGTGATCATGAGGTTTAAAAAAATTTTTTTTTATGCTTATTTATTTTTAAGAGAGAGAGACAGAACATGAGCAGGGCAGGGGCGGAGAGAGGGAGACACAGAACCCGAAGCAGGCTCTGAGCTGTCAGCACGGAGACCCAAGTGAGCCTTAAACCCACGAACCGTACAATCATGACTTGAGCCGAAGTTGGATGCTTAACCAATTGTGCCACCCAGGAGCCTGTGATCATGAGTCTTTAAAAGTACATTCAAGATTTACTGTTTGCCTCAAGAGTCTGAAAACCTCAACCAAAATCTCAAGGTGATTTGAGGGGGTGGGGGTACTTTACAAAGTGAATCCACTTTCCCTAGGAGAATAAACATAGAAAGAAGAATATTAAAAAGAAATGAAGGAGGGGTGCGTAGGTGCCTTAGTCGGTGAAGTGTCCAACTTCAGCTCAGGTCATGATCTCATGATTCGAGGGTCTGAGCCCTGCATCGGGCTCTGTGCTGACAGCTCAGGGCCTGGAGCCTGCTTCGGATTCTATGTCTCCCTCTTTCTGGCTCTCCCCTGCTCGTACTCTGTCTCTCTCTCTCAAAAATAAATAAACATTAAAAAGTAATGAAGGAAATTTGCTTTATATATTAAGAATTATAAAGATTTGATTGAACCAAATAGTTGAGAAGTAGTACAAGTATACACAGAAATGTAGTTTATAAGAAACATTTCAAACCAGTGAAAGAAAAGGATGGGGCATCTAACCATTTGGAAATAAAACACAAGTGTATTTCATCTTTTAACAGAATAAATTCCAGAAGAATTAAAAATTTTGATATGAGAAATATAAGTAAAAAAATTATATACAAATATTTTGGTAATTTTAGGGTGGGGAAAGCCAGAAAATATAAACCAAATGGTAAAGTTGGCATTCTAAAAATGTATTTTTACCTCTATGGGGTTAAAAAAAAGTGCCATAAACAAGATCAACTGAAAATGGCAAAACGCAGCAAAATGCTTATAAATCAGGATAAAGTCCACATTCCCATTATACAAAAAATTCTCAAATGTAAGTAAGAAAAGGAGCAAATTTTAAAAGCATGGAAAATGCAGACCAATTCAAAAAAGAAGAGACACTAAAGTCTGATACATATATGCAAATTTGTTTGACATCCCAAAATTTCAAATTAAAATAATACATCATTTTTCTGAGGCACCTGGGTGGCTCAGTTGGTTGAGTGTCAGACATTTTGGTTCAGGTCATGATCTCGTAGTTTGTGGGTCCGAGCTCCGTGTCGGGCTCCATGGTGACAGCTCAGAGCCTGGAGCCTGCTTCGGATTCTGTGTCGCCCTCTCTCTCTGCCTCTCCCCTGCTCTGTCTTTTTCTCTCTCAAAAATAAATAAACATTAAAAAATATATATCATTTTTCTGATCATGTTAGCAAAGATTAGAAAGAATCTTTCTAATAAAAGATTAGAAAAAATATGCACAAAGATGTAAGCTAAGAATATTAATGATAGTACTGTTTGGAAAAGATAAAAAATGAAATTAAAACACCTAATAAGAAAACCATCATCATGGTACATCATCGTGGACTACTACATAGCAATTATAAATTACAATATAGATTCATATTTGACATTTAATGTGTAAAATACAGATGGTCAAATGACAAAAGTAGGCTATAAAACAGCAGGTATATTATTATCTCATTTATAGAAAATATTTATCTACATGCGTATCTGCATATAAAGGTTAGGAGTATATAGAAACAAGATGTTACTGATAGCTAACCCTGGATGATGGAATTTCAGCTTTTTTTTAATTTCAGATAGCGCTAAAGTGAATGAGTGGGGGAGAGGGGCAAAGGGCGGGAGGGAGGGAGGGGGAGAGGGGGAGAGGGGGAGAGGGAGAGGGAGAGGGGGAGAGGGAGAGGGGGAGAGGGAGAGGGGGAGAGGGGGAGAGGGGGAGGGGGAGGGGGAGGGGGAGGGGAAGGGGGAGAGGGAGAGGGAGAGGGGGGGAGAGAGAGAGAGAGAGAGAGAGAGAAAGGGAGAGAGAGAGAGAGAAAAAGAGAGAGAGAGAGAATCCCAAGTAAGCTCCACTCTTAGGTTGATGTCAGGCTCTATCCAACGAACCCAGGACTATGACCCGAGCTGAGAGTCAGAGTTCAACCGACTGAGCCACCCAGATGCCCTTGTGTTGTTTTTTATTTTCCTTTGGATGATATAACAGCTTTTACATCTTTCTGTGTTAATCTTTACATACTGAGCACAACTTTTATAATCTGCAAAAAAAAACCTGTAATCATCCTTTTGGAAAAGAAATTTTAAAAATTCTCTTAGGTTTCAGATTAGTAAGAAAAAACATAATGACTGAGTAATCACTGGCTAATTCAGTGAAGAAAATGAGAACATGCAATAGAATCTTGCTCCTTCACAAATATGTATTTCTGAGGGGGGGCAGGCAAACCAAGAAACGGACTCTAAACTACAGAGAACAAACTGAGGGTTATCAGAGAGGAGGTAGTTGGGGGATGGGTGAAAAAAGTGATGCGGATTAAGGAGTGCACTTGTGATGAGCACCAGGTGTTGTATGAAAGTAATGAATCACTAAATTCTACACCTGAAACTAATACTGCACAGTATGTTAACTAACAGGAATTTAAATAAAACTTGGGAAAAAGACATAATACTGAGTTGTTACATCTGTAAATTAGAAGTGTTGAGGTTATCTTATACTTTTATCTCTCCTCTACCTTGTATCTAATTAGTCACTGAGGCTTTGATTTTTAAAGTTAACTTCCAAAATGTTCCTAACATCCTACCCTCCTAACGGCGTTGTTCCCATTGTCTTGGGCAATCTCATCATTTTCTCCATCCCCAGATTGCCTGCCTCAGTTTTCTAACTGGACTGCTTGCTTTGTTTGTTCTCTCATCACAGCTTGGCCATTTTTCCAAAACATTATATGATCATGTTGCTTCCTTACTTAAACCCACATGATACTATAAACCTTTAATGCCACAAAAGGTTCTGCCTGATTTCCCTGTTCTCTCCCCCACCAATTCCATATTCTTTCCAGTTTCCACATATATTCTACAAGCTAACTACATACAGTACATTACTTAGAAAGCCCTAAACGTGCCGGTTTGTTTCAAACTCCTGTGATGTTACAGATGCTGACTCTACTTCCTGAAACACTTTTCTTTCCTTTTGCTCTTTCTTCTGCGGCTCTTGTAGATTTTGACTCAAAGAGTGTGTGAGCAAGGAAGGGGCAGAGAGAGACACACACACAGAATCTCAAGCAGGATCCAGGCTCTGAGCTGTCAGCACAGAGCCTGACGAGGAGCTCCAACCCATGAACTGCAAGATCACAACCTGAGCCGAAATCGGCGGCTTAACTGACGGAGCCACCAGGCGCCCCAATCCAGCTCAAGTATCTTTGTCTGGAAGCTTTCCCTTACTTACCCAAAGGGAAATGATGCTTCTTTCTCTATGTCATATCTTATTTTTGTGTTCCCAATGCATACAAGAATGCCAGGCACATGCATTTACATGCTGTATACATTCTTGTTGAATGCTTAATGTAATGTCCTGCTAGCAGGAAAGACAGACATTACACTTAAGCATTTGGTCATGTTTAGAACTCTTGACACACTGCCTGACACAGAGCAGCAAATAAAAAATATTTAATAATCAAAAAATGAAGCTCTGCCTTTATTGAATGTCACAGCACATGTATAACACTCACTTTTTTTTTTTTTAAGAGAGAGACAGAAAGAAAGTGTGAGTTGGGGAGAGGAGCAGAGGAAGAGAAAGAGAATCTTTTTTTTTTTAATGTTTATTTATTTTTGAGACAGAGAGAGACAGAGCATGAGTGGGGGAGGGGCAGAGAGAGAGGGAGACACAGAATCCAAAGCAGGCTCCAGGCTCTGAGCTGTCAGCACAGAGCCCGACGCGGGGCTCGAACTCACGGACCGCGAGATCATGACCTGAGCCGAAGTCGGACCCTCAACCGACTGAGCCACCCAGGCGCCCCGAGAGAGAGAGAATCTTAATCAGGCTCTATGTTAGGCTTGGAGCCCGACACTGGGCTTGATCCCATGACCCTGGCATCAATGACCTGAGCAGAACTAAATGAGCCACCCAGGCGCCCCAACACTTACTTTGAATATGCATTCACACTGCTTTAAAAACTGTGGTTAGGTATCTATTTTCTCAAAACAGTAGTTTCTTTTTGTTAGTATAACTTTGTATCCTATTTAGTGCTGCTGCAAAATGCCTTTTTCATAAAGAGAATACATATTTGACCGGCTGTTCAAAAGAGCTGTTAGCAATTCTTTTTTCCCAGTTCTTTAATACTATTTACCTTAAACAATCCCAAGATTTTGTTGCTTCCTTTT
Source organism: Paguma larvata (assembly GCA_030068075.1). Classification (NCBI taxonomy): domain Eukaryota; kingdom Metazoa; phylum Chordata; class Mammalia; order Carnivora; family Viverridae; genus Paguma; species Paguma larvata. Next base: position 36,393,662 of record CM057824.1, read on the forward strand.
TTGATGTGCATGTTTTAAAATGTACTAAATATGCTATGTACATTTTAATATGTAATGTCTTTGTATACTATGTATTTATATGTTATATAATATGCTAGGGTTAATAAATTTATTTACTCAATAAATACATGATCTATTATGTACCACAAAAGTAGAGATGAAGTTGTAATGGGGAACATATATATATGATGAAAACTTAACCCCTACAAAACAAAGGTCATACAACCAAGACTATAAACTCTTGGAACATACGCAGTTCTCTTTGTGATTACAATCTAGTACAGTGCTATTATAATAGCTAAGATCTGTTAAGCACTTGTCATGTACTAGACAGATTTAAATGCTTTACAGTTAACCCTTGAACGACATGGGTTTGAACTGCATGGGTCCACTTAGATGTGGATTTTTTCCAATGAATACAGTACAGTACTGTATATGTATTTTCCTTATGATTTTCTTAATATTTTCTTAAGCTTACTTTATTATAAGAATACAGTATATAATACATTTAACATACAAAATATGTGTTAATTGTTTATGTTATCAGTAAGGCTTCCAGTCAACAGTAGGCTACTAGTAGTTAAGTTTGGGGGAGTCAAAGTTATATATGGATTTTCAGCTGTGTGGGGTCCTTGCTCTCAATCCCCCCATTTCCAAGAGTCAACTGTATGTGCATTCGCTTATGTAATCATAGCAATCCTAGCCTTATTATCTTCATTTTGTAGTTGAGAAAACTGAGTCACAAGAAGAGTGAGTCACTCACCCATAGCTAGTAAAGTGTTGAAGCTAAATTTTAAACCAAGCTAAATTGCACTAGAGCAGTGTTTCTTAATCTTTATTTCATTATTGTTCCTCTTCCAGGCAGTTCTTTATAATGGTTTTTTTCCTAATAACTACCCTCCAATGGAATTTTAATACCATAGTCATTCTGTGTATCTGTTCATGTATTATGGCACTTTAATATGTAAACCTCCACTCTCTCAAAAATTTTAGCCCCCTTGTTCCTGTTCATAATGCATACTCTAGTGTCTTCAATTTTTAAAATTGTGGTAAAATATACATAACATAAAATTTGCCATCTTAACCATTTTTTAAAAAATTTATTTATTTTGAGAGAGACAGAGTGCAAGTGGGGGAGGGGCAGAGAGAGAGAGAGAGAGAGAGAGAGAGAGAGAGACTCCCAAGTAGGGTTGGACTCAGGAACCATGAGGTCATGATCTGAGCCAAAATCAAGGGTCCGACGCCTACCTGACTGAGCCACCCAGGCGTCCCAGCCATCTTAACCATTTTCAAGTGCATACTTCAGTAGTGTTAAGTGCATGCACTCTGTTATGCTAGAGCCTGCAATTTTAAAGCCAATCTTCTCTATGCATTTTGCTACAAATTGCATACAAGGGAACAGAAGCTGACATTTCCATTTTAAAGTGTCTGCTCTTGTACAGGGAGCATATCTGTTTCAACCTTTACTATATTTGCCTCAGAATGATGCCTTGGCAAGTCAGTTATGAGAGTTCACAGGAGGCCAAATAGTCCTATCCTTTAAAACCCCTTAGTTACAAATACTCCTGTGTAATTGGCCTACATAGTGTTTTGGTGAATATCAGTAGTTCTGTTCTCGGGTCCATCAGCTGTTGCCCCACTGCTTCCTTCTTCCTCTTGCAGGGATACCAACACCAACTGGGTCTAGAAGCTATTGGTATTTTGTTCCCACCTCCTTGTATTTGGGTTCATAGGGATACAATGTTACATGATTTTGTCATAAATGTTCCACAGATTTCAAACTTTGCTATCTACTTGCCTTGTTTTTATATGAGGACTCAGAGAGACCAAAAACTATGCTGTGGTCATCATCACCACCATCTTCCCACAACCTATTCTTTCTCCCAAACCTTTCCTCCCAGAACTAGCTTTTGAATCATTGTGACTTACTTAAGCTTATCATCTTTTAAATACTGCTGGTAACTCTTTTCAACATTTGCTCTCTTTTTTTGTTGTTGTTGTTAACTATACAAATCAAACATTTTTGAAAGACACCACTTTGATAAGCCAAGTTTTCAACCTTTTTCTACCTATCATAAAATTGCCTTTAAGAGGTTATTTTTTTTGTTCCTCAGTAAAAAATATTCCTCAGAATGGTAAGATCCAAGTCAGTCTCATCAAACCAAATTCTGTACCAGAGAGTACAGAGTAAAAATATTATTGAATTATATGTTATCAAGCCAATCCAAATAACAATCACATTTTTTCACTTCGGAGATAAGGTGACTGATGCATGGCAGGAACTCGGCTACTTGTTGAATGAATGACCCAGGAAAAGCCAAAGTTGGTTGTCTCCATTTCAGCAATATATTTAGTAACTTTTTTTTTTTTTTTTTTAGTAACCTTTTTTAACCCTCTTCTCTGGAAAGAAATGTCTCCCTAAATCTGACTCAATCCATGTTTCAAATAAATGAAAGAGAAACTACTGTTTTGGAATTCTTTGTTAAGCTTTTCTCCATTACACCAAAACTGACCGGAATCCAACAACGAAGAATCCCTTCTGGAAGGCTAAGCCTACCTTTATGCTTATAGTACTTTTTAAAAGATTAAACCATAATTTAATAAACAGCAGGATGGTGTGGGCTGGATTATTTCCCAGCACTATTAATACACTAGTTATCCATCACTACTGATTCAATTAGCTATACAAATATCGACACTTTTTTCCTGTAAAATATAAAATGGACAAGAGATCTACCATTAAATCTATCTACCATCTATCATTAAATGTGACAAACACGAACACATCACCCAAAGTCTAGTTTACCTAATAGATAGCTGCTCGCTATTCCTTTCCACCGTGCCAATCATATAAGCATTTTTGAAATCTACACAAAAACGTCGCACTGGGGTATTGTTACATACCGGACTATGAACCAGACACTACAATTACTACTATCAGTGTTCGAACAATCTATTTCTTTTTCTCGTCCTCTTTCTCTCTCACACGCGCGCGCGCGCACACACACACACGCACACTCGCACAGCGAAGCCTCCAAATAACTGCCTCTGACAGTCCAAGTGTATTTTTGTTTCTTTTGGAACTCGGGATTCGTACGGCCTTTGGGATGAATCTGAACCATCAGCCATGTCAGAGTCTAGGCGTTGGGGGTGGGGTGGGACGCAGGTCCTGATAAAGTAAAGTAAACAAGGTGACTCAACTGCGGAGGCAGTTATTATTATTTGTACGTGGGTCTGTTGCTTGGGGTGGGGGGGAGGTTGGGAGGTACTCAGGACGCCCACTCGGCTTTGCTGCCTCTATAAGGGAAGACGCAGCTCCGTGAGCAGGAAAGGAAAGAATTCACTACAGTGTTCCTCCCCGAGACTTAATTTTGGGACCGCGGAAGGCCCTGCCCAGCAGCAAAGCTGTCAGTGTCAAAACTGCCGTGATCCCCGTGGCTCTGCTCACGGAAACGAAACCTACATCTTCGTCCCATTCAGAGCATCGGGATATCCTCAAACCTTCTCTTCCACTCTCTTCGCCGCTCATCCGGCAGACGAGCAGAATGAGGAGACTGGGGAGTCCAGTCCCAGGGTGGAGAGGGCCGCGGGGCCCCGGGGTCTCGGCCCTCTGAGCCGCTGCCCCCTCGTTCACCCACCTGATGCTCTTTCACCACTTCACTGAGGCAGGGATACCGCTCCGAGATCCATCGGTAAAACTTGGGGACTCCCATTTCGACCGTCAACACTAATTCCAGTCAGGGCCAAACCGAAACCAAACGCCCCGCCGGGGCCTACGCCGCAGCCTCCGGCCGTCGCTCCGCCGATGACAACACACCGCCCGCCCGACCATAGAGAGCGCTCGCCGGGCCTAGAGCGGCCGATTCGAGGCCCCATCCCCGGGGCGGGGCTCCAACGCGGGCCGCAGCCGCCGAGCGCGCTGGTGGTTACGTTTGAGAGAACGGCTGCGTTTTCATGCCTGAAAACACTTCTGAGTATGCCGGTTGATGGAGCTGTGCTTTATAAATCGACGTGGAAGTGGTACGAAAACCTCGCGAAACTGCTGGAAGATTTTTGGAACACTGATTTTTGTGCTGATTGCTTCTGTTTCCTGGGATTACTAATCTCAGTATTTTTCAACACAGATTTGTTTCAACTCTGGTGATTTGGTTTAGTTTGTTTTGTTTGGGAGCGGGTGGTGAAGGTGTGCGTTTCTGAGGAACTGGTTTACTTTTGTTGGGCGGGGGGGAGGTTTTTTTTCTTTTGAGGAATATAACTCTATAACAAAGTTTCTTTTAAAAACATTTTTTTCCCAAATTACTTGAAAAAGTTTTCTAACTCCCCTCCACCCCCAACCCAGCTAGCTTCCTCCTTAACTCACCATTAGGCCCTCATAGGTAATTATATACTTACTTTCACATTCATGTCTCCTGGTTTATCGTGTTTTCCCCCCCATCACTCTAAACTGCACAGAAGCATAATTCTATCAAGCGAACTTAAGTAAAATTCTGTTATAATGAATTTTCCATTTGAATGTAATAACCTCATTACTTTTTACGTATTGTGAATTATTTTAAATTCCTTCAAGAAAATTTACAAAAAAATATTAAGATATCTTTAATTTTAAAATCTTAACGAAATTTTAAGTGTCTTCTAAGACCACTAGATTCTGTATTCTGGTAAACTCTCAGTATGGCAGCATCTATAAAATTACATTATTTAGTTTTCATAGTCATGCTCCTTGACTTGTTTTTTTTTCCTATTACATTTTCAACCATACAAAAAAAAAGCCTTATTATGTGAACTTGATGTGTGCTTTATGTTTGTATGTTTCACTAGACTGGACTGTCAGTTCCTAGAGGCAGGGGAGGTAGCTCGTACATAAATCTAGCCTAATGCTTTGTCCATAGTATTTATTCAATAATTTTTTTTTTGTTCAAATGAATCCTTTTTTAAAAACATTTAAGTTTTATTTATAAATTTTTAAGTAATCTCCACACCTAGTGTGGGGCTTGAACTCACAACCCTGTGATCAAGGATCACATGTCAGCCAGGCACCCCTCAAATGAGTCCTTATGCTAGCTAGTACTTAAAAGAAAATCAGAGTTGTAAAATGAAATTAGGCCTGGCTTGTTTAAATACATCCTTTTAGAGCATAAAAACCTAAGATGTTACATTTCTCCAGTTATAATGAACAACATATATTAAGAAACCAGTTTTCTCTCACTGCCCCTACCCTGGTCATGCTCTCCTTCCAAAAATAAACATTAAAAAAATTTTTTTAAAAAGAAAGTTTATTTCTTAACATATATTATTTTAAATATTATTAACAATAAGGAAGTTAATACCAGTTGCTCTGAGAACATAAAGAAACTTATTTATGTTGTACTTTGGAACTGAATAGATATAATCACAGATTAATACCAAATGCATTAATTTTAGATTACTAATATATTCTTTGAAGTAATTTCATTTCACATATATGGGGTCCAACCAAGGTACATCTGGCATAGTAAGTTTTCATCAGTAGCTTCTTGTATAAGGTAATGCACATGTCCTTCAATGGATAACGGCAGCCCTGTCACTCTATTTCGGGTCTTGATTACACCTTGCAGTCGCTGCTCGATGTCAAGAACATGGGTCTTGGCCTATAAGAAGAAATTAAAAATCCTAAGTGCTAAAAACCCAATAACATGTGGATGTTGATCACCTGAAATTACTACTTTTCTGTTATTTAACAAATGTTTATGTCGTTTTATGGATCATTACCCTTTTTGTAAGATCAAATAAAGACAAAAGAAATGAAACAAATACTACAACTTGAGATACTGATTTTGAGGCTTGCAATGTTAGTTAGTTATGATTTTATTTCTTTTTAAAGTAATCTTTACACCCAAGGTGGGCCTTGAATTTACAACCCAGAGATCAAGAGTCGCCTACTCTATCAGCTGAGCCAGCCAGGCACCCCAAGGCTTGCAACATTAATCTAACATCAACTGGTATGGACATGTTTCTGGAGTATATAAAATACCAGGGAGTCTTTTCTACATTACAATTCTAGAAAAATAATAATTTAAAATCTACCAGGAAAATGTTAGGACTTAAATATCTGAATGAATAGTAACAGCAACAATACTCTAAAAGCCTAATACTGAGATTACTATGTGTAAATGGGAGTTCTAAACTACTTGGAAAGGTACACATTTCTCTCAATAACAAAAGAATACCACAGTGCAAAAGTGAGAATGACATTTTTAGAGTAACAATCCTCAATCTATTCTCACTTATTAAAAATGATTATCTGCAAATTCTGAGACTTCAACTAATATTAGTACAGAGTGAATTACTATATATTAAAGCTTTATAAGTTCAGGTAATATGTGTTCCAAGTTTTTCCCTATATCTCATACTTGTGAACTGTCTATACTTAAACAAGTGTGTGCTGAACTCAATTACACAAATGATAATGTTAACATTAGTAATGACAAAAAAAAATTTATTGGCACTTTCATATCAAAGACCTAGATCTCAGAGCATTCAGTGGTCAGTCACTGCCGGCATTTAGAATCAGTTCTCATTTACAGAGCCACAGAATGTCAGTTCATATCAAGCTACACCTTCTACTAACCTTTTCATTGACAACTTCCCCGGTTTCATTCAATAGTGCTTTGGAATGCCCTTTCACTGGTTTACTCCATTCCACCAGAGGATCATGTAGGAAAGTTTTTAATACACTAAAATGTAAAACAAATGTGATAATATGATGTTATTTTTGTAAAAAGAAGTCTCTCTAAAGTCAGCACCTAGATGAAAAATAAATGAAGGATGAGAAGCTGGTGGTGATAACTCTTACAACACACATTACTACTGCATCAGTAAAATCTGTGAAGTTACTGTTTTGGGGTGAGGGCTTGAAGGAAAAGAGAGAGGGAAGAGGAAAGACAGAGAAGGATCTGAGGTATTTCTTGGAGAGTAGAGTAAGGTGAGTTCTGTGTGCCATTTCTAAATGCATACAGTGAACTTCAAATACAACTACCTATGGAAAAACCCACTCAGATTATTTCCAAAACAAAACTCATTACCCTTTCTCAAACTATTTCACCCGTATTCCCCAAATCAGTAAACATCATTCACTCATTTGCTCTAAACAAAAATCTAGGAATAATCCTTACCTCCTCTTCCTCTTAACACTCAATTCTACCTCCTAAACCCTTTTAGAACCTCTCTATCTTCACTTCTACTGTCACTACCTCATCCAATGCACCATCATTTTTCTGAGTTACTGTAACAGTCCTCTAACTGGTTTTCCAGCCTCCAGCCCAAACTGCAACTGTAATTTTTCTACAGTGCAAAATCTGATGCTTTAATTTCCTCTTACTTTTAAAATTTCTTAAAAGTTTAAATGTGTAAACCAGCCCCATGTGGACTTTTCATAATCTAGCCCTGCTCATCTAGGCACCATCATCACAGCACCATCTACTCAAAGTCCACCCTCTAGAAAACAAAATTACATTTCTTAGGCAGTCCATGCCTTCACTTGCCTTGATATTTCTATCACTCAGAATACTCTCTTCCCATTTGCATCGTCAATTCCATTTATCTTTAAGGTTTCAGCTACTTTCTTTAGAAATTATTTCCTGACTTCGCCAGATTGGAATAGGGGCTCTTAGTGTTTCACAAGATGCTATACTTCCTCTTTCAGATAATCTGCCTTTGCCTATGTCTAACTATTCAGTATTTTCTACCAAATGTCTGGTAAAGAGCCTTAAAGAAAGAAGGTAGATACCTAAGCTTTTAAAGTCCTTTGAAAAACTACATACTGCAGCTAACATCATATTAATGGTGAAAGACTGACTTCTATACCTACCCCTAAGATCAGGAACAAGACAAAGATGTAGACTTCTCACCTTGTCTATCTGACATTCATTTTACTAGAGCAATTAGGCAAGAAAAAAAAAAGGCATGAGATTGGAAATGAAAAAGTAACTTTTTATCTGCAAACAATGTGCTGTTGTGGAGAGAAAAATCTTAAGGTAGCTACAAAATAACTATTAAAAATAATAAATGAGTTCAGCAAAGTTTGCAAGATAGAGATAAATATACGAATATCTAACACTAACAATGAATACAAAAATGAAATAAGGGGCGCCTGGGTGGCTCAGTCGGTTAAGCCTCCGACTTTGGCTCAGGTCACGATCTCGCAGTCTGTGAGTTCGAGCCCCGTGTCGGGCTCTGTGCTGACAGCTCAGCACAGAGCCTGGAGCCTGCTTTGAATCTGTGTCTCCCTCTCTCTCTGCCTTTCTCCTGCTCGTGCTCTGTCTCTACGTCTCAAAAATAAATAAACGTTAAAAAAATTATTTAAAAAAAAATGAAATAAAAAATTCCATTTAGCATAGTATTTAAAAAACACTGAGAAGCACATTTAAAAAAATACAAGACTTGAAAACTAAAAATTATAAAACACTATTAAAAGAAATTATGGGAGAATTAAATAAATGAAAAGACATCCCATGTTGATGGTTCAGAAGACTCAACATTTTTCAAATGACAATACTTCGCAAACTAATTAACAGATTCAATGCCATTCCTATCAAAATCCGAGTTGGCTTTCTGCAGAAGTTGACAAGATGATCTTAAAATTCCTATGGAAATGGAAAGAATTCATAATAGCCAAACAATCTTGAAAAAGAAGAAAGAGCTAGAGCAGTCACAATTCCAAATTTCAAAATTTAGTACAAAGCTACAGTAATCAAGACAGTGTGTTGTAGGCATATGGTTAGACATAGAGATCAATAGAACAAAATTGAGAGTCTAGAAATAAAGTCTTGCATATATGGTCAACTGATTTTTCACAGACGTGCCAAGACAATTAAATGGAGAATAATATTTTCAAAAAAAAAAAAGTGTGAGAAAAACTGATATGCACACTCAAAAGAATAAATACCTCTACCTCACACTAGAAACACAAAATAACTGAAAATGATCAAAGATTTAAATATAAGAGCTAAAACTACAAAACATTTAGAAGAAAACAGAGGTGTAACTGTTCATGACTTGGATTATGCAGTAGTTTCTTAAATGACACCAAAAGCACAAACAACAACAGTAAAAACAGATAAATTGGACTTCATCAAAACTAAAAACTTAAATGCTAAAAAGGACATCACCAAGAAAATAAAAAAGACAATCCACATATGGGAGAAAATATTTGAAAATTATCTATTTCTTAAGGATCTAGTATCCATAATATGTAAAGAAGTCTTACAACTCAACAATAAAAAGACAAATAATCCAATTTAAAAAAAAATGGAAAAGGATTTGAGAAGGTATTTGTCCAAAGATGGTATACAACTGACCAATAAGTGCATGAAGAGATGCTCAACATCACTGGTCATTAGGGAACTGCAAGTTAAATCCATAATGAGATACCACTTAATACCACCCACTAGGATGGGTAAAGTAAAAGACAGATAAAGAACAAGTGCTGGTAAGAATGTGGAGAAACTGGAACCCTCAGAAATTGCTAGTGGATTCTAAAGTATTACCTCAAAATGTTAAGCTTAGAGTTAACATGTGACCCAGCAATTCTACACTATATCCAAAAAAACTGAAAAGGTATATCCACATAAAACTTGTACACAAATGTTCACAGCTGCACCTTTCACAATAGCCAAATGGTGTAAACAATCCAAATGCATATTAGTTGATTAATGGATAAACAAAATGTGACATACAATAGAATATTATTTGGCAATAAAAAAGAATGAATTACTAATATAGGCTACAACATGGATAAACCCTGAAAACACCATGTTAAGGGAAAGAAGACAGACATAAAATGCCACATGTTGTAGGATTCCATTCATATATGAAGGGTTCAGAATAGGCAAATCCATTGAGACAGAAAGTAGATTAGTGGTTGCTAGACAATGGCAGGGGAGTAGGGATGGAGAGTAACCTGCTAATTTCTTTTGGGGGTGATAAAAGTGTTTTGTAATTAGATAGCAGTTATGGTGGCACAATCTTGGGAATATGCTAAAAACCACTGTGGAGTACACTCTGAAAGGGCGAATTTTGTGGTATGTAAATTACACCTTGAAAAAACTGAGATATAATGGACATACAACATTAGTTTCAGGTGTACATGACTTGATATTTGTATATACTGCAGGATGATCACAAGAAATCTAGTATCTCAACATACATAGTTAAAATGTTTTTTCTTGTAATAAGAACATTTATTTGCTTACTTAAATTATTTATTTAGGTAACTAATCTCTATGCCCAACATGGGGCTTGAACTCACGAGCCTGGGATTAAGAGTCACATGTTCTTCCAATTGAGCCATCAGGCACCCCTTTGTGATAAGAACTTTTAATATTTATTCTCAGTAACTTTCAAATATATGATACAGTATTATTATAGTCACCATGTTGTACATACTGTTTCCATGACTTAATTTATTTCATAACTGAGAGTTTGTACCTTTTGGCCACCTTCATCCATTTTGCCTACCCTCCATCCCCAAACTCTGGCCACCACCAATCTGTTTTCTGTCTATGAGCTCAGATTTTGTTTTTCTTTTTTTACTTAAGTTTTAGTTTTAATTCCAGTTAACATATAGTGTTAACTAGTTTCAGATATACTATAAAGTAATTTAACAGTTTCCTACATCACCCTGTGTACATCATAACAAGTGTAATCCTCAATTCCCATCACCTATTTAACCCATCCTTCCACCCCACCTTGGTAACCATCAGATTGTTCTCTCTAATAAAAAGTCTGTATCTTGCTTTGTCTATTTTTTTTTACTTTTGCTTGCTTGTTTTGTTTCTTAAATTCCACAAATGAGTGAAATCATATGGTATTTGTCTTTCTCTGATTGACTTATTTAATATACTCTTTAGCTCCATCCATGTTGTTGCAAATGGCAAAATTCCATCCTTTTTTATAACTGAATAATATTCCATTGTGTGTGTGTGTATCCATAGAAACTAAGTCTTTTTTTTAATTTATTTGTTTAAAATAAAGTTAGTTAACATACAGTATAGTACTGGTTTCAAGAGGAGACCCCAGTGATTCATCACTTACATATAACACCTAGTGCTCATCCCAACAAGTGTCGATCTTAATACCCATTACCCATCTAGCCTATTCCCCTACCACCCATGTCCCCTCCAGCAACCCTGCGTTTGTTCTCTGTATTTAAGAGTCTCTTATGGTTTGCCTCTATTTTTATCTTATTTTTCCTTCCCTTCCCCTATGTTTATCTGTTATATTTCTTAAATTCCACATGAGTGATATCATATGATACCTTTCTCTGGCTGATTTATTTAGCTTAGCATAATACACTCTAGGTCCATCCATGTTGTTGCAAATGGCAAGATTTCATTCTTTTTGATTGCTGAGTAATATTCCACTCTGTGTGTGTGTGTGTGTGTGTGTGTGTGTGTGTGTGTGTGTGTGTGTGTAATACATATATAATCACATCTTCTTTATCCATTCATCAGTGGATGGACATTTGGGCTCTTTCCATACTTTGGCTATTATTGATATCACTGCTATAAACATCGGGGTGCATGTGCCCCTTCAAATCAGCATTTTTGTATCCTTTGGATAAATACCTAGTGGTGTGATTGCTGGGTCATAGGGTAGTTCTAGTTTTAATTTTTTGAGGAAGCTCCATACTGTTTTCCAGAGTGGTTGCACCAGTTTGCCTTCTCACCAACAGTGTAAGAGGGTCCCCCTTTTTCTACATCCTTACCAACATCTGTTGTTTCCTGAGATGTTAATTTTAGCCATTCTGAAGGTGCGAGGTAATATCTCAATATGGTTTTGATTTGTATTTCCCTGATGATGAGCGATGTTGAGCATCTTTTCATGTGTCTGTTGGCCATCTGGATGTCTTCTTTAGAAAAAGTGTCTATTCATGTCTTCTGCCCATTTCTTCACTGGATAGTTTTTGGGTTTTGAGTTTCATATCAAAATCTATAAAGATAAAATCTTTATGTATTTTGGATACTAACCCTTTATCTGATAGTCATTTGCAAATATCTTCTCCCATTCTGTCAGATGTCTTTCTTTAGTTTTGCTGATTGTTTCCTTGCTGTACAGAAGCTTTTTACCTTGATGAGGTCCCAATAGTTCATTTTTGCTTTTATTCCCGTGCCTCTGGAGACACATCTAATAAGAAGTTGTTGTGGCTGAGGTCAAAGAGGTTGCTGCCTGTTTTCTCCTCCAGGATTTTGATGGTTTCCTGTCTCACGTTTAGGTCTTGCATCCATTTTGAATTTATTTTTATGTATGGTGTAAGAAAGTGGTCCGGTTTCATTCTTCTAAATGTCACTGTCCAGTTTTCCCAGCACCATTTGCTGAAGAGATGGTCTTTTTTCCACTGGATACTCTTTCCTGCTTTGTCAAAGATGAGTTAGCCATACATTTGTGGGTCCATTTCTGGGTTCTCTATTCTATTTCATTGATCTAGGTCTCTGTTTTTAAGACCACACCATACTGTCTTGATGCAATACAGGCTAAAGTCCGGAATTGTGATGCCTCCAGCTTTGGTTTTCTTTTTCAACATTACTTTGGCTATTTGGGGTCATTTGTGGTTCCATACAAATTTTAGAATTGTTTGGTCTAGCTATGTGAAGAATCCTGGTGGTATTTTGATAGGGATGGCACTGAATGTGTAGACTGCTTTGGTTAGTACAGACATTTTAACAATATTTATTCTTCAAATCCATGAGCATGGAATGTTTTTCCATTTCCTGTGTCTTTTTCAATTTCTTTCATAAGCTTTCTGTAGTTTTCAGCGTACAGATCTGTTACCTCTTTAATTAGGTTTATTCCTAGGTATCTTATGGTTTTGGTACAATTGTAAAGGGGATCGATTCCTTGATTTCTCTTTCTGCTGGTTCATTATTGGTGGATAGAAATGCAACTGACTTCTGTACATTGATTTTATATCCTGCAACTTTGCAGAATTCATATATCAGTTCTAGTAGATTTTTTTTGGTGGAGTCTTTTGGGTTTTCTATGCAGAATATCATGTCATCTGTGAAGAGTGAAAGTTTGACTTCTTTGCCAATTTGTATGCCTTTTATTGGTTTTTGTTGTCTGACTGCCTAGGCTAGGACTTCCAGTACTATGTTGAAAACAGTAGCATATCTTCTTTACCCATTTCATTAATCAGTGGACACTTGGGCTGTTTCCGTATCTTGGTTATTAGAAATAATGCTGCTATAAACATCAAGGTGTATGTATCCCTTTGGATTAGTGTTCTTGTATTCTTTTGGTTAGTACCCAGTAGTGCAACTCATGGATCATAAGGTAGTTCTATTTTTTCCTTCTTAAGACTCCACATATAAGTGATTTTACACACTTCTCTGTCTTATTTTCACTTAGCCTAAATGCCTTCAAAGTCTATCTATGTTGTTGCAAATGGCAAGATTTCCTTCTTTTAATGGCTGAATAATGTTCCATTATATATACATATATATCCCTGACCCTATGTATACATATATATACACATACATACACCAGGCTTTTTTTACCCACTCATCCATCAGTGGACACTCAGGTTGCTTCCATGTCTTGGCTATTATAAATAATGCTGCAATGAACTGTAAGTTATACCTTAATAAAGCTATTATTTAAAAAAATTTACTTCAACCAATGCAAAGTGGCTTCTATTATTTAAAAATCATATTTAGGAACCAATAATTATACTCAAGATGACTGTTAAATTGTTTACATAACATAAATAATTACCTCATTAAAGGCTCTCTTTGATCTCGCATCAGCCTCATTGTAACTTCACAAGCTCTTCGAAAAAGTCCTTCTGTTCCCATAGGACCCATTCCATTAACCATATTATGTGTCAGTCGAAATGGAACAATTTCTGGAACTTCAAAGGTTTCTCCCTTAAACCAATGCATTTTATTAAAAAGTAATATTAGAATTTAAAAATACTTATGCAAAGAATTAGAACTTCAAGTCTAGACTCTTTAAGCTAAGTGCAGAGATACCTCCAAAATATTTATATTTTTATAATATGTAAATATAAAAATATCTGTAACCACATTAAAGGCCTATATCATGCAGAAGCCTATAACTCTAACTTTGATCTAGAGGATGGATGGATTCACCTATCACTCAATTACTATAGTGAATATTACTATAGAGAAATGTTTATACATTCAACATTTAATCTCATATTAACTTCCTTAATGTCCTTTTTGAGTAATATAAAATAAAAACAAATATTCTCATATTTTTCTTTCTTTTTTTTTTTAAGACTTTCACTTTAAAGCAGAGAGAGAAAAGAAATACCCAAATGTTAGATGCTCATATTGCTGAGATAGGGTATGCAACATATAATACAATGAAGTCCAGTTCATTTATTTTCTACCATTCTCAACCTGCCTTTCACAGGGCCTTTTCATCCCCAAACTTATTGACTCAGTTTCTCTAAATTCCTTTCTTATATGATTTAACAAATACCAGTGGTTTATCTTTTGATTTGCTCTCATTTGTATCTGTAACCTGTCTTGGTTTCCTTTGACAGCAGATGGCAATCCGTATAAAATAGGGATAAAGAAACTAGCGGGTTAATCTACTAGTCTGCCTTCCAGGATCATAACATTGGAAAACTGGAGAGGGCCTGGAGGTCCTCAGTCCAACTAGCTTAATTTACTTTCAGGTCCCGCTGGACCTAAAGAATTCCCTGGGATGTCTGCCAGAGACCTGTGTATTTTGTTTAAATTCTTGGATGATTCTGATATGCTACCAGGTTTGGAAACCATCACATTAAAGTATTCTGTCTCTTTAAAACTGAGTCTCAGTAAAACGAACTGATCTGCCCATGTTCACATAACTAAGAACTGAGTCAGAACTTGAACCTTTGGATTTCAAGTTCAGTGCTAGTTTTACTATATCACTCTTCTGAGTTCTCTTCATCCTAGGTTGCTTTACTGAGGGCTCAGGGATCCACTGATCAAAACCAGCCAAAAAACTCTCGGTGTGACTCAACTGTGATGATAACTGCTACCAAGGGGGAAGAACAGTTGTTGAGGAAAGGCAATTGGGAGAAAACATACAATTAACTAGAATAAGTCACATCACTTACCTTATTGAAGAGACAGTTGAAATCCACATGTACACATTCACCAGTTAAAGAATCAAAGAGGATGTTCTCACCATGACGGTCTCCAAGCCCCAGGATATAACCAACCATTGACATAACTGCGGTGGAACGACAGTATGCTGACCTGCTACTGTACCTAAAGAAAATACAATGCCTATCACATATCCTTATGCCACCTGATTTAATTTTAAATTTAAAATTAAAAAAAAAAATTTTTAAGTAATATCTAGCTCCAGTGTGGTGCTCGAACTCACAACCTTGACATCGAGCATCACATGCTTTACTAGTCAACTATGCCAGACAGCCACCCCTAAAATATTTTTTAAACATCTAACCGTAACAATGTATTATTTTCTATTTAACTTACCATGATGTAGGATCAGGGAATGTCCTAAGAAACCACTCATGAAAAACAGGAGGATGCCTGGGTAGGAGAAATTCTCGGAACACTTTGAGTTTTTCAGACAAAGCTGCGGCTTTTGGTAGCATACACTGGCGAAGTTCTTTTCCTGTCATATAAACTCCTGCAGGGTAGAGTGGTTTTCATTAATTACGCAGCCAAACAAGGGGCAATTTTTTTTTTCTTGGGCAGAAAATACACATTTTTATTCAAATTGCTATTTAAAAGCAAGAATAGAAAAATTTTCATAAACTTACCTTCTGATATTGTAATAAAATAATAAAACGTATGATATATGTTCCCTTATAATTATCCAAAGGGATGTCTCTTGTTGATAAAAATTAATGTCAACTAAAACTAATGTCGTAGGATCAACTAATTCCAGAAGATATCACTCAGAATAAATCCAATGTGAAGAGCACCCCTGGTATTGTAAAAATGCTGTAGCTGTCACTAAAATTGTTGTGATCTCTGTTTATCAGCATGTAGTATAGGTCCACACTGAATCATTATTAAAAAATCTGCAATGGTGCTTTGAAATAATTTACTCTGTGTGAAGGCTAGCCTATAAGATTCATAGTACACCTGATTCTTGAGCTAATCTTATACAATCAAACCATCTGGAGAAAAACAAGAACTTTTCCTTCTGATATACTGGTGAGTTTGTATTAGATGGGTGATATGATTCCAGTCTATAAAGTACCTTTCAGGCCCATCTTGGGTTTGGATACCTATTTTTTTTTTTAAAGAGAGAAAAAGTGCGAATAGGGGTAGGGGCAGAGGGAGAAGGGGAGAGAGAGTGAGAGGGAAAGGAGGGGAAGAGAGACAAAGAGAGAGGGAGACAGGGAGAGAGAGAGAGAGGGAGAGAGGAAGAGAGAATCTCAATCAGGCTCCATGCTCAGCGCAGAGCCTGACATGGGGCTCAATCCCATGACCCTCGGACCATGATCGGAGCTAAAATCGAGAGTCAGATGCTCAACTGACTGAGCCACTCATGCACCTTGGTTTGGTGCTTTTTATACCCAAGGCAGAGCCAAAAGTTTTAAGGACAAGTTTGAGATCTGAGGTTTTTAGCCTCAAATGTTACATAGTTCCTGTGTGTTCATGGCATTTAAAAAAGTTTTTTTTTTTTAATTTAAAAAATCCAATAGCAATAACTACAACTTCTACAATATTTTATCCTTCCAATAAAACAGTCAATAGCAAGTCCTTGGAATGAGAGTCCAGTGTTTGAATTTCAGCTCTGCAACTAATCAGCTTTATGAACGTGGAGAAGTTACTTAACGTCTGCACTATACATAAAATAGGGATAATCACTTAACAATAAAAAACAAGGCATATAATACTTAGCACAATGATATAGCAATTTATAAATATTACTTATTGTTATAGTTTAAATTGTACCCTAAGAAAAATGTGGTTAAGTCCTAACCTCTGGTACCTATGAATGTGACCTTAATTGAAAATAGGGTTGTTACCCATAGTAAATTTAAGATGAGGTCATTAGGGTGGGCCCTTATTATAACTGATGTATAAAATATTTTATAATAAGAAAAAACAGACATATAGACTTAGGAACAACACTGTATGATGGTGGAAAATAGAGAGAGTAAAGTGATGCATGTATAAGCTAAGTAACATCAAATATTGCTGGAGACAGCGGAAGCTGACAGAAGGGCATGGAAGAGATTCTCTGCTAGAGCTTTCAGAGAGATGGCCCTACTGACACCAAGATTTTGTATTCACAGCTCCCAAATTGTGAGAGAACACATTTCTGTTGTCTGCAGCACTTTGTTACAGTGGCCCTAGGGAAATAATACCTTATTTTCTACTTTATTCTGATAACTTCATCTATTTATTTTTAATGTATTGTATCATACGCATTTAAAAAAATTATTTTGAAATATTTCTAGACTTACAAAAAAACTGCATAAATGATACAAAGAGTTCCCATATACTCTTCATCTAACTATTCTTAAAGTTCATATCTTTTATAACAACAGTATAATTCCCTAAATTAGGAAAACAATATTGTTACAATATTATTAACTAACCTTCAGACCTTATCAAATTTCACCAAATGTCCCACTACTGTCCTTTGTCTGGGCCAGGATCTAATCAGATCCCTTATGTAAATTCAGTTGTCATGTCTCCTTAATGTTCTCAAATGTGGGTAATTTCTGTCTTTGTCACTACCTTGACATTTTTTTTTTAAATGTTTATTTTATTTTTGAGACAGAAAGAGACAGAGCATGAGTGGGGGAGGGGCAGAGAGAGAGGGAGACACAGAATGCGAAGCAGGCTCCAGGCTCTGAGCTGTCAGCACAGAGCCCAACGCGGGGCTTGAACTCACAGACCATGAGATCATGACCTGAGCCGAAGTCAGACGCTCAACCGACTGAGCCACCCAGGCACCCCTACCTTGACATTTTTAAAGAGTTCTAACCAGTTATATTTTTGCTTCTCCACTGTAAAGTTACTATTTTTTTTTTCCTTTTGTAATTAAGAAGTAGCTTATGGGGAGATATTTTGAGACCCTACGAATAACCTTTTGCCTATTAATTTCAGCATCCATTGATAGTCGCTGCCTGCACTAATTATTACTGTGGTACTTGCTAATTTTCTATTTCCATCATTTCCTCTACATTTATTAATTGCAAAGAAGATCTATTATCTATTGTAAGGAAGAACTGTTCTTACTTCTTTACTTATTTATTAAAGTATTTATTTACATCAGTGTGACTCATGTCTATTTTATTCCATGAGTTATAATCTATACTATCATTATTTATTTTCTTGCTCAAATTATCTGAGGCATGGCCAGTTGGGGTATCTAATTCCAATCTAACACTTTCAGCTTTATTCAAAACTTCTTCTCCTTTTCTTTCTCTGACAGTGAAAAAACTAGCTCTCACTATCCACAATATATTTATTTATTTGCTAAGGTTGAGTATACACATAAAGTAGTTTCAGAATTACTAACCAATACCTCTGTGAAAAACAAATTTTCATGTACATTTCTATAAGCTATATCAAATTATTTTGGGATAAAGATAGAGAAGGGAAGTATGAAGAAAAACACCTAAGTACTTCTGCATATAGACTATCATTTGACCTAGAAATTCTACTATGGCTTATAAAAAAAAAAAAGGTACAATGACATATATTAATAACAATTATACATGTTAGCAGATTTTATACTCATTATATACTTATACTTTAAGAATTAATTTTAGTACCCTTTTCCTTATATAGTTTGGTCAGAATAGGTCTCAAGCCAGCAGTGTTGTTAACCCATTCAATAATCCCACATTCATCATTCAGGGGAATAACTGCGTATGTTCGGATATGAAGTTCTCTTCTGCGAGATTCTGCATCTTTTCTCAAGCACTATTAAAAAAAGAACACATAAACTTAAAAATTCAGAATTTCTACATGTCCTGTCAAATATATCTAAAAATTGTTCATTTCATAGCAAAAGAATGTCAGTGAAAGTTTACGCTGTGGTACAGATGAATAATTCTTCAGAATGGTAGGAAAAGAAGCTACTGATATAGTATCTAAAGTCTTTTTCCAAATCATTAAAAATTCCTTGGGCAAGTCCCTCTTTTTAATTATTCACTGTTAACATGAGAATACTGTGT
Source organism: Paguma larvata (assembly GCA_030068075.1). Lineage (NCBI taxonomy): Eukaryota > Metazoa > Chordata > Mammalia > Carnivora > Viverridae > Paguma > Paguma larvata. The sequence continues at coordinate 36,412,830 of CM057824.1, forward strand.
TCAAAGTATTAAAGTTGTATATTTAACAATGACAAAATGTTCTTTTATTTTTTAGTGCTTTATAGATAGTACTGAAATATTAAGTCCCTAGGCATAAAGACTGCTATTTAATTTTGATTATCTCAAAAATGTAGAAACAAAAGTATGAGTTTTATGATAGCCTTAAAATTTTTATTTTTTATACATTTTATAAAAATTTTACTTTTTTCTTGTAGCTTAATCTTACAGCTTCATTTGAAAAACTATCTCCTGGTAGAAGAAAGATTTTTATGTCTCATCCGATTAATCCTGAATTAATTTAGGTAAGGATAAACAGTATTTTGTTTAATTCTGGAACTGTCTGACATAAACAAACTAAGCACACAACTATAATTGCAATCTGTCCAATTCAAAAGCACAACCACTAAGCAAAAACATATTTTAAATGCTAGGAATAAGTAGGCCACATAAATGTCAGTCAAACAGTACAGCATTAGAATTTACATGTAAAGATCAGTTTGTGGTCTCCTAGACAAACACAGACTACAGTTTTTGACAATTAGGCTATTGTATTTGACCATGGCAGTGAGGAGAACAGTAACAAAATAAATTAATCAGTAACAAACTGATTAAGATACATTTATAAAACTAGGCCAGGCCACCTGATACTCCAAACCAGAAAAACACTCAAGGGAACTTTGGATGAACATACTAATAGTTTAATAGTCAGTGAATTAATTTACCAATTTACCAAACATTAAAAAAATTTTTGAGAGAGAGAGAGAGAGACAGAGTGTGAATGGGGTGGGGGCAAAGAGAGAGGGAGACACAGAATCCAGATGCTTAACTGAGCCACCCAGGCGCCCCTCTATTTAATGTTTAAATTATCTGTAACAGACCCTATCAAATGTATTTGCATTTTAGTGCTAGACAAAAAATGTTAGGTTCTGTTTTGATCAGCACATTGCTTAAAGGTGATCATTACTATTTTTTTCAGTTTGGTAAGTTCTTGATTTCTATCTCAGAGATGATATGAGAACTCTTATTAAAAGTTTATTATAAATGTATGGTCTTAGGGTATTTTGAATTATTCTGTGGTCAGGTATTTATAAGTGCATAGCATCTGTTTTTTCCATTGATAAAAATGAAACCATACTGTAGAAATATAAAATTTAATTATTTTTAATAAGCTTTTTGTCCCTCCTCTCTATCCTTTCCCCACATTTCAGTGGTACCTCTTGTATCAGCAGAAGTTACCGACTTTTAACATAGAAAAGATAGAGCAAGACATAAGTTCATATTTAAAGAATAATAATTATGGTTTCTTAGTGTAGCCAAAAGTAATTAAAAAACTTAGATCACATTAAAAACCCATTTCAAAGGCAATATGAAGTGAAGGATTTTTTTTTTTTAATGTTTGGTAGGGGTGACCGGGTGGCTCAGTCGATTAAGTGTCCGACTTCAACTCAGGTCATGATCTTGCTGTTCCTGAGTTCGAGCCCTGTGTCGGGCTCTGTGCTGACAGCTTGAAGCCTGGAGCCTGCTTCAGACTCTGTGTCTCCTTCTCTCTCTGCCCCTCTGATACTCATGCTCTCTTTCTCTCTCTCTCAAAAAAAAAATAATAAATATTAAAAAAAAGCATTCAATAGAAGATATTTTCCCTCATTAACATGTCTTACTCATTTCTATCAATACAATAAAAGTAATCTTATTTCGTAAAAAGTTACATGAAACCAGCAATTCCACTTCTGGGTACATAATCAAAAGACTGAAAACACGGATTCAAAGAGCTATTTATATACCTATATCCATGGCAGCAAAACATGGTATTATTATTCACGATAGCAAAAGGTAGAAGCATTCTAAGTGTCCATCGATAGATGAACGAGTAAACAAAATGCGATATACACACACGATGGTATATTATTCAGCCTTATAAGGGAAAGAAATTCTGACACGTTGTAACATGGATGAACCCTGAAGACAATACCAAGTGAAAAAGTAAAAAAAGGCTAAAAACTATATGTAGAAGGTATGTACCTTCTACAAGGTACCTAGAAGTCAAATTCATAGAGATAGAAAGTAGAATGGTGGTTACCAGAGGCTGGGGAGGAAGGGGAATGAGGACTTATTTTTACTGGCTAGAGAGCTTCATTAGGGAAAGATGGCAAAAGTTCTGGAGAGGGAAAGTGGGGATGGTTGCACAACAATGTGTAGGTACTTAATGTCACTGAACTGGACAGTTTAAAAATTGTAAAATCAGTAAATTTTATCCCAATAAAAAAAATTAAGTAAAAACAAATAAGGTAGTACAATTCATTCTCTCTTTTTAAGAATGATCTATTTGCATACTAAAAAGCTCCTATCACACTGATAGTAATCATTGTAATTCCAAAATTAAAGCAAACAATCTCCAAACCTTATTAATTAAGGAATTAAATTCCATCAGTCTACAATCCTTTCTCAGGTCATCTTTTGGCTTACACATCATGATGTAGAACTTTCCATCCGATCCTTTTAAAGAGATCTTCTTTGGTTTCTGAAGGGATGCAAGAATTTCTACCTAAAAGACGATGAATTACATATAAGTTAAGGTCAAGATTCTTTGTTTAAATTTTTTATTTTTTTTGAGAGAGTGTGTGTGTGTGAGTAGGGGAGAGGGCAGAGGAAGAGAGGGAGCTATAGAAAGAGAGAAAGAGAGAGAGAGAGAGAGAGAGAGAGAGAGAGATTGGGAGTGTGCCTGATGCAGGAATCAATCTCAGGACCATGACTGAGATCATGACTTGAGCTGAAATCAAGAGACTGCTGATTAACCAACTGAGCCACCCAGGTGTCCCTTTAAAGATGTCTTTGATCATAATCACCTATGATCTATGAAAAGAATAGACCATAAATAGAGACCAATTTTCACCCATTAGGAGTGGCTATAAAGTAAAAGGATTACTTTAATCTACTTTATCAGGCAATATAAGTTCTTACACATACAAATTTAGGTATTCTCCTCAGAATAGTTACAATGTTACAATGGTTTTTGAAACATTTTTCAGAGCCTGCCTTCAGAGCTGTAGGCACTGTTTTTAAATTTTATACGTAATGTTTATTTTTGAGAGAGAGAGAGACAGAGCACAAGCAGGGGAGGAGTGGAGAGACAGGGAGACACAGAATATAAAGCAGGGTCCAGGTTCCGAGCTATCAGCACAGAGTCCGACGCAGGGCTCAAACTCATGAGCAGTGAGATCATGACCTGAGCTGAAGTGGATGGCTAAACCATCTGAGCCACTCAGACACCCCTAAATGTCTTTAATGGTAAGAAATGATAATTGATTTAATGTAACTTGATTTTTGAAAAAAGAAACTTTCCAAAGTCAAGTCTACCTAATGAGTCAATAAGCTGAGTATTATTCTTAAGTTAAAAACAAAACCTGATTATAAGTAAAAATGATTTCATTATGTCATTTAGTATCTGGCTATGAAGCAATTAAACAAATGTTTTGATCCAAAGACTTGCTAGAACAAACATAGTTTTCAAAAGTACTTACTTAGGGGGTGCCCGAATGGCTTAGTCAGTTGAGCATCTGAAATCAGCTCAGGTCATGATCTCATGGTTCGTGAATACGAGCTCTGTGATGGGCTCTCTACTGTCAGCACAGAACCCCCTTCAGATCCTCTGTCCCCTCCCTCTCTCTGCCCCTCACCCACTCTCTCTCTCTGAAAATTAAATAAACATTAAAAAAAAAGTATTTACTTAGAAGTGCTCTAGTACCAGTTCTTTAAAATAGTTACATATTGAGGTACTTGGGTGGTTCAATCAGTTAAGCGTCCGACTTTGGGCCAAGTCATGATCTTGTGGTTCGTGCGTCTGAGCCCTGTGTTGGGCTCTGTGCTAACAGCTCAGAGCCCAGAGCCTGCTTTGGCAGCTATCCCTCCGCAACTCACGTGTGTGTGCTCTGTCTCTCTCTCAAAAATAAATGAACATTAAAATAAAATAAAAAATAAAATAGTCACATTTATAGTCACATATTATACTTCGAAAAAAAAATCAAGCTCTTCTTAGCTGAATTTTATGTCCTTCCAAAGTATAAACAAAAACCATATTTTGTTCTCCATTTTTAGGACAAAAGAAAGTATGGAAAAATTAAATTGTTTAAAATAAAAACTATACTAAAACAATATGAGCATCTAAAAAATCAAAATACTCAGTTAATCATTTTTTTTAAAGACCTGTCCTAGGGGTTGTAGATGATTAAAAGAATAATAAGCCTAAATATTGTGTGTGTATATCTTATATAGGGTAAGATAAAATGTATATGGTTGAAAAGCTGACAATACAAAGGTAGCAAATGATCAGAAACAGACATGTAATGTTACAATATGTACTAGAAAAGTTTAGAAGAGAAAATTTATTCGGTGGAGGACATATAAAGCTAAAAATTGTGAAGGAACCATCTCACCTATTATGCTATTTAAGATGCATGGCTCTTATTCATCATAATTCACACTAGGAAAGTACCAGTCTTCTCCATATGGATATTTTTGTGGGTCACAGATCTTGGGAACATTTTTAACATTTAATTTTGTCCCATTTGTATAAAGTTTTACTTTTCTGTATTTCTAATCATTTTTTTCTTTGTAAATACAATTTACTTAGTTTCTGAGAAAAACACCTTTAAACTTACTTTGACATTTCTAACTTAACTAAATTTAAAAACTGTAGTCACTTATGTAACATTGAAGTTTACCGTGTCATCGAAGCCTGCGATATAGGCCCAATGCCCAGGAAATGGGTCGTGGTTGGCATGAGCACCCAGAATTGATGGAAGAGTAGGTATCATGACTGACTGCAAAGGAATGAGGATTTCACTAAATGTTGGTTCTTCTACCAGCTTTTTAAGCATTTTAAAATGAGTGCTCATGCTTAGTGTAGAACTACTTCCATCCACCTGAGGAGGGAAAAAACAGTACATGTTAATTACTCTGTGTTTACCTTGAATTGTACAGTGCTTAATTTCAACCAAAAGAAAAATTTCACTTCTATAATATTTTAATTACAATAGTTAAGCAGTCAGTGGTTTTCTAAGAATTTTTTATACATCTCATTTTACTCTCCCTGTATTCTTTTACTGCATCAGTAATAGTACCTATACCACAGGACTGTTTAATGACTAAAGGAGACAATAAAGGAGATAACAGACATGTACAGTCAATTATCAGACATTACAAAATCCAAAGACTTGTGTAAATCAAACCTTTTATTTGGTACTCAATCTCATTTGGCAGCAAAATGATACCTGAACTTCTCACTTGGAGTAAAGATTAGTATGTTTCACTGCAGAAAGAGTTATGTAACTGATTACGGCGTATTCTATCAGAATACTTTCAGTAGGGACACTCGATATTAAGTATATACACTGCATTACCTTTAAAAATCTGAAAACTCTGAATTCCTAAATGTAGCTGGCTACAAAAATTTCAGATAAGGAACTGAAAACTTATACATGTAAAGCATTTAGAAAAGTGTCAGTGTACAGTAAATGTTGGCCTTTATCATAACAGTGTCTTTGATATTGCCAAGTGCATCAGAGGTCAAGCAGAACTAATGCAGATAGCATAAACAGATTATTCTTTCAAGGTGTTTATGGATGAAGGGAAGGTGAGATACAGAATAGTCTATATTTTCTCATCTAAAAAGAGCTAATAGACTGAATATTTGTAAAGTGAAATCTAGCTCTTTACCTATAACTACCTATAGGTATAGAGATCTGTAGTCTCTTTCTCCCTCTTTATAACTATCCTCACTCCCTACTTTTACCTTTTCTAGATATTCTTTAGAGTATTTTTCGCTCCGATTTCTTGGGTAAAAGAGTGGGTTACTCATGTAAGCATGTTCATTAGACAAAAATATACTGAAAAAAGTAGTTATTAAACTAGATGATAACCATCTCCCTTCTTCCTATGATACTATCAGCACCTCAAGGCAGGAGAACATGTCTTATTTATCTTTGTTTCACTGAGCATAGTGCCTGTCCCCTCACAGGCAGTGAAATAAATGTGTACTGAAAGAATGAAATGAAATGAAAGCCAGAACTTCAATCTTCGTTCCTCTCCTATCTGTAGATTAACAGATAAGTTTTGAAAGTTTAAAGATATGACACAAAACAGAGATAACTATGAGTATTTTACATATTTATACTTTTATAGCTTATTTCATATCCCTCTACTTAAATTATTTCTAATTGATATGGATAATTTACTCTCTGAATAATCTATGTTAAGAAGAGCTTTTAGAAAATTTTGAGTATATCTGAGAGAGGGACAAGTTAGAATATTTAAAAACAGCTTTATTAAGGTAAATATACAATTTGATGAATTTTGATGTATATGTACACTCATTATGTTAGAATTTTAACTTAACTAATAAAGAAAACCAGCTAAAATTACATAAAAGTTTTGTCTAAATTATCCAGTACTGGTCTATAAGTAGTAAGATTTATGATCATACCGGTTTATTACACAATTCTAGAAGCTTATCTGTTAGGCGAGTTGCATCTCCAACAAACTTTTCTAAGGATTTTTTCATATGCATAGCTTTATTTAGGATTTCCTTGCATCTGTTCACACGCATGGGATAAGAAGACTGTCATAAAAAAAATTAAATGTAGTTTTATACAAGATTTAAAAACAAAACAAAATTTTGATTGACACAAATCAACTTAAGTATTCATGATGATGATGAGAATTTACACTACTCAAATTTCATGGTAATCAATTTGGAAATGCTTTCAACAGTCAAAAATGCTGTTATCCAATGAATTCCATTCTTGGAATTTATCCTGATGGAATAGTCAGAAATGAGAATAAATACAGATGTGTCTAGATGACAATGAAAAACCAACAGTTAAATAAATTATAGAAAATAAATTACTACAGAATTTTATATAATTATTAAAATTGTGTCTGAAGAATATTTAATTCATGGGAACATGATTATGGTAAAAATTGTAGGTGAAAAATATCAAATTCTCTATTTTATAATCCAAATTTAGCATTAAAATATGCATAGAAAATATACATACAAAAATTGAGAAGAATATTAAAGGTAGAATTAGTGAATTTTAGTTTTCTTTTTTATATCTGTGTATTTTCCAAATTCCCTAAAATGCCTATTGCCCACTAATAATGCAGTAAAGCTTTTCTATTATTAAAAGTTTAGGTACTTTGGATAAAACACTTTGAAAAAAGTAGACTACCATTTTTATACTATACACTAACAGTTTACTAGACTTCATAGAGAAACAGATGCTGAATTATTTGACATTAATATACTAGTCCTTTCATTTGATATGGTAAATATTTCTGAACTTTAAGATAATATGTAAGGTTTTAATTTCTTTTTTTTTCAAGTATTTAAAATTAATATTTTGCTGCTAATCTAAGAAAGAAACAATGGAACTTGCATGTTCATGTTAACGTTAAATAATCAATGTCAAATAAAATAGAAAACGAGACTATTGTGATTACTACATTACCTTTGACACAGCTGTCATCATCCACATTGCTTGTTGAGGATAGGCTAGAAAGACTTTGGCTATAATTTCCATCAAGACAACAAAAACTTCATCATGAGAATGACAAATTCGGGAGATCAACTGTGAAAAAGCAGTCAAAAACTGATATGGTGCTAACTGATTTGTATGCTCTGTAATAACCTTGTTTATTTTAGTTAAATCATTTCTCATTTGTACACGATCAGAACGGCCAGCTGGAAAAAAACAAATCAAAGTTAAAAAAACAGTGAAGAAAAAACAGTTAAAATATTCAGGGTCATTGAAAAACTCAAGGGCTATTAATTTCCACTAGAAACACAGAACAAGCCACAGTCCATTATAATTTTTAGGGTAAATTATTTGGTTTAAACTATTTTCTCTCAATATGTGTTGGGTTTTTGAAGGAATGAGCAGATTCTCATTTGCAGGCCCTCAACTGGAACAATTTTAAGTCCATGCATTTATCATTTCCCCTTTTTGTAACATTTAGTTTCTTGCTCACACTTATATGCAATCTTAATTACCAAATTTATTCCTAGCTTTTTGTAAGTTAGATTGCCAAGCCGAATGTGACTTTATATCAAAGTTAAAATTCTTAACCCTTAAAATTTTTACATAAAAAAATTATACCTTTTTCCCATTCATATGCCTTAGCACCAAAATCAAGCCATAGTGATAACATTCGTGGCATTGACTGATATATGAATTGATTCCCATATTGTAGAGATCTGCAATTATATAGAAAAAATGTTATTAACACAGTACTCTTTTTTTACATTATATGGATTAAAATGTAAAAACTTAAACTACCAGTTGAATTATACATAGCCTTCCGACAAAAATTATGCTATCAGTATTCCTTCTTTGTGAGGTTACCTTTGATTCCCTTATCTCCTTTTTTTCTTACTATATTCTTTAACTGTTGGTTTTCTGAGCTCTACATTGCCTATGCAAAAAATAATACAAGTAAAAACCTAGTCAAAGTCCTGTCAATACTCTTTACAAATTCTCCTTCGGATCTGTGTCTTCATTTGCATTCCACGGCCATAATAAGCCTACATCAGACCCAATCACTCCATTTCTGGGAAATTAGAATAACTTGTCTCCCCAATTCCACATTTCTTCCCTTCAATAAATTTTGTACTAATATTCCTGAAATCCTAGCTTTATCATGCTCTCCCCCTGTTCAAAAATGTTCAAAAAAAAAAAAATCAACACTTAAAGTTTAAGACTACATGAATGACTCTACTTGGAATTTATATATTCACAATCTTGTTTCTTTATAACTTACAATCTCTCACTATTCACCAGATTACACCTTCCATTAAGTACAATTTCCTCACCATCCTACAAATAACTATTCAACCCTGTTTCTCTGCTAAATCTGTGAAAAGTTAGTATGTCATCTTCTTAAATTTAATTATCCTTCAAATCCTATGTTGTTCCTGAAGCCCACCAGACTTCTGTAGCAATATGCAAAGAGATTTACTTTTGAAATCATGAAGCCAGTAGCTTGAGTTTTGACTTCAGGTTTGCCCAAAGTCCATGACTTCTGCCTTGTTTGTTTTGTTTTTGTGTCTTGCTAATAGAAAGACAGTTTTGAATTTATGCCATTTATTTTGATATCTGATCACACATTCTATTATGTTCCATTATTTAAATGTTTTATATGCTTGTGGTTTCTCTGTCTAATTAGTCCATAGCTCCTTGAGAGCAAACACTGATGCTTAGTTAACAATAATACAGTAATCTGATCACACAGAGGATAAATAAGTCTCAATAGTTAAGTTTACTCCTTTAAGCATCCAAATATTTTCTTTTATGTACTGTGAATAGAATGTTCTAAATTAGCCTTTCTCAAATTGTTCTTTTAAAAATATCAAGCTAGGGGCGCCTGGGTGGCTCAGTTGGTTAAGCCACCAACTTCGGCTCAGGTCATGATCTCGCGGTCTGTGGGTTCGAGCCCCGCGTCGGGCTCTGTGCTGGCGGCTCAGAGCCTGGAGCCTGTTTCCAATTCTGTGTCTCCCTCTCTCTGCCCTTCCCCTGTTCATGCTGTGCCTCTATGTCTCTCAAAAATAAATAAACTTTAAAAAAAAAATAAAATAAAAAAAAATAAATAAAAATATCAAGCTATACCTAACAGTTTTATGCACATTGAGGATTCCAGGTATCTTTCTGTTTTAGAACAAAAATACTAAATAAATTCTGTATACCAACACCCATGATATATGTATATGATGACGAAAGAGCAAATGAAAGCTATTACTTATTTTAGAAAAGAAAAATGCATTTAATAATTGTCCTCTGCTTATGCTTCCATTTAAAATGCTAATAGGCCAGGAATTCTGCTTCAATAACAAGCTATTGATAATCATTGATAAATAAAATTAGGTTTGAATTTTATAAAACTTGCATTCCATTTTTGAGAAGAAAGGCGTGGCCAAATCCTACAATCCTAATACCAAGCATGAACAAACATTGGCTTAATTTCTGAAAATACTGAACTTCAGCAGTCAAAGAATCTAACAATAGGCAACTTTAAATAGATTTATTACTCTGAAATAAGTTATACTTCAAAGTAAAGCAAGATTACATGAGTATGATAAGAATGAATGAATGGAATGTCATTATTACTTCTTAGGAAATAATATGTGTGGGGCGCCTGGGTGGCTCAGTTGGTAAAGCGTCCCACTTCGGCTCAGGTCATGACCTTACAGGTTGTGAGTTCAAGCCCCTCATCAGGCTCTGTGCTGACAGCTCAGAGCCTGGAGCCTGCTTCTGTGTTCCTCTCTCGCTCTGCCCCTCCCCCACTCATACTCTGTCTGTCTGTCTCTCCTCAAGAATAAATAAAAAAACATTAAAAAAAAAAAGGAAATAATATGTGAAAATATAAACAGTAGCATAAGATAATATGCTATTTGATTATAACACACTGATATATATAAGATCAAGTTATATTTCACCTGTTACCTAGTCTAAGAGATAAGCTCTTTCTACAAGGCTAATGTCAAAACCATTTTCATATGTATTTCTTAGCAGAATGACCAGAAAGGAGACATTTCATTGGTAATTAACTATAACCACTAAATATATTACATTAAGAGTCTTCTGGAATTCTAGGGAGGGGGACTCAGAAGGTGAGGGTCTGGAATGGGAAGGACACTTAATTTCATTGTATAATATTGGTACTGATGAATTAAAATATATATATATATATATATACATATACACATTACTTTTTCCATGAATCAAGTTTAGTTTTTAAAAGGAAGAAAGAATGACATGAAGAAAAAACTTGTATCTAACCTAAGGTTAAAGACTGAATCAGTGGCAAAGCAGAAAACATCCTGAACACGTTACAATCTGTGATAAAAGAGGCACTCTGACACAATCAGCACACATACAGTTCTCCCACTTACCTGCCAAAATGAAGAACTATATACCGGATGAGATCACCCTGCTTTTCCATCTTGTTGTCAGTGACCATGGGCATCAATTTGTCATAGTACTTGGCAAGGTAAAAATGCCCATCTTCCCACTCTGGCAGGAACAAGGTCACATCCTGTAAAAGAGAATACCAGATGCACGCCTAAGAAACTCTCACACTATGCTGGGAAATAAAGAATAAACAGATGATTGGGGATCAAAAGTATGAGACCTACATGGAGGCAGAGCAAAGTCAAAGGTAGAGTGACTCTGATCTGGATAAAGAATAGCTATTTTCTTAGGAAGGTTTTCTCAGGATGGCTGGTTTGTTCTGGTGGGTTGTCCACTGGCCAACATGAAATAGTGTCAGAATGATTAGCTATTTAGGGAAAGAAAACTCCATTTACACTGCCACTTTATATGATACATCAAAATAATTTCCAGATGGATTAAAGTGCTTTATGAATGTGTGCATATTTTTGTTATTAAAAAAATATCAGTGAAAGGAGAATATCAAAGCCCTGAGGAGGATAGGCTTTAAGAGCATAAAAATATGGTTTAAAAAAAATCACATCTTAATTTTCTCCAACATCTCTCACAGATTACTGCCTTCCCTCTCAATTCCTTCATAATCCCATTTCTAAGAATTCACCTCACATTCACTCCTCAAATTATTTCTTCATGGTTTCAGTCTTCAGTATTCCACTAACGCAGATCCTTAAATCTAACAGATCTTTTTCAATTCTGGTCTCGTTTGAATTCTCTTCAGCATCTGTTTCTGTTGTCCTCACCATTTCCTCTTGGAAATATTTTCTTCCCTTGACTTCTGTGGGGCCACCATCTTCCAAGTTTTTTCCGATCTTTCTGGCAACTCCTACTTTGTCCCCTGTATCATTTCTTTTCCCTTTCCCTGCCTTGTGTATGTATTTTAAAATAATATTATTTGAAATGTGATGGAAAATACATAGGATGGCTGACTACAAAAAAAAAGTTTTAAATGAAGTTCCCCCTATTTCAAGCAAGTTTGAGAACACAGTTTGAACCTGGAACCTTAAATCTTGAGTTTACCCTGAATCTATTCTTGAAAATTTATAGATGGCAACCTGCCTGTGGATAAAGGAGAGAATGACATGACTAGATGTATGGAATAAATGCTGGATTCATGTGCCCAACCAGCCACAGGGATGGGGCTGCCAGTGTCCCTCCCCCACCTAGACATTGAAACAAAAGGGATGAAGGAAACATACAAGAATTTTCAGGTTTAGGAAATTTCAGGATTAGAAAATGCTTGGGATTCTCTCTGCTCCTACCCTGCTTGTGCTCTCCCACCTCTCACTCTCGCAATAAATAAAAAAACTTGGGAAAAAAAAAAAAAAAGAATTGCATGCTCTTCCAACTAAGCCAGCCAGATGCCCCCAATCCTATAGGTTTTGATAGGTCATATTTTTATGATCATTTTGTTTATTATCATTATTACACCATTATAGATAACTTTTAAATCCCTACTGCAATTTCTTCCCTGATTCCTGGATTATTGGGAGGTATCTCTCTCACAACGCCATCCATGTAAAGCTTAATACTTAGTAATGAATGTATATATTGTGTTAAAGAAATTTCAGGATATGATGTAATTACCTTTAGGAGGGTGAAAGGGTGGGTCACAGAGTGTTAATAATATTCTACTTCTTGACCTCGTTGATGGTTTCTTGAGTGTATTTGCTTGATAATTCTTCTTATGCTATCTAAACACTAAAAAGTCAAAAAGTTTCCTGGGTATTTTTATACGTGTTCTTCCATATGGACTTTAAAGTCATTTTATCCATTTGCAAAAACAAAAAAAGACTGAGCTCTTAATGAAACTGCAATATACATATACTTGCCTTATATTTTTTCATAACTGCATTGCTTTCAAAGTTGGCTGTTTCTTCCATAAATCGGCCCACTAGTAGCATAGCTCGACCATGGATTAACATGTTCTTACTCTCAGTTGGGGTTTTATTTTCAGGAAAACATAATTCAACACCCTTCTGAAGAACAATTAGTGCCTGATGAACATCACCCTAAAAGAAAAAAGGCAACAACGAGCCTTTTAATTTAAAACCATACTTCTGTTTTCTGAAAAACAAAATTATTAGTATTTAAAGTCTCTTAAGTATCTTTTATGTATAAATGTTTGTGATTTCATGTTCATGTCTCATTTCCCTTCTATGAAAGTAAAATCCTAAAAAGGAAGCATTGCTTCATGTAGAGTTCAAATTCATTCATTAATTCACTCATTCATTCTTATGGTCAAAGTACAAGAAACTGAACACATATGTAGATGACTAGGGATAAATGTGAATAAATCAAAGTCTCTGGCTTAAAAAAGTTCATAGTCAAGTGAGGAAATAGACTATGTAAAATAGCAACATGACGTGAAGTGCTATTAACAGAGGACTATATGTTGGTATAATTAAGGACTGAGAAGGGACTCCTCTAAATCTCCCTGAAGGCACAGGAAAATGGAAGAGAGCAGCAGTCAGGAAAGGTTCCCAAATGGGGATAATTTGAATTAGGTCTTAAAGAATAAATGGCAATTTTCTGGGAATGAATTCAGTGAAGGACATTCTTAGTAGAAGGAATACAAATCTTACTTGGAAAAGGTAAATAATCTGGTTTTACCTGAAGCCTAAAGGGTCTATGAGATAGTGACAAGCGAGGCTGAAGAGAGAGACTGGAACTCGATCAGAAAAAGCCTTGTGTACTTTCTAGAGGTCAGACTTTCATAAATGCATTAAGAATATTTCAGAAGACTTATCAGAGGAGCTACATGATTCAATGTGCATTTTAGAAAGTTCACAGACTGCAGTAATGGGCACAGAGGAATAGGGAAACTCAAAAAAAAAAGGCTATTAATACTATTAGAGGCCATGAATGCTAAAAGGCGTGCATGAAAGCAGCAGGAATAAAAAAGAGGGAGAGGATTCAAAAGATGTTTCTTTTTTAACTTACAAATATGCAATATGGTTTAACTATATTCACCATGCTGTACATTACAGCCCCATGACTTTTTTAGTTTATAACTGGAAGTGTGTATCAAAATACCAAAAGATGGGGCGCCTGGGTGACTCAGTTGGTTAAGCATCTGACTTTGGCTCAGGTCATTATTTCATGGTTTGTGAGATTGAGCCACACATCAGGCTCTCTGCTGCTGGCAGAAAGCCTGCTTCAGATCCTCTGTCTCCCTCTCTCTCTGCCCCTTCCCCTCTCAAAAGTTAATAGCCATTAGGGGCGCCTGGGTGGCTCAGTCGGTTGGGCGTCCGACTTCGGCTCAGGTCATGATCTCACCGTCCGTGAGTTCGAGCCCCGCGTCAGGCTTCGAAACCTGCTTCGGATTCTGTGTCTCCCTCTCTCTCTGCCCCTCCCCCCACTCACGCTCTGTCTCTCTCTGTCTCAAAAATGAATAAATGTCAAAAAATTAAAAAAAAAAAGTTAATAGCCATTCAAAAAAAATCCAAAGATAGGGTGCCTGGCTGGCTCAGTTGGTAGAGCATGCAACTCTTAATCTTGGGGTCATGAGTTCAAGCCCCATGCCTACAGGGAGAGTCTACTTAAAAAAAAATTATTGAAAGTTATTTCTAAGGTAGATTTAGTCTCCTATTGGATGTGGAAAATGAGGGAGAGGAAGAAGTTCAAGATGATGCCCAGATTCTGTCTTAGATGAGAGGATTCAATAGAGTCTATTTAGAAAAATAGAGAGAATATAGGAGAAGCAGTTACTGACTAGTAGATGATGAATTGCATTCTGAACACAGTAGATTTAAGATAGTACAATACAGACTAGCACTAGCTCAGAAAACGACCAGGTACTGACAAATACAGGCTGAATCATTACTTTTGCCTCCACAATCACAGATGGCACCAGCTACAGTTGCTAAATGTCAATTTTCAGAACTTGCTATACTACTACTAATTCTAGACTGGGGGCAAGCATAAGGAAATATGTAAGTAATAGCCATTTAAATCTGTGGCATAACCTTTGCAAGTAGTTCAGATACTCAAAAAGTTTCTTTCTCATTACTATTACTTTAATTTGGGGATTGCTGGGCCCTTTTGTTCTTAGGCTAAGCCTTCCCTAGTAGGCTATATTAGAAATTAATCTAGAGAAGAAAACTGGCAAGACCACCCAGAACTAATTATCGACCAAGGATATTATAAGTAGGGAACAGTGTTATTTTCACTTTTTGAGTGCCTACTGTATGTACTCTGTCTATACATATCGGAGGTAAAAACAAAGTAAAAATTGGCTGCATCCCTCAAGAAAAAAAAGGAGGGCAAGATGAAAACAGAAAGAACTGTACTTTCATCTTGAGATGGGAAGCCATTTGGGGACTTCAGGAAAGAAGACATGGTTTCTAGATTATCGTAGAAAGGTGAAGAAAGGCGACAGAAAAAGATTCTGAATTAGGATTAAGGATCATCTCTTAGTCAGGCCCTCGGTAGGACAACTGTAATCCACAACAGCATATATATGTATGATGACATTCCCTTGGCCATACCTTGGACCACAGCCACTTTGCCCTTTCCACATACAGTTCAGCAAGTCGTGATTCTCCAGCATTTAGGAGAGCATTGTAGGCTGTCTGGTGATGACCAGCCTTCCTAGCTACTCTGGCACTCTGTAGCCAGCATTCGCCAACCATTTCATTGTAATCTGGTCTAAATGAGTATGACAAAAACAGGGGGAAAGAGCATTTTTAAGTATATTCAACAATTTAAAAATATCTCTTCTTAACATGGAACCTTCTTAATATACTATTTCAAAGAAATCAAAGACATTTGATATGTTAAAAAACTAATTTTAATTTTCTTAGAGTGGTCAATTTTGTCAATTACAAGTCAATGAAAACTTTAATACTGCCATACCTGTTTTTAACATTAGAAAGAAAGATATAGTGCATACAAAAGTAATTCTTAAGTTCTAGGTTCATTTCAACTATATAGTGTTGCCTTCACAATTGATAAGAGAAACACACAGATTCAGAGAGAAAAACAAGAAAGATAAATATTCCCAAAGGATATGCAAGTATAATAGTAAATTCATGATAACTGACATGAAAAAAAGAAGTGTGAAAAACCTTTTGTTGAGGCTTAATAAAGCTCTCCGGAGAGCCAGGATAGGCTCCTTGGCTCTGTAGGAATTCTGGGTCATTTCTAGTCGAG
This sequence comes from Paguma larvata, assembly GCA_030068075.1. Lineage (NCBI taxonomy): Eukaryota > Metazoa > Chordata > Mammalia > Carnivora > Viverridae > Paguma > Paguma larvata. The sequence goes on from CM057824.1 coordinate 36,428,981, forward strand.
CTACCCAGTTTAGAGAATCTTCTTGAGAGTTATCACCTGGTGACTGATGAAAAAGTGGTTTGATGCTATGCTCCAATTCACACAACATGTGCAATCTGAAGACAGATAGAACCTATATTAAAATGCTATCATATTCAGCCTATTAATCTCATACACAAAGCATGTACTTAAATTAGCCAAGAAGAATCTAAAATGTACAGTTTTCTTTGGAAGAACATTAACCTAATATATTCTTGGTATATAAACAGTAACATTTTTATCTTTTTAAAGTGGGTATAAAATACCAATTATGTTGATATAAATGTTTAGTGCTTTGCTATGATGCCCAAATTCCTATTAAATTGGAGAAGGGCATGTAAAACTAAATTCAAGTGTATAAAAATCAAATTTTATTACCTATATGAAGAGAAAATACATATCCATTATAAATCAACATAAATATCTGCATATGCCTGACATAGTAGATGATAATAAAAAACTGTGAAATGAATGCAATTTTATTTTTTTCTAAGAATGATGGAAATACTCATGACACATTCACAGAAGCCTTTCTTCCATATAAAATACACAGTGTCTATGACTCAGTGTTCAAGGATGCAGTTGAGTAGCTACAGAACAGAATTAATCCCAGTGATCCAATCTATGGTTTCATTAAACTGTTCATTAAACAAAGAAGCTGATAAAAATTACAGTAAATTCTTCTAAGGACAACAAAAAAATGTTCTTACTTATCTTTTAAATTATAACATCTAATATTTTTCTCAAGTGAACTAACAAATCTGAAATGTTTTCCATTGTTTTCTTCCTTACCCCTAAAAGTTAATATTCCTTCCTAGTAGTGTGATACCTACATTTTGGGGAAGGAAATGTCAAATGCATTTCTAAATGAGAAGGAGAGGAAACTAACAGGGACTGTGCACCACAGTGCCAGGCACAGTAAATGTCTAGACTATAGGACATTACAACAGGACAAATATATTTTTCTTATTTTTAGAAATCTCATAATTGCTTTTCTAATGAAAAAGATATACATTAGAACATTTTTAAAAAAAATTATAGGGTGAGGGGTGCCTGGCTGGCTCAGGCAGTAAAGCATGTGACTCTTGATCTCAGGGCCATGAGTTCAAGCTCCATGTTGGGCACAGAGATTACATTAAAAAAAAATCAAACCAAAACCAATCAAAACAAATAAAACTATAGGGTGATTGTAAGATAAAGGAGTAAAAGAGCCAGTGTGTGTAGATACACATGATACCAGACCTATTTACTAATGTTATTTAGTTAGTTTTTATTTAGTTTAGGAAACAACTAATCAAAACATTCCAAGGCTGTCAGAAGACACTCACAGACCAGGAATACACAAATGGACCCTCCCCCACAAATACCTCACAATATATTCATATCCTCGTTGATAAGAGCCTCTTTCAAAGCTTGCGGCTGAAAGAGGTACAATTTGTTCTGCTCTCACTAGTTTCAGTGTGTCATAAAAAGCTGTGATATCTCTTTTTTTGGCCGATAATAATAGCTGTCCCAGTCTGACACTCCACGTTGTAGATTTCCCATCTGAAAAATAAATGTAGAGTCCAGGAATGCCATGGGGCCCCAAAACAAGGTTTACTTCATGTGGTAAAACGGTCAGCAGAAATACTGAACAGATGGTTTCATTCTACTTTGAACAACAATGCAATTATAAAACAAGCTGAAAGATTAATTATATACGGTACTTAGCTACTTATGTCTGAATATTTATAGCATATTAAAACTGCTTATATTTTAAAAAGTAACTTTACCTGCTGCCAAATAGTTTTCCACCAAATCCCACTGTGACAATTTCCAAGCTGCTTCCACTCTGTATGTGTTTAATTCATCTGTCCATTCAGACCTATTAAAAGAAGCCAGTATCAACTTCATTTACTTAAAGCGGCATTTAGAGATTTTTTCATTGTTTTAGATACTCTATTTTTTGTACTTATTTATTGCTCCATTTATTGTATTTGTATTGTGTTGTATTTTGTACTTAGATACAAAATGATTATCCAAAACAACCCAATTTTTCATGTTTCCATTTCCCAAAAGATATTTTTTCAATAGTTACTTCTTATTCTTTTTTTTAAAGTATATTTATTTATTTTGAAAGAGAAAGAGTGTGGGAAGAGCAGAGGGAGGGAAGAGAGAGAGAGAGGGAGAGAGAGAGAATCTCAAGCAGGCTCTGCACTGACAGTGTGGAGCTCGCTATGAGGCTCAAACTCACAAACCACAAGATCATCACCTGAGCCGAAATCAAGAGTCGGGTGCTAATTACTCACCTCAATAATTACTTCTAAAAGGGCAATTTAAAAATGCCATTCACCAACAAATTAAATTGTGCCATATATTAGAACCGAATTAATGCCTGGATAATTATAAAGTGTAGTTGTAAGAATAGCTGTGTGCTTAACATGAACAAAGGGCGGGAGGAAAAAGCCAACTGAACATACACACACATTCAGAGGTAAGCATTCTAAGAACTTGGGATTTTGAATTAAGTTTAAGGCAAAAATAGAGGAGCTGGTGGGTTTAGGTCAGGAGCAGCTCGGGGCATAAGAACACTCAATAATAAGGGCTTAAGAATAATGTGTCACAAATAATGTGTCAATGGCATAACAAAGAATATAAAATAAGTTACTTAAAATATATACCTATTCTTAAACTATTGTGAGTTACTTTAAAACTTGGATAGAGGAGCCTGGGTGGCTCGGTCAGTTAAGCATCTGACACTTGATTTCAGCTCAGGTCATGATCTCACAGTTCGTGAGTTCAAGCCCTGCATTGGGCTGTGCTGACAGCACAGAGCCTGCCTATGGTTCTCATCCTCTCTTGTCTCTCAAAATAAATAAACATTTTTTAAAAATCTGGATTTGGGGGTGCCTGGGTGGGTCAGTCGGTTGAGCGTCCGACTTCGGCTCAGGTCATGATCTCACGGTTGAGTTCGAGCCCCATGTCGGGCTCTGTGCTGACAGCTCAGAGCCTGGAGCCTGCTTCACATTCTGTGTCTCCCTCTCTCTCTCTGCCTCTCCCCCACTCATGCTCTGTCTCAAAAATAAATAAACATTAAAAAAAATTTTAAAAAAATCTGGATTTGTAAAACAAGTATGTTGTAAGTAATTATTTTTTCTAAGGATTCTACTTATGTGACACTAAGATGGATAGTGATATTTTGTCATGTCTCTATAGAAGCTAGACTCTCCCAACATTTCCTCTTTAATAATGTTTATTTATTCTTGAGAGACCCAGAGGGACAGAGTGTGAGTGGGGGAGGGGCAGAGAAAGGGAGATGCAGAATCCTAAGAAGGCTCCAGGCCCTGAGCTGTCAGCACAGAGCCCGATGCAGGGCTCGAACCCACAGACCATGGTGAGCATCCTGCGCTGAGCATTTCTCCATTTAATTATCTAATGCAGGAAAGGCACACATATCCTCATATTACAAATAAGGTAACAGAATCAGAGAGGTTAGGATCAACACCGTAAAAAGCCCTCTTTGCTCTTTCTGTAGTAAAAACACATTTAAGAAATGTAAAAAAAGAGTAAATTTTTTTTATTAAAAAAAAATCTAAACTAGCAGCATAAATATAGAACACAGCTAAAAGAAATACAATAGAAATGGAGTTTGGGGCACCTGGTTGGCTCAGTCAATAGAGCATGTGACTCCCGATCTCAGCGTTGTGAGTTTGAGCACCACATTAGGCATAGAGGTTACTTGAAAATAAAGTAAAAAAAAAAAAAGAAATGAAGTTTTCGAGAAGTCCGGTTGTGAATAACTTTGCAAGCTTATCACCAGATGCCAAAATATCAAAATTTAAAGATAAAAATTTGAGTAGAATTAGCAGGATTTGCTATTTAAAGGGGATGTGTCATACCAAGCATTATACCAAGAATATCAAAAGGCAATGAGGATCAGGCTATGAGAACTTATCCCCATAAGTAGGTTCATTAAAAAGAGTAATTGTGTAGGTCAAGTACATTCAATAATTTTGGAGAAATATTTGTTTAAATGCAAATATTCTTGGGGAGCCTGGGTGGCTCAGTCAGTTAAGCATCTTTGCTCAGGTTCATGGGTTCAAGCCCTGCATTGGGTTCTGTGCTGACAGTGTGGAGTCGGCTTGGAATTCTCTCTCTCTGCTCCTCCCCTGATTACATTCTCTCTCTCTCAAAATAAACAAAACTTTAAAAAAAATGCAAATATTCTCCCCAAAGAAAACACATCTAAGAGAAATCTTGTTGTTGTTGTTGTTGTTTTTTCCCAAATTTTTATTTAAATTCTAGTTAGTTGGGGCACCTGGATGGCTCAGTCAGTTAAGTGTCTGACTTCAGCTCAGGTCATGATCTCACGGTTCTGTGGGTTCAAGCTGTATGTCAGGCTCTGTGCTGACAGCTCAGAGTCTGGAGCCTGCTTCAGATTCTGTGTTTCCCTCTCTCTCTGCCCTTGCCCTGCTCGAGCTCTATCTCTGTCTCTCAAAAATAAATAAATATTAAAATAAATAAATTCTAGTTAGTTAACATACAGTGCAATATTGGTTTCAGGAGTAGAATTCAGTGATTCATCAATTACATACAACACCCAGTGCTCATCATAACAAGTGCCCTCCTTAATACCCATCACACATCTAGCCCATCCCCCACCCCCTCCCTTCATCAACTCTGTTTGTTCTCTGTAATAGATCAGAATGCTCTATGTATCCCAGATCCAAAGAGAAGAGGAGTCTAACTGTCCAGCATATATAATAATGAAACTTGACACTTAGGCTTGAGCCATGACAAACCTTCCCAAATTATTTTACTTATAAAGCCTTTCAACTAATTTGGAGAAACATCTAAAACATATAACCATTCTTTCTCTGCTTCTGCAAAGTTTTTTCCTTCCCTTGTTTCATTATTTCCATTACTGTGAAAACATCTGATTAACAGTGAGCTTCTCTGCTCTCAAACATTATAGACTTGGAGTCTTTGCAAATTACAGTTGGGAATTTATAGAAACTATACTTAGAAGAGCTGATTTGAGAGTCCTAACTAAAAACGGTGGCCTGTGTGCTCTCTGAATAACTAAGATACCAACCCTTTTGATCAGATCTTACTGCCCAGAATAGTTAGTTGGCATCTGGCAAATTTATCAAGAAATAAGTCTTTTAGCTCTCAGAGCATGGCAGCTTCAAGGGTACAATAAACCTCCACAGTTAGTCCCCAGAGTTCTCCCCACAGTTACTCCCCAGACCAGAAGAACTATGCAGCCTGAATATTTGCCACACATACATACTACTTTTATGCATCATTTGATTTGCTATAACAAACTCACTTTCTTTAGGAAGGAGGGCAGCTTTCATTTTAATCAATCCTTATTATTAAAAATAATAAAAAATAAGGACATTTGGTAAAAAAGTAAAGGTAAGTTGTTAAGTGCTAAATCAGCTTATGAAAAAGTAGGAAAAAAAAGTTTTTGTTGTCTATCTCCAACACTATGAAAACATAAAAAAAAGATTTCATTTCTTTACTGTTATGTCAATCCAATCCACTGATTAAAATTTTCCCATTCAGATACAATAACAAAAGAAAATCATTCTTTTTTTTAAATTTTTTTAATGTTTATTTATTTTTGAGAGATAGAGACAGAGTGTGAGTTGAGGAGGGGCAGAGAGAGGAAGGGAGACACAGTATTTGAAACAGGCTCCAGGCTCTGAGCTGTCAGCACAAAGCCCAAAGCGAGGCTCAAACTCGGGGACGGTGAGATCATGACCTAGGCTGAAATTGGATGCTTAATGACTGAGCCACCCAGGCGCCCCCTGTTCTTTTTTTTTTTTTTTTTTTTTTTTTTTGAGACAAAAAGAATTAGCAAGCCTACGCAGGCAAGGGAACGGCAGAGAGAAAGTGTGACCGAGGATCCAAAGTGGGCTCTGCACTGACAGCAGAGAGCCCGATTTGGGGCCCAAACCCACAACCACGAGATAACGTCCTGAGCTGAAGGTGGAAGCTTAACTGACTGAACCACTGAGGTATCCTAAAAGAGAATCATTCTTTAAAAAAATATTACCTGTGGGGCACCTGGGTGACTCAGTCAGTTAAGCATCCGACTCTGGATTTCGGCTCAGGTCATAATTTCACAGTTTGTGGGTTCAAGCCCCACATCGGGCTCCATGCTGACAGAGCGAAATCTGCTTGGGATTATCCCTCTCCCTCTCTCTGCTCCTCCCCCATACTCTCTCTCTCAAAATAAATACACTTTAAAAAAAATTTAAAAAAATTTAAAAATATTACCTGTTAGCATGCACTCCATTCACCTGAGTGATTACAGTAGACAGCTGTCCAAGACCTAACATGGACTTCACTACACCATGATAATGGATAATCTAGAAATTTAAAAATATTTAAAATAGCAATAGTCACTTCAAATATATCCTGGAAAACAAAGACTATTTAACTGATATTCAATGAACCTACCCTTCTTAGTTCAGCAATTGATTTGCATGGTCTAACGGCAAAGACCCCAACAATGTAAAAGAATACACAGACAACCTAAAAAATTCTCAGACTGAATTTATTGTTTTTTCCAGATTTGGTTTAATTTTTGGTGCAAACCAAATATAAATATAATTAGTACTTCTATTTTGTTTAAAGATTATTTGCCATACTATTTCCACACAAAAATCAAAACTCAAAGCTCACGATAACATTAATATAGATTTAGGGCTTTAGGAACTAAAAAGTTATATAGGATTATGCAATATTCTTTAACAAGAATATTAATCTTGAACAAGAATATTATTCTTTAACAAGATTATTAATCTTGAAAACAAGATTGTGAAAAATAAGGATACTGTAAGAGTTTCTGAGAAAATGAACATGTAATATATAACAAAAAGCAGTACCGTAAAATTAGAGAGAATCTAAGCCAAGATTATACCCCTTCCTGCCCCAGTCAGCATGAGATATGTTAACACACTCCCATTTTAATTATTGCTTCGTATTTCTAAGGGACCATTTCAGAAATTCAGAGAGGATGGCAGGGGGCATGTGAAATCTGAAAATGTTTCCTAGGCTGTAGAGAACCACTTTTATTAGTAAAAAATTGATGTATGTCAAATTGAAACTTTTAATTGCAAAGTAAAATTATGTAAACTTTAGAGGAGATGAGCACACATTAATACAAATATACTCCTCAGCAAACATCATTCATTTGGGGGATTTCTAAGGTCACAGAAATTCGACATGGGATGGGATTTCTGAGATCCTCCAGCACATCTCTAACTTCATCAGTCAGGAAACTCAAGCTCAGAGAGGATGAAATATTTTCCAGACACCAGTAGAGAGTACTGAAACAAAGGTTTCCAGAGTTCCTAGTTCAGGGCTCTTTTCATTATGTTGCCTTTCATTTATTATCTTACCTGATCTGGTTCTAGCTGAATAGCCCTGTCATAACAAGCAGTGGCATCCCTCAGTAAGCCAATGCTTTCGTGTTCAAGGATCTGTTCTTTCAGAGACGGTTCTGCCTTTCGAATTGCGCTTACTCCAGCCACTCCATCTGGTTCATGCATAGCAGCATACAATTTCTTTGTTCAACCATTACAAAACAATCAAATAAGAGAAAAAAACAGAATGAGGACTAAAATTATAAAACCACCAGTTAATGTGAATAGAGCACATGAGAATTTTCTCAAAGCAACAGTATTTGCTTGAAGGCAGACTTCACAGTATAAACTTATTTCTGGACATTCTATTATCTTAACACTCTTGTTCCACTGAAATATAAATCTACACTAGTAGTTGCTATTGATGAGAGTTAAAAAGAACTTTAAAGTTCTGAACTCTCTTTAAATACAACTTATGATAAATTCTGTTGAACACAATTTGTAAGTGTTTGACTGCATTTTAAACTTTATAAAAGTATTTTAATACGTTGATAGTGAGGTGCCTTGAATCTAAGTCCAAAGGAGATATTCAGGTTGAAGATAAAAATTTGGGTGCACTTAGCACAAACATGTTCTTTAAAGGCAGGGAAAAGATGGCATGCTCGAAGAAACGAATAGAAAGAGAGAAGAGAACAGGGTCAGGGTAGGAGACTAGAGTACTACTATATTTGACAGACGAAGAGCTAGCAAATGAAACTGAGAAGAGAAACCAGAGTAGTTTAAAGGAAGCTGGGCAATGTGATATCCCAGAAGCCATGAAATAAAAGCAAAAGACTTAATGAAAAAGGAGCGATCAAATGATTCTGTGAAATAAAGAAAATGAGAACTAGGAAGCATTTATTGGATTTGGCAACATGGAGGTCACTGATTTTCTTAGTAAGAGTAGTATTAGCAGAATGGAAAAAGAAGTCATGTTAGATAGAATGGTGAAAAAATGTAAAGTGAATATGCAGAAGATAAACAGCTGTCCTAAAACTGGCTCTGTAGGGAGACAAAGATGGAAAGTATCTGAAGGAGAACGTAAGACCAAGGGAATCATTAAAAATTAAGATGGGGGGGGCGCAATGTTCAATTACTTAAATGTAGACACCGACAAGACAGACAGCTGAGTTTATCCAGGGATGGTATTTTACAAAGTGAGTATCACACAGAGGGAAAAAGACAAGGGAGTTGAACATCTTTGAAAGGGAATGAATTTCATAATGAAAATAGACTCAAAGCTAGACAAGGAGGAGGTTAAATTCATCCAAATACTACAAACTACTGAGACACCTGACTCCCTCAGTTGGAGGAGCATGTAACTCTTGATCTTAGGGTTTTGAATTCAAGCCCCATGTTGGGCATGGAGATTACTTAAATGAATAAATAACTTAAAAAAAAAAAAAGACTACAAGCTACTAATTTTTCATATTCTCACTACCTTTTGCTTTTCAGCTTGAAAAAAGTCTACCAATTTTCACTTTTTTTCTTTTTTTTTACAGGAAGAGAGAGAGAGCATGAGCAGGGGAGAGATGCAGAGAGAGAGAATCCCAAGCAGGCTCCATGTTCAGTTTGGAGTCTGACATGGGGTTCCATCCCACTACCTGGGGCTCATGACCTGAGCGGAAATCAAGAGTCGGATGCTCAACATACTGAGCCATTCAGGTGCCTCTCATTTGGGCCTCTTATTTAATCCCACTGTATTAGCCCCACCTGCCTTTTCTTCCTTCCCTACACAATCAAAATTTTATCAGCTAAACCATTATTTCACTAGTACTGTCATGCCCGATTCCTGTTACAACCAGCACATCCCCCTTCCCACTCGCCCCCAAATTCAGGCCCACATTTCTCACGAGAATAAAAATGGCCTGCTTCCCCTGCATCATGGCTCTTTCAAACCCTCCCTCCATGACTGCCATAGTCATTTAGCCAAAATACAAGTCTTCCATAGCACTTCCCTGGTTCAGATCCCCTAAGAATATGGTACAATTTGAAAGGTCCTCTATGTTTTCTCTTTCCTCTTCCATTCCCAGACTGATATTTTACTCTTTAGCATACATCACGTTCCTTCCCAACTCCACACTTTTCCCAACCCCATATGGATGCCTCTGTTTGAAATATCTCGCCTCCTTCTTTTACTTTTTACTTAGACATGGTCTCCAAGAAGCCTGTACTAATTCCTTACTCACATACTCCCATCTCCTACCCTGCCCCACCCCACACATAAGTGCCTTTCCTCAGGGCACATCTCTATCACTTCACTTCAGGCATTACACCAAACTGATGTTTCTCTCTCCCCACTAATCGGTACACTTCTAAGGTGCTTATAAATATCTAGTACCCAGCACAGCATCTAAAACACTCAAAAAAATGTTCAATAAAATGAACGATATAAACATAAAAGACCAGCAATATTAAACAACATTAAGTTTACTGTATTAACTTCAAACCTGTAAAAATCCAAGATGCTCTTGAATATTTTGTTTCTTTTCTGTAATAAATGATTCAAAGTGCATCACGGCTCGTGTGTATGCTTTGGAGCGAAAGGAAGCTACTGCCAGAGTATCCTGGGGTATGAGGTCTAGAAAACGAGTTACACTCTGATAGTCTTCATAATCCGCAGAAGATACTAGATTGTAAAAAGACAATTGAGTAATTAAAGACTTATAGCATCAAATTTTTAAAGTGTCGATTTAAGTTCTAATTTATTTTAAATTCAATTTCGTTCACTAAATAAATTAATGGATTAAGAGTATCGTACTTAGAATATAAATACCAGTAGAATGATTGCTCAAAGGATCCTTCCTCCAACTCCTGCCATTCCTACTTACCATGGACAGTTATTTAACTTATTTGAGCATCTATTTCCCCATATATATAAGGGAAATACTAGAATTGTCCTTCCTTCCTTACAATGTTGTTGTGAGGATTAAATGTAAATCTGTATTTTTATACTATATGATTTCATTCATACACGAAATTTAAGAAACAAAACAAATGAGCAAAGGGCAAAAACAAAGAGGCAAACCACAAAACAGACCCCTAACTATAGAGAAGAAACTGGTGGTTGCTAGAGGGCAGGTGGGGGCGTGATGGGTGAGATGGTGATGAAGATTAAGGAGTGCACTTGTCATGATGAACACCGATGTATGGAAGTACTGAATCCCTATACTGTACACCTGGAACAAATACTACATTGTATGTTAAGTAACTGGAATTTCAATAAAACTTTAAAAAAACAAAAAACCTAAAAAAATGTATTAAATATTGAAAAGATATAAAGATGATATAAAAGGTGCAAAGATGAGTTATTTTTAATGATAACTATAAAAACACTGATAAAGTATAACAGTAGGGAAAGAGCAGAATTAGAGTAATAGCTTTGTTTTTAAAGTTTAGAATTGTTAACAGGCTATTTTTTCCTACATTGCCATATACACAATAGCAACTATTTTAATGAAAATTCAAAGTAAAAGTACCTTTGAAGTAAAATCACAAATACTTTAGGGTAATTTTTTCAAGAGTCTAAGAAAAGACATAAATTGGAAATTTCAAAATCAGGACAGTCCAGTTTATGAATTCTTATTTAAAACTTATAAATTTTTTTAAAATTTAAAGAATCAAGATGGTAAATTTAAAAGAAATTACACTTAACATAAGTCCTTGATATCAAAATTTGTAGATCATTCAAATTATGAGAAATGTTTAAAATATAGTACTTTTGTTTTTGTTTTTTAAGAGAGAGAGGGTAGGGGGAGAGGGAGAAAGAAAACCTTAAGCAGGCTCCAAGCCCAGTACTCAGCGTTTTGAGGAGGCTTGTTCTCACGACCACGAGGTCATGACCTGAACCAAAATCAAGTCGCACGCTTAACTGACTGAGCCACCAGGGACCTCAAAGATATTGCATTTTTGAACCATTACAAATGTTATTCTTAAAAGCTAGTATTTCCCTTGCAATGTTAGTAGGAATAGTGATAGAGTTTAGACTGAGTTTTACAGTAACCATTTTCATGTGCAGAAACAGGAACAAACATGTAATTGTTAAATCAATGGAAAATATACTAATAATTAGCCATCGTCCTCAGAAAAACAATCCCCCAGATTTTTGTTTGCAAGTCCAGAAACTTTTAGAAAAATAACAAATTACTGTGCTTAACAATAGGGATGTATGTGGTTTCCACAGGAAGAGAGATGCTCACAAACTGAGGACTGCATAAGTGAAGGTCTCTCTAAGGACTGTTAGTCAATTTTTTCAATTAACCTCAAAATGTAGGAGGTAAACATGAGATTTCCATTAAAACTGCTGTGGTATACAGAAGTAGAATGAATACAATTCTTCTCACCAAGCGTTTCTATCCTAAGGGCAGATATAATTTTTAACTCTAATGAAATTCCCCTTTTAGTCACCTTAGTAGGAGTTGTAATATCACAGGGAAAAAACTGCACATATTTGGCATAGCACGGTGCAATGCAGTAATGTGTATTAAGCACATTTGGAGAGCTCGCTGAATACCAAACACTATCAGGGACAGGAAAAACAAAAAAATAAAATGAATGAAATGAATAGAAAATGGAAAAAAAGACCATGAAATGAAATTAAAATCTCTCTTGAAATTTAAAACATGTGAAAAAAAATTGCAAAGAGTATTTCACAAGTGAAAATGATAAAGAATACTTTACTACACATATATATGTATATGTCTGTATACACGTGTGTGTATGTATATGTGTATACACACACAGTACACTGAGAGGATACGGACTAAATACACCCAATACACTGAGAAGACACAGAGTAAATGGGTTAGCAGTGAGGAGTCAGTTACTAACAATATTAACATGTCATTTATTTCACACGGTACAATTTATACATTCACATAGTACACTGAGAGGATACGGACTAAATACACCCAATACACTGAGAAGACACAGAGTAAATGGGTTAGCAGTGAGGAGTCAGTTACTAACAATATTAACATGTCATTTATTTCACACGGTACAATTTATACATTCATCATTTCATTTAATCCTCAGTCTTCTAAGTGAGATAATATTAATCCTATATTATACAAGGACAAATTAGGCATGTGTCTTTCCTAAGGAAGTGAGAGTAGAATTTAAAGAGGTTTTCTGACTATAAATTCTGCTTTTTCTCAGTGAAAAGGCTACCTTAGGGTGAAGAAAAAAGGTATGCAAGAAAACATGTCTTTAAAAAGCTAATGCTTAAATTACAGAACTGGTACAGTAAGGAATTAAATGGTTAATAATTTAGTGAATAAAATAAACACAAGTTATGACTCACCTATTGAGTCTACCTTATCTCTGTTTGATTTGCTTTGTGGAAATTTCTCTGCATTCAGTGCCTGAAATTTGTGTCTTGCCCATTGTGTGAGATGGTCAAGCATGGAGAACACAGTCTGTGTACTGAGCTGACACAGATCAGATGCACTGTCTTGGGTACTTATGGTATGCTGATCATCATGCTTTAGAACTGCCATAATTTCTGCATAAACCTAAGAAGAACTCATTTTATGGTTAATAATAGGTCTATGTACTATCATTTTCCTGTTATCTAACTTATAAGACCAAGCATTCTAAGGCAACTGTAAGTCAGTATTGGTAATTTTAGAGTCTCTAATAAAATTTTAAATGTACATACCTATGACCCAGCAATTGTTTTTTGGAATACACCCTCAAACACATACACAAAACTCTTTCACAAGTAAGAATCATCGTAATGCTTACCATGGCATTGTAAAAACAAAAAACTGGAAATAATCATTATTATGACAATAGTTAAACTATGGTACAATTATAAAATGGAAGTACTATATTACACAGCATTAATTTAAAAAAGGGTGGCTCAATAAATATGTAATGGTAAAAAAAAAAAGAAAACAAGCAAGTTATAGAACAATATCTACAATGTGAAAGAAAACGAAAACGGAACCAATTGCATTAAAAAATAAAAAGTCTAAAACTATATACATCAAATTAATATCAATGATGACTTCTGGAAATATGGGTTCAGGAACGGTAGTCAAAGGGTAAACTTTTATTTGTATGATTTAATTTTTCATTAAGAACATAGTAATATGCTATTTATACCATTAAAAATAATACTTTAAAAAACATATATACGTGGTTAAAAAATTAAACTTTAGAAAATATCATAAAACAAAAAGTAGGGGTGCCTGGGTGGTTCAGTCGGTCAAGCATCTGACTTCGGCTCAGGACATGATCCTGCAGCTTGTGAGTTCAAGCTCCACATGGGGCTCTGCATTAACAGCTCAGAGCCTGGAGCCTGCTTTGGATTCTGTGTCTTCCTCTCTCTCTTTCCTTCCCCAGCTCATGCTCTGTCTCTCTCTCTCAAAAGTAAGTAAACATTTCAAAAAACTTGAAAAAATAAAATAAAAAGTAAAATATTCTCCTTCTCCTATCCTAATCCACAGTACTGTTCACTAGGAAAAACACTATCAGTAGTTTCTTATATACTCTTTTTTCAAAAAGTTCTATGTATACTGGGCCATATTAATATATATATATATATATATATATATATATACATTTTTAATGTTGATTTTTGAGTGAGTGAGAGAGAGAGAGAGAGAGAGTGTGTGTGTGTGTGTGTGTGTGTGTGTGTGTGTGTGAGAGAGAGAGAGAGAGAGAGAGAGAGAGAGAGAGAGTGGGGGAGGGGCAGAGAGAGAGACAGAGTATCTGAAGCAGGCTCTGCACTGACAGCAGAGAGCCCACTGCAGGGTTCAAACTCAGGAACCATGAGATCATGACCCGAGCCAAAGTCGGACACTTAACTGACTGAGCCACCCAGGCGCCCCTACAATATATACTTTCTAATTTTTTACACTAAGCATTGCATAATTCTTTGATAAATAAAAGGTTAAAAAGATTTTCAAGCATTTAGACATGTACATACATAGCCATACACTGATGCACATTTCCTCATATGTAGCGTTTCTAATACTAATTATATGAGACAAATGTTTAGACAAACAGAAACCAAATAAATGGCCTCTCTCACCTCTTGCTGATCTTCTTGATTACAACCCAACAAGACATATACTAGAATATGAGGAAGAAGATAGATAGTCACTTTGAAATCATGTTTCATCATAATGCTACAGCAGGTGAAGATTTTACTGGCAAGATCATGCCGAACCTGTAAACCCAAATGGTTTAAGGACAGTGAGTAATTGTATACATTTTATTCTATTGATTAATGTCAAAAAATCACAGATAATTTATCATTGCAGAGTGGGTATTCTCTTAGTAGAGGCATGTCCACTAAAGCAAGGAGGATTTCACTCCTCGGTCACTCTAAATATCTCAAGGTGCCTGAACTGCTGCAGCCCCTACAGGCAATGTCAACCACTTCAAACTCAATAGCCTTCCCGCCAAACAGTTAATTTGTGGATGCACTGTGTTTCGTTACAGATTAACCTCCCTAATTACAGTATATTTTATTTAGCTAACATTAAATTCAGCATATTAACTCCCTGAACACACAAGTAATCAAAATGTATACTCTAGGCCAGCACATTAAGTATAAGACTCACATTTTTAATAGTAAACGGTGATTAACTACAGGGAAAAAAATGAAAGAGATAACTAAATTACTTGGGTTTACAGCCAAATTTTACTGGTATGATCTAACCTTAGATTTTCCAAAATTACTGTTCTCTTTTATAAAATTTAAAGATTTTTTTTTCTTCTCAAATATAAACACTTAACAACGACAACAACAACAACAATAAACTAAGCTAAATTAAAGACTCCAGATCTAGAAGTAATTAAATCAATGGTATTCTATATTTCACATAATATATTTTCAGTATGTTCATAAAAACATGAGAACCTTTCTTGAAATTATCAGATAAAAATTATTATAATAATATTTTTTAAAAATATGCCTTAAGTATTTCTCAGACCATACAGAACCTTTTTGACTGTCAGGCATGCAAGAATCTCATAATATGAAAACATCAGAAATATACATCTACTTTTTCATGAAGTTTCATGTCTTATAAATGTTTATTTTTATTTTGGAGGAAGTTCAGATAATGTATCCTCTTTTAGAAGAAGCCACAAACAGATAATACAACTTTTAGTTATATAAAAAATCTTTTTATTATGTAATAAGACTTCAAAAAGCATTTACAGTTTTTAAACTATCATTTCGCAGTGTAAAATGAACACATAATAGACATTTTGCAAAAACTATAGTAATTTGCTTGATAAAATAATTACCATTTTACCCAAAAACTAGTAATAGCAGAAAAATCTTTACTTTCTATTAGTGAAAGCTTTCTAAAAAAAATTCTATCACTATTAGCACGAATACTTCAATGCCTACTATTTGTGCTATATATTCAGATCCATATTCTTGTTTCCTTTAGAATTTCTGTTCAGTTAACTAATTCTGATCAGAGTTCTCTTACCTTTGTTATAAGATAACCTGCCCAAGATGCTGACCATTCTGCAAAGTTATTACCTAATTTACTTAAGTAAATTGGCTTCTTTACTCCAGACCAATCTGTTGACTTCTGAGAACTCTTGTATCTGTAATTTTGAAAATGTGTTTATTAAAAAGTATATAAATATATATCCAACTGTTTAGAACTTTAGTATAAAACATGTAAGAAGCTATTTTGAGTCCTTCACTGATTATCCTCTACTGCCTTGCCTTTATTAAAATAAGGTTAAAGACACTACTTTTCCTATATCTTTGTTAATAATGAGGGGGAGGTCATTGCATACCCCAAGTATGTCAAAGTATTTGAGTATCTCCCCCTACTCCTCAATGCTCCTTTTAGATCCTTCCAATTCCATTCTTGTGTAATAAAGACTTGTTCCTTTGAGGTTCAAGCCACCCAGACATACCATTCTCTGCTCATTATGGGCATCCACCAAACTTGCAGATTATCAAACTCACTGATAGCTTTAGTACATCTCTTACTGTTTTCTTTCTTTCCCAAGTCTTACCATCCTGAGTGACTTCCATGTCTGGCTTAGACCATCTAATCAGACTCAAACCTTCTCAATGACTTTCTCGTCTACTTCTTTATCAGGATTCCCTTGTCAATACAAAGAAACTTCTTCACTTGCAAAATGAACTACTTAGATATCTTACTCTATAGGCCTAGTTTCCTCCTAAACTTCCAGTTCACCCAGTTATGCTAACACACTGGCCCTCTATCACTGAGATCTTCTGTCCCTTGACCATGCTAAACTCTACTGATCTGTAATACCTTCCTTTCATTACGTCTTTTCTTAACTAGCTTGGTCCTTATGGCCCTTCACTTCAAGAACTCTCTTATTAATATCCTCTAGCCACTCCATTGTCCCATTGTCTTTACCAGCTACATCCATCTGTTTCTACATTTAAAGGTTTCTATGGGGTACCTGGGTGGCTCAGTGGGTTGAGTATCCAATGGTCATAGGATCAAACTCCCCAACATTGGGCTCTGCAATGAGCATGGGCTTGCTTAAGATTCTCTCTCCCACTGCCTCTCTCCTACCCTGCTGCTCGGGCTGACTTAAAAAAAAAAAAAAAGGTTTCTAAATAAAAAGAGGTATCTAGCAAACAAAGCTAGGCACTGTACCTATGCTCAAAGAAGTAAAGTAATTTATCCATGGTCACATATCTAATAAGCATGTGAGCTAGTATATTTCAAATTACAGTTTCTAACTGAAAGTAATTTAGAATTTTATAGATTCAGTCTTAATGAAATTATTAAAATTTAAATAGAGATTATAATATACTTTTTTAAAAAGTAGAGGGAGAAAATATCTTCATGAGGAGAAGTTGAATGGGTAAAAATCTAATCTCTAACTCGGGTTTACTAATGACTTTGGAACTAGCTTTAAATTTTTAAATTTGTATATTAATTACACCTATTAAGAGCTTAAACTCATATTTAACTTAAAGTAGATTTTCAAATCTACTGAACTTTCAAATCTACTGACTGAAATAAAAAGATCAATCCTTTTAGCTTCAATAAATTCATCTTAAATAATTAAAATTATACAATTTAACCAATGAGCAAACCGTACTTTTTCGACAAGATTACAGGCATATTCACAGTGGAAAATACATATTAGACATACCGAAAATACTTTTAATGCTAAAAAATTGCATCAAAAATAACATTAATTTTATAAGTTAAAAACAATTTTATAAAAATGGTTGTAATGAGAGTACAGACCTAGTATTTAGATGAGGTTCCAGGATTTCCCGAACATGCTCAGGAAATCTCCTCCACAACTGGTGACCTGGGCTACCAGTCTGCATCTCTCTGCAGTCATAAATAGAAAGTAACTCCTACAAATACATATTTTACATCTGTAAATCTTCAGTGAAGCAGATAAACCTTTCTGATCATCAACATTCTACACATAATAGTTACAAAAATAATTTAAAATATATAGAATTATAAAAGTTGTGAACTTGCTTAGGACATGTATTTCAATGCTTAAAACCATTTAGGTAACTTAGTTAAGGTCACAAAGCTGTGGTAGTACTTGAACATGAAGCAATTTGTGTTCTACATATGTAATATATATGTGAAATAAGATTAAGAGCTATCTGGAGGAAATACTGGAAATGTCTACATTTGCAGAAGTATAGTTTTTAGAATTTGATCTTTTCTGAATTTTAATGAAAGCCACTACAAGTCCAAAATTGTTTTAAAAATTCAAGGTATAAAATACTAAGCTTAAAAAACTGTGAAAAGAAGGGGTGCTTGGCTGGCTCAATCAGTAGAACCTGTGACTCTAGATCTCAGGGTTGAGAGTTCAAGTCCCACGTTGGGGGTTGAGTTTACTTAAAAAGAAAAATTTGTGAAAAGATGCAAATGTTGAAGACCACCTTCCTACTCAAGCCCTCAAATTAATTGGTTATATTTTACTTTCTGAAAGTAAAACAAATGAGATTTTATAAATGAAGAAAAAAAAAATCTCTGCCTCTAGTATCAATATTCAAAACAAAACAAATATTAGGATATTATATCTTCTATCACCTATTACTCTTTCCAATTCCACTGAAAATGACCATATGTAATAGATGTAGTCCTAATAAAGTATAAGAACTCTGTAGCAAAATATGTACTTTATGTTTATATTATTTTAGTAAAAGTAAGGAAATATATGAAAAATTCAAATACAGAAATATTCAGAGCCCATTTTCATGTAACTTTAAAATATTATTAAAATTTTGTTTGAAAGCCAGCTTTTTTTGATGTTTGGCAAAGTCACTCTAGTTAATAAAAACCCTCTTTTAACTAGGGAGATCAGCAATTCTTTTGGGGGGGCATTTATACTCTTAAAAAGACCAATATACTTACAGTTGCAGACTTTCATCGAAAAAAAAACCAGAAGCAATCCAAAGAGACTTCCACAACTTTCACCCATATATCTATGCAGCCTGGCACTATCAGCATCAGTGCCCATAGACTTTTGCTCCTCTTACTACAGATGAATTGCTTTTGTTTTTAATTAAGGCTACCTCCTCTACTTGCACACTCTATTCCCCAACTCTTTGCCTATTAAAAATAGTATTCCATCAATTCTCTCCTTACACCATCATATTCTCCTCTCTGCTGAACTGTTCCCAAGCAACACAAACATTGTGTTATTTTTCCCATCTTCATTCCTCCTTCCTTCCCAGCTATTGTCTCATTCTTCTGCTCTCCTTTATAGACACTTTCTTGTCTTCTAGAACACCACATTCTCCTACCTTACTGACAGCTCCTTCTCACCTCTTACTTGTTCCTTCCTTTTCTCACTGATCTCTCAATGTCCAGGGCTCAATTTACCAGAATCTTTTTACCTGTGCTCCCTCAAAGAACACATCCAGGATCATAATTTTAGATATCATCTCTATAATGAATACCTCCAAATTTATATCTGAAACTCAGACCACTCACTACGAATTCAGAACTGAATATCTAACAAAACAAAGAAATTTTTAATTGAAAAAAAATACCATGAAAAAGGGCAAAGAACATCAAACTGGAAAAATATTTATGACGTGTGTGACTGACAAAGGGTTAACTTCTATTATATACCAATAAGTCTTAAACAGCAATGAAAAATAGCTCTACACTAAGAGAAAAATGGGCAAAGATCATCTAGAGAAAATTCACCAAAAATGCAATAAATAAAGGATGAAACACTTCTCTTATAATACCATTGAAGTAAAATGGTACTATTTTTCATAGACAAAGATGTAAAATTTTGATAAAAGGAAGGTCAAGGAACTATAAACTGGTAAAACTTTTTTTGATAAAATTTATCCAATGTAAATGCTGTGCTTGCTCTGAGACATATTTTAACTTTTAGATGTTTATATTATTGATATATTCACTCACGTGCTCAGAAATATATGTTCTCTGAAGCATTTCTCATAAAAGCAAAACACTGAACGCATCCTAAATGTGTTAAATAAATTTCTTAAATAAATTACGGTACATCCATATTAAGCCATTGAAAAGAATGAATTAGAGACCTATGTCTGACATGGAAAATTACCCAAGACAGACTGTTGAACACAAAAGAAAATCAAGTTACAGAACATCATAAGTAATATGATCTCTTTGTTTGGTGGAGAAGACGTGTAAACTTGTTAAATAAATATATAGAAAATGTTCCAAGTACCTATAATAATCTGTTAAGACGGTACATTTCTGTACTGTGAAATTTTATTATTAACTTATATTATGATAATTTTAAACTTTGATAATGAAAATTACAGTTTACAAAAATAAGTTTCCAAAGTACACATTTACAACTTACCAGAATTCAGTAATGTAAAACCAGTACTGACTATACATTCTTACCTGAATGGCGTAAGCAGCTGAATCTTGAGCTCGACTGTTATCTGCATATGCAAGGTAAGCCCTTGTAAGTTCCATCAATAATCCATAGGCAAAGCTTGAATCTTCCACTCCAGTCTCAATAAGAAACAGAAAAAAATGAAAGATAAGATATATCAATGTTTTTACACTGTACCATGCCTTAGGTTAATTTAACTTAGTTACCTAAGTGAATTTAACTTAGAAAAGGAAAGGACATTAAGGTTCAAACTAAGTGTGGTGCCAAGGCTAAAACATAATCTGTAGCCAAGAAGCCCA
This sequence comes from Paguma larvata, assembly GCA_030068075.1. Lineage (NCBI taxonomy): Eukaryota > Metazoa > Chordata > Mammalia > Carnivora > Viverridae > Paguma > Paguma larvata. Next base: position 36,449,544 of record CM057824.1, read on the forward strand.
ACCTAAGGCTTTTTAGGGTATTTATAAAGGGCATTAGAATCATTCAACTTTTGCAAAGCTCTAATTTTCATTTTTTGTTTTGTCATTATTGTTAAAGATGTTATTTTTAAGTAATAGCTACACCCAACATGGGGCTTGAACTAATGATCTAGTGATCAGGTGTTGTGTTTTAATCCTAAAAAGAAAACTGTAGGGGCACCTGGTGGTTCAGTTGGTTGAGTGCCTGCCTCCCTTCTGGCTCAGGTCATGATCCCAGGGTTACGAGATTGAGGCCCACAGTGGGCTCCACACAAGTGTGAAGCCTGCACTTAAGGTTCTCTTCCTCTGTCCCTCTCCCCAGCTTGCACGTGCTCTCTCTCTCAAATAATAAGAAAAAAAAAAACCAGAAAATTGTATATATAGCATTTCCTCAACTGCATTCTGTAGAACCCTGGTCAACTGAGACACTAGAAAAAATAATTTTAACATACCCTCCTCTTGGAGATCGATCGTGCGCACACTAAGTGATACAGTAGATGTTCTGTTTTATTTTGTTTTAGAGGATTTCCCAAACTCATTTGACCATGGCAACCTTTTTACACACTTTTAGGACACCCTGGGAAATTAGTTTCCCACAAAAACACTTAGCAATAGTGTTGAAACTCTAACATTTAAATAATTATTTAGGTTTTAATTATCATCATTAGGTTGGGAAGCTTTTTTATTTATTCATTTTATTTATTTATTAATTTTTGAGAGAAGGAGAGAGAGTGCACGCATGCAAGCAGGCTAAAGGAGCAAAGGGAGAGACGTAGGCAGAGAGAGAGAGAGAGAAAGAGAATCCCAAGTAGGTCCCACATTCAGCATGGAGTCCAATGTGGGGCTTGATCCCATGACCCTGGCATCATGACCCGAGCTGAAATCAAGAGTCAGGCGGTTCAACCAACCAGGTGCCCCTAGGTTGGGAAGCTTTAAGAGAATAGAGCACACTAGTCTGGGCTCCAACTTTATTATAGTTTTTGGCTCTAGATCTCTGCAATAGTGTTAAGGAATAATTTTAGAAATTACCTAAATTGTCTAGTTTAGATCACGTTGCCACTAAGGATAGCCTGAACAGTTCTTTGTAAATGAAATATAGCAACTTGCATAGGACAGAGAACTCTTCTTGTCATTCCAAATTACAGTTACTTACCACAAATGTAAAATCTTTTCCTTGGCTTTCAGTTGTTGAGAAATCTAGTCGACCTGGATCTACTGCCCCCAATTCCCCTAAACATTCCCCACAGAGCAACCGAGCTTGAGAGTTTGCATCTTGGCAACCTTTCAAAAGCACCGTCACCAACTGTGAGATAACAGGTTCCACTGTTTCACTATCTGTTGCATATTTTATCAGTTTTTCCTAAAAGGAGAAAGAAAAATTTTACATAACTTTCACAAACTAGTGTATTTTCCTAACTAAAAGCTTTAAAATACTAAGGAATATCTGACGTAAACACTGACGAAAGTAAATTCCTGTATTTGCAGTCTTTTCAGCTAGTTTTTTATGAGTTCACATAATATAGTTCACAACATGTTCTGTAGGATTAGAATCATTACGTGTTTTAGAAAATTTTAAGCCTTAATCCATTAAACAGTTACTATTATTATATTAGTATACAAAAATAAATAAGACACGGACTTATCCCACTGAGTTCACAGTCTAAGGGGAAAACAGATATGTAAATAATGATTAAAATATCACATGATATGCATAATAATAAATATATTTAGAGGAAATGAAGCAATGTAGATGATGAAAAAGAACTCAGAATAACTTTTCAAGTATAGTGGACAGATACTCAAATTAGTCAACAAGGAACAGCTATTAGTTAAAACAAGAAGACTGAAAAGTACATAAGAAACTAGTAGAGAAGGAGAAAAAATGGGGAGAGGGTTCCGTGGTGGTGATAAAACAGTATGTTGGTTCAAGTAATCTTTTTTCATCAATCTCGTGAGGATGCCGAAAAGCTGTTATGTAACAAGAGACTACTTTCAAGCCAGTGGAAATTTACATACTATATTTGTGTAATCACTTTAGAACTACTTCTTTATACTATTTTCTTTCTAGCAAAAGTAAAGCCTACATAAGCATCTCAAACTCCATGTTAAAACGTGGTTCGAATTAGAGTAATCATTTCAAAAGAAAAATAAAAAGACATTTTATCTCTTCCACTTCAATCACTTAAGTAACATTATAGGTTAATTCAGGCATAAATACCTTAAAAATGAGCTAATGATAAAAATAGCAAAGCTAGTACATGAAATTATAAACATTTACTCACTTGCTAAAACTAGAAAATATAAGGTCACTTTATTTGGCAGAGATAAATGTAGTTCAAGGCAATACATGTTATGAAACACTAAATGAAAAGTAATTTAAAAATATACTTATCTCCTATGTACTTAAAAATGTTTTCACTTTCCTGAAATCATTGTTGCACTATATGCTAATTTGGATATAAATTAAAAATAATACATAAATAAATAAACTACAAACATTAAAACAAACCATTTTAAATGAAAAAAATGTTTTCACTTCACTTTTAGGTTAGATAAATTAATTTTTATTTTTCAGTAAAAATACTGAATTCCAAAAGAATTTTACAAATGTTTTTAACATACAGACCCAATTTTTATCATTTTCCAAACACCTAATCAGTTGTTAAAAGAAATCTGTTTGCTCTAATTATTTGAAATACCATTTTTATCATATTCTAAATGTCCACATACATAAAGGTCTATTCTTTCCCCCTGGTGTGTTTATTCATGCACCAGAATCACATTGTATTAAGTATAGAGGCTGTCGACTATGTTAATGTCTGGTAGGGATACTAAACCCCCGTAGTCACTTCCCCCTTCCCCGAGTTTTCTTAGCTATTTTTATGTTTATTTTTCCATATGAACCTTAGTATGAACTTTTCTTTTTCTCTAAGCTTTTTTTTAATGTTTATTTATTTTTGAGAGACAGAGAGAGAGCATGAACAGGGGAGGGGCAGAAGAGAGAGGGAGACACAGAATCTGAAGCAGGCTCCAGGCTCTGAGCTGTTAGCACAGAGCCCAATGTGGGGCTCAAACTTGTAAACCGCAGGATCATGACCTGAGTCAAAGGCAGACGCTTAACCAACCGAGTTACCCAGATACCACTAGTATGAACTTTTCTAGTTAACAAGAATAAGTAACTTTCTGGCATTCCTTTGGGACAGAATTAAATTTATAAATTAATCTAGAGAGAACTGAAATGTTTGTAATATTGAGTAAACCTAATAGATAAATAAGGCATAGTTTCCATTTGTTTAAACCTACTACATTTTTGTGTCTTTTAGAAGTATTTCAGGCTTTTTCTTTATTGGTTTATACATTTCTCGTTATATTTATTACTAAGTGTATTATCTTTTTCTGTAACATTGTAAGTTGGGTCTTCCAACAAATCTTCCACCTGGTTATTGCTTAGTACATAAAAATTATTTTTTATATGTTGATTTTATATCCTCCTACCTTACTGAATTAGCTTTTTCGTCTGAGTTAGTTTTATTGATAATTCTCTACAGTTTTTCAAGTATAATAGCATATTATCCGCCCAACAGATGTCCTTCTGGGATTTTACCATAGAAAATCACTTCAACCTGAGTAGCATCAGTGTTCAGAAAGATCTTAGATGGTTGCTCAGTTTTATCTATAGCTTGATTCTTCTAACATAGAAGAAAAAGTTTCCTGCTATCCGCTGACCTTAGGTATCCTTCATATCTCTCAAAAACAGATTCCTCCTTACAAAAAAGGAGCATAAACTGTCATTTCCTTAATGTCAATGACCCTCTGGGGGCTACCCATTAGAACAAGGCTTTTGTGAGGGTGCCTGGGTGGCTCAGTTGGTTAAGTGTCTCACTTCGGTTCAGGTCATGATCATGGTTCATGGGTTCAAGCCCTACATCGGGCTCTGTGCTGATGGCTCGGAGCCTGCAGCCTGCTTTGGATTCTGTGTCTCCTTCTCTCTCTACCTGTGCTGTGCTCTCTCTCTCTCAAAAATAAACAAACATTACAATAAATAAATAAATAAATTTAGAACAAAGTTTTTACAGGGTCAGTCCGTCAAAACAGTTAATTATGTAAGGCTACAGCAGCCATCTTATTAACTGCCATGCCCTCTTTTATAGTTTCCTTTGTCATTACATTATACCCAACTGTTTGTTTAGCCAGTTATACCACAATCTTAGCTCTGTTTATTTAAAACACCTCCTTTCGACATGGTCCTGAAGTATCTTTTCCTCTCCCTCCGGTTAAGAACTGAACTTTTAAAAGAATATCTACTGCATTTGTTCTCTCGTGGACTCTCAGAGCATCTACTACACAGTCTTTGACTTTGAACCCTGTTTTCCTACATCAGTTTCTTGTTCTGGTATTGCTACAGGTTCAGCTATCTTCGAGAGCTGCAATGTCCAATATGATAGCCACCATCCACATGAGGCTATCTAAATTTAAATAAGAAAAATTAGAATTAAATTTCCAGTTCCTTATCATACATTTTAAGTGCTCAGGAGAGCTACATGTGGCTACCATGGACACTGTACCAATTGGACAGTGCAGATACAGAACATTTCCATCCTGTTCTATAATCCACAGAAAATTCTTTTGGACAGCGCTATCCTAGAACTTATCTGCATTGCTTTCAAAACTGATGTTACCTTCTTGTCGTAGTTGGGAAAAGAAACCCATTTCCTTCTCTCTTCTTTTGTAGGTGTTTTAGGCCAGTGGGGATATGGCTACAAAGATATGTGTCTCTGGATTCCTTCCCTTATTTTCTTATCTTCCCTGGTTCCTCCAAGCCATTATCTTTAGTTTTCTTCTTACTAACCTAAAGTAAACTTATCCAGTTATATACTGATTCTAAACTAAATCAACCTGCACTTAAAAATCCCCAATAACAATCTATGGACATTACATCTTATTCAGACAACTTCATGTGACCTTCAAGGCTCTTGCAAGTACACTTCGCTAATAAGCCTAGCTAATCTTTCAGCTCTGGGGCTTTACACTGAAGGAAGACTTGTTAGTGTATTACCAGATGTGATTTTTCTTTTGTGACACAGGTGGCAAAAGCTGGGCAGCTGTGGCTTTTCCCTAATAATATAAGCAATTTCCTTAAGTTCTCAGATTTAGCCATTAACATCTAAGAGGTGATGATCAATACAAAGTTTCTTTCTGTTTGACCAGGACCATGTTATCTGCTTAGAAATGACCTAAATTAGGAAACCTGTAGGCCAAGAGGAGAGATCCTTTGTTATTCGTAAATTCCTACATTAAAATAAAAACTAGAAGCCCTTTAAGTTACTTGAAATCCAGGTAGAGGTTTGGGGCAAGGGGTAAGCACAGAGTGGTTTCGATGAAGTAAGGGCAGGGCAGAGAATGAGGGTGTAACATTGACAATGTAGATTCACAGTTAGGAGACTATCAAACCTACATTTGAGGAGATTCAAGGCTCCTCACCTATAGTAGGACCATCTCCACATTAGCTGCTACCCACATTGGTTATACAAGTTCACAGAACCAGAAGCATGTATTTGTTACCATCATATATTTTTTAACTTTTTTTAATGTTTATTTTTGAAAGAGAGAAAGAGAAGCAGAATATGACCGGGGTAGGGGCAGAGAGAGAGGGAGAGACAGAATCTGAAGCAGGCTCCAAGCTCTGAGCTGTCGGCACAGAGTCCAACGCAGGGCTCGAACTCACGAACCATGAGATCGTGACCTGAGCCAAAGATGGATCCTCAACCGACTGAACCACCCAGGTGCCCCACCATCATGTATATCTTCTGTCCTAAGTAAATGCTTCCTTCTATCATGGAAACAAACATAACCTGGTTTTGTAAATCCCCTAACTCATTACAGTGTTAGGCTTTCACACCTTATAAGCTCTTGATATGCAAAACTGAGTACCTCAGTTAATTTTTGTCTATTTTATAGCCTTACAGTGATCTAGTATTTTAAACACCAGTTCTCGCTGTTTTCAAGGTTAGAGCTAATCTACAGTATGTTGCCCAAGAAAAGAATAAAGTTCACTAGCATCATAAAAAGGTAAACTTAAAAATTTACTTTCTTTAAAACTTAGAGTTAATTCAGTAAAAATCTAAAATGGCAAAATTACTGGGATTTTGTATGACAAATATCTCTAGGAAATTATATGAGAAGACGCATGAACTGCTGATGTTGTACACACGCACATTCTTACTCAGGAAGATGCAGTAACCTAAAACATAACTGTCAAATTATGACCCTTCAAAACAACAACAAAAAGCTCTGAAAATTCCAGGTATTCAACCTCAAAGGGCATCTCAAGGATTAGTGATTCTAAGATCTGATAATCTTGGTAAAATAAAAATTACTTCTTTCATTGAACCTAGTGAATCTCAAGCAAATATGCCAATCTGTCACCTTTTCTTTGAGCTTCCTACCTTTCTTTTCTATAACTTTTTAATTATCATAGTATACCTGATTTTTATACAAAGTTTCCTTCAAGCTCGTAAGAGCATGAATACGAACATCTACATTTTCATGTTGAATTGCTTTCATAGATAGTTGAAGAGTTGTCTGAAGATCAGTACTCTCAGAGGTCTCCTATATAAAGAGCACAGAGAGATACACCTTGTCAGTTAATGACTTCAAAAACCATTTCAAAAAGGCTGGATTCCCTATAGAGTTACCATTTAAGTAGTGAGCTATGCCCCAATTAAAAGCAGCTTTAAGAAATACTTTCCATCTTGTCCTTCATATAGCATATGCCATTTTTCATAATTCTTGGGGAAAGGGATTTTATTCTAAAAATCTTTAGACCTGGAGAAATATTTTATTCCAACCAAGTAAGAATCTACAAATCTAAAATAAATCCTTGGTAAGAAATACAAGTTTCCTTTAACTTACGAAGGACTATATAATAGCCTTGAACCAAATCTAAAGATGATATGAATAATTCACCCTTTACTTTGATTATTTACTTTCTTATGACTAAGAGGAGTCACCCAGTAAAAGAGGAAATCTTGGGGTCTGCAGTAAATACCTCTACTATTCTGACCCAAGAGTAGGTATCCTACTTTCTGCCCTAAAATTCTCTGGAATCACCATTAATATTTTTGTAATTTTAGAGATTTCGCTGAACTTCAAGATGACAGAACTACAGATTATTCCCCTTCTAAAGCTCAGGAATCAGTAAGATTTGACAATTTCATACCATAATTTGTAGCACAACATAACTAGAATCCTCCCACAGCTTTTCAGGGCATAAAGCTATGGAAACTTCTTCTTTGGGGAATTGTAAGTAGGAACTATTAATTGGAGAAGTATTATCTGCTTTCTGTTCTATGTAATCCAATAACATCTTTGACCTAAATACTAAAATTCCCTTCTAAACAAAAATAATCATAGCTTGTGATAGGATTATCTAATCATAAAAAACAGCCATTGGAATATGTATATTATCCCTAGATGTGATTCTACAGAACCTCTGTTCAGTGTATTGGAATTTGGGAACAATTTTGTATCAATGATCCCCTAAGACATAAATTAAAAATTAAATACCTTTCTGTATTCCTGTAGAACCGCTTTTATCGTTTTTAATTCTCGATGATCAGGTAAAAAATATATTTCATGAAGAAAATCTTGCACAGCATCCCTAATAGTTAATTGGAAAATAAAAAAATTACATGCATAGAGTATGAGTACTAAAAAAAAATAAAGCTGAGGTTAAAACTAAAGCCAGGGGCGCCTGGGTGGCTCAGTTGGTTAAGCTTCTGACTTCAGCTCAGGTCATGATCTTGCAGTCTGTGAGTTTAAGTCCCGAGTCAGGTTCTGTGCTGACAGCTCAGAGCCTAAAGCCTGTTTCAGATTCTGTGTCTCCCTCTCTCTTGGCCCTTTCACTGCTCATGCTCTGTCTGCTCTCTCTCCCTCATAAAATAAACATTAAAAAAAATATATTTAAAAAAACTAAAGCCAATTTAGGTCATACTTAAAAGTGCTAGTGGGGGTGCCTGGCTGGCTCAGTCAGTAGGGCATGTGACTCTTGATCTCGGGCCGTGAGTTCAAGCCCCAGTAAGGGTGTGTGTTTAGAGATTATTTAAAAATAAAATAATAAAATCTTAAAAAAAAAAGTGCTACCACTCGCAAAAATAAACTCTAAATGGATGAAGGACCCGAATGTGACACAGGAAACCGTCAAAATCCTAGAGGAGAAAGAAGGAAAAAACCTTTTTGACCTGAGCCGCAGCAATTTCCTATGCAACACATCTCTAAAGGCGAGGGAATCTGAAGCAAAAATGAACTATTGGGACCTCATCAAGATAAAAACCTTCTAGACTGCAAAGGAAACAACCAACAAAAATTAACAGACAACCGACGGAATGGGAAAGGATAATTGCAAATGACATACCGGATAAAGGACTAGTATCTAAAATCTATAAAGAACTTACCAAACTCCACACTGGAAAAACAAATAATCCAGTGAAGAAATGGGCGGAAGATATGAATAGACACTTCTCCAAAGAGGACATCCAGATGGCCAACAGACACATGAAACGATGCTCAAAGTCACTCATCATCAGGGAAATACAAATCAAAACCACACTGAGATACCACCCTACACCAGTTAGAGTGGCTAAAATGAATAAATCAGGAAACTATAGATGCTGGTGGGGATGTGGAGAAGCAGGCACCCTCCTACACTGTTGGTGGGAATGCAAACTAGTGCAGCCGCTCTGGAAAATGGTGTGGAGGTTCCTCAAAAAGATGAAAATAGAGCTACCCTATGACCCAGCAATAGTACTGCTGGGAATCTACCCAAGAGACACAGGAGGGCTGATGCATAGGGGCACGTGTACCTGTACCCCGATGTTCATAGCAGCACTTTCGACAATAGCCAAATCATGAAAAGAGACCAAGTGTCCATCAACTGACAAATGGATAAAGAAGATGTGGTATATATATACAATGGAATACTACGTGGCAATGAGAAAAAAATGAAATCTGGCCATGTGTAGCAACATGGATGGAACTGGAGGGTATTATGTTAAGTGAAATAACATAAAAGAAAAAAGACAGAAAAAGACAGATATCATATATTTCCACGCCTAGGTGGATTTTGAGAGACTTAGCAAAAACCATGGGGGAGGGGAAGAAGGGAAAAGAAAAAAGACACAGAGAGGAAGGGAGACAAAACATAAGAGACTCTCAAAGAATAAGAACAAACTGTGGGTGAGGGGGGTGTGGGAGGGGGGAGAGTGGGTGATGGGCACAGAAGAGAGCACTTGTTGGGATGAACACTGGGTGTTATATGGAAACCAATTTGAAAATAAATTATTTAAATTAAAAAAAAGTGCTAGTGGATTAATGATGTGCAAAATATTCTTCCTAACCATGTCTAGTGGTTAAAAGCGGTAAATAATCAAATCTAAGAAAATCACCCTGTTGTTGTAGGTTATGTTGGTGACCCAAAATAAACTCTTCTTCTTTGTATACACATGGATGCATAGTCACTTCCTCTTCAATATGGGCCAGGTGTGTGACTTGCTTTAACAAAATGTGGCAAAAGAAACGTGGTGCCAACTTAAGGCCTGTGTGTTAAAACGCCTTGGCAACTTCTGGTTTGGTGCTCAGCAGAGTCCTAAGTCACCATATAAGAAGTCTGACCACCAACAGGGACAGGATACATGAAAAGAGAGAGGCTCCAAGACTACATGGAAAGAGACAGAAACCCAGCAAAGTCAACCTGCTGGCTGACTGCAGCCACACCACTGACCACTGGCAAGACCAACCAAACAATATACCAACTGAACCAGTCCAGACTGCAAAATTATGAGTAAATAAACATGCTTGTCATTTTAAGACCCTAGATTTTAGAGCGGTTCATTGTGCAGCAACAGACAGCCAAACCCAAACTTAAAAGACAAATTCTCATAAAGAATTTGAGAAAAACATATAAATCTTATTGAGGCTACAATTTTTAATTTGTATCAAATGTAATACTCTAATCTTTCTGAGTCCCAATAATAGATTTCTAAATCCTAGTCTTCATTCATTCATGCCACAAATACGTATTAAGTAACTATTATATGCCACTATGTGCTAGACACCAGTGATATAACAATAAAGGAAGATGAAAGAATTTCTTTATTCAGGGAGCTTAAGGTTTTCTAACTAGCACTAAATGGAGAGCTTTTTTTGTATGAAAAGGTAGAGAAATAATTGCTGCATAATAAAAAGCACAGATACACTATTTACATAACAATCCAAAAAGCATTTGAAAAGTGATCTACATCAGTGTTTATGTTGTTCTATCATATTCAAAATATCAAAACCATCTTAATAAAAAAATCCCTACATTAATCTTTTCTCCTGTACTTTTTCCCTGCTTAGACAGTTACTGAAAATGATTAATGGGAATAGCAGTAGCATGTGTATGGGTGGGTAAGCAGGTATATAAGTAACCCTAACTTTTCAGAAACAAAGGAACTACAATATGTAAAGGTAAGTGCAAACACAGAACCAACTTCGAAATGCAATTCTAGGCTAAAAAGCAGCTGGCTGTGAAATACAAAAATGGAAGGGAATAACGTATGTTCTTCAATAACAGCCCAGATAAACTACAGCATAGTCTGTTTTGGAAAATCTTGAGAAAAGGTTTTAAGAAATAAGATGTGACCAGATTTTGGAAAGCCTTGAATGTCAAGACAAGCAATTTTAAATTCATCAATTAGTAATTAGGAGAATCACGGAATGTCTCCATATGCTGGAATAATATTGATAAAAGAAATGCTTTTAAATATGAACAATATGAAGAAATGTGATAAAGGCCTAAAGAAAGGGAGGCTAGTTAAAAGACTAATGCAATGAAGTAATAAGAGTTTCAAATAAGGAAAGTTAGAGAAAGTAGGTGAACATTCCTCTTAACCTTTTTTATATTCAACTATCTGCCTTTTGAGCATGAGAAGAAAGGTAAATTTACTCTTGCTTCTTTCAAAACTGATGAAAATAATTTTGAGTTGCTGATCTACTAATGTTTTAAATATTATAACAGATCAATGTCATAACTGAAATAGTTCAATATACACTGGCTTAAAGCATGTCAATTTTTTTAAAGCATGTCGATTATTTTTTTGATGAACTCTCAATTAAAAAGAATGTGAACAGTTCTACATTACCAGTAGTAATCCTAATATCTTGAGACATAAATATACAGTACTAAAAAGCTGCAATCTTATTTTTTTTGAATAATTTATTTCAAACTGGTTTCCATACAACACCCAGTGCTCACCCCAACAAAAAAGTTGCAATCTTTACCATTAATTTCTATTACAATAAATACCTGTTTTCAATTATGAGGTAGTGAAATATAGCTGCAGTTTCTTTAGGCTGGATGTGTATGAGAGGCAACAAAGCTACTATCACATGACTGAGAAGAGAACCAAGATAAGCATGATCCAGGCAACGAACAAAGCAATCCCAAGCTCTACGTGAAAAAATAAATAAAAATTAAAAGTCACATTATTTTTATTAGTAAAGCTCCATCAATGAGCCATTAGCTGTGCAAACAATGATATTTACAAATAATAAGATTACAAGGCACCTGTAAAAATGGAATGAGTATCAGTACTATATACGCAAACAGAGTGATTTCTTTAATGTATTAACTCAAAAAAGCAAGGTAAAAATAGTGCTTTTAATATGCTCCTTTTTGGGGCAGAGTTTATAGGAAAATAAGTATGTGAGTGTGGGTGCATTTGTTTATACTTTTAAAAGGGGAGAAGTATACAAAAATAAAGAAAAATAGATACTGTGGTCAGAAATTAAAGCTACATTCACAAATTTGAACTTCAGACAATGTTTATGTTTTACATGAATTTAAAAAGGGAAAAAAGCGACTCCTAAAAATTTTAAACAAACTGAAACAACTGAACCAAACTTAATATCAAGTGGGTAGCATATGTATACAGAAGAGAACTGCTTCACATGACTTTAAAACATATTATTCAGACTCTCTGTCTCCAATAGGTACAGTCTTAAGGACAAAAAAAAAAAAAAAAAAACCAAAAAATATATTATAAGCAAATAAACAAACAAATAAAGCAAAAAAGGACCTTCAAAAAGCTTAAACTGCATTCAGTAGTCTGTTAGCAGTAACACTGAAATGATATTACGTTAAATTAAAGTAGGAATCCCACATGCCAGAATCTCAATGGCCTGAAAAAAGTGTGGGAAAGGGTCTTAAGGACCCTTTTATTTTTAAGGACCCTAATATTTTTAAAAGATATTTAAGGGGCAAACAACCACATGTGTGACACGTGTACCTTATTCGAGTTCTGATTCAAACACACCAACGCCTTTGGGAAAACAATCTTTGAGACATTAGGGGAAATCTGAATATGGACTGAGTTTTAGATGATAATAAGGAATTCCTATTAATTCTGCTAAGTATAATAATTCATGATGGTTGCATTTTTTTAATGCCTTACCCATTAGATACATTTGAGGTATTTGTAAGTACAATGATTTGATACTGGGGTTTTCTTCAAAACGTTGCAACTGACGACAGGCGGAGGTGGTCATATTAAATAAGATTAGCAATGTTGATAACTGCTGAGGTCGGGGAAATAGGTGTGGAAGGGTTTATTAGATTATTCTATTTCCCAGTATGTTAAAAGATTTCATACTGGCTTATCTTTAAAGAAGTAAACATACTCCTTTTCAATACAAATATCCTTTGGGTCTTTATTATTCACAGTCTGAATCCCTCAAAGAGATAAGAATTCAAGTTAGTGCTATTGGGAAATACAAATATTCTAATGAACTCGGGCAATCATTTACCTGCAACACAAATCAGGAAAATCATCTTTGAATCTCAGGCCAGTTCTCAGTGTGGTCATCATCTTCACCCTCACAGAACTGACATGTTTTGGTCCCATCAACTTCATCAAAGACATCAAACTGTTCAAAGCCTATAAAGTAGGGATTTAAAATAAAGCCTATAAACAAGTGCACAGGAGCAGATGAGCCCTGAGGATAAGTGCATCCACCCACATCTCAGAGTAGTACCTATTTCTGGCAACACAATGTCTAAATGTTGGCCAGTTCATTTTGTACAAATTCTTACGTAAGTGATGAATTTGAAAAATACAAGCTGAGTTCTGGTGTTTTTTTTTCTCTTGTGAAGGTAATTTGTTATTTTTGTCCTGGTGGTCCTTTAGAACAGTAATTTTCAAATTTATTAAGAACATTAATATCTATTGTTTAATTTTCTTCTTATGCATCCCAAATTCCTATGCGGCACTTGCATTTTTGTCCTAACAGTACTAATTTCAACATACTCTGAATTTAGTAAAATAAACAAACAACTGATGACATACTCCCAAAATAATGTACACATTTTGCTGTATGTGGAACACAGAATTGGGACTTGTATCAATAGCTTCAGGTTCTAATGAAAGGGTAAAGAAACTCTCTAGTAAACCTTAACTATGTGCCAAAATATACAAGCTTCATCTGGATGGCTCAGTTGGTTGAGCATTGTTGGACTCCTGATTTAGGCTCAGATCATGATCCCAGGGTCGTGGGATTAGGACCCACATCTGGCTCAGTGCTGACAGCACAGAGCCTGCTTGGGATTCTCTCTCTCTCTCTCTCTCTCTCTCTCTCTCTTTTCCCCTCCCCCACACTCACACGTGCTCTCTCTCTTAAAATACGTAAATAAAATAAAAAAAAAGATTCCATGGAGATGAACACAGTTACCTGGGGGGTTAAATTTACCAGTTGACACCAACAGAGTTATATAATGGCTGCTGTTATATAATGTCTTCCTTGGTTCCTTAAGGTTATTAAGAGAAGAGTATAGACTGAAATAAAAGCTTCCACTCAGATTTTTTTACTGTAATTTTGCTGACTGCAGAGATGGAAGGCAATAAAAAGGGAAATTTAATCAGTAGTAAAATTCTGTCTCAATCTATGGACAAAAATTTCCAGTGGTGACCAATTGTTACAGCAGTCATACTGAAACTTCACTGTGCCAAATACATTTTTTTTTTTTTTTGAGAGAGAGCAAGCATGCATGTGGGGGAGGGGCAGAGGGAGAGGGAGAGAAAGAATCCCAAGCAGGCTCTGCACCCAGCATAGAACCCAACCTTGGGCTTGATCTCAAGACTGTGAGATCATGACCTGAGCCAGTATCAAGAGTGGGATGCCCAGCTTAACTGAGCCACCGATGCACTCTATGCCAAACACATTTAGACATAAACTGACAAATACTGAAGTTACTTGATTTTATGTAACTTAACAATTTTCAGTTTTCAAAAACACATGGGCCATGACTCCTAACACACCAATTTGGACCAATGAACTCAATTATGCAACTTTTGTTTGAGCCATCAGAGACTGCTGATCTCTTTTTTTCCTACTGAGCTAGATGGGGTGATGACATGAGCCCGATGCCACTGGGGTCATCACCTGGCACTTATGTATAGAGCCAATCCAGGGGAATTTGAGCTAAGAGATGAATTCTGAGAACACTGTGTCCAAAATTAATTTATGCCCAAGGCTACATTATTCTTACTTACGCTTTTAGTCAGAGTCAATAAATTCTTTTAAGCCAGTTTGGGTCGGGTTTTACGTCCTTCATAAAACAAAGAACTATAAGCGATAGAATTCCTCTTTTTAGAGTCTCTAAAAGCTTATTAAAGGGATATAAGGATGCGGAATGTCATCTTTGGGGTGAATTCCTTCATTTCGTCATTTAATAAAGTTTAAAAAAATTAAAATTAAAAAATTAAAAACAACACAAAGAAATCAAATAAGGATGCTAGATCCTAAGTGTGTTTTGGTGTCACTGAAAGAAGCTTGATAGATTACAGAAAAAAGGGAATGATAAGAGAAGAAAAAGAGACAAAAGAAAAAAAAGGAATAAAAAAAGGAAAACGTTTGAAAAATTGAAAAAATAAGTACAACAAAATAGAATAAGATCAAATGATGAAAATAAAACAGAATTAAAATATTTTCAGAATATAAAAAATACAGTAGAAAAAAATTAAAGAAAAATATTTTTAATAAAATGGAAAATAGATTTTTTTCTCTTTCTGCCAAGTTCTGTGGTTCAGGTTGTGCACATTGTTGTATTAATCCTCAAATCCATTTTCTAGGTGTGCAGGATGGTTTAGTGTTGCTCTGGCTGCATTTCAGGGATGAGAGATACAAAAAAACTTCCATGCTGTTCCACCATCTTGCCCCCCTGCCCACAATCTCTAGAACATCATGTTTGATTTTTTCTTATCTTTGAATGGTTGTAGCTACAAGCCAAAGTCATATCTCCTATGATATTCTGTATGAATTCTGGAACTTAGCAACTTAACTATCACTACGTACCATTTTCTTATCTTCAATGCCAACACTGGAGCTCAGTAACTGCATGTTAAAAAAGGCCAAAATGCCCAACAACTTAGGTTGCAAATAATCAGCCTAATAAAAAAAAAACACACATAAAACAGATTTTATGTAAGTTTTATACAGATCAAATTTCACAAACCAACAATTTATTCAATTAACATCATTCCTGTATTACCTATGTTAGAATACTGGAAGTAAGCACTTGGTGAATTTTCTCTAAAAATATATATTTTCACATCAAGCATTTTAAAAATTAGTGAAACTGATTTATAATCACCATGACAAAACATGATTAAATAGTACTCTACGATAAAAAAAACCATGAGATTTTGAATTATGAAGTGTGCCGGGGGGGATCCTTAGGATGTGACTCACACAAGGACCCAGAGTAGAGAAGATATTTAATCGTTATAAGAATGGAAAAAGGTAAAGTGTCCTTATCTAGAACATTTAGAGCTAAGATGGAAAAAGAAAAAAAAAGTACTCGAATAACGAAAAAATAACCTGGTAGAACAATGGTCTGACACAGAGGTCAATATCATCAGAGGGAACACTGGTAAAAGGGTACAAGACCATGGGCATCAACAGTGATAGGCTGGGTATCACTGACCACAGCACTTTGGGTCTCCTGAAGGGAACACGATTAATTATTTTCTTGAAAGAGGGTCCTAGAGGAAAGGGTACATGGGCTTTCAGTCAGCCAAACCTGGGTATGAATCCCAATTTTGCCCTACCTAGCGTGTGATGCTGGATAAGTTACTTAACTCCTCTGAGTCTGAAAAATGAGAACACCTATTGCACAGAGTTGTTGTAGAGATTAACTTAGATAACATGCATTAAAGCACTAAGAATACAGTAAAGTGTTGCTTCTGCAGCAAGAGCCATTGGGGAGCAGCAGCCACGGCTCTACCCTATGGCTGTGGGCCTCAGTAAGGGCCCCAAGGCGACTAAGAGCATGAACAAGCTGAGGTACAGCAGCTGCACAGGCACCTCGTTGACAACACCACGTTTATGTGGCACACGATCTGAGTAGAGATGTGTGTCTTCACCCCTGTGCACTGGAGCTGCTCAAGGTCTCCAAGGACAAGTGCGATTTCAAATTTATCGAGAAAAGGATAGAGACACACACACATCTGTACCAAGAGAAGAGAGAGGAGCTGAGCAATGTCCTGGCACCCACGAAGAAAGTGGCAGCCAAGAAAGACTAAACCCCTCTCCTCTGTTCATAATAAAGCCTTTTTTTGGGGGAAAAAAAGATATAGAATATAGTGTTACATTTAAGTTGTTAATATTATTACAAACTGGGAATAAGAGTACTCTGCAAAGAATATTCAAAATCTTTATAAATGGGCAAGGAAGGGGGCAAGAAAAAGCAGGCGAGGAAGAGCAAAGTATTTTCCAACTCTACAATTAAGTTGCATTGCTTGATGCTGAGGCACCTGATTTAGGTATCTACAGATTGCATACACTGCCAAGGGGAGAGAAAGGTAGGAGAATGTGTACTAGCACAGAGTAGAAAGTTGGGTGTTCAACATGTCTCTCCAGATTAGATATTAGGACAAAATTCTCTCTTGCCAAGCACAGAGAATCATCTGTTTGTCAATCTAAAATTACATTTAATTTGCAAACTTCTGATTTGGACTAAGACTTAGTTTAGGCTTAATTAGCCACAATTCACTAATAGCGTGGATCCAGTCCGTGCTTCTTAAATTAAAAGCAGATATTGACGGCACTCACAATCTGTCAACATTCTAATTGTAAAGCTCTTGCATTTAGACAATAATTCATTAATCTGCCACTCATTAAGTATTTATTAGGTATGCCTAGAATATGGTGCCAGGTATAGGTGTACAAGATAAGCACAGTCACTTCCTCCTACTAGCTTACATGGGAGACTAACATGAGTGGAAGACATTTAATACTATATAAATAAGGTTGAAATAAGTGCTATGAGGAAAAACACCCTTATCACGTCTTTGAGAAGAATTGGCATGCGGGAGTTTAGGTAGGGTGATCAGAAAACTCTGAGATTTAAAGAATGAGGAAGATGAGTCCAAGTAAAGAGACTAAGGCAAAGGCTCTGACACAGGAAAAACCTTGATATTTTTAAAAAACACGACGAACAAGAAAGGAAGAAAAGTTGCACAATATGAGGTTGGAAAGGTATACCAATCACATAAAGCTTTACAGATTTTATTTTAAAAGCAACAAAAACCATAAGAGGAATTTAGGCAGGAGAATGATATGAATTTGTATAACCTACAAAAAGAGCATTTCAAATATTGTGTAAATAACTGAGTAAAGACATAAGGAGGGACGAGTGAAAGGACAGAAGAGTTAGGAAGGAGGTTTTTATAGTTGTCCCGGAGAAAGATGATAGTCACTTGTAAGACGGTCGTGGCAGCAAAGATTAAAAAATATACTTTGGAGATGGACTTGCAAGGATTTGCTAACACTTAATTATAAAGGATGAAGAAACTGGAGGGCTCATGAATGCTTCCCAAGTTTTGATCTGAGCAACTAGGTAGAGAGTGGTACCATTTCCTGAGACAGGAAAGACTAGGAGAAAAACAGGTTAGGGGAAGGAAAATAAAGATTTCTAAGAGACATGTTACATTTGGACTTATTTGAGATACTTAAATAGATACTTATTTGAAACAGGCAAGTAGAGACAACAAAGAAGAACTTGGAGAGGCTGTTTGCCATCCTCTCTCACCTTCAGATCTATTCTCTGCCTTGTTCTGTGCCTGAGAGGCTAACCAGATTTCATCACTCAAGATCCCTTTCGTCTGGCTTCCCAATGAATTCAGTCAACAGGAAGCACCACAGAGGAACAGGGATTAGAAGAAAAGAGCAAGGGATTTATAATTCCTGCTCCCTCCAGGTTCTGAGGTCGTTCTGGCACTGTCTACATCCGTCTACAAGAACAATCATCTCCCGGCACCATGGCTCTAAGCTTTCAATCGGGTTCTGTTAATAACATTTCTTCTCCTTGGCCAGGACTATGGGGAGCATATCTGCTGTTCCTAGTCCTTATATTCCTTGACATTCCTTATTGGTTCTCTTAACTTTGCCCATGACAAAGAAAATAGCCCCTTCATGAAACTATTTTCAGTCAAACATTTTTGTGTCTGCCATCCGTTTCCTGCCAGGACCTAACCTGTATAAACCCACAAGTCCAAAGTTTAGGAAAGGTCTAGACTGGAATTTCAACTACAAAATCATCAAAATATAAATCAGTTTAAGCAAAGTACCAGATGAGACCAGATTCTCTCTCATTTAAGGGAAGAATCTAATAGACAAAAAGACTCAATTACATAGTCCTGCACTGATCTAACCTTTAGAGGATAAAGTGGAGGGAAAGAGCCAGTAAAGACTAAGAATGAGTAGACAGGGGTACAGTGGGAAAAAAAGAAAATAAAAAAAGTATGGCACAACAGGCCGTTATGGGAAGGGATGGTCAGTTTCACTGAATACCACAGAAAGGTTAAATAAGACAGGAAAAGAGAAGTGACCACTGGATTTGATGTCAGGGAGCCTGTTTTTAACGTGGACAAGAACGTCAGTAGAATAGTGACAACAAAATCAGATTAAAATGAACTACAGAATGAACGGGAAATGAGAAAGTTGACATAGAAATCTCTTAAGATATTTTGCTGACGGACCTTTGAGTGTCTTAAAGGAATGAGGGCAATCAAAAGAAAAAATTAGTAAGCCTGAGGATTTATATATATTTTTTCACATGCAGTTAAGTGACTGCACATACAGGCCTAAGAGAGGGAAAGATAAAAGGGTATAACATGTGTTGTAACTTTCCCTTAAATACAACAATGGCTTTTAAGAACTGACAAGGTTAGTTTGTTGTGCCAAAGAAGCAGTTGGGGGTAAGGGAAGGGGGCACAGTACAGATATGTTCCAATCTATAGTTGAAAAGTAGTGAAGAAAAATTAATTTGAATATTTTTACCCTGTGAAAAATAAAACCTATAATCATTTGAAAACACATATTTTTCAACAATGATATATATTAATACCTTGCTATGACCATAATTTAAATCCTCAACCTTTCTAAAATAAAAATCCCAGCCTGAAATTTAAACAAATCTCTAGCATCTGGAAAATGCAAAAAATATCTATTTCTCCAATCTCCAATTAAGCTACAAAAAGGCCAAAAACAAACCAAAACCCATATAACATATTCCTTACCATTAATTCAGGAGATGCGATCTCTCTGGGGCCCTGATATGGATCATCGCTAGATGCAAACGATGCAAGTATTGACAAACCATTGAAAACCTGTTGATAGTGTTCTCCAATACGCAGCAATAATTCATTATGCAATCCTTGGAAATCTTGTCTCAAGAGGCTTCCCAGTTCAATTTCTGTTTCATTCTAATCCAAAGACACATTAAAAAAAAAAAAAAAAGACTTTTGGAAGTGAGTATATTGACTTTAACACACTATTAGAAAATCAGGAGCTCTAGATCATGTGACAAGATTTACTGATGGTATTAAAAATGTTTTTTTCTTTTTTAATGTTTGTTCATTTTTGAGAGAGCGAGAGTGTGCATGGGGGAGGGTAACAGAGAGAGGAAGAGTGGGAGACAGATGATCTCAAGTGGGCTCTGCACTGACAGCACAGAGCCCGATGTGGGGCTTGAACTCACGAACTGTGAGATCATAAACTGAGCTGAAGTCAGATGCTTAACCATCTGAGCCATCCAGGCGCCCCTGTTGATGGTACTTTTAAAAGGTATTGGAAAGGGATTCTAGGGGCACCTGGGTGGCTCAGTCATTAAGCGTCCAACTCTGATTTCAGCTCAGGTCATGATCTCATGGTTCATTAGTTCAAGCTCCCCATCGGGTTATGTGCTGGCAGTGCGGAGCCCGCATGGGATTCTCTCTCTCTCTCTCTCTCCCCCTCTCTCTCTGTCCCTCCTCCGCTCATGCTCACACATACTTGCTCTCTCTCTCAAAAATAAATAAATCTCAATCTCCAGGTATGTCTCCCAGGGAGTATAGGTAATGAAAAAGTAATTAGACTTTATTTTCAAACAAAATTTTAAAAAGTCAGTTTTCTTACAATATCATTAACTCATTATTCATAGACACATAACTCCTGGGAGAAAATATAATATAATAGAGTGGTGGCTCAGAACAGTCTTTCTGGTCATACTGCTTGAATTTAAATTCCAGGTTTGTTTATTTATTTTTCATTTTTTTTTAATTTTGAGAGAGAGACAGAGTGTGAGCAGGGGAGGGGCAGAGAGAGGGAGACAGAGACTCCCAAACAGGCTCAGCACTGTCAATGCAGAGCCCAATGCAGGGCTCGATCATAACCTGAGACAAAACCAAGAGTTGGATTCTTAACCAAATGAGTCACCCAGGTGCCCCTTAAATTCCAGTTTTGTCACTTATTAGTTGTGTTGGGACCTGGACAAGTTACCTAGCATCTTTATCTCATTTGGTAACTATAAGGACTGAAATGATCATATAAATTGTTTAGTAAGTTCTGACAGGTAGGCAAATACTGTATTATTATCATTCAATCTCTACAGGAAAATACTCTATTACTGTCATTCTATCTCTACAATACAGATTTTCTTTCTCAAAATGAATAAGTACACTCAATATTCGATACTTGTCATGCAGAAAGAAATCTGCTGCCATGTCATGAAACACATGAAAGAATTAACATCAGAGAAAACAGTAGTCACATATGCCTATTCTCCTATTTCAGTATAGTCTCATATATTTTGAAAGATATTGCTAGTGTGACACTAAAAAAGAAATCTAAGCTATAATTTTAAATGTAAAAAAACTAGCAAAATACTGAGCCACATTGTAATCGGAGCTCTAAATAACTAAACGATACACTAACATTATGCTACAGTTGAGACTGCCTCTTCTTATAAACATAATTACTTGCATATCATTAGTAAACTTACAGATCCAACTAATTAAAAAATTCTAAAATGAGGGGTGCGTGGCTGGCTCAGTGGGAAGGGCACGTGACTCTTGATCTAGGGGTTGTGAGTTCAAGTCCCACACTGGGTATAGAGATGGCAAAAAATATGTAAACTTAAAAAACTTCTAAGGGAGCCTCGGTGGCTGAGTCGGCTAAATGTTGGATTTGATTTCAGCTCCAGTCATGACCTCGGTTGGTGAGATCAAGCCCCGTGTCAGACTCCACGCAGACAACACGGAGCCTGCTTGGGTTCTCTCTCTCTCTCTGCCTCTTCCCCACTTGCATGTGCACACATGGGGTCTCAGAATAAATAGACAAACTTTAAAAAAAAATCCTAAAATGAAATGAGTTGAGAACCTGATCCATGAATGGATGATTACCACATACCATTACAGTGAAATTACCAAAGAAAATAACAAAAGAATAATTCTATTTAAAATGCTCCTCTAAGCCCAAACCAAAGCTTATTTACATGATATATTGAACTTACATTACTTTAGAATAAGCTATAAATTACCTACCCTCCTTCCTACAAGAATGTTAGAACAGCTTTCCCATAATGCTAATTTAAACAAAAGAGTAAAATATATACAAATATTCAATTACCTTCAGATAATGAAGGGCACGCTCTAATTCATCCTTGGAACAGGAACAAACCAAATGAGAAAAAATATATTTGAAGTTATTTATTAAGATTTCTCTACGATTGACATTTAACTGTTTTCCTAAAGTTCGAATGAGAGCAGAGGCTGCAGGGCTTGCTTTGGCAGCAAGGTCAGGGAGCAGAACTTGTAACGTCCTCTGAAAAAGAAACACTATAATTACTAAAAAGTACATTTGTCCGGGGAATAACATATTCACATAAGCTGTGTGGAAAAATATTTTAAAATACCAAATTTGGAGTCCATATGTGACATATTTGAATTCAGAATTTACCATATATTCATTCCACAGATATATACTGAGCATCTACTATGATTCAGGCACTACAGATAAAGCCACGAAAAACACAGGCAAGGTCCCTGATGACACAGAGTTCACATTACAGCTAATGCAGAAGTATAAGACAATACATACGTTAAGAAGATAATTTCTCATGAGTATGTGTTAAAATACACACATGCTCTAAAGGCAGAAGTTCCAAGTTAGATTTATTATTTGAGTTAATTTGGATTTTTGACAACAACCAAGAGTAACCATAAATATAATATTTTAAGTTTTTTTTTAATTAAAAAGTTGAAAAAAATTAAAAAGTGTTGCAATATTAAAGAAAACCATTTTAACGCACCCACCATTTCTCAAATGGCAACGAATCTATTTTGATTTTAGTCTATGTCCTTTAAGATCTTACTCACTAAATAAATACACAATTCCAAACACAAAATGGTTGGCCTTTCATTTAATCCATTCAACACGTATCTAAAGAACACCTACTAATGTCAATCATCATAGGTACTAGAGGTGTAAAAGTAAACAAGACTCAGGCCCCTTCCCTCAGAGATGCTTACACCTTGCATGCGTTATGCCTTTCAACTTAATATTAATCCTGTAAGACTGATACAACATTATAAAATAGTCTACAAAGTATTAACTATTATTATATTAATAGTTCCACAATGGTCTATAACCCTAATATTAGACATTTTTTCCCCAGCATTTTGTTTAGTTTTGTACTTGGAAAATGTTGCAAAGAACACCTGTACTTTTTGGTTCCCAGAGTGAAATTACTGAATGAAAAGATAAGAATATCTTTATGATCCTTACTGTATACTATCATATTTCCTTCCAGGTTTTGAACAATTTACAGGCAATTTAAGTGTGTTAAAATATAATAATGTTATAGGGAGAAATACTCAGTTCTGATAGTATGGACCACTATTACAATTTACAAAGAGTAATGGTAACTTTGCCTTTGGGAAAAGGTAAGAAGATAATCTATACCATCTCTCAACCTTCAACCGTAATGCCATTTCAAAGGCATCCCAAACCACTCCCTACTATAAACTCTGTCATGTGAATTCACATAAGATAGTATATACCACTAATTTTGTACTATATTTCTCTAACTCCTTAGGGGTAAAAATGATATTAGACTGTGCATTACCAATGTAACGAATCACAGCACTAAAGACACAAGTTGAATTAGTTACCATTAATCAATTAGTATTAAACTTTCAGGATAGCAAACTATACAGAGCAATAACTCTAATTAACATGAACTTAAATTTTGTAACATAAATAACATCATATCAATCAAAAGAAAACATATAAATTTAAAAATCTAAGATCTACATGCTCCAGATTTTCTTTAAAATAAGACTATTTCAATTAAAATACTTAATTGAAAACAGATAAGTCAACCACACTTTGCAACTCACAGTAAGGAAACGATTAAGATCAGGAAAGTCAAAAACATTGGCAATTTCAGACAAGGTATTTAAAGCCATTTCTCTCTGGTGAGCCACATCCTGCTTCCGCATCTCAGCATTCTGGCAAGGAGTACTAGGAAGTGCTGCCATCTGACTGGAGTGGAGGGATTCTACTAAAAACTAGAGCAAAACAATTTGTTAATTTTCGCACAAGGAAGAAAATTTAAAGACTACTTTCTAAACTAACATAAAGGTTGGTATCAATGCCCTAAACACGTTACCTGAATTAACTCATTTGATCTTTGTAACAGCCTTAATGAAGTAGATGATGTCATGATCTCCCTTTTACAGATGGAGTACCACGCTTAGTTAAGAAATTTAAGTATCTTGTTAAGGATTACACCCCTAACAGGGCAAAACCAGTATTTTAATATATCCCTAACTTTTCAGCCATGAGCTGAATCAACCTTTTTTATTTATATGCTTTTTATTTTTTTAAAAAATTGTCTTTATTTGCTGATGACATGATTTATAGAGAAAACCCTAGAGACTCCACCAAAAAGTTATGCATATAAAGAACTAATCAATAAATTCAGTAAAGTGGCAGGACACAAAATCAACATACAAAAATTAGTTGCATATCTATACACTAACACAATATCCAAAAAAGAAATGAAGAAAACAATCCCATTTTAATAAATCAAACTAATAAAATATATAGGAATAAATTTAATCAAGAGTTGAAAGACCTACAGCATAAAAAGTGTAATATTTTGATGAAAGAAATTGAAGACACAATAAGTGGAAACACATTCTGTGTTCAAGGACAGGGAGAATATTGTTAAAAGGTCCATCCCACCCAAGCCATCTAAATATGCTAGTGTAATCCCTATCAAGATCCAGTGTGGAATTTTGGATATTCAGTGAGATCTCTATCAAAATTCTAATGGCATTTTTCACAGAAATAGCAAATAACAATAATAACAATCATCCTACAATTTGTGCTGAACTTCAAAAGGCCCTGAATAGCCAAAGCAATCCTCAGAAAGAACAAAACAGGAGGCATCACACTTTCTAATTTTAAACTGTACTACAAAAGCTGTAGTAACCAAAACAGTATGGTACTGTCATAAAAACAGATACAAATACCAATGGAACAGTATCAAGAACCCAGATATAAACCCTTGCATATACTATCAACTAATGTTAGACAACGAAGCTAAGAATACTTAATGAAGAAGGATAGTCTCTTCAATAAATGATGTTGGGGAAACTGGATAATCACATGAAGAAAAATTGAAACTGAACTTCTAGGGTGCCTGGGTGGTTCAGTTGGTGAAGCATCTAACTTCGGCTCAGGTCATGATTTCACGGTTCCTGAGCTCGAGTCCTGTATCGGGTGAGCTCTAGTCCCACATCAGGTGAGCTCAAGCACCGCTTCTGGTGAAGAGAAGCCCTGCTTCAGGTAAAAACATGAGCCGCACTTTGGGTGAGCCCCACTTCTCTTTCTGCCCCTCGCTCACTTGCATCCCCCAGTAAAAGAAAGAAAAAAGAAACTGAATCTCTATCTTATACTATTCATCAAAACGTAACTCAATGATTTCTAAATAGATTTCTTTTTTTATATACATATATATTTTAATTTTATTTAATCCAAGTTAGTTACATACAGTGTAACAATGATTTCAGGAGTAGAATTTAGCAATTCATCACTTACATAGAAAGGCTTAATGGACTGAGCCACCCAGGGTCCCCAAGAAAAGCATTTTTTTAATAGATTAACAAGAGAACATAATAATTCAATATATTACCAAAAGATGTTTCCTTCTCCCATTCATAATATAAATCTTGAGACCAAGATCATAAAATATAAAACTTCTAAGTTTTAGGTTCTCTTAAATAAACTAAATACATCATTTAAAAATATATATCCTTTAAAGCAAAACAAAGCATATAAATGTTTTTTTAGTTGTTTTTTTTTAACTCTTGCAAACTATTGCTATTTCCTGTAGTCAAGGCCAATGGTGATTCTCACCTGACAGATGGGTTTCTTATACTGGCTGAAGAAGTTTTGCAGTTTAACACTCTTAGCTGCAACCAGAGCTCTGATTTCTGTGTATGCTGCTCCAGAGACAGATGCGGACTTGGATAATAAACAATGCAGTAAGTGCAGAAGTGCAAAAGGTACCAAATTCCCTTTTGCTGCCCTAAAAAATTTTTTAAAAGTTAGCAATATCTCAAGTATAAATGGAAATTCATAATAAAAATTCATGTCGGTATCACATTTGTTTCTATATCACATCTATCATATCACCATTTTTAACACCAGCAAATAAAAAAGGAAGTACACAATCACTGCCACATATACCTTCCAATATCCCCTGTTGTAAGAATCAAGGTATCCTTCAACTCGTTATTTCTTGAGATTTGAGCATGTGTATATGCTTCCTTCATTCTTAAGACAAAAAGCTAGAATAATAAAATTAATTAGTTAGATTAGTTTAGAGGCAGGTAGACGAAGATACAAATGGTTAAAAATAAAAACTATCAACCTCTTTTATAAATCCATCTTCAGAGTCCAAGGATTCCAATATATGCTTGATATTTCCACTAAAAGCCACTCTAACATCCTTGTCCGGATCTTCCATTAAATTTAATAAAGTTCCAAGAACTGTTTTTACATCTGTTTCATCTTCTCTAAATTCAAGGTGCTTACAAAGATGATATAAATTATCTATGAAAGCTAAAGGGCGAGAGCAATACCTAATTTAACACATCAAATATCAAAGTTTTACAGTAAAAATATTATCAATAAACAATATACAAAGAATTCTAACTTGGTTATAATGTCAATATTTCAATTAGTACAGCACACAGAATTGTGGAAGACTAAAATGAATATTTAAAAACTTAAATTTACTGTATACTTAAGAAAAATTATAAATAATTTAAATCTAAAATAAATTCTAGAATTAAATTTTTTTTGTTGTTTATTTACTTTTTGACAGAGAGACAGAGAGAGAGCGGGGAAGGGGCAGAGAGAGAAAACGACACAGAATCTGAAGCAGGCTCCAGGCTCTAAGCTGTCAGCACAGAGCCCAGTGTGGGCCTTGAACCCACGAACCATGATCATGACCTAAGCCGAGGTTGGACGTTCAACTGACTGAGCCACTCGGGCGTCCCAATTCTAAATTTCTTTTTAAAATTTGTTTATTTTGGGGACAGTGCAAGCGGGGGAGGGCAAAGAGAGGGGGACAGAAGATTGGAAGTGGGTTCTGCGCTGACTGGATGACAACAGCAAGCCAGATGTGGGGCTTGAGTTCACCAACCTGCAAGATCATGACCTGAGCTGAAGTCAGACGCTCAACTGACTAAGCCACCCAGGGGCCCCTAGAATTTTTTAAGTTATAAAATGACTAGTCTCGCTTAGATTTTGTAGATCATTATATTTTACAGAGATAGACTTAAAAAGCACATTTTCCTAATCAAAAGAACTGTGAACTAAGGGCAATCTTAGCTTTACTTTTAAACCTGTATTGTAAGATTTAGAGAGTCCTAGAAACGACCTATTATACATTATTTTGAAAACTCAAGAAAAAGTTTCAACTTTCTATCCAAACAAATAGCTCTTCTAAGTATCTGTGTAAATCTCACGCTCCCAACAAACTCATACACCATTACCATTGGAAAAGTGGCAAGAAGACACCATCTATTTATAGTCCTGAGTAGGGCAAAGTTTCTAATTATTTGGAGGTCCAAAGGTCCAAGGTAGTGGCAGCAGACACATTAAGAAGCTTCCCCAGTGTCCCTAAAGAGGACAGAGAATACTGAACCAAACACCAGGCGCACCCAAGTAGGCTATCAAATCACGTGAAAATTTAAAAATCCAAAAATTACTTCCCTTGTTAGTTCTGTGATGCAGTCTAACACCAGACAACCCATTTATAAATAACCATTACATGACCATTGAATCTATCAAGTAAGTCTAACTTCTTAAGGCTTCAGGCTAATTCTATTACTGATTTTAAAAAGAGAGTTTAGAGGCATCTGAGTGGCTCAGTCAGTTAAGCTCAGGTCATGGTCACAGTGAGTTTGAGCCCACATTGTGCTCTCTGCTCTCAGCACAGAGCCTGCTTGGGATCCTCTGTCTCTCTCTCTCTCTCTCTCTCTCTCTGCCTCTCCCCGCCTTTCTCCCTCTCTCAAAAATAAACATTAAAAAGGAGAGAGAGAGTTTGAAACAGTTTTAAAATATTAAATAAATCATGGGTGCTTGGGTGGCTCAGTTGGTAAAGCGTCCATCTCTTGATTTCAGCTCGGGTCGTGATTTCATGGTTCGTGAGTTCCGGATCCAACTCAGGCTATGCGCAGACAGTGCGGAGCCTGCTTGGGATTCTCTCCCTCTCTCTGCCCCTCCCCGACCTGCTCTCATACTCTCCCTCAAAAATAAATAAACTTAAAAAAAAAAGTTAAAATTTAAATAAGTCATAATAAATCACTCACCAAGCTTCACTGGACTAGATGTTTTTTTTTTCAGTAGGAAAAGGAATGGCTTGCAAACAGAAGCTTTTAGTTGAGAAGATGAACATTCATGTTGAGAAGTGACTTTTAGGCTCTTACAGAGCAGATCAATATGTCCATGTTCAGAGAAAGGTTCTGTTAAAGAACTTGTCAAATGAAACATGCCATGAAGTGTACAGACAAGTTGACCAAGAATAGAGGCAAATTCTTTTTTGACAAAATCAGAATCATCTTTGACTTTATCTCTGGGGAGAAAAAAGAAAAGGTACTAACTAAACCTTACTTAATTTTGTGGTCTAAATAGTCTTGCTTAATTTGGGGCAAAAGCAATGGTAAGACAAATTCTAGAAGGAAGAAAACTTAAATTCTAAAACTAAGAGCAACATTTGCTGTATATACTTAGCAGTATACATATATTTGCATATTGTTTGATCGTTCCAATCAAGTTATATATTCAAATTAAAATATTAATACATACATAAGAATCTTGGGAACTCTGTTACAAGAATTCTGCTGCTGCAATAAGATAAAAAATCCATTAACACAACTAGCCCGGATTACTTCATGAGAGCTCTGTAGGGCCCAGCTATAAACTGCTGTTCTCCATTCAAGGAATATTCTTCTTGGAAACAAAGTTAGAAGAAACACACACCGCGACTGTGCCTGTGGTGCTGAAAAAATTAAGTCTATTAAAAAAGATTTCTAAATGTTAATCTTAATTTATATACACATAAATATACACATTCATTTTATATATATCTATTCATTCTTTGATGTACACTCAAGTACCATTTCAAATACATATAATATTTAAAAGCTCCTTTTTAAAAAATAAAGCACATGCCCTGAAAAAGGTCTATGTACAATCCTACTAGATACCAGAGAAATGCAACCAAGTATCACACTCATCTGATAGCTAAAAAGAAAAAAAAATTGTTTTCTTTTAGTTACCTTAACATATTTTTTCTTTTTTTTGACAGCAAACATTTTAAAGTCTGACAGCGTGAGGATGTGAGGGATGTGAGACAATAGAAATTCTCTCTTATTCTGCTAAGAGGAATGTAAACTGGACCGGAGTTTTTGGAAACAATGTAGCAGAATGCCTGGGGTGTGCAAATCCTACAATTTTTTCAACTTGTTAGTTTTTAGATGTCTAATTACTTTTTGAATTGTTAAAAATGTACCTTTTTTTAAATTACTGAAAAAAAAAACAGCAATGTGTTAGAAGTCCCACAGAGATAAACCACACACATAGAATTTTGTGACCACTTACAGTAGCTGTCTGAAATCTTCTGGCTTAATGTTAGAAGATTAGTGGGAAATGTAGTCAACTTTAAAGAGCCATCATCAGAATGGGAATGAATCCACGGAAGTGAGAGCATTCCACATAAATCTTCCAGAATATGATCTTCGAATGAAGTTCTTACTACAGAAACACACAAAAGGTGATTAATTATAGCTTTTTTTCTTAATCATACTCATCTGTGTCTTTTTTCTCAATAAAAATAGATGTTCTAAACATCAAGTGGAATTACAACATTCAATACACAAAGGTTCTTAACATAGAGATGATGTTCTGAGGTCTGTAGACCCAAAGAAATTAAATATGACTTTATAAAGATAGCATCCATGAATTTTCTAAAGGACCACAGCATTCTTCAGAAATTCTCAAAGAAAAAAATTTACTAGTTATATTCTATACTGATGACCTTTAAAGGTTGTTTTGTTCTACTGTTTATTTATACTCACCGTGAATATAAATCAGAGAATCATATATTTTCACCACTTTATCAATAATTGCCTCCAGGTCAGGTTTCTGAACGGATTCTAACAAATTCCTACAGCTCTTAAGCACTTTTGTGTAAAAATCCAAAGACATCCAAGTTATCACTACTGAAGGTTTCTTCTTACATTTCTGTTGACCGTCCTTTAAATTATGGCTGTAGTTAACACATTTTTAAGACACAGAATTACAACGAATTTTGTTACAGTCCAACCTAATAATGTAGTAAGTCAAAAGAAACTGTGAGTATAAAACATAACTTTAAACCAATTCAAAGTAATATGCAAATCAATTAATATGCCACTATTATTTTAAGTTTAGTCTCTTTATGTCAGTCTAAATCACTCCTAGGATTTGGTAATAAAACTTAATCTACAATATTTAAATGTGGTATCCCAGGTCTAAAAAATGACAGAAGATATCCCTGTATAATTACTAACTGGCTTAGTAAACCCTTTCTTAAATTTTAATTTTAAAAAAAAAGTGTTTTTTTTTTTAAATTTTTTCAGAGAGCGAGAGAGAGAGCATGAGCAGGGGAGGGGCAAGCAGAAAGAGGAGATACAGAATCTGAAGCAGCTCCAGGCTCTGAGCTGTCAGCACAGAGCCCGACGTGGGGCTCAAACCCACGAACCATGAGATCATGACCTGAGTTGAAGTTGGACACTTAACCAACTGAGCCACCTGGGCACCCCAACCCTTTCTTAATAATAGAACAGCTTGTGGCCTGATTAGCTATTCCTTCAAGTTGTTTCAAATTCTAAACGTAATACAACCTGAAGTAATATAGTTTCTCTAAAATCTCATTCATAACTTTTTATTGGCTAATTAAAAGAGCATGCAAAAAATTAACAAAGAGTTTTGGTCTATAACTTGGCAGTACAAATAAGACTACATCTTCAGAGATGATCCACACTTGTTTTTTCTGATAGCATAATTAACCCATATTAAAAGTACTAAACTGAAAATAAACTTCTAAGTAGTTCTAAACCCCTACTCTTATTATCAAAAGGAAATGTTCTTTTGACAAAATGTTTGACTAAAAGAACAATGATTTTTGAGTTATATAAAAATGTGCTTGCTACTTTCTAATTATACATGTCCAGGAAAGTTCAGACAAAGAGTCTTATTAGAGAAAGTAATTAAGAGGATGGGAACACCAGTTTACCCTCGGGTTGGACCAAGAACATCAGAGGTTCCTCACCCCTTCTTCTCCTGTCCTTAGAATATATACTCTACCTACTGGTCTCATAGTGGAAACTGTTCCAAAGACACAACCTAGAGAAAGTAAGGTGTTGTTGAGACCATCTGGACAGAATACATGACTTGACCTCATTAAGTCCTCCATATAAATTTCTAAGAGTCTGGAAAGCAAGTTGAGAGAACAATCTATCTTTCACAGCTGCCCAAGACAAGCCTTCTAAGTAAGTTCCCTTGCTTATGAAACCTACCACCTACCAATCTGGAATGCTCTGCCTCTTTCTTTGGTTGCTCCTTGCCCTGCGCATACGGGACCAATTTACCAACTAACAGGTCTCAATTTCTCTAAACCTCAATCTCTAATTTGCAAAGTAGGCATAATAGCATTTACCTTACAGAACTGTTGTAAAGATTAAATACATGTAGAGTATTTAATACAGTACCTAGCATTTGGCAGGTGCTCAATAAAACTTTCCTTTCCATTTCACTGAAAAATCTATGTTTTCAGGTCACGCAACTTGAGGGAATAATGAGGTTTCCTAAAACAATACATCCAAACTTATTACAGAAAACCCACCCAGAAAATACAAGTTGTTTTACCAGTCCATGTTTTGATGAGAACAATGAACAGTACATAGAGCAGTCAGTTGTAGGATAACTGTGATTCCTCCTAAAGTCTCGATAACAGGATTCCTTAGACCACCATCTTCAAGGGAAATCTGAAGGGACTCAGCTTTCTGTGTCAGTGCACTCCATAATATGCTCTTTTTGTTCATATCCACATGTTTAACTCTGTAATTAATTATAACCATAGTATAAAGATATTCATATTTAATATAAACTTGGTTCAAATGTGAAAAATATTTAAAACAAAAGATACCATGTAATGCCAACTACTGAAATTTATAGTATAATAGATTTAAAACAACTTTCAGGACTAACTGAAGGGAATTCTTTGATCACATTATACAAAAAGTTTATTTGTTAACTTATTTTAAACTGCTGATAGATATACAATCTCAGAGATTTTTCAGTTACTAAAAAGTTAAATTAGACACGCAAGTAAAAAACTTAAAAAATCTTTTAAGTAACCATATATAGCCATGTTATCTTTCATACAGAATGGGCTACAACAAGTATGAAACTATTTTAAGCATTCCTTTGACTACCTTTAGGAAGAATGAATGGTATGTATTTAAGTCAAAGCACTTAGCTCAAGGTGATTTTTAAAAGTGAATAAAGTTTTATTAAATGACTAAATACAAACTGAATGAAGGTCATACTCCTCAGTCTGTTTTGGTGGTCTTTTGGAAGAGTTTACAGACGAGCTGAGTCGACGCCTTTTGGATGATATTACATCACTATCGCTGCTGAGGTTTTCCTGTTGAATCTGGCACTGAACCTCCTCAATGATTTCCATACTTTCCATCTTTAAGGCAGCATAAAGCGGGCCCAACAAATACTGAGAAAGTAAATAAAATTTCAAAAACTATCTCTTAGAAAACGTATTCACAGACTGCAAAAATTCATAAGGTTGTAAGTTTTCTAATAAACTATTTTCAGAGTCTCATCAGGTAAAACAAAGACCTAAGTTAATCTATATGATTTCACAATCTATAAACAGAACTATACGTGGTTCTGTATCTACAACTATGGTTCTATAGTCTTAAAAGTCTTAAGATGATGAGTTCTCGAATCTGTTTTTCCTTCTGTTAAAATACTACAAAGAAAAACTCTATAAGGGAATTACTAAACTCTTTCATACTACAAATCCAGTAAAACTTTTAGGTAAAATAAAATATTTATTTAAGTTACTGCACATTTTATTGTACTGCCTGTCTCTCACAGTCCAAATAGGAAACAAGGCATAATTTGGCATGACTAGCACCATATACTCACAGGTTTCCTAAAAGTAACTGATTATAACTTGTCAAAGATAAAATCTAGGTGAATGCTCAAAGTTTTTGTAATTAAGTTGATAACTGGCCCCCTTTTAATTAATAATGCACTAAACATGCTTACACTTCACAAATGCTACTTTAAAATCCTTTGGCAGTTCATTACCAATGTAGTGAACAAATCTTTCTCAAATTGAAGTAAAAATCCATAATAAGAGCCAAAGTGGATTGTGAATCATTCCATTCTGAATATACATTATTATTAAAGATAATCTATTTTCTCATGATTACATCTTACATATATGCAGATGCTTTAAGTTATAGACAAAATATGTTATTTACCAAGTAACCTTAAAAATGACTTACCTCTGCATCTACCTGAAATCCAAGCACATCCACAAGAACTTTACAAATGTTTCTCACATAAACCTTCCTGACTTGTAAAGCAGATTCATACCCGGCTGGCACATATTTAAGGAAATACTGCAGTAAGTGGCACAAAGCTGCTTTTAGCAAATCAGACTTAAGCCGCATAAGCACACCATCTTCAAACATGACACAGAGTTTTTCCAGCAGCATATTTAAATAGACAGGTTCGATATTTTTATAAGCTTCTGCCTCAAAGGGAAACAGTGTTTTTATCAGCTTTGATAATGGCTCTTCACAGAGTTTCAACTGGTCAGCATCCATTTCTACAAGATGTTTTAATAATTCCAAAAACGACCTGAAAAAAGTGCTGGCTGGTTGTGCTGGTAATCCTCCGAGCTCAAAGAGTTCAGTGACAAGGCTAACTGCTAAGGATTTAATTTTTGGACTACCATACTCTAGCAGAGTACAACCTATCCGCCAAAGTAAGAGTTCTTGCCTTCTAAAAAACACAATCGCGATAATACGAATAAGAACTGTTAATAAGGTGACTTCAATAAATTCTAAATTTTGCATGTTCATGAACTGCAAAGGAGCTGGTTGTAAATATCCCACACGTTCATCTAATTGACTTAAAAATCGGCTAACTACCGCTGGCCATTCCATGAGGTGTCCCACGGCATTTTTTTTATGGAGGCAAATCACATCTTCAAAAAGATGCAGTAATTCCTTTGTCAGTACTCCAAAAATTGCAGGACTCTTGCTTTTAAAAAGAAATAATAATGAGCAGATAACTTCACAGATTTTCTTGTGTAATGTATGACAGGATGGAGTTGCTGCAATCCTCAGAAGTCTTGTTATGATCCAATTACTGAATTCTTTGAAATAAAAAAGATATTAAATAAGTCCTTCGGAAACGTTAATTTATTGGCTAAATGCTTAATGATTCATTAAA
Organism: Paguma larvata; assembly: GCA_030068075.1. Taxonomy (NCBI): domain Eukaryota; kingdom Metazoa; phylum Chordata; class Mammalia; order Carnivora; family Viverridae; genus Paguma; species Paguma larvata. The sequence goes on from CM057824.1 coordinate 36,484,023, forward strand.
AAAATTTTTTTTATATTTATTTTTGAGAAAGAGAGAGAGAGAGAGAGAGACAGTGTGAATGGGGGAGGGACAGAGAGGTAGACAAAGGATCTGAAGCAGGCTCCAGGTCTGAGTTGTCAGCATGGTGCCCGAGGCGGGGCTTGAACTCACAAACAGTGAGAACATGACCTGAGCCAAAGTCAGATGCTTACCGACTGAGCCACCCAGGTACCCCTGATGGTTCATTTTTAAAGCATAAACTTCACTAACAAAATAGTCTAAAACATTCGTTATGCAAGGGAAATAATAGTAATTTAGAATACAAATTTTCGAGTTAAAGTTCTAGCTTTTCACTTACTGGTTGTGTGAACTTTTCATCTCTCTGAACCTCTGTAACTTCATTTATGAGAAGGGAATAATGAGGGTTACCATGAGAATCAAGTAAGATGATATATGTGAAATTCTCAGCATACTGCTTAAAGTTCAACAAATGGTTACTATTATCACTTCTTCATCAAATATTTATTGAGTGCCAACTCTGTCCCAGGTGCACAAAAACAAATCATAGTCCTCATGAATCCTGTAATATAGTTTCTAAAACTTTTTGATCACAACTAAGATACATTTTATATCATGACCCAGTTAATATATGCATATTTATTTCAATATATGAAATAAAAGTTTCGTGAAACAGTATTTATCACATGCAATGTATTATGATATTTTCCAATCTATTATATTTTATCTTCACAATCTATTAATGGATTGTGACCTGTTGTTTAAGAAAGTGTAGTAAAGAATATAGACAAGCGTGCCTCGGTTAGTTAAGTGCCGACTTTGGCTCAGGTCATGATCTCCTGGTACCTGAGTTCAAGCCCTGCATCAGGCTCTGTGCTGACAGCTCAGAGCCTAGCTAGAGCCTGGAGTCTGCCTCAGATTCTGTGTCTCCCTTTCTCTGCCCCTCCCCTGCTCATGCTCTGTTTCTCTCTCTCAAAAGTGAACAAACATTTTTTAAAAATTAAAAAAAAAAAGAATATAGACAAACAGGTATTCATAATACGGCTTAGTAACCTCTGTGATAGAAGAAATACAGAACACTCTGTACCAACAGAGCATAAAGAAGGATCAACTGAGCCAGTGCTAGGACAGGCAGTCAGAAGTACTGGTCGAAAGACTTTTTGGAGGGCATGCTATCAAAGCTGAGTAATGAAATTCAAATTGAACTGAGCATCTGACTTCGGCTCAGGTCATGATCTCACAGTTCCTGAGTTCGACCCCTGTGTCAGGCTCTGTGCAGACAGCCTGTTTTGGATTCTGCGTCTCCCTCTCTCTTTGCCCCTCTCCCACTTGCACATGCATACACATATGCACTCTCAAAAATAAACAAAAACATTAAATTTTTTTTAATTTTACTACTCTATGCATTGTACGGAAAAAAAAGATGCTAGCTTTACATTTCTTTACAAGGAGGCCAATAAGGGACAAAAGTAGTAGGAACAATAAGGATGAAGTCTAGAAAAAAGCTTCAACATCCGGGACTCATTGTTTTTGAAGGGCTAGATAGGAAATATTTTAGGCTTGAGGACCTTAATGGCTTCCATGTCAACTACTCAATGTTGCCTTTCTAGTAGTTACAGGACAAGTAAATATTAAGTAAAAGCAGGGCTTTTCCAATAAAACTTTGTTTACAAAAACAGGCAGGAGGCCTGTGGGCCATTAGATTGCTAATGCCTAATCTAGAAAAAAAGATTATCAAAAAAAGAAAAAAGAAAACTGCTTAAGTGTCCAATGGCAAATAAACAAATTTGATTATTTCGGTTCCATCCTGGGTATCTAGTTTAAAACTAAAGAAAACAATAAGGATGCATAAAACAAAACTAACCATTACCATTTTGCTCCTTCACATTTATAGCAAATTTGACCAAAATACGTATAAAATGTATGTTATAATTTAGAAGAGCAGAAGAGGGTAAATTCCATAAAACCAGTTGCAAACGAATGCACAAATAGTAGGACTTACCAATACAACTGCCTTTAGCCTCATCTTGCCCTTGGCTTCCATTCACATTTACAAACATAAGTGGGGAGGACTTCATTATATGCTGGATGAAATCAAGCAACATCACAGAGGTTGGCTGGGAGTCAGTTTTCTTTACAAGTTCTAGAGCAACTAAAATAATAAAAAAAATTCATCTTAAAGAGTCATGACAAATGAAATGACAGTTCGTTTGTTAAAAAACTAGACTTTGGAGACCAGAATTAAGTTCAATATAGTGCTCAGGATAAACCGACCGGGCTAAACTCCACGGTCCTATTTTTCTAATTTTAAATGCACATTCATCTATTATACATCCATTCACCATATATATTACAGGCCTACAATTAGCCTGGCACTGTACCAAAATCTGAGGGGGAAAAAAATTCACCTGAAGAGGTGAGGGAATCAGACGAATAAGCTAATAATTACAATACAGTATGTTAACTGCACTAATCTACAATAGAGGAAACGAGTATCTGGGAAATGCTGTAAAGGAATAGATTCCTAGATGATGAAAAGTTGGTCAGAGAGGTGAAGGGCAAATGGTCTAAAGAGAGGGAGTACCACAAGAAAACATGCAAGTAACTCGATAGTCCTGTTATTTTTCAGCAACTGATAATTTTACTGACTGAAAAAAGAAAGGATAAATGACTATTGTTAAGTCATAAAATCTGTGTCAAATTTGAAATTAAATTTATAAACCATTAGCCAAATGCTACCTTATATTACCCCTTCTGTGCAATTTTAACAGATATGACAAATGCGACACCACCTTGCCAAGTTGGTAGTATTTGTTTTCTAGACTGCCACAAACAGGAAATAATTGTTATGACAACTCACTGGATCTTATTACCTCTCATAAAGTCACCAACTCTTAAAGAGTTTTTAAATAGCATTGGTTTCTCAACCACTAGTGAAAGCCCTAGCTAAAACAGGGTCCACATCATTAGAAATGGCCATTTTTTATCTATTATAATATCATATATCAAAGAACTCCACAGCAAGTAGCAGAAAATCTAGATAACAAGCAGGAAAATAGAATTACTTTAAATGCTTTAGTCACATAATGTAGTAAGTTAATATTGTAGCGGGGGGTGCCTGGGTAGCTCAGTTGATTAAGCATCTGAGTCATGATTTTGGCTCAGGTCATGATTCCAGGATCATGGGATTCAGTCCCACATTGGGTTCCACGCTGGGTGTGTATCCCGCTTAAGATTCTCTCTCCCTCTCCCTCTAACCTGTACACACATAGTGCATGCCGTCTCAAAATAAAAGTTAATATTATAAATAACTTGTTTGAAAATAGTAACTATTGGGGCGCCTGGGTGGCTCAGTTGGTTAAGCAGCCGACTTCAGCTCAGGTCATGATCTCATGGTCTGTGAGTTCAAGCCCCACGTCGGGCTCTGTGCTGACAGCTCAGAGCCTGGAGCCTGCTTCAGATTCTGTATCTCCCTCTCTCTCTGCCCTTCCCCTGCTCACTCTCTGTCTCCATGTCTCTCAAAAATAAATAAACGTTAAAAAGTTAAAAAAAAAAAGAAAATAGTAACTATCAAATACTAACTCTACATTTAAAACTACATGGGGAAAAATGCTAGTGTAATGTACATATGGAAAACAAAGTAATTTCTAAAATTTATATAAGAAATAACTGTTTCTTACCAACATTTACATCTGTAAGTATTCGGTCAATGAACTGACATAGAATTTGTCTTGGCTTCTGTACAACTGTATTATATTCCTCTGGACTGGCACTAAAATACAAATAAAAAGTTTTTAATTCTTAAGGGACAATTTCATTTGTAAAAAATTCTCTAAAGTTGAATTTATCAAATGTATTTAGTTTTAATGTTGACATTCACTGTATCCTTCCATTTAAAAATGAAAGAAAAATCTAAATACATGTTACTGATTTAAAAGTACATGCTAAATGACACCACAGGCATCCAATATGCAAAATCTAGACCTGCCCTGCCAAATATGGTAGCCATCATTTATGTAGCTATTGTGAAATCTGGTTAGCCCAAATTGAGATGTGCTCTAAGTATAAAATACACATCAGATTTTGAATATTTGTTACCAGAAGTGTATATCCATTGAAAACTTTATGTTAATTATATGTAGAAATGACAATATCTAGATATACTGAGTTAAAATATATTATTAAAAAATAATTTCACCTATTTCCTTTTTTACTTAGGAATGTGGCTACTGGAAAATTCTAAATTCTACACGTGGCTTGCATTTTATTTCTATTGAGCAGTGTTGATCTAGTCTTGTCTACAGAATACAGTATCTTCAACAAATAAATTCCAAAGGGAAATAAAGGGGGAGGAGAAAACTACAATAAAGACTTAAGAGCCCTATCAATCAATGATAATCTATGATCATACATTGGATTCTGATTAAATGAAATAAAACTCAAAAAGAACATAAATAAAAACTATTAGCAAACTGTATTATGACAAACTGGGAAAACTTAACTTATACTAGATATTTGATGTTATTAAGAAATTATTTTGGGGATGTCTGAATGGCTAAGTCAGTTGAGCATCTGACTCTTGATTGCAGCTCAGATCGTGATCCCACGGTCGTGCTGGGCATGAAGCCTGCTTAAGATTCTCTGTCTCTCTCTCTTGCCCACCACCCCCCCACATGCACACTCTTTCTCTCTCTAAAATACAAAAAATAATGAAAAGTTTAAAATTTTTATTAATTAAAAAAATCTTCTTTTTAGCATTTATTTCTTTTCCGAAAGATGGAAAGAGACAGCGTAAGCAGGGGAGGCACAGAGAGAGAAAGAGGAGTCACAGAATCCAAAACAGGCTCCAGGCTCTAAGCAGGTCAGCACAGAGCCGGATGAGGGGCTCAAACTCATGAACTACAAGATTGTGACCTGAGGCAAAGTCGGACACTTAATGACTGAGCCACTCAGGCACCCCCAAAATTTTTTACATTAAAAAAAAATTATTTTAAGTGTGACAACAATACTGTGATATGTTTAAAAGGTCTTTATGCTCTACAGATAAATGCTGATATTAATGGATGAAATGATGTCTGGAATTTGCTTCAAAGTCAGAGCGCCTGGCTGGCTCAGGTTGGTAGAGCATGCTTCAAAGTAATATGAATTGAGAGGAAGAGGGCCATGAATAGATCATTGCTGGGTGAAATGGGCAACTGATAAACTATTTTCTCTTCTTTTGTATGCTTGAAATTTTCCACAATGAAATTCAATTAAAATTTTAGGGAAAATTACATATATTGAGTATTAGGACCAATGAAGAGAAATAAATATTAAGAGGAGATACAATAACTAAGGGGAGCAATAGTATCCTACAATCCTGAATTAATTGAACTTGACTCCATGATTTGGTACAAAACAGCACAGAATAGCACGTAAGAATATAGCACAAAGTCTGTATTCGACCACACAGGATGAGGAATTCTAGTCATTCATATAATCAACAAACATTTACTGAGCACCTATAATGTGCCACACTACACACCAGAGGCAATCTCTGGGAGAAGTGACAGACAGGTTAGTGGAGGAGACTGGTAAGTCAACCTCGGCCTCTATGCAGGGTGGACTATAAGGCCATTTACCAAAAGAGTTAACACAGGAGGAAGCACAGGTCGGGGGAGAAAAACAAAACCTGTTTTAGAAACACTGAATTTAAGATGTCAAGGGAACAACTAAATGGGATGTGCAAAAGATTGTTAGAATTAAAGTTCGGGTTCCTTAAGGGGCACCTGGCTGGCTTTGTCAATAGAGAATGTGACGCTTAGTCTCAGGGTCATGAGTTCAAGCCCCAAGTTGGGCACAGAGTTTACTAGAAAAAAAAATTAAAGCTCTAGTCCTCAAATATGTAGCCTAGAGATATAGATTAAATTATCATTATATAATAACATCTGTTAAACAAGACTAAACATATTGTCTGCATTATTGCATATTTCACTAGCAGTAAGTTAGGGATATTAAACTCTAATTTGCATATGAGGAGGCTGACGTTCATGGAGATTATATAATCTCCCAACACTACAGCTAGTAGTAGTGGAAGCCCTGAAAACTACTGCAGTATCAGAAGTAATAAGAAAGCCAAAGAGAGAACTCTAAGTTAAAGGAGCCATGAAGAAGGGGAAAGAGCCAGAGAAATAAAAAGAAAAACCTTATGAGGTGTGTTCTAGAAACCAAGGTTAGAATTTCAAGGAGGGAGCTGTCAACTGGATCAAATTAAATTAGTTTGTTAAAATGTACTTTGAATTATTTTTTATTATGTTCAAATATACTTAACATAACATTTATTTTGACCATTTTAAGTGTACAGTTGCATGGCATTTAGTATGTTCACATTATTCTACACTATCACCACCATCTCCAGAATTCTTATCTTCCCAAACTGTGAAACTACTAAGTTACTGAAATTAACAAATATTTAACACATACCTTAGGTATATAGACTCAAAGACCAAATAGGTTTATTTGTACATGAAAGTGAAAAAAACTTGGTGCTATTTATCTTATTATTTAAACCAGTCTTGGCCAATAGAAACAATGCAAATCACGGCTACAATTCAAATTTTCCTAGTAGCCACATTAAGAATAGAAAGAAATGGGGCAGGGGGGTGGCTCAGTCGGTTAAGTGTCCAACTCTTGATCTCAGCTCAGGTCTTACGATCTTAGGCTCGTGAGTTCATGCCCCACATTGGGCTTCACACCGAGCATGAAGCCTCCTTTAAAAAAAAAAAAGGGGGGGGAGGGAGGAACAAACAATTTTCATCATAATAATATATCCAAAATATTATTTGAACTATGATCGATAATAAAATTTAAAAAAATTTTATACAGAGAGAGAGTGTGCAAGCAAGGGAGAGGGGCAGAGGGAGGGGGAGAGAGGGAGAGAGAGAGAGAGAGAGAGAAAGAGACAGAATCTCAAGCTGGCTCCAGGCTCAGCACAGGGACCAACATGGGGCTCCGTTCCATGATTCTGGGGTCATGACCTGAGCTGAAATCAAGAGTTGGATGCTCAACCAACTGAACCACTCAGGTGCCCTGAAATTACTAAAGAGATTGTTTTACCTTTTTTTTTTTTTTTTTTTGGTACTGAGTCTTTGAAACTCTTCTCAACTTAGACTAGCCATAGTGAGTACATTTGGCTAATGGCTACCATATTATATGACATCACAGATTTAAAGAAGACAAAGAATTTTTAAAGTCTGAAATTACAAGGTAACATGAATTGTTTTAGTCAAAGTCAAAAAAGTTTTGTCTTTATAAACCAAGTGTAATTTGGCAAATATCATTTAGAAATGTGAATGAGGTGTGTCAGGAGAAGAATCAGGATCCTGGGTAGTGGTGAGTTTTCTATAAAGTTTAATTTTGTATAAAGATCATTCATATTAGTTGTGTAATATTTTGTCAGTTTTTTTTAAAAAGGTGAACTGATTATCATTCATTAGATGTACTATTAGAATAATCCCTCATGGGAAAAAGTGAGCATTTATTATACAACCTCTACCTTGGAATGGAGCTAAGAGGGTGTACTTTTTCAAAAGTACATTGTAATATTTGAGAGGAAATTTAAGTATCACTTGAAGGTTGGATACATTAGCAAATACTTGAGCACCTCCTCTGGAGCAAACATCAAATGCCAGGTTAACCAAGATGACAGGCAACAACCCTAAACTAATTTGCATATTAAAAGTCAAAAAAGTAGGGGCACTTGAGTGGCTCTGTCAGTTGAGCATCTGACTCTTGACCTGAGGGTCATGATCTTACAGTTTTGTGAGTCTGAGCCCTGCATCGGGCTCTGTGGTGACCATGCACAGAGACTGCTTAGAATTCTCCCTATCTCTCTGCCCCTCTCTCTCACTCGCTCTCTCAAAATAAATAAATAAACTTAAAAAAAGTTAAAAAAGTAAACATGTAATTTTAACACAGCATGGTTGTATTAACAGAGCCAAGACAGAACACAAAAGGGACACTCAGCTCTGAGCAGAGCCTATAAGCCAAGGCTCCCTGAAGGAAGTGATGGAAAGCTAAGTCTCTAAGGGGCTAGGCAGGTAAACTAAGGGAAAGAAGAAGTATTCCGAGCAAAGGAAACAGCACGTGCAAAGGCTCAGTAGTAAGAATGAACACAGGATGCTCTAGAAGCTACAAGAGGTTCTATATGGCTAAAGAAGAGGGAGACAGGGGAGCCTGGGTGGCTCAGTTGGATGGGCAGCCGACTTCGGCTCAGGGTCATGATCGCGCGGTCTGTGAGTTCGAGCCCCATGTCGGGCTCTGTGCTGACGGCTTGGAGCCTGGAGCCTGTTTCAGATTCTGTGTCTCCCTCTCTTTCTGCCCTTTCCCTGCTCACGCTATGTCTCTATGTCTCTCAAAAATAAATAAATGTTAAAAAATTAAAAAAAAAAAAAAAAAGAAGAGGGAGACAGTAATTGGAGACGAAGCTGAAGAGACACTATAAGGTCAAAGTTCAAAGAACCAACTAAAGAAGTTGGATTTTGTACCGAAGGCAATGAGACATCAAAAGGTTCTAGTAGGAGTGAAGAGTAAATGTGTTTTGGCGTTTTTTTGAGAGAGAGAGAATGCATGTGTGCATGCACACACAAGTAGGGAAAGAGAGTGAGGTGGGGGATAAGGAAGGAGGGAGGAGAGAGAGAGAGAGAGGGAGGGAGAGAGAGGGAGGGAGAGAGAAGAGAGAGAGAGAGAGAGAGAGAGAGAGAGAGAGGGAATCTTAAACAGGCTCCATGCACAGAGTACAAGGCTGACTTGGGGCTGGATCCCACGACTCTGGGATCATGACCTGAGTCAAAATCAAAAGTCAGGCATTTAATCGACTGAGCCATCCAGGTGCCCCAGTAAACATGTTTTTAAAACTTGAATTTAATTATGTTATTTCCCTGTTTAAAGCATTCCAATGGCTTCCCATTGACTTAAAATATATCTCTTATTCTGGGCTATAAGGTACTAAAGGATCTGGCCTCTGGCTACTCCTCCACCCTTAATTCTCACACCAGTCCCTCTTTGCTTCCTGTGTTTCATCCTTCTTCCTATTCTTTTGCTCATTCCCACCTAGAGACTCTTATACTTCCCATTCCATTTCATATACTGGTTTCTTATGATTCAAATCTCCTCTAGTGGCTAACGTTGCTGCTCCCCAAACTTTCATCTCCCTCCCATTGTCCCACTGAAGATTTTAATGGCAACCATCACTATCTGAAAATATCTTGAGATTACAAATTTTAAGCTGGAAGGTCAGAGGAGGCCTCTCCGAAATGAACCAGTCTATTCAGAGAAAAGAAACGGCAAAGTGCAAAAGACTGAAGGCTGGAATGACGTTGGTGCATATGAAAAACAAAGTCAATGATACTGGAGCAGAGTAAGGGAAGGATATGTAGCCATGAGGTCAGAGGCAGGCAGAGGCCAGAAAATGTAGAACCTTAGAGGCCTTGGGAGGAAGTTTGGATTTTATCTAAGTATGTTAGAAAGCTAATGGAAGGTTTTAAACAGAGAAGTAATGCCTTATCATCTACAATATAACTTATGGTAATTTATATCACTTTGGTCGCTGAGTAAGAAATCAATCATAAGTGGGTAAAATGGAAATAGAGAGATTAGCTGAGAAGTTACAATAGTCGCTGAGTAAGAAATCAATCATAAGTGGGTAAAATGGAAATAGAGAGATTAGCTGAGAAGTTAATTATAAGAACAGCAGTGTTGATGGTGAGAAGCATATTTTATTTTATTTTTAAGTTTATTTATTTATTTTGAGATAAAGAACTAGCAGGGGAGGGGTGGGGGGGAGAAAGAGAAAAAAAGAGAGAGAGGGAGGGAGAGAGAGAGAGAGAGAGAGGAGAGAATCCCAAGCAAATCAGCCCTGTCAGTGCAGAGCCTGATATGGGACTTGAATTGACGAACTATTAGATCATGACCTGAGCCAAAATCAAGAGTTAGACACTTAACCAACTGAGCCACCCAGGCGCTCCAAAAAGTATATTTTAAAGATAGGGTTGGCAGGACTTGCTGATAGATTATTAAGGGATAAGGGGAAGACTCAAGAATAACTCCTAAGCTTTTGGTCAGTACATTTACAATAACATAGGGAAGGAACAAGTTTAAGGACAGTAAATCAAGAGTTCTGCTTTGAAAATGCTAACTTTCATACTGGATATAGATGTTCAACAGTATGCAACCTAGTATTTCTGGGCTAGAGATATAAATTTGGGAGTTATCAGAATATAGACGATGTTTAAAGCCATGGAACTAGATGAAGTTACTGAGGAAGAGTAAAGATGAAAAGAGGACCACGGATGTAGCAAAAGGACATGGAGAGTCAAGAAAGATTCCTACATTTCTGGTTTGGAAACAATAAGCGAACATGGTATCATTACGGAGACATCCCTACCTCGTGAATAAAAGGGGAAAAAAAAAAGTTGGGATATGTGTGGAAATTGCACTGGCTATGTTGAGTCTTAGCTGCACATAGCACACCCAGCTAACACTGCCAGTATACTGTTCTTTAAATAGCTCTACAGGCGATAGATATGATTTGGAGAAACACATTTGGAATCATCAAATAGCAGATGGGTAGTTGAAGGCAGGAGTGGATGACATCACCCTGAAAGACTAGAGAAAAGGGTGCTAATAGGAAAAAACAGTGAAGCAAAATTTATCCCTGAGATAGAAGAGGCCACATATTACAACAGTGAGATCTTACTTTTTTCAGAAATCGAATTGCCAATTAACGGGGGAGAAAAAAAAAGAAGGGAGAAAAGGCCTTGATGGCTGGAATCTGAAACCCAGCTCTGGTAACTGTTATCTCTTTGACTTTGGTTCTTCAATTTCTGTGACTCAATTTCTTTTTCTTTTTTTTTTTTAATGTTTTTATTTATTTTTGAGACAGGAGAGACAGAGCTTGAGCTGTGGAGGGGCAGAGAGAGTGGGAGACCAAATCTGAAGCAGGCTCCAGGTCTGAGTTGTCAGCACAGAGAACGAGGTGGGGCTCGAACCCTTGAACCGTGATATCATGACCTGGCCGAAGTCGGACACTTAACCGACTGAGGCCACCCAGGCACCCCTCTGTGACTCAGTTTCTTACTGAATAGTGATAAAATTTACTCCATTCTGTATCATGGAGATTCGGTGAGACTGAGTAAGCATGAATGAAGCAGTGGCAATGAAAAATTCATGAAAATTAAAAACTATTATACGATTCTCTATGGGTCAGTTTTTCTATTCACTCTCTTAGAATGGCTACAGTTGAATGAAATGAAAGGTAACTAAAGCTCTGTTGATGTAAGACACTCTAAATAAATCCAAGATACTATTATTTTTATTAATAATCTCTTAAAGGAAGAAAAAAAGAGGAAGGAAAGTATTCATCAGTTAATTCCACATTCAACAAGATGGGGGAAAAAATCCTGAGCTTCACATTGAGCCTAAAAGATGAAATCTGTATATCAATTTTTTTTTAAAATGAGCACTTGTATTCATGCTACTTTATAAAATGTTAAAGAAAGTATACTTGCAACATTCATGCAGAGTGAAATACACACACAAAACCCAGGATAATTCAGTTAAGACAAATGTGGTTTCTTCATTTATCCTCTTAGTTGTGTGACTGAGGAAGACTAAATGTCCTTGTATGGCCAAGAAGTAGAGATGAACACAAAAGCACCACAGAAAGGAATTAAATATCCCATGGGCTTCCTAGTCTAAGTATTCAAACAGCCTAAAAAAATTCCAGCTGACAGTTCAAGTGCAGTAGTAGTACAAGCCCACTTATTTCTTGTCGCAGTGGGTTACAACTTAAAAAAAAAAAAAAAAAGCAAACAAAATAAAAACCCCTGCGTTCTTTTAGGCCTGGTTGAGGGAAGGTTGCGAAGTGTGCAGAAGGGGGATGGCAGCCATCAACATTCTACCCTTCTCTTCAGGTAGACTGGCTTACCTGATTTTACTCTTCGTAAAGAAGAAATATATTATTATTATTCCGTAAAGAAGAAATAATAAATATTCCGTTTTTTGTTAAAATAAAATAAAAACTGAATGTATTAAATTATTTTCAAACTTTGGCAATATTCGGTACACATTTATATATGTGGACGTTGTGGCAAGGTCCCTGGGATTTCTGACTAAAATAACGGATCGGGGGCAGAATGATCAAATACAAAAGGAGTTCCATCTTCAGAACGACCTAAGGTTTCACGTTGAAGAAAGAAACCAACTGTCTTTTCTAGCAATTGGCCTTGCCTTGCACAAAATGAGAACTGGGGATTTTTCTTCTAAGAGGCAGTTTGGGTCGAAATGTAAAGCTAAAAACCCAATTCCTCCACGAGCGATCACAAAGAATAGGAATTGGGGAAAGTTCACGGGTCAAGTTCCTCATCTATGGAAAGAGGTTTCTGGGAAACAAGTAAGTGCAGAAAGTGACCAGAATGTGATCAGAAGGGACCGTTCCTTCCAGCGGCAGAGGGCAACCCCGGGTTGGGGACAAGCTCCCAGGCGCCGCTGAAGTGCGGTCAGCGAACGCCTCTCCTTCCCTGGACCGGCTTCTCGAAGGTCTGCGGCGACGACCCGCATATTTTTAACCGCCTCTCTGAGGGAGACGCGCTCAAATCAGCCGCGGAACACATCCGCCAGGGCCAGGGTTGAGGGGTTCCGGGCCGGCACGCGCGCCGCAGGGGAGGAAGAACACGTGAGACTCCGGCCTGGCCTGTCGCAGGAGGGCGCGTGACCCAGAGTAGCCGGGCCTGACCCTACCTTCCCAACTCCCGCAGCGCGGGGATCATAGACGCCAGCTCCAGGCCGTGGTCGCCCATGCTGAGGATGCGCCGCACTCATCAACGGCGCCGAGGCGGGCTCCCGGCGTCTCCACAGCTACCTCTGGTGGGAAGGCGAGGTACCCGACGGTGGCTCGCCGGGCCCAAACCTCCTCCCGGAAGCCACGGCTGGTGGCGTTTGGCGGGGAGGGTGGGGGGGGGCACTCTTTTTCTGCTTAGGACCCGGGGGAGGCCAGGAAGTCGAAAGGGGGTGGGGCAAGCAGGCTGAGCGCGCACAGGTCAGGTTTCCTACCTCGGATCCGGCGTAGGGAGGAAGGCGGGGCGGGCGAGATTTGTGGCGAGTTTTGGTTTTTAGTCGCCCCTTTTTGCTACTCTCAGCCTAGGAGGCTCACCGAGGCAAGACCCCTGGTTCTGGGGAAGATATAGGCTTGACGGGCACCAGCCCTGCCTCGCTTGCATCACAAACGTGAGAATTGAGACAATTCCGCGAATAAAGGGCAAGGCTAGATCCCAGCCCTCCCCATGGCTGAACGCCCTCTGGTTCCTACCACTCTCCAGGTATCCTTTCTGATGAGACATAGGAGGCTCCTCTCTGTTCTTCCTGTTTCAGTAGGTATTTTTCCGCTTGAAGTCACACAGGCTTCCTTGAGGATATTCCCAGCCTTTAATATTTAAAAAGGGGGCTGAACGTTTTTGCAGGTGTCTTCATCAAATCAGCAGCAGCACTGTGTTTAATTTATGTCGCCATTATTGGCATCTATTATCTGTGTTTTAATTTTTAAAGTAAATCAATGGATTTTGGCTGTAGACATTTTTTAGTCCAGCCCAATTTGTTTATTTGAAAAATGGCCATCAGAAGAGACTAACAGTCAAAATTATGTATTTAATCAGGCAAAGCCATGCAATGTGCTTAAGACATTCGATCCATGGTACTTGAAGATAATTGTTGATACCGTAGCTAAAAAGAAAAATCAAAGTGACAGAATGACAGCCAAATATGCCCCTGCCTCAGGGATTTTGCATTTGCTGTACCTGCCGCCTTAATCTTGAACACTCCTCCATTTCATCACTCCTTTTCAGGTATTTGCTGAAACGGCACTGGAGAGCTATATATAGTATATAACACGCTCACACCCTCATTTCCCCTCCATCCTGCTTTATTTTTCTTTAGCACTTGGAACCGCATTATGTATTACACATACTATTTATTGACTGTCTCCTCCAATTAGACTGTAAACTCCTGAGAGCAGTATCTTGTCTGACTTATTCTACTGCTTGGAGACCCAGGACCTAGAACAGCTCCTGGCACATAGTGTTAAGTAAATATTTGTAAATAGTTGAATGCTAGAGTGGAAAGAACATGGATTAGGAGTTAGAGGCTCTGCACAAGTTCTCATACCATCTGCTAGATATATGACCTCAGTAAAATTATTTTACCTCTCTGCACTTCGGTTTTTCATCTATCAGATGGGATTAATATCTACCTCACAAGGTTATGGTAGAGATTAAATAACAGATAATAGAGTCATACAGTGGACCCATTTCTTAAAGTAAGGGGGATATACAGTACATGCCAACAAAGATGAATCTTGACAATAATGAATGAAAAAAGCAAATTGCAAAGGGATACATAATAGTATTGTATCATTTATCATTTTAAAACCACAAAATATGACTTTGCGAAATCTATGTATACATACATATATAATAAAGCTATAAAAACATTATTGGGAAAGGTATATATATCAACTCTAGGAGAGTTGTGCCCATAGAGAGAGAGAGAAGGGAATGAAATGATGAGGTTTCAACATATCTGTGAGGATTTACTTTTAATAGGATCTGAATTAATCATGACAAATTTAACATTTGTTGTATTCGGGTGGATGTTATATTTTACTATTTGTATGGTTATGATATCCCCAAATTTTTAAAAATAAATACACTTTTTTTAAAGCTTGGATTAGATTATACATATGAAAAAGTCTATCAACAAAAAGTAGCAAATGTTAGGTATTATTTTTAGATCTTATGAAGAAAGATTATAAAAATTACAATGATATATGGAAGGCAACAACTGAATAGCATTAGAATTCTGAAAAAGTACATGTTAGAAACAATAGAGCTTTGGGAATCCGGTTTAATTCAAAAAGTTATTTTTATGCACGAAATTTTGTTAGGTACTTCTATGACACAAAGATGAGGACAATAATGTCAGTCTCAAATAGTGTGCAAAATATAGATATATAAGGACATCATAAGAATACAGAAAATTAAAAGTAAAGCAGAGTCTGCTGAATGCCACGAGAAACATAAACAACATGCCCTGGAAAAATAGAAGAGGAAGAGATCAAGTATATTCTGGAGGGAGGTAGATCAGGAAGGTGCTCGAGGAGAATGTGGCACACATCCAGATGGGACATGAAGGATAAGCAGGCTATGAAGAGGCAAAGATTGGAGAAGAAGAATAGTTCCTAATTAGAGGCAGCGGTATGAACAAAAAGCATATGGAGGCAGAGACTAGTGGTCCAGTTTAGTTGATGTTAGGGAGCATTTAGAGTGGTCCGATTGAGATACTCGTACAAATCTCAGTAAGCACTGGTGAGGCACTAGAAAATTTTATATAAAGTGACAAAGTGAAAGATACACTCAACTCAGGCAGAAGGGGGCAGGGCAGAGCCAAAGGACGGTAGCAGATCAAGAAACCAAGCTTCTTCAGCAGTATGTCAGTAAATGAGCAATTGTCATTATAAGCAGACATCCTCCCTTGAGGTGCTCATGTATTTCTCTCCCCCAGCACACTTTTTGAGTTTCTCATACAAGCTAATTCTATTTCTTCACCTCCCACTCAAACCCTAAACCTACGTGAACTATCTCTCTGCCTTACCTACTCTTGAATGCTTAAATGCTTCTCACCAGTCACAAATGACTTTCATACAGCTTACTTCTAAGGGTGTTGATCAGGGACACCTGACTGGCTCATTAGAAAAGCGTGCGACTCTTGGTCTCGGGGTCGTGAGCTCAAGGCCCACATTGGGTGCAGAAATTACCTAAATAAATAAAACTTACCAAAAAAAAAAGATGTTAATCAGTCCTTTCTTTTCATGACCACTCAGCAGCATTTGAGAATGTAGATGCGTGCCTCTCTCATAGGACACTCTGATGAGAGAGAGTAACATAGGCCATTCTCTTAACTGCTGTTATTCCTCAGGATTTAACTGAACTTCCTTTCTGTTTTTACTCCTAAGTGACCTCATTCACTCTTCAGACTTCAGTTAATTTTCCACCTGCTTGTTCCTCCCAAATTCTGTGCTTCTGCTCAGATCTCTCTGAGCTTTCTCTTACACATGCCTAACTTTGTACTGGATTTTTCATCTTGAATTTTTCCCAGGTACTTTATTTTTTTTTAAGTTTGTTTATTTTGAGAGAGAGAGAGAGTGCTAGCAACAGAGGGGCAGAGAGAGGAAGAGAGTCCCAAGCAAGCTCTGTGCTGTTAGCGCAGAGCCCAAAATGGGGCTCAGACTCACAAACTGTGAGAACATGACCTGAGCTGAAATCAAGAGTTGGATGTTTAACTGAATGAGCCACCCAGGTGTCCCCTAAGTCCTTTTTTGTTTGTTTGTTTGTTTGTTTAACTTTTTATTATGGAAGGTTTCAAATATATATAAAACTAAAGGGAATAGAGTAAGGAACCACCTTGTGCCTATCACCCAACTTCAACAGTTGTTACAAATGGCCAGTCTTTGTTTCATCCATCACCACCCCTCCCATCTCCCCCTCTCCCTAAATGGATTATTTTAAAGAAAATCTCCGACATTGAATCAATTTATCTATACATATTTCAGTTTGTATCTCTTAACCATAAGCACTAGGAGTGCCTGGGTGTCCATATTCCTCTTCTCGCCCCCCGCCTTTTATCCTTAGGTGGATTGGAATGTGGGGATGGGGAAAAGTGAGTCAGGAAGCAGAGAGGATGAGGTAGGGTGAGTCCTGTCTTTGAGACCTTGGTTTTTCCTAAGCCCAGTGTCTCATTCAGGTCAACAAGGGGGCACTAACCAATGTCTTAGAAGTTTCAGCCCACATGTATATAGAATTGTCCCCTTCAATGATTAAACTAGGGAGAAAAATGACCACCAGGTGGCACCACAACCCAAATATGAGCAAAATGGACTTGGTTCTCAGATACCCCAACTCCTGGCTGTCCATCTCTGCAAGTTCCATCATAATGCATTGCATTTTTTTTTACTCCGTTTATGGTATTATGTCAGGATTTTACTGAGTAATTCACATCATAAAATATACACTAAAATAGAAATCTTAAGGAAATGAGGTAAAATTATAAACAAATTTACAAGTCCACGTCTACACTGGAATGGACTTCAATATACACCTCTTTGGTACACGTTACTTGAAAATTTGCATTTTAAGTAATTTTTGATAAAGGGTGCCTGGCTGGCTCAGTCAGTTAAGCATCTGACTTCGGCTCAGGTTATGATCTCATGGTTAGTGAGTTCAAGCCCCGTGTCTGGCTCTGTGCTGACAGCTCAGAGCCTGGAGCCTGCTCCAGATTCTGTGTCTCCATCTTTCTCTGCCCCCTTCCCTGTTCACATTCTGTCTTACTCTCTCAAAAATAAAGTAAACATTAAAAAATTTTAAATAATTTTTAATTTTCATTTTTCCCAACTTTATTGAGAAATAACTGTCATTATTTACTGTGTAAATTTAAGGCATACCTCATGATGGTTTTATTTACATATACTATAAAATGATTACCACAATAGGCTCAGCTGACATCATCTTAACATACAGATACAATAGAAAGGGACTCCTGGGGGGCTCAATCATTATTGTCAGACTTTGGCTCAGGTCATGATCTCTCAGTTCGTGAGTTCAAGCCTTTGAATTGGGCTCTGTGCTGACAGCTCAGAGCCTGGAGCCTGCTTTGGATTCTGTGTTTCCCTCTCTCCCCCTCCCTTAATTGTGCTCTGTTTCTCCTCTTTCTCTCTTTCAAAAATAAATAAACATTAAATAATTTAAAAATAGATATAATAAAAAGAAAAGAAAGAAGAATAAAAGAAAAAAATTACTTTCTCCCTGCCATGAGAACTCTTAGGATTTACTCTCTTAACAAATTCCCTATGTACCATACAGCAGTGTTAGCCATCGTCATCATGTTGTACATTATATTCTAGTACTTATTTCTCTTGTAACTGGACGTTTGTACCTTTTGGCTACCTTCTTCTATTTCCCCTCCTACTACCCCCTGCCTCTTCTAACCACAAATATGATCTCTTTTTCTGTGAATTTGGCGGGATTTTGTTTGTTTTAAATTATACATGTAAGTGAGATCATACAGTATTTGTCTTTCTCTGTCTGACTTACTTCATTTAGCATGATGCCTTCAAGATACATCCATGTTGTCAGAAATGGTAGGATTTCTCTTTTTTGTGGCTATACAATAGTCTATGACATATATATATTCTTTATTCATTCATTTATCGATGGTTATTTAGGTTGTTTCCATATCTTGTCTATTGTAAATAATGCTGCTATGAACATAGGAGTGCAGATATCTTTTCAAGTTAGTGTTTTCATTACTTTAGATTATATTCCCAGAAGTGGAATTGCTGGATCATATGGTAGCTCTATTTTTAATTTTTTGAGGATCCTCTGTATTCTTCCATAATAACTGTACGAATTTACAATCCCGCCAATGGTGCACAAAGCTTCTCTTTTCTCCATAATCATGTCAATACTTCTTATCTTGTGTCTTTTTGATAATAGCCATTCTAACAGGAATGAAGTGTTACCTTACTGTGGTTTTAATTGCATTTCCCTAGTGACTAGTGACGTTGAGCATCTTTTCAGGTACAGTTGGCCTTTCATGTATCTTCTTTGGCGAAATGTTTATTTAGGTCTTTTACTCATTTTTTTCACTTTATTCTTTTTTTTTTGTTTTGTTTTGGTTTGGTTTTTTTGAGAGAGAGAAAGAGAGAGAGGGAGAGGGAGAGAGACAAATAATCTGAAGCAAGCTCCACACTCAGTACAGAGCCCTACAAGGAGGGGCTTGATCTCATGACTTTGAGATCATGACCTGAGCCCACAACAAGAGTTGACTGCTTAGCCTATTGAGCTATCCAGTTGCTCCCACCCATTTTTTAACTGGGTTGTTTGTATTCTTCTTGTTGAGTTCTATGAGCTCTTTCTATTCTTTTAAGTTTATTTATTTATTTTTGAGAGAGAGACAGCACAAGCAAGTGAGAGGCAGAGAGAGAGGGAGACAGAGAATCCAAAGTAGGCTTTATACTCTAAGCCGTCAGTGCAGAACCTGATGTGAGGCTTGAACCCACTAACCGTGAGATCATGACCTGAGCCAAAGTCAGATGCTTAACTGACAGTCACCCAGGCGCCGTGTATGAGCTCTTTCTATATTTCGGGTATCAACCCCTTATCAGACATATGGTTTGTGAAACTGTTTTCCCAGTTTATAGATTGTCTTTTCGCTTTGTTGCCGGGTTGTTGTTTTTTGGGGGTCTTTTGCTCTGCAAAAGCTTTATAGTTTGATGTAGTCTCACTTGTTTATTTTCTATTTTGCTGCTTGTGGTTTAGATGTCATATCCAAAAATCATGGCCATGACCCAGGTTAAGGAGCTTTGTTTCTATGTTTTCTTTCTTTTCTTTTCTTTTCTTTTCTTTCTTTCTTTCTTTCTTTCTTTCTTTCTTTCTTTCTTTCTTTCTTTCTTTCTTTCTTTCTTTCTTTCTTGTATCTTTGTTTTCTTCTAGGAGTTTTATGGTCAATTTCAAGTTAATTTTTTTAAGTATTTTTTTAAGTTGCTTAAGCCAGGGTCCAGGCTAAAGCAACAGCCTCATCGTGATATGTGCTAATGGCTGGGGGAAAGAGTAAAGCCCTGAGCCAAACTGCATGATTGTTCTGAAAGCGAAAGCTCAGGTTTGACATACATCACATGCTCACCCTTCATTGACTAGAAGGTCCCATAACCGCTCCCAAACATCAGGGCAGTGTGGAAGCATTCCCCTCTCCTAGGAGCCCTGCCTGTCAACGGGTAAGGGCCAAGGATGAATAGTACTTCAATAAGGAAAGGGAGGCGGGAGAGGGAATAATTGTGGAAAGTAATAGAGTTGTCTACATGTATACCTGTGTATGAGCACATATGTGAGTGAACTAAAATTTCACAAATTAATAACTACCCTTACTTTGTTTGATGTATTCTGATATTCTTGATGCCATTGTGGTTTTTAAAATTTTGTTTGAAATTCACTGAATTAAATTTTGACCCGTTAATGGATTACTACTAGCATTTTGAAAAACCCTATTCTAGGGGCACCTAAGTGGCTCAGTCAGTGAAGTGTCTGACTCTTGATTTTGGCTCAGGTCAGAATTTCATGATTGAGCCCTACGTCTGGGCTTCACAGGCTGCTCAAGATTTTCTCTTCCTCTCCTTCTGCCATCCCCTGGTAGCACTTTCTCTCTCTCTCTCTCTCTCTGTCTCTCTCTGTCTCTATCTCTCTCTTTCTCTCAAAGGAAAAAAAAAAAAAAGAAAAACACTGTCCTCTTAGCATAAACAATTTCTTGCAGTTTGTGGAATGTCATAATCAGAAAGTGACAGATCTTTGGTAATTGCTTTCCTTTGAGTTGAATGAGTAAAGCCCATCTTTCTTGATTCTGAATTAAAGGATGTATTATATAGAGGGTGGAACATTAGAACTGGGGGTTGGAGAGTTTAGTTCGAGCTCAGCCACTGACTGGCTGTGTGTCGCATTCATTCACTCTTTCTAAGCCTTACCTTCCCCATCTGCACAATGGGGATAATGACACCTGCCAAGTCTATGTCAAATAAATGCCACACATAGTTCCTGGCATTGTTCTAAGTACTTTACACTCACTGACTCACTTAAGCCACACAACAGTCCTCTGGCTAAGTACTACTGTATTCTCACTCTACAGAAGAAACCGAGGCCTGGCAAGGTTAATGATTTATAAGTAGTAGATACAGAAGGCAAACCCATAGGGTCTGGCTTCACAACCATTATGCTAGTCAGCCTCTACTGTGGAAAATAACATTTTCAAGGTGTGAAACTACCACCTTTAAAATTGTGCTGTGTTAATCTTGTTGTTCAACCTCTGGGAAAATAATGGTCTGTTTTGGACTTTTCAAAGCATCCGTGGCAAAACTTGCACATCCACTAAGTGAAATTGGCAACGATTCTGATGAGCAGATGTCTTGGTCCCAAGTCAGAGATGCGAAGCCAGATACTCAGCTTCCTATTTAGTTCTGGCACATCCATTGGTCTGTTGAATGTCTCCCGAGGCAAAGCAAGAACCAGTAAGTTAGACTCAGAGAGCACGACTGTACGTTTGCCTGGTGATGGTAACTACGACTGCACGTGGATCCCAAATGCTAGGTTATGACCATCCCTCCCCATTCAACTTTGATATATTAATGTTGCTAGAGCATACAAGTAAATGAGGGGCATCATTTGTCTCATGAGCTTATATTCCTATCTCCACAATGGAATCACTTTCTGGATTGTTTTTTAAAAGACTTGTTTACAGTGACATCCACTCTTGCTACAGTGAGGTCATTTCTCCAGGAAAAAAAAATTAAACCTGTGTTTAAATTTCTTTTTCTTCTTTTTTTAAAGAACCAGTTTTGCCGGGTTCAAGTCAAAGGCTTTGAAAAAGCAGCATGTAGTAAGAGAACATATAACAAACTCCCTCTTTCTGAGGAACTGTTCTAGAGAATAAAATCCTTTGTATCCAGGTATAATTTCCACTGTAGAGATTCCATCAGATAACTAAGGATCTTTATCCAAACAATGAATATATAGTTTAGAGTCTATTTATTACCAAATATGTCATCACTTCTCGGCCTTTTGGCTAAGATCAAGTGTATTACCAAATATGTCAGTGTCCATGTGCCTACCTGGTGGAGGAATACTTTGCCATGACACATAAAATATGCTTTTTAAAACTTTATTTTAATTGCAGTATTTTTTAATGTTTATTTATTTTTGAGAGAGAGAGACAGCACAAAAAGGGGAGGGACAGAGAGAGAGGGAGACACAGAATCTGAAGCAGGCTCCAGGCTCTGAGCTGTCAGCCCAGAGCCTGACACGGGTCTCGAACTCACAAACTGTGAGATCATGACCCGAGCCGAAGTCGGACACTCAGTCGACTGAGCCACCCAGGAGCCCCTCAAGTTAATTTTTGTAAGTGGTATAAGATATGGGTCCAGTTTCATTCTTTTACATGTGAATATCCAATTATTCCAGCATCATTTATTGAAGAGATTATCTTTTCTCTATTGAGTATTCTTGGCTTCCTTGTTGAATATTTAGCATATATGCTCAGATTTATTTCTGGGTTCTTGATTCTTTTTCATTGGTCTATTTGTTTTTATGCCAGTACTGTCTTGTTTGAATGACTATAGTTTAGTTATAGCTTGAAATCAGGAAATCATACCTCCTGATTTGTTTTTCCTTCTCAGGATTTCTTTGGTTATTTAAGGTCTTTGGTGGTTCCATACAAATTTTAGGTTTGTTTGTTTGTTTGTTTACTTCTGTAAAAAATGCCACTGGAATCTTGGTAAGGATTGCATTGAATCTATAGATGTCTCTTGGTAGTCTTGACATTTAACAATATTAATTCTACTAATCCATAAACATGGGATACCTTTCTATTTCTTTGTGTCTTCTTCAATTTCTTTTGTTAATAGTTTTCAGTGTAGAAATCATTTTCTCCTTAGTTAAATTTATACTGAAGTATTTTACTGTTTTTGATGCTATTGGAATCTATTTCTTTATTTCTTTTTCAGAAATTTTGTTGTTAGCGTATAGAAATGCTACTGATTTTTTGTTAATTTGGTATCCTGCAACTTGACTGAATTCAGTGATTAGATATAACAGTTTTTTAGTTGAGTCTTTAGGACTTTCTCTATTTAAAACCATGTCATCTGCAAATAGAGACCATTTTACTTCTTCCTTTCTAATTCCGATACCTTTCATTTCTTTTTCTTGCCTAATTGCTCTAGCTAGAACTTCCAGCACCATGTTGAATGGTGAGAGTAGGCACCCTGTCTTGTTCCTGCTCTTAGAGGAGAAGTTTTCATCCTTTCGCCATTAAGTATTATGTTAGCTGTGGGCTAACATAATGGACATATGGATTTTATTATATTGAGATATGTTCCTTCTATGCCTAATTTGTTAAGAGTTTTTATTATGAATGGATGTAGAATTTTGTCGATGTTTTATCTGTATCTGTTAAGGTGATCATATTGACTCTTTTCTTTCAGTCTATTAATATGATGTAGCTTATTGATATGTATATGTTGAACCATCCTTGCATCTCAAGGACAAATTCCACTTGATCATGTGAATGATTCATTTAATCGATGTTGAGTTTATTAGTAATTTTTTGGGAATTTTGGCATATATATTTATGAGGGATATTGGCTTGTAGTTTTTTTTTTCTAGTAGTATTTTTTCCTGGTTTTGGTATCAGGATAATTTTGGCTTTATAAAATGAGTTTGGGAGTGGTGTTCCCTTCTTTTCAAATTTTTGGAAGAGTTTGACAAGTATTGCCATTACTTTTTCTTTAAATACTTGGTAAAATTCACCATTGAAACAATCTGGTCCTGGGCTTTTCTTTGTTGAGAGATTGTTTTCATTACTGATTTAACCTTCTAACTTGTAACTGGCCTATTCAGATTTTCTATTTCTTCCTGATTCAATCTTGGTAAGTTGTGTGTTTCTAAGAATATTTGCATTTCTTCTAAGTTGTCTAGTTTGTTGGTGTTTAGTTCTTTATGGTAGCCTCTTATTCTTTGAAATTCTGTAGTATCAATTGTAATGTATTATTTCATTTATAGTTTTGTTGATTTGGGTCCTTTCTCTTTTTCTCTCCATTAATACAGCTATGGGTTTTTTGGTTTTATCTTTTCAAAGAACCAACTTTTAGTTTGGTTAATCTTTTCTCTTGTTTTTCTATTCTTTCTTTCTTCCTTTCTTTCTTTCTTTCTTTCTTTCTTTCTTTCTTTCTTTCTTTCTTTCTTCCTTTCTTTTTTCTGCTTTCATCTTTCTTACGCCCTTTCTTCTGCCAACTTTGGGCTCAGTTTCTTCTTTTTGTAGTTCCTTAAGGCATAGAGTTAGATTGTTTATTTGGGATCTTTTCTTACTTCTTAATGTAGTTGTATATTGGTAACTGTTCTTGCTGCATCCCAGCAGTTCTGGTATGTTGTGGTTCCATTTTTCTCACTGTTTTATTTTCTCATTAATTTCTTCTTTCATTCATTTGTTGTTCAAGAGAGTGTTGTTTCATTTTCACGTGTTCGTGAATTTTCCAATTTCCTTCTTATTGATTTCTGTTTTCATGTCATTGTGGTCAGAGAAAATAATTGGTATGGTTTCAGTCTTCTTGAATTTGCTAAGACTTATTTTGCGGCCTAATGTACAGTCATTCCTAGAAAATGTTCCATGTGTGCTTGAGAAGAATATGTATTCTGCTGTTGTTGGATAGAATGTTCTGTATATGTGTTTGTTAGTTACACTTGGTCAATAGCGTTGTTCAAATACACTGTTTCCATATTGATTCTCTGTCTGGATGATCTATCCATTGTAGAGAGTGGGATAATAAAGTCCTCAACTATAATTGTATTGCTGTTTATTTCTCCTTTTAGCTCTGTTAGTTTTTGCTTTATATAATTAGGTGCTCTGATATTGGGCATATAAATATTATACCTTCTTGATGTATTAACCTCCATTATTATGTAATGACCTTCTTTGTCTCTTTACCATTCATAGCATAAAGTATGCTATTTCTGATATAGGTATAGCTACCCCTGCTTTTTTTGGTTATCATTTGCTTGAAATGGATTTTTCCATAACTTCACTCTTAGTCTATGTGTGTTTTTAAGGCAAAAGTGAGTCTCTAATAGACAGCATATTGTTGGATCTTTTCATGTTGTTTATTTAAATCCATTCAGCCATTCTATGTCTTTTGAGTAGACATTTAATCTATTAGTTCACAGTAATTATTGGTAGATAAGGACTTATTATTGCCATTTTGTTATTTTCCAGTTGTTTTGCAGATCCATTGTTCCTTGTTCCTTATCATGCTTTCTTGTTTGTGTGTATTTTGAAGTCTTTTGGTATCAGTATGCTCTGACTTTTTTATTGTGTTCTTTTGTGTAATTACTACAAGATTTTCCCTTGTGGATACTATGAAGCTTACATAAAATATCTTAAACTTATAAAACCTATTTTTAAATTCATAACAACTTAACTTTAATAGAATTTATATACTTGACACTTCTTGTCCCCCTCATGTTTTAAGTTATTGCTATGACAATGGATTTTTTATATTGTGTAATTAAGAATAGGTTATTGTTTCTAAGTTCATTTTTTTAACTTTTTAATTTTTTTAATTTTTATTTTTGAGAGAGAGAGAGAGTGAGAGGGGCAAAGAGAGTGAGAGGGGCAGAGAGAGACAGGGAGAGAGAGAGAGAGAGAGAGAGAGAGAGAGAATTCCACGTAGACTCCATACTGTCACCATGGAGCCAGATGAGGGGCTTGAACTCACAAAACATGAGATCATGACCTGAGCCAAAATTGAGTCACCCAGGTACCCCATTTTTTAACTTTTAAACTAGAGTTGTGAGTTATGTACCACTATTGCCATATTATAGAATCTAACTATGCTTTTTTATTTACCATTACCAGTGAGATTTATGCTACCTTTTTGTGTTTTTATGATGTTAATTAGTGTTCTTTTACTTCCATTCAGAGAACTCCCTTTAGCATTTCTTATAGAGCAAGTCTGGTAGTAATGAATTTTTTTAGCTTCTGTTTGTTTAGGAAAGCCTTTATCCCTATTTCATTTCTGAAGGACAGCTTTACTGTTTAGAGAATTCTTTTTTTTTTTAATGTTTTTATTTATTTTTGTGAGAGAGGAAGAGAGAGAGAGAGAGAGAACAAGCAGGGGAGGGACACAGATAGAGGGAGACCCAGAATCGAAAGCAGGCTCCAGGCTCTGAGCTGTCAGCACAGAGCCCAATGAAGGGCTCAAACTCATGAACCATGAGATCATGACCTGGCTGACAGTTATTTTCTTTCAATATTTTGAAAATGTCATCCCATTCTCTTCCTGGCCTGAAAAGTTTCTGTTGAAAAACCCACCTGTAGTCTTATGGGGTTTCCTTGTATGCCACTTCCCTTTTCTCTTCCTGCTCTTAAAATTCTTTGTCTTTGACTTTTGACAATTCAATTATAATATGTCTCATTTGTTAACCCTATTCAGGGTCAACGTATTTGGAATCCTTTGGGCTTCATGGATCTAAATATCCATTTCTCTCTTCAGGTTCACAAGGTTTTCCATCATTATTGCTTTAAATATACTTTATGACCCTTTCTCTTTCTCTTCTTCATCTAGAATTCCCATAATGTGAATATTGTTTCTCCTCATTGTATCCCATCATTGCCATAGGCTTTCTTTACTCTTTTGCATTATTTTTTTTCTTTTCACTCCTCTGACTGAGTAATTTCAAATGTCCTATCCTCCAGGTCACTGATTCTTTCTTCTGTATGGTCAAGTCTATTTTTGAAACTATTAAATTTTTCAATTCAGTTATTGTATTTTTCAACTCAAGAATTTATGTATGTTTTCTTTGTTGTTTGTTTAATGGTTGCTATTTTTTGTCATTTTTTTTGCTTTGTTCATTCATAATTTTTCTAATTTTGTATAGTTGTCTTTGTTTTCCTGTAGTTCACAAAACATCATTAAGAGAATTATTCTGAATTCTTTGACAGTTCATAAATCTCCATTTCTTTAGGGTCAGTTATTGGGCCTTTTTTGATTGCCTTTGGTGGTATTGTATATACATGATTCGTTATGATCTTTGATTCCTTACATTGGTATCTCTGCATTTGAGAGATGGGGCTCCCCTTCCAGACTTTGCAGGTTTGCTTT
Source organism: Paguma larvata (assembly GCA_030068075.1). Lineage (NCBI taxonomy): Eukaryota > Metazoa > Chordata > Mammalia > Carnivora > Viverridae > Paguma > Paguma larvata. Next base: position 36,510,799 of record CM057824.1, read on the forward strand.
GGCAGAGACGGTTCTCTTCACCAGCTCAGTTTGGGTCTCTGCTTGTAATGTCTCTGGGCAGATGGGGCCTGCTATTACAGTATAGTTTAGAATACAGCAAGTGTTTGAGCTCTGAGAACAGCTGGGTAGGATTGCAGACATGGCTCCCTACCCAAGTTAAGATTGCAGGATGGGTTCTGAGGATACCTAAATTCTCTAGTCAGGCTTATTAGATGGTTGAGTATATTCAATAGTAGATAAGGCTATGAATTATCTTCCCTAACCTGGCAGAGTAGCAGGCCAGAGCCCAGGGCCTGTGCGCTTCATTGTTTGAGGGCCCAGCTCAGGTCTTAGTGTGCAGTGAATTTCCTGGTCAGGTGAGAAGGCTGTTTTTGCTGTGCAGATGAGGAAGCCATGGGCTGTGCTCATTATTCATGTGCCATCGTATGTAGAGCTATTAAATGGGCTATGCAGCTTCCTGTGTGCTCTGGTTATGCTTCCTGATCAGAGAGGTTGAAAACTGTAACCAGCAACGAGCAGGGCTATGAGCTAGATTTCCTGCCCAGAGGGCAGCAGAAGAAGATCTAAAACTGGTAAAGCTCTTTGTTGCCGTAGATCAAATCAACCTGTACCCCATGTTTTCTGGCTAAACAGTGCCATTGGCTTTGCTCTGCAAATTGTCAGCTTTGTCTGCCTCTCTCTCTGCTTGAGTGCCCCTGGGCCACACAGCTTTCAGTTGTTTTCACCAGGCCTTCTGGTCAAACGGGGCTGGGAGTCTCTCTCCAAAGTGAGTGGGACTGTGGCTCATCTCTTTTCTTGGGCATGAGCAAATTGGGGTCTAGGGCCAGCAAAACTCCTCATTTGAGGATCCAAATCAGGCAGATCTGTACTTCGCAAGGTTTCCTAGTCAGTGTGTGTCCCTGACTTGGTTCTGCGGTTGAGCAAATCCACTGGTTGGGATTACTACTTGGGTACAACAGATATGAACTCCATCCGCCAAGATCCATGTGCAGGTTGTTGCAAGCCCTTCCTCCTTCTCCATCACAGTCATTTTCCCAGTTTTGGGCCCCACAAATTCCCCTGTAATGCCTGTGGTGTAAGGTCAGAGTAGGGCCTCCCCAAAAGTGACCCCCGATGCTGGGGAAGACCGGTTTTCCCCTTGGGGTTTTCTTTTCCCACTGGAAGAACTGAAAGTTCAGGAGAGGCCTCACCATGTGGCGCTGTACGTTCCCAAAGGAGGGGCAATGCGTTCAACATGTAGCTGCTTCTCTTTTCTAATACAGTCTATCTTGGTCTCTGAGGTGCATGAGGGTGCTTCAACCTAACCCCTGCGTTCTATGATTCTCTCAGTGGTGTCTTGTTCTTGATTAGGTGTTATTTGCTCTTTTCGTGAGGGGGAGCAATGTCAGGAACGATTTATGTTGCTATCTTGGTGAGATCACTCTAATAATTTTCATTTTCATTTTATTTCAATTTATTATTATTCTTTTAATCAGTGTTTGATTTATTTAGTTTTATTTTAGAGAGAGATAGCATACATGAGTGGGGGAGAGGGACAGAGGGAGAGGGAGAGAGAGAGAATCTTAAGCAGGCTCCACACTCAGCACAGAGCAACACGCAGAGCTCGATCCCATGACCCTGGGATCATGACCTGAGCCAAAATCAAGAGTCAGACAGTCAACCGACTGAGCCACCCAGGCATCCATGTTTTTATTTTTTTTAAGTTTATTTATTTATTTTGAGAGAGAGAGAGCAGGAGCTGTAGAGGAGCACAGAGGGAGGGAGAGAGAGAGAGAATCTCACACAAGCTTCTCACTGTCAGTACAGAGCTTGAGTCAGGGCTTCATCTCATGAACAGTGAGATCATGACCTGAGCTGAAATCGAGAGTCGGACACTCAACCAACTGAGCCACCCAGGCGCCCCTGGAGTTGTTTTACACAGCAGATGGAGCACACTTTTACAACTGAAATACGATTATGTCATTCCCTGCTTCAAAAGCAATTTTGCCAATACGTGTTGAATATTGTCAGACAGATTGATGGGTAAAAAGGGGCATATGTCTATTGGTTTTAATAGGATAAAGCCTATATTGACATAACAGGTCAACATTTTGAAATTTAATCACTCAGAATAAATGATCCTGTACAGCCAAACTACATTAACAGACTTGTCCCATTTAGTGGAAACACTGAAAACAAAAACAAAAACAAAAACAAAATTACAGAAACCATGTAGTTCTCACAGGGGAACTTACAATATTTAAGAAACTTAAATATAAAGCTGTTTGTCTTTCTATCGTTGTGGCGATTTCACATCTACGAAAGCTGTATAATAGAACTAGTATCTTTGGAGTTGTTTCAGAAATAAGGCCATGGAATACTTTCTCATGTGGCCAGGATATCTTTATCTCAGTAATGAATTGTTGTCATTTTTATTGCTAAGCTCCTAAGTATAACCTTAAGATTATACCAAATTTGTTTGAGTGATAGTAATTATTTGGGGTTTTTTTGTTTGTTTTTTTATTTAATTTTATTTTTTAAGGAAAAAATTCACAGGGCTTGAACTCACAACCTGGAGATCAATACCTGAGCTGAGATCAAGAGTCAGACGCGTAACCACCTAAGCCACCCAGAGAGCCTGTGCACATAGTGATTATTTGTATTTGCAGTCATTACTTTTACTTTTCTCAATTACAAATGTCATTATCCTCCCACTAGTTCTATAATGTAAATATGGGGCACCTGGGTGACTCAGTTGGTTGAGTGTCTGACTTGAGCTCAGGTCATGATCTTATGGTTCATGGGTTCTAGCCCCGTGTCAGGTTCTTTGCTGACAGTTCAGAGCCTGGAGCCTGCTTAGGATTCTGTGTCTCCCTCACTCTCTACTCCTCCCCTGCTCACACTCTATCTCTCTCAAAAATAAACATTAAAAAATTTTTATAATGTAAATAAAGCCAGAGGAAAGCAGATTCTTAGTTCTCAAGCTTGGGCATGCTTTAGAGTCACCTGGAGGGCTTATTAAAATGGATTCTTAAGCCTCAGCTACAGAGATTCTGATTCAGTGGGTCTGAAAGGGAACTCAGTAATTTTGTTTTCACATGATACTGTTGCTGCTTGTCCATAGATCACACTTTGAGTTAGCACTGTGTTAGAGCAATGATTCTTAACCCTGACTACACATTGAAATTATGTGGGTGGGAAACTTTTAAAAAGTATTTTGGTACTTCTAGAGATTTTGATTTGATTGACTTAGGGTGAGGTACTTAGGTATATATTTATATGCATTTCTCTACTTATCAGCAAGTTTAAGCATCTGCTTGTATGTCTATTAGTCATTTGGATTTCTTTTTCTCTAAATTACCTACTCAGGACTTTATGAATTTTAACTCGGTTGTGTCTTTTTATTGATTCATAGAAGCATTTTAATGTATTATAGATATTAACTATTTTCTGATTTATATTCTGAGAATATTTACTCTCCATTGGTCACTTGGCTCTTGTCACAGAAACTTTAATTTTTATTATACCAAATATATCTTCCTTCATATCTTCTGGGCTTTGAGTCTTGCTTAGGAAGGTTAACCCCATAGTTAAAAGTGTTTAATTCCCTAGTATTTGTTTTCTCATTTATTTACTGATCAATTTTGAGTAAGACAACTTGTTAAACGGATAATGCACTTCTCAGGATTGAAGTCTCTTTTACTAGTTTAAGAATAAAGAGGTTTGTTAAGAGTTACAGATAATTTACAGAATCTTTGGGACTCCATCATGAGGATACAAGTACTCCCCAAATTCCCTATCAAGGCAGTGCTAACTCTGAAAGGATCAGGAAGCTGCCAAAAGAAGATAGTGCTTGCCTCTCTTCTCATACAATTTATTTTCAACCAATGCCTTATATGACTTGGTGGAACCTAAATCATATCTGGAACCCTATCTATAGGTGGATGTGGGAAATGTAGACTACGTTTGGCTTTCCAGGAGGGTATTCAAGAAGAGAGTTGGGGCAATCCCCGGAATCTGTTACTATGTTACTGACTGGTCCGTAATATCTCATTAATGTGTATGCCCTCGTTTTCATAGATGAAAACATATTTGGGGACAGCCAGCAGTGTCTGCCCCATTCCAAAGCTCTTTTCCCATTTTCTATCTGCTTCAGTTAATGTTGTACATGACTATTTTTTTCAGGTAAGGTGTGGGGGGGAGGATGGAGAAGGTAGTGAGCTGCCCCAGATCATCCTTCTATGCCCTCAAGCTAGTTTTTCCAATGCCTGTGAGGCTGACTTCATTCTAGGATAATTACTCAGCTTGATTTTTCAGTTTTTAATTTCTTATCATCTTTGTTCTGATATCTTGACCATCCATTTAATTTTTTTATCTCAGTCATCAAAATTTTAAATACCTAAATATCTAGTTACATTTTTTGTACATGCAACATCTCGTGTTTCTCTAAAGGTATTAATTATACTTTTCAAATGTCTTCTGATCTCTAGCTCTGTTTTCTCTAATATTTGTAGTAGAAACATACAGATGCTGCCTCTCTTATGGTGATCCTCCCTGCCGAATGTGTGATAATGTTTAGTTATGTGTTCAGTTTTGTATTTTAGAATCTCTGTTCACTTTGCCGTTTGGTTAACTATAGCTGTCCTCTGCCAATTTGGTGTAAGGAACAGCACTGGAGAGGTAAGGGTATGTTGGCAGTTCATCTTCAGGGTGTGAGAGACTCATGTTCTTCCTGGAAGTCTGTAGCTACCGTGGTCACCATTTAGACCCAGTTGGGAAGGAGAAAGTTGTTGACCAGCTTACCTACTCTAAGTGTCTTTCCCTCATTTCTCTCTCTAATGAGCTCCTTAGTGTCCACCTCCCAACTCTTGATCTGTTAACTATGAGAGTGCACAGCCTTCCCCTCACTGGTTCTTCCTTTGCTCTCGACTCCTCCTCTGTAAGATGTGAGATGAATTTCCCTTCCTTTTACTGAGATATGATCCTACCTGTAGTCTGTCTTTTCTCAACATTGCTAGTTTGCTGATGGCAGTTTTTATTCTTTTCTAGGATATTTTTTACTTTCAATAGTTATCTTCTTGAGGCTCCTGAGTGGCTTAGTCGCTTAAGTGTCTGACTTAAACTCAGATTATGATCTCATAGTTCATGAGTTTGAGCCCCACATCGGGTTCGGTGCTAAAAGCTCGGAGGAGCCTGGAGCGTTCTTCAGATTCTGTGTCTCTCTCTCTCTCTGCCCCTCTCCTGCCTGCACTCTGTCTCTGTTTCTCAAAAATAAGTAATATTAAAAAAATAAAAATAAAAGGTATTGTCTCTAAATTTCATAGGGTTTTTATATGGTAAGTAGGATATAGATGTATGTGCTTGGTTAGCTATTTTGATCCAATCTGTATTGAATTGTGTGTGTGAGAGAGAGACAGAGAAAGAGAGAGAGAGAAAGAGAGAGATTGTTTGCATTCTTTTCTGTTTCATTTCTCAGATTATTTTTTCCTCCAAATGATGTAAAATAATAATAATAAAGCCAGAGTTGAACTGAATCTTAGCCCTTTCCATATATAATTTTCTTCTCTAGTCCCTTATTCTGGAAAAAAAAAATTCAAATAAAGTAAATATGTTCCCACTTCCTGGTGGTTACCCAGGGTCATTCAGAACACTTACTTTTCCTGAAATGGGAGGTAAAATTGGTACCCATAAGTAGCAGCTGATTTCAAGGTTAGGATCAGGGCTGGGGAGCAGTTAGATGTTATGGTCATAGGCATTTCAGAATGTATCAGGCTCTAGAAAACTAACACTAACCACATTCATAGAGACTCACTTTGTAACCCAGAATGCTTGGTGGTTTTTTTTTGTTTGTTTGTTTGTTTGTTTTTGTTTTGTTTTTTGTTTTTTCATTTAGAGTTTGGGATATATTATAACTTGGAGGGACTACTTGTGATAATAACACGTATTTGGGGTAGGATTTGAGCTGGAATCCTATCTTCACCATTTGTTCACTGTTACTTAATATTTCTGAATCTCCACTTTTGTCCTTGTGAGCATTAAATGTGGTAAGGAACAAAAAGTTCTTGCAGCAGCTAGCACATAGAAAACCTGGAATAGACATTAGAGATGATGGTGAAGATGATGGTGGTGGTGAATTTCCGCTCTTTATGGTCTCCTTCCCAGTAGCAGTAAAGCCTGAAAAGTAAATTAATAATCCAGTGGCTCCTTGGGAAATGTGGAATCAGCAAAGATTGTCTTTAAATAAAGTACAGTTTTCATTTTCGTTTTTATTTAGTTTTCATTCCTTTGTGTTATTTTGAGAAAAATAATTACTATTTTGTGCCTCTGTTTTCTCACCTATAAAATGAGGATAGCTTATTAGGGTTGTCATGGATATTCAATGAGAAAACATTATAAAGTGCTTAAAACAGTGATGGGCACATATTAAAAGCACGATAACTTTTCTTTATGTTATTATTAATATTAATATATTACTAATATTTTATATACACTGTAGAAGAGACAGAAAACTATCCCTATTTTGATTTATGTTGGTGCTTTTAGTTTTTTCAACCAAAAGTTGGAACACGATTGGACATAATATCCAATCGTGGATATTATCCAACAAATTGGATAAAATTTGTTTATCACATGATAAACAAATACTAAAATTGGGACTATTATGAAAAAACTGGAATATATGGTTATTATAACTGGAGTGTATATTTTTGATGATCATAACACTTGTGCCCATCAAATATAGCATTTTCTCTCTGTAAATTCTTCTACCTGATGCCATTATTTCTGTTGATTTCAAACTATTGTTTTAAATTATCAGTGAAACTCTTTTATCAAATAAAATCTCAGAGAATACCTCAATATGGGAATGATAGTGGGTTCTTGGGACTGGAGTCCTTGACCCTCAGCCCTGCCTAATTATCATCTCCATGACAGCTCAGGCTCTGGAAACACAGTTTGAAAACTTTATTTCTTATTGTTAAAGATATAATCAGCTCAACAGATAATGGGTTTCTTTATAATTATTATGCCCTGGTTGTGATTTCTACTGATATGCTTTATTTGCTATTTTATATTTGTAGATACTCTTGGGAAATACTTTAATCAGCAATACATTTACAAATCACATCTTGGGGTTGTTTACTTTTAGAGATGGATTGTTTCAGATGGTTTATACTGATTATTTTTTGCTTCTTCTACAGAGGATGATTTCTTTTTTTTCTTTTTCTTTTTTTTTTGTCTTCCTTTCGAATCAGATTACACCATATCTGAGATCTGTACTTTCTCATGGACTTAACTTGGTCAATATTCCCACTAAGTAAAGAACTCATAGGAATATTTGATTAATTATTTTCTTATCTTTATTAGGGAATAATTTATGTAAAATAAGTTTCATAAATTTAAGATGCCAAATTTAGTTTTGACAGTTGTATATTCCTGTGAAATCTCCACTACAATTAAGACAAGATTTCCATCATCTCCAAAAGATTTGTACTGCCCCTTTACAGCTCATCCCTCCTTCCACCCCTGGCTACAGGTGAATGTTGATTTGCTTTTTGTCACTATAGGTTAGTTGGGACTTCATATAAATGGAATTGATCATACTTTCATCTCTGGATTCTTCCATTCAGTGTAATAATTTTGAGATTTATCTATGTTGAAGCCTCTATGAGTTAATTCTTTCCTTTCTTGCCGAGTAGTATTCTATTGCATAGATATACCACAATTTGTTTAGCCATTCACATGTTGAACATTTGGGTTCTTTCTGGTTTGGGGCTATTGTGAAACAAAGCTGCTATCAACATTGGCGTTTAAGTCTTTGGGTAAATGTATGTTTTAATATTCTTGGGTAATACCTACGATTTGAGTGGCTGAGTTATATAGCAGAGATGTGTTTAATTTTTAAAGAAATATTTTGTGAGAACTTATGTACTCAAGTCTTCCTGTATGTCTGGGCTCAGATAAGGATACTAAATCCACTGATTTCTCTAGGTGGAAAGCAAGTAGAAATCCTTATTGGCCCACTTATTTCCATATTTAATTGCTTATCACTTTCTCTGGGTTCCTACAATGATTTCAACAGCCTTCTTTCTTCTTCATCTCTCCAGCCCTGCTGATACCATTTCAGGATTTCTTGGGTACCTATTTTGTACCCAGTACTGTGCTAGATACTAAAGGACCACACAGGACTTTGAGTAAAAGAGGCAGCAAAATAGGGACCTCTCCCCCCACCCCTTGCCTGGACAGAACTGGAGGGGCCAAAGCTGTACAGTATGCTGCAGGCAAAGTATCCTCAAACTCTTGAGGCTGCATTCCATTTACTTGACTCACATGCTAGAGGAAACATCCCACCTTTGTTTGAGTGTGAGCTGTAGTTATTTATTTATTTTTAAAGCAGGTGTGGCTTGTTAAACGAAGAGGAAGTGTTATGTGAAATCCTAAAATGGGGAGTGGTGAGAAAACTAACTCCTGTTTTAAGAACAAATATCTTTTCTCTATACCAAGAGTTCGCAAAGAGCGGTACCACGCCTCAGTAGCATCAGTTTACCCTGAGAAAGTGTTAGAAATGTACGTTGTCGGGCCTCATTGTGGACTAACTGAATCTGAAACTCTGGATGTGGGTGGGGTCTGCGCTTTACCAAGCCCTCGGGGTGATTCTGATTCATGCTCAAGTTTGAGGACCACTCTACTAAGCTTCCCAACTGCGCAGATGGTCAGCTTTAGGCTTGGAGCAGGGTACTTTCGGGGTAACTGTGGGCAATAGGGATAACGTTGCCCCAGCGCCCATCCACCTCTCCCAGCACCTGCAACTCCTCTTCCACTCCCCTGGACTCTGGGTGGACTCTGGTCCTCTCCCCTGGGAGCCGCAGCTAAAACCCGGCAAGTGGATTCAGAGTTTGCTGGCCTGGGTGCCGGCCGGGCATGCGTAGTGGTGCGAGGGCAGCAGCTAGGTGGCCCCGGCTTGGTATCCGCAGAGTGGAGCTGGGGGAGCTTGGATCCCTGGCGGGAGCTGCGCGCTCGACGGCTGCGGCAGGTACGGAGCGCGGTGAGGGGGTCCGAGAGGAAGGCTGGAAGGATAGGCAGAAAACAAAGGTTCACTTCTTCCTTGTAGCACAGCGACTGAAGGGAAGTCTCTCCGGTTTCCCTCGCTCGAGAGGCGGCTCCCGGCGCCGGGCTGTGCAGTGCGGCGTCCGCAGACCTCTGGGTGCGCACCTGCCCACTCCGGGCAGTCTGGAGTACTGGCAGGTGTTAAATCATGTATTTATGCTGCTTACATAGTAACCCTGAGAACTGAATTATGATTCTCTGCTTAAAGTAAGACATTTTATTAACTTTTCTATATTCCTCTCTCGCTTTTAAACTTTGGGTGGCTCGTTGGCGAAGCTTTCTGATCCAGCCTGTTTCACTTGAATTCTGTGAGTGGTTTATTTGCCTTTGGTCTTTTGGTGCATAAGATCAATAGGCTGGAGTGAAATCGCATCCGTAGTTTCTGCTTTTGGTGCCCTTCCTGGAGCAGGGGGCCCCTGGATGCAGCACAAAAAAATGTCAACTTTCAGCAAATTTCAGTGCCAAACACTTTACGCTTCCAGCTGCATTTTGAAGTAGAAACTTAATAAAGTATAAGACTCCCCCACCCCTTCCTTTTTCTCCATTACTGCTATTTCAGGCTTCATTTAGTGCTATTAAGACAAAGCGATCTTTTAGATGAGTAACAACAATTCTCACTTTTCTGTCCTTTATTTATCCTGTCACATCTTATGGCTCCAGAGATATTTTACCCTGGAGCTGCGGTATTGGATACACTTGTAGAAGGCTAAGGCGGTGCTGCACAAATTTGTTGCATCACCCGTGAGCCACAGAATTTTAGGTCAGTGGGTACACACTGAACATTATTTAGGTAAAGTGCTACACTTAGGATGTGGGAGGCATATATATAGAATCGATGAGTTTAGGGAAGAGGAATTTTTAGTTCAGGAAGAGAAACCTCTATGGAAAGGGAATACAGATACTCGCCTTTCCCTCCACCCCGCCCCCCTTCCCATGATGAATGTTTTAATGCAGAAATAATATACAGTTGGTTTAGTTTGGGACTGTAGAGACCATCGAGGTCAGCCAGTTCAGCTGCTTCAGTTTACAAATGAGAAAACTGAGACCTATGAGGTTAAATGACTTGCTGTGGCTGCTAGAGCCCCTCCTTGGCAAAAGCTGGGCCTTGGGCCCAGGTTTTCTGATTTTAGGGCTCTTTTTACCATCTCCCTGATAGTCTCTTCCCAGTTTGGGTAGATTATTAAACTTTATTTTTCTCTTCTACCTTCTTACACCGTGTAGTCTAGTTGAAGCAGGAAATTAGTCATTGCTCTTACTAAGCTTGATAGTACCTTGTAAACACCTTTCAAAAAGTGCCCTCTCACTCAAGCCCCACCTAACAATTTGGTGGTTTTGAAACCTCCCTCCCCTCTTGCCTCGGTGACATTGGGCCTTTGGCCCAGAATGTCCTTTTGCCTCTTTCCCTGAAGTCCTGCCCATATGGCAAGGTGTAGCTCAGATGTGATCTTTTCTTAGAAGCCTTTCTTGATTACTGCAGCCAGAAAGTAGTTCTCCCTCTTTTGAACTCTGTAGCATTTATTATTGTTGTCTGTACCGTCAGTATCCCCCTCATCTTTAGTATCCCCAATTACTGTATATTAGTACATGTCCCAACTTCCTAACCAGTTTATAAGCTCTTAGAGCTTAACGCCTTGATTTAGACACCCCATCTAGCACTAAGTATGTTCTCAGCCACTGTTTGCGGGAGGGAGGTGAAGTATGGACCATTTTGCAAAGGAATTTGGTGTGGATATTGTGTAATATGGAGGAGGCCACCTTAGTGCTATTAGCAAGACAGTGGCCAAGTCAAACCAGCCTGTTGGGTGATTCTCATATTTTGATGAGAGATTACGGGTCAGTTTGGAGAGTGCTGGGGAAGAGGTAAAATCCTAATAGGGGAGAGTTGCCCAGGCCTGCATTTAAGCATGTCGACTCCTTTTTTTTTTTAGCATTTAAAAAAATTTATTTATTTTGAGAGAGAGAGCACACGCACAAGCAGAGGAGGGGCAGAGAGAGAGGGAGAGAGAGAATCCCAAGCAGGCTCCACACTGTTAGTGCAGACAGGGCTCAATCTCACCAAGCATGAGATCATGACCTAAGCTGAAATCAAGAGTAAGATGCTTAACTGACTGAGCCACCTAGGCACCCCAGTTAAAGCTTTTGGTAAAAGACTAGATGCAGAGGAGAAAAGATATACTGAAAATCAGTTTCAGGCTGGGTGTATTGGTAATGGGCTTGTAATATTTTTATCTTCTAAGTACCTCCAATTGTGACATTGTCTCTTTCTGTTTCTTATAGTTATTCATATGGTTGTCTGTTTCCCATTCTAGATGATAAACTCTTTGGGAGATGGCTAACTCCTCACAATGCTAGCCACATAGCTTTGTGATATTAGACAGTAGTTATTACATGAATAAATAAGTGTATTTTGGCATGAGGAATGTGGGCACTTACAATCATAGAACTATCCTACTTACTTTATCTATACCATTCCCTTATTATAAGAAGAGGAAATGAGTTATGCTTAACTAATAAGCTAGTTAGTGGTGTAGGCAAAGCCTCTGTTCACATCTCCTCCCTACTAGCTCATTTCATTAACTTTTTGGGGTAATTGAACTCAAGTTTAATTTGAGTTGGCAGCAGGGCACTCCAGTTTGAGATGTTCTGTGGATCAAAAGCCCTCAGAGACCAAAGTAAAGGGAGGAATGGGGGCACTTGGTGGCCATTGGGAGGATGTCGGCATCATCGGAAGAGATAAGATACAAGCCATAAATGGCCATTTCCAGGTTGAGTACACAGTGCGGAAGGGTCAGGCTGCAGTCTTGGGAGTCTGGAAAGGACATGGTAGCCTAACTTCTCTGGGGAAGAAGACTTTGGACTGAGAGTATATTTGGGAGACATATTTTACACTATCAAGAGGTGGAGGGTGATGGCTGTGGGAGTAGGTTTAAGAGAGAATTGTAATAAGACTCTCTACTTGGAAAAATAAGACAGAAGGCAGTGGTTCTGAACCCAAAATCTCAGTTCATAAGGTGGCTTGGAATATTTGGTTACTTGGAACAGATGTTGCAAATAGTCATTTTGCAAATCAAAACACAGCCTTTTCATTGTGCACACAGCATTGAGGGAGCTGTTGATGGTACATCTTTTCCACTGACATTCACAATGCAGTTGGAAACCATCTTCAACTGGTAGTGATGCTTATTCTTATAAAACAGTTAAGATGAGAGAGCAGCTGAGAAGAGAGACAAAGCTTGAGAGATGATTTACCAGGGCAGAGGGGGAGGGTTGTCCAGGTGTAGAGGGATTACCCCTTTTTTTTTATGACATTAGTCAAAATTGGTTGGACAGCCAAATGCAAAGTCTTATAGTATGTTGAAGTTAATGTTCATACACTTTAGAAAATGCCCAAATATTATATTCCAGAGTTATATACAACACTATTGTAAATGTATTATGAATCTTTCTCAAAAAGATAATAGCAATATTAGTAACTAGTGTTATAGAATGCTTTCCATGGTGAGACACTATACTAAACACTTTATAAGCAATATGTCACTGAGTCTTTACAAACCATCCCGTGAAATTGATGCAACTATTATTCCCATTTAACAGATGAGAACACTGAGACATAGATAAAGTCACATTTCTGAGGTCATGCAGTTGACAAGTGTTGAGCTGAGCTTTGATCCCAGCCCTGCCTGTGTTCAGGCATGGAGAGCTCAAATAACCTAATTAAATAACCTTAACAAAATGCAAAGCTTTATCTGTGATAATTCTAACAGTTGCTTAGAATGGCCACAGACTTTAGCTGGTGAAACTCTCAACATTCTATGAGCCAGACTTTGAGAAACAAAACAGTGGTGACGAATCTCTCTGGTTTTTGTTTTTATTTTTAAAATTATTCCACTTACTCTTTATCTCCTTTTTACCCTTGAGGCATCCCTGGAGGCTCTCTTTCTCTGTGTGCACCATAAGCTGTTTCTGTTCTTTCAGGGATAGGGTGATGGAGGTAGGTTGGTGTAATCATTCAGGAAGTGCCTCTGAGTTGGTGGTGTGTGAAACTCACCTTGTGTCTAGGCTTCAGAACTCTAGGGTGACCACATTTGTAAGGCTTTTTGTCTCCCTGGGGTGGCAAGATCCACTGCTGAAAGCTCATGAATATCCGTGGGTTCTGAACCTTATCTGGATCTCAGGTCTTTGGACTGTGGTCAGAACCCTCAGAGGGAATCCAGACCTGAACTCGTTGTCCTGGGATCCTCAAGGTTAGAAGTTCTAAAGTCAGTTCTAAAGTCTGAACTGTGGTCAGAACCCTCAGGGAATCCAGACCTGAACTCGTTGTCCTGGGATCCTCAAGGTCAGGAGTTCTGAAGTGTGGACTCGTGGTTGTGAGTGAGTGTAGATACCTCAGGGAAGGCCCCCGGGTAAGAGACGATAATTTGCTTTTTAAAAACAATGTTTATTTGCTTTGAGAGAGAGGGTGCGCGTGCACACTCGAGCAGGAGAGGGCCAGAGAGAGAGGGGGAGAAAGAGAATTCCACTAATCATGAGATCATGACCTGAGCCGAAATCAAGAATCAGACACTTAACCGACTCAGCCACCCAGGTGCCCACAGAGACAACAGTTTAGAGTCAGGACTGGCAGTCCCCAGATTTGACCAGTGAGTTGCCCTTGAGAAAATGCCTCCCATCCATCTCCTTGATGAACCTAATTGCTCTCTCATGGGAGTCTCAAAATGGAATCTGGCTGATAGCGTTCTTCCCCTCCCTGTGCTGAGTCCTGTTTCCATTTCTCGCTTCCTTTTCGCTTTCTTCTGGTTTGTGCTTTCCCAGGGCATGTGATCTGGATATAAAAGGAAAGGCCATTCGCTTCTGGCCTCCATCCCTTTCAACCCATCTCGACATCCAAGAACTCACCATAATCACCCAGCTCTTTCCCTGAACAAAGATCCAATTCCACATTTTCTTCCAGAGGACGATGAAAATCAGGGAGAATGAGAAAGAGGCCTTTGTACTATATGCTAGTTTATGGGTTATAAAATGGTTATGTAAGTTTGATTGCTGGAAATTTTGCTGACATAAAAGATCACAAGATGTGAGGATCCATCACCTTTGATTATCTTTTCTGTGCTATTTTGTCTCAAAGTACTTATTGCCTGTTTTTGGTGAGAATCATGTAGCATGGCTTCTGTAAAAGCAAGCTGATTTTTAGGAACACCATAGGCACAGAAAGGGCACATGTTAGAGCGATGATTGGAGAGTTTCTCATTCAAAACACTTGCTTCATCAGAAAGATTTTATCTTTTAGCAGAGTTACAGATAGTTTGGTCATAAAGTCCAATTGTGAAAGAACTTTAGACTTGATAAGAAACTAAATTTTTATTTACTTCTCAGCAATTCAGAGATCTAAAGCTACAAGAATATTTGAATGATTAATTCACTGCACACAGACATGCCTCCTTCAAAAAATCCAAGCCAACCACAGAGGAAACATACAAACTGTCTTTTCCAATAGTGAGGTGTGGATGGATATCTTTGTAAGATGGAACGTTTGTAGGGAGCCTTCTTCATGATAAAAAGCAAAAGGTTTTGGGGGAAATAGTTGATATTTATTTACTTTATTATTGATAATCTCAATAAGTTGTTTAAAGATCCAGGAAATAATACCTTTTTTCTAATTTTAAAAATGATGAAATCCCCTTCAATTTGCCGGAGAGCCAAGAAATAAGCAATTTTAGCAATTGCTGTTAAAATAGAATTTAGAAAAAAAGAAAAAATAAATAAAATAGAATTTGGATTGAATTTGAGTTTAAAACATTGGTAAATGTGTGTAAGAGGACCACTCATGGTAATTAAGCATTGGACCAAGATCAACTTGTCTAAACCTTCTTCCTTACAATGGATTCCCATGTGGGGCCCTCTGCACTCTATGAATAAAAGAGTAAACCTGCCCCACACATCACAGTTGTAAAATCCAAAGTGATGCGTGACAATCTGTGACCTCAAACTGATGTTGATCAAGCAATTTGAATGCCTTAGCTAGAAAGTACCAGAAAGTACCAGCTGCATTCACACATTGTTCCCATTGCTGGTGCTCAATCTAGATTAAATTGTTGAAATAAAAGAAAAGCAGGTTCAGAACTGGCTCATTTCCAGTGAATGATCAAAGACCCAAGTAGACTTTTTGTCTCTTTCACTGTGTCATCTTAAATGCCATCCTTTGTAGCTATCTTGCTTTCTTTTTTTTTTGTCCTTGATGACACATGCTCAAAGTGTACTGTTTATAGATAAAAATCAATGCAAAATAGAATTTTGAGGTTTGATAAATGAGTCTCTCCTTAGATTTTAATGCAGTTCGTCAATAATTTGGTGGAGAGACAGTACCAAGTTAGTACATAATTGAACCTTTAGCTCGATATCAAGTTAGTACTTACAACCTTTGGGAACAAACCCAAAGTTCTCATACTCCTGAATTCTTTCATCTGAAGGCTCTCTTAGCAGTTCGTTCTGATGAAGTCTCCCTTTTCCTTTCTCTGTCCTCAGGCTTAGTTTCATTGGGACATTCTTTTGGTCCCGGTGGTATTTTCAAGAGTGGCTCAGTTCTTTCAGAGTTTAAGTGTTATCAGGTCAGTAAGGTGCCAGCCGTGAAACACAGCTCACATAAATTCAATGATGTTTTTTAGCAAAGTTGTCATGCAAATGAGTTAATTTGGAAAAACAACAATAATAGCAATTTGCTTTACCCCTTTCCTATCCTCAAATAGCCCAAGTTAAACTCAAGATCATTATCAATGGAGGGGTTCCTGGGTGGCTCATTTGGTTAAGCATCGAACTTTTAATTTTGGATCACGTCATGATCTCGCCATTGGGTTCAAGCCCTGAGTCAGGCTTTGTGCTTACAGTGTGGAGCCTGCTTGGGATTCTCTCTCTCCCTCTCTTTTCACCCCTCCCCTGCTCATGTGTTCGCACTTGTGTGTGCGCTTTCTCCCTCTCTCTTTCTCTCTCTCAAAACATAAGTAAATAAACTTAAAAAAAAGGTCACTGTCACCAGAGAAAGGTAATCTGAAAAGCTCTGAATGCATAATGGTCAATCGGAATGAGCTCCTTTGGGTAATTAAAGTTTAGATATCTGAAATCAGTTGACCTGTGGTCAGGGCAATGGATAGGAAGGCAAAGTCTGACCCCATGAGAAGGGAGGCCTTCTCTTCAGCTGCATGTTTAGTGATCAAACAAGAAAGTGAATGTGAAAGCAATTAGTAAACTATAAGGTAAGGATGTAGAGTATTTATTGGTAGTTATATAATTTTCTGCCTTTGCTGCCTTTCACTGCTAAGTGGCCAAGACTGTGAGATTGACTCGCCTGCTTGAGGTTACCCAGTTAAAAAGGACAGAGATGGAACTCTCATCCATGTCTTCTAATTTCAGCATCTGACAAAATGTCCGAGCTCAGCATTGGGACCTTAGTGACAGCCAAGACAGATACAAGGCCCTGGCTTCCTGGGGTTTCAGTCTAACTCCAAATCCAGTGCTCATCCATCCAATCAATCCATATTTTTACTGAGCAGAGGGAATAGTTTCTCAATAAAATTTATATATTTTTTAAAAATCCTACATATGTTTGCGGCTAAGCCTTGACTATGGTGCTCTATAAGAGATTTCTCCATGCCAGAGGTGCCTTCAGATGTCCCTTGGTAAGATATTTATTAATCTTCGTTAGGGCAAGAGGGCTTGGATGACTCTCAACAGGCTTCTCATTATCAATCAGAGGTTTGTTGCAGAAAAATAATTTTATTTCCTCTACAAAAATCAAAAGGCTGCAGTTGAATAAAGGAAGGGGCAGAGCTGTCAGTGAGACATGTCCTTGCACTCATGCGTTCGCAGTCAGATGGAGGAAGCAGACACAGAGACAGCCTGTGACAGGAGTAAGCACCAGGAGGAAGGGCAGAATGAAGCTTTGGGAGAGCCCAAGTTGAGAGCTGTTAATTCTGTTCACTGGGTTGAGGAAGGTGTCAAGACTTTTGAGCTGAGTCTTGAAAACACAAGGTGGAGGAAAAAGCATTCTATGGAAAAGGGATAGCAGGGGCAAAAGTGTGGAGACAAGAAAGAGCTGGCTTCCTTGGGAAACTGCAGGTACTTGAATGTGTTCTAAAATGTAAGCATGCATAAGAATCACCTGGAGAGCATGTTGAAAAACATATTGCTAGGTCTCATCTCCAGAGTTGCTTATTCTTTGGGGCTGTGACGGGGTTGGAGAATTTCATTTCGGCAAGTTCCCAAGTAAGGCTGAGAATCTAGGAACCACACTTTGAGAAACAATGGACTAGAATAAAGGAGGTGTGCAATAGATGATCTAGGAAAAAATAGTTTTCTTTTGAAACTGTACTGCCTTCACAAAATTGATGTTTCAGGTTTTTTTTTAAGTCTCATTTACCAAGGGGTTACTGTCTGTCTAGAAGTTCCTTATCCACTCCCAAGTTCTCCCTAGAAATCAGTCCTTTTCTTATATCACATATTTTTAAATAACTTCTGTTTAGTCATATGGCCCTTCCACCATGGAAAGCTGAAGAGCCAGCATCAGCTAGATGATATTAGGAGTCAACCCCAAACCAAGTATGGATGACTAGTATATTCAAAGGGTATATGCTTGGGTTTTATTTTTGCTAATCTGGATATAATGTTAAACTTTTTTCAACAAATATTTTTGGAATAGTTTGTAAGCTCTGAGCTAAGAGGTAGGATGCACACAATTGCTGAAAGTTCCTTCCCTGCCCTCAGAAAATGTGTAGTCTTATTGGACAGTTCAGATCTATGAATTCATGGCTCCAGTGCAGGGTAGCTGGTGCCACGTACTGTAGGAATGCTAGAAGCCAAGGGTGATGGGGCCGAGATGGAGGAAGGCTCCTTTTCAATTGTAACAAGTAAGACAGGACAGAGTTGAAGGAGTAATGATTTATGCCATTTTCTGATGGTTTATGCATCTTTGTAAGTCAGCTGAAATGAGGGAGCATTTGTCTACATAAAGCATATAATGGAAGAGGGAGCATTTGAGTGGGTGGTCATTGAAGGATGGCAGATGCTGAGGCTGGGGGTAAGAACTCTGGTTCATTTTGGGGGAGCGCAGGGTGATAAGACTGGAAAGGAATTTAGGGAAGATTGTGGAGCATTTTGTGTATGAGATTATGGGATTTGAACTTTAGTCTTCAGTCATCGTTGGGTCATAGACTTGACTTGGCTTACTCTGACTGTCCGTTCTCTCCTAACCCCCAAATGCATCAGAAGAGAAGGAACCCTCTTTCTTACAGTGCATTGATCTACAGTGCATACTCTCTTAGATAAACACCTAAAAATACTTTTCCTCAGGTTTTGATTTTAATAGGTCATCTTTTGAATTTGCAAAAATTGGTCTATCATTAAAGGCTTCTGTGTCTTTCAAAAAATATATAAAATGTAAAAGGACAACTAGTTTGAATTTCTGAGAGAGAAGTGATAAAAATGAGACAAAAATAAATTCCTAGATCTAGTGATTGTAGTACTTGTTCTGAATTGTTCTGGGAAGACAAGGGAATTCAAAAGTTAAGGCTAAAGATATCAATATGGTGTCCTCAGCATATACTTTGAAGCTGACTTCAAGTGCTGAAAGATTAGGGTAAATGACAACATGGTGTCTCTAATTGCTTTAGCTATAAATGGGTTGATGTCTACTGGTTTAGTACTGGTTTAGAGGACCTTGTGCCTGGGTGTTAAAGGGCACTAAGACCAGGTGGTTCCTTTTGTTCACCTTTCTGGGGGATGTCCACAAATGGGAATGTCTCATTGGAGATTTTGTGAATCTTCTGTGTGTATCCCCTAAAAAGTAGCCTGTCCTGAGATCTACAGTGTGCTGGGAAAAGCAAAAAAATGTGGATTCATAAGTAGGAGTTGCTGCCCTGGTGCTACCACTTGCTAGCTGACTGATAAAAGAGGCAGCATAGTGAGTGGGAGAGAGCTAACTGACTCCTCTTTGGGCACGATCTACCGCTAAGAGGTGCTCCAAGTGGGGGAGTAATGCAATCCATTTGAACCTTGGTGGTGGTGGTAGTTTGTATTTTGTTGTGGATTAAATAAGATAAAATAGTTAAGTTGAAAGTTATCATACACATTTTAGATTAAAATCTTCTAATAGGGGCTCCTGTCTGGCTTAGTCAAAAGAGCATGTGACTCTTAATCTTGGGGTCATGAGTTCGAGCCCCACTTAGAGTTTAGAGATTATTTAAATGAATAAATAAAAACTTAAAAAAGAATGTAACTTTTTAAAAAATTTTTTTTAACGTTTATTTATTTTCGAGAGACATAGAGACAGTATGAGCAAGGGAAGGGCAGAGAGAGAGGGAGATACAGAATCCGAAGCAGGCTCCAGGCTCTGAGCCATCAGCACAGAGCTCGACGCGGGGTTCGAACTCCTGAACTATGAGATCATGACCTGAGCTGAAGTCGGCCGCTCAACTGACTGAGCCACCCAGGTGCCTCAGAATGTAACTTTTTTAAAAAATAAAATCTAATGACACTAAGATTTATTTTAAGTTCTTGGGGCCACAGATGTGGATGGCCATGTAGAGTGTGCGCTGCGGCTGCTGTTTTTTTTGTTTTTTTGTTTTCATTTTGAGTGTAAGCTGCTTGAGGGCAAGGTTGTATCTAATTTTGTGTCTCCATTGCCTGATGCATAGTCAAAACTTGGTAAGTTGTTGAATGAATACAAGATGAAAAGGAATTAATGAATAGATGAATCTACACCTACCCCCACCCTGCCACATACTTAATACTTTCTAGCTTCTACTTGCTTGTAGAGACTTAAGATCTATGTTGTCTTATTTTATCTATGTGTCTGTCTGCCTGTATGTATGTATGTATGTTTCTATCTAGATATCAATCTCTACACCCAATGTGGGGCTCAAATTCATGGCCTCAATATCCAGAGTTGCATGCTCTACCGAATAAACCAACCAGGCAGCCCCTGGTGCCTTATTTTTAGACCATCTCCCTGTCTGTGTTTTACTGACAGTAAATCTTGAGAGATACCCCAGGTGTATCCAGGAGACGCTGCATAGCTTGAGTTTAAAGTATAAGGCTCTGGGGTGCCTGGGTGGCTTAGTCGGTTAAGCATCCAACTTTGGCTCAGGGCATGATCTCACAGTTCGTGGGTTCGAGCCCCACATCGGGCTCTTTGCTGACAGCTTAGAGCCTGGAGCCTGCTTCAAATTCTGTGTCTCCCTTTCTTTCTGCCCTTCCCCTGCTCATGCTGTCTCTCTCTAAAATAAACATAAAAAATTTTAAAAAATAAAGTATAAGGATCTTTGTAGATTCACATGCATTCTGAACTAATTCCAGAAATGAATATATAACAACGTTTTACATGTAGGTAATGTATACAAAACTCATTTTACCTCTGAAATAAACTAACACATATAAGTTGAGGTTATATTCCTCTTGAAATATTTTATATTGTTTTATGAGGAATCAGATTAGGAGCAGCAGAGTGGCTTATAGAGAGGCTCAAAGAAATAATACCCTGATCTGCTAGAGGCTTGGATGCCTGTTTTTCCTGCAGTCAAATGAAACAAGAACCGAAAGTAACTTTATTCTACCTGAGTTTCACAGTTTGTCTGATGTTAACAGTATAGTTGACCCTTAAACACGGGGAGGTTAGGGCTGCCTACCTATTCTCTCATTCTCCCCTGCAGCAGAAAATCCACACATAACTTCTGAATCCCCAAAAACTTTACTACTGGTAGCCTATACATAAAAGCCTTACTGAAGGGCGCCTGGGTGGCTCAGTCAATTGAGCCGACTCTTGATTCTAGCTCAGGTCATCATCTCATGGTCGTGGCTTTGAGCCCTACATTATTGCCATTAGGCTTGTTCTGACAGTACAGAGCCTACTTGGGATACTCTCTCTCCCTCGCTCTCTGACCCTCCCCCCTTCATGCGTGCTCTCACTCACAAAATAACTAAATAAAACTTTAAAAAATTGAAATAAAAGCCTTAATGATCACATGAACAGTGAACACATATTTTGGAGGTTATATGTATTATAATGCTATAATCTTATAGAAAAATAAGCTAGAGGGGCGCCTGGGTGGCTCAGTCGGTTAAGCGGCCGACTTCAGCTCAGGTCATGATCTCGTAGTCTGTGAGTTGGAGCCCTGCATCCGGCTCTGTGCTGCCGGCTCAGAGCCTGGAGCCTGCTTCGGATTCTGTGTCTCCCTCCCTCTCTGCCCTTCCCCTGCTCATGCTCTGTCTCTATCTCTCAAAAATAAATAAATTAAAAAAAATAAGCTAGAGAAAAGAAAATGTTATTAAGTAAATTATAAGGAAGAGAAAATACATTTACAGTACTGTACTGTATCAACAAAAAAAATCTGCTTATAAGTGGACCCATGCAGTTCTAACCTCTGTTGTTCACCTTGCTGAATTTTTACTGAGTTATATTCTTCCTATGTGTATGTATTTTGCTGTGGGGACAAAACCTTAATTGACGTTTTCTGTAAGGTTAGTAATCAATTTTTCATAGGACTGGAACAATTAATGGGAGACTGAAAACTTGTAATTTTCTAGTAAATCAGAGGAAATGACTGCATTCTGAGGTAACGTACTGAAAGAGTGGGCCATGATACTCATTTTTGAAAGTTAATTTATTATTAAGTATCAGTAGGACTCTTCTTTTGCATCCTATTTCACATCTCAGGCACACTTTACGGAGGCCTTATGTGATAGGTATTGCTCATTTAACTTAGAAAGGCTCGGTCAGGCCTTCTGTGTACACAGGTTCTGCCCATTATGTTATACCCTTAGGCAATTTACTAAGGCTGTTACAAAATCAAGCAGCAAGACTTCTTAGGGAAATTAAAGGTTTCTTATTAATCTGACATTGTTAAAACCTTTGCCTCCAAATAGGATTAAACCGTGTTGCATCAGTGCTCTTGGTGCTCATGATGACGTTGTCTGTTTTTTTTAACCTAACAGCTTTATTGAGGTATAATTCACATACCATTCAATTCACTCATTTAAAGCATTGGTCCATTTTAGGATAGTTTACTGTATCCATTAACACTCCTCATTTCCTACCCACCACCTGCCTAGGCAATGACAAATCTTTCTGTCCCTATAGATTTGCATATTCTTGAAATTTTATATAATTAGAGTCATGTATCTGGCTTATTTCACTTGCCATAATGTTTTCAAGGTTCATCCGTGTTGTAGAATCAAAATTTCACTCTTTATGCTGAATAATCGTCCATCGTGTGGATCTTACCACATTCATTGATCAGTTGATGGGCCTCTGAGTTGTTACCACTTTTTGGCTCTTATGAACATTGCTGCTATGAATATTTGTGAACAGGTATTTTGAGGGGCATGTGTTTTCATTTCTCCTGGGCATATACCTAGAAGTGGAATTTCTGGGTCATATGGCAACTCGTTGTTTAACATTTTGAGGAGTTGCCAGACTGTTTTCCAAAGTGACAGCACCATTTTACATTCCTACCAGCAATGTCTGGGAGTTTCAGTGTCTCATCCTCACCAGCAATTGCAATTTGTTTTTGATTATGTCCATCTTGATGTGAAAGTGGTATCTCATTGTGGTAAAATTAAATTTTTTTTAATTAATAAACTTTCAGTCCAGTTTTAGATTTACAGAGAAATTAAGTAGATAGTACAGAGACTTTCCATGTGCCCCACAATGACACACAGATTACCCTATTAACATCTTTACACTAGTGTGGTACATTAGTTGTAATTAATGAACCAATATTGTTACATCATTATTAGCTAAAATCTGTATTTATATTTCCTTAGTTTTTATAGAGAGTCCTGTTCTGTTCCAGAATCCCAGTGAGGATAGCACATGACGTTTCGTTAACATTTCACAGCTCCTCTTGGCTGTGATAGTTTCTCTGCTCTTCTTTGTTTTTTTGTTTGTTTGTTTTTGTTTTTTTGACCTTCAGAGTTTTGAGTAGTAGTCAGGTATGTTGTAGCATGCCCTTTGTTGGAATTCGTCTGAATATTCTTTTTTATGATTAGGCTGCATTAGTATAAAAAATATTACATGAGGGGAGTTTCCCTGGAGTATAAAAATACATGATCAGAATTGGAAAGCAGCAAAAGTCTAAGAGGAAATTCTTAGGAGTTAAAAAAATTCAGTTTCCTCTGGCAAATGAACAGACATTAACTCAAGATATATTTTTCTTTCTAGCAAAGACTTGATCACATTAGAAGATGATTAGATAAAGGAATAGAATTTATTATTGTGACTGTCATTAGACAGCATCTAATCTAAGGGTAAAGCCAAAGGTATATTTTTCACTGCTTTGTGTGTACCCAAGAATAATGTTTTGCTTGTAATGAAACATGAAGTTAATAGAAATCCAGATTGACTTAAAAATTCCATGGTTCTGAAGCAGCAAGGATACAATGTATAATGAGTATTTCAACCACCATCAATTCCAGTAAATCCTCTGAGGCCCTGTGAAGGGGGCAGCTAACTGAAGCTTAGAGAGGCTGTATCGCTTGGCCTGACTCACACAGCCGTCAGTCGTTGAGCTGAGATTTGAACCCAGGACTGGAGAAGTTTATACCTTACTGTTGTCCAGGCCCAGCCTCCAGAATTTCCAGTGGTTTTAAATCAGGAATGTATTGAAGGACATAGGCTTGAGTCCCTATCTTACTGGATATTTCTACCGCCAGCTGGAGGAGATAGCATCTCTCTGTGTTCAAGGCCCCATTGAAATCAGTCTGTCCAATTAACAGCATAGTTGTTGACCGCTAACAAAGGAGAACTGAGCCAGATTTGCCCAGGGCACTATGCCATCTTGTCTACCTCTGGCCTGGTAACTCCACTGCCACATGTGTCTCCTGAAATGAGGCCTGAGGGTCTTAAAACAGGAAAAGAGCCACGTGGGAGAACAATATATTCAGCTAAGATTTGTCAGTGGTCACATTGCTCAATGTACATTGCTTATTATATGTCTCAGTAAGCTCTTGAGTTTTACTAATAAGTGAGTAGCATAGAGAATTTGGTCGTAAATACTTATCTTTGAAAAAGAGTAGGTGTGGTAATAACCTTCAGATGCACTTGAAATGAAATAATGAAGATGCACAGAAAGTCTGAAGAAGGTTTGGAAAATTTCCCTACTTGATTCAACTAATTCTTGTAAAGGGCCCAAGCTGGTCAATCACAGACCGATACAAGTTTTCTTTCTGCACAAATTTTCTGTATGAGTTAAGATAGATATGGTAGGCCATATTGCAGTGACAGATAACCCTGAAATCTCCATTGATTTCTTGTTACATAAGTGTCAGTGTGCGCTGGCTGTTCTCCAGAGCCGCTAACTGTTTATATATGCAGTGACTCAGAGATCCAGGCTGCTGCGATTTTTGTGATTTTGCTGTTTTAACAGGAGACTTCCAAATCATCTTAACAGGGGAAGAGGAGCTAGAGGGTAATATACTAACTCTGAATTGCTTTGGCTTAGAGTTACATACATCACTTCTACTCACAACCCATTGGACAGAACTAATCACGTTCCTGCTGGAAGTGACGAGAAACACATGGCTGTTCACGAACAGTCAACATCTTTCCTTCGTCTTCTTTAGAGCAAGAGGATCGGTTAGTTTGGCATCAAAACAAAACAGAAAACCCCAAAACCTAATCTAACCCCCGAAAAAACTCCGGTAAAGAGAGGAAAGTATACTGAAATATTTAGTGATGATTACTTGATACTAAATTCCAAAAACTTTGCCATAAACTAACAAATTTATAATAATTCAGGGATGGCTGATTCAGCAACTTGATATACATTTGTGGATATCAAGGTTGCATCTTCTAAGGGAATAAAGAAAAACTTGTAATAAAAAAAGTTTACTTTTTTTACACTATAGTTCTTCAGGTGATGGTGATTAAAGCTTGTATTTATTGAGGTATTCTATTAAGTGTTTTACATGACTTAAATGATTCAGATTGAGGACTGTGATTTCATGTCCATGATAAAATCCTCCAGTTCCAACAACTTGCCTTGTTTGAAATGGTGCCTAGATTAGACCCATCACCATGCTGATAAGCTCTCCTCCAGAAACCAGACTGTCACTGTACTTACTCTGTAGGTGAGGCTCCGTAGATTGAAGGCGGCACTCTGGATGTTGTCAGACTAACATAGATTGTAGTGAGATCCAGTATTTACTGGGATTTGGATTTATACTTATTTTTGTCACTTTAGACTTTTTTAAAAAAATAATTTTTGGGGGGAGCATGAATCAGGGAGGGGGCAGGGGGGGAGAGAGAGAGAGAGAGAGAGAGAGAGAGAGAGAGAGAGAAAGAGAATCTTAAATAGGCTCCACACTCAGTGCAGAGCCGGATCCCATGGTCCTGAGATCATGACCTGAGCCCAAATCAAGAGTTGGAGGGAGGCTGAACCGATTGAGCCACTCAGGTGCACCTGCAAACATTTTTCTTTTAACATTAAAAAATTTTTTTTTAATGTTTATTTATTTTTTGAGAGACAGAACATGAGTGAGAAGAAGCAGACAATGAGGAAGACACAGAATTCGAAGCAGGCTCCAGGCTTCAAGCTGTCAACATGAAGCCCGATGTGTGGCTTGAACCCATGAACTATGAGATCATGACCTGAGCCAAAGTCAGATGCTTAACCGACTGAGCCACCCAGGGGCCCCTTAACATTTTTTTTTTTTTGAGAGAGAGATTGAGAGCACGTGAGTACAGAAGGGACAGAGGGAAATAGAGAATCTTAAGAAGGCTTCATGCCTGAGATGGGTCTTGATCCCATGACCATGAGCTAATGACCTGAGCTGAAATCAAGAGTAGAATGCTTAACCCACTGAGCCACCCAGGCACCTCTCCTGTAGACCATTTTGATAGCCATATCTAGAAATAAGTTTGTGGTGAACTAAGGCCATAGGATTTTTTTTTTAATAAATGTTTTGTTTCTCCAAATGACTTCTCCTCAGTCATGGTTTTGTGATGCCATTTTTTCCTTTTCATAAAAATACACTACTGGGGTGCCTGGGTGGCTCAGTTGGTTGAGCATCAGACTCTTGATTTCAGCTCAGGTCATGATCTCACAGTTTGTGATATTGAGCCCCATGTCTGGCTCTGCTGACAGCTAGGAGTCTGCTTGGGAGTCTCTCTCTCTCTCTCTCTCTCTCTCTGATGCTCCCCCGCTGGTGTTTTTTTTTTTTTTTTCTCTCTCTCTCTTTCTCTCTCTCCCTTTCTCTCTCTGTCTCTCAAATAAAAATTTAAAAAATATACTACCAATAAATGCAGAACTCCTGTGTTAGTTTGTCTTTATGATCTGCCCTTGTCCCACTCTATTCGGTGTAACCTAAAATTCCACCATTGAAAGTATAGGATAACAAAGACGCCAGTTGGGCTGTATGGACTGGAGCAGTCCTCTCTTGTTCTCTGTTTGAAAAGGGCTCTTTGTTGTTTGAGAACAACTATTCTTAAGACATAGGAGGAGCTCCACCTTCTTGTTGATACCATATTTATTTATCAGATATTTACTGAACACAGTGTAGGTCAGGTGTTGAGATAGGTTCCAGCAGTTTCTACCCTCATAGAAATGACAGTCTAGACCAAGGGTTGGGAAACTTTTTCTTTAAAGGGCCAGATAATAAATATTTTAGGTTTGTGGGCCATGTGGTCTCTATCTCAACTACCTTACTCTGCTCTTGTAGCAGGAAAGCGGCTGTAGACAATGG
Source organism: Paguma larvata (assembly GCA_030068075.1). Classification (NCBI taxonomy): domain Eukaryota; kingdom Metazoa; phylum Chordata; class Mammalia; order Carnivora; family Viverridae; genus Paguma; species Paguma larvata. The sequence continues at coordinate 36,537,610 of CM057824.1, forward strand.
TAAATGAATGAACAGGTTTGTGCTCCAATGAAATTTATTGATGGGTGCTAAAATAATTATTGTGATTTTCATGTCACAAACTGTTATTTTGAATTTTTTCAACTGTTTAAATGTATAAAAACCATTTGCAGGTCAAGGTTGTATGCAAGCAGGCTGTGGGCCAGATTCGTGTTTAAAAAACCCTTGATGAGTAGCCTGAATTTGTTTACCCCTGGGCTGGACCAGCTCTGTATGGTTTTATTCTCGCAGATAGTGAACTGCCTTAATGGTTACTTAAATTATTCAAATTCAGTGTTCAAACATAATTAACCTCTAGGCTTTTATTCAATAAACACCTCTCCCATCAATTATTAGTGAATGTCATTTTTGCAAATTAAGATTATATGTAAATATACACATAATATGCACATATGTACACATATATATTACTTTTGAAGACTGGTGATTTTATGAAAATTATGAATCACTAATATTTAAAATAATAGCTAGGATCTGTTGGGCACTTATTATATGTCAGGCCCTTTCTTAAGCCCTTTGCTGTTAATTAATCCTTCCCTAAACGCCATGAAGTTGGTATTATTATCATTGTCTTAATTTTTTGGCTCTGAGAACCAAGACTCAGAAAAACTCGCTCAAGGCGAGATAATTAACGGAAAGTAGAGTCTATATTCATTCCCAAGGAGTCAGGACTCCTAATGCTCTGTTATGACTTTTTGGGCACTGAAATATCTTCATTAAATTAGTTAAACTGGGTTTTTTTTTTTGTTACAGTGTAAGAAAATAGAAGTGGTGACTAAAATTAAACAACTATTTTTTCTAAGAAGCAAGTGTATAATTGAAAAAGGAAACATTTAGGAAACAAGTGTTCTAATCATTTTCACTGATATAATTTAACTTGCTTCTGTCTGTGAGCAAAGTTAATCAACTCAGACTCTAATTTGAAATAAACAGTACACTGAGATCTTTTCTGAACCGAATCATCACTGAGAATCAGGGCAAGACCAGATTTACACAGAGTGTTGCATCATGTCCAGCTCAAAAATCATAGATACTTTATATTTGTATATAGAGTTTACAAAACACCCTCCTGCATGTGGAAGCCCTCTGTAATTATATTCCCAAGGGATCTTGTTAGTCATCACAGTGGGCTGGCTCTTCCACTGTAGACACAGCCTTAGCCCTCCTTTCATTGTTCCTTCAGCTGGATCCGTGGAAAGATTAGATGCCAAAGTGAACACGACCTATTAAAGATTCCTAGTAGACTATTGAAAATTTCTCCTGATTCACTTTCCGATCTGTTTTATGTTGAACTAGGAGGAAAAGGACTATGGAATCCATTCTTGTCCTGGAAAGTCTTTAAGAAGAAAAGCAAAGTAAGTTGTAAACATTTTATTTTCCCACTGGAGTGCTGGCCTTGGAAGGAGAGAAGTGAGAAAGAGAAGGAAGAATTTCAAAAAATCAAATATTCCCCTTGCCCACCCACCCACTAATCTAACCTTATGGGCAAAGACCAGGAATTCAAAAGGTACCCAAACTTGTGCCACTCTGGAGCAGGTCTCTGGCCATGACACTGTAGTCATTTGATGATGGATTAGCAGACTTTCAACCAGTTCATTGTACATGCAAATAACAGATGATTCAAGACAAGAAAGGATCTTGGTACGCTTTTATTGCCCTGTGATAATTTCCTAATTAGGTAATAATTCTCCTTTCTTGGTTGTCTTTCTCTTTCTTTCTTTTATTTATTTATTTATTTATTTTTTTTTGTAGCTTATTTCTAAATGAAAAGGACTGTCAGGTCTTTCCAAAACCAACTTTTATCTGCTTTATATATAATTTAAAATTAAGTATGCCATAAATTTCTATATTTGGTCACTTTTGATTTTGGGATTTCTGTCCTATAACAACACAGGATATGGCTACTTTTTCTTTCTTGAGTCCTTATCTGTTAGGGAGCTAGAGATGTTGAAAAGAGGTTTGGTTTTCTTTTTATTTTGAGTCCCTATACCCTCTTTTTTCCTTACCCTCACTCTCCATGAGCCTGTGCCACTTTGGGGTAAGCAATTGTCCATTTGTTCGATTCCTACAATTATGGCTTCAGGACTGAGAATGGAAGCAACTACCAACTGAGGAGAGGGAAAAATGCGTGTTTTGGTCTCTCAACAGCACAGTACTAATAATTGGAGTTCAGGGGTAGCTCAGGAAATTGACAATGGGAAGTAATAGAGCTCTTGCTTAACCACTGTTCATTTATGTGTGCTCTATGGGAAATGAGGATAGCCAGGGATCATAGGATTGTGGCAAGCTGTTTACACCTATCTAAAGGGCGCAGCTGTCACTGGCCTAGCCCAGTGCTACCATGTAGAAATGTGGGCTCAGTGTTGCTATATCTCCAGATTTTAAAAGAGAAAATAGAAATATGACTTTTATGTTAATCCCTAATTTTATATGTTCACTCCAAAATTTAAAAGACATTTAATGAGCCACAGAGGACATTCATCCAGCCAGGATGTGGTCCCTGGGTGCCATTTTGTCTCTTGGCAGCCAGGAGAGCCTTTTGAGTTGGTGAAGAAGTTACAAGAGTCCTGAGATGGGCTCTCTGGGAGTAGCAAGGTTATAACCTGCAAAACCTGGCATGGGTTTCACTATTTCCCGTCTTCCCTGTTTGCTGAGAGACTGTGTTTTAATTTCCTGCTCTTCTTAAGGTATCCCTTTTGCTATCCAGATTTCTCTCCCAGAGAAAGAGGGACTGGGGATATTGAGCCCTGCTAAGGGCTCCAGGATCTGTGTGAAACTGAGCAGAGATGGGGCAAGACTGGCTACACATTAGGGTTTGAAGCCAAGGTGTCACCTGAGAGCTGAGACTCAAAAGCATCACCTGCAGGATGGGCAGGACATAGCAGAGAAGCAGAGCTGCTGGACCCAAGGATGGAAAATGGATAGAAGGGATGGTCAGGAAGTTCCCAGAAGGGTGGTGGGGTGGGGGGTGGGGCTTTGCTTAGCTGTGGGTACAGAGGGTGCTATTGAGACATCCAACTTGGTCCAGACAGTTGTTGGTAATTGACCCAGAGAAGTCATCTAGGCTGAATTTCCTGAAGGCCCTGTATCTTTTCTCCACTTTGGTGATACCTACATGTTCTTCAAGAGCAGGAATATTATTCAGTATGCACACTTGATGTCATTTGGCTTTAGCATTATGGCTTAGGCAAGACAGGGTCACTGCTTGCAAAATGAGGGCACAGCTTTTGGAATTCCTAGTCATTGCCACAATCATAATGCTGAATGCTCTTGGGTTGAAGGGGCTGATAATTCATACTGTTGTTCTCTTTATTCTCTAAACTGATTGAGAAATAAATATGGACCTCTTGGAGTTCAAAATTTATTTATTCCTTATTCGCCCCCCCCCCTGCCAACCACCACCAATACAGGCTCTTTTAAACACACTAAATTCCATGCAGTCCAGAGTGGAAGCTTACTTCCATTAAATATTTACTCTTTCCAAATACTGTTACAGGACTGAAAAATGCTAAAGAATTCGAACTACATCTGCTGATAAACATTTTGTGTAGACTTCATCTAAAAATGGAATGAATGGTGGTGTTAATAATCACAGTAACTGAAAAGTTACTGTGTTCCAAGAGCTGTGCTCAATTTGGGTGACAACTATACGGGTAGGAAGGACTTGTCATTCCCTTTATACAGGTGAGGGAACTGAGGTTCAGGGACCTTGACTGACTTGCCCAGAACACTCTGTCAGTATGAGCAAGAGCAAAAGCAAGTCTCAAGTCTGTTTATACCGAAGATGTAAATCCTCTTGACTGCCTACTTGGCTAGATGGACTAGCACCTGGGCTAACTCCTGACAAGAATTGCACTGGGCCTCGGTCAGAATAGAGAGATCTGAGGTGGTTGGTGAGAGAACAGTTGATGGGAATACTTCAGCAGTATTAATCGTTCATTAGGGGACAAATTTTGAAATTCTGAATTTTGATCTTATTCAGATTTCTAGGTCCTATCTAAAACTTCTGAATGATAATCTTTGGGGGAGACCCAGGAATCTGCATTTAACATAAGCTCCACAGGTTGAGTTTATGACTGCTGCTGAGAACTACTGCACCTAATCCCTGGGTGGCATTTACTGTCTATTGCAGTGATCAGTGGGCCCCAGTCTATTAGAGTTAATAGTAAGGCACCGTGTTCATCATTATTGGCAGAATCTTAAATCTTTTCATTTTTATAGTGGTTTTCTTTTTAAGCTGCTAAACCGAATATTTGACTAAATTCCAACGTGTGTGTATATCCTATTAAAGGGAAATTTTATTTAAGGAAGTCATGAAGCCAACAGTGGCCCTTCCTTACAAACATACTATTCTTTTCCCTCTGCTTCTCCTCAGTGATAGCTGTCCTCTCTTGTGGGTAATCCAAGGCCACGGTGGTAAGAACATCCTGTTCTGAATTAGACTGTGTGAGCCCATGCTAGTGTTCTGTTGCTCCCCTAGTGAGATGCCACCAATTTAGTGACTTCTACAACGCGTTTATTACCGGACAGTCCTGTAGGCCGGAAGTCATGGGTCTCCTCAGTGGGCTAAAATCAAGGTGTTGGCAGGGCTGTTCCTCTCTTGAAGGTCCTAGGGGGAGGATCTTTTCCATGACTCATTCAGGTGTTTGGCAGAATTAAGTTTCTTGAGGTGGTAGACCTGAGATCCTCATTTTCTTATTGGATATAAACCGAAAGCCATTCCCGGCTTCTGGAGGCCACCTGTGTTCCTTGGCTCATGGCCCCTTTTCTCCATCTTCTAAGCCAGCATCAGAGAGTCCAGTCTTTTTACATTTTGAATCCCTCCTCCTCCTCCTCCTCTCCTCCTTCCTCTCTTCTTCTCTTCCTCCTCCTTTCTTACCCTGCAGGGGAAGTTTCTATGCTCTTAAGGAATTCATGTGATTAGACTTGGTCTGTCTAAATTAGGATAATTTGCCCCATCCCAAGGCCCATACCTTTAAACACATCTGCAAAATCCCTTTTGCCACGTAAAGAAACATCTTCACAGGTTCTAGCGATTAGGGCATGGGCATATTTGAGGGGAATTATTCTACATGCCACTGACTGAAGCATTGTCTGCCTTTGCTGACAGATAAGACCGCAGTGGTTATCACTGCCAGCAAGGTTGCAGGCATTAATGTTGATGTGTCTGAGAAAATGTGATTTAACTGGCTATTTTTCTAAATTGAAATCGTCCCAGGGCCAGATTCCAGAACAAGTAGTTTTGGAAAGGGTATTTCAGGACTTTTGTAGAGTCAGGAGAGCTACGGTGGCACTTCTCTCTGTGTGTTGCAAAGGGAAGTCACTCGCATTGTGCCTACTTCTCTGGTAATTTAGATTCAGAAGAAAATTATGACATGAAATAGGGACACTGATTCAACCAGGATATTTGCTTTTAGTTCTTCATTGTTTGCTCTGTGCTGTCATACTTCCATGCCTTTGTTCATGCACTCTTAACGGCCTAGTGTGTGTCTTTCTTTCCATTTATCTGTAGTAATACATGTGTATGACAGATTTTGACACCTACTAATTCTAGGAAACATTTTCTAAGGTGCTGACTATATGGCATCTACTCATTTTCCCCAGTAGGTGACTTAAAATGATAAAAAGAATCCATGTCATCTGCCAGTATTTCAAAGGCCATTTTAAATTCTCTCTGGTGTCTTCTTCCATAAATCTGCACAGCATTACAAGATACCCTTGCAACATCTTGGATGTAGTAGGTACTCAGAACTACTTATTGAATTGATTCAAAGTAATAAACTTTTTTAGTGACTGGTTATATTATCATATTCCAAAATTCTGCAAGTTGTATGTGTTTATTATTATTTCATGTTGTCAACAAAAGATATTGCTAAAGAATAGATAATTTCAGGAACAGAAGTGGGATTGTTAGAAATGAGGTTTCCAGTTCATCTTTTATTGAGTATGCTTATTTCTGTTCTGTAGAATTACCTAGTGTAGTATAGTGGGGGCAAGAGAGTGGACTTTTTGTGTTTTGTCCATTTCTGAGTCTTTAACTGACAGCAGTACACATGCAGACAACTGTACAAACCATGAGTGTATATATAACTTGATAAGTTTCACAAAATGATACTCCCATGAGATCAGCACCTATATCAAGACACCAGAATTATTACCAGCATCCCCCAAACCTTCCTGCTTCCTTACAATAATCACTACTCTGACATTTTAGAAGTTTGAGAAATGAACTATTTTTAAATACAGGAAAAAATTCTCATATTGTGAAAACAGTTCTTGTAAATGGTTCTCCAAGTAAGAATACATGGGTTTCCAGAGATCTAAAAAAATGTGGCTCTTGCCCTGAAGGTACATTGCAACGCAAAACGGTACATTCTTTTCTAAATGTTCTTACTTTATCAAGTAGTTTCAGTTACATAAGCAACTTGGAGTCAGGTTACTATTTTCCAATATTTATTGATTCTGTATTGGTTCCAACAACACTTTTGCCTCGAGTGTTCACAAATTGTTAAAACCACACCACATTCCCTGAGTGGTGCCTCAGCGCTGCATCACTTTCTGCCCTGTTTTTGCTGAGATCAAATTAGTATATTTTCCCTGGAATTTTGGTTGAGGTTCATAGTAGATACTCCAAGAAAAAACTCTTGTCAGCACAGGTGGTAGCCACCATACTGCACGTCCTAATTGTCTCCCACGGCACCTCCCAGCAGAGGGGAAAGCAAAATTGCTTGTAACAAAATGGATGGATAAAATATCAGAGAAGTCCGATTCAGGGTTATTCATGGTCCATTCATTTTCTGTGTCCAGGGATGTTGACGCCCTATTTCTAAAAGTAAAACATTGGAACCCACCTTAGTTAACATTGGAAGCCACCTTAGTTGCCAACGTGAATGCTTAAACAAATCATGGTACAGTCATAATGTGGACTGTTAATGAAACACGAAAGGCATGTTTTCAAAAAATGCTTAACGATAGGGGAAAGGTCTTGCTAATGTTAAGTAAAACTATATATCGAAAGATATTAACTTTGTAGAAAGAAAAATATATTCATGCCCATGTGTGTAGAAGAAAGAGTAGAAATTTATAATATATTGGCCCCCTGGTTGTTTCCGAATGGTGTGCTTGAGAGCAATTTAAATTTTCTTATTTTCCAAGTATTTTCCACTTACAAATTACTTCTCAAAAGGTCAGAAAATAGCCATACGGGATCTATTTTTTAAAAAGGATGCATTGGGCAAGTAATTGACTTTTCCTGTGAAGTGAAGTCTTTGGGGGAAATCAGACACAGCAAATCCTTGTTTTGTCAGGAAGTCAGCAGGACTCCACACAACAGCAACAGGGTCACAAACATCCTTGAATGATCCTTCTTAAAATAATGTAATTTTTTGATATGAGAATCATTAGTGGTCACTTCATGCAACTTTCTGTGTAGGAATCCCTAAAGAGAACATTGTAGCCCCAAAATGTATTGAGCCTTTGTTGGAACATGCCCCATGAAGAGAACTTTAGTGTTCCACAGGTAGCCCAGGTTGGCTCTGGACCCACTTGGGTAGCATATACTTCCTTGTATTAGTGCATAAATTTTTTTGTATTTTGGCCTAATGGTCCTAGTTCTGCCATCCTGTGACCACGTAGAGCAAGAGTAAGCCTTCTTCAATATAAGTGCCTTTTTAAATGTATGTCAGTATATTTTTAACAATCACTGGGGTAGCATTTAGAGATAGTAGACCTTACCCATTTAGAGCAGACGATTTGATATGTATTGATAGATGCATGCACTCACAAAATCATCACTGCAATCAAGGTGCAGTTTCTTCATGTCCCTTTGCAGTCTGTCCCTCCTTCCACCCCTATTCCAGGCAACCATCATCTGATTTCCGTCTCCACAGCTTAGTCTGCATTTTCTAGAATTTGATATAAACAGGATCATACGGTATGTACTTTGTTTTCTCTTTCTTTCTTTCTTTCTTTCTTTCTTTCTTTCTTTCTTTCTTTCTTTCTTTCTTTCTTTCTTTCTTTCTTTCTTCCTTTCTTTCTTTTTTTTTTTTACCTGACTGGTACCATACAAATCCTTAACTTTTTCTTTCACTTTGTGAAGCAGTTTTATAGCAGCCATTCTTTACTTTTATGGAGGCATCATAAAATGTGTCTCACCCTTCCCCTTCAGAGAATTAACCATTCCATGAAAATGGATTATAGATTTTTACAAGTGAATGTTTTCTTGCCACACTTAGAAGTGGAACTGGACTATAACCTTTGAGGCACTCTCTAGCTTTAACGATATATACGTCTATATAATGCTTCCAGTTAGTATTCAAAGGTAAAATTTTTTACATTCCTTTGAAATTACTTCACTGACTATAACAAAAATCAGTAGGATGTAGGGTTTGTTTCTAGTTTTAATGCAACTTCCTAGTTATTTTCAAGACTCTCCATGTATATACTTAATTGCTTAATGATTTTTCACATAGCGAAAACAAAGTTGCCATTTCAAAATTTAAAGTGGCAAAGGAATATGTATAAAAATAACATAAGACCTCATAGGACAGTCCCATTCCACAGGAAGAAGATCTGCTTGAGCGGAATCTAAAAACTAAAGTGAAAATCCTGGTATATTTTAAGCCACATTCATAATCAAGCAAATGATGATGACATCAACATTTTTGCGTCTTGATTTCTTTATAGCTCCAAACCACACCCATGTTACATGTTGGCCTTTCTACCTGAGACCAATTTCTTTTGAGATTAAAATCTTAGCAGTAGGCAGAATACTTCAGTTTGGCCTCACTACTTTCTTTGGTCAAACGCTGCCTTTGACAGAGGATTAATTGAAGATAGACAAATCTTAGACCGAGTTTTAAGCCTTCTGGATTGTTTGCTTCGACCTCCAAATCTAAAGATAGAAGACCAACAGAAGCAGGTATGCAAAATTTTCCCTTACATTAATAGCAATAATCTGGCCTCAGGTTCTGAAACTGCTTTTTTAAATATATTTGTTAAATTGAGATAAACCCCCTCACATTTTGTTTTGTTTTGTTTTAGTGCCTTCTTACTTTGGGATTCTAGGTGGCTTTGCATAATCAACGCAAATAGTGACCGTGGTGTGAGGCTCGCATAATTCTTAATTCCCTTTTAATTTTTCTGTTTTGAAAACTATTTCTTTCTTAAGTAATACTTGTTAGGTAAGGAAGGGCTGTTTTGGTTTATTCAAGGTTGGATTAAAAAAATTCAGTTTGTAATTTTTGATTTGGCTTTAATTTTTTCTTTAGAAACATATGTAAATTCTTAGGAATATGCTAAAGCGACTGAACACACATTCTTTCTCTGCCCTCTAAACCTATATGTATAATTGCTTCAAAGCTTGAGTCTTTCAGTCTAACGAAGCAGCTCTTCCAATCTATGGTTTAATCATGAACAAGCAAAACTTTTCTTTTTTTCTAAAGGAATTCCACAGATAAGTAAAATAAATGGTAATAGAAGATGTTGCCAGTATTGGGACGTGGTGAGATACTATCTAACCATCTGGAGTCTGAAAAAAATCATTGAAATAAATTCTTTATCATTATTTTCGCTCTCCTACGTTTTTAAGTACCAGAATGTACTTGGAGATAATGCTCTTGCTTAAAGGCTTTTTACCCCAGTCACTGTTTCATGGAGTTTGGGAAGAGGCTGAAAGCTTTCAGGACATTTCCTTATATAGTGTACAAATAAGTATGTTGCCTTTCCCTGTGAGCCTTTTTAATGGTTTCTGAAATTGGCTAGAGAATCATGTATCTTTAACCCTGGCAGCCTCACCTGAGCTCTTTTCTTAGTAAAACAGAAAATGAGCAGTTCCCAGCCCGTGTAAAGATGAGAAGGTCTTGAATGATGCATGTCGAGGAAACTTGGATACTGATACCGTTGGCAGTTTGCATAGCTCTTAGTGCCAAAGAATTAAAGACTCTTGAGTTTTTCTTAAAAGGGGCCAGCTTCTAAAAAGTTAAGTATGTTTCCTTTGTGCAGTGACCTGAGCTCTCAAACCCAAGTAGTAAGTTAAGACTTACCTGCTCAGCTTTGTGAAGGAATCAACCACTTAAGTTTATTTGTACGCATCATAGAACAGAGTTACTCTGCTCCTCTTCGTAGAGAAACAAACGCATTATGACCAATGAGCCCTGGAAAGTAAGTGCCATGGACAAATTTCACATAGTTCTTAAAAACTCTTTGCTGGCTTTCTAAGGAGCCAGAATTCCCTTTCCTGTATTATGCACGGAGTCCAACAAAGGCTGTGCCCTTGTGCCGGTCCTTTCATAATGAACCAACCAAATGCTCAATTGTGTTCTTGCAGAGGAGGGGGATAACATTCCTTTATGATCCTTAGTTTAGATCAGCTTACCACCCAAAGCATGATATTTGATTACCCTTATTATGTTACTTTGCATAGCTACAAATGTTAACTAATGGCGTGGCCTTATCTGGCCATTAAAAAAGTCCAAGTTCATGCCGACTTACTTTCAGTGCTGTAAAAGGCCCTATTGCTAAGGACCCCAGGAATATGAGCCTGTGGAGAACGGAGTGGCACTCGGGGTTAGGTATGCACTGTGAGCATACATGGCAAACTCCTGAATATAGTCCACAGGGTGCTTGGCTGCCTGTTTTTTCTAAATACTGATTTTAATCTCTAATACCCATTGTGTCTGGGCCTGAATTGCTTTAAGAATGGTAAGAGTTTACTGGCTATTTCTGACTACATCCTTTATATTAGACGTCAGGTTTTTAGAATTACTTCTGTTTCTTTCCTTCCAAGTGTTTCCAACCAGTTCTCAGCCTCGCAGGATAGAAGAGATGCTGTCATTAACCAGAAGTAGCAAATGGCGGGAAGAAATCTCTCTTTACCTATTCCAGTTGAGGCTGGACACTGAGCTCTTTCTCCCTGGAACAGTGGCCTCCAGCCTTTTTTCATTGTTCTACTCTCATCAGTAAAAATGTTTTATATATACCACTTCCAAGAATATATTTGTAGTAACTAATATCTCGTGGTACAATACACACACAGGGTACCATTTATTTTCAGTAGCAGTGTAAAACTGTATTTTACATAGTCTTGATACTTTTGAATCCTTTGTCCAACCTGTGGTCACATTTGCCTCTGTTTTATTTTCTAATGTAGCTGGTGAAGTCTCATTAGGAGTGGAGGTGTCTGCTCCTCCATTTTCTTATGCTTGTATGCTTAGGATATTTTCAGTACCCAGTTTCTGTGCAGGCAGCATTTAAAACCACTTGCTCATTTTGTGAAGGTAGCCTTGCTATCAGCTAAGTTAAATAATTCGTTAATCACTCACCCAGACATACATAAATTTCAGGATGTCGGAAATACTGGAGGTGGCCAAAGGAGCCATGGCCCACTGTTGGCTCTGCCTGTGGAATATCCACTCCTCTCTTGGGGTGTCTCTTGAACTGTGACATGAGATCCTGTGTCGCAAGAACCAAGTTAAACTGCTTTTGAAAATACCTATGTTAAGTATTTGTAAATCTAATTTCATTACTTAATGCTTATTCCTAATACTTCCTGCTCTCTGGTGGAGACCTTTGTTCTTGGTGTCTTTTGAGGAGCTAAGGGTGTCACCTCAGTCTTTTCATATATAAGTTGAGGGGGTTGGACTAGATGACTTTTAAGTTTTTTTTTTTTATCTGAGATTTTTATCCCGTTTAATTTTTTATCATTTTTTTGGTATGTACCTATTAACTCATCCTCATAAATAAGTAACTGTCACTGCTTGGCAGTTATTTCTATAAGGAATAATTTTCAGAAATACAAATGACATATTAGGATATTCTTTTTAAGTCAGAATTTTAGACTTATCTGTGACACCCAAATATAACTTTAAAAGTCTCCTTACTCAGGGTGCCAGGGTAGCTCAGTTGGTTAAGTGTCCAGCTTTGGCTCAGGTCATTATCTCACGGTTCGTGGGTATGAGCCCTGCATTGGGCTCTGTGTTGACAGCTCAGAGCCTGGAGCCTGCTTTGGATCCTATGTCTCCTTCTCTCTCTCTGCCCCACCCCTGCTCATGCTCTGTCTTTTTCTGTCTCAAAAATAAATAAACATTAAAAAAAAAACAACTAAAAAAAAAAGGTCTCCTTACTCTTCAAGGCCCACTGAGTTTAAATATTATCCCCTCAGGAACCTCTCTGTCAGACCTGTATTTACTTCCTCTATTTTTCCTCCTGTATAAGGCTGTCTGTACATTTTTATCAGTAGATGTGACGTATGGTTCTATGTGTACCTGTTTGCCTTTCATGAGGCACAGTTATTTATTGCTCAGTTTTATACTCGCAAGCCTTGCTGATTCACTTCTTGTTTTCCACTGAAAATGTTGAAGAAAGCTGTTGAGAACATGTTCTCCAAGAAATTGTTCTAAAATTTTTTTTTTCCCATGGAAACTTTTTGGGTAAATCTTGGGGCCGGAGTTCTTATCTTGGAGTCTATAGACCTCTAGGAGGTCCATGAATGGGCTTGAGGGTGAAGCGTGCATCTACAGACTCCCTGAAATCATAGGCAAAATTCAGATATGTGTGCATTTTTCTGGGCACAGTGCCCATAGCTTTTTATCAAAAAAGGCTAAAAATCAAAAGACCGTTAAGAATCAATGCCATAGAGAAAATGTAGGCATTTCAAATATAAACCTTTCATCTAAATTTATATTTACTTCCTGACCGGATTTTCATCACTTTTGTATGTTTTCACTTCTCTACAGCATTTTGTGACCTTACCATGCATCAGTATTTATAGCAATACTTAATACCGTAACCATGCTGTATCTCCTACTAATTACATACTCATGGCATTATCTTACTTGTGAGTGATAATTATTATTGAATGTAATAAGTGAATGTATTACTTCTTTAAAAAAGAGAATTTGGGGTTAAATTAGAATGAAGAAAGTAATAGAACCACATATGGAACTGTTTTGTAAACCTCTTTGCTAAGTCATCTAATTTCAACATCTGTATAACAGAGGCTCAGATATCTTCCTTGAATATCGTGTAGAAAGATGATTCCTTGCTTTCCCTGACATCCTATTTCATGTCTTCATTGCTCTTGGACATTCAAGAGTCAGTGTGGTTTATCCAGAGAACACGGGATTGGGACTCAAGCACAGACAAGAATACCAGCTCTCACTCTGAGCAGCGGATGAATTGTGCTATGCAGGCTGACCTCTTGGAGTCTGTTTCCTTATGTGTGAAATGGACTAAACTAATATAAGGAAGCATATGATATTATCACACAGAAAATTAGTATTTTCATTTCTGCTGACCAGGTTGATGTAGGTCAAATGTGATCATGTATGTGAAAATGCTTTATAAATTAGAAAGCACTTAAATGTGAGACTTATTTCTCTGCATAATGCCACCTGTTCTTTACAATGTTATGGTAGCCTTCCTTTGTCTTTGGTTTTAGGCCACCATGAAGAATCTGTTTCGAATTTATTTTTTCTTTCACAAAGCTAGGTCATTATTATTAGCCAAGAATTAAATGTGTAGTGAGTTTGCCCTGAGACTCTTATATTAACTGAATAAACAGACTCCCATGAAAACACACAAGTAAAAAACATGAATGTTATTTTAAGATACTGAAACTAACTAAAGTAAGATTTTCTAAGATTGCAAAATCTGGGTAAGGGTCAGTCTGACTCTGTAAGCAGAATAATTAAATTCCCTTGCGTCAGATCCCGAGTACTGTCCTGGGCCTACCTTATATGGGGTAGCAGAAATGTGGACCTTGACACTGTTGTTTGAATTATACCACTCTGGCATTTACTAGCTGATGGTATTGGGTGAGTTACTTGACCTTAGTGAACTTGAATGTCTTTATCTGTCAAATAAATATAAACTGTTTCTGGGGGTTGTTTGAAGAATTAGAGATAATTTTTTTTTTTTACTGTTTTATAATAGTTTATTTTCAAATTGGTTTACATATAACACCGAGTGTTCATCCCAACACGTGCCCTCTTTAATGCCCGTCACCCCCTCTCCCCCCTCCTTCACCCCCCTCACCCTCAGTTTGTTTTTAGTCTTTGAGAGTCTCTTATGTTTTATCTCCCTCCCTCTCTGTGTCTTTTTTTCCTTTCCCCTCTTCCCCTCCCCCTGGTTTTTGCTTAGTCTCACAAAGTCCACCTATTTGTGGAAACATATGGTATCTGTTTTTTTCTGACTGACTTAGATAATTTATCTAAAGTGCCTTACACATAGTTGAGTCTCTTCATATGGTCAGTATTACTAACTTAAAAAATTATAATATTAATTCTAGGTTTGTGTATTCCTGTGTCCAGGCTGGTCTGTTTTAGACCCCATTCATCATTTAACCTTTCATTCTGGGTGCTCTTTACTTAAACTGAAGAGCAACGCCTGACATACTTAAGCTTTTTAAATGTTCAGTTAGAGAAGTTGCTATCTAATTTGCTTTAAAAACAGATTTTCTGCTGTATTTTCTTAAAATCAGATGAAGAGGATGGTTAAGTAAAAGTAAAATGCATTATGGAAAGAAGGATCACTACATACAGTTGTAGGATAAGCCCTAATGTGATATTATTCCACTTCAGTTTTCTTTCATGTTTCTAGTTATAAAGTAGTGAAACTTGCAAAAGAATAGTGAATATAATATAATATACACACATTTTCTCTGCCCAGATTTAAGAAATGTCAGCAATTTGCCATTTATTTAATGCATCAGTTCTTTATTTTCTGTAAGGAGTAAAACATGAGAGATGACTGAAGGCCCTTCCCCATTTTAATCCCTTCCCTTGCTAACAGTCCCGAAGTTGGCGTGTTAATTATTTTTCCCACCCGTCTTTTAATCTTTTTCCATTAATAATATAAAGCACTATTTTAAATGCTTTAAACTTTTTCACAACTGGATATTTGCTATATACTTTTTCTCATTTATATTTCTCATGTTAAAACAAATATCTACTTCATTTTAACTGTTGTGTTGTATTTCCCTAAGTAAATATCCTATAATTATTTAGTTACCTGGTGCTTTTACCTTTATATTGGTATATTTATATAAGAGTTTCTCTGTGATAATTTCTAGAAGTGGAATTGTGGGTCATAGAGTATGCTCTTCACCTCTCAGATGTACACCACTTTGGAGAACAATGTGGTTTAAGATGTTAGGTCATTGTTTTCATTTGCCTTTTTCATTATATGTAGCTATTAAAATAATGTTTAAAATCTGTGGCCTAGACGCATTAAAAATCATACCTGTATCCAGGTATGTAAGTATGTATGAGTATTTATAAATTAAAATAGTTCTGAAGGATACCTCCCAAGTATTGCAGTTGTGTTAGATTTTTATACTGAGCATGAAATACTTGAGCAAAACAGGAAAATGTGACCCATAATGATAGGGGACTATCACCAAACCTGACCTAAAATTGACATAGTTATTAGAATTATCAGATAATGACATTAAAACAGTTATTACAGCTATATTCCATATGCTTAAAAGAGTTAAGTGGAGACATCGAAAATACTTTAAAAGACTTACATTGAACTTCTAGAGACAAAAACTATAAAATGCCAGATGAGCAATGCACTAGGTGGTTTAGGACAGATTAGACATGGTAGAAGAAAAGAATAGTGATCTTGAAGACATAACAGTAAAAACTATCCAAAATGAAACAGAGAAAAGAAATTACAAAAAAAAATTAAAATATCATCAGTGATCTTTGGGACTTCAAGTGACCTAATATACATGTACTTAGAGTCCCTAAGAAGGAGGAGAAACAGAAAAGATATTTGAAGAAATCATTGTAAAAATTTTTTTCCAAATTTTACAAAACGTATAAGCCTACAGATCCAACAAGCTCAATTAACCAAAACAAAAGATGCATGAAGAAAACTGCATCAAAGCACATTGTAATTAAATTGCTTAAAACCAGTGCTAAGGTTAAAATCTTAAAAGAAGCCAAAATAAAAAAAAGACAATTTATGTAATTACATACAGAGGAAGAAAGCTAATGTAAATTTCTCATTGGAAACAATGTGCATAAGATAGTGGAGGAACATTATTAATATACTGATAGGAAAACTGTCAACCTAGAATTCTACACCCAACAAAAATATCTTTCAAAACCAAAAATGAAATAAAGACTTTTCAGACATGAAAAAGTGGAAAAATTCATCAGTAGACCCTCACTACAAGAAATGTCTTAGGAAGACCTTCAGGCGGAAAGAAAATGATACCATATGGAAATAGAGATCTATATAAAGGAAGGAAGAGCACCAGAAATGGTACTATATAGGTAAACTGTAAGATATTTTTCTTATTATTTAAATCTATTTAAAAGGTAATTATTTAAAGAAAGTAGTAGGATGAAGTATGGGGTTTATAACATATGTAAAATATATGACAAAAATAGCCTAAATGATTGGTGGGGAAAAGTGAAAGCATACCATTGTAACATCCTTATACTGTGTGTGGAATGGTGTAATAGCACTTGAAGATAAGCTGTGATGAATTAAAGATGTATAGTACACACCCTAAAGCAACCACTAATGTAACAGAGGTAATCCAAGAAAGGAGATAAAATGGAATTATAAATAAGATTTGAGTAACCCAAATGCAAATAGAAAAAGAGGAAGAAAGGAAACAAAGAACAGGTGGGACAAATAGCAAGATAAGAGACTTAAACCTAACTATATCAATAATCACATTAAAAGGTTAATGGTCTAAACACCCCAGTTAAAAAGCAGAGATAGTTCAGATTGGATGAAAACACAAGACCCAGCCAAATGTTGCCTTGAAGAAGCACCCTTTAATTATAAGGACATATACATCGGTTAAATGTAGTGAGACTGGAAAAAATGCACCATGATATTGCAAACCAAAACAAAGCTGGACCCTAGCTATATTAACATCAGGCAAAGTATATTTCAGAGCAAAGACTATTTCTAGGGATAAAGAAGGTAATTTCATAATGACAAAGGGATCAATTCTAGTTATCTACTTAATAGTATATCTTTAAAATAAAGCAAAACTTGATTCAACTGCAGTAAGAAATACATCCACAATTATAGTTGAAGATTTCAACTGAATAGAAGCAGTAGACAGAAACTTAGTAAGGACGTAGAAGACTTTTAACGCTATCATCCAGCTGGACCTTTTTCATGTTTATAGAACACTCCACCCAACAGAAGCAGAATATACATTCTTTTAAAGTACACCCAGTGCTGACCAAATTAGATCATATGCTAGGCCATAAAACAAGCCTCAGTACAACTCAAATGAAGCATGTTCTCTCACTATAATGGAATTAAATTCAAAATAAAATGAGAGAAACCTACAATTATTTGAAACTAAGTAAGCACTTAATAACCCAGTGATGAAAAAGAAATTAAAAAGGGAATTAAGTATCTTAACTTGAATTAAAATGAAAACACGACCTATCAAAATGTGTGGGACGCCACTAAAGCAATCCTTAGGGTCATTTATTTCCCTAAATGGCGATGTATGAAACAAAGAAAGGCTTCAAATCAGTGGCTTCACTTTCCTCTTTAAGAAGCTAGAAAAAGAAGGGGCTTCTGGGTGGCTCAGTCGGTTCAGCATCGGACCCTTGATTTTGGCTCAGGTCATGATCTCACAGTTTATTAGTTTGAGCCCATGTTGGACTCTGCGCTGACAGAGCAGAGTCTGCTTGGGATTCTCTCTCTCTTTCCTCCATCTCTACCCTTCCCCTGCTCTCTCTCTCAAAATAAATAAATAAACTTAAAAAAACATAGAATCTAGTGAAAGAAGAGCAAAATAAATCCAAAAGCAGAGTAAAGAAAATAAAAATGATCAGAGCAGATATCAACAAAATTGAAAACAGAAAAACAATAGAGAAAAATCAATGAAACTAAAACCTAGTTTTTAAAAAATATTTAATATTTATTTATTTGTAGGAGAGACACAGAGTGTGAATGGAGGAGGGGCAGAGAGAGAGGGAGACACAGAATCCGAAGCAGGCTCCAGGCTCTGAGCTGTTAGGACAGGGCCTGACGCAGGACTCAAACTCATCAACTGTAAGATCATGACCTGAGCCAAAGTCAGACGTTATCTGACTGAGCCACCCAGGTGTCCCTAAAGCCTCGTTTTTGAGATGATCAATAAAACTGATAAACATCTGGCCACACCTATTAAAAAAAGAAGAAAGACAAATATCAATGTAAGGAATGAGAGAAGTGACATCACTATAGATTCTACAGATATCTATATGTGCTCTATATCTTTTAAAGAAATTGACTTTGTAGTTAAAAACATGCTCTCAAATAAAACTCTAGGCCTAGCTAGCTTCTAATGAACACTTAAGGAACAAATAATACCAATTGTATACAAACTTCTTCAGACATGTAGGAGAGCATACTTCCCAATTCATTGACGAGACCAAAACGATTCTGATCCAAAGCCAAAGAAATTACCAAAAGCAAAACAAAAACAAAAACAGAAAAACCCTAAAGAATAAACATTTACTAAAGGAAAATGAAAACATATATCCATAGTCAGACTTTTATACATATGTACATAGCAGGCTTGTGTAGCAACCTAAATCTATAAACAACCTGAATGTCTGTGATTTGTCCATACAAAGGAATCCTACTCAGGAATATAAAGGAATAAACTGTTAAAACAGCAACATGGATAAACCTAAAAATATTTATGCTGAGTAAAAGAAGTCAGAAGAAAAGAGTATGTATGCATGATTCTATTTATATGAAACTCTAGAAAATGCAAATTAATCTGTAGTGACATTAAACCCATTATTGGTTGCCTGGGAACAGGCAAAGACGGGAGTGAGGGGAAACTTACAGGAGTCTTATGTTTACTGTCTTGATTATAGTGACGGGGATAGTATATCAAAACTTCAAATCTCGTACTTTAAATATGTGTACTTTGGTGTTTGTTAATTATACCTTATAAGGCTATTAAAAATAAATGTATAGTTTAGAAAAGATGTTCATGAAAGTTGTAAGATCACTTGGAAGGATGTGAATAGGGGTGGGGCACCTGGGTGGGTCAGTCAGGTAAGCATCTGACTTCCGCTCAGGTCATGATCTTGCAGTTGGTGAGTTTGAGCCCCACATCGGGCTCTTTGCTCTCAGCACAGAGCCTGCTTCAGATCCTAAGCCTGTATCCCTCTTCCCCTCCCCAGCTTACACACTTTCTCTCTCTCTGTGTCTCTCAAAAAAGTGGATAGTTTTATACGTAAGTTATGCTTCTGTACCGGCAGAACATTTTCAAGGATCACCCATGTTGTGACATACACTGGACTGCAGTCCTTCTTATTGCTGAATAATATGCCATTCTATGGATAATATCACATTTTGTTCTTCATCAGAGGACAGACATTTTGGTTGTCTTAGCTATTCCGAATGACACTTATGAAAAGCTTATGCAGGTGTAGTCCAAAAAATTAACAGTTTTCAAGTAAGTGTGTGTTTTTAGTACATAAATTAAATATAGAAAAGAACAAAGCAGAAAGTTAAAGGTTATCCAAAAACCCCATCACTGTGCCATTACTTTTGATCATGGGTAGACATCATTCCAGATATCTCTACATATATAGAATATGGAGCTGCTTTAAATGCAAACTTTTTCTCCATTCTTTTCCCTCTTCTTACTCCCCTACTGTCTCTGCTCCCAAAGAGGCTGGCTAGCCTCACCAGATGTAATCAGGTACAATTAGTATATCAAGTGTGAGTATGGGGGGCCAGGAGACCTCTCTCTCCCATCCTTCCTCTCTGCATAATTCACTCGAGACTCTGAAATTTTTAGAATACAGCTCTTTATTTTATAAATTACAAAAGTAATTTAAAGCCTAAAATCATCTGAAAGAGGTGATAAAGTAATGTCTGGCCTTTCACACGTGCTCTTCCACTTGCTCCTGACAACCCTATGAGGTGTAGGTATTACTTCCAGTGTTACGAGGGAGATCCAGAGAGGTCAGGTACCCAAGAATGCATAGCTGCTGAGAGGTAAATCCAGGTTCGATTCTTGGATTTGTCAGGTTTTATAGCTCAGTGGAAGGCAAGAAGGCACAGGATGCTGGGGCTGCCACCCTGGGTTAGGGCAGAAATGCTGGCTTGAAGGGTTGGCACCTTCAACAACCCATGGCCCACTCAACTGGTCTGTAAGCACTCTCTTTAGAGCATAGGGACAACAGTAATATTTCAGGGCTGCCAGAAACATACCTGCTTTAAAAAGGCTGCTGAAGTGCGGTGTGTAGTATATGTGTTAAAATCCAGCCATAGCGTGTGTGTCTTTGCGGCTCATTTTGGAATGTAATGAAAATTACATTACATTACCTTGTATGAAAAATTTAAAAATGTTTTATTTATTTTAATTCCAGTATAGTTAACATACAGTATAGTGTCAGGTGTACAATACAGTGATTCAACAACTTCATACCTCACTCAGCACTCATCCCAACAAGTGTACTCCTTAATCCCTGTCAGGTATTCCACCACCACCACCACCACATCCCCTCCCTTCTGGTGACCAACAGTTTGCTCTCTGTAGTTAAGAGTCTGTTTCTTAGTTTGCCCCAATCCCTTTCACTTGTTTTGTTTCTTAAATATCACATATGGGTGAAATCATATTATATTTCTCTTTCTCTGATTGACTTAATTTCACTTAGCATTATAGTTTCTAGCTTCATCCATGTCATTGCAAATGGCAAAATTTCATTTTTTATGGCTGAATAATATTTATATATGTGTGTGTGTGTGTGTGTAAATATCTTCTTTATGCATTCATCTATCAGCGGATGCTTGGGCTGCTTCCATAGTTTGGCTATTGTAAAGAATACTGTAATAAACAGGGGTGCGTGTATCCCTTTGATTTAATGTTTTTGTATTTTTCGGGTAAATACCCAGTGGTGCAATTACTGAATCATAGGGTAGTTCTATTTTTAACTTTTTGAGGAACCTCCATACTGTTTTCCACAGTGGCTGCATCAGTTTGCGTTCCCACCAACAGTACCCAAGGATTCCTTTTTCTCCACATCCTTGCCAACACCTGCTTTTTCATGTGTTTTTTATTTTAGCCATCCTGACAGGTGTGAAGTGATATTGTAGTTTTTTTGTTTTTTGTTTTTTTTTTTAATTTTTTTTTAATGTTTATTTATTTTTGAGAGACATAGAGGCACAGTGTGAACAGGGGAAGGGCAGAGAGAGAGGGAGACACACAATCCGAAGCAGGCTCCAGGCTCTGAGCCATCAGCACAGAGCCCGACGTGGGGCTCAAACTCACAGACCGCGAGATCATGACCTGAGCTGAAGTAGGCCACCCAACCAACCGACTGAGCCACCCAGGCGCCCCGTTTTTGTTTTTTTTTTTCAAATGTTTATGAGAGAGAGATAGAGACAGAGTATTAGCAGAGAGGGGCAGAGAGAGAAGGAGACACAGAATCTGAAGCAGTATCCAGGCTCTGAGCTGTCAGCACAGAGCCTGACATGGGGCTCGAACTCACAGACTTCGAGATCATGACCTGAACTGAAGTTGGACGCTTAACCAATTGAGCCACTCAGGTGCCCTGATGTTGTAGTTTTGATTTGCATTTCCCTGATTATGAGTGATGTTGAGCATCTTTTCATGTGTTTGTTGGGCATCTGGATGCCTTCTTCGGAGAAATGTCTATTTATGTCTTCTGCCCATTTTTTAAAAAAAATTTTTAATGTGTATTTATTTTTGAGAGAGAGAGTTAGAGAATGCAAGCAAGGGAGGGGCAGAGAGAGAGACATACACACAGAATCTGAAGCAGGTTTCAGGCTCTGAGCTGTCAGCATGGAGCCCAATGTGGGGCTCGAACTCATGAACCATGAGATCATGACCTGAGCTGAAATCGGACACGTAACCAACTGAGCCACCCAGGGGCCCCTTTATGTTATTCTTTCTACATGCATTTCTAGTGCCCAAGGAAGCCTAGAACACCCATGTCTGCTACATGCAAATGACTTAAGGTATTGATTCAAATCAGCAAGGAGGGGCACATGGCTGACCCGGTTGGTCGAATATGCAATTCTTTATCTTGGGGTCGGGAGTTTGAGCCCCATGATGGATGTAGAGATTACTTAAAAATTATAAATAAGAAATAAAGCTTAAAAAATCAACTGGGAGAATTTTATAGAATAGGGAAGATAAAATGAGTGTAATTACTGGTTGGTATGTCAGGGGTAGGATATTGTACAAAGCCAGAAAAATCAAAGACCTGGCCAATAATACTTGTGATGTTAGTTGTTCAAGAGGGTATTAGCACACAGTGGGTACATGACTCTAATTCACTTCTCTGAGTTGAAGGGGAAAAAACTCTACTGAGCATATATTTGGTAGGATTTTAATGATTTTCTACACTTGCATTCAAATAAAGAATTTTTATTGAGGACTGTCTATGGGTAAGCAATATGTTGGACACTCATATTCAGAAATGATCTGAGGAAAGGTGTTTCTTACATCCGCAAATGCATAATCCTTGACAGAGGTAGGATCAACAGATGATACAGTGTGCAAACTGGCATTCACCACAGAGTGTTGAATGACTTTCTTTGGCATTGCTGAGGGACATAGCTGCTTGATCTGAGGGAGTTGAGGAAGACTTCACCAGGAAATGGTATTTACCTGAATCCGGAATGATTACTAGGAATCTGCAGGATATGGAAAGGCTGAAGGGAATTCTTGGAAAAGGGCATGTGCAGGGGTTGATATTAAGGAAGAACTAACATGTCCAGGATCTGCTGGTGTGCTCAATATGACCGTGGCATGTAGTGTGGGCAGGGTGGTATCTTGTGGTACGGGGATATTCCATTAGATACCAGCTTGGATTTATCCTAGTCAAATATCAACGTTTATCCCCTCTGGTTTTCAAAATTATTATTAACTGTTATGTAGGAATGGTTAAACGTGAATCTCCACTCTTTTCCTTCCTTCACTTCTAATTGATTGTGAAAGTAATATATGGTCATTGTGGAAAACAGGCAAGTATATAGAAAAAAATTAAATCATTCATTATCTCACCACCCTCACTTCCCACATAGCTTCTGTTAGCAGTTTTCTGTTCAAAAATACTTTTTTTCTTTTAAAAAACTTATTGAGGCACTTCGGTGGTTCAGTTGGTTAAGCATCCAACTTCAACCCAGGTTATGATCTCACAGTTTATGTTTGAGCCCCAAGTCAGGCTCTGTGCTGGAGCGTGCTTCGGATTCTATGTCTGCCTCTCCCCTGCTTGTGCTCCCTCCCTCTCTCTCCCAAAAGTTAAAAAAAAATGCCTTCTTTCTTTGCTTATAAACGAATTTCTTCTTTTATCTCTGAATATTTAAACCATACTTATTTTGAAATCTCTTTCATGATTTCCAGTTTGGAAGTCTTTTACTGTCTGCTGTGGTGATGGGTTCTTACCTGATTTGCAACTTTTGTCTGTGAGCTCATCTTCAGAGCATTTTCTTTTCTTTAGTGGAGTTCGGTGTCTGCTGTAGGCAGTCCAGGTGTTCCTACGGGGCAGTGTTGCTTCTGCCTGTCTGATCCATGTGGTTTCATTGGTTTCTCAGGATCCTGCAGTAAGGTGATGTAAAATTAAGGCCTCACACCCCCAGGGCAGATTTGGGGTTCTCATTTCTGGTGGGTACCTTTTTTCTCTCCATAGTCCATGGTGAGCATCCCTCTTTACGGAGAAGATTGCCTCTTCCTGGCCTCCAGTTTCATGTTCCACTTCCAGGTTTCTGCTGTGTTCACGGACTGCCGTTTCACATCCTGTCCCTGGAGACATGAATGTGGACCTGCTCTTGCTTGACTTCCTACTTCCTTCCTGGTACCAGGAGGTTTCTTTTGCTTGCTCAGGCTTAGATTCATACTGAAAAAATGCAAAGATTTATATTTTATCCAACATTTCTATGTGTTTGAAGCAGCCGAAGGAACTTACCTATTGCATCTGTCATCTTGGCTCTCCACTCTTTTTCTTTGTGCAGATAGAGACTTTAAACAAAGCTGGGAATATTGACATTTCCTTTGTTTTTAACCTGTTAATATATTGTGAGTTTTTTCTCCTATTCTTTAAGGACATTAATTTTTATTAAAAAATTTTTTTTAATGATTATTATTTTTTAATTTTTTTAATGTTTATTTGTTTTTGAAGGAGAGAGAGAGACAGAGCATGAGCTGGGGAGGGGCAGAGAGAGAGGGAGACATGGAATCTGAAGCAGGCTCTAGGCTCTGAGCTGTCAGCACAGAGCCTGACATGGGGCTTGAACTCAGGAACTGTGAGATCATGACCTGAGCCGAAGTTGGACGCTTAACTAACTGAGCCACCCAGGCGCCTTGATTATTTATTTATTTTGAGAGAGAGAGAAATAGAGCGCAAGCTGGGGAGAGGCAGAGAGAGAAGAAGACACAGAATCCGATGCAGGCTCCAGACTCCGAGGTGTCAGCACAGAGCCCGATATGGAGCTCCAACTCATGAACCGTGAGAACATGACCTGAGCTGAAGTCGGATGCACAATCAATTGAGCCACCCAGGTGCCCTGAGGACAATACTTTTAATGACTACCTGATTTTTATAAGAGTATACTATATTTTGTTAAATAAATCCTCTATTTTTAGAGGATTTAAATCCTCTATTTTTCCATTATTGTAAGTAATAGTGTGATGAACATATTTATACCATTATCTCTCTGCCTATGTCAGCTTGTTTCTGTAGAATAATTCCTACAAGTGGAATTCCTTCATCAACATTTTTGAGACTTGGGTTCTGTTGTTGCTAAATTATCCTGCAGAAAATTTGTTTCAACTTCACGCCAGGTACAGTGGGTTTGTATGTTTCCTGGACCCATTGCTCCAACTGGTTCTTATGTTTTTAAAAGCATGGATGCTAATTTTCTGGGCAAAACAATGGTATTTTAATTTCCATTTGGTTTAGTAGCTGGTTTTTAATTTTTTTAATGTTTATTTATTTTTGAGAGAGAGAGAGAGAGAGCACCCTCGCGCCATTGGGGTAGGGGCAGAGAGACAGGGAAACACAGAATCCAAAGCAGTTTCCAGGCTCCGAGCTGTCAGCTCAGAGCCTGACTTGACTTGAACTCACAAACTGTGAGATCATGACCTGAGCTAAAGTCAGACACCTAACCAACTGAACCACCCAGGTGACCCTAATGGCCGTTTTAAAAGGATATTTTGAGTAGGGCAGTGATTTTTCAGTTTAGAAAATTGTTTTAGTCATCAGGAGCTAGAGTTACTGCTACTTTGCCCTTTTTTGTTATTTGCTATTCCCCTACTGTTTTCTAAGGAAGTCAGATCCTTAGGTGGAAGGCATGTTTGGTGACAGGGTGATGGGTAAGAGTGCAAATTTCAGAAGGTGAGCAAAGAGTTGAGTTGCTCAACATGAGAAAAGCTGTTGGTGTGGAGGTTAAGGAAAGAAATACCTTGGAGGAAGGGAAGCTGAAACCTAAAGAGGGTGGTCCAGGAGTTGTGGCACAGAAGGAGGTGCTATCCCAGAGAGGAGTTTTGGGGAACGATGGGGTAATTAAAGGAAAATGTGCAGATTTTTGCTCAATGGTGAGCATTGTAAATTTTCTTTTCCACCTCTCCACAAAATCTTAAGTAAAATGTTTCTCATTAAATTAATGTTAGGTTGGCTCTATTTGGGGGTATATGTTGAAGCTGATGGGTTAGCCTAAGAGCCAGGTACTGGTTTGGGAGAGTCAGGGAGAGCTGGACCTCCTGAAGTAGCCCTGACGAGACACCAGAGTGCTGAACTAAGGCAGTGTCAAGTGACGGTGGAGAGGAGTGGGTGTTACAGAATTGGGAGGTAGGATTTGGTGGTAAGTTACAGTTTTTTGCAGGGAGCGGGTAATCGAGTCAAGATGACTTTGAGTCTTACAATTTGGGAGACTGCATACATAGGAGATGTCGCAGATGACGGGGACTGACCTTGGGAGGAAAGGTCAGTGTTTCCAGGCTTGTCATTGGGGGTTTGGATGCTAGTGCTTTTGAATGGATGACGTGAGCCCAGAAGGGGAAGTATCTCTCTTGCTCACTGGACAGAAGGGTCTTCCCCATTGTTCCTCTTCTCCTATAAGCTCTGGGGTTCTGGTTTGGCCCAGAGAATAGAGAGGGATTTCTATAACAACTAGCATTAGTCTTCTTAAATGATCACATTGAGTAGGCCTTAGAGCCAACTTTGATTTAACTCAAGAAAATAAGCATTATAATCTGAGAGTTGTAAAAAAATTTTATTCCTTTAGAACTTATGATTCGAATTTTCTATATCCTTATTTACTTTTGACTCATTAAACTATCAGCAGTTAACATTTCCTATAGTAGTTGTGCTTTTGTTAATTTCTTTATTTCTAAAGTTATACAACCCATGGCATATAAACATTAATGTCAGCATGTCTTAACTTTGACTGCATTCGTGTTTAAGTGGTTTTTACTTCAAGTCCTCTTTTGATGTAAATACTTTCAACCAGCATCGTCGAAGACTTGTTCCAGAACTCTGAGCGTAGCATTTTACTCCTCAGTCTAGATGCCCTTTCTGTCATCTGTGGAGGAGTGTGGACCGGGTTTGTAAATTTTATAAGTCATTAAAATTCACTGTGTTTCAGTTTATTTGTTGGGAGATCTATGTCTAATAATGAGTTAAAGAGGTAAAATGGATGCTTGGGAAGTATAAAATACTCAATAAATATAAAGCACTGTTTAATTTTTCTAATGCCAAGATTCTGGTGTGAGAAAAATTCCAGAGCTGGTAGTGGGCACTGCTTCCTTCCATTCTCCAAAGCCAAAGGTACAGATACCTCATAGTTCGTGGGCAGGTATCTAGTTGCACCGTGGAAGCGTCCATCTCTTGTGAGGTCCTAACCTGTTATGTTCATTTAGCAGAATCCTTCCGAGGTAGCATGACTGTTAAAAGAAGGGGAAAACCATAGATGTGATAACTGTTGTACTCTTTAAGAAAAGACTGTGGTGATAGTTTTAATTCTTTGTAATATGGCATCCTTTGCAATTGCTGGAAAATATTTTTGTGGACTAATGCTTTTAATCCATAATTTGTAGAAATTTGGGATTTTAGGAAAGATTTCTAAGAGTCATTGAAAACGCACACACTTACATATGATAATTCCTTCGTTTGTCAGTTAATAAAGAGGGTCAGAGTTGGTTTCTGCAAGATGTGAAGTAAAGTGCCTCCGAGTTTCAGTTCCTGACAATGCAGTTTTAATTTATTGGTGTAAAAAGTGAAACACTTCACGTTTAAACTAGTGTGTGTTTTGGAGGTTAAAGTGCAAACCCTGACATGGAAACACCCTGGATAGGACTCCTCGGCTCACTTGGACACAATTTGGACAAGAATGTCTGTTGCTGTGAATCATTTACATGGAAATTTTTGGGTGGAAATGGTGGGAAAGGATATAAGCTAGGAAGTAATGCCCTGATTATTCTAGAGTCCTTGAAATTGACTCACAGCTTCCTGTTCTGTGACAACTCTTTGGTGTTTGTATTGAGGCATTTATTCTGAATGAAATATTTGGCATCATAGGCAGTCTGGGCAATTACCTCCCTAATGTATAATTTCCACTGACTAAATATATAGAAAATAGGAACATGGTACTTTTGTAGAGACAGAAAAAAATCTAACGTAAAAGAATCCATCCAGTTCTCACAAAACTCATTTAAATCCTTAAATTCATTATCTGAAGTTTTAGTAAGACAGATCATACTGTCCACATTTCACCCTAACGGTACTATGGTGGAAAGCCAGGTTCTAAGGCAACTTCTAATAGGAAATTGTCACAGGGTGTATAACTTGAGGTATAGGGGCAGAAGGACATGTCTGGAGACCAGCACCATGAAATGTAATAAAGGGTCTGGACTTGGAAAACTGCCTGGGTGTGGATCCCAGCTCTGCCACTTACTGTGAGGCTTTGGGGCTCAATTTCTCTAACTGTAGAATGGTAATTACCAACCTCAGGGAGTTGCTGTGTGGATTGAGACAATATATGTACCACTTAGAACAGTGCTTGGTGTATGGTGAGCACCCATGAATGTTTATTACTGTCAGCGGGGTAGGGGAAGTCTTCCTTGCCTTTTCAGACTGCTGTTGTGTATGAGTGCTGTGTTTTGTGGGGTTTTCTTGGATGGAGAGTTTGAGGGAGATTTTATGAGTGTTGTTGATTTGACCCTCAGGTGTCCTTAATTGGGTGGGATGAGTTCAGGTCAGGAGAAGACTATTAGAATGGCATGCTTGCATTTGCTCGGATGTCAGAATGAAACCTTGCTTTTTGCTTCATGCAAATACAGAGACTGTGCAGAAGGCAAATGAACCTAGGAAAAAGAGATTCTCTACAGCCGTAGGTGTTCTTGGTATCCCCTGAGCACAGGGTTGGGCATGTGGCCTGAGGTCTGCCAAACAGATTAACATCCTGGGGATTAAACTGTCATTCTCAGCTGGTGGTGGTTGAGGCATTGGAGACAGAGCTCTAAAGTGGCACATCATAGTTTCCACTGTCCTGGCACCTGTCCTTCCAGATCCTTCTTGTTCAGCCCTTCCTTACTCTTTGAGCCAGAGCGTTCCAGTGTGTTCCTTTTTTGGCAAATTTTGCCAGTCTTTGTTGCTTACAATGAAAATACCTTAACTGGCACAAATACCAAATAGGAAGATTAAATGTTTCCATCGTTAATAGGTAAGGAGGATGCAGATGAAGACAAGAGTCTTGGAAAGCATAGGAAATGCCTTTTTAGAGAGTATGGCTTGCAGTGCGAAGACCACTTGTTTTCTGAGGTGCATAAGGAGCGATTTGTTGACCTATTTGAATGGAAAAAGGAAGAGTCTTTGGGCTGGCCAGCAGTACTCCAGTTAGAAGGTGTGGCCTGCAGGCATCTTTGAAGATGGCTGGGCTTATTTTTCATGTCAGAAGTTGCCATTACCAATAGGCAAAAAGACAAGCTCATTTTATTTAAATAAGATAATCTTCATTGTGCTTCATGGTATAGTGCCAGTAACTAAAAATTTGTATTATAGCTTCAACATTAGGACTGACTTAAAAAAAGAGATACATTTGCAATAAACTGATGAACTGCAATGCCCTTTTGTGGAAGGTTTTAGAAATAATAGAATTAGTACAGATATTAAATGGATTTGTTTTAAAAGGCTTTCAGAGGAGTGACATCTTTTGAATAAGATCGCTCACCATCATTGTTACCAAGAGGTTTAAAGTGGAGTTTTTAAGTATTTATATTATATTGTATCATCTTACCACCTTGAAATTTTTAATTATAGAAGAAATAGAAGATACACCATTGCTCTCAAAAAGCTTAAAAATTACAAGGTGATAAGGTGCTGTAATACACTATAGATACTTAGTCTGAGAAAATGGAGTTATCTGAGTGCTTCGTGGGGAGACCACTAAGAATTTTCTCCCTGAGCTGCGATTCACATCTTTCTCTGCCTATTCCTTTTTCAAAGTCCGGTTCAGATGGTTCCTCCTCTGTAAAGTCTTCTTTGAAGACTGGAAGCAGTCAGAAGATTCTTCCTCTCCTACTTATTTCATTCTGGCTTGCATTGTGGTTCTAGAGGTGGCATCCTAGTTTATTTTTTTTTTTTTGTTATAATAGTTTATTTTCAAATTGGTTTACATATAACACCCAGTGTTCATCCCAACATGTGCCCTTTTTAATGCCCATCACCCCCTCTTCCCCCTCCCTCATCCCCCTCACCCTCAGTTTTTTCTTAGTCTTTGAGAGTCTCTTATGTTTTATCTCCCTCCCTCTCTGTGTCTTTTCTTTCTTTCCCCTCTTCCCCTCCCCCTGGTTTTTGCTTAGTTTCACAAAGTCCACCTATTTGTGGAAACATATGGTATCTGTCTTTTTCTGACTGACTTATTTCACTTAACATAATACCCTCCAGTTCCATCCATGTTGCTACACATGGCCAGATTTCATTTTTTCTCATTGCCACGTAGTAGTCCATTGTATATAAGTACCATAACTTCTTTATCCATTCGTCAGTTGATGGGCACTTGGTCTCTTTCCATGATTTGGCTATTGTCGAAAGTGCTCCAATGTTCATAGCATCCTAGTTTATTTTGAGGGCTGACTCTTCGGTAGGGGCTCTGTCAGGGGTCATGTTGAAAAGGGGACCCTCAGGCAACTCAAGGCCTGTGAGAAAGAGCTGCAATTGGTAAGTGACGTCTGCAGCGGGTGAGGGAGTCTCATGTGCTTGCCATTGCTGTCATCGGGGTTTATTGACTCCCTTACTAGGTTGTAAATTCTTTGCGAGCCAGTTCCCTGTGTTAGTCACCAGTAGATCACCTCCAACATTTGGAACCACGCCTAGCACCTTAGATGTTTCCAGTAAATGTGCTGAGATGAAATGAGGCCAATGAAGAAATTCATGGTGGAATTTGAGCTCTGCTTGTAGGGCACGTGAAGAACCGGATGTGATAGTGTAGAGTTTCTCGGGGCAGGAAATGACATGAAGGAAAGTTATGAGACAATCAAGAAGAGGCCGTGGGAGAAAGAAGTCTTTCTCAGAGTAGATTAGGAAAGAAGAATTGTTAACAGGGAGGGATTGGAGTCTGGAGGCATAGATTTACAGCTAAAAATTATTGAGGCTATATTCTGAAGAAGGAAATTGAAGTATAAAGGAACAACAACCAAAAAAAAAGGAGAGAGAGAGAAAATTTAATTATGCAGGACATCAGCTTTTGGAATGTTTTATTCTACAATTTTTTAAAAAATAATTTATTGCCAAATTGGTTTCCATGTAACACCCAGTGCTCATCCCAACAAGTGCCCTCCTCTGTGCCCGTCACCCACTCTCCCCCCCCCCACACCCCCCTCACCCCTCAGTTTGTTCTTAGTATTTAAGAGTCTCCTATGTTTTGTCTCCCTTCCTCTCTGTGGCTTTTTTTCTTTCCCCTCTTCCCCTCCCCCATGGTTTTCTGCTAAGTCTCTCAAAATCCACCTACGTGTGGAAACATATGGTATCAGTCTTTCTCTTCCTGACTTATTTTACTCGGCATAATACCCTCCAGTTCCATCCATGTTGCTACACATGGCCAGATTTCATTCTTCCACATTGCTGCGTCGTATTCCATTGTATATATATACCAATCTTCTTTATCCATTCATCCGTTGATGGACACTTAGTCTCTTTCCATGATTTGCCTATTGTCAAAAGTGCTGCTATGAACATTGGGGTACATGTGCCTCTATGCATCAACACTCCTGTGTCTCTTGGGTAGATTCCTAGCAGTGCTATTGCTGGGTCACAGGGTACTTCTATTTCTATTTTTTTGAGGAACCTCCACACCATTTTCCAGAGCGGCTGCACTAGTTTGCATTCCCTCCAAGAGTGTAGGAGGGTGCCTGCTTCTCCACATGCTTGTCAGCATCTATAGTTTCCTGATTTATTCATTTTAGCCACTCTAACTGGTGTGAGATGGTATCTCAGTGTGGTTTTCATTTGTATTTCCCTGATGATGAGTGACT
The DNA here is from genome assembly GCA_030068075.1 of Paguma larvata. Classification (NCBI taxonomy): domain Eukaryota; kingdom Metazoa; phylum Chordata; class Mammalia; order Carnivora; family Viverridae; genus Paguma; species Paguma larvata. The sequence goes on from CM057824.1 coordinate 36,569,120, forward strand.
TTGAGCATTGTTTCATGTGTCTGTTGGTCATCTGGACATCCTCTTTGGAGAAGTGTCTATTCATATCTTCCACCCATTTCTTCAGTGGATTTTTTTTTTTTTTTTTTTTTTGGTCATGGAGTTTGGTAAGTTCTTTATAGATTTTAGATACTAGTCCTTTATCCGATATGTCATTTTCAGTTATCCTTTCCCATTCTGTCGGTTGTCTATTAGTTTTGTTGGTTTTTTCCTTTGCCGTGCAGAAGGTTTTTATCTTGAGGTCCCAATGGTTAATTTTTGCTTTTAATTCCCTTGCCTTTGGAGATGTGTCGCATAGGAAATTGCTGCGGCTGACATCAAAAAGGTTTTTTCCTGCTTTCTCCTCTAGGATTTTGATGGTTTCCTGTCTCACATTCAGGTCCTTCATCCATTTTGAGTTCATTTTTGTGAGTGGTGAAAGAAAGTGGTCTAGTTTCATTCTTCTGCATGTTGCTGTCCAGTTCTCCCAGCACCATTTGTTAAAGAGGCTACCTTTTTTCCATTGGGTACTCTTTCCTGCTTTGTCAAAGATTAGTTGGCCATATGTTTGTGGGTCCATCTCTGGGTTCTCTATTCTATTCCATTGGCCTGTCTGTTTTTGTGCCAATACCATACTGTCTTGATGACTACCGCTTTATAGTAGAGGTTAAGGTCTGGGATTGTGATGCCTCTGGTTTTGGTTTTCTTCTTCAATATTACTTTGGCTATTCCGGGTCTTTTGTGATTCCATACAAATTTTAGGATTGTTTGCTCTAGCTTTGAGAAGAATGCTGGTGCAATTTTGATTGGGATTGCATTGAATGTGTAGATTGCTTTGGGTAGTATTGACATTTTGACAATATTTATTCTTCCAATTCATGAGCATGGGATGTTTTTCCATTTCCTTGTGTCTTCCTCAATTTCCTTCATAAGTTTTTTATAATTTTCAGCATAGAGATCTTTAACATCTTTGGTTAGGTTTATTCCTAGGTATTTTATGGTTTTGGTACAATTGTGAATGGGATTCGCTTCTTTATTTCTCTTTCTATTGCTTCATTGTTGGTGTAAAGGAGTGCAACCAATTTCTGTACGTTGATTTCATATCCTGTAACTTTGCCGAATTCATGGATCAGTTCTAGTAGGCTTTTGGTGGATTCTGTCGAGTTTTCCATGTAAAGTATCATGTCGTCTGCAAAAAGTGAAAGTTTGACTTCAGCCTTGCCTATCCTAATGCCTTTTATTTTGCTCTGTTTTCTGATTGCTGGTGCTAGGACCTCCGACACTATGTTAAATAGCAGTGGTGAGAATGAACATCCCTGTCATGTTCCTGATCTCAGGGAGAAAGCTCTCAGTTTTTCCCCATTGAGGATGATATTAGCTGTGGGCTTTTCATAAATGGCTTTTGTGATGCCTAAGTATGTTCCTTCTATCCCGACTTTCTCAAGAGTTTTTATTAGGAAAGGGTGCTGTATTTTGTCAAATGCTTTCTCTGCATCTGTTGACAGGATGATATGGTTCTTATCTTTTCTTTTGTTAATGTGAAGTATCACATTGATTTGCGAATATTGAACCAGCCCTGCAACCCAGGGATGAATCCTACTTGATCATGGTAAATAATTCTTTTTATATGCTGTTGGATTCGATTTGCTAATATCTTGTTAAGAATTTTTGCATCCATGTTCATCAGGATATTGGCCTGTAGTTCTCTTTTTTTGCTGGGTCTCTATCTGGTTTGGGAATCAAAGTGATGCTGGCTTCATAGAATGAGTCCAGGAGTTTTCCTTCCGTCTCAATTTTTTGGAAGAGCTTGAGGAGGATAGGTATTAACTCTGTTTTAAATGTCTGGTAAAATCCCCCAGGGAAGCCATCTGGTCCTGGGCTTTTATTTGTTGGGGGAGTTTTGATAACTGATTCAATTTCTTCACTAGTTACGGGTCTGTTCAAGTTTTCTATTTCTCCCCATTTGATTTTTGGTAGTGTGTGGCTATTTAGGAATTCTTCCATTTCTTCTAGGTTGTCCAATTTGATGGCATATAATTTTTCATAGTATTCTCTGATAATTGCTTGTATTTCTGAAGGATTGGTTGTAATCTCTCCCTTTTCATTCCTGATTTTATCTGTTTGGGCTCTCTTTTCTTTTCGAGAGCCTGGCTAGAGATTTATCAATTTTGTTTATTTTTTCAAAGAACCAGCTCTTGGGACGCCTGGGTGGCTCCGTTGGTTAAGTGTCTGACTTCGGCTCAGGTCATGATCTCACAGTCTGTGAGTTCGAGCCCTGTGTCAGGTTCTCAGAGCCTGGAGCCTGCTTCGGATTCTGTGTCTCCCTCTCTCTCTCTCTGCCCCCCCCCCCCATGCTTTGTCTCTCCTGCTCTCAAAAATAAATAAAAAACATTAAAAAAAAAAGAACCAGCTCTTGATTTCATTGATCTGTTCGACTACTTTTTCTGTTTCCGTATGATTAATTTCCGCTCTCATCTTTGTTATTTCTCTCTTTCTGCTGGGCTTGGGTTATCTTAGCTGTTCTGCTTCTAGTTCCTTTAGGTGCGCTCTTAGAATTTGTGTTAGTGATTTTTCTTGTTTCTTAAGATAAGCCTGGATTGCAATATGTTTACCTCTCAGGACTGCCTTTGCTGCATCCCAAAGTGTTTGGATTGTTGTATTTTCATTTTCATTTGCTTCCGTGTATTTTTTAATTTCTTCTCTGATTGCTTTGTTGATGCATTCGTCTTTTGGTAGGTTGTTCTTTAGCCTCCATGTTTTTGGGGATTTTCCAGACTTTTTCCTGTGGTTGATTTCAGGTCTCAAAGCATTGTGGTCTGAAAGTGTGCATGGTATGATCTCAGTTTTTTAATATTTATTCAGCACTTCCTTGTGCCACAAAATATGGCCTATCTTGGAAAATGTACCATGTGCATTTGAGAAGAATGTAAATTCCTTTGCTTCTGGATGAAGGGTCCTGAAGATGTCTGTCAGGCCCATCTGTTCCAATGTGTCATTCAGGGCCATTGTTTCTATGGTGATTCTCTGTTTAGTGGATCTATCCAGCGCTGTGAGTGGGGTATTAAGTTCCCTTGCAATTAGCACATTTTTATCGATAAGATTGCTTACGTTTGTAATTAGTTGCTTTACAAATTTGGGTGCCCCAGAATTTGGCACATAGATATTTATAAATGTTAGCTCTTCCTGTTGGATAGTCCCTGTGATTATTATATAATGCCCTTCTTCATCTCTTATTACATCTTTTACTTTAAAGTCCAGTTTGTCCGATAGAAGTGTGGCTACTCCAGCTTTCTTCTGAGTTCCTGTAGCATGATAGATAGTTCTCCATCCCCTCACTTTCAGTCTGAAGGTGTCCTCAGGTCTAAAATGGGTCTCTTGAAGACAGCAGATAGATGGGTCTTGTTTTTTAATCCATTCTTTTATGCCGTGTCTTTTAATTGGTGCATTTAGTCTGTTTACATTCAGCAAATATTGAAAAATAAGGGTTTAGAGTCACTGTGTTATCTGTAGGTTTCATGCTTGTAAGGATATCTCTGGTACTGTGTTCCTTGCAACCTTTCCTTCGTAGAGTCCTCCTCAGGATCTCTTGTAAGACTAGTTTTTTTGTGATGTATTCCTTCAGTTTTTGTTTGTTTGGGAAGACCTTTATCTCTCCATCCATTCTGAATGACAGGCTGGCCGGGTAAAAGATTCTTAGCTATATATCCTTCCTGTTTATCACATTGAAGATTTCCTGCCATTCCTTCCTGGCTTACCAAGTTTCTGTAGATAAGTCTGCTGCTACCCTAATGTGTCTGCCTTTGTATATCAAGGCCCGTTTATACCTAGCTGCTTTCAGGATTCTCTCTTTATCTGTGTATTTTCCCAGCTTCGCTATGATGTGTCGTGCTGAGGGTCTATTCAGGTTACGTCTAAGGTAATATCTTTGTGCCTGTTAGATTTCAGTGCCCATTTCCTTCTTCATTTTGGGGAAGTTCTCAGTGATGATTTGTTCAAATGCCCCTTCGACTCCTTTCTCTCTCTCTTCTTCCTCTGGAATTCCTATAATATGGATATTATTCCATTTAATTGCATCGCTCAGCTCTCGAATTCTCCTTTACTATTCCTGAATCGGTTTCTCTCTCTTTTTCTCTGCTTCCTCCTTTTCCATAATTTTGTATTCTAATTCACCTATTCTCTCTTCTGCCTCTTCAGTCCCCTCTGTGGTTGCCTCCAATTTGTTTTGCACCTCATTTAAAGCATTTTTTAATTCCTCCTGACCATTTTTTAGGACCTTGATCTCTGCCTCGAGTGTCTCCCTGCTTTCTTCTATGCTTTTTTTCAAGCCCAGTGAGTATTTTTATGTTTAAAATTCTATATTCTTGTTCTGTTAAGTCACTTATGTCTGCTTTCATCATTTCTTGTGCTGTCACTATTTCCTGTACATTCTTTTGAGGGGAGTTCTTCCATTTTGTCATTTTGGGTAGGTGCGTATTGGTTTATTTCCTAGGTCTCCTCCAACTCCCAGGATTTTCTAGATTTCGCTTTCTCTTCCCCGTAGCCTCCAACTCCTCTTCCTGCAGATCTCTGGGATTGAGAGTTCCTTGGTTTCAGTCCTTAATTGAAAGACACAAGAGAGCACTGGGTCCCCCTACTTTTCCGCCATGTTGGCCTCTTCTAGAATTTAAAAATAGAGACTAACTAGGCAGCTTGTATAATTTTGAATAGTGATATAGTGACATCTCATGTAAACTGGAAATCCAAAACAACAATAAAAGCAGCAAATAGTTTCAATTTAAAACCTGTTGTTTCTAATGTTCCTATTTAAAGTTTATTTCAGGCCAATTTCTTTGAGAAGCTATAACTACATTAGATATCTAATCATGTATAAAAATGCTATTACAAGACAAGATGGAGGGATGCCTGGCTGGCTCAGTCAGAAGAGCACCGAACTCTTGATCTCAGGGTCCTGAGTTTGAGCCCCACCCAGGGTGTAGAGATTACTTAAAAATAAATAAATAAACTTAAAAAAAAGAAGACTAGATGGAGAGTTTTGTGTTTTCAGTTTCATTCATTCCTGAATTCCTGTCTGCCATACATCTTCCTTGTTCCCTTCGTACTTTGGAAGCACATTACTGTGCCACACAGCAAGTTATAATGTGGGTCCCACTGAGGTCTATATTAAGCACCCCTTTGGAAATTGAACTAACTTACAGGGACTTGATACTTGGGGGTACTTGCCTTCGGTGAGCTATCAGATAAACCTGCAAACACCTTAAATATCTATTTTTTGAGGGCCGGGTATTTGGTAAGTTACTTTTCCTCCCCTCTACCTGCAATGCATTAGTAATTTCCTGACTTTAATGATTTGTTGACTCTGAATGTTTTTTACTGTAGCTGAATTGCCCTGCCCCGCCTCACAACAGAAAGGCCTGCCATTACTCATATTACTACTGAGTTTGTCATCTTTTGTTTTTTTAAATGTTTATTCATATTTTGAGTGAAAGAGAGAGAGACAGAGTGCAAGTGGGGGAGCAGCAGAGAGGGAGGGAGACACAGAATCAAAAGCAGGTTCCAGGCTCTGAGCTGTCAGCACAGAGCCCAGCATGGGGCCCAAGCCCATGAACTGAGACAACATGACCCAAGCTGAAGTCAGCCACTTAACCAACTGAGCTATCCATGTGCCCCTGAGTTTGTCATCTTTACCTAGAAATGAATTAACAGAAATGGGAAGAAAAATCTTTCTGGATGAAGGGAAGGAAAAAAAGGTATAGAGAAGCCATAAGCCTGGAGGCCATAGCAATCAGCAGCTGTGGGAGCAACTATAAATTAACTTTTCTGTGCTTCACTAATGCACTGATTTTCTGGGATCAGATGTGGTGGTGATAGTAAAATACAAATTACAACAAAAATCAATGAAATTGTGATAGTGTTGAGTGGTGACAGATGGCAGCTACACTTGTGAGCACAGCATAGCATATAGAGTTGGTGAATCACTATGTTGTACACCTGATGCGAATGTAACATTGTGTGTCAACTATAATCAAATTTAAAAAAATTAAAAAAATTATGCTTCTTATCTATATGTAAACTTAGCAATTATAATTACGATTAATTTTCTTTACCAGTTCAGAATGTTTAAATATTTTCTGTTGTTTGAGGAACTGATCCCTCCCCCCTTATATTTTCTTTTTGTAAACTATGTCTGTTATTATTCTTCATATATCAGTTTAGGACTCTTGGTTGTCAGCAATAGAAACCCAGTTTAATTGACTTAATAAAAAATGGAGTCAGGTAACTAAAGTCATAAAGGCTTTATTAGCCCAGTCATGTTTTCTCTTCACCCACTGTCTCTGCTCTCTGCTCTGTTGGTTTTGGCTTCATTCTCTGCCTCGGGTCTTCCCCTTCTAGAGGCAAGATGGATGCAGCTGTTCCGGCCTGTACTTCTTTATGAAAAACAGATCCAGGGGAGTTTGTGGGACTCTTATTACAGAAAGTTCCACAAAAGCTTTCTTAATGTCTCATTGGCTCCAACTGTGTTACATGCCTATCCCTAAACCAAATCCCTGCCACAGAGAATGTGATGTGTTGACTGGCTTGGACCTGGAACTTCACTCAACTGTTATACATGGATTATATGGGATGGTGGAACCCCAAAACTAAAACTTGTGCTGTTACCAGAAGAAGGGAAATGGTTACTGGAAAAGAAAACAAAACATGTTCAGGAAATGATACTTGAAGTATTAATGGTATAGTAACATTATATGGTAGCAATTTGGGGAACATCAGTGTGTCGAATTTTCTCAGAGATTCAGAGAAGTCCTAATGTGGGGGTGGGAGTGGGGGAGAGTAGGTGGGATATAAATAATAAACGAGAAGGAAAAGATCCTGGGACGATGGGCAGATCCAGTTACCTGGGCTAGGAATCTGTGATTAGTGGGCTCCTGACCTGCTGGCTCCTCTTCTCTCAGAGAAGCTGACACTTGGAAATATTCATTACTGGGAGCACGAATGTGGTGAGTGGTGCATAACTGAGGTTGGCTTTTGACACATTAAGAGACAAAATGTGTTCTTCTGGCTTTTAGAATGGGCTAATTCGATGCGACCGTTTTTAGAGAAACATAACAGTATTTCTGCCAGGTTCCCTGGGAGGCCAAGTGAAGTAGCATAGAATTAGGGAGGTGTGGAAGCAAAATTAATACACCAGAGTTTTAATCTGACACACATGGTGTTTTATAAAAGGATTCACATTGTGAAATAACATGTCACATAAATATATGGATTTCTGGTTTCTTTAACAATCAGAAGATGTGACAACCTTGTACCTGATTCCTGTTGGTAGCAGTCCACTGTGACTCAGCAGCAGCTTCCCCTTTCAGAGCCCTGGCTGGCATCATAGACACATCAGGAAAGGACTAAAGTCTAGGGAGTTCAGATATAAGGGCCTCCGTCCTCCTCCAGGACTTCAGGCACCAGGAAGAATTTTCATGGGCTACTGGGCGCAAGTGTTGTTAAGCTTGGTGCCTTGGAACAGCATTGATCAGCAGGTCCCAAGAACGGATTCCCACTTGATAGACTGTAGCTTCCTCAGCTTACAAGCTAGCTGTATCCACTTAATGTTGAATTCAGAGAGGGGCCTGTCTTCCTCCCGTTTCCTTCACATCCCCAAATGGTTCCAGTCAGTCTTCCATGGATAGTCCTGACCCAAACTTGAGCAGTAAACTCTACTTTATACCTTTTATGTATACATTTAATGCAATTTCCTATTTCTCAACTGAAAAATTACTAAGCGTGGTTGTGCACATGCACACGCATGCACACCTCCCTTCTGGCCTTCCTTCTCATATTGCCACTCTCTATACTGCTATCGCCTTGGCTGCAATTAGTCCAGAAACTTCCAACCCAAAATCACATAGAGGTTGAATGAGCTTGACAGTAAATAATATATAATATGCAAAGAAGTCCCTTTAAATCCAGATTTAAACATTGAACAAATTAGGGGATAATTCTAATTTGTTTATGAAAAGAGAAATAATCATGAGGTTCCTTTATATCCTTTACCAAAAAATCAGTTTTAATTAAACTTAGACATTTGTAGTTGACCCCAATCAGCATTATATTGAGTGTAGTTCTAGAAGAGATTAATTCTTATTACTCTTTAAACCTTCGTGCTTAGTCCAAATTGTATTTGTTGAATACTTGACTAAATGATTTTAAACTCTCTTACTATGGGCTACATATTGGGGCTTTTAAGTAAATGGATACAGAAAGGTCTTGGTGGCAACTTTAGCAGCGGAAGAATGCTCACATCAGCACCCAACTCAGTGCCCAAGTATACAAATGTGCAGAAGTATTATCACTGTAATTGCGGCTGGTCACAGAGATGACAATGGCGATGGCTCATGCAGTAAGGCAGCGAGGGAGGAGAAGAGGTAGGCAAGTCCTCTCTGTCCTCCACTTTGCCCCGCAGATTTCCTTATTTACACGTCTGGTGTTTGCACAAGAGCATCAGCAGTTAAAAGATTTATCCAGGGGAGAAGAATTGAGGGTATTTACTAAAAAAAAAAAATTGTAATATTTACTCCTTTGTAAAGTGATTTGGAGAATATTGACAAAAATTACTTTTGAAAGGTTTAGAAAAAAAATACCTTCTTTGTAGCCAAGCGGGCTCAAAACTGGAATCCCATCTCTGTGCCCTCATACTGAGCAGAGTGAGCAGGCGCTCAGTAAGTTGTGAATAAATGGTGAGTAAATGGGTGAGTGGACGGTGAGAACCAGTTACTGAGGCATCGAGATTCTTTCCGTCTTTTCACTCATCTGTTGGTGACACATTGCGCACAGACCACTGTCCTGTTTTACCTAGTACTCTCCCAGCTCTGTGAAGAGACATATTACCATTAGTGAATTTTACCGAATTTTCCCCACATGTATAACACGGCAAGGCCATTGAGAACATAAAAATAAGAAAACCTGCATCTTTTGCCTGTACAGAGAAAACAGTGAGTTTAGGAAGGTGAATGAGATTAACAAAATGTGACTCTCACAAGGCAGTACCTGATCAAAAATAAGTTAATGTATGTGTATTTGGAACCAGGTGTTACTTCCTCACAGATGTGTCATACCTGGCTTCACTCTTCATATTGGTCCCTGATCATGGTCTCTAAGATTGTGCAGGCACTTAGGCAATTATTTTTGTTTCTCGGAGAATAAAGTGACATCTTTGTAACAGTTGCCCTTTTAAGACAGCTTGGGATTTTGCCAGTGCAGTTTGTTGGCACTCCAGTTGATGACTTCTCTGGAAAGTTTGCCAGCATAGCTGCCCCTTATAAAATGAATTAAACAAACAAACAAACAAGAAAATCGGAGCTCAGTTCTTTCAGTGTAGAAGGATGCTCAGGAGAAATGTGAATTATACTGTACCCATTTAATAGCTTGCTCTGTCCAAAGAGGGGCCAGTCTGGTGTGTAGAGTAGGAATCTAATATTTAATAAAGTCGGTGGTCTCCCAGTTCATATTTATGTTTGAAAGTCAGTAGACATTCCAGTTAACTAGAGAAAATCTGATAAAGTCACAGGTTGTTAGGGAATATGAATGTTTGCGTTTCGCAGAATGATGTCTCTCCCTGTTGTGAAATGTGGTTGAGAAAAGATTTCTGGAAATACAGAAAAATGAAAGTATTTTCCAGGTTTCCTTTACACTAAAAAGGAAACTCTTCAATTAGTTCATATATGTTTGCTGTGTATTTTTTTCACATAGTGACTTATTCTAGTGACCTTGTGTTCTTTAAACTTGGAATGGGAAGCTGAAAATAGAACATAGTAAGAAAAGAGGAGCGTTGTGGTGGGAGATAGGAGAAGCTTATGAAGAAGAGGGGGAGGATATAGGACCCCATATTATTGCCCCTCTCAGGGATACTGCCATGCTATGGAACTCTTGATCCTAGGCAATTCTGCAGATAATTGGAGGCTTTTTTTCCATAGAAAAGGTCAGGCTTTTTCCATAAAAGTCAGGTATGAAAAAAATATCACATTTGTGTATATTATTTAAAGCAAGCTTATTTTGCCTGCAGTGCCTCATCCTGCCTGTATAGTCAAGTCCTTCTCAGGCACCTGGAAACTGCCCCTCACTCAGCCTCTCTTGTCGTGGGTCTAAAACAGGAGAGAGGCCCTCGGGAAGCTCTTCTGTCCTGAGTCATCAGTCCCCAGCGTCTGCCTGGGAAACCCCTGTTACTCCCTCGGCGCCTGCCTTCAGCAGAGATTCTCCTGCACCTTGTCTGTCCCTGTCTCGGCCACCCCTATGGCTGCAGTCTTCCTTGCCAGCGTCCGCAGATTTCCCTCTTGGCCCACGGGGACAGTTTCTCCCTCTCTCTGTCTTCCTCATCTAGCGGCTTCTCAGGGATCTCTTCCTCCGGCTGCCCCATTCCCAGAGCACCCAGTGAACCAGGCTGGGTTCACTGCAGATTCCAGGCTGGCTTTGCTTTCTGTGCTGCCAGGGTGCCTGACAAGAGGTGGTCACTACTTTAGTTGAGGGGTGCGATTGGGGCGGGGGCATTGGAGAAGAAACACAATTTGATATTTCGATAATTATTCTTCTACAATAATATTAACTGTTTTGACTGTTCAAGATTGAAATACTTAAAAAAATTTTTTTTCCTCATGTCCTGAGGGGCTGTGGGAAATTTTCTCCTGTTTAAAACATATTCTTGTGTTACCTTTATTATTTTATTTACTTATCATTTTTTTACCATCTGAATTTAAAAGTTAAACAATTACGTTGTGAATTATTTAAAACAAAAAAAATTCTTAAAATAGGTACAGAAACAATATAACCAGTATCAATATACTGAATGCTCAGATTGAACAGATGTTAAATTTTGCCATAGTTGCTTCAAATTTCTTTTAAAAGAATATAATAGATCCAGTGCCAGCCCCCAGCTGTGCCCCTTTCCTACTTCCTCATAGACAACCAGTATTCTGAATTCATTGCATCATTCCCATGTGTTTTTAAGTTTTACTACATCCTTGGCAACATAAACAGTATTTTATGTTTTTATAATTCACAATAACTAATACATGTACTGTGTGTACCTTTTAGCACTTCGCTTTTTCCATTTACTGTGTTTTTAAGAAACAGGTGTAGTTCATTTATTTGGCTGATGTATAAATATTCTAGTAATGTATTCATCTGTTACTCTAAAGAAAACAGGCATTTGCCCTGAAAATGTAAATTTGCCCTTAAGGGACGCCTGGGTAGCTTAGTCGGTTGAACATCCAACCCTTGGTTTCAGCTCTGGTCATGATCTCACGGTTCGGGAGTTCAAGCCCCATGTTGGGCTCCTCACTGTCGGTACAGAGCCTGCTTGGGATTCTCTCTCTCCCTCTCTCCTTCTCTGACCCTTCCCTGCTGTGCACACCTTCTCTCTCTCAAAATAAACTTTAACAAAATTCCCTCATATCCTTAACAAAAGTTTTGCCCTTAAAATATAAATCTGATGAGCACTGTAAGGGTTTGTCAATCACTCATACTTAAGTGTGAAGTGGTCATCAATCTTCTTTAAAACTACCTGTGATGGTTGCAGTGAGACAGTAGGGATGTTAATTGAACTTCATGTAGAATTTAAGGGTTTGGAGGCATTAGAAACAGGTTTTTTTTTTTAATGTTTTTTATTTATTATTGAGAGACAGAGAGAGACAGAGCATAATGATGGGAGGGGCAGAGACGGGGAGACACAGAATCTGAAGCAGGCTCCAGGCTCTGAGTAGTCACCACAGAGCCCGACGCGGGGCTTGAACCCACAAACCGTGAGATCATGACCTGAGCTGAAGTGGGACACTTAACTGACGGAGCCACCCAGATGCCCCCTAGAAACAGATTTGATGTTGGATCTCTCTCTCTCTCTCTCTTTTTTTTAACCTTCCTTAGGTAATCTGTGCAACCTTCTAATTTACATTTAAGGGAGTACACTTATTCCATCAATAAGAAGAACAGATCAATACATAGTGAGCTTATGTGTGAGGTTAGCATTGTTCCAGGCCCATTGAAAGCCCTCAGTAAATATTTGCCATTATTTTTTATATCGCTAGAGAAAGGGAAGAAGGGAATTTTGGAGGATAGATTAGGGGGCAGGCTGTCTCCTCTGGGTCAATGGCTACCTCAAGAACTCATGATCTCAGGTGACCAGGGCCAGGACCAGGACCACAGCGGGAAGAGAGAAAACAGAATAGCCGGGAAGCCAAAAGGTGCCAGTGAAAACAGGTTTGATCCCTCACAGTTGGTGGAAAGGCATCAGAATCTTGTTGCTCTCAAGGGCTGTTCTAACGCCTTTTCTTTGAAACTGTTCTGGATCCTGGGGTTTTAGATCCTGTAAATCATAAATGGCTGCTTAGACTAATTTTGGTAAAGTTTTTTTTTAATGTTTATTTATTTTCGAGTGGGGGGGGTTGGTGCAGAGAGAGAGAGGGAGACACAGAATCCAAAGCAGGCTCCAGGCTCTGAGCCGTCAGCACAGAGCCCAATGTGGGGCTCAAACTAATGAACTGCAAGGTCATGACCTGAGCCAAAGTAGGACACTCAATCGACTGACACCCAGGTGCCCCAATTTTGGTAAAGCTTTTAAAGGTTCACAGAACTTAGAAATTTGAGGGAGGATAAAAGATCAGATCCAATTTTATCTAAATTGAGAAGTTCGTTTTTAGAATATACTTCCTTAACTTTCTAAATATATACCTTGTTGTGTCAGGATACACTTGAGGATTAGGAGAAGGGGGAGAAAGACTTCAATTGGTGAAAGAAAGTTTTTTAAATTATATGGGCTAAAAAAATAAAGCAGAGTAGGAAAGCAGTGTTGGAATTACTGAAGAAATATATGGCACATAACAAAATCTATGGGAAGATGCATCTGTCTATAGAATTCAACATAACCTGCCCTTGTTGGGTCTCCAGTTAGTGAACCTGGCTGCTTCTGGGCTGCATCTTTCAGGGTGACTCTGAAATACTGTGCTCTTTTGAGCTGTCTCAGGCATCTAGGTAGGAATTCTTCAATGCCAGGTGTTTGGAAACTGGCCAAATGCTGTGTTCCTCATTTCTAAAATTGCAAAGTGAACTCCAATAACTGCCTTCTGGAGTGTTTCAGGACTGACAAATTATGTGCCTGATAAATATGAGTTGATCCAGCTAGAATTTTCCCTCCAAAACTGTACAAAGAATTTTACACAGGCAGCTTTGTTTTAAAATGCAAATTTTTATTTCACAAGTATATAATATATGCTTTATATCTTTTTTATATATTACATATATTAGTTCTATATTACATACATTATTGTGTATTATTATTCAAACACATATTTATGTGTTTATATGGCTTGATATCACATTATATTTGGGAGACCAAAGAGCACACGGACCTAGAGACAGGAATGAAACACAGTTTAGTTCGATGATAGCTTAGTGATGAGACTATGCGTCACTCACTTTCACACCTTGAAAAAGTTACTCAACCCCATGAAGCATCCCTTTCTCAATTACTAAAATGAGGATACCACTTGTTTCATGGAACGGTGAGGATTAAATGAGAATGGGCACATAGTACTTAGGACCGTATATGACACATTAATCATCTAAGCATGGGACTAGTAAGAAAAAGAAATATTGGGTTACTAGTTACAGAGTGACTAAAACTCTGTTTTCTAAACAGAGTAGAATTAAATAGTTGGCAGTGGTATATTTTTTTAAAACCCAAAGATTTGATTATACTTGAAACAGAACCAGACCCCAGAATAACTGTAAGATACAGAAATCTGTCATTTTAGAGGAACACCCCAAATTCCTAAGCAAGTTGGTATACAAATGACGAATGAGCCATAACACTCTTCGAGGGCTTCACACAATTTAATATGATTTTTAACCGATCAGTGAAAAATTTTAATGAGTAAATTATTTCAAAAATTATGTGCTTACTTTATTCTTTTTGTGGACATTATTCATGTCTTAAAATGTTACTTCTTGACCCCTTCTTTTACATTTATAAATGCTACCCTTCTCTCAAACTTGAAATGTTCATTTTACTGAAAGAGTGGGGTAAAACGTAAATGAAAATTGTGCAGGCTATGAGAAGTGTCTATGCCCTGTATAAGGACAAGGCATAAAAGACAGGCATTCCTTCCCTTACGGACTGTGTTATTATCTGGCCCACCTATGCTGGGAAAGAGTGTTATGGGGGATCTGTTCCTATTTGTTCCTTGTCAGCCAGACCTTTCAGGCAATTCCTTCTAGAGATTTTGCTGCCTGTGTACTCTGTATTGCCTAGATAAGTGCAAAGGGCTAATGTTCTTTTTATAACATTGCTTTTTCTAGCTCTAAAGACCCGAAGATAGTCTATTCTCCGAAGATGGAAAACAGTACTACTACCATTCCTCGGGAGGAGCTGGAAGAGCTACAAGAAGCTTTTAATAAAATAGGTATGCTTGAGAAAAACGAAATATGACTTTCCTATTCTGCTGGATGTCAGACTTCCAGGAATGGAACAATACCTTCTATCGGTTTTACTACCACCCATTTGCCTCTAGCTTTATCCTGTTTCTTTCCCTCCTCCCCACCCCCCCACCCCCATCTAGGTTTCACTGGATTCTTTCTTTCTGAAAGATAAATTAAGACTGGCTTGAATTTCTAAGAAAATTGGACTTTGAATTCTTTGATAATTTCTTTGCCGAGAGTAATCCAGGTTAATGAATGACAGTGTAACTGAATACGCTTAACACGATATCCTCATTACAGAGAGAAAATATAGAAACACTTCCTCATTGATAAACTGAACTCTGGCCTTCACATTTGTTGCTCCCAGTAACACTTTCTGTCTTCGCACGGAATATTTTAAAATCTGAATATTGTTTTTAAAAGGCCATATGTCTTTATTTTTCTTCTCTCTCATGCATAATTTTAAGAAATCTTGGGATTGTTTTTTAAAGGCTGTGTATCTTTTTTTTTTCTTTTTTCGCTTTTTAAAGCCATTCAGTGTTTTGTCTTTATGACATTATCATATGATGGCTTTGAACTTCTCTTCCAAAAAAATTACCTCATACTCCGTTGGATCACAGTTCTACTGCACTTTGCTCCTAGGAAGCCTGTGGCAAACAAGAAGATAAATATCATCTTTTGCTCTAGCCTGTAAATGCGTGCAAGTGAAAGGCGAGCACCGTAAAAGGACCTTGGGACGGTGACACCACCAGCCCTGCCCCTCCCACAGTAGGCTTCTTCTTTGGTACAAAGGAGCAGTCTGTGGGGTGCCGGTGGCTCAGTCGGTTAAGCATCTGACTTCAGCTCAGGTCATGATTTCTCTGTCCATGAGTTCGAGCCCTGTGTTGGACTCTGTGCTGACAGCTCAGATTCGGATTCTGTGTCTCCCTCTCTCTCTGCTCCTCTTCCACTTGCATATTCTTTCTCTTTCTCAAAAATAAACATAAAAAAAAAAGAGCAATCTGTGAGAAACAGTCAGATGGTAGACTAGGAAGGACATATCATGATCACAGTTGATCTTGTGCCTAGATTTCTCACAAACCTACTGAATCATGACTACAATTCATGGAGATGAGATGTAGTACAGAATTTTAGAGACCAATATAAAGAGAAACGAAAGATTGAAGCTTGAAAAAGAAAGCCTCTCTAGAAAAAATAAGTAAAGCTGTCAAGAAGCTCACAACTTACACATCATTGCTATGAAGTAAAGTGAGTTACTCAGCCGTCCCCAGAGTATCTCAGACTTTCCAAATACAGTCTGCATGGTGGCTGAATTAGGCTCATGGTGAATGCCTTAATCTTGGTCTCTTTTTTTTTTTTTTTTGAGGACAGTATTTTTGTTATTAGAGCATTGCATGAATATGGTATGATCTCTAAAAGATTTTTTTAATAATAAATTTTATAGAGTATTATATGCAGTGCCCAGAGTCTTTTTAAGACAAAAATTGGGCACTTATTAGAATGTTCTGCTCATTTTGAGCATTGAAACAGAAGTAATAAAAATGTATCTCTAGTCTGCTATTGCTGTTATTTTATGGGTGCAGTTTGGTAGCTTGAATAAAAGTGCCACGTAGGTCTTAGTGAAATGAATGAATTAGTAATCTATTTTCTTTGTTTAGTACATGAACTTTACTCTTTATGACTCATGGACATATAATCCTACAATATTTATTTAATGATATTTTGAATAAATAATTCACTGATGGAACAAATCTGACAGCCAGATAGTTTGGTCGGTGCGAGGGCAGTGCTAACACTAGCATAATACGTACTAGCTTTATTGACCAGATAAATTGCTCCTTAAGGACCCAGTACTCCCTCTGATAATTTATACCAAACAGCCTTTCTCAGATGCAGAGGGACATGCCCATTCAACCTTACTAGATGGGATATTTTGGGGTCTCTAGGGAGAGGTGAAGGGTTAAAATATTTGTCTTCTTTTTTTTTCTTTTGTAAGTTATGGTAAAATAGACATAAAATTTACTATTTTAAGAATTTTTAAGTATCCAGTTCAGTGGCATTGAGTACATTCATGTTGTTATGTAACCATAGCACTATGTTTCTAGAACTCTTTCATTTTCCCAAGCTGAAGCTCTCTACCCATTAAATACTAACTTGCCATCCTGAATAACATTCTATTTTCTGTCTGTACCACATTTTGTTTATGTGTTCATCTGTTGAAGGACACTTAGGTGGTTTTTACCTTTTTGCTATTGTAAATAATGTTGCTATGAACAACATTTATCTATTTCAAAATATAGAAAATGATTCTGAACTTGTACTAGTAATATTTTGCTCTAAGTTCAAAGGAAGTGATATTATTATTGCAATATACAGCAATTTAGCTTGTTAGCTGACTTTTGAGATTATAGCAATATTTTGGTTATTGGTAAGATTCTAGTTTAGAAACTTTCCACTTGTTCTGAACACTATCAATTCTAAAAGAAAAGTTTATGTCTTTATAATTAATTGAATTATAGTGAGGACAGCTCTTTTGCTGACAGGAAAAAGTGAAATACAGGAAACAAAGCAACTATTATCAGATGAGCAAAGAAAGCCTATTTAACAAGGTAGATCCAGGCAACTAAGCAAACAATCCAAAGCCCTGTTTCCAACTCTGAGCACAAGTGTTTTGTGTTGCCTTTGTTCTGTGTCAAGAAGTGATATCTAGTCTCTAGGGAAAACCCGGGGAAGGGCAGCGAAGCGATAACGTGAAAACACCTGGAAACCCATTTCCAAACGTCCAAATATAGGTGTGAAATTATTTCTTGAACACTTGATGTCAAACCCCCATCAAACATGATTCAGCCTACATAATGGTATCATAAATACATAATGAAGAAGCAATGAATTATTGACAAATGAAACAGAAGTGCCACCAAGTGAAATGTAGAACAGAGGTACCTTATGCGTATTCAACATGATGCACATATTTTATAGAGAACGTGGGGCCTGCAGATCCATTTTGTAAATTCTGTGGAGTTAAAATCTGGGCGGGTGTTCTGCTGAACCTGAGTTTTTCATCTGTCAGAGCAATATCCAAACCATGCACTTAAAATACGCATGGTAAGTCCTAAATCTATGGGGATAAAGTCCATTTACTATGAATTTTTTGATAAAGTGTATAGACTCCCTTGTACAGTTCAGGTGCAGGAGAAAAGGTGACCGCCACTTGTGAGACAAACCTGAAAGGTTCTATCTGCCTGTGAATCTCCCATGAGGCCTTCTGGGTGCACACCTTGAATAAAGAGTGCAAATGAGATTTGGCAGCTCCTAATTTATCTTTACAGATATTGACAACAGTGGGTATGTTAGTGACTATGAACTTCAGGACCTGTTTAAGGAAGCAAGCCTTCCTCTGCCTGGCTACAAGGTGCGCGAGATTGTGGAGAAAATTCTAGCAGTGGCTGACAACAACAAAGATGGCAAAATCAGTTTTGAAGAGTTCGTGTCAGTAAGTAATCCAGTCTTCTGGCTACTGATCTTTTTGCTTCAAGCAGAGTTTTGGTGATGTCATCGCTCTCTGGTTAAATCTGGCTTCAGAGACCAGAAAAAGCACTGCTTTAAAATGATGATATCTAGGATGACAACAACAACAGTGTTGTAATTCATAAAACAAAGGGAAAAAGTCATTCTCAAATTGTTGGAAGTCAGGTTTCAATAGTAATAGCTCATGTGCTAGTAAAACTACAGTTGAGTTCATTGCTTATCGACTATCTGTGTGTACAGAATGTTTTAATATCTCAGTACTTTGTCTTGAGAAATGAAATATTTTTCGTGTGACTGAAATAGCTAAGGTATGGAAGCTATATCTCCTGGAAACTGGTTATTTCCTTGTACTAAGTGATACCTTCAGTTTCAGCAAATGCCACCAGGTAAATTCCTATGCTATGATAACATGGTTTCATTATTAAAGTACCTCCAGGCTCAGAGAACTGAACAAGATGGAAAATAATACATGACTCAACCGACAAAAGAAAAATAGACTGTAGCACACTGAATATTGAATATCTTGGATTTCAAAAGTCTCAGGCTAAGAGCGATGGCTTCGCTACACTGCCGTTGCCAGCCGGCAGTTGAGTGAGCTGCCACACCCTCCACCACCAACACCACCATGACTGTATTTCTCATATGAAAATATAACCATTAATATAATTGATTAAATATTTATGAAATGTGAGCTGCCTGGTTTCGCAGTCTTTGTTCATTAAGCAAAGATTTGAGCTCCTTTCTTGCCAGGTTCTGCTAGACACTGTGAATAACATAATGAACAAAAAGAGAGATGCTCCCTGCTTTCAGGGACTTTCCATGTGGGGAAGACAGAATCACACAAATAGCTAAAAGAGATCTATGATCATTGCTATGGTAGCGCAGTATGGGTCCCTTGAGAGTAAATAGTAGAAGGAGCTGAACTTGGTGGTGAGGCTAGAGGTCCAAGGGATGCAGAGAACGTGTCCCGGAAACTATGAAGACTGAGCTGAGATCTGAAGAAAGATGTTGAGCAGATAAAAGCGGTTGAGTGGGAGAAATGAATGATGTGTGAGACAGGCAGAAGTGACAGCCTGTGTTCAGGCTCTCTGGCTTCAGGGATGGTGGATACTCTACTTGGAAACCAGTAGAGTGTGGCTGGAGGGAGATGGTGAGGGGAAGGAATGCAGCTAGAGAAGTAAGTTGGGGTCAGGTCATCCAGGATCTTGTAGGATTTTCATTTTTATCATCAGTACAATACGAAGCCAGTGATGTAGAAGGAAGAGAGTGTGAAGTGACATGATCAGATGCAAATTTTTAAAAACTCACTCTGAATGGCTCAGTCAGTTAAGCCTCCGACTCTTGATCTCAGCTCAGATCATAATCTCACAGTTCGTGAGGTAGAGCCCTGCGTCGGGCTCCACACTGTTGGCACAGAGCCTGCTTGGGATTCTCTCTCTCTCCCTCTCTCTGCCTCCCCCCATTCATGCCCTCCCCCACCCCAAATAAATAAATAAACTTTAAAAAAGTTAAAAATGAAAACAAAACAGAACAAAACTTCACTCCTGTTGCTGTGTGGAGTGCTGATTAAATTCAGTCTGGCCAGTCACAGAGTGATTGAGAGAGGGTGTTTGTCCAAGCCTACGTTATTTCCTATGACATTTGACTTATTTAGTTTAACATGTATATGTTTGCAATGTTCAGACAGGCAAATATTTCATTAAAACATCTAAAAATCTTTATCATGTGGTTAGTTTTCAATACAAATATATTGCAAGCATGGGAGAATAATTTTGATGTGTTCAATTTAAGCTTAATAATAACAAAACTTCTTCTAGTCTTTGGAGGGCCAACATTTGTACATTTTGTGTTATGGGTAAAATGACACGAGAGCTATCTATGTACACAAGCAATGAGGGCGAGAATCCCTGATGAGAATTTATCTTGATGTCGTTCCAAGTAAAGGAGTCTAAATAACTATGTTGCAAGGTTTTTTTTATGATGATTTGATCAAGGCTCAATTTTACTTATGTTCCATTCCAGCTGATGCAAGAGTTAAAAAGCAAAGACATCAGTAAGACGTTCCGCAAAATCATTAACAAGAGGGAAGGGATTACTGCTATTGGAGGCACATCGTCCATTTCCAGCGAGGGCACACAGCATTCTTATTCAGGTAAATTTGATCTTTCAGTCATTGGCTCATTCACTAAGTCTGATACTTCATCAAATCTAAGATGCCGTTCATTGTAATTCACACCATTGTTTTATGTACCATTGAAGGGAAATCAGACTATAATGTGCCATCCAATTTGACACGCATCTCAATTTCAGAGCTGTCAGGATGAAAAATTGTAGAATCACTGAAATCAGTGAGTCCCTACCATGTGTCAGGCACAGCACACAGCGAGGAGATTAGAAACAACACAATAGAAACTGTTTATATTTCAGCACTGACTGTGTTCAGTCATGACCTCTGAATGGATTTTTCATCTTGACTGGTGAGTTACGTTTGCTTTTAGACTTGATTTAGGAATTTATGGAGAGGTTTCTTGGAAGGACGTTTCCCTTCCATCTTCCAGGAGCTGAGATTCCTGATTCTCAAGCAACTGGGTGACTAGAGAGCACACTGCCTGATTTACTGGATCTGATAGAATCACTGGATTGTTGCCCAGTGGGAAATCCAGAGTCACATTAACTCTTAAGATGATATGTCTTACCCCACGTTAAGTTTACTTCTTGTGGTCCAGATGTCTGAGAACCTTTGGCCCAGTTCCTTTGGTTCATAGGAGTATAATCAGAACTGCGCTTTTTAAATTATTAACAGAAACTCACTATAACTTTTCCCCCTTTTCCTTTGAGATCTGAATCTGTTAATTATCCTCTTGATTCTCTTCCTTTCTAACTGGATTTTTCCATAACGATATACTCATACTTTTCTCACCCATTGTAATTTTTTTCTACCCTTTTCCCACTAGAGAAGTGTGGTAAAGTCAGTGGCCTGTGAATGCTACCTCCATTTTTTGATAGGGATTCACTCCTTGATTCCATTTCTGCCTACCCATTCTGATGAAAATGTCTTCAAATCTTAAAAGATCTTTCTGTTGAGATATGATATGCGATTAGCATAGTGCTGTAATCTTACCTGGAGAGCTCAGTGGAGTTTTGCATGTGTAAACATTCACGTAGCTGCCACCAGATCAAGAGAAAACATTTCATCACTTTCACCGACTCATTCGTGCCTCGAACAGGAACTGTTTCTCCTCAGAGGAAACTACCTCTCTGGTGTCTGTCACCGTAGATTTTTTTTTTACTTATTTATTGCAGTATAAGATGCACATCGTAAAAGCATTAAGCATACTATTTTTAAGTACATGGCTTGATGAATGATGATTTTTTTTTACATACGAATATGTACATGTGTAAATGATTACCCAAGTAACTATGACCTGGAACTAGGTATGAAGTAGCTTTTAAAAATGAGCTTTAGTAGCTTTTAAAAATGAGCAGCTTTATTGAGGTATAATTGAGATGCTATGAAATTCACCCTTTAAAAGTGTACAGTTCAGGGGCACCTGGGTGGCTCAGTTGGTTGAATGTCTGACTCTTGAATCTGGCTCAGGTCATGGTCCTACAGTTTGTGGCACGGAGCCCCGCCTCAGGCTCTGCGCAGGCAGTGCGGAGCCTGCTTAGGGTTCTCCTTGCTCCCTCCCCCTCCTCCACTCACGCTCTCCCTCTCTCAAAATAAATAAATAAACATTTAAAAAATAAAGTGTACAGTTCAGTAGTTTTTACACAGAACTGTACAGTCTAATTTGAGAACACTTTCATCACCCCAAGGAGAAACTCCATGCTCATTCGCAGTCCCTCCCAATTTCCTCCTTCCCCTAGCCTCTGGCAACCATTAATCTAGTTTCTATTTCTGTAGATTTGCTTACTGTGGAAATTTCATGTAAATGAAATCATACAGTAGTGGCCTTCCACTTGACAGTTGACAGGCTCCTTCTCTGGCATAGTATTTTCAAGTTTTACCCATGTTGTGACGTACCGTACTGTATTTTTTTTATTGCTGAGTCATATTTTTTTTTGAATGATATCACAGTTTGTTCTTTCGTCCGTTGATAGATACTCAGATCGTCTCAGCTATTATGAATAATGCTGTATCAACATTTGTGTACACATTTTTGTGTGGACATAGGCTTTCACTTCACTTAATACTTAGGAGTGGAATTGCTAGGTCTTTTGCTAACTCTGTGTTTAACATTTTTAAAAACTACCGAACTGTTTTACAAAGTTGCCGCACCATTTTGCATTCCCACTGGCAATGTATGAAAGTTCCGATTCTTCACATTCTCACCACCACTTGTTATTGTCCATTTTGATTAGTACAGCCATCCGAGTGGTTGTGAAATGGTTTCTCAATCCTGGCTCCTATACTTGGAACATCTCCCCTTTCCCTGCCCATCTTAAAAATCCACCTTTCAAACTGTACCTTCTCCATAAAGCCTTTTCTTGACCCCTCTGGAAATGGGGGTCTTTTTTTTTCCTTTAAATTCCCTAAAACATTGCTTATATCTCTCTTGTGGTATATTTATTTCCTTTATGTTATATTTCTTTGATATCTTTATCATTATAGTAAAATGGGAAGTACCATATCCCACTGATGTTTAAATCCCTAGATTCTAAGTCTCTGAGGAAGTATGTATGGTGTGGCAAGAAGATAATCTTAAAAGGCAGATTATGATATGTACAAAAGAGAAATATTAGTAACTGTATCCATGTGTGTGTTAGATTGTATTTTGGGAGTGCCTGCCTAGTATGCCCTTAGGAAAATTACCTAATTCTAGGAATTGGGGAAGGTCAACTCGCTATATGCTACTCTGTAATAGAAGCGGGAATTATGGGGCACCTGGGTGGCTCAGTCGGTTAAGCAGCTGACTCTTGATTTCAGCTTGGGTCATGATCATGGTTTGTGGGATTGAGCCCCATGTTGAGCTCTGTGCTGACAGCACGGAGCCTGCTTGGGATTCTCTCTCTCCCTCTCTCTCTCCCCCTCTACTCTTGTTCTCTCTCTCAAAATAAATAAACATTAAAAAAAGGGAATTATTTTCTCTGAAGATTTATGTTATTAAATGATTATAGTTACAGAGTAATAATAAAGCAGTAGAACATTTTTCTTTCAAGTTTCTTCCTATTCTCCCCACTGCTTAGCTCAACAATATTTTCTGTCTAAAGATCAGTGCACCCACAGTAGAAACCATATGTTGAGAAACTGAGGATACAGGTGACTGAGAATTCTCATATCTAGATTCGTATCAGCTTTCTTATAGTAGAAATTCCACAGAAATGGAGCTGTTTTATTCATTCAAATAACTCTTGGTTGAAATCAGTATTTCTGTTATAAGCCCCAGATCACAACTCTGTCAGTTTTGGTGGGGGTTGTGGAGTTATTGTTGTGGAAATTTGTTTCTTGTATTTTTAACCCTGGTGTGTATGCGTGTATGTGTGTGTGTGTTTGTGTAATCTGACCTCTGATAGCTTCTGATTCATTAGCTTTCAGGAACAATATATATTAGTAAAGATTCTAGAATCAAATAGAATATTTATTGTGCTCATTTAAGCTATATATCTTACTGTCCCCTAATCAGATGAAAAAATGGAGTGAATTCCCCTTTCTATTTAAGCCCACATGCCCTCTTAAACCCTTTAGTGTTTTAGTAGAGTTTTAATAATAAGCATTTATGATCTTTGAACAGAAATTAAAAAGTATGTTTTTGTAGTACGGTTGATTTTGTCCAGTGAGGTTTGCTAACTGAGATTTTCTGTTTCCAGAGGAAGAAAAAGTGGCTTTTGTTAACTGGATTAACAAAGCCCTGGAGGATGACCCTGACTGCAAACATCTCATACCCATGAATCCCCGTGATGGCAGTCTTTTCAAATCACTTTCAGATGGCATCCTTCTTTGGTGAGTCAAACTTTAGGTTAAGGGAGATCTGTTCTTTCTCTCTCCACTGATGAACATTCAGTGAAAAGTACAATTCAGCAAACAAGTATGTAGGTGTTGTAGAATTCATATTGCATACAAAATTAAGTACCATAGCTTCCCAAATTTTTTTTTCATATGTGATGTCTTCTTTTTCTGGTGCCTTTTCCATATATTTCCTTAATGATTCCAGGAAAATTTTTAATTATTCCTCCGATATGTTTAAAAACGTTCACAGGGGGCACCTGGGTGGCTCAGTTGGTTAAGCACCCAGCCTTGGCTCCAGTCATGATCTTGTGGTTCACGAGTTCGGGCCTGTGTCGGTCTCTGTGCTGACAGCTCAGAGCCTGGAGCCTGCTTTGGATTCTCTGTCTCCCTCACTGTCTGCCCCTCCCCCTCTGATACTCTCTCTCTCTCTCTCTCTCTCTCTCTCTCTCTCTCTCAAAATAAACATTAAAAAAAAATAAAAATGTTCACTGTTTCTTTTTTTACTTTCAGTGAGGGATTATTGGCTGGGACAGGGACATGAGGACATGTAAAAGAAAGATATATCTCATTTGTGCTTAAATCAGTGTTTTAAATGAATCTTGGCATATCTTTGGCTCTTTGCAGTTTGTTTCTTCTCCCTAGGCTGTGAACTCTCAGAGCATTTCTTTGTCTCTGTTGTGTGTACTCTAACTATAGTTCCAGCATGCTTCTTTGTACAAAGCGGGTATCTTTTTTTTTAAGCTTATAAAAATATAGAAAACTTACAAAGAAGAAAATAAGTATCACAAATATTACTACTCATAATTATCTGTCATTAACATTCTGGCATATCTTTCAGTCTTTTTTCTGTTTTTACTTAAAAAGAAAAAAACCCCAAGCTACCCTCAAGTATAGGATATTAGTTTTTAGAACATAATATGTAAAATATACCTTGACCTCCACCTACAATTCTGATCTCTTCCTTTGACTTTCAGAGGAGCTTCCTATTATGAGCTGAATGGATAGTTTCCTGTCTTTATTTTGTTATGTTATTTGTTTTGTTTTGTTTTGAGAGAGAGCGAGAAAGAGGGCACAAGTGAGCAAGGGGTAGAGAAAGAGAAAGAATCCCAAGAGGGGCAGAGAGAGAGAGAGAGAAGCGGGGCTCATCCGAAGCGGGGCTCAAGCCCATCCAATGCGGGGCTTGAACTCAAAAACCGCGAAATCACGGCCTGAGCTGAAGCTGAATGTTTAACCGACTGAGCCACTCCGGCGCCCCGTCCTATCTTTATTTTAAAATATAAGATAGATTCTAAAATCTAGAGATAAATTTTACATTAATTTCTTTTAAAATGTTTGAATTATTGAAGTTTTAGAAATACCATGTCTCTGGCTCTTTCTATGACAACAGTAATTCTGACACTGTTGATACCACTTTCACTTTATGAAACTTGGCTTTTTGAGGGTTTCTTTGTCTTACATTTCAGACTGCTAAATGGTGATGATCATTAAATGATATAAAGACAGGACTCACGTAAAGAAAACACAGTTTTAAAAAATTAGGAGGAAATGCTAAGATTACTATTGTAGTGAGTGATGGATTTGTTTTAGGTTAGGGAAAATTTCTTAGGTTTTAAAAAAATGACACAGAGGGAGGGAGATAAAACATAAGAGACTCTCAAAGACTAAGAAAAAACTGAGGGTGAGGGGGATGAAGGAGGGGGGAGAGGGGGTGATGGGCATTAAAAAGGGCACATATTGGGATGAACACTGGGTGTTATATGTAAACCAATTTGAAAATAAACTATTATAAAATTAAAAAAAAAAAAAAAGCAAGCCCCTGACATGAATCACAATAGAATATTTTAAAGAAATGGATTGTTATTACTTTTCAAAATTTAACTATTTTTGTCCGCTTGCAAAAACAAACTAAAAAGCCTTAAGTTATTTAACTTAAATTGTTTATCTTAGATAAACTGGAAGTCTTAAACTAAATTATTGCCATTTTATCTTTAGCAAGATGATCAACTTATCTGAACCGGACACAATTGATGAAAGAGCTATTAATAAGAAAAAGCTCACCCCTTTCACTATTTCTGTAAGTATTTGCCCTTTTCTGGTAGTCCTGTTACTGTGCTGTAAAATGTAAGGCCTTTATTAACAGGTGTTTATGGAGAAATAATTGACATGTATTACTGTGATGGCTTGATTTACATATATTGTGGAGCGATTTCCACAGTAGGTTCAGCTAATACCCATCTTTTCATAGAGATACAATAAAAGAGAGAGAAAAAAGAGACGAGGGCAAAAATGTTCTCCTTGCGATGAGAACTCAGGAGGACCTACTCTCTCAGCGTCCTGAAGACCGTACAGCAGTGTTGGCTGTGGTCATCTTGTACCTTACATCCCTAGTGCTTCATTATCTTTTAACTGTTAGTTTGTACCTTTTGACCACCTTTCTTCAATTTTTCCTCCCCTCACACTTTGCCTCTGATAACCACAAGTTGGATCTCTTTCTCTATGAGTTTGGTATTTTTTGGTTTGGCTTTGTTTTAGATTGCACATATAAGTGAGGTCATATAGTGTTTGTCTTTCTCTGTCTGACTTATTTTACCCACCATAAGGGGCTCAAGGTCCCTTCATGTAAAACGTTTGATTTAACATAATTTCAGTTTCCTATAAACACTAGATTTTTATTAAATAAAATTCAGCTGCATTTTGTACTGAATGAAATTAAGATTCAAAGTGCTTTGAATGAACTTAAGGTAGGAGTATTCAAGTTATATGTTTGTAATCATTCAGTCCCTTTTTTTTAATTTTTATTTAAGTTTATTTTTGAAAGAGAGAGAGAGTGCATGCACGTGCACGTGAACAGGGGAGGGGCAGAGAGACAGGGAGAGAGAGAATCTGAACCAGGTTCTGTGCTGTCAGCAGTGCGGACCCTATCCCACAAACCCAATGGAGCCAAAATCAAGAGTTTGATGCTTAACTGACTGAGTCACCCAGATGCCCTGAGTTGCTTTTTTTTAATACAATTTTTTTCTTTTTCTTTTTTTTAATGTTTATTTATTTTTGAGAGAGAGAAAGAGAGAGAGCACACACACAAGCAGGGGAGGGGCAGAGAGAGAGAGAAAGAGAGAATTCCAAGTAGGCTCCATGCTGTCAGTGCAGAGCCCGATACGGGGCTTGAACTCATGAACCGTGAGATCATGATCTGAGCCAAAGTTGGATGCTTAACCTACTGAGCCACCCAAGCGCCCCTGAGTTGCTTTTATTAACAAATATTTGCTTGATGCTATTGTTCTTGGTTGAAATAAAAGTATAGTTTTACCACGTCTTACTATTTCACAGAATTTGAGCTATTCTTTTCTACTATATTGTTCTGTAGTCAGCTTCTCCACTCAAGTCTTGTTAAAGTCAGGAATTTATAGTCACCACACTTTTCCCCTCAAAACCTCTAGAGCAGTGGTGGATATCAGTATTTACTAAGTACTTACTATTTACCAGTCACTGTTCAAAACAAACTGATGAATTATCTCTTTGACTGTTCCCAGCACCCTTAAAATAGATACCTTATTTACAGATGAGAAAACTGAGGCACTGAGAAATTACCCAGAATATGATCCCAGTAGTCTAGATCTAGAGCCCATCCTTACAATCACTATGCTATACTGCCACTGTTATGTCGCGGTAGTAATAGCAACTAGGTGATAAACTA
The DNA here is from genome assembly GCA_030068075.1 of Paguma larvata. Classification (NCBI taxonomy): domain Eukaryota; kingdom Metazoa; phylum Chordata; class Mammalia; order Carnivora; family Viverridae; genus Paguma; species Paguma larvata. The sequence goes on from CM057824.1 coordinate 36,596,737, forward strand.
GCCACAGCTGCAGCTCTTAAAAGTGAGCTACTGCTAAGTTCTTTCCTTCATTTCTATTGGCAAATACAATCCTTGATTCTGCTTAAGTTGTTTAGTCTCTTTTACAAGGAAGCTACAGTCTTGGGGCAGTGGTACATGGTTAATCTTGGACTATTCAAGGGGTACTCCCATTTCCTGGTATCCTTGAGATGTATAGAATTGACTGTTGACTAACATGACTTTCTTGTCTCCCACTTTCCAATAAGCCAATAACATCGCATAATCCTGGCAGGAATTCTTGAAGAAGGCATTTCCATTTGCAGTTGCGAGAAGTTTATTTTCTTTCACATCATGTCAGGATGCTTCGTTTTGTATCTGTGATTGTTGAAAATACTCATATATATCTTACTTTTAGAATACACGTGTCACATAATTTTTTATGATACTGACCCTGAAATACAGCATTTCTCACTATCGTACACATTTATTGTTTGGTTTTACTTTTAACATTCGTATGCAGTATGTTGAAGAAAATAAAAAATAGTATCTAGCTCTTTTGCAGTAACTACAGGGTGGGTCTGAGGGGCTAAATCTTTTGCAGTTTTATTTTTAGAGATAATATTCTTCTAATAGGAGTAGGGAATAATAGTCTAGATCTTTAGGAGGTGTGAAAGAGTATTCTAAAGTAGACTGGGAAAAGACAGGCCTCTCAGAAGGAGCAAAGTGTTAACTTGGAGGTTATATCTGTCTTGTTGAATCAGTAATTTTAGAGCTCTGGGAATAGGTCTGCTAGAATACCACCAGTTTCCCATGAAACTTTATCCCAAAGAAGCCTCATTCATTTGTAAAAGGTTGCAAAGTTGTGATAATCTAGTTTTTTACCTCATGATGATGGTTTATGTAGTATCATGATATATGAAAGAAGAGAAATATGATAGAATGAAAGTGACATATAATATCTATGAGCGTAAGGGAAAGAGATTGAGTAGTAAAGAGATGGTTAAAACCATGGGATTTTTGTTTTTAACTAGGGTATTTTGCTTCTATAAATATTACTAATGTTTTCAAATCTGAATGTTCCCAATATATTCTTACTCACCTTCACAACTAGTTGATAAGACTTTAGAAAGTACTTTCTCACATGTATTTTTCCTTGTGGCAATGCAGGAAAATTTGAATCTAGCCTTGAATTCCGCCTCAGCCATCGGTTGTACGGTGGTCAACATTGGTGCGCAGGATCTCAAGGAAGGAAAACCTCACTTGGTCTTGGGACTTCTCTGGCAGATCATCAAAGTTGGTCTTTTTGCTGACATTGAGATTTCCAGGAATGAAGGTAGAGTCATAAAAAATACATACTTTTCATCGGCATATACTTACTATGGGAAGAATTTATATTTCCATGTTTTCCTCTCAGCTCTAATTGCGTTGCTCCATGAGGGTGAGGATCTAGAAGAGTTGATGAAGCTTTCTCCAGAGGAATTACTGCTGCGATGGGTGAACTACCATCTGACCAATGCAGGATGGCGTACCATCAGCAACTTCAGCAGCGACATTAAGGTTTATATTTTAATGCTCCACACTGCGACATAAATAAGGATGTAGAATGTAAAAACACAAAAGGTGTTCAGACTTAAATTTGAAGTTCAATTCATAAGGACGCAATGTAGAAAATGAAACTTCGCCTTTTTCTGTCTGAAGCGGATCTCACAATTGTAATTGCAAAATCTTTTATTAAAAAAAATGAGTTTAAACTGATGGTGACCAGAAAGGAAGAGGATGGGGGAATGGGTGATGAGCACCGGGTGGTGTTTGGAGGTTTCGGGCGCTGTGTTGTTGAATACCTGAAAGTAGTATTACACTGCATGTTAACTAACTAGAATTTTAAATAAAGGCTTAAAAAAATAAAAAGGACAAAATATTCTTTTTGTAATAAAAAATTGGTTTATTGATATTTAAGAAGAAATATAACTAGCTGTGAGAAAGCAATGTTAGTGTTAGCAGATAAAGCACTTTCCCATTTTATATGCCACAGAAAGACTAAATGATAATGAGGATGTCAGTCTATTAATTTGAACTAAAAACTCATCTGTTCACTGGACTAGAGGCCCTTGTGGACTCGACCAGTCCGACACTCTTACTCCTACTTTGCCAATAACCAGCTAATAGGAGACCAAATATCTGAGGGCACAGGGCATCAGTAGACAATAGGAATTTTTCAAATATGTTTCTCAACCAAAGTAGTTTAAATGCTTCCCTCCCTACTGGGGGAGCTGTTGAGGAAACTATAACATTCCGTATACCTAACAGCTCTCTCATGGTCACTTCCCTGAATGTTCATTGCCAAACTGGGTCCCTATGACTCCGTCTTCTCTATGCTTCCCACCCCCCCCCACCAGACTAATCAGCATTAGCATTTATTTGTATTTTTTGTAGGTATGGTAACACCTTCAGTCAGATTATGTTTTTGTCATAATGGGCTTAGATGACAGTCTCTCTCTTTGAAGTGACGTTGTATTTCTCAGCTTTCATCTATTCAAGCTCATTTAAAATTTTATTTTGGGGAGGGCTCTCTTATTTTAAAATTCAGTTCATCGATATTTATTAAATCCCTCCCATGGGATCTTCTTCCAGGCACAGGGGATGCAAAGATTCAGCTCTTGAAAGCTTACCAGTTACACAGGCAGATAAACACTAGTAGATGGATATTTCGGTTATCTATTGCTGTATAACAAGCCACTCAACATGTAATAGCTTAATTTTTATATTTATTGATATACCCAGAAAACTTATTTTGGGATTTTGTTTTTAGCTATAGGGAGTTTTTTCCCCCGGTTCTCCTCAATGCCTTAGTAAATAAATGAGTAGGTCAACACTCTTAAGAAGCATTATTTGGAAATAGGGAATCTGGAAATAAGCCCCAAAGATGTCTAATATGATGCTCATAAAATTATATTATGTACTGTGTATCTTCCTTTCAAAAAGTTAGAATGATACAGAAGCCCGAAGGTCTACTGCAGAAATAAATGAATTCATTTTACCCTTAAAAATTAAAACTTAATAGCTTAAAATAATATTGTTTCCCATGATTCTCTGGGTTCATGCAGCTTGATTGAGTGGTTCTGCCTCAGATGGTTTTGGTTGGGATCACTAACTCATTGGCATTCAGCCGTCAATTGGGCTGGTCTGGAGGGTGCACGAGGGCACCACTCACATGTCTAGTGCTTCACTGTGTCTCCATGAGGCCTTTCCACATGGCTAGACTGGGCTTCCTCACAGCATGATAGTCTCAGATGGTTGGACTTTCTACCTGGAGGCTAACTTGAAGAGGGAGGAAGCAAAAGCTCTTAAGCCTTAGGCTTGGAAACCCCAGAATATCACTTTCACTGCATTCTGTTCTTCAGAGCAAGTTATAAGGCCATTCTAAGTTAAAGGGGGAGATTTCCAGAAGATAATTCTTGACCCTAATCTTAACCAATGCTGATGCTTGGGAGCGTAAACAAATGAACAAGTGAGGAAGGGTATTCCAAGTGTAGGGAACAGCATTGCTAGAAGCCTTGAGGTGTGAAACAGCATAGTATATTCAGGAGCCTATATAAGTTATAAGTACAGTTACTAAATTATTCCATTCTTCAAGATGGAGACAATTTCTTCACTTTGAATACTGTTTTCCTAAATCAAATGACAATTTTATTCATTTTAAAGGTTCTATTTTGTTTCTTTCCTTGAAGGATTCAAGAGCCTATTTTCATCTGCTTAATCAGATTGCACCTAAAGGTGACCGGGATGATGGACCTGCCATTACCATCGATCTTTCAGGATTTAATGTAAGTACAGTTTTCAATTAAAATTTTTATTTTGATAAAATATACATAACATTTACCATTTTAAGTGTACATTTCATTGGCATTAAGTACATTTGCATTGTGTACAGCCATCACCACCATCGATCTCTGAAACATTGATCATCCTATAGTGAAATCTGTACCCCTTAAACAATAATTATTCCCTTCTCCCCCAAGTCCCTGGTAACCACTGTTCTTTCTACTTTCTATCTTTATAAATTTGACTAGTGAGTACAGTCAAATTTAGAGTGCAGTTTTCAACAGGCAGCATTCCCTGGTGAAGTCCTCAGCTCTTCATTAAACCTTCGCCCTTTGCTCTTCAGAAGTTTTTTCATGCCTTAGGCTTCAAATCTCCATGCTAAGCCATCTGGCTGTCGTAACTGAAGAAAGGGAATTGCAGAATTCTGGTCTTGAGTATGTGTGGAATCAACCCTACAACCCCGTTTTCTTGGTGCAACATAACCGAAACTCACCAGGGTGCTTTTGTGGCTATCACTGTGAGAGAGGAAAGGGAGTAAGAAGTCATTATTAGATTGCTAAGCAACTGATTATCAATTCTTTCAACTTCTATTCAAAAATCTACAAAATAAAAGATGGCTGTTCTTAGTGTTTACAGTGTAGAGAGGACTGACTGATGCAGATCCTGACTCATCTAACACATTTCCCAGGAATCCCATTTTTTAGCGTCAGTTGTAAATACTGGGGATGGTTCTATCTGAATATTAAAATCTAATCAGACTGTAGTTTATGTGATAATTTATTAAGTACTTTAAGTACAACATCCATAATTGTTTTTAAGGCAAATTGAGTCATTACAAGTTAATTATACTTTACATTATTACAATAAAACATTTGAGAAAGTATTGCAAAACTACAAAATTTGCAAATTAGTTTGAGTAAAAAATTAGGAAATTAATAAAAACTTATGGAAAATTTCAAACATAATAAAAAATGAATAAACCCAGTATAATGAACTACCATGTGCTCATGCCCCAGGTTCAACAACTATCAACTCATGGTCAGTCTTCTTTCATCTATCACCTATCCTTCCTCTCCTATATTGTTTGAATCAAATCCTGGACATCATATCATTTCATTGATAAGTATTTCAATATGTGTTTATACTAGGTTTGGGCTGTCTTAGCTGTTCTGCTTCTAGTTCCTTTAGGCGTGCTGTTAGAATTTGTGTTAGGAATTTTTCTTGTTTCTTGATCTGAGCCTGGATTGCAATATATTTCCCTCTCAGGACTGCCTTTGCCGCATCCCAAAGCGTTTGGATTGTCATATTTTCATTTTCATTTGTTTCCGTGTATTTTTTAATTTCTTCTCTGATTGCTTGGTTGACCCATTCGTATATTAGTAGGTTGTTCTTTAGCCTCCATGTTTGTGGGGGTTTCCCAGACTTTTTCCTGTGGTTGATTTCAAGTTTCAAAGCATTGTGGTCTGAAATTGTGCATGGTATGATCTCAATTTTTTTATACTTATTTAGTGCTTCCTTGTGCCCCAAAATGTGGTCAGTCTTGGAAAATGTACCATGTGCATTTGAGAAGAATGTAAATTCCTTTGCTTCTGGATGAAGGGCCCTGAAGATGTCTGTCAGGCCCGTCTGTTCCAACGTATAGTTCAGGTCCATTGTTTCTATGCTGATTCTGTTTAGTGGATCTATCCAGCGCTGTGAGTGGGGCATTAAGGTTTCCTGCAACTAGCACATTTTTATCAATAAGATTGCTTATGTTTGTAATTAGTTGCTTGACAAATTTGGGTGCCCCAGAATTCGGCGTGTAGATATTTATAATTGTTAGCTCTTCCTGCTGGATAGTCCCTGTGATTATCTATAATGCCCTTCTTCATCTCTTATTACATCTTTTACTTTAAAGTCCAGTTTGTCCTGGGGGCGCCTGGGTGGCTCAGTCGGCTAAAGTCCAGTTTGTCCAATAGAAGTGTGGCTACTCCAGCTTTCTTCTGAGTTCCTGTAGCATGGTAGATAGTTCTCCATCCCCTCACTTTCAGTCTGAAGGTGTCCTCAATATGTGTTTATAAAAGATAAAAAACTTTAAAAATATAACTATAATACTTTATCATACCTAAAAAATTAACAATAATCTGTATTATCAAAATATTTAGTCACATTAAATTTCCAATTGGCTTGTAAATGTCAGATTTTTTTTCATGGTTTATTTGAGTCAAGATCTAAATAAGGTCCACATGTTGTAATTTGTTCACATCAACATTAGGAACTTTTTATTGTTGTTTAATAGCATTGAATCTATCGTCACTTTCTCTGATTTCATTCACATTTTTACTTTTTTGTAACCAGTGCACAGAATGAGGTAATAATTCTTGGTCATAGTATACTCTCATCATAGGTCCATACATGTCCCTCTTTTTATTTACTTTTATTTGTAGTTGTTTGTTTTAAAATTATAACAAGTCCATCCATATGAACCCTCAATCCAAGAAAGCTAAGACCTTGATATTAACTTACGTTTAGCTCTGTACTTCCCTATTCCATCTTTCTGCCTCACCTTAATGTGATAGTCACCACTTTAAATCTTATGTTCATTGTTCTTTTGCTTTCTTATATATAGTTTTCTTTCAACCAAATATATTCAATACAAAATTAAATTTTTCATTTTACTTTTTCACTTCACATGAAGTTTATTACCTCATATTTAAATTACTAATACTTATTTTGAACATATTATATTGCTAAGAGTCACTCACATTGTTGTATGTCACTGTGTACATATAACACAGTTCATTCAACTGTTTTCCTGCTGACAAGCATTTGGTTTGTTCCCAGGATTTTGCACTTGTGAAGAGTGCTGTTCTTCTGATTCTAATATGATTTTATTTGTATCCCAGCTTGTTTTTCATTGAGAAAAGAGTCTATAGGAAATATTATTCAGGGTAGAATGGCTGAGACAACTAAGCCTCTTAGTTAAAAGGCACTCCAGTATATGGCCTTGACCAAATTATCGATAATTTGACCAGTAGGAGCTGTTTGATATATGAGCGTTTTGTTGAGTGTTGCAGCAAATGAAGGTGAAATATTCCTCTGATCCCAGCAAGAAAACTCAAGAGAAGTTGATTTGGAATTTCTACACATTCTGACCTTATTTTGACCTATCATTTAATATATTTCCAGAAATGTAATTGCTTGTAAATATGTTTATCAATAAATAGTTATGCCAATCAAAAGTCTAATCTTGACCATTTTTGTTTTATTTTGTTGTTTAGGAGAAAAATGACCTGAAGCGTGCTGGATTCATGCTTCAAGAAGCAGATAAACTGGGCTGCAGACAGTTTGTTACTCCTGCAGATGTGGTTTCAGGCAATCCTAAACTTAATTTAGCTTTTGTAGCTAATCTGTTTAACACATACCCATGCCTACATAAGCCCAATAATAATGACATCGATATGAATTTATTGGAAGGTATGTTCTTTCTGCCTTTAATTGCTTCACTGTACGTATCTTCTTGTGGTGTTGACCTGCTTCAGTGTTGGAGGTAGGGGGTTGTGATGGGAGATGCAGTTTACTGTGTGTAGGCACATGCACCCATTAAAACGTTCAAACAGGGAAAGTGGTTATTGGTTTTGGTTCAGAGAGAATGCTGGGGTAAATCTTACTTGTCTGTCATTTTCGCATATGAGTTTAGGGGAAACTATCATACATTTAAAATCATCTCTTAAATGACCACATAACATAACTCCACCACCAATATGGATAACAAATTATCTATTGGAAAAAATAATCATTTTGAAGCTTTTTTTTTCTCCTTTGAAAGCTACAGTTTGACTCCAGTATTGTTCTCTTTTTAATGTTTTTAATGTACGTGAAAAAATTTTAAATATTCATTACTTGTCTTGTGTGTGGGCTATTGTTATCTGTCTCATAATTTATAATACTTTCCTGTTTTGCTTCATGAAATGCAGATTTGACCCCTCCTAATGTAGGTACTGTATTTAGTACTTTTCTATACTCTATAAATATATTCATTCTGAAATTCTTTTTATTAGCACCATTTATTCTTTCTATCTGAGTTGATATTTATTTTTTGCATTGTTCATGCTGTGTTTTTTCTGTCTTAATATGCCTAAAGAATGATGACAAGGAAGAAACATAAATGAAACTTAATTAGATTAGAAGAGCAAGGTTTGATTATATAAACTCTCCACTGAATTTGCCTTCTATAATGCTGGGATATCATAGCTGTAAATACATTAAAAATCAGTTTTGACAATTGGATTTCATGCTGTAAAGCCTTTATCTCTGTCCCGTGAATAAGGAAACTTATCTTTTAACACAAGTAATCTTTGGAAGAATGATTTAGGTTCTATAACATCCTTTTTTGGGTATTATTTAGCTATGGTACATTTCTCGAATGTCATTGAAGCTTACAATATATGAATCATGATAACAAAAACATTCTCACTATCTAGTTCTTTGTCCCCATCTGTGTTTCCTAGCGTCTCTTCTCTTCTTCTCTCGTTCTCACATTCTCATAGACATGCCAGAACCCATAGTAGTAAAAACAGTAGTAAACCCATACCCAAACCCGTAGTAGTAAAAACCTTTTTCTAAAGGTAAAAACAGTAGCAGTATTCAGAGCAGGGGCTGATCCTAAAATATTCTCGCTGGTTGCCCTGGTTTGGAGAAGGCAGTCTTCAAGTAGGGCTTCTTCTTAGTGGGGAGAATTTGATGTCGCGATATTCATTCTCTCACGTCACCCACCTTACTCCCTTCCTTCCCCGGGGAGATAGACTGAGAAATCAGTTTCATGTTCTTCTCTTTGACTGCCACAAACAGAGGTCCAGTGTCCTTGACACTTTATAATGACATGTTTTTGATTAACAAAAGAAGTTTCAGATTTAACAAATATGTTCTTTGAGGACTATGGTTCATTCAGTACACTCTTCTGAGGTCGAGTAAAATAAAGACTACATTCTTTACATAGATTTGTAATTGAGAAGGAGGATAGATAAAAGTGTAGATCTTTCAGCAGAGACATTTAGGGTGAGGGATTAGAACTTTAAAAAAATTAAATCAAAAGGAAGACGGCTAAGTTTTTATCAGTCTGGAAAATTTCAAAATCCCTCTGTATCTTACAATAGAAGGCATTGTTTAGAGTGGCATATTAAATATGATCTGCTTTTTATAGTCACTGAATTCTTGCTAGATACCTTTTCCAACTTGCTCGCTCTCCTATTTGTCATGTTTGAATTCTTTTGCTAGTGTTCAGCATGCTTTTGGAATTTTTCAGTGTGAATAGGATTGCTAAATATTTCCACTAGTATTTACTCTATTTATATAAGAAGATACTATGGGAAATATTTATCAATCATCTTTATTTAGAACATATGTATATCCTGATACATTTGCCAAAAATGTATGTGACTTTGACTGTCATTGGAATTTTTCCTCTGTAAAATTGTTTTTATAGATCCTGATGAAATTTGAAGCTTGACCTTATCACATCCCCATATTCATATATTAGTATGTTCTCATTGGCAAAGAATTTTATCTGTATAGAATTGAAAAAATTAAAAGCCCAACTAAATATAAAACCTTCATATTAAATTGAGCCAAATTCTGAATCTCAGAATTCATTGGTGGTGAAAGAAAATACATAGGTCATTGAATTACACTCTGTTCAAATTATGGGTCCACCATTTAGTATCTGAGTGACTTCCGTCAGCCTTGGTTTTGTCATCTGTAAAAACAGATTAATAATACTAATTTTGAAGAATTACAGAGCAGGTTAAAATGACCTTTCATGAATGAAAGAGTAGAGCATACAGTATGTGCTCAGTAATTGTCAGGTTGGGAAGAGGAAAACACTTAACATATCACTTAGCACATTTAGTGAGTGTTAAATATATGTTAGTTCCTTTTCTTTCCTCTTAGTAGTCTGCTTGTAATATTTTATTTTTTTCTGAAACTTTTTTCAATTGCAGATAAGTTTGGCCCTGAAAATGAAATGTTTTATAGTTCTTTCTATCTTTTATATCAGCAATTAAGATTTTACTTCTAAGATTGCTTTAGTTGTCTGCTATACAGACAACACTTACAAACTGGAATACATATGTTTTTGTAATGCTTTACCATGGCTCTTGCACAAATGCATAGTGCTTCTGGCTTTAAGCATTTATTTACCAAGACAACTGGAAATGGTTTTAGATAAATAAATGCTCACATATATAATCTGTTTTACTTTCCATGCATCAAAAATTAAAATAAAAACTATCTAACTAGTAGAGAACAGTGGGAAGAACTGTTGAACCCCTGAAGAGTGTAACAGTTTCAGAACTCAGACAAAATAGGAGTGTCTTTTTAAATATTATTTGCTGTATTATCAGGTTCAGCAGGATTTGGATATTGTTTCAATTAAAATTAGACTACTGTTACATTATCAATGTTTGTAATTTTAAAACAAAACTTGGATTTTCCTAGAAGTAAATAATGTAAAAATCTTCTAATTACTAGAAAAAAATTATTACAGATTGTAATACAGAATCAACTAAAAGGTAAATCCAAGTCACATGCATCAAACTGTTGATGATAGTATGTTTATATTTATGTCACTTTAGGGAAAGTTCAGATATTTAATTTGCACTTATTTAATAACTCCAATAAGCAGGCAAGCGTGGTTTTTAGGAATATTTACTTTAACTTGGTTACCTTTTTAAAAATTTTTTCACATAGGTTATCATAAAGTGATAGTGACAGATACAACAGACTGGCCAGTTATGTTCTATGGAGGCCAGAGAGAACAAAATTTAAGAAATTATATGGCTAGTTCATTTAATAGAGCAAGAATTAAAGTAGATTCTGGGAAAGGTGTTAGGTATTAACGTAGAAAATCAAATGAAAATACAGTGGACAGAATATTTCCTGAACAGTTGCCACACAAGAAACGGAATCCTTTAGAATTTACAAGGTTAGTTTCTCTCCTGGGCGTGCAGGTTTATATGTATTATCTGCAGCACTGAGTCTGAAGATGATTGCAGGGATGGCTCTACTGGAATGGGCCCTGAAACTCAGACAGTTATAGAATTAGAATGCCAAATCGTCCTGGGAATCCCACATGAGTCAGAGTCTAGAGAGTGACCTGAACTTGCCTATGGTTTAGAAGTGATGAGAGGTGTAAATGTTCTAGCTTTTCAGGAATGATGAGATGTAGATTAGGTCATTGCATCGTCCCCTACCTTTGCTGACAACAAATACTATTGCAGATAGTCACTTAGGACTGTTTGCAATCTAGGGGATGGCTAGAATGCAGACATGGCAAGGAGAGTCCACCTCGCTCTCTGCCTACTTTGTGGTACACTATAGCTCACATTTTCCTTATAGATGATCTGAGCACTGCGATGAAGGGAATGCTCAGGGAGGTTAGGTAATCACAGTTAAATAGCAGTGCCTTCAGGAGTTTCTTACTGAAGTGATCTTTGAGGTCTAGAGACTTAACTATGATGTCTTTCTCTTAGCACCCTGTGTGTAGGGCTGTGTCCCTTGTGTAATTTCAGTAGTGACAATCTAAAATAACTCAGGAAGCCTGTAATATAGTTATATCTCTTCATTGCTTATTTTTTTATTTCATTTTTTATTTGAGAGAAAGAGAGAAAGAGACCATGTGTGAGTGGAGGAGAGGGACAGAGGAAGAGGGAGAGAGAGGGAGAGAGAGAGGGAGAGAGAATCTGAGCAGGCTCTACGCTCAGCACAGGGCGTGATCCCATGACCTGAGCCAAAATCAAGAGTTGGATGCTCAACCGACTGAGCCACCCAGGCTCCCCCTTCACTGCTTATTTTTATATTGCCCATAATTGTCTCTCCCCTTTATTGCTGTTTGGTGTAATTAAAATATAGGTTTGTGTGCCTAGAAACTTTCCTGTGTAAAACCAAACCTGTGCAAATTTGGAAATACTGCATTGGGAAAGGCACAGCTTTTTTCTATATTTAATGTGCTAATGTTGCCTTGACTGCTAAAAGATTTTGTTTCATTAATTTTTAGCCAATTCTTTTTGCATATAATAACTACAGATATGACCATGTTACTTTGTAGACAGAGAAACTCATGACTCAGTAGTTCACAGACATCAAGTTAGGACTCTAGATAGAGAAATTTAGAGCAAATGGAAGCCTTCTAGACAGAGGGCAAAAAGGGACTTTGGTAATAAGAGGCCCCCCTCCACCAACTCCCAAGAAATTGTAGTAGCACAGAAACCACAGCAAAATATGTATTGCTAGTTTGCACCTCCCGGGATGGTTTAAAATATATTCTTTGATGCCTTTTGTCCTGAATCATCAGTATGAACTTGTGTCTACTCTAGGAGAGAGCAAGGAAGAGAGGACATTTCGGAATTGGATGAATTCCTTGGGGGTCAATCCATATATTAATCATTTGTACAGGTAAATATTTTATTGCATTTTAGCTTAATGGCCAGAGTCCAACTTTTCTAGTTTCAAACCACAGGTATGTTTACATGACAACATTTTCTTTTTTTTTTTTTTTAACATTTTTTTATTTTTGAGACATAGGGACAGAGTGTGAGCAGGAGAAGGGCAGAGAGAGAGGGAGACACGGAATCCGAAGCAGGCTCCAGGCTCTGAGCTGTCAGCACAGAGCCCGACGCGGAGCTCGAACGCACAGATCGCGAGATCATGACCTGAGCTGAAGTCGGCCGCTTAACCTGACTGAGCCACCCAGGCGCCCCAATATTTTCTAAAAATCATAAGAATTTTAACCAACACTTAGAATTTCAGAATGTTAGGGATTGGCAATACGATAGATATTTAAAGAAAAGTATTATTTTAAAAAGACCAGAATATGATAATATTAGTTATAATTTTTGATGATGATATAAACAACCAATTTGGTAAAGATAAATCATCTTACTCTTATATAATTATTGATCAGGAAAATAATAAATTGTTTCAGGGGCGCCTATGTGTCTCAGTTGGCTAAGCGTCCCACTCTTGTTCGAGCCCCAAACTGGGCTCCATGCTGACATTGTGGGGCCTGCTTGGGATTCCCTCTCTCTGTTCCTTCCAGCTTATACTCTCTCTCTCAAAATAAATAAACTTAAAAAAAAAGAAAAATAATAAATTATTTCAACTGTAACAGAATAGAGTTGTTTTATAAATTGTTCTTATCATTATATCAATATTTTTAATTATAATTCACATTCTATTTTTGCCAAAATCTACCTCAATTATTCTGTAATTTGTTGTGTATATTTTATCTAATTTGTAGAAATAACTTGCTTTTTGTGAGTAATTGTATTTATCTTGTTTATTCTTGTTTAAAAATGACGACACATTATCAACATTGGTAGGACTAAGAAAATATTTTACTGAATCATTTCCCGCACTCTCTCATAGTGCTAACAAAGTGTCTTTCTAGGTTTGGATAAGAAGAAACCTTTCTTCTGTCTTTATTATAGGATCTACCAGCCTGTCTTTAAAAATGCAAAAGAGGGGGGCGCCTGGGTGGCTCAGTCAGTTAAGCAGCCGACTTCAGCTCAGGTCATGATCTCACCATCTGTGGGTTCGAGCCCCGCGTCGGGCTCTGTGCTGATGGCTCAGAGCCTGGAGCCTCCTTCGGATTCTGTGTCTCCCTCTCTCTCTGCCCTTCCCCTGCTCATGCACTGTCTCTCTGTCTGTCAAAAATAAATAAACATTAAAAAAATTTTTTAAAAATGCAAAAGAGGGTTGCCAGGGTGGCTCAGTTGGTTGAGCCTCTGACTCTTGATGTCACGATTTGTGGGATCAAGGGCCACATTGCACTCCCTGCTGACAGCATGGAAACTGCTTGGCATTCTCCCTTTCCCTTTCTCCCTCTGCTGTTCCCCTGCTTGTTCTCTCTCTCTCTCTCTCAATAAACAAACAAACAAACAAACAAACAAACTTTAAAAAGTTGGTTCAGGAAAGATCTTGAATTCTCTGTAAATCATTTCAAACTGTCTGGACTTCAGTTTCCGTATTCACAAAACATGAATAATAATACCATACTAAATAGAAATATGAATTCATTTAAAAGAAAAAAGAAAAATTCATGAAATATAGGAGTTTCCAGAACCAATATAAATAGTATTTATTTATTTTTAAAAAGCTTTTATTTAATGTTTATTTATTTTGAGAGAGAGTGTGAACAGGGAAGGGGCAGAGAGAGAGGGAGAGAGAGAATCCCAAGCAGACTCTGCACTATCAGTGCAGAGACCAGCGTGAGGCTCAGACTCATGAACTGTGAGATCATGACCTGAGCCCAAATCAAGAAGTGGTGCTTAACTGACTGAGCCAACCAGGTGCCCCTTTAGTCATTTTTTTATACAAAATTCTCCATGTGCTTTTATAGATAGCCCAGTCAGCTATTAATTGCCTTCATAATAGACTTTATCCTTCCATCACTCAGCACAGGGCCCAGTCCCCTTCACTGCCATAGGGTGTGTGCTCAGAGTTGCAAAGTAAACTTTCATAGGAATCTTAGCAAAACAACTCAGTGAACAAGCTGTTGAGGGAGAAAAGCCATGCAATACATTGTAGAGCTAGCAATTTAAAAAATCAATTGCTGTTGCTTTATATCCTTAGCATACAGAATTGAAAACAGACTCAATGGATATACTTTGAGCACTCCAGAAGAATTTATTTTTCTGAATCCAAAGTACTACTATTCTTACTTTAAGAACGCCTACTTGTTCATAAATTCTTTCCTCTTAACCTTCATTATTTAACATGAACAGCTGCCTACTTTGTAGCTATTGTGATTTTTATGTAATTTTTAAAAAGTTTTAAAATTCATAATATGTAAGTAGTACATGAACTTATTCTCACTGTACAAGTTTCAGGAAGTATGTAAATACATAGAATAAAATAAAACACGATGATACTTCTCTCATATCTCCTATATTCTTCTTTTCCTGCCCAGAAGTAATTGCTATTAACAGTCCATAGCACATATAGGTATTTAAATACTCTTAACTTTGAAAATAATTTTATACATAGTAAACTGCATACAGTGTTCTGCCACTTGCTTTTTCAAATGTAATATGTCTTATAAAACTTCTCATTTCAGTACATAGAGATCTACCTTGTTTCTTATGGCCCAGTAGTCAATAGTATGGATAGTTTATTCAACAGCCCCTTACTGCCAAGCATTTAAGTTGCTCTCAATGTATGAATACTGTGGCAATGGATGTCTTTGTACATATATCTTTGTAAACATTTATGAAAAAATTCTGGGCAGATTCCTAGATTAGAAGTTCTGGGTCATACGATACATTCTGTCATTTTTTTTTTAAGCACTAAATGACCCTGTTGTATTTTTAAAGACCTAAGCCTATCTTCATTGTGCTTAATAAAATTCCTCCTTCTTCATCATCTTTTCCTCTTGTTTTAGTGACCTTGCAGATGCTTTAGTGATCTTTCAGCTCTATGATATGATCCGCGTGCCAGTCAACTGGAGCCATGTCAACAAACCTCCTTATCCTGCTCTTGGAGGGAACATGAAGAAGGTGAATGAGACAATCACCAAGGATATGTTATTATTGTTCTAATATAAAACAGAGCATTTGGAGTTTCATAAAGCTTAGTAATGTGTGGTCTGTCCCCATGATTCTGATTCAACCCAAAATGTGTTAAGCTTTCTAACCCTTTTATAAGTGTGCTTTAATAAATGTTTAGAACGATGAAGACAGTTCTCCCAGTCAGACACTTTATATATCTGTTTTTATCTTTAACAAGTTGTAGTACTTAATGTTCTTTGAGGTACATCATAAGTGCATTCCCGTTTTATAACCATCAGAACTTGCCAAATCCTTATTGGTTATTTTGTTAATATCTTTCAACAGGTATTTATTGATTACCTACTACCTATACAGTGCAGGTTAGGATACAAAATAGTACAAGGCCTGGAATTGGTCCTCAAGAAGACTAAAAAAATTAGATATATGTGTAAACACTACAATATAGTGCAGTCTGCATAGAAGTAAATGTGAGTTCTAAGCAAGAAAAGGCTACAGGCCACACTTACCATGAGAAGTTTCATGAGGGGGTGGTATCTAAGATAAGAGTTTGAGAAAGGATAGAATTTTGTGAGAAGGAGACTGGGGAGGGGCAGAGGACCAGGACAAGGGATAGTGATGGGAAAATATAAAATGCGTTTCTGGGAACTGGGGAGAATAGGTTGGCTATAGCAGAAAATTGCTAAAAGTAAGAACTATGAACACTAAACATTTTGATTGGAGCCAGATGTTGAGAACCTCGAGTGTCAGACTAAAGAGCTTGTGTTTTATGCTAGCAACAATGGGAAGCAATTAAACATTTCTGGGCAGGACAGTGTCGGTGGGAGACTATCTGGCAGATGAATGATAAAGAGAAGTGGTTGTCTTCCAGTTTTCTTTCTCAAATAGGGGATCGGTGGTGTCCTTGGTGTTCATGTCTGTCTTATTTAATTGCTGCTTTAATGTTCAACTTTAGTTTTGTTTTTGCTTTTCCTTTCTACTGTCTGTATCAGGATTATTTGCTTTCTAAAGTAAAAGTATGTAGGACTTTTAAATTTTTGTATTTTAACTTTATCCTTTAAAGTATGAATAATTTAAATACATAATACAAATTAATGAACTCAAGTTGCTATAATTATCAGCATGGCTATTTTGAAACTGATCTGCATCTTCATGATTTAAAACCTATCTCTAGTTTTAAATAGAAATATAACCATACTGGATAGAAACATTAAATCTTATGAAGATATTACATTTTTGCAAATTAACTTATAGGTGGAAAATAATTCCAGTTAGAATCCCATTAAATCTCCTTTCATGTATATATGGGCATATATATGTGTGTTGCAGGATAGGATTTATAGTTATTCTAAATTTCCAGTGGAAGAAGAAACAGGCCCAAATCATCAAGAACATTTTCTAAGAATATTGAGGCAGGAGCTGTTAAAAAAATATATAATTTTATTATAAAGCTAAAATAATTGAAATAGTTTAATACATATGTAAGAATGGAATGGAATAGAGTAGTCTAGAAACCTAAAATATAAGAACTTAATATATGACAAGATTTTTGCTAAATTTGATAATAGGGAAAGGAAAGATCATCCAAAAAATTATGCCAGAACAACTGGTTAACTATTTTGTTAGCGGAAAAAGTGGTCCTCACCATATATAACCAACCAGAATGAATTCCAAATGGATTAAGGTAAACAAATAAAGGATTAAATGTAATAAAAAAATAGAAATGATTACTTTTGGAATGATAAAAAACTACAAAAAATTAAAGTAGGTTACATATACATTTAAAACATCGATGTGCAAAAATAAACAGCATACTTAAAAACAATAAACTTGGTAAATTAGTTGCAAAAACTATGATAAGTGGTTAATATTCTTTTTTTTTTTAATTTAAAATAGTTTATTTTCAAATTGGTTTACATAAAACACCCAGTGTTCATCCCAACATGTGCCCTTTTTTGATGCCCATCACCCCCTCTCCCCCCCCATCTCCCTCACCCTCAGTTTGTTCTTAGTCTTTGAGAGTCTCTTATGTTTTATCTCCCTCCCTCTCTGTGTCATTTTTTTCTTTCCCCTCTTCCCCTCCCCCTGGTTTTTGCTTAGTCTCACAAAGTCCACCTATTCGTGGAAACATATGGTATCTGTCTTTTTCTGACTGACTTATTTCACTTAACATAATACCCTCCAGTTCCATCCATGTTGCTACGCATGGCCAGATTTCACTTTTTCTCATTGCCACATAGTAGTCCATTGTATATATGTACCACATCTTCTTTATCCACTCGTCAGTTGATGGGCACTTAGTTTCTTTCCATGATTTGGCTATTGTCGAAAGTGCTGCTATGAACATTGGGGTACACGTGCTCCTATGCATTAGCAATCCTGTGTCAAGTGGTTAATATTCTTAACATGTAAGTAGTCCATACAAATTAATTACTAAAACTCAATTGCTATTACTAAAATTGTAATAGCAAAATGTGAAAGTGAACAATATGAATGAACAGTTCACAGAAGCAGAATGATGGATAATACACATATGAAAAACTTTGCACCTGCAGTTAAGAAATGCAATTTCAGGGGTACCTGGGTAGCTCGGTTGGTTAAGCCTCCAATTTTGGCTCAGGTCATGATCCTGCGGTTCGTAGGTTTGAGCCCTGAGTTGGCATCTGTGCTGACAGTTTAGAGCCTGGAGCTTGCTTTGGATTCTGTGTCTTCCTCTCTCTCTGGCCCTCCCCTGCTCATGCTCTGTCTCTCTCAAAAATAAACATTAAAAGAAATGCAATTTCAAATAAATAATTGGATTACACTTCATCCAATGTTAGAGAAAGTGTTACATTTATATAACTTTTCTGGCATCAGTTTGGTAATACTCCAATCAGTTATTGGAGATCAATAATCTCCAAAAAAGTCCTTTGACTTAATGGTTTCACTTCGTATTATCTTTTCTGATGAAATAATCAGTCAGACAAGAAGTTGTGATACCAAATTGCTTATAATAGCAATGTTTATAAAGCAAAACAAAAAAAAATTAAACCTGAGTTTTTCAATAAAGGGTTAAGAAATTATGATATACCCATATGATGAAGTTAAATGTACCATTAAAAAGTAGTATTTTTAGTGTTTTAATAATAGTGACATGGAAATGAGCAGCATATAAAATTGCATATATACATAGGAATCAAATTTGTTTAAAATACACACACACACACACGTGCGCGCATTCAAAAAGGATTTCTATTCTTCCTTCAAATCTCTAAATGAGTAAGTATTATAGACCTTAAATTATTTGTTAAGGGGAATATATCATAATAATGAAGTAGTTAAATGGATAGCGTAATTACAAGAGATTTATATTTTTCAGTATTTCTAGGGATTGCACTGCCTACATTTAACATGTCATTTGATTTGCTTATAATTCTTTTAGGAGTAGAATTCAGAAAATTTTTTTAACTAATTTATGTAACATTTCAAAATCAAAATGTCAGATGAAAATTTTTTTTAATTGAAGTATAGTTGACACACAATGTTACAGCAGTACAACATAATGATTTGACAACTCTATACTATGTTCACCACAAGTATAATTGCCATCTATCACCATACGATGCTATTACAGTCCCATTGATGATATTCCGTATACTGTTTCTTTCATCTCGGTGACTATTCATTCCATAACTGGAAGCCTGTATTTCCCACTCTCTTTCACCCATTTTACCCATCCCCCTCTTCCTCTGTACAACCACCAGTTCTCTGTATTTATTTTGTCTTTGCATTTATTTTGTTTTTTTGTTTTGCTCACTTTAGATTCTACTTATATGTGAAATCATATGGTATTTGTCTTCTCTGGCTGACTTATTTCATTTAGCATAATACCCTCTAGGTCTATCCATATTGTCGCAAAAGATCTCATTCTTTTTTATGGCTGAGTAATATTCCATTTTATATATGTACCAATCTTCTTTGTACCATCTACTGATGGGCACTTCCATATTTTGGCTTTTGTAAATAATAACTAATAAACATAAGAGTGCATAGATCTTTTTGAATTGTTTTCATTGTCTTTGTGTAAATACCAGTAATGGAATTATTGTATGGTGTTTCTGTTTTTAATATTTTGAAGAACCTCCATACTATTTTCCACAGTGGCTATACCTATTTACATTCCCACTAACAGTGCACAAGAGTTCCCTTTTTTCCACATCCTCACCAACACTTGTTATTTCTTGTCTTTTTCTATTTTTTTTTTTTGAATAGTTTGGGGAAAATAGGTATTAAGTCTTTTTTAAATGTTTGGTAGAATTCACCTGTGAATCCATCTGATCCTGGACTTTTGTTTGTTGGGGGATTTCTGATTACTGATTTAATTTTATTACTATTAACTGATTTGTTCAGATTTCTTCCTGATTCAGTTCATAGGAGATTATATATTTCTAGGAATTTATCCATTTTTCTAGGTTGTTCAATTTGTTGGCATGTGATTTATGTAGTAGTCTCTTATAATCCTTTGCCTTTCTGTGGTGTCAGTTTTTCTCTTTCATTTCTGATTTTATTTGAGTCCTCTCTCTCTTGATGAGTCTGGATAAAGGTTTATCAATTGTGTTTGTCTTTTCAAAGACCAATTCCTGGTTTCTTTGATCTTTTCTATTTTTATTTTTATTCACTTATTTCATTTATTTCTTCTCTGATCTTTATTATTTTCCTTCCTTCTATTAACTATGGGCTTTGTTCTTTTTCTAGTTTCTTTAGGAGTAAGCAGATACAAAATATAACAGGAAAACAAACTACTCATTTTATCTGGAATTTTAATTATGAGATGTCACAAGTGATTATGTTAAATTCTTCCTTTGAGCATATACTAGCTATTTATAGAATGAAACATAACACCTGTACTAAATTAAAAATGTTTAAAGAGTGAAGGAGTAGCTGCACAACAAAGTATCATAGAAACTTATTTTACAGACTTTGGGCATTCATCAGCAGACATCCCTTTACTTCATTTGTAAAGTTCATAAAGTTGTACCATTTAAATAGTCTCTTTTCATTATTTCTTCAGTATTTCTTTTCACTTGGAACTCTGTGTCCTATTATATAATTTTTCTCATTTTCCCAATGATCTAAGATTCATGTTTCTAAAGCATTTAATCATTTCTCCCATTAACTCCATGAAACTGCACTCTCCAATTTTTTCTTGCTTTCTTTGTGTTTATTCTTACCTCTCACAGGTTCTTCATGTTTTAGCCTGACACCTCTGGAATTTCCATGGCTCAGTTCTTGGCCCAGTGCTCTTAACTTTCCATATTTACATCCTCAGAGAACAGATCCATTTTTAGTGTCTTAAGTAGTACCATAAACATAAGAAAGCTAAATTTCTTATTCTTTCTCTAATTTGGTACCTCTCCAGATCTTAGAGGTTTTGCCAATTTGGAATCAACTGTTGCCAAAAAATAGAATACATCTTTTCCCTTACGGTAGCATCCATTTCCAGGTATCCTTTAACTGTGGTCAAATCAACATCTTAGGCCTCTAGTGACCCTGAGCACCCTTCTCCCCATCATTCCCCTTAAGAATTTTGGTCAAACTAACTATAAAACACATGGCCCTTCATTGAAACACATTTTACACATAAGTGATTATTATTACAATTTGCTAGAAGATTCTCCTGATGAAAATACGTTGGTGTCAGTGGAAAATATGTTGGTTTTTCTCTCTCGTGTCACACTGTTACATAATCAGGACTTTGATGCTATTTTTTACAAATTAGTAATCTATTCGATTTCTTTTTAATTCTGTGCATTTCTATAGCATATATTTCTTATTAGGTAGACTAAGTCTATAGTATAATATGACTACTAGAAAAAAGAAAGAATTTAAAAGTATTGTCTCCTTGTATTTTAAACGTTTCTTTTTTTTTTTATTTTTATTTTTGAGAGACATAGAGACAGAGCATGAGCAAGGAAAGGCAGAGAGAGAGGGAGACACAGAATCTGAAGCAGGCTCCAGGCTCTGAGCCGTTAGCACAGAGCCCGACGCGGGGCTCGAACCCACAGACCGTGAGATCATGACCTGAGCCGAAGTCGGCCGCTCAACCGACTGAGCCACCCAGGCGCCCTGTCTCCTTGTATTTAAAAAAAAAGTATACATATCAAAGATTTTATGTAACTTATTAAGAGAACCAGACAGATGCTACAGCAAGATCAAAAGATCTTCATGCATTTTTATTTGTAACAAACTGATTTTTAGGAATTTGGATTTTCTTTTTTAGAGAACAAGTACCCATTTATTTGTGTAAATTCTATTGTGTGGTCCCTTTCTCACCTTTTCTAGAAATACTTTCTTAGAAAAAAATGCATTTGTGTATCTCAGGTTGAACTGTTTTGTAATGAGGTTTTAACTAGCTTAAGAAAGAAAATCAGAAGAAACTACTTATACAGTTTTTCTTAACTAAACATTTACTTTATTCCGAAGAGTACTTATTAAGCACTTTTTACTACTGGTGGTATTACAAGATTATGAGAGCTTACAATTTCACTGGAGAGATTCTAATACCTAAAAATTTGTACACACACACGCACACACACACCCTGTGATAAGAAGACTGGAGATAATACACATCTATAGAGGCCAGAGTAGACAAAATAATTTACTAGAGAAAGGACTTAACTGGAATTATATCACTGGAAAGAAGTAGTCAGGTAGGTAAATAATTTATTGGTGTTCATTCCTCAGATTCTTACTGTAGGCAGGGAACTGTGATGGGTTCTGGGCTAGGGATGGAGAAGAGTATGAAATAAATTTGTACATGCTATAGTGTTTGCCTTTTAAAAGGAGCCTATCCTGTGACTGGCAAAAGAAAGTACATAAATTGCTAAGTAGAAGTAGAAGATGATGGATAAGCATTACAAAATAAGCATTATTGGAAGTTCAAAAAAGGATAGATTGTTATCAGCTAGTAGAGTTAAGGTTAAGCCTTTGTTAAAGAAAGTGGGCCATAAGCTAAAATTTGGAAGATGAGGATGAAGAATATAGAAGATGAAGTTTAGATTTTTAATGAAACTATCTTTATTCCTTAGTTTTAAATTTACACAAAACAATATTTGTTAACTCTATTAATGCAATGTAGGAAACTTAGGTGTTTAGTCACATTTGCCACTAATAAGCTGTGTAATCCTGGATAGTCAAGACTTTTAGGGTAAGATCTTAAAATTTTCCAGCAACTTGTTTCTCTGTCTAGGTTAACCCCTCAGCACTCTGATATCTTCAGCTATAAAATGGGAATAGTTGTAAAATGGGAATAATAATTATTTCCTTAATTTCAGTGTTATTATGAAATGATATCATCATATAAACTAAAAGTATCCTCATAATAATTTTTCAGATGACTGAACAAGGCTAGCATATTCAAGATATATAGTTTTAAAACTTGTTTTTATACTAAAACTTTTACTTATTATTTACAGATTGAAAACTGTAACTATGCAGTGGAGCTTGGGAAAAATAAGGCTAAATTCTCCTTGGTTGGCATTGCTGGGCAGGACCTAAATGCAGGGAATTCAACACTTACTCTGGCATTGGTATGGCAGCTGATGAGAAGGTAAAGGCTGATATGTTTATAGCAACACTGTTTCCTTCAAAAAGTCATGTGAACTAGAATTTTAGCTCTTTTTGAAGAATAACAAACGGGGGCGCCTGGGTGGCTCAGTTGGTTAAGCAACTGACTCTTGATTTTGGCTCAGGTCATGATCTCCTTGTTCATGAGATCAAGCCCCACATTGGGCTCTGTGCTAACAGCCTGGAGCCTGCTTGTGGATTCTCTCTCCCTCTCTCCCTCTCCCCCTCCACACATGTGCATGCTCTCTCTCTCTCTCTCTCTCTCTCTCAAATATAAATAAACATTTTAAAAAGAGTAACAAACAAGAGATACACAATGCAAAATATATTTTTAAATGACTTATTGTTGATAATATATTTTGTTTAAAAGTGGGTCAATCTAGGGGCGCCTGGGTGGCTCAGTCAGTTAAGCATCTGACGTTAGCTCAGTTTATGATCTCGCAGTCTATGGATTCGAGCCCCATGTCAGGCTCTGTGCTGACAGCTCAGTCTGGAGCCTGCTTTGGTTTCTGTGTCTCCCTCTCTCTCTACCCCTCCCCCAATGGCACTCTGTCTCTCTCTCTCTCAAAAATAAACGTTAAAAAGTTTTTTTAAAGTGTGTCAGTCTCAAAAATAATCACTTTTATTAGTGCCTCTTAAGAACTGCTTTGTAAGGAGTTGTTTTTTTTAAAATACCATATAGTATTTTTGTTTCTAATTACTGAGTTTTGTAACTTTAGAATGTGACTAAGTGTAAATACCAGAGCAAAATTAGAAATATTTATTAGAACCAAAATGTTCTGTGAATATTTATCTAAATATTGATATAAATGATGAGAGCAAATTTCAACCCTTTTCTCTCCCCTTTCACTCTCAAATATACATCTTTTCTGTTACAGGTACACACTGAATGTGTTATCAGATCTTGGAGAGGGTGAAAAAGTAAATGATGAAATTATTATTAACTGGGTCAATCAGACTCTTAAAAGTGCAAAAAAAAATACTTCTATTTCCAGCTTCAAGGTAATCAAAAGCTATTTAAAATTTTGTTTTTGTAAGAAATTAAGATTAGGAAGGAATTTTTTATTAGAAATTACATTGGTTTAGATTCAGAGTTACATTAACATTATGTCTCAGAAACACAATTTATGAACTTAGGCATTCTAGTTATTTGGCATGTGTGAAGCAAAAATATAGTTTGAACTCTTATATTTTTGATTGGTTGTCCTACTGGGTATAAATGCAGATTAATATTATCAGACTCTGGTCATCTAATCTTAAAAAAATAGAATAGAGCCAAAAAACCCAATTGTCAAATGAAAAAGAAAGATAAAAAAACATTGTTTATATAGGACCTATAATGTTTTGTGCTCCCTAGCAGCAGTCTCAGAATTGTATTGACATCATTTCCAAGGCATAACAGAGCCAGCCAAACCGATTCAAGTGGGAATTGAGAAAACTGGTAGGAAAAAAAATATCTCGTCATCTGGCTTCATAATGGCACTTACCACTCACTTCTGAGCATTTGTGGATGATTCATAAAGCACTCGAAATGTAATCTGTACACACATGCCCACTAATTTTCATGCATTTCCATTGTGTTTCGCTTTTGCATGCATTTAGCTACAAATACGCATGTCTGCTTGTACACATTCATCCAGTGAGCCTTGTGTTTGTGATTTTATTATGATATGTGAAAAATCAGCAAATCTGTTTTAGTGAATAAGAGTGCAAACAGATGAAACCCTAAGCTCTCCTAAGTTATCTATCCATCTTTATTTTTTTTTCTTCGGTTTTGTTCTATATGCTTAACAACATTTTAGAGCAGAAAAAAATTTCAGAAATTGATAAATTCAATCTTTACTAAATACTGAGCCCCAACGTGATTTTAATAGGACAGCTGGAATAAATCAGAGATGTTACCTGAATACTAGTGCAAGTGTGTTTCTTTTTTTGCCATCTTGGAAGGAACTAATGACTTTGAGTTTTTTTGTTGCTTATTAAAAAAAAGAAAAAACATAAATTTCAGTTCATGTTTTGTTTTTATATGTTTTAGGCATAAAACACAAAAATGTAAAACAGGAAAGGGGACTTATGAAATTCTCTGATAGTTATTAAAGTTGCTGTAATGAAATTTTATACATTTGTACATTAGTTGATGAAAAATAATAAGCGTGTATATAATTAAATTAAACACAATAAGAAAATATTTAGAAACAAATATTTATTAAGCTTTTACTATTAAGTAACATTTATAGGTAAAGAAAAAGATACAGAATATAAGGAATTAATTTGTCCCTCATAGTGTTCACCATTTATTTGAAGAACAAAATTTTCATAACGAGGATTTTCATAACAAGGTAGAAAAGGGTCAATCTTGAATAAAGGCAAGTCTAATGTTAGGAGAAATAGTTTGGCTAGAGAGGATGGTTCCTAAGGGTGTACTGCCAGATACAGTCTGAGTCAAGATTGTGGAGCAATCTGGCCTTAATAAAAGTGTATTGATAGAAGGACTAATGTAAGAGAAGTGACTATTTTAGAAATACTCTTCTGAATGTGGTGAGCAGGATGGATTAGAGGAAGAAAGGTGTAAATGCTAGGACAATGCCTAAGAAGCTGAGGCAGAACTCAAGCAAGGTGTGAAATGATAAAGATCTGAATGGAGTTGAGGGTGAGCACTGGGAATGTAAGAATAGTTACTTGCTAACTAACTAAGTTAACTTAGTTATTTGCTAAATAACTAAGAATAGTTATTTGCTGTTGCAAAAGAACAGGTAGGATTTGGCTTCTTGATTTAGGGAAGCACAGGAGAGAGAGGAGTTAAAACTTGATATTTTCAGCCTGGATAATTGAAAAACAGAGAACACTAACAAATGGGAATGTCAGGAGGTGCAGTTGCTTTCTGGAAAAGGTGATGAGTTCAATTTTAAACTTGCTGAATTTGAAGGTAATGTTCAGGAAATAAGCTGGATGAAAGGAAATATTAAAACCAGGAATACAGACTTGGGGTGAATAGAAGAGAATGTTGAAAAATGAGAGTACACAGATCCTTTAAGGGAGAGAGCTCACAGAGAAAAGCAAACTTGAGAGTTATACTTAGATCCGAAGCAACAGAAACCTAATCCAAATGTGCTTGGCCTTTATTTAGTAGATGCTCACTAATAAAATCTTTAAAGAGACTGTAGTTAAGAAATGTGGCAGCAAATGCTAAAAAATAGTTGGGGTGGGGAGGCTTCTTTTCCAACTGTAGAAGACATTATATTTGAAGGCTACCATAAATGGTACTCGTAAGAATCTATTAATTATAATCAAGGCAGTGCTATACTGAGAAATTTTAGAAAAGACAAATTTTCCCTTTTCAGTTGCAAAGTAATTTTCCCTCAGCAGGAAGATAAGGAAGTGTACGAGCACTGAGTAATATATGGAATTATTGAATCACTATATTGCCCACCTGAAACTAATATAATACTGTGTTAAACTACACTGGAATTAAAATAAAATACAAATAAAAGAAGATAAGTAAGTGGTATATCAGCCATAACAATAAACATAATTACCACTGAGTGCTCCATATCACCATGCTAAGCACTTTATACAGTTTCTTTAATTCTCTCAATAATTCTGTAAGCAATAAAGACAGCATTAGAAAAGTTAAACAGCTTGCCCATGGTCATACGAGTATTGAGCAGAATAGCTGGATTTCATTTCCAGATCTAACTGCAGGTTGAAAGTTAAGGTATAGAGTTGTATGACCCTGGATTTGACTTCAGTTCAGACACTTATTAGTTTTGTGACATTCTGCTCATTCATCTCATAAATATTCAAAGCTTACCCTGTATCAGGTGCTTTGATAGTCACTGTGACTACATAATGCCCTCAAATGCTCACTGTTCAGGAAAGAAAGCAAATAAGAAAACAGGAATCACCATGTGAGGTGTCAGCAATACTATAAAAATCAGGGGAGTGAGGAGCACACGAGAAGGGCACGTGTTTTACAGAAACCTTAGTAGCTTATACTAACAGCTGGACTACACCTCTTTTTTTTTTTTTAACGTTTATTTATTTTTGAGAGACATAGAGACAGAGCATGAGCAGGGGAAGGGCAGAGAGAGAGGGAGACACAGAATCTGAAGCAGGCTCCAGGCTCTGAGCTGTCAGCACAGAGCCCGACGCAGGGATCGAACTCACAGACAGTGAGATCATGACCTGAGCTGAAGTCGGCTGCTTAACCAACTGAGCCACCCAGGCACCCCTGGACTACACCTCTTGATGAATAAAATTGAATTTACTTCTGGCTCACCATTCAGTGTATGTGTGACCTTGGGCAAGTTATTAATTTCTCCATGCCTCAGTTTCCCCGTGTTTAAAATGGAGATATTAATAATACCTACCTTCTGAGTTTGTTGTCAGACTAAATAAGTTAACAAATATAAAGAGCTCTATAGTACCTGGTACATATTAAGGGCTCAGTAAAAGGGGCTTACTACACTACTGGTATGACAATACATAAAGGGCATCACATGTGGAGAGGTTCCTGTTGAGCTATTTAGAGAACTCTGGCTGCCACTTCACTGTGTTTCCACTTCTATTTTCAATAATGACAGAAAGAACAATGGCATGGAATGTTCTAGTAGTAATGTGTATCAAATTAAGAGAAAGGGATGATACAATTCATTATCTTGAAAACCAAGCCAAACTCTAGGCTGTCTTTGTGAGTCTAGACATTTTTGCTTATGTGATTTATTTATAATTAACTTAAGCAAAGATGATGAAAAAATATATACTAAACTGAGGATTTTACTATAAGCCCTGCCCCCTTTGCAAAAGTAAAATGTCTTTTAGTGATAATACACAGATCAGAAGAGTTGAAAGAAAGGCCTGTTTTCTTGAAAATAGGAAGATAAGGGATCCAATATTACCTTTGAAACTTAAATCTTTCATTCAATTCATTCAAGTTTTTCCCAAGGTATACCATAAGGAACTAGATGAAAACATTGTTTCCTACATCTAAGTGAAGAAATGTTTAAAATATCACAAAATGTTATATACTTTCAGCTATGAGTAAAGCCTGAGATCTTATGTATTACATGGTGACTATAGTTAACACTATATAGTATAGTTGAAATTTGCTAGGAGAATAGAACTTAAATGTTTTTACCAAAAAAATACACACACACACACACACACACATATACATACATATATATATGTGTGTGATGGATGTGTTAACTAGACGGGAGTAATCCTTTCACAACATATAATTATATCAAATGTTCAGGATGTACACTTCAAATGTCTTACAATTTTGTCAATTATACTTCAATGAGGCGGAAAAAACAAAAAAAAATGAACAAAATAATTTTCCCCAATTAAAAAAAAACCTCACACATATATAAATATGTGTGATCAAAATATAGCACAATTAAGCCAATTGTCTTTGAATTATCATAGAAATATTATATGAAAAGGAAGTACACAGATTTAAATTATAGAATGACATAAATGTTAAGTTTAATTTTAGAAAGAATAATGGTGTACATTAGAGTTCCCTAGAAATCTTACTAAAAATGTAGATTCCTAGCCCCATCAACAGATAACCTGACTCATTAATTTGAGTATAGAGATAAATTTGTGCTTTTAACAAGCATGTCAGGTGGTTTTCATGTAGGTGGTCTGCAGACTACACGTTGAGGAAAAAAATAGGAAAAATTTTCAGAAACAGGGAAGATGCCAAAAAAAGTCAGATCCAGATTACCACATCAGATAGACCCTAATTATTTTTACCCCTCTACTTCTACTCTCCCCCTCCCTCCCTGAAAAAATCTGTTTCACAAAACAGAACATTCCTGAATGTAAAGAATATAGTTTTTTTAAAATTAATAAATGTCGTGGCTCATAGATCATGGCCCAGAAAAGTAGCCTTCTTCACATGGATTCACGTTGTTTTTTCCAAAAAAAAAAAATGTATTAACTTGGCTAGGAACTATACCAGATGCTTTCACTTATATTAATAGGCCTAAGAATCCTGTGACCTTCTTATGGCAACAATTAGGATGCTGCCTAGCAAATACCTAGCAAGCAAGAGTGCTTGCTTTTGGCTTCAATTTAAAGTGGTTTAAACCAAAAAGAAAGGTACAGAGTAGCAGAAATCCAGAAGTATGGCAGATTTCAGGGTTGGTGGAGCCAGTAATTGAAGAATGTCATTCAGGACCGAGGTTTTTGTGCATCTCTGCTTTGCCATTTACAGCGCCAATTTCACCCAAAGCTGGTTTTTCTTTTGGTTATAGGATAAAAACTGCTGGTTGTGACAAAGGTTTCATCTCTCATTCACACCCAGGAAGAGAGTTGCTGGTTTTCCATAGCTTTTCCAGAAAACAGCAAGGGGCTCACATTAAATTACATTTGGCCCAAATTAAATCACTCAAGATGAGATTACTCCATTTGGTTCACACTGGTGTTTTTGTTCATCTAAGGAGTCTTTTTAGATATTTTCTTCCTAAATGAATGTTTCCCTCCCCATGAAATTTTAATGCCGTAGATATTACTGTATGTTTATGCACTGTATGCCTTATACATAAAAAAGATTAAGTTTATTACCCTACCCCCAGAATGCGTGGCCTAGAGTAATCAGGATCACCCTTGAAGCTGTGGATGGGTCAGCTTTCCTTGAAGCACAAATCCATGTGAGGGAGGTATGGATACAGAGCAAAACTGTGGGTTCTGTTAGGATGGAGAAAGTAGGAAGG
Organism: Paguma larvata; assembly: GCA_030068075.1. Taxonomy (NCBI): domain Eukaryota; kingdom Metazoa; phylum Chordata; class Mammalia; order Carnivora; family Viverridae; genus Paguma; species Paguma larvata. The sequence goes on from CM057824.1 coordinate 36,626,408, forward strand.
AATGAGTAAATTCTGGGTAAGCAAGCAACAGTGGCCACAATTCAAGCTGAGACACAGAACAAGTAATTTTTTTTCAAGTACTGGTAAGTGGTACAATCAATTCAGACCAGGATTTCTGACTTGAACTGCAGTGTTCCATCCACTAGAATTTAGTTGTTCATTTTTAGTTCACCTTGGAGGTAACTTCAAAAATGGAGAGAAACCATTAGAGTCAGACACTGAGCATTAGAGTCAGACAGTGATGGGTTCTATTACTAGTTTTGTACTTACTGATTGTGTAAACAAGTCATTTGAGCTCTGTGAATTACATTTAGTTCCTCTTTGAGAGAGAAATTATAATTTCTTTATTACCAGGCTGTTAGGAGAATTAAACAAGCCGAACATGTAAAGCAACAAGAATAATGCCTTTGTATATGTTAGTTCCTTTCCATGATTATTTTCATTTTTCTTTCTGAAAATTTTTGAGTGAAGGCTTAGGAATTCATGGTCTAAGGCATATATGTTACTAGAACTTGCAAAACTATTAATTTAAAATTCATCTCCTATTCCGTTTCAAAAGTTGTTTATTTTTTGCAGAATGGTTACTGTAGTTAACATACTTTAGGAACTGTCACATCTGCAAGCCTTATTTGGATATGGTGACAACTCGACACTGTAAGCTCTGTAAAGACTAAAGGAAAAGCATATTTTAAATGGTTTATGATGTGTGCTGTTTGCAGAAAAGCCAAAAGTTCAGTATAAAGAAAATTTATGTTGCTCTCTGTTATATGGTTATGACCTGGTCTACTATGAAAATTAAAAGTAAGATGTTTATGAATGCTCATCAATTCTTTATTTTCTAGGATAAATCTATTAGCACAAGTTTACCTGTCCTAGACTTAATAGATGCCATTGCACCAAATGCAGTTCGTCAAGAAATGATCAAGAGAGAAGACTTATCTGAAGAGGACAAGCTAAACAATGCTAAGTAAGCCTTTTATGGTTGGTTGGTTGGCTTGTGTGTTTGTTTATTTATTTAGTTAGAGAGAGAGAGCGGGGAGAGGGACAGAGGCAAAGGGAGACAGAGAATCCGAGGCAGGCTCCAGTGCTCAGCATGGACCCTGATGTGGAATCCGATCCCATGACCCCCGGGGATTGTGACCTGAGCCAAAAATCAAGATTTGGACACTCAAAGAACTGAGCCACCCAGGCGCCCTGCCTTTAGTGGTTTAACACAGTGGCTCTTTAATTTCTTAAGTCCTTCCTGGTAAGGTTACTATTTCTTTATAACATTTTTAAGTACAACTTAAATGGGGAATATGATTTAAAGACTTTCAAACTTAACTTTTGTGTAAAGTTAATCTTATCAAAATATTTCATATTTTTTACATTTTACATATATTAAGTAAAAACATAGTAGATAACAAATACTAAGATATTTTTCTTAGTTTTTTAAATTTACATATATTAAGTAAAAACATAGTAGATGATAACAAATCCTAAGATATTTTTCTTGTCATTTGAAGATATGCCATTTCAGTTGCTCGAAAGATCGGTGCCCGGATATATGCCTTACCTGATGACCTCGTAGAAGTGAAACCAAAGATGGTTATGACCGTGTTTGCATGCTTAATGGGAAAAGGACTGAACAGAATAAAATAATGAGAAACATTTAATATGATTTTCTGCCACATTAAATACATTGAATGCCTCATAGTTTACAGATTTCTAAATGTAGTGGGTATAAAACCAGAGATTATTTGTATGCTTAAAATAGTTGTATAATTCATTAATGAATTAAATATCTTGGTTATATACTGGTTAGAATCTGTCAACCTTTTTGGATAACACAGTTAATTTACCAGTAGGTACTGATATGTTCATTATCAAGTTGATATTTCATAATTAAATTATTTTCATTTCCTGAAAGTCTTATTAAAAGCAAGACTAATTCATTCTTTTTCATAGTTCAAAAAGATCAGTAGAAAAAAATGTTTGCAGGTCCTGCTGTGTTTTGATTTGTGTGTGTGTGTGTGTGTGTGTGTGTGTTAATTTTCATCATAAATGTATTCAAAGTCATAAACCAGTTTATTTCTTTTATTTTTTCCTCCAACTATGTGAAACTTAACTTTTCTGTAAATTTCTATATTGTCGCAAATTTTTAAGTGACAAGTATTATTCATTAACATTAAACTTTTTTATATATGAAAACTAACTCTTGAAGAAATCCCAGAGTACATTCTCTTGTATAAGTAGTGGGAGCTTTTTACTTAAAACTTAATTTTAATTGTAGATACTACATATGCTAGTTTGCTAATAGAACTTTAACTATGACATGCAGCATATATGTTGGTAGGTTATTACAGAAATATGTGTGTATATATGTATTTTTTGCATCTGAATTACCCAGGTTTTCTTAAATGGTATATAAAGCTAGAAAGTCAGCCAACCATTAAGTGTTTTTGTGGTCCCATGATGTGTATAACACTTGTCATTATGTAGATATCTGGTATACGAAGATTTCTTTTAGAAATATTCATTTTGGACGTGCAGATATTTTTCAACTGACTTCTTCCACATATTAATAGCAAAAAATTGGCTAGAACATCTCAAGACATGTTGACACTATACTGTTAACTTCATATTCCACATGTTAATTTTGATCTATATGAAGCCCTAATTTATAATATGCCCACCAAATCTCTTTAGTAGAAAGTAACACAAAGCTAATATTCAACATAGAGTATTTTCAAGTGTTTTTTCCACAGCCTCCTCCAAACTGGCAGTGTTTGGTTACTGCCTGTGTTACTTGGGAATAGCCAACTTCAGACCTATTTTTGTGTGAATTCTTATCAGTAGACAGATTCTGCTGCTAAAAATTGAATTCAGACATCTTTTTCCTCCATCTTTCACTGTTAGTGCAAGTGAGCAATACTGCTTTGCAACAAAAATGCTGTCACTTTATCTTAGCTGTGAGTGAGTAGTCTAAATCCCCCTTCTACCACTGATTAAAACATACATGTTGGTAAGAGTGAGACTACTCATGTGTTTAGAATAGCATTTTTAAAATGAAATCAACAGGTAGAACTTTGAAATATATTCTTCTACAAAAGAGATTTCCTTTCCTTTTATATTTTGATGATTGTTTTCTTACATGAAGATTAAGGTATGTTCTTGCTCTAAGAGATTAATTAATGTTTTCCCTTATTTTTTTCACCATTATATTTACTAAGTTATCTGATTTACATGAAATTTGGCACTTTAGAGTGTTCTTTTTCTCACAAAATAATAAAAATTCTATGTATGTACAAATGTGTCAGTGTTTATTTCATTTAAAGAATATAAAACCCTAACCAAAGATGTAAAAGATCTCTATGCTGAAAACTATAAAAAGCTTATGAAGGAAATTGAAGAAGACACAAAGAAATGTAAAAACATCCCATGCTCATGGATTGGAAGAATAAATATTGTCAAAATGTCAATACTACCCAAAGCAAATTGTACATTCACTGCAATCCCAATCAAAATTGCACCAGCACTGTTCTCGAAGCTAGAGCAAACAATCCTAAAATTTGTATGAAACCACAAAAGACCCTGAATAGCCATAGTAATATTGAAGAAGAAAACCAAAACCAGAGGCATCACAATCCCAGACTTTAGCCTCTACTCCAAAGCTGTAATCAACAAGACCGTATGGTATTGGCACAAAAACAGACATACAGACCAATGGAATAGAATAGAGAACCCAGAAATGGACCCACAAACATATGGCCAACTAATCTTTGACAAAGCAGGAAAGAGTATCCAATGGAAAAAAGGCAGCCTCTATAACAAATGGTGCTGGGAGAACTGGACAGCAACATGCAGAAGAATGAAACTACACTACTTTCTTTCACCACTCACAAAAATGAACTCAAAATGGATGAAGGACCTGAATGTGAGACAGGAAACCATCAAAACCCTAGAGGAGAAACCAGAAGAAAACCTTTTTAACACAGCAATTTCCTATGCGACACATCTCCAAAGGCAAGGGAATTAAAAGCAAAAGTGAACTATTGGGACTTCATCAAGATAAAAAGCTTCTGCACAGCAAAAGAAACAACCAACAAAATGAATAGGCAACCAACGGAATGGGAAAAGATCATCGCAAATGACATATCGGATAAAGGACTAATATCTAAAATCTATAAAGAACTTACCAAACTCCACACCCGAAAAACAAATAACCCAGTGAAGAAATGGGCAGAAGATATGAATAGACACTTCTCCAAAGATGACATCCAGATGGCCAACAGACACATGAAACGATGCTCAGTGTCAATCATCATCAGGGATATACATATCAAAACCACACTGAGATACCACCTCACACCAGAGTGGCTAAAATGAACAAATCAGGAAACTACAGGTGTTGGCGAGGATGTGGAGAAACAGGCACCCTCTTACACTGTTGGTGGGAATGCAACTAGTGCAGCTGCTCTGGAAAACAGTGTGGAGGTTCCTCAAAAAAATGGAAATAGAACTACCCTATGACCCAGCAATAGCACTGCTAGGAATTTACCCAAGAGATACAGGAGTGCTGATGCATAGGGGCACATGTACCCCGATGTTCATAGCAGCACTTTTGACAATATCCAAATCATGGAAAGAGACTAAGTGTCCATCAACTGACGAATGGATAAAGAAGATGTGGTATATATATATATACAATGGAACACTACGTGACAATGAGAAAGAATGAAATCTGGCCATGTGTAGCAACATGGATGGAACTGGAGGGTATTGTGCTGAGTGAAATAAGTCAGAGAAAGACAGATGCCATATGTTTTCATGCATAGGTGGATTTTGAGAGACTTAGCAGAAGACCACGGGGTAGGGGAAGAGGGGAAGAAAAAAAAAAGCCACAGAAAGGGAGGGAGACAAGATATAAGAGACTCTTAAATACTAAGAACAAACTGAGGGTTTATGGGGGGTGTGGGAGAGGGGAGAGTGGGTGATGAGCACTGAAGAAGGCACTTGTTGGGATGAGCACTGGGTGTTGTATGGAAACCAATTTGACAATAAATTATATAGATAAAAAAAGAATATACAACCTTGAAAATTAATCTATCATGAGTTTACTTTCCAGAAAAGAAAATAATTTTGTTTTAATTAGCAAAATAAAATTTTTATTAGATTTTTTTTGGGGGAATGAAGGTGGTTCTCTGGTTCTTTTTTTTTTTTTTCCATCAAATCATACTGCCTTCTGGTTCTTTAATATGAAGTATTTTAGTAAATACAACTGCGTTATTACTACAATTTAGTTTGTACTGAAATAATTTGAGGTAATCAGTTCATTAATATACATTTGTTATGATTCAGGTAAAAATGCTAGAAATATGGGGATTCAGCTGAGAAAAATATAGACAGAATTTCCTGACTTCATAAATCTTTATCCGAGTGGAGAGAGAGAAATAGGAATTTTAGGTAGTGATAAAATGCAGTAGGAGAAATAAAACAGTAATGTGATAGAGACTGACTTGGGAACTGGGGTGAAGACTTTAGTTTGGGTGCTCAGGAATGGTCTCTCTAAGGATGTGCTATTCAGACTGGAATATGATTGAGGAGGAGATGGGTGACACATGTTCAGCAGACAGAACAAATACAGAGGCTCTGAGGCAGGAAAAGTCGTAGGCATTTTAGGAAAAGAAATTGGCAAATATGGCATAAGAGTAGTGAGGGAGAGGCACGGAGACTGGAGACGTAGATAGGATCTGTTCTCCTTTTAAGACCAGCTCTGAATCTGGATTTTTGTCTTCTCCAACTGAAGTTATTGGCTCTTCTCTTTTGTCCCTGCTGGCTGGTGAATTGCTGTAAGTAATGTGCTGCTTCTGTATCTTACCATGCCATTGTTTCTCAAAACTCTATCATTGATCTTACTATCACCGATGCACAATAAACTGCTCATAGGGGGGATGTCAAAACACTCCAATTCATGCTGCATAAAATATGTACCGAGAGGCAAGAGAGAAAGATATGCTGCATCTGAGATGATTCAAAAAGACTTCTAAAGAGCAGAATGCATTTGCAATACTGGCTTACTTTGAAAAAGGAAAAATCCTCAAAACTTTGCCTCCTAGGATTATCCATGAATGTAGGTTGGAATTCCTCCGAATCTAAGAAATTAATTCAGCCCCTGTGAGAGTCCTTATGGATGAGAAATCACAAACCCAGAAGCTTGAAAAGACTTCAGATTAAAATGTTTTTTATACTTTTGAACCATCTGAATTTTTACCCTCCCACACTCTGGAACTTTTGGATGGGTCAGGGTTAGAGTTGGTCTGCTACTGAGGAAAAATTTTACTAGACTATGAAGTCTGGTAGTAAGTACATAAACAAACAAAAAGGGTAAGTAAGCACATATATAAACCCACATATGTAGCTCTATGTTCAGTGGCCACAAATTAACACTGAAAAATTTTGATATTCCACCAAATATGCAAACTTTGAAACAGTATAGAATGGGGGAGATTTATGATAGAGATAAGAAGCAGCTAAAATGATTGAATAGATAATCTATTGAATTTTGGAGTAAACACAAGACAAGGTTTGGAAAGGTGGTCAATCTTGTCATCTACCTAACGCCTCTTAGAGAAGATCTAAATAAGTCTTTGAATGATAAGATATATTTAGGCAATTTGCGAGTTAGTGTTGGCAAGAACAAGAGATGGAGCAAATCAACCTGAATAGAATAGGAAGCATTTCCCTCAAATATAAGATGTTCCAAAGTAAATTTATGTATTGGCTTTAAAAACCTAAAGCCCCTAGGGAACAATTTTGATTTTTTTAAATTTTTTTTTTAACCTTTACTTTTGAGAGACATAGAGACAGAGTATGAGCAGGGGAAGGGCACAGAGAGAGGGAGGTACAGAATCTGAAGCAGGTGCCAGGCTCTGAGCCGTCAGCACAGAGCCCTACACGGGGCTCAAACTCACAGACGGTGAGATCATGACCTGAGCCGAAGTCGGCCGCTTAACTGACTGAGCCACCCAGGCGCCCCACAATTTTGATTTTTGTATAGTTGTTGTGGGAAGCAATAAGAATTGTTCAAGAGATATAATTTGTAGTTTTACCCCCTAGTTTTAAAGGTGAACGAATCTACTTTACTTTTTTAAAGCAGTTAAAAAAAATTTTTTTAATGTTTATTTTTGAGAGACAGAGAGGGAGAATGACTGGGGGAGGGGCAGAGAGAGGGAGGGAGACACAAAATCCGAAGCAGGATGGGCGCTGCCAGCCCAAAGCCAGACGTGGGGCTCAAACCCACCAACAGTGAGATCATGACCTCACGACCTGAGTGGAAGTCAGACGTTGGATGCTTAACGGACCCAGGCGCCCCTCCTCGCCACGAATCTGCTTCAAATAAGTTTGCTTTAAAAATAATTATTCGGGTAGGTAGTACTTAGTGCGCTTCAGTCAGCTTTTGCTCAGCACACAGTTTTTAAAAGCAAGTTTATAAATGTGACCATAAACCTTTGGAAGGACTGTAATTAGAGTAGATTCTAAAAATGTGCTTATCCATAGTTATGTGTTGGTACACTTAAATTACATGTGAACATCAGGAATGTTATGCCAATTTTATATCACAAGTTGTTAAAAAATAGTCTAGAAATGAAAAAAGCTAGCCCAAATACACAGACAAGCACAACTCTAGCGCCGTGGCTAGGCAGAGGACCCAACCACGAAATAATCAGACAATTCTATAGGGTTTGACTAAATGTTAAGTACTCAGAGGTTCAATTAACCATACAGATGCGTATTTACGTGCAGCAGAAGACTGCAGGGAAGTTACCTCAAAACAGAAACCCAGGTGTGGGAGGACGCACCAGGTGCTTAGCCTTTTCCTCAGCAATTGGAAGCCTTCGGAGGCTGCAGCTGACAGACACGGAACGGGGGGCGGGGCGCACGTAGACCCCGCCCCCACAACAGGCCCCGCCCACCACCGAGACGGCCCGGGTGTCGTCGCTATAGCGGAGCGGAAGATGACGTGAGGAGAGTTGCGAACATCTATCTCCGCGCGCAGCTGGGCCGGCGGTTCCCACATCCCGGGATCCCGACGTGCGCAGAATCGCTCCGGGAGCTCCTTTCCCCCAGATCTCTCGTCCTCCTCCCGGGCCGGGCCGCCCCCAGCGCGGCCCCTGCGGCTCCTGGCACGGCCCCGCGCTCGGCTGCCGCCCTGGCGCGCGCCACTCTGTCGTCCCCGGAGGGGCGCGGACCGGCTCGGCCTGGGCGCCGGCGGCTGGGGAGGGGGCGCTGGCCCCGGGGCCGCGCATGCGCCGCCACCAACCTGGGGCTGTCAGTGGAGGGCGAGTGCTGGTTCCGAGGGGAGGCGACGCCCTTTGGGGCCAACGGGCCGCGCGCTGAGGCGGCTGTGGGAACGACTCATCCCTTTTCCAGCCCTGGGGCGGGGCTGGGGTCGGGGTCGGGGCTGGTGGGGGCCCCGCCTCCGTCTCCTGGCCTGCCCCCTTCATGGGCCGCGATGATGGCGGCCCTGTACCCGAGCACGGACCTCTCGGGCGCCTCCTCCTCCTCCCTACCTTCCTCCCCATCCTCCTCTTCGCCCCCGAACGAAGTGATGGCGCTGAAGGATGTGCGGGAGGTGAAGGAGGAGAACACCTTGAATGAGAAGCTTTTCTTGCTGGCGTGCGACAAGGGTGAGAGCTAGGCCCCTTTCTCCACTTCTGGGCGCCGCTGCCCTCCACGCCCTTCACCCTATCCCCAACCTCACCTTGGGGCACTCTTTCCTCACGCGCCGAGCGTCTGCACCCTCCGCGCCCGTTGTCTCGCCCGGGCCGCCCGGCACCGCCTCTGAGTGTGGAGCTGGCTGGCGGGAGCAGCGGGGAGCAACCCTCCGAGCGCCGCACCTGGGGCGGCGGTTCCGGCCGTGGGCTCCCTTTGTGGGGTTCGGTGTTTAGGCAGCGATGTGGGGACCCAGACCCTAGGGTTTTAGCCCCTGCCTCTGCTACTAACCTCCTGAATGACCTGGTCTCCCTCTCGGGGCTTCCGTTCTTTCTTTCTGGAAGCCCAGAGGGTTTATCTAGTTTGGGATCTTCGAGTCTGAAAATTCCATGACCTTGCTTAAGGTTCTTCGTGTTTATGGGTTCTCAACCCATACTTGTCTAATTTAGCTTCAGCCACTCAGTGCCTTGGTGTTCAATGACTGTTGAATGGCATTAGATATGTCAGTATCCTAGGGGGAGATAAAGACAGGCCAGGAGAAATTATTATGCCTCAGTGCCAAACTTTTTTTAAATTTACAGAACTTCGTTAGTGCTTTTCTTTGGAGAAGAAAGTGTATTGCTCCTGAGTCGTTTTCGGGAAAAAATGGTAGTGCAAAACAATTACAAGGCGAAAATGTGAAATATGTTTAATGAGTTTTCTTTAAAAAAAAAAAAAGAAAATTGAAATCAATCTCTTTTATGGCCGTAATAAAAATCTCTTCGTTTAAGCATGCTTTCTGTTGGTGCATATAATAAAAGGAATGGGAAATTGATTGCCCTAAGACGGCTTTTATTTACTACATGTAAGAAAGTGCTGTAATTTTTCTCTTTCTGAAGTTAAGTTGCTTTACAGTGGCCATGCTCACTTAGGCATACTGTTAAGGATCATGCAAACTTCTAGAACATAAACCCAAAGGGCAACTTACAACTGAAAAGATGAACTACAGAGGATTTTTTTGTATGTTTATGAGCATGTTTTTAATCAATCACAGCCTTTCTAACCTCTTGATACTTTTGAAATAGGATTTTACTTACACAACTTTTTGAAAACAAATTGACTATAAACAAAGTCCACCTATGTCTGTTGTCAGACACTTTTATGTTCTTATGTCATAGTATTAAGTTATATTAGGAAAGCCTTTGTTAAAGTCCACCATGGACACAGCTTTGAATGGTCTTGGAAATATAAAGAAACATGGGATATATGTTTATAGCCTCACAAAGATCATTGTGGATTATGTAAAGTTACTTACTATTACTGAAATGGATCATCTGAGTTCTCTTACCTCAAAGAATCTCCAAGAGGGGAAGGGACAAGATTGGGTTATACTAGAATGAGTAAGTGGCTGCTGCATCTACCCTAGCTTACTGAGCTGTGGTTATTGTAAAGCAAGCAAAGTATGTCAAGAAAGGGCATTTAATATTGCTGTCAAACTGAGGACGGAGGAATGTCATTTGTGGTTGGAGTGAGTAATTACATATGTATATTTAGAATTATTGCATGATATACCTCAAATTTAAGTTTTAATATATGATAGTTTTGTAGCCTGTCTAGTAGTGTCAGTTGATATAGCTCCCTATTCCTTATCTGTTTCCCATTTTGTAAAATCATTAAGATCCTTGGAGAGGTTTGGCTTTTGGGGGTGGGGTGAAAAGTAAATAAGCATGCATTTTTTTCCCTCTGTATAAACTAAAAAAAATTTTTTTAAATGTTTATTTATTTTGAGTTGGAGAGAGAGAAAGAGCAAGTGGAGAGGAGCAGAGAAAAGGAGAATCCCAAGCAGGCTCCACACTGTCAGCACAGAGCCTGATGCCAGGCTTGATCCCAGGAACTGTGAGATCATGACCTGAACTAAAATCAAGAGTCCACCACTTAACCAACTGAGCCACTCAGGCCAGAATTTTTTTAAACGAGTGAGATTAAGTATTTTCTGTTTCAGGTGTGTGAATTCAGGTGTGAATTCTTGGCTTAGATTTGGAAAAATGGCTTAAATTACATATATTTATGGTATACATTTACATGGGAAAAATAAATTGGAGTTATAGCAGTACTTTTTTGCTTACATGTTTGTATTCACTAATATTGTTAAACTTTTTTTAGTGTGCCTGAACCAAATCTAAAAAGTAGTAGCTACAGCTTCCACTATTATATTGGAGGTTTCATCAAACCAAATGGCAAACATTTACTAAAACAGGCATTAGGGTAGATTGGGTATACTTTTCAGAGATGATTTCATTTTGTCCTGACAACCCCATGAGCCAAATCTGTTATTATACCTATTTTACAAATGAGGAAAATGAGGCTTAGCAAATTTTAAAATCACTTTACCCAAGGTTACATTAGCTAGGAAGTGGTAGAATTGAAATCTATATTTAGCCTGCACTATTAGCCACTGTGTTACATTAATCTAGTTGTAGCTGAATGACTGAAAATAATTTGTGTTAGAGAAGACATCTAAGTTTGGACTTATTAGTTGGAGATTAAACTTGCTGTCTATGAATGCTTTATAAACCTTGTCTCTGTGGATTCTCTTTATCCAATAAAAGTAAAAAGCTTTAATAGCACTAGAACAAATCCACTCTAGAATATCTATATCTTCCTTTTCATTTAGCAATCCTACTCTATGTGTACAAAATATTTATATATTCCACTTAGGGAGAATTCGTAAAAGAAGAAGTGGTCATGTGGATGTTAATGGATGGGTGGCATTTTGAAAGGTGGGTACAGATTAAGGAGCAAAGAAAAAAAGTAGGAAAGAAAAAGATTTATGTTTGATTGTATAGTTTGTATAGCTGGCTTTTATGTAAAGGAGCTCAATAGTTACAGGCAAGTGCTGATCTCCAGATAGTGGCTACTTAACAGTGGCTGTTATTTATCTTGAAAGTAGGTCAGAATCATGTATCATTGGTTCATATATCATTGGGGTAAAATTTAGAAGAAAAGTCAAAGTTTCTGTACCAGTGACATCAAGTTAAGTCTGTTCCTACCCCCGCCCTCCAACTGTCCCTAGTAAAATTCTCAGCAAGCACACACATATTCTTTATAGACCTAGAATGCTGCAACTCAGAGGTAAAAGTTAATTGAAACAAGGGCTGGCTATTTTATGAAATATTAAGCAAGATTCTTATCACCTGCCTCTTTTGTCACTCATTGAGAGTTAATGTGGTAATGAGCCTCTTTTATTTGTGGGAGCCTGTGGTTTACTCAGGCCTGCTGGCTGGAGAAAGGGTTAATTTGTTTAGGCTCTTTTAAACTGAAGTGGATGTTAGCTTATAGTATGCATTAATGAGCTCAACCTATATTAACCCTTTAATTTACTGATGATCAGTTCTTGTGCAGAAAAATAAGTGATGAAACGACAGTGTGGATTCCGTCCCTGCCAGCTTCCCATGAAGGGCATTTTCAGGAAATTCTGTGTGCAGTTAATGAGTCAGGATGCCCTTGAAATTTCAGCATGGGGGCACAGGAGGGATGGAGAGAGCTGTCCTTGGGGTCAGTCTAAAGTCTTGGTCACTTTTGTGATATGATTTGCTGCATTTTGTGGGAGGGTGTCTTGACTGAATTCCTACATGAACTTTGCAAACGTTTGGGCTAAGCATGCTTTTAAGATGGGCGACATTTTTGGGAGAAGTAATACTAAGCTGCTATATTAATAATACCTTAATGTATTTAATGGGACTTTTTTTAGCTATTTGATGTAAACTAAAGTTTTATATAAACTGATAGGAATATAAACTAAAGTTTTATTCAACTTACAACATCACTGTGAATTGGATCTCAGGTCATGTACCAGACTAATTGCAAAGTAAACATTGCTTTTAATTGTTTTTTTAATAGATTCAAGAATATATTATTAATAATTTTTAACTTCATCAACTCACTATAAAAAATGCATCACCTTCTATGCTGTAAGTATAATTTTTTCATACAGCAGAGTGAATCTTTTTTGCCAGATATTGATTCTCATTAATAGTCTTCATGAACAGTCATAAATTGCTAAGAAATTATAGTAATAATTTTTTTTAAAAAATTCAAACATGCCATATTTCTGAGTATCTTTAATTTCGAAGGTTTCATTTATAACAATATGATCACAACACATTGGGACGGTCTATGATAAATACTGGGTTTTGCACATTTGGGTAAAACTACATTTTTTAAAAAAGTTTATTAGTTTTTAGAGACAGAGAGACAGAGAGCGTGCATGTGCGCCTAAGCAGAAGAGGGGCAGACAGAGGGAGACAGAATCCCAAGCAGGCTCTGCACTGTCAGCGCAGCCCTACTTATGAGTCATGACCTGAGCAGAAGTCGGTTGCTTAACTGACTGAGCCACCCAGGTGCTCCTGGGGAAAACTACATTTTTAAGTCATCTCCACTGTAAAAGTCTTGCATGGTTTTGTTTTTGTTTTTTTTTAGAATCTGGTTCAAGCTAATTTGAAGTTTGCTGTAGAGTTAACATTTTAATTGGTATTGTCACTATTTGTATTTACAAATCCAGCAACCGAATTTAATCATGTCTTTGTATTTTTTTACTTTGTCATTTTTTTTCCTTTTACTAAAATCTTTAAAGTGTTTTCACCTAATAGTTCAATTAGAAGGTTGAAGTTGACACACTCAAAAAATTTGTTATAGAAACTTGGTTTTAGTAGCTTTATAGATTTTTTTTGACCAATAAATTCTCCTATAGTTTACAACTAACTGAAAATTCGAATACTATAAAATTAAACTAAACTGAGCAACATTAATGCTCCCATTTTAGCAATACTGAAGTTGACTGTCATATGCCTGAAAATAAAATGAGGTACTAATGAAGAAAAAAATGGAATTGATATTCCATTCTTTTTTTTTTTAATCTTTTTAACATTTATTTATTTTTGAGACATAGAGACAGAGTGTGAGCAGGAGGAGGGCAGAGAGAGGGAGACACAGAATCTGAAGCAGACTCCAGGCTCCGAGCCATCAGCACAGAGCCCGACACGGGGCTCGAACTCACAGACCGAGAGATCATGACCTGAGCTGAAGTCAGCCGCTTAATCGACTTAGCCACCCAGGCACCCCTGATATTCCATTCTTAATATTGTAACTTTTCTCCACTGTATTTCTTAAGAATTTAAGTTGGCCAGGGTGAATTTGTTGCTAAGGATTCTTGATTTACCCTGGTATTTTATATGCTATTTCATTTTATTTATTTTTAAAGATTTTATTTTTAATTAATCTCTATACTCACTGTTGGGCTCAAACTCAAACAACAAGAGTCGCATGCTCCACCAACTAAACTAGCCAGGTGCCCCCAATACTATTTCATTTTTTTTAATGTTTATTTTTTAGAGAGAGTGTATGTGCACACGCGGGCAAGCAGGGGAGCGGCAGGGAGAGAGGGAGACGGAGGATCCAAAATAGGCTCGAAGCTGAGATGGGAGAGCCCGATGTGGGGATCAAGCTGGTGATCGGGAGATCATGACCTGAGCCCAAGTTGGACGCTTAACCGACTGAGACACCTAGGCGCCCTAATAGTATTTAATTTGTTTTAATTGTTATGTAGGACTCACTATATTGTTTTTATGACTGCTGGTGGATTGCAGCCTGCACTTTGGAAAACATTTGTCTAGAAAGATCATAGTAAACAGAAGAGTTGCACAAGGTTAATTGAGAAAGGTTGCAAAGCTCAGGTCCCATAGGGCTTAGTAAGCCACAATAAAGATTGTGGCACTTGTTTTAGGTGTAATGGAAAATTATAACAATCCTCAAGATTTTTGAATTGAATGGTAGGAATTTTAAAAAGATCAACTTTGGCTGCTTTGTGGAATTGTATTAAAAGAGTGGGTCTAGAGCAGGGTGGGCAAACTAGCCCACAGGTTAAGTCCCCACCGTCTGTTTTTGTAAGGCCTGCGAGCTAAGGATAGTTTTTACAGTTTACATTTAAAATTGTTGGGAATGAATCAAAAGAAGAATAATATTTTATAACATGAAAATTATATGAAATTTGAGCTTTAGTGTTCACAAATAAAGTTTTGTTGGAACATATTGGAGTTCATCTGTGTACATATAGTTTGTAATCACTTCTCCGCAGTAAGGCAGACTTGAGTATTTGTCCATAAAGCCAAAAATATTTACTCTGTGGCTCTTTGTAGAAAAAGTATGTTGACCCTTGTATTAGAAATGTAAACAGCTATATTAGTAAAGAATCTTTTGCAGAGTTCAGGAAAGAGATGATAATGGTTTGGACTGGGGTAGCAGTATACATGAATAAAAGTAGATGAGTATGGTAACTATTGGAGAGGGGGCTGAGAAGGCTTGCTATTTAATTGGCATTTGAGTGGAATTGATTGAAAGTTGTTTTTCCTTTACTGAAAAAAGAACCATCTAGCCAAAAAGTAAACAGATTATGTTGCATTTCTTCTATATATTATATTTTAAAAGATGCATGTAATTATTAGAAACTTTAATGTAAAATGAGAAGTATATATTTGTCTGACATAAAAAGGCATTTAAATTGCAATACTTGCTCTATAACTAGCTTCTTGCTATGTATTTTAAATTTACTAACCTCTTTCTACATATATACTCATCCTAAATGTTAGGACTGTTCTGGGTTTAACACTATAGAACATTGTTCTAAATGGCTTGCAAATGTAAATTTAGGTGGAATACTTCAAAACCTTAGTTTCCTGTAGGTTCTGTGATTATAGCATGTAATTTTTCATTCTCATGAGTGTGTCAGCTGTACCAAGGTAGAAGTTTTCATTATCTTTAGGGATGAAATTTACTTATTTGGTTTAATTTTTAAGTTTCTTTTTTCTTGTATAGCCCCCTGACTGTAATGGAAATCGTCTTTGAAACCTTAAAGCTAAGAGTATCTGACATTTTCAATACAATTACTCTTTTAACAGCAATCTAAAGTTTTAAAACATGTAGCAGTTGTTCTCCATTTGCCGTAACTGTGATTTATAAAGGTTTTTAAGAATTGTATTTATACAGTTCTTTATACTTTTCTGTATCAAAAGGCTGACTAGGTACTCTGAAAACCCCCTGCTTCAGATCACCTAGAAATGCTAGCTAAAATATAACAAACATCCATTTAATTGAATAGCTGAGCTTTCAAGGAATTAAGGGAGACACTCAGAATCCAAACATGAGGAAAAGACTGAAAAACAGAGGAGTGTCCTTAAAGCACTAGACCTGTAGGCAGCAAAGGGGTAGAGGAAGAAAAGAACCCATCCACCAGCATTGGGAGACTACAGAGAAGCTCGTAAATAAGAATTTGCAGAGACAATTCGTGTCTCTTGTTGGCTTGGTGTTTAATATTGCCTACTTGGTCCATGAAAACCTAAACTGAGAAATAAATATGAAAAGGATTGATAGGGTAGCAAAAACTCTTAGTTATCTGGAAGAAGCAAACTTAAAACATCCTGATGTGACAAGCTTTCAAATAGGTTGCCGGGATTCCCACAGTTAAGCTGCATGAAGATGAGTTTGCAATGCCCAGTTTAAAAATTCAGAAAACAGTCACTCATTATTGAGACAGTAGACCCAACAAATAGGATTAAATCCCTAAGACCTTCTGATAATTATCATATAAAAACCATAAAATAAGTATGTTTAAAGTGACTAAAATCTTAAGGTAATGAAAATATAAGGAAAAAGATTTGGAAAGTAATCCAGTAAAACTTAAAGTAGTCATTAAAAAAATGAATGGGTTAATCAGCAAAAGTAATTGAATAAGGAATAAGTAACTGAGATCTGGAGAAAGTATCAAGAATGCAGGAGAAAAATATGTACTCCCAAGGAATGCACACATGTGTGTCAAAAGACATAGTAAGAATATTCATAGCAGCATTCTTCATAGTAATGAAAACCTGAAAGCCCAAATGCCTATAAATACTAGAATGAGTAAAGACAGACATTGTGAAGTACTTTTACAGTGGATCACTATACAGCAAAGAGAATGAAGAAACCATTAACACGTACAACATAAAAGGCGTCTGGCTGGCTCAGTTGGTGGAGTGTGTGACTCTTGATCTTGGGATTGTGAGTTCAAGCCCCCTGTTTGGAGTAGAGATTACTAAAAAATAAAATCTTTAAAAAAAAAAAACAAAGAATACAGGAGAGAGAGCTAGAAAGAGGAAAAATAAGAAATCTTTAGAGACATAAATTGGAATGAAATAATCCAACATAATGTGTTTTTTTAATGTTTATTTTTGAGAGAGAGAGAGAGAGCACGGGTATGATGGGGGGAGGGTCAGAGAGAGAGACCAAGGGTCCAAAGCAGTCTCTGCACTGTCCTAAGAACCATGAGATCACAACCTGAGCCAAAGTCAACGCTTAACCTACTGAGCCGCCCAGACATCCCTCCAACATAACGTTTAAGAGAAGTTCCAATAGAAAACAGTAGTATGGAGACAAAGCAATTTTTTAAGAGATAATGGCTGAAAATATTGCAGAATTAATGAAGGGCAGAAGTCCTTAGATTCAGCAAGACTAATGTGTCCCTAGCAGGATAAAGAACAAGTTAACCCTCACCTAGATGCCTCAGGAAACTAAAGAAAATACAGTTTTTATGGGTAGCATTTTCCTACCACTAAGATACTGAAATTCACCTTGTATGTCAAAGGTTTTAAATGTTATTTTCCGGTAACTGTGAAATTTTCAGTGGTCTATCTGTATATTCACTATTCTGCTTGTGACTAAGAGCTTCACTTTAAGTTTTTGCCATGGAACATTAGTATCTAAATATTAGTAGTGCATGAGGAAAAGATTTCTTTTTGTGATTAGTTTTCTTATTGAGGAATCTAAGGAAATATGCCATCAAAAAACTACCATTCAACTTCTTCCAAAATGTGTGGGAACTTTAAAGTCATTGGCTAAAAATAGTAGCCAATTTATTAAAAGTTTTAACAAAAATCTGATACTTTTCCTTCTTATTCACTCATTTAGTTCAGTTTTAGGATTTTTTCTTTCTGTATCATGAAATTATTCATTTCTTTTTCCTTGTGGTTTCCACTGTGATTGTTCTTTTCCTGTTTATTTTTAATATACTTTTAAAGAACAGCTATATTCGCAAGTCACTTAAAATGGTTTATTCCTCATATGTTTCAAAAGTTGAATGAAATAAACCCCACAACAGATAAATATAATGGGCCCTCGGTGAAAATGATTACCTCCATAAATAATCTCATTTTCCCTGTTGGGTCAGCTGTTTCGATGTGGACTGGAGTTAGGTAGAAGGCAACCTGCATGCTTCCAACAAGTCAAACTTGACTCTGAAATATTCTGACTTCAGCATTTACCAGCATTAATTATGATTTATTAATTTATGAATTGAACATTCCCTGGTCATGTAAGCAGGTGATAAGGTGAGTGTATGTGCGTGTGTGCGCACGCGCATGTATGTGTTCGCGCGCTAGGAAAGTGGGGAGAAGAGAGAGGAAAGGAATCTTTGGCATCTTTTCCTCTTACTGTGCATACCTACTAGCATGTATACATTCACACTGCTTTTCCAACCTAGGTTTTCCCCTGTTATTAGATCTTATTTTTAACTATTATTATGTGCTAGTAAATGTGTATTTGAGATGTAAAACTTAAATCTTTTAAGCTTCTTTTATTTTTCTAGCTTCCAGTCTGTTCTTTTGGGCATTCTGTATTATTTAAATATCTTCTAAAAGTTTCTCTCCTTACTTATAATCCATCAATTATGAATTCTAAACTTAACAACTTTTATTTCAAACTGCACACTTAAAATTTTTCTCTTTATGTTTGCAGCTGATGTACATAGTATTTTATCAGGATATAAGTTTTTCAGCAAGGAAATGTTCCCATTTTCTTTGCACATTTCCACATACAAAATGAGTTTAGGTTTTTAAATTTTCTTTTAAATCAACAGGCTAAGTTTTTACGGTCATTCGTATCTAATATATGTCTTGGAATTAAATTATGTTTGTATATTGTTATTTAGGTGACTATTATATGGTTAAAAAGATTTTGGAGGAAAACAGTTCAGGTGACTTGAACATAAATTGCGTAGATGTGCTTGGGAGAAATGCTGTTACCATAACTATTGAAAACGAAAACTTGGATATACTGCAGCTTCTTTTGGACTACGGTTGTCAGGTACAAGGCTAGATAATTCTATCCAGTAGCTTCTAAGTACTGTTAGATATGCCATGTTTTCTTCTTTCTAGTTTCCTTTCACTCCCCCCTCCCTTTCTTCCTTCTTCTTTTTTTTTTTCTTTCTTTCTTTCACCCTTTATTTGGTCTTGAGCCACTAAAAGTTTTAAAAACAAACTCCCAAAAGCCTTTTTATGAAAAGTATATTTTGACTTGATTTATCTTTTTCCTCCCAATTTTTACTTTTTCCTCCCTTATATGTTTTATAACATCTAATGGAGGTAAATTATCGTACTTATTAAAGATGGCTTTGCTTTTATGACTTATTACTATTTATATTATATATCTAAAAATAGTACAAATGTTCTGGAAGTGTCAGGGAAACAGATTTCTCTGGGGCTCATGTAATTTACAAACAAAAGAACAAAATGCTCCTGACTCACAATGCAATTTTTAATTTGACTTTGGTTTTGTCCTGTTAACTTTTATTAATTTTTCCTTTTTGTCTGAAGTTTACTGTTTGCTTGTAACTAAAGGTGAACAAATTTTTTTTAACTGGAAAATATAGACCTTTCTGTTTGTCTTCATATCAGTTCAGGTAGAAAAACAGGCATGCATATAAGTCTTGAAAGAATTCAGTGAAGAGATTCTGAAGGAAATTTAATAATGTTATTTTCCTTTTCTTTTGGGTTTGCTTATGATGGGAGCACATGAATTCTAGCACTTCTTTTCTTTCAAATAGCATGATTGTTTGCTCTGTTGTAGCTTTAAATTAATGAGGCTTTTTATTTTAGTGGCATCAGGAAACACAAATTTTAAAAAAAATAAATAAGTTAGTTCCATGTGGATTTTTATTGTGTATGTGTGTGTGTGTATATATATATACACATATATATGCATTACAATATATGGTACTTTTCTCTATACATGCATATTTAGAATAGAAAAAGAAATTGCCTTCCCAGCAATTTTAGTTGTCTAGAATACCACTGAGAACCAGAAAGTAACAAAAAACATCTCTGAGCAGTAGGTACCATGAATTTGTCCTTTTATGAACTTTAGTCAGTGGAGTACTGGAGCTCTCCTTCAACTTTAACAAATTTCTAATACTTAGTGTTCTAATCCATAGAGAATTAGAAGGTCAACAGAAGGGTCATGAGGGCTGCAGTGAAACAAATGGGGCAAAATACCTCTGACTCTCTTTAATAAAGAGGTCAAGAGCATTACATATCTGATAATCTCTGAAGAAGTTGTATATTAGGATGGTAATCAGTGTTTATAACAATAACACAGAATAAGTGAGGAAAAGTTAAATTATATTCAGTACCTATTGTTTTAGAAGAAAAAAGAATATGTATAGTACTTCTGAAAACAGAAAATGTCCATCAAAATAGTTTAAGTTTCAGAGTGAAACACTTAAAGGCATAAGCTTCAGTTACATAGAAAATAGTTACAAAGAAAGGCCCTGATGATTCTGGATAAAAGAAGTATTATAGTATAAGAAATAATTTTTATCTTTTTATGTACATGATCCTATGTATATAATAATTCTGCAGTATACATGGTTTCTGGTCACATTTGAACATCATAGCTAGCCTATATGGCTGTTAAATTTTATAGATCAGAAAACTGAGGCTCATAGACTTTAATGAATTGCCCAAAGTTCTAAAATAAGTGAGGAGAAAGCCAAGATTTGAACCTGATCTTCTGACTGCAAATCCCATGCTCTTTCCAGTTCACTGTGTTCTGTCTCAGATTATCTTTGTCTTACCTGTCAATCAACAGATGTCCAAGGCCTTTGTTGGGTGTGATTGTGGAAATGAATAAGTAAAACATGAGCTCTGTACTAAAGGATAGTGAAACTAATTGGACAATGAAAGTATAGTTGACCCTTGAACAATACAAATTTGAACTGCATGGGTCCACTTATATGTGGATTTTTTATAGTGTAGTACCGTAAATGTGTGTTCTCTATCTTATGATTTTCTTAATAACATTCTTTTTTCTAGCTTACTTTATTATTAGAATACAGTATATAATACCCATAACATGCAAAATATATGTTAATTGACTATGTTATTGGTAAGGCTTTGGTCAACATGCTATTAGTAGTTCAGTTTTGAGGAAGTCAAAAGTTATATGCAGATTTTCAATCATGTGGGGGGTGGGCACTCCTGCCTAACCCCTGCGTTTTTCAATGGTCAACTGTACATTTGAATTTCCAGTCAATTAAATAATACAGAAGTGTATTTGATAAGTACTGAGTGGGGATAATACTTGACCCTGGTATATTACTTTTAGGTTAAAAAATGCTTTCATGTATCTTATCTTGCGTTATGCTATTGGCTCTCAACTGGACAATTTTGCTCCCCAGCGGACTTTCAGTAATATCTGGAGACATGTTTGGTTTTGCAATTTGTGGATGGACCACTATTGGCATGTAGTAGGTGGAGGCTAGGGATACTGCTAAACATCCTGCAGTGCACAAGACAGCCCCACAACAAAGAATTATCTGGCCCCAAATGTCAGTAACATCACTATTGAAAAACCATGTTTTATGCCTAAACTTTTGTGTTTTACAACAGATGTTTTGGAAACATAGAAAAGAGAAAAGTCACTGTGTATCTGCTATCAAGATTTCATGGAAAGGTGTCAGTTGAGCTCAGCCTTCAAACAGTAATAATTACCAATATTTATGTATTGCTATTGTGTGCCAGGAACCTTACATATATTCACTTCCTTAATCCTCACCACAGCCCTATGAGATAGGTACTGTTATTATTTCCATATTATAGAGGAGGAAACCAACATACAAAAAGGTTAAGTAACTTGCCCAAAGACACTACACAAATGACAGACCTGGAATTTGAACCCACGTTCTGGCTCCAGAGTCCATGCTTTTACCTACTACTGAAACTACTCTCAAAAATGTATAGATAGCTCTGAAATAGGAGATGTAGAGAAGGATGTAAACAAAGGCACATGCAATGTATATTTTTGAGACAATGGATAATTTAGTCTTCTGAGGAAAATATTTGGGCTGGATGGTAGTGGGAAATAACAGGAAATATAACTAAAACAGACTAATGAAACGGGCCTGAATGCCAGGTTAAGGAATTTGGGTTTATAGATAGTAGGGTCATTAAATGATTTTTGAGAAAGGATGTGATGTGTCCAGTGGTATTGTAGGAAAACCAGTCTAGTGGCTGTGTTTAGTATAGATTAAAAAATGGAAAGTGGGGAAAGCCATACCTTGATGAACAGTTTTTACAGTAATCCAGATATGCAGAGGTTAAAGCCTGAACTAGAAGAGTAGCTATAAGAATAGGAGAAAAAATGGCAGATGTGAAAGATGTTATGAAGGCAGAAATAATAGAACTAAGTATTTAAATTTGGAGGGGGGAATTAAAAAGGGAGTCCAGGATGATTCGAAAATGTTAAACATAGGTGACTGGGAGAAGGAAGGAAGGAAGTTAAATCCAGCTTGGGGCAGAGAAATGTGAATTCTGGTTTTAGTCTTATTTATTTGGGGGATATCAGGCAGCCTCCAATACAGTTACAGATGAAGATTACATCTCTAGGGGGAGGTCAGGCTGGAGAGAAAGAGCAGTCATAGACAGGGGATGATCACCTGCATCATGAAAGTGAGTGAAATTACAGAGAAGGGCAAATGTCTTGTGCTGATTCTCAGGGAACATCTACACTAATAAAGGCAATAGAAGTAAAGGGTGCCATTAAAGGAGTTTGGGATAGTACAGCATTGTGAACACCAAAGAAAGAGTTTTAATGTGTTGCTTAGAAATCGAAGAAAATGAGGGAGTAGAAAAGGTCATTGGACTTTGAAACTGACATCAGTAGAGTTAGAGAAAATGATATGTGTGGATTTGAGTAGTTTGACAAAGTGAGAGGAACAAAACTTGAGTGGTAAAAGAAAGACAGGATCAAGTCAAGTTAGCAAAGAGTGAGGAGGTATTTCAGGTTTTGGGAGATGTGAGCTAGGACTGTTATTTCTGTAAATGAAGGACCAAGCTCCTATAGAAGACAGAAAAAGATTAAATATAATACTAAGGTGGAAAACAGCTTTGGAAAGGAAATAAGTTTCTTACTTTGAGCTTAGAGGAAACAGTATGGGAATTGTTGAAAAGACATATTCCGACATGAAAAGGAATATAGCAAGCAACCTCGTTAATACATAGTAAGTATGAGTATTAAATACATTGTAATAAGGGAGGAACGGCCAAATATTTGTGAGAAATTGGGAAACAAAACTAATGACACTTTGTCCTACCGATAGTTTAAAAATAATTTAAAACTTTTTGCATTCAGAACTTCCTTTGATTTATCAGATAAATACCATTTGTGCAGAATAAGTTAATGGTAACTCTTTATTTACACGACTTTTTTATACAAATAGTTTTTATTCCTGAAGCTTATCCTTTTAAGCATTGAAAGATTTAACACGAATCTTTCTTTATTCTTCACAAAATAGTGTATCTGAATATAATTTAACTTTACTATCATAAGTGGGAATTGTTGAGAATATAATTGCTTTACCTTGCTGTATATAATCTGAAAATATTAACGTTTGTCCTTACATTATATGGCTTCAGACTGCTCTCTATTGAGTGTAATTTTGCTATATTGATATTTTATCTTTTCAGTGGTCAACTTTTAGCAATTTTTCTTCATTTCTTTCCATTTTGTTAGTTTTAACCTAGCTGTTTCCTTATTCAGTAAAAACCTGGAGAATACTTGGGAAAGCCAGTTTTCCTTCATTTATAGACAACTATAAGTCAGTATGGTTGAGGCAATTCCTTCTGGGAAATGATGCCCACGAAGTTAGTTTGTGACAGCTCAGTATAGTTATTTTGGAAATTTGTAATTGGATCCATGGCTATGTTTCAGATATTGGAGTTGACTGGTGCTTTCACTTGAAGAGCAGTGCCATTACTATAATTAGCTGTATAGGTTAAAATTAATCATAAATGAAATGTTTAGTAGTGATGAACACATAATTCTTTTTGTTTGCTTTACCTGACCAAGTATGGTAAAAACTGAAGAGAAATGTTTGCAAAGTAGAAGAATAATGATGTAGCTAGATGCAAAGAACAGGCTACAGCCCAGTAAACCCTAAAAGTTTTAAGGGATGAAATAATTAAATTTCTCATTAGAGTGGAAGTTTTTCCTGTGGGAATGTATAGGCAGTTCCTAATGATTGAATGTGGCCCCCAATTCTTTTGGTGTGCTTAGTCCTATTTTTAGATATCCAGATAAAGTGTGTCATTTTTAGTCCTATTGACATCTAGAGAAAGTGGATGGAAGCTTTATTCTTTTCAGCTACAAAGAATACTAAAGATCTGATATAGTTTCATTTTCAAGAGAGAGAGAATGTTGATATAGACGGTTGTTAAAGACTATAGCAGTTTTTAAAATGTACAGATTGAAAATAATCAGGTCATTTTTAAGATTAAAACATTATTTATCCCCATATTTCCCTTCTCCCTTTATAGCCTTCTTTAAGACAAAACAAAACAAAACAAAAAGAAACTCAGAAACCCAAAGTCACCGTTGCCAGGTATCACAATAGGACTGTAGACTTTGTTGCAGAGTTGGAAAGTCCCCATTTCTCAGCTTCTGTTTACTTTTTCTTCCAGTCAAAGTTGGAGTTTCAAAATGAACTATAGTTTGGAATTAAAACTATAAAGTCACTTCTCCCTCTTGTCTCTAAGGACATTGGTGGCATAGTTTTTTGTGACTTTTACTTGATGAGATTGCTAATATTAATGTCAAATTTGTACTATTTGAGTCAGCCATGTTTGTTTTAAAGTTGAGAACAGAGGGCTCCCCTTATCCTCATGGTTGCTTTGGTGATGATGATCATTTTTATTAGACTGAACATACCCGGTACCAGTAGTAATAGTCCTTGGCAATTTCTTTAATACATTTGGAATATTAAGATTCTTTTGGTTCAGAGTTCAAAAGTAAAGATCTTGAAAAAATTTTCAACTTTAAATATGACATGGATCCATGAATAAACCCTTCTCTTCAAGCATTTATTACTTCACCAGTTTATGCACTGAAACCAGGACAGAAATTTGTGTGTGTTGTGGTACACAAAAGTAACTGCTAAGGCCAGAAAATGTACTATTTATTTGGACAGTCTAAATTTTTAAATATTTAATATTACTGTATGTAATACAGTTTAAATTTAAAGAGTTTTATTTACGCATTAGTAAAAATAAATAGTTTACCTTTTTATCCTCCATTTTCATTTTTAACCTTTTTTTTTTTTTAAAGTCCGCAGATGCACTTTTGGTGGCAATCGACTCTGAAGTAGTGGGAGCTGTTGATATACTACTTAATCATCGACCAAAACGATCATCAAGACCAACTATAGTAGTTAGTACTCTTAAATATTTATTAATTTGGATTTTTAAACCAAAATAGATCTCCTGCCCCGTTGCCATTTTTTTCTTCCCCCAAATTTATTTTGTTCAAAAGAAATAGATTTTTTTACTCTGTAAAATATTGCCTTAAGTAAATAGACGTTTGCAAGAATAATTAATATTGCTTTCAGGAAACCTTTTTAAAATTAGTGATATTTCCATAATTTTGTCAGTATGGATCATTATTTTTAGTTTTGAACATTCTATAGATGAAGTTGAAAATTCAGAATAGTTTCCAAATGAATTTAATTAAGAATTAAATATATACAGTGAAACCATAAAACTGGAAGAAAATGTAGGCGAATATTTATGTGATTAGGAGTGGAAAGACTCTCTAAACATAAAAGCAAAGGACAAAAATCATAAAAAGCAATGAAACAGCCTTCAACTGTATAGAAGTTAAATTTCCGAAATTCAGACATTGAAAAAATTTAGAAAGCAGATGGATAACTGGAAAATATATTTCCCGTATATAACAAATTAATAATCTTAATAATTGACAAATTGATGAAAAATATCAAGATCAGAAAAGGACATGAAAAAATCTCAAGATTTAAACTTAATACTAATAAAATATGAAATAGTAATTTTTGCCTATGAAGTTAGCAAACGTTTTTAAAAATAATGATCATTTATGGCAAGGGAGTAGTACAGTCTCACACACAATTGGTAGAGAGGTATTTGAGAAAGCAATTTGGCAGAATGTGTCATAAACAAGAAAGGTGTTCATATTCTTTAGGTTAGTGCTTCCTCCTCTAAGAACTGGTCAGAAATGTGGACAAAAATGTTAATTGTCATCTTATTTGTAACAATGAAAAAACCACATGACACAATTTCAACATCCCCAAATAAAAGATTAGAAATAGTAATAATTACATATATATTAAAATGGTATTTTTAAAAGAATATATAGGAACCTGAACAAATATGACATAAGAATCGAAAAAAAAAATGAGGCTAGTAAACTGGACATATAATAGATGATCCAAAGTTAAAAACATGCACAGATAAAGAACTATGAAATGTAGCAAAATGTTACCTAACAACAGTCATCTCATTGCTAAATTATGGGTATTTTTTGTCTTACTTCTTTTATTTTTCTTTATTGCTTTTGTAATTAGGAAGATAGTCACTAATCAAATTCTATAAAAATGATATATTTGTTATATATCAGAATTTAGCGATTATAACCTTCATTATTGGTGAGAAGGTAGTGAAACAAGCAGTTTAAATAATTACTGAGAGTGTAAAGTGGCTATACTCAGAAAATTTTTTTTAATTTTTTTTAATGTTTTTATTTTATTTTTGAGAGAGAGAGAGAGAGAGAGATGGAGCACAAGCAGGGGAGGGGCAGAGAGAGAGGGAGACACAGAATCCCAAGCAGACTGCAGGCTCCAAGCTGACCAGGCTCCAAGCTGTCAGCATGGAGCCTGATGTGGGACTCGAACTCACGAACTGTGAGATCATGACCTGAGCCGAAGTCAGACGCTCAGCCAACTGAGCCACCCAGGTGTCCCTATTTTTTAATGAAAGAATTATAACTTGGTTGCAGATTATCTGCCATTATCTGAGAAAAATGAGGAGCTCTGCTAAATTGCATACTTTATCACATATTAACTGAAATATTTTACTTCCATTTAGATGTTACAAAGTTTGTGTAAGCATGACTTTATCCAGAGGAGTGTACCAGCTAGTTTAAGTTGTGGCAAGAGACCAACAGGAACAGAGAAAACAAGGCCAAGGGTACAGCCCGTGTCCAAAGGGTCAGAAATTCTAGAATCCTATTCAATTTTCTGTCACCTATCTTGCAGTCATGATTATATTTTGGTATACTTATTCTACTTTCTAGCCTTTTAACCCCTTTACTTGGCAAGGAGTAAGGGTGTAGCCTGACAAGATACTGGAGCAGCTGACTGGCATTCTTTTAACGCCATTACCACTGCCAGTCAAATCTTGAGTTGTAAGGCCATAGCAGTCTTCATCTACTCATTGAAAACCACTTTGTACTTCATCTCTAACAGAAAGGCTTGCTTATCCAGCCTTTGCTTGAGTACTTCCAGTGATGACAAGATTACATTTTAACGGCCCTAATACTTCTTGACAGGCAATGTCATATATTTTTATATACTTTTTTTATTGTTTCAGTGAATTCATTCTATATTCTTGGCTTATCAAAATTGTCTTTTGATAAATTTTGACTTTATAATTAATACAGGTGGAATTTTCTTTTTGGTACTATGTAGATTATATAATGAGCAATTAAATTATGAATTTTAATCTTCTAAAAATGTTTTTCATGTTAAGCAGGTTTTGTAGGAAAAACGAGGACGTTTTTATTTTAAGGGATAAGTACAATTTTCTTCTTTTTATAACCAGTAATAAGGAAAGGGCTAAATTTTTAGATTTCTTTCTTATTTTTAAATGAATTCTTTAATTTAAAGTCCCCAATAAAGAAATGGAAAGTATATAAAGAATCTGTTCATAAAAAAAGAGGAAAAAAGCTAAGTATGTAAAAAATACTAAAATATAACTAGTAATCAAAGGAAAGTAAATTAATATTTCACGATAGTTTTTTTCCCTAATAAACTGGGAATGACCATGCCTAGTGCTGCCTAGCTAAATAGTGAAATGGGTACATTCCTGTGTTATTGGTAATGTAAAATATGAAAAGAATTTTGATAATATATATCAAAAGCTTCAAAACTGTTCATGGCCTTTAGACCTATTTGACTTTAGAGGTTCTGTGGTTAATGAGTTTATCCTAAATTTTAAAAAAGCTGTGTTTATAAAGATGTTTGTGTAGTGTTATTTATATAAACAAAATATCTTGAACATATCTATGAATTTTCTTAACTTGCATACTGAATTCTAAATATATGAAGCTTTTTTTGCCACCGGCCCCCCCCCCCCAACCAACAGAGGGTGAGAGAGAGTAGGCGCGCAAATGGGGGAGGGACAGAGAGAAAGGGAGAGAGAGAATCCCAAACAGGCTCTTTGCCGTCAGTGTGGAGCCCGATGTGATATGGGGCTCAACCCCATGAACTGCGAGATCATGACCTGAGTGGAAACCAAGAGTCAATTTCCTGCCTGACTGAGTCACGGAGTCACTGCGGAGCCCCTGGGCTATAGCTTTATCAGATTATTAAAAGAGTCCTTGGACTTCAAAATATTAAAGACAATTGTTTTTAATCACTGATGCCAAATCACTTATGCCAAAGATGTCCTTAAAATGAGGTGTAATAGAGAAAAGTCTAGAAGGATATATTGTAAAATGTTTTTTTGCATAGGAGGAATATGGGAATTTTTATTCTTTCTACTTTTCTATATTTTTTGGATATTTTATAATGTGTGTATATTACTTTTATGATATTAATAAAAATTACCAAAAAATTCTTTGAACTTGATGAGCTTATATAATGGAATCAAACGACTCTCCGGAAAACCTTTGTGAAAAAGTGAGAAGTATTTGGAAGAATATGCAATAGTCATAAAATAATCAACCATTTTGTTTAACCCTGCTTCTTCATTTACTAATGTTTCTTTTTTCATGTCATGCTGTCATCGGGCCCAGGAGCCCATATAGTGAAAGCAGCTCAGTCCCCAGTGTAACACAGCCCTGAGTCTGATCTGCATTTTGCCACTCCGTTGTATAGCTTGGGCGCATTAACTTCTTTGAGCCTCAGTTTCTTCATGGGGATTATAACGCTCAATTTGGCAGGCTAATGTGGGGATTAAATGAGGTGATAAATGTAAAGTGCCTACGAGTTTCAGGACTGACTCAGTAGTAGTTATGATTGTTAGTGTTTTTGTGCCTTTGTAACAGGAAGTAGTATAGGTAATGATTGGGAATATGTAGAGAATTATACAAAATGACGGGTGCTTCCTATTTACTTATCCCTTTCAGGCAGCTTCACTGTTACCAAAGTGGCAAGATTTGCCATAGAGGTGGAATTTTTTCAGTTTTTCTCATGCGTTTATACTCTGCCTATTTTTAACATTTCTGTTTTTCCTTTATATTCTTCTTCTAAGATTCTTGTTCTTTATCATTGTCATGCATGTTTCCATAATCTTGTGAAAATTAAACACTTTTTTCTAAAGTGTTTCTCTAGGTATCTTCACTTTGTTATGAAAATAGAACTCTAGTTGTATGAATGTATCCTATTGAAGATTTTCGACTGTGATGATTGTATTGCATTTATTAATTAAAATTGAGTTTTGAGGTTTCAAAAAAAATTTAGTCCTGGTAAAATGTTATCATATTTCTTAAAATAATTCTTAAGTTCTTTGTGCATTCTGATTTTTTCATTTCATATTCAGATAAATATGTTGTTTTGAAGTCATAAATAATAATTTTGGACATTTATATAAATATTTTTCAGAAACTAATGGAGCGAATTCAGAATCCTGAGTATTCAACAACTATGGATGTTGCACCTGTCATTTTAGCTGCTCATCGTAACAACTATGAAATTCTTACAATGCTGTTAAAACAGGATGTATCTCTACCCAAGCCCCATGCAGTTGGCTGTGAATGCACATTGTGTTCTGCAAAAAACAAAAAGGACAGCCTCCGACATTCCAGGTTAGAAGGTTAAGGTTTTGATGAATAGGTGTGTGATACAGTAAGGTATATGTCAGTGAAGTTTTTGTTGTTTTTCTTTCCATGCAGCTTTTAAGAAATAGGGTACTCGGATGCCTTATGAAAGCTAACCTTCTAGTTCTTTTGCTTAGTATGAGTTTTATATTTTTGAAAAATGTTTACTAAATGTGATTAATTAGGAAAATCCTTGAAATTGTAAATAAGGTTTACCTCATACTTCTATTTGTGAGGCCTGAAGACACTATTAGCTTTTTGAAAGCAGAGTTTATTAATCTAAGAGAATTTTCAAATAGTGGTAGGAGTGGAGATACCCCTTCTTATCTTACTTATAAGGAAATAAGTATTTCCTGTCTGACTAAATGTTTAACTTATTATGCCTCTTACTTCCCCTTTCACACAACATTCAAGTCTTTTTCTATTCCCTTTCTCCCCAGTCAAAATATTAAGACTGAGGAGAAAATGAACAAGAAAGTATCCCATTTTGGACAGGTCGAGCAAGATCACATACATGGGCATGTTGTATAAGGTCATGGGTGAGACTTGAGAATCTAGTTTTCAGCATAAACCTGTATATATATTATCTATGTAGTAATCAAATATAGTTGCAATTGTATCATGTATAATATTTACTATGGAAATGTGGTCTGAAAGTCCTAAGAAGCCTGTTGACAAGCTGCTTTTATAGTATATGAAATTAGCTTTAAAGCTGCAAACTATTCACCCTCACTCCTTCCTTACCTTAAGAACATGTCTTTAGTGGATTGACAGATAGTGACAATCTATAAATTGAGAAAGTCTCCTGGGACTCAATTTAATGTTTATTTGCAGAGGTTGCACTGGAAAATTTTTCAATTTTCAAGTTTATTTACAGCGAGA
The DNA here is from genome assembly GCA_030068075.1 of Paguma larvata. Classification (NCBI taxonomy): domain Eukaryota; kingdom Metazoa; phylum Chordata; class Mammalia; order Carnivora; family Viverridae; genus Paguma; species Paguma larvata. Next base: position 36,657,170 of record CM057824.1, read on the forward strand.
TCTATATTTCTTTTTGATAAGATCAGGTTGATAGCTCTGTGGCTTTATCATTTAACTTTTTTAGTTTTAAAGTGACTAGTCTATAAAATGACCAACAGAAATGATCTTTAAGACTTCTTCTAGTTTTGAAATCCTTTATTAATATTAAATATAAATATTTCCAGATTATATGCTTGTTAAGTATGTGTGTAGTTGGAGCAGCTGAGGATAGAGGAGGTGGAGCTGGAGAAAACATTCAGCCTGGCTTCATTTGCGGTGGGGAAAAAGCTTTGTTCTGAAATCTTTTAGAGAAAGAAAAGAGAAAGGAAAACCGTAAAACAGACTCTTGCCTATAGAGAATAAACTGACAGTTGCCGGAGAGGAGGTAGGCGGGGGGTTGGGTTAAATGGGAGATGGGTATTAAGGAGGACGCTTGTGATGAGCACTGGGTGTTATATGTAAGTGATGAATCACTAAGTTCTACTCCTGAAACTAATATTACACTATATGTTAACTAACTGGAATTTAAATAAAAACTTGGAACAAAACAAAATAAAATAAAATGAAATAAAATCAGGTAATGTAAGTCTTTAATCTTTTATGTTTTTTTGTTTTTTTAATTTTTGGTTATACTGTGTCCTTTGCATTTGCAGATAAAGCTTAGAATAAATTATCAATTTTTTCAAAAATACTTGCTTGAATTTTTGTTTTAAGTAGGCTCCACACCCAACGTGGGGCTCAGACTCACAACCCTGAGATTAAGAGTTACATGCTGGGGCGCCTGGGTGGCTCAGTCGGTTAAGCAGCCGACTTCAGCTCAGGTCATGATCTCACGGTCTGTGAGTTCGAGCCCCGTGTGGGACTCTGTGCTGATGGCTCATCAGAGCCTGGAGCCTGCTTCGGATTCTGTGTCTCCCACTCTCTCTGCCCTTCCCCTGCTCATGCTCTGTCTTTCTGTCTCTCAAAAATAAATAAATGTTAAAAAAAAATTTTTTTTAAAAGAGTTACATGCTATACCAACTGAGCCAGCCAAGCACCCCAAATTTTTAAGAGAAGTTGCATTAAACTGATTTGGAGAGAATTGCCATTTTAATAATATTAAATCTTTCAAGCTATGAACATGTTATATCTCTCAATTTTATTAGATCTTCCTAATTACTCAGCAGTGTTTTCTAGTCTTCAATGTATAGGTCTTATACTTCTTGTTTACAATTCATTCCTAAATATTTTACCTGTTTTGATAATACTGCACATGAATTGCTTTCTTACTTTCATTTGCAGATGGTTCATTGCTAGTATATAGAAATAAAACATATTTTTTATTTGAGATCTTGTGATCTTGCTAAAAATCACTTATTAGTTCTAATAGGGTTTGTTTGTTTGCTTGCCTTTTAGATTCCTAAGAATTTTTTACATATAAGATTATATCATCTGTAAACAGAGACAGTTTTACTTCTTTTCCAATCTTTAGGCCTTCATTTTTCTTGTTTTGTTACACTGGTTAGAACCTCCTGTGTGATGTTAAATATAAGTTAGTAAGAGTGAATGTCTTTGCCTTGTTCTGGACTTTCTATTTGGGAAAGAATTCAGTCTTCTAACATTAAGTATGACGTTAGCTATAAGTTTTTCATTGATTTCCTTTATAAGAATGAGTAAATTCCCTTATATTTCTAGTTTTTGAGGGGTTTTTGAAAAATCATGAGTTGATTTGAGATTTTTGCCATGCTTTTCTTGCATCTATTAAGATCTTCACATGGTATTTGTTCTTTATTAATATGTTGTCTTATATTAATTTATGTTTGGATGTCAAACTAACCTTGCATTCCTGGGAAAAATGCCACTTGGTTGTGTTATATAATCCATCTTAGGTGTTACCGAATTCATTGTGTTAATATGTTAAGTATTTTTGTGTGTAAGTTCATGAGGGATAGTGTTCTATAGCTTCCTTTTCCTATGATGTCTTTGTCTTGCTTTGATATCAGGATAACACTGGTCTCATAAAATAAGTTTTGGAATATTTCTACCTCCTCTATTTTCCAGCACAATATTATTTAGGACTCATGTTATTTCTTCCTTATATGTTTGATAGGATTCATCAGTGAAGCCATCTGGGTCTAGATTTCTCCTTGGCAGGATGGCTTTTAATTTCTAAGTCAGTGTTCTTAATATAGGGTTCTTTGGATTTTCTCCTTATTCTTGAATATGTTTTGATAATTTGTGATGGACTAGGAATTTGTCCATTTCATCTATGTTATCTAATTTGGCATAAAGTTGCTCATATTCCTCTAATATTTTCCTTTCTGTAGGATCTCTTTTTATTTTGATATTTGTGTCTTCTCTTTTTATTGGTCATTATAGCTCAGAGATTGCCCAACTACGGTCTTCAGGTCAAATCCAGCCCACCAACAGTTTTTATAAGTTTTATTAAGATATAGCCACCCATTGATTAATTTATTGTCCATTGCTGCTATCACTATATAACAGTAGAGTTGAGTAATTCTCAAAGCCTAAAATGGTTATTATCAAGCCATTTACAGAATAAGTAAAATTCCCTTTTCTATCTGTTAGAGTGGCAAAATATTGACGATGTAGGGGAAAATGAGCTTTCCTTATTGTTAGTGCTTTGGAAACATCTATTCTAATTTGAAATCTGCGTGGCATTTTATCCAGCAATTCTAAGTATGCAAAGGATAATGTGAACTAAAGAATATTCATGCTGTGTTATTTATAGAAATAAACAATTAGGGGCACCTGGGTGGCTCAGTTGGTTAAGCGGCTGACTTCGGCTCAGGTCATGATCTCGCGGTCTGTGAGTTCGAGCCCCGCATCGGGCTCTGTGCTGACGGCTCAGAGCCCGGAGCCTGCTTCTTTAGATTCTGTGTCTCCCTCTCTCTCTGCCCTTCCCCTGCTCATACTCTGTCTCTATGTCTCTCAAAATAAATAAATGTTAAAAAAAAATTAAAAAAAAAAAGAAATAAACAATTAGAAGCCACTGAAATTTCCATTAATGGAGATCTGATGAGCTGCCATCAAATGGAAGACCATCCAGTTTTAGAAAAAAATGACATGATTCTGTATGTAGTGACCTAGAAAGAGTTGTTCCTTTACATAGTATGTCTGATTATGTTTGTGTGTGAATTGAAAATATCAGGAAGAATACTGACTGTAATGTGACCATCTTTGAAGAGTAGAGTTGGTGGAAGAGAATTAGGGACCATCATGTTTCTGAACTGCTTGCTGTTTTTAATAAAAGCATGTATTAATTATGTTTAAAAGAAAATACACATTATATAATGCCTACCAAATTTAGAAATTAAGAATTATATGCTTATAAATGAAAGAATTATAGCAAAAATTTTCTGGTTTGCTTCCTATTTATGTATTGAATATGAACCTTAATAGTTTACAGAAGGTAAAAAGGACATGCTTTTCTGTTAGAGAATATGCATAATGCAATGAATGATTTCATTTTTTTTTTTTTGAGAGAGAGAGAGCACTAGTGGGGGGGGGGCAGACAGAAGGAGAGAAAAAAGAGAGAAAGAAAGAACCTTTAGCAGGCTCCATACCCAGCTCAGAGCCTAACTCAGTGCTCGATCTCATCACTGTGACATAATGACCTGAGCAGAAATCAAGAGTTGGACACTTAACCAACCAAGCCACCCAGACACCCCAATGATTTCATTCTTTTTTTTTTTTTAATTTTTTTTTTTTAATGTTTATTTATTTTTGAGACAGAGAGAGACAGAGCATGAGTAGGGGAGGGGCAGAGAGAGAGGGAGACACAGAATCCAAAGCAGGCTCCAGGCTCTGAGCTGTCAGCACAGAGCCCGACGCGGGGCTCGAACCCACAGACCGCAAGATCATGACCTGAGCCGAAGTCGGAGGCTCAACCGACTGAGCCACCCAGGCGCCCCTGATTTCATTCTTAAGATTTGAAATACCTGGGGCACCTGTGTGGCTCTTTGATTGGGCATCCAACTTCAGCTCAGGTCATGATCTCACAAGTTGTGGGTTTGAGCCCTGCATTGGGTTCTGTGCTGACAGCTCAGAGCCTGGAGCCTGCTTTGGATTCTGTGTCTCCCTATGCCCCTCCTCTACTCACGCTCTCTCTCTCTCTCTCTCTCTCTCAAAAATAAATAAACATTTAAAAAAATTAAAGATTTGGGGCGCCTGGGTGGCTCAGTTGGTCAAGCGGCCAACTTCAGCTCAGGTCATGATCTTAGGGTCTATGAGTTCGAGCCCCGCGTCAGGCTCTGTGCTGATGGCTCAGAGCCTGGAGCTTGTTTCGGATTCTGTGTCTGCCTCTCTCTCTGCCCTTCACTGCTCATGCTCTGTCTCTCCGTCTCTCAAAAGTAAATGTTAAAAAAATTTTTTTTAAAAAATTAAAGATTTGAAATATCTTAAAAAAAAAAAAAACCTGGTTGAATAAGTCATATGTTACTTATATCTAGCATATGAAAGCAGTCTTATCACTGAGGAAGGAAAAATTTAATAGTCATTCACATATTTAAAATATATTAGTTATTAGCATATCTCATGTAAAATAATGGGTTCATGAATAGAAATTTTTTAATTAAATTGGATTGAAGAATACAAAGACTTATGTTTAAGTCTTTTTATGCAGGTTATCCTGTAGTAAGTATATTATAGTTTTCTTTTAATTTTATAGAACTTTAATTTTAAATTTATGAAGATCATAGGTTAAAAATACTAGTTATTTATGTATAATACATTTATTTTACATTACGGAATCGAATTTTATCACAGGTTTCGTCTCGATATATATCGCTGTTTGGCCAGTCCAGCTCTAATAATGTTAACAGAAGAGGATCCAATTCTGAGAGCATTTGAACTTAGTGCTGATTTAAAAGAATTAAGCCTTGTGGAGGTGGAGTTCAGGTGGGAATGAATGGAAATTGTAAATTTTTTTTTTTTTTTTAAGAATCTCTTCAACCTGAGTTTTTTTCATAGACCCAATTAATGTTTGTTTTTATTTACTTTTGATCCAAGATAACCAGACCTTGCTGCCACCTACTTGGGATTTACCTTCAGATTCAGTGGAATCAACCTTAGTATTACTTAGCTGACTTCTTCCCCACCTGTCCTTTACCATTGCACCATCCTTAAATATCCCCCCCCCCCTTATTTAATGTTGCCAAAGGTGTTCTAGGATGGTGTAAAGAGTAGTGGGAGTGATAGCCTTAAGCAAGAGCAAATTTATTTATAACTGCTCTTCGTTCTACCTCCCCTCATTCCCAAATTCTATAATCATCCCTGGAGCCTGATCTTTCATAACTTTCAGAAGCATATAGAATGCTTTCTGTGTGTCAAGGCCATTCCACACATACACACAGACATAGTCCTTTTCACCGATTGGTGAGATTTTCTGTTAGGAGACACATAACACGTAGACATAAAGATAAAATAATACTGGTTAAGAGGGATGAATGTCACTCTGAGTTTTCTTCTCAAATGAAGAGTCAAATGTAATTTTGGCACTATGTATACTCAAAGAATCATTGTTATCAATTTCCCTCAGATAGTTAAATTGGAGGTACAGAAAAAGGCTTTGGAAAAGCCAGCCTATTAAACTACTGATTTATAAACATTAAAAAAAAAGTCCTTAAAAAACTACATTTTGTAGACTTGAGGAAAAGCTTTGAGACTTTCCATTGTGTTAAAGTGTTCCTGGTGCCCTCCAAAGAAGGAGGAATTGATCAACAGTTGTTGGCAGTTCATGGTGTGAGGTTTCTGGGGGGCAGGCTATACCTGTCCCTACCTTTCCTTTTAAGTGTAGCTGCTGTGGGAGCCCCATGTCTTGAATTGTACTCTTCTAGAGACTTGACAACATTGGAAAAATTCAAACTTTTATTTACTGGAAGGGCAATAAGAAGCTTGCAGTTTTCTTATGCCTTAATAGCAGTTAAGTCTAGACTAAGAAGCAGTATGTTCTTGATAGCTCTGAGTTCTATAAACTTTTTAAATATACCTGTTATAAGTTTTCAAATTTGGAACTATATTTCAATTTGGATGAATTAAAATTTATTTAAACCTCTTATGACGTGAAGTATGTATTTGATGAACACATGGTTAAAATGTAACTTGTTTGTACTTTTAACTTTATTAGCACCTGAGACTGTTAGTAAATTATTCCTTTTAAATATGAAGAACTTCCTGTTATAGTCTTATAATTAGAGTTCTGAGATACCATATAAAATAGAATTTATTCAACTCCTTCCAAAAAGGATTTAAAGCAACTTCCAAGATTATACTATAATCATAGGATGATAAAATTAGGCTTTAAAATGATCATAGAACCATTTACTTGTTTTACTTGTTGCTGGTTTTTATAGACTGGAAAAGTGATCTTTTATCACTTATAGATATCTACTGATAATAGCATCCGATTAGGGACAGAGTTGTAACTAGAACACAGGATTCTTGACTTCTTGTCTACTATATTTCCATTTAAACTATACAGCCATTTACTAGTTTTCTAGTAATTTGTTCAAGATTAAGCAAATTAGATTAATACAGTGTATTAGTTTTACCTCTAAATTTAGTGGTCTGTCAGTGTTAACCTAAAGACGAGACCTCATTGTAATCATATACACTTTGGAGGAATATTCCCATCTGTAATTAGATTCCTAGACTAAGAAGCAGTAGTATTTCATTTGTTTAAGATATCCAATTATTGGGGCGCCTGGGTGGCTCAGTCGGTTGGGCGGCCGACTTCGGCTCAGGTCATGATCTCGCGGTCTGCGAGTTCAAGCCCCGCGTCGGGCTCTGTGCTGACGGCTCAGAGCCTGGTGCCTGCTTCCAATTCTGTGTCTCCCTCTCTCTCTGCCCTTCCCCTGTTCACGCTGTGCCTCTATGTCTCTCAAAAATAAATAAACATTAAAAAAAAAAAAAAAAGAAATCCAATTATTTATTCTTAAGTAGTTTTGGTTATATAGTAAATGCAAAGAGTAGATGAGAAAAATGTTAGCCTCTGAGGAAAGTTTTTAATTCTTTGAGTTATAATTTTCTGCAAACTGGTCATGAAAAATCCTATTGCATAGAAGATTAATCACTGGAAAATTTTTCTATTTTCCCTTCTTTTCTCTTTAAGGAAAAAAAAAGGCTGAATAAAAAATTATTTTTTGAAATCTGATCCCAATTGACTCATTTATTTCTAGCTTTATTTTTAAGTTATTACATTCAGACATAAGTTTAATGTAACGCTATTTTTGAAAAGGATTATCTGCTAAAACTTAATGTCTCACAAATTGGTTGATTTAGGTCTCCCTTTAACCAGCAGTTAAATCCTAGTTTCAAGAAACAGTGATTCTGAAAGAAAATTCTTTACTAGGAGTGTTTCAATGTCTTTTCTTCCCAACTTGAATTTTGTTCTAGTGAACACTTTAAAAGTGAATCAGAATACTATTTTAATATCAGAATTAGCATAAAACATGTTATAGACTATTATTGAAAACACCTCTGGTTAAGTTACATAGTAATATTTATTGGATAGCATTATTATTATCTATTGTTTAGATAAATAATATAACAGGAAGTTTTATGCCAAACTTACACAGAAGAGCAAATGCGTTAAGTGAAGAACTGGTTGACAACTATAATCAGAACTTCTAAGAATATCAGTATATAGAAGGAAATATTGTGCTCATCTAAAATTATAAGTGTGAACACAGGGAATATAATTGTGTTACAGTTTTCCCCAAAGCTTTGGTGAATTTATGCACCAGTAGATTCTTCTGACCATCAGCACAAAATGACTTCAGATTTTGTATGACCCCATTAGAATTAAAATGTTAACTGAGTAAATAATTTTCTATTGAAAACAGCTTATTAGAGGCTAGAAGTGACATTTCTAATAATAGACTATCGCATCTTGCAGGAATGATTATGAGGAATTAGCCCGGCAATGTAAAATGTTTGCTAAAGATTTGCTTGCACAAGCCCGGAATTCACGAGAATTGGAAGTTATCCTAAACCACACATCTAATGATGAACCTCTTGACAAACGGGGATTACTAGAAGAAAGAATGAATTTAAGTCGTCTAAAACTTGCTATCAAATATAATCAAAAGGAGGTATGAGGTTTTCTGTGATAAATATAAATTATTCCCTTTACAGTAGTGGAGTGTCTCAGAGCAATTACTTAAGTATTAATTAAGGTTATGTAGTTTATAAGTTTAGTACAATGAGCACTGACATTAAGCAAGTACTCACTAATTGGCAGTTGCTATTATTATTTTTTTGTAGGTTCAAAGACAGTTTTACTACTTATCTTTATTTAAAAAAATTAAAGTATAATTGACACAAGTTGATTTTAACAATTAATATTAATTATAATAATAAAATGGATGTTAATGTTTTTGCCAAACAGTAACTATTTAGGTAAGGTCTTGTACAGTAAGTATCTTCATAATGAAGTTTCCATCTTATGTCTTGTCTGTCACAGGTTTCTTTTATTGATCTGATTATAAATAGCCCTTTTTATAGTAATTCCTTTACGTATAAAAATAAAGTATCAGATATTGTGTTTTCTGGTTCTTATTTGTTAATTCATTGAAACCCAAGGGTGGAGAGGCACATGATATGATAACTAAATCGAATCTGGCTCTACTGGCCTTCCTATTAAGAGAAATACCTATTTATAAACCCCTCCCCACCCCCACCCCCCAACATACACACAATTCAATTCAGGAACTTGAAGAAGGAAGGTATGCATTTTAAATTTTATTTTTTGAGACAGTTTACTAACCATGGGTGTTTATTTGTAGATAATGATATCCAGTTAATCGTATGAAGTATTGGTAAATGGTACTTTTAAGATATTTCTTCTAAGACCTATTGTTTTTATCAATATAGATGTTGGAATAAAACGTGCTTATCAGATTTGTATTACTCTAAGCCAGGGACCTGAGACAGATAATGGAGGAAGGCAAGATATAGGACCTTTGATTCTAGGAGCAGAATTTTGTTTTCTTTTGGTTGAAAATTTGAGCCTCACAATAGTTTTGTGACTCAGGAAATTGGTATGGGAATTTTAAGATATTTATTTTAACGTTACGTAGATATATATTGCTTATCCATATCTCTGGCTTCAAATGCTATGCTTTTTCTAGTGCTCTAAATTTCTTGCTTAAGGTAGAAGATTTTTTTAAAAATTTATTTTAAAATTATATTATAAAAAAAGATTTATTTATTTCTTAAGAGAGAGAGCGTGCACATAAGTGGGGGAAGGGTAGAGAGGGAGAGAAAGAGAGAGAATCCCAAGTTCTGCACTGTGAGCATGGAGCCCAACACAAGGCTCGAACCCAAGAACTACAGGATTCCCGACATGAGCTGAAATCGAGTCGGACGCTTTACCGACTGAGCCACCCATTTATAGAAAAAAGTTAAATACAAGAATTTGGATCAGGGGCGCCTGCGTGGCTCAGTTGGCTAAGCGGCCGACTTCGGCTCAGGTCATGATCTCACAGTCCATGAGTTCCAGCCCTGCGTCGCGCTCTGTGCTGACAACTCGGAGCCTGGAGCCTGCTTCAGGTTCTGTATCCCCCTCTCTCACTGCCTCTCCACTGCTCGTGTTCTGTCTCTCTCTCTCCGAAATAAATAAACATTAAAAAAATTAAAAAAAAAAAGAATTTCGATCAGTGTACCTATAAGATTATAAATCATGGGCATGTTGCCTGTGTGCTTAAAAAGGAAATATAACACTGATGTGTATAAAGAGAAGCAGAATATAGGACCCCTGATGTAATTTTCCTCTAATATACATTTTGACTAGATCTTTAGTTAATTTATTTTCCTTTGTGTTCCACAACCTGAAATAGACATGAAACACTAGGAAATGGTAAAGAGATAACAAGATACAAAATCAACTTAAGTGATTGGAAAAAGAAACTCAAAGAAAAGTGGAAAGACGAGATTATCCTGGTTAGGGAAGAAAAAACTAAGACCCAATTTCCAAATGATATATATATATATATAATCCCTGAGGGACTCATAACCCAAATGTTCCACTCTAAAGAAGATGCAGGAAAAGGAAACATGTAGTAGTAGTAACATTTTTAGTTAAAAGGAAGATATTTGTAATTTTAAGGATGAATGAGAATATAGTTTTTAAAACTAGATTTCTAGATATGATCAAAAGAAGGATAATATTTTCCCAAATACTTGGTAGATTTTGTTTAGGTCATCAATCCTGAATAACAGACTCCTGATACTTTGTGCTATAAAACAATGTTTCATAATCTTTTGTAATACTTTCATAATCATTTTATTATGCTCTTGGATTGTTTAGGCCAGGAATTAGGAAAGGGCACAGCAAGGATGGATAGTTTGCCCTTGCTTCACTATGTCTAAGGTCTCAGCTGGTGATAGCTCAGATGGTTAGGGGCTACAATCAAAGGTCTGATGCCTGAGCAGCAGCTGAGGACTCAAATAGGGAACTCTTGAGGGGCTGGGTGCTCAGGTGGGTGGATCCATAGAGGGTGGGCCTCCTGAGCACTTACTATTGGAATCATGGTGGGGCATGGCCATGCTGGTGGGTTGACTGTGCGGAGATGGTCTTAGAAGCCTCTGAGGGCTGCCCAGAGTGCCTACCTGTAGCCAAGGCTTCCTCACAGCATGGTAGCTTCAGGATAGTAGGACACTTTGTATGGCAGTTAGTGGCTTCAAGAGCAGATGTTCCTCAGACAAGGTGGAAGCACCATGGCCTTTTAAAACCTACCCTCAGAAGTCACATAGCATCACATCTTCCAGCTGATTAAAGCAATCACAACCTTGTTGGATCGAAGGGTAGGAAACTGATAATCCGCCTCTTGATGAGAGGGGTAGCAAAAAATGTTTCAATGTTTTAAAACCATCACAAACAAAAACATTTCCAGTTGAAATTTTGTTCTTCCAGTTACATATTTAACATTCCTCTTAAGTAAATCGTTATTAGATAGAGGGATGGCAAGGACAGCAATCAGTTCTGAGCTTGCTTTGATATTTGGGGGAAGGAGGGAAGCCACTAAGTTTGGGATGCTGCTAAACTGGATAGTGTGTGGGAGGAAAAGGTATTTCTCTCCCTAGTATTTCATCTTAAGAGACAAATGAAGATTCTCTAAGAACACTGGAATCTGAGCAGAAGAATGGAGAATGAAGTAAGACTTCAATGCCAAAACAAGTATAGTATATTAGAAAATTGCTTTTTTTTAAATATTTTTTTAATGTTTATTTATTGTTGATAGAGGGGGCAGGAAGGGGCAGAGAGAGAGATCATGACCTGAACCGAAGTCAGACACTTAACCGACTGAGCCACCCAGGTGGCCCTTAGGAAATTTCTTAATGAGTACAGTAAATAACACCAACAAAAACCTTGTCGAAATTTTTTATTGTATTCTGCAAATTATATTCTACCTCAGGATAAATCATTTTAAAACAGAAGATCAACCCGTTGGTATTTAGATATCTGAATGACATTATGATCACTTGTGCTTTGGTAATTTCAAACCTGATCACAGTATTATGTCCAGAGTTCAGAATCCTGAAGTTATTTATCCTGCACAGCATGAACATTATATTGAGAAAATACTGCTTCTGAAATTTTTAAACTAAGAAGCCTTTGTAAACTTTGGTAAATTGATTTCTATACTTGAACTAGAATTTCCCTCTTATTTGGCAATATTTTTCCTTTTTTTATTAAATAGAATTCAGTTAAGTAGATTTAAGAGTATAATACATTTTAAGAAATTCTCAATGTTTTCATGAAGTGTAAATATATTTCACATTTAGACTTTGATTGCTTTGCTATCTTCGTATCTTGGTTTCTTATAATTGATATCACATAAGTTCTTCGAGACCAGTTTTTTTCTTTGGATTGTGCTTGTTAATTTTGAAATTTCACAAACATTATGAGACTGTCTATAAATTAAAATTTGTAAAATGCCTAAGTAGGCTAGTAATAATCATTAATACTTACATGCTACATGCTATGAATCAGGCATTATTATTCTAAGAGCTTTATATTTAATCCTCATGACAAGTTTATGAGTAGAGACTTACTTGTGCCCATAAGGGAAATATTGTGCCTGGAAAATTTGAGGCTTAAAAGAGGTTTAAAGACTTAGGACACCTAAAAAAAAGTCATCTGACTTTGGCTCAGGTCACCATCTCACGGTCCGTGAGTTCGAGCCCCATGTCAAGCTCAATACTGACAGCTCGGAGCCTGCTCTGTCCCTCCCCTGCTCACACTCTGTCTCTCTCTGTCTCAAAAATAAATAAACATTAAAAAAAAAAAAAGTTTAAAGACTTGGTCCAGGTCAACCTCTACATTCTTTTATTACATGTAAGGAAAACAAAAAAACAAAAAATTACGTGGACTATATAGAATTGATTTTAAACTATTATTAAAACTTTTAAATGTCAGTTACATTAGTGGTGTTATGAGATTATATTTACAGGTTTTCTTTTTTACTTTTTTTTTTTCATGTGTGTGTGTCATTTTCAGTTTGTCTCCCAGTCTAACTGTCAGCAGTTCCTGAACACTGTTTGGTTTGGACAGATGTCAGGTTACCGACGTAAGCCCACCTGTAAGAAGATAATGACTGTGTTGACAGTTGGCATCTTTTGGCCAGTTTTGTCACTTTGTTATTTGATAGCTCCCAAATCTCAGTTTGGCAGAATCATTCACACTCCTTTTATGAAATTTATCATTCATGGAGCATCATATTTCACATTCCTGCTGTTACTAAACCTATACTCTCTTGTCTACAATGAGGATAAGAAAAACACAATGGGGCCTGCCCTTGAAAGAATAGACTATCTTCTTATACTATGGATTATTGGTAAGTGTCAGGTTTGTTCAAAAGGTTCTGCTTTATTTAACCATTTAATTCTCCTTTGCTTGGTGGCAGTACAAACATCTGTGTTCAGTTCATAATTTTACACTATTGACACAGCAAGAATTTGAACACTTTCATGATCATTGAAGACTTATCTAACACTTTTCTAACAATATATGCATCTCTTATTTATTATTACTTAATTATATGGAAGTTAAAAATTCTTTATTCTCAGTCTCTAAAATTGTTCATGATCATTAAAAAAGAAAAATTTTGCTGATGAGTGCTTTTTTGGTATAAGAGTATGAATCTTAGGTATTTTGAAATGTGATACATATTATATTTGGTTGCATTTTAAGACTTAACTATTTCGTTTTATTATATCATTAGTTTTCTTTTTAAGAACCCATGAACTTATGAAGTTACATTTTTATCTTTATTATAGAAACATTATTTAAATTTGGATTTAAAGGTGTCCCTGGTGACTCACTGTATAGAAATCAGTTCTTTGTAATGATAGCCAGATCTCTTTAGAAATGACAGAGTTTTTGGGGCACCTGGGTGGCTCAGTCGGTTAAGCGTCCGACTTCAGCTCAGGTCATGACCTTGTGGTTCACGGGTTCCAGCCGCTTGTCAGGCTCTGTGCTGACAGCTCAGAGCCTGGAGCCTGCTTCAGATTCTGTGTCTCCCTCTCTCTCTCTCTCCCCCTCCCCCTCTCCCACTCACACTCTGTCTCTCTCTGTCTCTGTCTCTCAAAAATAAAATAAAAACAAAAAAAAATTTTTTACTGACAAAGTTTTTAATATAAGACTATTTTCTGAAAATTGCTTTTATAAGTATTACGCTGTATGATAAGTATTTTAAATGACCTTTTGTAGTTTTTATAACTCTTGCCCTTTTTTGTGGGGGATGGAGGAGAGTTGAGGTATAATCACATCGTCTATTTATAATCTTATTTTTTTAATCTTTATTTATTTTGGAGAGAGATACAGAATGTGAGAGGGGGAGGAACAGAGAGAGAAGGAGACAAAGAATCCAAAGTAGGCTCCAGGCTCTACGTTTCAGCACAGAGCCCGATGTGGGGCTTGAACTAACAAACCACAAGTTCATAACGTGAGCCAAAGTCAGACGCTTAACTGACTTGCCACCGCGCCCCTATTTATGGTCTTTTATGGCATCTTTATTTCCCTCTGAATTTTCAGCCTTGTTTTTAAACTCAGCATTTCTCACCCATCTTTTTACTATTTGCTATAGAGTAAAAGGATATTAAAATTTAGTCTTTCCTAAAGATCAATATGATGATCAATATGTTCTTTATTGATTTAATAAAAATTTGAGAAAAATTAACATATCATTTTAACTTTTAGTTCTCCTTCAGCTATAAAAATAATCTGCATGTTTTAGCATTTTAATTTTTATTTGAAAGTTAACTTCAAGTAACTTGATTTTAATCAGAGCTTTTACTTTTAGTAGTATTCAATCCACTATGCATTAAGGTTTAAAATTAGGTAGATAAAGTAAAAATAATACACATCTTAGATATGTTAGGATATTCACTTGGTGATGCAGAGCAGTCAAGAAGGTATACAAATGGAGTTTCGGAGAGAGATTAAGAGATAGTATTTATTATATAAATACAGGTCAAATTTAGAGATATAAATTTGGAAGTCTGCCCACAGATGGTATTTAAAGCCATTAGATTAGACTGGGTAAGGTCACTGTAGGAGTGAGCATAATAGAGAAAAAAAGAATCAAGAACTGAGCCTTTGTGGGGTGTGTGTGTATGTTTCCTTCAATTTATTTTTCTTACGCTTGTCTCATTCTTCGTTTTTTTAGGGATGATTTGGTCAGACATTAAAAGACTCTGGTATGAAGGGTTGGAAGACTTTTTAGAAGAATCCCGTAATCAACTCAGTTTTGTCATGAATTCACTTTATTTGGCAACTTTTGCCCTCAAAGTCGTTGCTCACAACAAGGTGACTATTAGCTATGATAATTGGAGACATAAATGAAGTTTGTGTAGGAAACGTAGCTATATAACTCAGAGTTAATGTTGGCCCAAATCCGTACCTGATGTGTTTTCATTTTAAACCTATCCCAGTGTAAGGGAATAGTGTGTGTTGTTTCCTCCCTTCCAGTAGTTTAAAGGATATTAATTACTTTTCAATGTCGGTTACCTATTATATGCCAGGCTCCATGGTTGCTACTTGCTATACTTTATCTCATTTTATCCTCACAGGGACTCTATGAGACAGATGTCCTTATCCCCATTTTGCAAATAAGGAAAAGGAAGCTCAGAGATATTAAGTAACTTATCCAAGACCACACAGTAAGAAACCAAGACTGGATTTAAATCCAGGTCTGTCTAGGCATTTTCTTTCTACCAAATGCCAATTCCTTATATCTGAGTTAGTTTCATTTACCTCATTAATGTGTATATACTTAAAGTGAGAACACAAAGATACTTAAATTGATAAGTGTTAGTCCTCTTCACACCTGCAAGAAAAAGTTTTATCTTTAAAAATTCATCATAGTTTTTTATACATTCCAAGTCATGATTATTATCTTCCATAGCTTAAAGAGTGATGTAAATGTGGTTATTTTTTGATGCCTCTATTTTTAAATTTAGAGTTTGACAAAAATTTAGTTTTATACACATCTTATAATTTTACCAGGATGTAAGCTGCTCCAAGCCCAGAAAAGGTAATAGATTTTATGTTAATTATCTTTGTTTAAGCCCTAAGTTTAGAATTCTTCTAAGGTGTCATAGACAAGGACTAAGAGATAAAATATTTTCTTGTTTTTGGACTAATTTATAGACTATAGAAAAAAAAAACTGGTTAACTTACACATCATTTTACTTTGTTAAAAAAACAACTGCATTCCTTTAAATGATCAGTATTACGGAACATATTTGTTAGGTATTTTCAGTGACCAGCTTTGTGAAATTACTAAGAAAATTTAAAAAATGATCATACATAGATAAATGGCTCAATAAAAAGGTTGAGGGTCATTGGTGTCTTTGATCTCTTTAGTTCTAGAAGTAGGGTGCTCATATAACTTTTTATCCAAACCAGGACACTTTGAGAGTGAAAGAGGACATTAATAATTATGCCAGGAAAACTGGTATATAATTTAGGACTCTTCCAGACAATTGGAACATGTGGCTACTCTATGTCTGAGTGTAATAATGCACTCTCTCTCTTGGTATTTGGAAGGGAGAAGAACTTCTAGGGTACATACTAGAAACTTGAGTTAAAGGGCTAACTTAAGGGTTAATTTAATATGATAGCTAATTAACTGAGAGCAAACATAATTAAATTTTACTTAATACTTAAAGTCTGTGTTGTAGAATTTAAGGAAAATCAGTAAACATTTCATTCATAAAAAGTTTAATAACATTAAAAAATTGTTTAATTTTTTAAACCCCAGGAATTTCTGAGAAAACTTCTTTATATAGAGTAAGTGATATTGCTTCATGTATGTAGAGATCTTTAGTTAAAACAATATTATTTGTATTAAAAGAAGATAACCTTATAAAACATAAAAGGAGATCTCCTAAAATAGACATAAATAGTTTTCTTTCAATAGTCAGAATACTTGTTTTTATTTTCCTAAGTTGAGAGAGCTATTTATCTTTGGCTTTTGCTTCTTGACTTTAGTTTCATGATTTTGCTGATCGGAAGGACTGGGACGCATTCCATCCTACTCTGGTGGCAGAAGGGCTTTTTGCCTTTGCGAATGTTCTAAGTTATCTTCGTCTCTTTTTTATGTATACAACAAGCTCCATATTGGGTCCATTACAGGTAAATAATTAATATTTCTTAAAGAATATTTGTTATATGTCATTATTACTATATTTTTCTGTTGGTCCATTAGAACATTGTTCTCTCTTGATGTTAAAATTAAACTTTGCTTTTGAAAATATTTAACAATTGAGAGGACACTGCATGTTCATCTCCTTTGCTTCTGGCTGAATGATAATCCTTTGCTTTCAGGTATTCAGACTTTACTAACTAAACTGTGGCCTCTTTTTGTCACTCTCCCCTCACTTCATAGACATAGATTTGTTTAAAATGTAGTTATACTTCAGACAGTAGAGGAACATGAAAATCTTGTTTTTTGCCAAAATGAATCTCATATTTGAAGTTTTAAATAATTCATATGAAGGAGGTGTTGTGCAAAAAGAATTCATACTTGATGATTTTGAAAATAAGAGTATTTCTAAAATATTCTTTCACTTTGTTTAATAAATATTAAATGTAGTAAGTTGGAAAATGGCATACTTAGAACTAGCAAATTTCATAGAGTTCATGTAGTCCAGCTTTATGCTTTATAGTACTTTATAGCTCAAGAAATTGAGCCTTTGAGATGGTATGTGATTTGTTCAGAGTAGAGTGATTATTATGCATGAGAGTCCAAGACTAAGTTCTAAGTCTCTTTACATTAAAGAAAGGACTAATTGATTGAATTTACCCCACAGATTGTAATAGCGGTTGTTTTTAGAGGATGGGGATCAACTCTGCTGGTGGCTAGCTCCACATATATTGTGAGTTATGAGTCTGAGAGTCTGAGCAATATTCAGTTTTTCTTGATGAATCAAAATTTATTAGGAATGTAGATTTTAAAAACATTTTTAAAGAAGTTGTTATAAATAAAAGGCATAATTATGGTCTCCAGATAGAGATATAAAAATAAGTTATGTAGGAAAAACTCAGTTTGATTTGGCTTGTGCTATCATCCTGCAACAGTATTTCCTGGAGTGTGATTTCCTTAACCAAGTCCTGGTTAATTCACAGTGCACATTATCACATTAAATCTTGTAAGAAAGAGGTTAAGAAACTTGTGTAATCTTGTTCAAACTATCATATAAACCTATTTAATATGGTACTCATTTCTCATTAGGTATGTTCAAGTCTCTGTTTTTCTCCAAAAAATAGTATGTGAAACACTGGTTTAGACTGTTACTTTGATTTAATTTTGCCACTGATGTCTTCTATGAATGTTTTAGTCACTGTCAACAGTATTTTTATATACATATTGTGGTTTTGTTTTTTTGGTTTTTTTTTTTAGCTAAAAGCTGATGATAATCACTAAGTTTCTTTTATATATATATATATATAGATATATATATAATTTTTTTTAATTATTTTTTTAACGTTTATTTATTTTTGAGAGACATAGAGACAGAGTATGAGCAGGGGAAGGGCAGAGAGAGAGGGAGATACAGAATCTGAAGCAGGCTCCAGGCTCTGAACCGTCAGCACAGGCCCCGACATGGGGCTTGAACTCACAGACTGTGAGATCATGACCTGAGCCGAAGTCAGCTGCCCAACCAACTAAGCCACCCAGGCGCCCTGCTGTATTTATTTAAATAGATTTCTACAAAGAGTTAAAAAGGAAAATGTATGCTATAATTTCTTAGTAAATTATCTGTTTTTCTTAGAACTGTGGAGTCAAGTCTTCTGACTTAATCTCTTCCCAAAAGAACTACAGATGTGTATACAAATAATGAATAAGTGGGTTTTTGTCATTTCAACTGTTGTGTTTTTCTTCTCCAGCAGGACAATTTATATTGTCACAATAGCCATAGACCTGACAGATGATTTATGTGAAGCCAACAAGTATTTATTGTGTTCTACTTTTTAAAAAGGTCTGCTGGTTACTCATAATAGATGCTTAAATATTATTATTTGGTTCAGCAAATGATTTTTTAACATTCTCTTTTTTGGGGGACCTGGTGGCTCAGTCAGTTAAACATCTGACTCTTGATTTCAGCTCAGGTCATGAGCTGAAGGTTTGTGAGATCAAGCCCCACCTCTGGCTCTGCAATGACAGCATGGAGCCTGCTTGGGATTCATTCTCTCTCTCTCTCTCTCTCTCTCTCTCTCTCTCTCTCTCCCCCCACCCCTCCCCCCTCCCCCTCCCCCTGCCCGCTCATGCTCTCTATAAATAAATAAATAAATAAATAAATAAATAAATAAATAAATAAATATTTTTAAAAATAGAATAAAATAAAGTTATCTTTAGTAATATATACTTTGCATACAGTAAAATAAGCCCATCTTAACTATGTAGTTTGATGAGTTTTACAAAGTGTAAATTTGTTTAATCACCACCATAATCAAGATAGAGAGCATGTGCATCACCCCAAAAAGTTTCCTGGCACCTTTTTGTATTTAAAACTCCCTTTACCCTCACCCCAGACAACTGTTGTCTGGTATAGGCTAGTCTCAGAACTGAAGGATTTGAAAATACAAATAGAATTAGTCTGGTATTACAAAGCAAATCTTCCCAGACAGAAGGTTGTCTGCAATCTTTAGAGTGTTACTGTTCCTCACAGTTGCAAGCTCCCGGTTCCAAGTCATTGTATCAAATCTGTATCCTGCAGGGAGAAGAGTAAAGACAGAGGGCAAAAGCCAGAAAACACGGGCCAACTGTCTTTCTCTTTTTATCAAGAGAGCAATCATTTTCCCTGGAGCCCTACCACGTATTTCCACTTAGAACTCATTGGCTGGAATTTGGACATATGGTTATTTTTTTTAATGTGTTATATGATTATTTGTAGCTACAAGAAGTCTGAGGAGATGAATACTTTTCAGTTGCCCCTGAAGAAATCAAGGTCTGGTTAGTCAGAAAGAGGGCAAAAAATAGATATTGAATAGGACTCTGTAGACTTACATTTTCAGGCTTTTACTTAAAAGAAATTTTCAAATAAAGACATTTATGTTCTAGTGTAGTCTTACTAAGATGACAGATTTGTATTGCGTAGTTCTGCCAAAATATTCTAGAAAAAATTCCTGTAGGAAATTTAGAATACAATTTTTTCTATTTTGTTCATCATAAGTAAGGAACTCAATTAAAATGGAGTAATCCAGTTATGAATGTAAAACTCGAAGTAAAACGCAAAAAGAAAAATGACAGTAAGTTAATCACTTTAGCAAAAGAGCAACTTTATGTCTTTATATATCTAACCTGCTATGTCAGATAATGTTTTTATGTGATTACTGCAGTTGTTCGTTAAATTTATCTCCGTTTACTAACATTTTTTTCCTTCCAAAGTTTTGTAGTTCACAGACTTTTATTTTAACTGGTTGTATAACCTGGGGTAGGGGTACAAATTACTCGCTTGATTAGAATGACTATATTTTATCATCCAATTGGAGACACTTTGGGGAATGAAAAGGATGCTATTAATTACTAACTTGGGAAAACAAGCAGAAACTGGGACTATTCAAGGCAAATCAAAATCCACAGTAATATCATATAGTGGAATATATAAATGGTTCTATATTCAGCAGTGGTTGAATCCTCTCTTTTAGTACTTGACATTTTTATGATTATGCTCATTAAATTTGTAACTTATGTCATAGGTAGACTCCAGAAGGTGGCCTTCTACATCTGGCCCTACTTACTTTGTAGCCATCTGTCACTAAACTCATCTCTGTCCCTTACTGAAGTACTTCTCTATCTGGGCCAAGACCAGTCCCTAATCTCACACATGTCCCATGCTATCCCACTTCCATGTCATTGTTTATATTATTCCTCTCTTTAGAATGTCCCAGCCATTCCTCTACTTGTTGAAATTTTATTTATTCATTCAGCAGTTTTTGAGTGCCTGGTAAGTACTAGACACTGAGAATACTAAAATGAATAAGCTCTGGGGCACCTAGCTGGCTTAGTCAGAAAAGCATACAGCTTTTGATCTTGGGTTTCTGGGTTCAATGTTGGGTATAGAGATTAGTGTAAGTCAGTAAGTAAGTAAATAAATAAAAAAGTCTGAAAAACAAAAAAATGAATAAGCTCCAATATCTCAAGTACACTGAGGGTGACAAGCAAGCATGATGTTTAGAGTGGTAATTGCTGTCATAGGCACAGCTCATAGAAAGGGCACTCACTTCAGGTTAAGGTACTTCCCAGAAGAGATGACACTGGAATGAAGCCTTGAAAGATCAATAGAAAGGAGGTGGGTTAGGGCATTCCTGAGAAAGAGAACATGTGTCAGCTTTAGAGCTTCTGCCCCTGGAAAATCCATTCCTATGCTCTCGCTCCCCTGCTAAAGAATAACTCCATCCTGTGAACTTGGTACTTTGAACTTCCAATGGGCACTTCCTAAAGCTGGTCTTAATTGTAAGACAATTAAAATTTAGCTTCTCTTAAATTATAGACGAAGTTGTTTCTACTAAATTAAAAATTCCTTGAGGATAGGGACTGTATCTTTATTTTTTCATCTGCACTTCACTCACTGCCTCGCCATAGTAGTCACTTACTGTTTGATAAACTGAGTTGAATGGGCTTGTGTAGAGACAAGTGCTGATTGGTGTGTGAGAAGAGTAAAGCTGTTGGGCTACATCCTAGCTGTCACCGGAGCTGCTTATTCAAACGTACAACCACCACATTTGTTGAACATTTCATGTGGGCCAGGCACTGTGCTGTTTTCTCTTTATTTCATCCTCATCACAACCTTGTTATTTTTATTAACATTTTACAAATGGGGGATCTAAGGGTTAGAGAGTTTAAGTAGTTCACAAAACTAGAAAGAGGTAGTCAAGAGTTTGTCTGAATCTACAGACCAACCTGCTCTTAGAAGTTAGCTCTTCTGTTTTTATAAAAGAAGAATGCCAGCTAATACACTTCAGCAAATATAAAAGTCATAATTGGACATAAATCAGTAATGTTATACATTTGAACAAAAAAAGACATAAAGATAGAATCTAAAACTAAAGTGGTAGTTATAATAACTGTTAACATTTGAGCCCTCACCGTGGATACTATTCCAAGATCTTTATTTACATATATTAACTCATTTAATCCTCACAGTTGTTCTAAGAGGCAGACTCTTTTGTTTCCATTTTACAGAGGAAGAAACTAAGGCATAGAGATATTAAGTAACTTACACAAGGTCACACAGCTGGTAAGTAGCCGAACCGGGATTCTAACCTAGTGGTTTTGGCTCCAGAGCTAATGATCACCAATCTGCTAACTTGCCTCTCTGTTTTCAATGCTACAGAGTTATATGATTCCCTTATTAACTCTTATTGTAGAGTACTTCTTTGGCAGGCTTTAATAATTTATAGATCTTAAAAATTCTTCCTGGTTTATCCACATGTTTCGAATGAATTAAACAACCTTTAGCACTTGTAGTTGGGTCGTTAGACAGAAAGAACAAGACAGGACCGACCACTGGGTTCAAAATCTTGCTCTGTAACTTACTGTTACCTCTGTGAGTCTCAGGTTCTGTGTTGTGAGCGTTAAATGGGTCAGTATATATGAGATGAATCTCATAGCAGGTTCCTGACACATGATGAAGTTACAGAAATGATTAGATCCATTTCTTCATTCTCTTTATAGTGAGCGGCGTTAACTGTGGCAAAACTGAAAAAAAATTCAAAGAAACTTGGAAAATAAATGTAACATCTGACACATAAATGCATACTTTATTCATAGTGAATTATTTGACCTTACTGGATAATTAATAGATTTAATTTAGTATTCTGTATAACATAAATGGCATATTGTTGTCATTTGCAACGGGTAAAAAAGGGTGATTTCATTTCAAAGTGCCTTGCATTTTACAGTATACTGGGGATGGACATTTTTCTTTCAAGAAGCATAATGTTACAGTTGGAGGGAAACTTTGAGGTCATTAGTCTAGTAGTTCCCAAATTGGTGAGGCTTAGAATCGCCAGGGTAGCCCATAAAATCTATGTCTCTAAGTCCTGCCCTCAGAGATACTGATTAAATAGATTGGGATAAAGTCTAGCAAAGTTTTAATAGCATGTAGATGAGTGAGTTTGATGTAGCATATGACCATCCCTTTTATAGGTCAGGACACGAAGGCCCAGCTCACACAGTGTTAGAAAAAAAGACTTGGTGTAAAATGTTAATTAACAATTACATCTTTTTTGGATATTTATTCATTTTTAATTCAATAAGCTCATTACATGAGAATGAAATCCTTCTTAATTGCACACAGCCCCCAATTTTTTTAAAATATAATTTATTGTCAAATTGGCTAACATACAGTGTGTAAAGTGTGCTCTTAGTTTTTGGGGTAAATTCCCATGGTTCATTGCTTACATATAACACCAAGTGATCATCCCAACAAGTGCCCTCCTCAATGCCACATCACCCATTTTCTGCTCTTCCCCACCCCCCCATCCACCCTCAGTTTGTTCTCTGTATTTCAGAGTCTCTTATGGTTTGCCTCCCTCCCTCTCTGTAACTTGTTTTTCCCCTTCCCCTTCCCCATGGTCTTCTGTTAAGTTTCTCAAGATCGACATATGAGTGTAAACAGATGTTATCTGCCCTTCTCTGACTGACTGATTTCACTCAGCATAATACCTTCAGTTTCATCCGCGTTGCTGCAAATGGCATGATTTCATTCTTTCTCATTACTGCGTAATATTCCATTGTATATATAAACCACATCTTTATCCATTCATCAGTTGATGGACATTTAGGCTCTTTCCATACTTTGGCTATTGTTGAAAGTGCTGCTGTAAACATTGGGGTGCAGGTGCTCCTATGAATCCGCACTCCTGTATCCTTTGGATAAATTCTTAATAGTGTCCTTGCTGGGTCGTAAGGTAGTTCTATTTTTAATTTTTTGAGGAATCTCCCACACTGTTTTCCAGAGCAGCACAGCTCCAAATTTTTAATGGGAGAGCTAAAATAAAAACCACAAAGTGATGTTTCAGAAAAACTCTTTCAAGGAGTTAGAAGCAAGAATTGAATTCTACCTCTGCCATCTGTTAATTCTTTTACCCTGAGCAATTTACTAAATCTCTCTGAGCTTCAGTTTGTTACTTGGAAAAAGAGAATACTAGTCCTTCCGATCCTGCAGGATAAATAAAAATACATGATACCTCTTAGAAAATGGTAAAGAGTTATAAGGCATAAAAAAAGTAGTTACGTGTTCAACATTTTAATGCCGGGCTCTGGAGGTTACTGATATTGTGTCTGCTTTTAAACCTGATAGGAGAGACAAACATAAACATTGGTATAAAGTGGAAAATACAATTTTAGAGATTATGGACAAAGTACTTTAGAGCATAACTGAGGGGGTGCTTGGAGAGAATCAGCAAAGCTTCTTAGAAAAGGTGACGTTCGATCTGGGCCTTGAAGGGATGAAAAGGTTTCCTGGCAAAGACCAGAGTTACATGTACAGAAACATGGAGTCATAAAAGCGTGGCGTGCTTAGAGAAGACAGGATATCTTTTGTATTTGGACAGTGGGTGGCAGTTGGGAAGATGAGGCTTAAAAAAATAGACCGGACTGGATTCTTAAGCCTCTGTGCCAGGTATTTGAATATTATCATATACACAAAGGAGGTTTTGAGTGTGAATAGCTTGATCAGATAGAATTTTTAGATAGGTAATTATGGTTTTTTTCTGGAGGAAGATTTGGAAGGAGAATGACTGGAAGTTGTCATTATCATTGCTTCCTTTTGTCAGCAAGTTTTATAATTTAACATGTGATATGAACCCTAATGATACCAGCCTTTGCCCTATCAGACATTTGTCATGTTTTTGCAGTTCTACACCATGCTCTGTATGTAGGGTTTTTGCCTCTTTTAAATTATTTCCTAGGGATAAATCTTCAGTAGGGGGCACCTGGGTGGCTCAGTGGATTAAGCATCCAACTTCAGCGCAGGTCATGATCTCACGGTTCGTGGACTGGAGCACTGTGTCGGGCTCTGGGCTGACAGCTCAGAGTCTGGAGCCTGCTTCAGATTCTGTGTCTCCCTCTCTCTCTGCCCCTACCCCACTCTTGTTTTGTCTCACTCTCTCTGTCTCTCAAAAATAAACATTAAAAAAATTTTCTTTAATCTCCAGTAGCATTAACGTATCAGAAGATATGATCCCTATATTGCTCACCATTTCTGTTTCTCTATAAAAGAATATGTTAATTTTTGGTCTCACAAGCAGTGTAAAAGCACACATCAATAGCATTTGGTATTAAGTAGTAACTTGCCTTAATTTCCATTTTTCTGATTAGTGAGAAAGATGTATATATTTTTCTCTTTGTGTACCAGTATTAACTCTGTGTAAACTTCAGTACCGATATTTTAATTCCCTTTTTCTTTGCATTTCTTAATTTTCCTATTTCTTGAGTAAAACTGCAAAGTAGTTTAAAATAAGTATTGTCAAAAGTATGATTATTTTTACAAATAAATAAGCCTCATAATCTATTTCAGACTGAAAGAAATTTATTGTTTTTAAATGTTTGCCTTTCACATGAATGTTTGGTTAGCATGCTCTTTCAGCTAACACTCAGCTCAGTGATATTCACTGTAGCTACTTTTGGTTCTTCCATCTTATGTAAGTACTAATATGCTTTTAAAGAACAAGTCTTGAAGTTTGTGGGTTTTTTTTTCAGTAAATATTGTTCATCATGACACTGAAATTGAATTATACTTATATTTTAAAACAGTGATGTTAAATTAAGGCTTCTACTTTTGGACTAAGTTTTGTTTTTTTTAAATGTTTATTTATTATTTTTGAGAGACAGAGACAGAGCATGAGCGGAGGAAAGGCAGAGAGAGGGAGACACAGAATCCAAAGCAGGTTCCAGGCTCTGAGCCGTCAGCACAGCCCGATGCGGGGCTCAAACTCACAGACTGTGAGATCATGACCTGAGCCAAGGCCGGACACCCAAGCGACTGAGCCACCCAGGCGCCCCTGGACTAAGTTTTTTAATTAAAATTATAACATCATACATGGTCACTCTTGGGAAACCCTATTTACCTTTAAGTTTACTTATAGCGTCTGAGTTTTCTTCTTTCCATTGTTATCTAAAGCAATTACTGCATTCTTACTGTACTAAGTTATTAAATTCTCTAGTAATATGGCCTGGCTTTAAGTACTCACAATCTGAAGAAATGATTTCTTTTCCAAGGTGATTCAGTATAAAGCTATCGTTGATTAAGAGGAAAATATATTTCGTCTCTTTCTCACACATATAAAGCTTGCTGAGTCTAAAAGCTCCCTATTCTCTCAAAAGTTTGCAATGACAAGTTAGGGAAGCACAAGACTTCAAAAAGTACTCTACGGCCTAGTCAGATATGCAAGCCATGCATATCTGGACCTCTTCACTCTTGCAGAGTCCAGGTTACCAGGTTGTGGTGTGCCTAAAAAATTTAGCACACCTCTTTTACTTAATTCACTGGCTTACTTTAGTGGGCTAGAGAGGTTTGGCCACTTGCTTGTCACTACCACTCTGTATCAGTGGTAAGTGGCATATGTTATTTTGGTCAGTTTGAGGCAGTTACAAATTTTATTTGAAGCTGGATTTAATTAACTGTATAAAATTTACCTGGTAAATTTTGAGGAAGGGTTATTTTTAAACACTAATTTTTGTATCTTATAAGTAATAAAAGCAAAAAAAAAAATGCATACAGTAAAGAAAATACAATGGAAGAAAGTCTGCCTTCCAACCCCAAGTCCACCTTCCAACCCCAAGTCCACCTTTCGTATAAGCACTGTTAAACAGTCTCTTGTGTAAACGTCCAGAAATTTACTGTGCATATTAAATCCTATCTATATGAAAATATATATCTGATTTATACTTTAAAGAAATAGAAATGGAAGCTATTATAATACCGTTCTATACCCTGTTTTTTTTACTAAATATTTTATAGACATTTTTCTGCACCAGCACATACAGATATACTTCATTCTTTTTAACAACATTTAAGATGTTCTAATTTTTTTTGTGACCTCTAACAGTGCTACAGGGAAAATCTTTCAAAGATTTCAAAGATAAATGTATCTTTTTGCATATTTCTTATCTGTTGGCTAAATGCCAAAGGATAGACTTGCTGGATCAAAAGGATAATGTCAAATTATTCTCCAAATTTGTATGCTAATTTAAATACCAAGAATTTATGAAGAGTACCCATTTCCCAGATTTTGAAAAAGTTTTGGAGGACAATAAAACTAGGCTTGAATAAAACTCCCAGACACACTACACATGTCTGCATTACAAAAGTTACCCATGTTAATACTAGACCTGTTCATCTGGTTTGCACACAATATTTTCTTGTAAGTGACCTAAAATGAAAGAAATTTGACCACCTTGGCAATAAAGATTAGGGCAGTCCTAGAGGAGGAAATGCTATCTTTTGAGAATTGGTTTAGAATTGGTCACAAAAAACAAATGAAATACTTTATGTCATATGATTTTATAGTTATAAAGTTTAAGAAGCCATACATATAAGCATTTATTTCCCTTTAGGGTTGAGCAAGGAATTTTCCTTCTATTCCTTGCAATTAGGCCTTTTCTTAAATATCCGTGTGTCAGCCTCTAACTTCTTTGCAGCATCGTCCTCTGCAGACCTGGTCCAGATTCAAATGTACCATCCAACACTCACAGTGCTAACATGATTAGAGTGGCTTTTTATTTTTTTTAATATTTATTTTTGAGAGAGAGAGAGACAGTAGTGAGCAAATGAGGGGCAGAGAAGGAGACACAGAATGTGAATTGAAGCAAGCTCCAGGCTCTGAGCTGTCAGCACGGAGCCCAACATGGGGCTCGAACCCACGAACTGCAAGATCATGACCTGAGCCAAAGTCAGATGCTTAACCGACTGAGTCACCCAGGCACCTTTTTTTTTTTTTTTTTTTTTTTAAAGTAGGCTTCACTACTAGTGCAGAACCCACTAGCACGGAGCCCTGCACGGGGCTTGAACTCACACTCCTGACATCAAGACCTGAGCTGAGAATCAAGAGCTGGTTACTTAACCAACTGAGGCACACAGGCGCCCCTAGAATGGCTTTTTGTTAGGCGATGAGACTTTTGATGTTTCAAAAGTACAAAACTATCTTAACCAGATGGAATAAAAGGAATCATGTCTGTGTTTTACTTTTATTGCATGGTCATTTAATACTTAATATTTTGTTTTCCTGATAATTTTAACGAACCCCTATGTAA
Organism: Paguma larvata; assembly: GCA_030068075.1. Taxonomy (NCBI): domain Eukaryota; kingdom Metazoa; phylum Chordata; class Mammalia; order Carnivora; family Viverridae; genus Paguma; species Paguma larvata. The sequence goes on from CM057824.1 coordinate 36,684,919, forward strand.
TATATTCCACAGATTTCAATGGGACAGATGTTACAAGATTTTGGAAAATTTCTTGGGATGTTCCTTCTTGTTTTGTTTTCTTTCACAATTGGACTGACACAACTGTATGATAAAGGCTATACCCCAAAAGAACAGAAGGACTGTGTGGGCATCTTCTGTGAACAGCAAAGCAATGATACCTTCCATTCGTGAGTGTCTTTTAAAATTTTAGTAAACTTTCTCTCATTCTATTGTATTATATATGAATTAGTATCTATAGAAATAGAACTTCAAATTTTCTTTAAGACATTCCTTAAGAAGTGGTTATTTTTCATTAATCATTTGATAGTTACCTTTACACAAATAGAATCTTAAGTAATTAGTAGGCCCAAGATATTGTTTCCCCTGCTGCTTGTCTTAACAGAGGAATTCTTGGCATTTTGTACACTGTTAGGATTTGGGGCAGGACAGTTTTCTGTCAGTCCTATGTATTGCAAGATGTTCAATATCTCTGCCCTTCACATATTTTTTTATTAAAAAATTTTTTAAATGTTTATTTTTGAGAGACAGAGTGTGAGCAGGGGAGGGACAGAGAGAGAGGGAAACATGGAATCTGCAGCAGGCTCCAGGCTTTGAGCTGTCAGTACAGAGTCTGACTCAGTGCTTGAAATCATGAACCATGAGATCATGACCTGAGCCAAAGTTGGATGCTTAGCCAACTGAGCCACCTAGGCAACCCATGCTCTTCACATATTAAATGTCAGTAGCAGCTGTCCATTATTGTTATAGGCAAAACCATCTCTCACATTTTCAACACTTAGTAGGAGGTCAGTAGAATTGAGAATCATTCATCAACAATTTTTTTCTCTAATTTACTGTATCATAAGAAATTAAACAACCAGTTGTGAGGCAGACAAAACACCTCCCCTCATTTTTAAGTAACATAATGGAGAAGGGGTGTGGAATTATGCATTTGTTGTGTTTCTGTTATGTACCGACTATTCTTTAGATACTTGAAAGTCATCTTATTTAAGATTAAATGAATAGTAAGTATTTATTTAACACCTTCTATAATAACAGACACTGTTCAAAGTGCTGATGAATGAAGTACCAGTGAGCAAAACTACCTCATAGAGCTTATGTTATAGTGAGGTGATATAGTCAATAAAAAGAGAAATAAAATATATACTATATTACACAATAAAAGGGACCAAAGAGACAAAGGTTGGCCAGGGAGGATATATGTGTGAGAGTTTGCAGTTTTAAATAGGAGACTGGGGAAGGCCTCACAGGAGATGACTTTCAGGTAAAGATATTAAATTGATGAAGGATCAAGCGATGAAGAAGATAGTTGGAGGAAGAGCATTAGCAGATAGAGGGAATGGCAAAGGCTAATGCCCTGAGATGGGAGTGTGGCTGGCTGTTCTACGAAAAGCCCGGAGGCCAGTATGAGTAGAATGTGGTGAATCTGAGAGAAAGCTGTAGGAGATGGGGTCCGAAAGGTAATGGGGATCATGTAGAACCTTGTTGACCCGTGATCCTTATAAGGACTTTGGGCTGTTGAGACTGAGAGCCATTGAAGTTTTTGAGCCGAGGAGTGGCAACATCTAATTAGGCATAAACAGGATCTTAGAGGCTGCTTTATAGAGAATAGATAGAAAAGCAGTAGGAGGTTAAATGAAATAATTTATACATTTGAGTGTATTTCTGTTTAAGCTAAGGCATATGTAAACTGTTGGGTTCAATCTCATTCATTTTATAATGTAGTATTCTTGGATTATCAATGTTTTATTTATGGAATATTGATATAAATGAATTCTTCATTTTTGCTAATTAAGTTCTTTAATTTCCTTTAAAACAGAAATGTAATTGTCTTTACAGGTTCATTGGCACTTGCTTTGCTTTGTTCTGGTATATTTTCTCCTTAGCACATGTGGCTATCTTTGTCACAAGATTTAGTTATGGGGAAGAATTGCAGTCCTTTGTTGGAGCTGTTATTGTTGGGACATACAATGTCGTGGTTGTGATTGTGCTTACCAAGCTGCTGGTGGCAATGCTTCATAAAAGCTTCCAGTTGATAGCAGTAAGTATTCATTCTTTTAAAAACTTTATATTCTTTCAGGTCATAGCAAATGTACGTAGTAGATAAGGCAACCAAAGATTATAAGAATTAAGAATTAGTATTATTCTAAAATTAAATATAGATCAAAAAAATTTTTAATGTTTTTATTTAATTTTGAGAGAGAGAGACAGAGCGCAAGCGGGGGAGGGGCAGAGAGAGAAGGAGACACTGAATCCAAAGCAGGCTCCAGGCTCTGAGCTGTCAGCACAGAGCCCGACGCGGGGCTTGAACTCATGAACCATGAGATCATGACCTGAGCCAAAGTTAGATGCTCAACAGACTGAGCCACCCACGTGCCCCTAAATATGGATTTTTTAAATGTAAGTAATGTATATTAAGTACAACTCTTGAACCAAATTTTTACCTACAAGCTGTGTAAACATTTGGACAGTTTAAAATGATACCCCCCTCCCCATCTCTCTCACCTTCTGTCCTTCCCTCCCCCGTGTGTGTGTGTGTGTGTGTGTGTGTGTGTGTGTGTGTGTGAGAGAGAGAGAGAGAGAGAGAGAGAATGTGTGTTCACATTCTGTGTTGCATTTTCATTTGGCTCTTACAGAATCATGAAGACAAAGAATGGAAGTTTGCTCGAGCAAAGTTGTGGCTTAGCTACTTTGATGACAAATGTACATTACCCCCCCCTTTCAATATCATTCCTTCACCAAAGACTATTTGCTATATGATTAGTAGCCTCAGTAAGTGGATTTGCTCTCATACATCAAAAGGCAAGGTTAAACGGCAAAACAGTTTAAAGGTAAGAAACTAAAATTGCAACTTAGACATTTTAACAATTCCTAATCGCAGATGTTTTCTAGAGCATAAATATGCAGGCCCCTTAAGACCTGGGACTGATTTTTTTTCACTCCTATATTCCTCCTTATGCATGGCATAGTATCTAACACTAAGTAAGGATTCAGTACATGAGAGATAAAGTGTGATTTTTTTTTTCCATGAAATCTTGCCTTAACTTTTAAAACATGGGAAATATTTAGAATGCCAATTCTGTCAGCATAGATAAAGATTGACTACTAGAGCCATCTCCTATTTTTCTAGTTTTTCTTGAAAATTATTCATGACATGAACAATTCAGTTCATGTTGCTGTAAACCAAAGGTTGGCAAACTTTTTCTTTAAAGGGCCTGTTAGTAAATATTTTGGACTTTGCAGGCTGAGACAAAATCAAAGATGTTATATGACTATAATAAGTAATATAACAAGAGAGAACACAAATTTCCACAAAATTTTTATTGGTAAAACTTTAAATATGACGTTAATTGAGTAATAATTTAATAATTTTTTGTAATACAGATCTAATGAAAGCAATGGAATTCCATTTTGGGGGGTAATAACATTTTGTTTAATTGGGATTCAAAATCAGTGTTCCCTATCATCAAAGTAATTATAAATATTCATCTGTAAAAGCCATTCTTATCTCACAGGCCATTAAAAAATAGGAAATGGGACATATCATGTCCTGTGGTTGTAGTTTGCTTAATCCTTCCTATAAATTGAGAATTCCTAAGAATATTTTTAAATCAAGATAAGCGTATAGGTGAATGAATAAAACAAATAGGCTGGCCGTATTCATTTTAAACAAGTGTTGAGTATTATTTTGTAACACATAGTGCCAAAAATATAGCCTAATAAAACATGTGTTTGTATCTGTGAAAAATTTTAAAAATCCACCTCATTTAAGTATTGTTTATATAATTGTTAGTATCATATAATTGTTTGTTTTGAAGGAATGGAGAAATTTGAAACAAAAGAGAGATGAAAACTACCAAAAAGTGATGTGCTGCCTAGTGCATCGTTACTTGACGTCAATGAGACAGAAGATGCAAAGTACAGATCAGGCAACCGTGGAAAATCTAAATGAACTACGCCAAGATCTGTCAAAATTCCGAAATGAAATAAGGGATTTACTTGGCTTTCGGACTTCTAAATATGCTATGTTTTACCCAAGAAATTAACCATTTTCTAAACCATGTAGAGAATAATTTTCAGTAATAAATTTGAAAGATTGCATTTGCATAATTTGCAATTAAATCAGTAAGATATATATTGAAATTAAAATGAAGACTTATGTAAAAGCCATTCTATAAAATATTTATAGCATAAATATATTATGTAAATTATGTATATAGGATTAGTTTTTTAAAACGCTCTAATAGTAGCTTTTTGCAGGAGCAAATCAGATTAAGTAGATAGCTTTTGTTAGCATGCTGCTTGATTTTCTTGAACAGTGCTTTAAATTTTTTTCTTTTTTTGTTTAAGAAGGACAGTTTTAATTGTACACATTGCCAGAAGGTTTTGTAAAGATCAGCAAATGTGGGCTGGTCTCCATAGGATACACTTGAAATATAGTTAAGCCTTGGTTTTTAAAATTTCTGTTTTAGGAGTTCACATTAGTCCAGTATTTATTGTTTCGGAGTATAGTTTTATCTAAAATAATAGTCTATTTTTTTTATTTTGTTATAATCTTAAGTAACAAAGAACACCCCCTAATGGATATTTGAATCTGTTTATGTTTCTATAAATTTTAATTCACTTCAGTTTTTGTTATTGTAATATATTTACTTTTACATGGTTGTATTCACTTTATATTTTTTATTTTGTTTTTTTCACTTAATAGTATTTTATATATAAATTGCCATGTATTGGTATAGTCTATATATTTAAATTTTTATAGAATTATATAGTTTTTGGAAGATAGACTTTTCATTTTATAGCAATAGAGTATTTGAGTATGTTTATAGGTTTGCACAGGTATTCACTAAGGTTAGGCATTGGTGGCTTTTAATTTTTCTTTATCATAATAGTGCTACAGGTTTTTTCTTTTTTTGGATTGGAGTGTCTGTTCATAGTTATAAAGCTAGCCCCAAATAAGGATTTAGAAGATACTTTATCATATGTGGTCACAGCCTGTTTTATGTAAATTGGAAGACCCTTTAATGCAAGAATTTATTTTATATTTGGTCTAAGGTTCTTGACTAATCTCCCAAAGTATTTTCCACAGAATTTAGCATAGCTTTTATAAAAGTGATTTCTTGCTTATATGTGGATCACTTGCTGCTTAAGATAAAAAGCCTCGATTTTTTTTAATTGGAGAATAAGATATGTATTTAAAATTTTTTTCCTGCGTTCATGTAATAGATGTAGTTAAAAGTTTCACAGGCTATCGCTTATATTTCTTGCAGCATTTCCAGTTAAGAGGTTATTAGGTATATGATTTTCTTCTTAACTGAATTTCAGATGGTGTTAAGGCCACAGGGTGCAGGTAACCCTAGGTCTGCAAGCCCCACTGATCCAGGGGTCATTGTCTAAATATATTAGTAATATGCTTCATCTTGCTTTTTACTTTTTATTTTTTAATTTCCAAATTGTAAGTGTTCCCTCTTTGGGGCAAATTCTTATAAAAATGTTTATCGTAAAGTTATATATTTTGTCTACAATGAGATTATGCACTTCCCAGTTGGGATTTTACATCAGGATTTTTAGTCATTCTAAAAAATACCCAATTATTAAAATATTTATAGAGTGCCTACTGTATGCATGAGTTACTTATGAGGTATATTTTGGATGACAGCATATTGTAAGAAAAAAGGTAAATAAAACTTGACATTAGATTATAAGTTGGTGGGGTCTGTTTATTGTATTATATATTTTATACTTTGTTATTGAGATATAATTCACATAGCATAAAATTCACTCTTTGAAAGTGTACAATTCAGTGTATGGTTTTTTTTTAAAACATGGTAAGAAAGGTCTAAAATGTAAACCATTGACATCAGTCAGACCCCTTTGTGCCCCTTTCTACCTCCAGTGGCAAACATATTGAACTGTCTTAGCTCTTTCTTATATTTATAAATAACATGTTTTGAAATAATATGTTCACACAAAGATCTCTGTCTGTGAACATTTATAGCAGCTTTATTCATGATCCCAAACTGGATCACCAAAAACAATCAAATGTCCATCAGCTGGTGAATGGATAAACAAGGCGTACATCGTAAGGTGGGTATTTATTTACTTGGTAATACAAAAGACTTGTATCAGAGTTCAGTCAGAGAAGCAGAACTACTAGGATATTGCAGGCATACGTGTACATTTATATAGTGATTTGTTTACAGGGATTTGCCGTTACACATTGGAGTTGGTTAAGCAGTCTCTGTGAGGCTGTTGTTTCCATCTAATGCTAGAGCTTAGAGTTCGCACAGTAGGCAGTTGGCAAGGAAAGATAGATGTGACGTGGAAGAAACAAGGACAAGTTGGGCCCATGAGGACTGAGACCTGTGTCACTTCTTACTGTCTCCAGCTTTCACGATATGTGTATTCTGTGTGAAAAGTTGCCTTTTGCCAGGTTGCTAAACACACACTTGGCCCAGGAGTCAAAGAAGCTGAAGGAAGATCCAAGGAAAGGTAGAACAATGTAGACCAACCAGACTGCTGCCCCACCGCAGAAGTTGAGCCAGCAGGTAAGTTACCCCATGTTCAAGCTATAAAAGTACCTGCATAAAAAATGAGATCACTGTTGCTTCACTTCTGCCCTCCAGTTTTCACTCTAAAATGTGTCCTGTGGGGCGCCTGGGTGGCTCTGTTGGTTAAGCCTCTGAGTCTCGATTTTGGCTCACAGTTCGTGAAGTCGAGCCCCATGTCAGGCTCTGTGCTAATAGCCCGGAAGCTCTTAACTGCATTATGTCGCTGTTAATATTAATTTCTTGCCGATAAATTTATCAGCTTTGTGAAATCTTTAAGTTTGTAAATTTTCTTAATATATTTCTTTATCAAAAGTTTCATCTCACTGTTTAAATGTAACCTAATCTTGGGGTGTCTGGGTGGCTCAGTCGGTTAAGCATCCTACTTCGGCTCAGGTTATGATCTCGCAGTTCATGGGTTCGAGTCCCATGTCTGGCTTTGTGCTGACAGCTGACAGCTCAAAGCCTGGAGCCTTCTTCGGATTCTGTGTCTCCCTCTCTCTGCCCCTACCCTGCTTGCATTCTGTCTTTCTCTCAAAAATAATACACATTAAAAAAACTGTTTTTATGTAACATAATCTTAGTATCAGAATGCCACAGGAATATCCCTCAAGCAAAAGGTAACATTTCAAAATTATAATCAAATTTTAGCCTTTTTAAACTTAATTATTGACTTTGTCTTTTAGAGGAAGAAACAAATTGCAAAAACAAAGCAGAAGTCCAGTTTTTTAATTTTTTTAAATTGAAGAACAGTTGACACACAATGTGACGTTAGTTTCTGATGTACAAGACAGTACATAGGCTTATACATTATGCTGTGCTCACCACAGGTGTGGCGACTACCATCTATCACCGTGCAGCACTACTACAGTACCACTGATTATATTCCCTATGCTGTACCTTTCATCCCCATGACTTAAACGTTAGAATATTAAATAACTTTAAAATTCTTCAGAACAAATTTCTATGTATGTCCCAGAGCTACTGTCCAAATACCCAATTCTGTACATCAGTGCATACTCCCACGTTTGTATATTCCTTGTTAAAAAGAGGCTGTTAGTGTACGAATAATGACCCTCACATATTTAATTCAAGATGCTTAATTGTAAAAGATTTTAAAAATTCAATGTTTTGCCCTTGGGCTAGAGCTTATATACACATCTAAGGAACAAACTTGTGAAACTCTATCAATTCTATAACCACTTACCTGCAGGGTTTTTTGGGCTATTTGAATTATATCATCTTTGCAGTATAAAAGTCTTATTTCTTCCTGTCCAATGTTGTTTCTTTTTCTTTCCTTACTACATTGACTAGACCGGCCAGTGCAATTTTTAATAGAAATGTTGACTTCAGGCATTTTTGTCATATCACTGATATTAAAATGCTTTCAGTATGTCACTGTTTGCTATAGGTTTTTTCATCAGTATAAGGAAGCTCTTCTATTTTTAGTTTCCTCAATGTTTATTTTGTCTTGAATAAATGTTGAACAAATGCTTTTCTGCATTACTAAGTCAAATGATTTTTCTCCTTTAATGTATCGCAAATGGGACTTAACAGAAACCTTCCCCATTCTGTTAAGAGTTGACCTGTGTTTGGGTTGCCTGGGTGGCTCAGTCAGTTAAGTAGTGGCTCAGCTCATGATCTTGCAGTCCCTGAGTTCCAGCCCCGCGTGGGGCTCTGTGCTGACAACTCAGAGCCTGGAGCCTGCTTTGGATTCTGTGTTCTCCCTCTCTCTCTGCCTCTCACCTGCACACTGCGTCTCTCCTTCTCTCAAAAGTAAATAAACGTTAAAAAAAAAATTGACCTGTGTTTAACTCCCGCTTAGTTTACCTAGTAATCTGATATTACAGCATGTCAACTATGTTGCTAGATAAATTTGTTCGTGGTATAAATCAACCCTGGTTGGTAAATTGCATTGGATTATGAGGAACTGTAACTGAACTATAAATACCTGATAGGGAACTGCAGCTTGAGGTCTTCCTGCGTGTGTTAACTCTCGTCCAAGGAGGCATGTCCTCTCTGAGGAGTCTGGAAGCTATGCCTGTGGAGTTCATACAGGAGATAGACTGGTTTCTGAGGAGATGTGAACTTTAAGTCGGAGTACGTGCACCCACCTGACGTGAGTCGAGTGTCTTGGCATCTGAGACATTATGTAGGAAGGCCAGAGAACACAGCTCCTGTGAACTGCTGCCAGAATGCTGCACAGTCTCCTAGAGTAGAAAGTCTGAGCCTGTCCTGTTAAGCTCTGGTCCTTGTGCTAAGCTTTTAGGGGATCCTGATAGGGAGGGAGGCCTGTGGTTATCCTAGGAGTCTGAATGTTTAGTTATATTTTTTAATATTTAAAATATTTAATATTAATGTAAGACTCCCTCGTTGGCATTACAGATCTATTAGCGCAGTGAATGTGAACATTGATTCCCTGATGGTAAATCGATCGCGTTTCTGTTGGTAAACCAACTTGATCGTGTTCTATTTTGTTTGTTGGATTTTGTCTGATAATTTGTTTTTGCACCTATGTTCGTAAGGTGAATTCAGACTGGATCCTATGTTTGCTCAAGTGTTGGTATTAAGATTATACTAATTTCATAAAAAGAGTTGCTGTCTGTGACTTTATTTATACTATGGAGTAGTATATATTAGATTGGCAGTATTTGTTCCTTAGATGTTTGGTAGACTTTCTAAGTAAGACTATCTGGACCTGAAGTTTTATTTGAATAAAGAATTTTAATTAATGTTTAATTTCTTTAATGGTTATAGGACAATTTTGGCATTCTGTTTCTACTTGAGTGTGAGTTGTTAGGTACACCCCCCCTTAGCAGTTTGTCCTCTTCCTCTAGGTTTTCAAATCTATTTATATAAGGTGGTTCGTAAGAGCCTTTTGTTAACTTTTAAAACTCTATAACATCAACAGTAATTTTTATTCCTACATTGTCTTCTTGTTCTTTTTACTTTTCTTGCTTGATCTTGTAACAATTTTGTCAATTACTAGTCATTTTGGACAATCATTTTTTGGCTGTTAATTTTATATATTTATGATTACTGTTTTACTCCGTTTCTGAGGCTTATTTCCTTCTACCTTTTAAAAGTTTAGTCTGTTCTTGTTTTACTAACTTGCTAATGTGTGTCATTCACAATTTATTTTTCACCCTTTTTAATGTAAACACTTAATTTTATAAATTTTTAAGTGTTACTTAAAGTGTATTTTTAAGTGTTCTACACATTTTAAAATTTGGTGTTTCCTGGGGCACCTGGGTGGCTCAGTTGGTTGAGTGTAGGCTTTGGCTCAGGTCATGATCTGGTGGTTTGTGGGTTCAAGCCCCATGTCCGGTTTTCTGCTGTCAGCGCATTTCAGATCTTCTGTCCCCTTTCTGCCCCTTCCCTCACTCACGCTCTCTCTCAAAATAAATATTTAAAAATAACATAGTGTTTCTATTATTGTTTAGTTTTAAGACTTTCCATTATAATTTCCTTTTGCTCATGAGTTATTTAAAAGCACATTTCTCGGGGCACCTGGGTGGCTCAGTCAGCTAAGCGTCTGACTTCGGCTCAGGTCATGATCTCACGGTCTGTGAGTTCAAGCCCCGCATCAGGCTCTGTGCTGACAGCTCAGAGCCTGGAGCCTGCTTCGGATTCTGTGTCTCCCTCTCTCTCTGCCCCTTCCCCTCATGCTCTGGCTCTCTCTCAAAAATAAACATTAAAAAAATTTAAAAAATAAAAGCACATTCTCAATTTCCAGTATCAGGTTTTTCTTATTTTACTATTGTACACTTTTTGTTATTAATTTCTAACTATTCATTATTTTTGGAGAAGGATGTCCATATGATATTTGTGGTTTAAAATTTGTTGAGATTTGTTATTGTTTTTTTAATGTTTATTTTTGAGAGAGAGAGGAAAACAGTGTGAACGGGGGAGGGGCAGAGAGGGAGACAGAATCCGAAGCAGGCTCCAGACTGAGCTGTGGGCTCAGAGACGGACGCAGGGCTCGAACTCATGAACCGTATGATCATGACCTGAGCTGAAGTTGGACATTTAACTGACTGAACCACCCAGGCACCCTGATACATTTGTATTTCTGTCAAATTTTGTGATATTTCCCCTGATTTCATTTTAATTTCTTGCCTTTTTGTTCTCTACTAGTTTAAAAATTTCAAACTATGTAGTCTCTTCTAGTTGCCCTAGCTGTATTTTTTAATATTTAAAATATTTAATATTAACAAAGCATAAGCGGGGGAGGTGCAGAGAGAGAGGGAGACACAGAATCCGAAGCAGGCTCCAGGCTCTGAGTTGTCAGCACAGGGCCCAGCATGGGGCTGGAATTCAGGTACTGCGAGATCATGACCTGAGCAGAAGTCAGATGCTTAACCACCACCCAGGCGCTCCTCCCTAGATATTTTAAAATAAAGGCTTAAATTCTCAAAGTTCTAAATTAGTATTTTTGTCCTTCTCTCTCTCAATATAAGGACCTTAGAACACTTAAGGCAAGCTCCCCCTCTACCACACACTTTTTTAAATGTTTGTTTTCTACTTGAATATATGTATATATATATATATGTATATATATATATATATATGTTTTCTACTTGAATATATATATATAAGAAAATATATGTATATTTGCAAATTTGCTTTCACTTATATAAATATGTTCATGAATTCAATTCAAGCAGAAGGAGTTTCTGGTAATACTACTTAATTTGCATTAGAACTACTAATCTGAGCCTGGGTGGCTCATTTAAGTGTCTGATTCTTGATTTCGGCTCAGGTCGTGATCTCACAGTTCCTCATATTGACTCCCTAGTTGGTCTTCTCATTGATAGCATGGAGCCTGCTTGGGATTCTCTGTCTCCCTCTCTCTCTCTCTCAAAATAAATAAATAAACATTACAAAAAAAAAGAACTACTGGGGCACCTGGGTGACTCAGTTGGTTAAATATACTACTCTTGGTTTCAGCTCAAGTCATGATCTTGCAGCTTTGTGGGTTTGAGCCCTGCATCAGGCTCTGTCCTGTCAGTGCAGACCCTGTTTGGCATTCTCTCTCTCCGCCCCTCCTCCACCTTGCTGTCTTTCTCAAAAATAAATAAACTTAAAAAAAAATAACTACTAATCTGTAGCTGTTCTATTATAAGGCTTTTCTTTAAAGAAGATTTCTATTACTAGTTTATTTCATTTCAGCAGTCCAGAAGGTATAATGAGAGCCCAGCAGCACTTTCCTATGAAAGAAAAAAAGAAGATAAATGTCTTCAATTAAGGTTAGCCTTTGAGTAAGGTAAGTAATATAACAGAATTTAAGACCTGGGAACTTTGCAAGATTCATATATTTTTGTTATAGGAATGAATTGAATTCAAAGGATGAAAATTAAGCTAGCAAGCTCCCCCGAAACACATCAGAGAGTCTGGAAATGTTTTACGATGTATTAGTATGATCACCCATTTGTTCATTATGTGTATTTGACTCCCCAAATACAAGTAGCTAAAAACAAAGACAAAATTTAGTCAATTATACTTTAAAAACAAATAAAATTTTAAAAAGAAATAACTCCTAAAAGAAAAATAATTCCCAGAAGTCATCTAGTCTAACTCCTTCAACTCATCAAAATAAATGATTTATTAAACAAGAAAGAAATTAAGAAATGGTTATCGGACCAAAAAGAGCAGTGTTACTATTCAGCTTACCTCTGTTTTGAATAATTAGAAGACAAGCCAATGCCATCATACGTTATTAACCACTGTTTCCCTATACAGTTGAAAGTCTTGTTTCAGAGATGTCAGTGGTATAAATAGTTGGGATTACTTTTCCCAGTTTTTACCTTTCCGTGACTCAAGCACCCACTTGGAAACCAATGGAAGTCTTCCTGGTTAACACAGGAGTCCGATAGCTGCACACATGTGGCCTTGTTGACTATAATGCATCAGTTAGAAGAGAAGAAGGAGAAAAAAGACCAAAATCTCTTCCTTTTTTTAACGCAATCTCTACACCCAATGTGGGGTTCAGGCTCACGTCCCCGAGATTAAGTAGCTTGCCCTACCGACTAAGCCGATCAGGTGCCCTAAAATACTAAAATCTTTAGTAATCACTCCAAAGTCTCATAACATGCATTCTTGAAAGGAAGTCACTTGCCTTGAGAAGGTTAGTCAATCAGGATTCTGTAGTTACATCCTGGCTGGGCATAGCCGCAAAGTCCTGATGATTGTGAGGGCCTTTCTAAAAGATGGCACTGGCCAGTGAAGTCAACCACCGACTCCTGCAGTCCATCCACTGTGTCAGCTGGTGAATTCTCTGGTTCTGATGGGTAGCCCAGTGGGAGAGGTTAAGGAATGATTCCTGATCCCACAAGCAGCCCACATTCACTGCTTGCTTGTGCTTGCCCAGCTGCCAAAACAGAGGGAGGCTTCCTTTTGAAATTCCATTTTTCTGCCTTTTGAATGTCTGGTCACCTCTAGGGCTGAGAATTATTGTTTTTACCCAAAAGAATATTTTCCTTATTTCTAAACTTAGGTTGTACCGTGAGAGACCTTGTGATCCAAGTCTTGGTTCGTCCCTGATGCTCTTTCTACCTTCTTCAGACAGCGATGGTTTGTCCCCTCTGCCACAGCTGCTGGTTGGCAGAGCCATTGCAGATACAGCTGTATTTCAAATAGTTGTGTGCAAACCAGGGGAGTCCTTTCACAGCTCTTCCACTACTGAGTGAAAATTTTTTAAAAGCAATAGCAGAAAGCATCCTAGCGGATACACCCTGATCCAGTTACCTGGGGATGAACAGGGCAGGGGCATCAGGCTCACTTCTAATTTCAAGTCTTATCAAACGACCAATCATGGTTTAGGCTAGGAAACCAAAGACCAAACGCTGCAAAATCAGAATAAGAGGGTATTCCTCTGGGCCAGAGAGGGCCTCTGCTAGGGCAGTAAGGGCACTGGGCTGGAGTCAGGACTCTTGAGCTTGGTTGCCAGCTCTTTCTCTTGGGAGATGTGTGCTCTAGACAAGTCACTAAATACACCTCAGCTTCAATTTCTGTTACAAAATGAAGGCGTTGCACTAGATCCCTGAGGGCCGCCATTCTAACACTGTCTGGTTCTACAGAGGAGTATAGTCTACTTGCATTACTGGATCCATCTAGTCCCTGAAGTTCTTGAAATGCTAATAACTCTTTCAGCAAAGTGTGAATTGATACCAGACAGATTATGTAAAAAGCAGGGAATATTCTTTTTAAAGTGTCCATTTTCTATAAAAATAAGTTTAATGGCTGTGATATAATCATTTAAAAATATTTTATTAAGCACTGATTTAAAAAATGCAAGAGAAGAATATAACACCTCAGAGCAAATGCTTGAAGGTAAAACAAATATAACTATAAATATTGCACTTATAAAATCTCTTTTTTACATCTTCACACAACTCATTTCTAAAATATCCTTTTACAGAGATGTATAAATAAACTGCTTCCAAACTGTCAACGCTCGACACATTCAGTTTCCTATCACCGCGCTAAGTCTGCGGGTTTTCAGTCGCGTATCTGCTCCTCTCCGTGCAGGCACACAACTTCCGTCAGTGACGTTGGAGGCCTCAGACCTACCTCATGTGAAGAGTAAATCTTTCTGAATGCTCAATGTTTAATATAAGATTTTCTTTTCTACTGAGAAAAATACAGATCTTTCAAAGGCAATGACAGAATGCAGCTTAAATTGACACAGTTCACTGTTAACATTGCTTGTTTTTCAAGGCATCCAGGAGCTTCTGATTCTTGGTCTTGAACATCATGATAAAGCTGTTTGGCATGATTTTGCCTCGCCCATCTTCACCCACTTGGCCCATAATAATGTAGTTTAGACCTAAAAAAGAGAATATAATTTTTTTCTCTATGTGTACTGTTTCGATACAACGTAGACTATAACCTAATCTTTAGATAAATGATCTGGAAATGGTATAATTAATTATATATTTGTTCTATCTAGGATAAAATCAGGTTGAAGCCTCTCAGCAGAAAAAAAATCCAAACTCCACCAAGGAACATGTTCCAGCTCTGCCAACACTAGAAGATGGAAGGAACGATGAGGCCCAGCCATGTCCTGCTCTGCGGGGCTGTGGGTCTGAGGTATTGACTGAGCATCTGCTGTGCACCATGCACTGTGTTCATGTGAAAGGCTGTCCTTCCTCAAGGGGCCTTGGTGCTCCCTGACATGCCATCGCCAGGTGGCCTGTCACTGTCCCGTAATGCTTCTGGATTTTGCAGGAATTTGGTAACTAATGATCCATGGTCTTCTGGTGCTGTTGCCGCCTTGAGCTTTTTTCAACATCTCAAGCATTTGTACTATGTAAGTTTCCTGAGGGCATGGTTGCATCATATATTACTTTGCATTCTTATAGTTCCTAACAACAAATAGATACTAAAAAGTACTTCTATGGGTTATACAATTTTTTGTATTACAGTGTGTCTGGCTGAGTTAGGCCTAGACTGGGCCCTAAGCTGAGGTCTGTTGGATTCAACTCTGAATATTTATACTGCCTGAGAAAAATGTCATAAAGGCACAGTATATTCCCACCTCCTTTATTCTCCCTCTTCACCTATGTGTCATAAGAGAAATATGTGTGTCCTTTTTCTCTTGTATAATCCTTCCTTTGTGGGCTGACATTGTCCTCATAGTGGTCTTGAGCCTGTGAAAGCTTGGAGGGCTGTAGAGGTGGATGCTACCTCAAGACTAGACTGTTAGCATGATTATGAGACCTTATAGTAAGTGTCCACATGTACATTATCTTTTTGGAAGAAGTGTTATCTTTTACAGAGGCTTTGCTATTCCCATGTGATGCTGCTGGCCTCCAGACTTTTCTGAACCTGAATTCTTAAAGTAGATATTCTCATTTTCTCTCTGTTGTGTGGGTGGGGTGGAGGGGGGATTGGTTTGGTTTAGTTGTGGGGGAAGTTTGTAATAAGACTGAGGAAAGGAATGAGGTGAGATTAGAGAGAGAAATCATTGTATACCAGACATGATTACCATTCCAAAGAGAGAGGTCTATCTACATGTGCTGCTTATGGAAAGGTGTCTACACACACATCATGTGGGGGGGAAGTGGCAGTAGAAGAGGTATAACATGATCTCATTTTTCTAAGTGTGTCCGTCCATGCATGCTTTCTATAAACAAACTTTCTGTAGGGAACTTTTCATGGTACCTTGGGGGAAAGGGAAAGGGCTTCACTTTTTATTTTATATCCTTCTCTACTTACCTAAACTTTTTTTTTTTAAACCAAAGAGCATTGATTACTTTTGTAAGTTAAAGAGCTTGTTCTGGTTAACTAATCTTTGACAAAGCAGGAAAGAATATCCAGTGGAATACAGACAATCCCTTCAGCAAGTGGTGTTGGAAAAACTGGACAGCAACATGCAGAAAAATGAACCTGGACCACTTTCTTACACCATACACAAAAATAAACTCAAAATGGATGAAAGACCTAAATGTAAGACAGGAAGCCATCAAAATCCTAGAGGAGAAAGCAGGCAAAAACCTCTTTGACCTCGACCGCGGCAACTTCTTACTCAACATGTCTCCAGAGGCAAGGGAGGCAAAAGCAAAAATGCACTATTGGGACCTCACCAAAATAAAAAGCTTCTGCACTGTGAAGGAAATAATCAGCAAAACTAAAAAGCAACCGACAGAATGGGAGAAGATATTTGCAAACGACATGTCAGATAAAGCGTTAGTATCCAAAATCTATAAAGAACTTATCAAAATCAACACCCAAAAAACAAATAATCCAGTGAAGAAATGGGCAAAGGACATGAATAGATACTTCTCCAAAGAAGACATCCACATGGCCAACTGACACATGAAAAAATGCTTGTCACTCATCATCAGGGAAAAAATACAAGTCAAAACCACAATGAGATACCACCTCACGCCTGTCAGAATGGCTAACATTAACCACTCAGGCAACAACAGATGTTGGCGAGGATGTGGAGAAAGAGGATCTCTTGCACTGCTGGTAGGAATGCAATTCCCTGCAACCCAGCAAATGCACTACTAGGTATATTTACCCAAGGGATACAGGTATGCTGTTTCAAAGGGGCACATGCACCCCAATGTTTATAGCAGCACTATCAACAATAGCCAACATATGGAAAGAGTCCAAATGTCCACTGATGGATGAATGGATAAAGAAGGTGTGGTATATGTATACAATGGAGTATTACTCAGCAATCAAAAAGAATGAAATCTTGCCATTTGCAACTACATGGATAGAACTAAAGGGTATTATGCTAAGCGAAATTAGTCAGAGAAAGACAAATATCATATGACTTCACTCATATGAGGACTTTAAGATACAAAACAGATGAACATAGGGAAGGGAAGCAAAAATAATAAAAACAGGGAGGGGGGCAAAACAGAAGAGACTCTTAAATATAGAGAAAAGAGGGTTATGGGAGAGATTGTAGGGAGGGGTGGGCTAAATGGGTAAGGGGCATTAAGGAATCTACTCCTGAAATCACTGTTGCACCATATGCTTAACTAACTTGGATGTAAATTTTAAAAAATAAATTAAAAAAAAAAAACTTGTTAAGAAATCATTTGCTCCTTGCCTCTGGCTCCGGACTTTTCCCATTTTTTAAAAAATTTTTTAATGTTTATTTTTGAGAGAGAGGGAGACACAGAATGTGAAGCAGGCTCCAGGCTCTGAGTGTCAGCACAGAGTCTGACTACAGGGCTCAAACCCACGAACTGGGAGATCATGACCTGAGCTGAAGTCAGATGCTCAACTAACTGACTGAGCCACCCAGGTGCCCCGGATTTTTTCCATTTTTTAACTTTCCTTTTTCCATAATTTCTTTTCAACTCATTTCTATGTATAGATTTAATGAAACTGTATCTGCAAATGATTCCCAAATCTTTAATTCTAACCCATATATACCTCTCTCTTCTGAACTTTGGCTCTGAACGTCTTGTTCCTTGCTTGATATTTTCCTCTAAACATAGTTTGGGCACCTAAGTACAATAATTGAAAAATTCTTCCCTCTGAACCGCTCCTTCTATGTCTGTTCCCTATTGATCCAACCTCAAATGCTTCTTGGACTCATTCATCATTTCCACTATCTCAACTTCTGTCTCAAGTTACAAGAACTGGGCTTGGAGCCCAATTCTGCCAGACTCCAGAGTCCTTCCTTCTACACCAGAAGTGGACAACACATTAGCCTTGATTTTACTTCCCCAGCCATGGCATGGGAAGGTCCATGACTTGCTCAGCCTCTCTCTTGTTTCCTTCTCTGTCCCTGAGCTTCCCTAAAGAAAGACTATGTTTTCCTCCTTACCTCTTCTGAGGAGAGGGCACTGCTTGCACACCACGATGACCTTGGCACTCATGTTCTTGCCAGCCTGCTGAATTGCCAGATTTCCCTCTTTATAGATGTTGATGATCGAGACTGTGGCATGCAGACTTCCACCTCGGGTGACCGTTGTGATAACAGTGCCAGCCAGTACTGCAGAAGGAAACATATAGAAATAATATGACAGAGAAAGCAAAAAATGTAGGCAGAACTGAAAATAATTGTACATTCTTCTAAGCTTCAGATAGGAGACATTATAATGTTCAAGAGAAAGCCCTAATAGAGCTATCGATTTGATTCTGCACATTTGTCACCAAAATTCAGGTTGAAGAAAAGAGGCCACAGAGCTGGAATGTTACCCAGGTTGTTAGGTGTTGATGCCTAGGAGAGAAACCTAATTATCAGCTGCATTGCAGTCTGTGGTTGGGAGGGGGGCTCTCTGCAGTGTTTTACCCAACATGGGGATTGTTTACCAAGTAAGGGATAGGCTTATGAGCCTCTACCTACGAATACCCAATAAGACCTTGAATCTTTAGTGGCAATTCCATATTAAGGGGTTGCATGCTACGGTTTGAGCTACGAAGACCTGGGGCTCTTTGTCTGTGTGGTGGAATGCATGTCTTGCTGTGTCTTTCCCCCAACCCCTCACTTCAACTGTCCTCTCCCCTTGAACTTTGGTTCATCCCATGGGTCCCCATCTCTCTCTAATTATCAGTATCTGTCTGTTTCTGGGTCTTTCATATTCTTTCTTATCCACCTTGCTTATTTCATTTAGCAAATCAAAGCACAGAACTGAGGCATAACAAAACATTTCCTTGCTTACAAACAAAAATCAAAAACCCTAACAAAATTCAGTTGCTTTTCATTATGTAACTCTCTTTATTCCATGGTGATACAAGAGGAAAGAGTCTCACTGTGGAGCCGTAGAAGGAAAGACGCGGTTTCTCAAAGACATGCTTTTGGTATTTTTTGGGTGACAATTCCGGTGCAGGACTTGCTCTGAAAGACTGTTTTATAAGCCCTGTCCCTGCCCAGAAAAACCAGTAGCATCCCCCAGTTACTGTGCCAAAAACTCCCTGGGGAGTGTTACCAATGCAGGCTGAGAACCAATGGACCACTGGTGTTAGTATTTGGTCATTTTGCCATGGAAAAGTCACAATGGGATAAATCAAAATTTGGACTTGGCTGACACATTCTCACTTTCAGAATAAAGTGAGAAACTGCTGCTTATGTGGTGTGCAAAGTTCATAAAATCAGAATTCTTATCATGCCTCACTTTGATTCCCGGTGTAAGTGTTCACTGCAAAATGTTAAGTCTATATCCAAGTGAAATCTGGTGTCTCCAAAGGACATGGAGGGAGACTTCCTTAAGTGCTTCCCGCAGAAGACTAACCTGTATGTGACAGCAATTTGTTTTCATTTTCATGCCTGTTATTTGAATTGCAGCATGGAAACTCCAGTAAGCTCTAGGGCCCTAGATTCTTTAGTGCCTTCACACCTTCACTAAAAATAGTTTGAACTGTAGATAGTTACCACCTTAAGGCATAGAAAAAGCAAGCCTCTTTTGGGAGACTCTCCATTGTGGGCAACCTATTAAGGCTTTAGCAACTTCCTTTTCCTGATAACACCTCTTAAATGTTCCTTTAAAAAAATAACCAATATAATTAAATTTGGTATCTCTCGCTCTTAAGTGGTTTTTACAAAAGGTAGAAGTAATTCAATTGGAAAAAGCTCTGAGAAATTCTGAGTCATTAGGTAATATCTCCTCAGGTTCTAATTTATATAAGCATTTCCAAATAGATTTCAGATTCCCAAGTTTCAGTTTAGTACCCTGGAAGGACACTACAGAGAAAATATGTGAATTTCTTCTGAGAAAGGCCAGCCTGGATATGTTTCTAATTTATTTAAGTGGAATTACAGATGTGTGAAAAAATACTCCGTACATGAAAAATATGTGAGGAAAAAAAGCATACAGGGTTTTTCAGGAATACTGAGCCAGCCAGAATAGAGTAGCAGTATCATATTCCAGGAGTCAAATTATTAAGTTTATGTGGAAAAAAAAGCATATTTTCTGTATACATATTTTTCTCAGTTGTGAAATCTAACACTTTGAACAGCACTAGTCAACGTATTTCGTGGGTGAATGAAGAGTGTTACTAACCCTTTACCGTCACATTCGGGGCAGTTCCTTTGAGATTAAGCGTGTGGTCTCGAGTTTCTGATTAAAGAGAAAAGGCCCGGTTTTATTTCTTACCAAAGTTACTTGAACAATAATTGCTCTCCAGAGTCCCCGTCCGTCTACACTTCTGTTGACATAGGGCCACGGTGGGTTTTAAACCTTAATTCAAAGAAGAAAGACGTAAGATTCAGGAAAATGAATTCCAACTGCAATTGGTGTTTAGACCTGAATCTATCTGTTTAAAATTCCTATTTATTTCCCTGAGCCATCAATCCGTCATTGCAATAGAGTTATTACATTCAAAAGAAATTCTTTATGCTACTAACTACTGCTCTAATTTCCTCAGGGTAACTCAATACCCTCTCCTGAATTTTAAACCAGAGATCAAAGATAACCCAAATTTAGCCCTCTTTTCTTCTTTCTTTATATATAACGCTAACCAAGAATAGATATAGCCTCCTTGTGCCCTGCTTAGAAAAACCCAGTGCAAAAAATATGAACTCAGAAAATACAGGTTAATTCTTCACTTTACAAAGGAATCCAATGGTGTTCCCCCTGAGGACAGAGGGAGTTTTCTTGGTGCATTTAAAATAGGCAACTGCCCATGTGGGTAGTTAGTACAAGGTTTTAGAAACTGTGTAAAGTGTATTATACCTGTAATGAGATGCAACCCATCATTAAACATCTATTTTGAGTCTGTCGTTGCCTCTAAGCATCTTAAAAACTGGAAAGTAGACTGATTTAAAAATAAAACTAAATAGATAAACAGAGTAGTTCTCCAGCAAAGGTGATTCTTCCCCTTGGGTGATGTTTTGCAATGTCTAGAAATACTTTTTTGTTGTCACAACTAGGGGCTGCTACTGGCATCTAGTGAGTAGATACAAGGGATGCTGTTAAATATCCTACAGTAAACCGAGCAGCCTCCAACAGCAAAGAATTATCTGGTCCAAAATGCAAATATTGCCAAGGTAGATAAACTGTAGGTTAACAAAATAAATATATTTTAATCCCCATTATTATCAATAAAAATTTTCCAAAATATTTCCTAATTATTCACTTATATGTGGCAAAATGCTAGAAAGAACTAAACAAAACAGCTGTAACATTGCTCTTCTAATATGTTTCTGTGAACTTTTCTCTGAATTTATTAGTGATTTACTCTTAATTTGTACCCATACTTAATTCCAAAGAGGATCTCAAGTGGATCCCAGTATTAAAAATCATAGAATAGCATGTGTATGTATGTGTATACTTTTTTTGAGGCAAAGAGCTCAGAAAACATTTAGAGGGGACACTGTCCCAGCAGTTGGGGAACCTAAATTTACCTAATTACTAGAGTCAAAAAGTAGTGGTGGTAGTGTTTCTCCCGGTCTGATGAAAGAGCATCCTTTCAGTGGACACTGGAAACCAGCTCCTCTAAATCCCAGAATGCAGTCGGGAAATTGGGTGGGAGTCCTCTTTTGGTAGATCCCTGCTCTCCTCCCTTTAAGTCATCACTAGAGCACCGTGACCCTTGTCACCTCCCTGTCTGCTCTCTCCCTGCACTCCCAGCATGGTACCTGGTCCTCTGCCTTCCTCTCTCAGCGCACCTGCGACCATCTGGGGGAGGGGGGGAATTGCACCCTCCTCCCAGGGCCAAGGCTTCATCCTTCCCAGACTTTCCCTCGGCTCTGTCTCCATCACTCTGGCCCAGGCTCACATGTTCTCCTGCGAGGCTTTCATCACCAAGCTTTCAAGTATACACATCCTAACATCCGACGTAGCTGCCTCTCGTTCAAGCTCCTATCTTTTCAGTCTCCTTTGCCAGTATATCCTTTTTAAAAAGTTGGGGTTTCTAGAGACTGAATTCCAGCAGCCCTTCTCCTCCTCTCACTCCTAACCTCTCCCTAGGCGATCTCACTCTGGATTGGTGTCAACTATATATATATATTGATGATTCTCAAAATTAAATCTCTACTGGAGGCCAAGGATGGAACTGGACATGATTACTCCACCTGAGTGTATCACAGACACATCAGACCCAAAATGCCACATTTTAACTTACCATTCTACCCCTAAACCCCATTCTCTGCTTCAGTGAAAGGTCACACTTTCCCCCAAATCGTGCAAACCAGAGACTTGAGAGGCATGCTTGACACCTCCCTGATCTCCCTAGTACCATTAATCACCAATTAAAGACCTGTCACTATCTCCCAAGGCCCCTGGCTTGCACAACAGTCAGCATTTCTAGACTCTCTGTGTATTTCTGTCATAGCACAATTCACCTGGACAACAAGAGCCTGCTGGTCATCTTGACCCTACTCTTCATTCACCTCACAGTGGCCGGAGCTCTCTTCATGAAGTGAGAATCTGATGCTGAACTTTGTTTAAATCCATCAACAGTTGCCCCCACACTTAGGACAAAAGACCAAAATACTTAGAAGCATAAGGAGAGAGGAGGTAAGGCCTAAAGATGGAGCTAGAAAGAGAGGCTAGGTACAAAGAGTTCACGAAGAGTCATAGGTGGCATGAACGAGTCTGGCTCCTGTGCTGCCCAATACCGTTAGCCACTAGCCACATGAGGTTTCTTAAAACTAATTAAATTAAAATTCAATTCCTCAGTCTCACTACCCACATTTCAAGGGTTCAATAATGGCTACTGTATTGGACAGCACAGGTGTAGACAATGAATCCAAGTGAGAGACATGGTGTGCTTTGTATGTGTGGTGGGGGGCATGCAGTGGGGGGTAAGATAGAGGAACTCAGAGATGACTTAAGAGCGTGGCTACTAATGCTGCGGACCCTGCTTGGGAAAACAGGTGGAGAAGCAGATTTGATGAAAACAGGTGGATGAAGCAGAAAATAGTGTAATAAAAACAAGTTGAGTTTGATATGTTTTAATTTAAATGTTTAGCAGTCAACAAAACCCTAGGAGATAATTATAAATCTATGATTGCAGTTTCAGAAAAGGTTTAGGACTGGAGATAAAATCTAGGGAGCCAGTAGCACCATGGTGCTGCCTGATAATTCACTGGAAAGAATAAGGACACCAGGGTCCACAAGGATAAACTGAAGAAGTAAGAAATATTGCTGTAATATAAGGCAGTACATGTCTAGGCCACAAGGTGGCATACTTGTGGAGCGCTCAGAAAAATCAGCCCTTCTAAAAGTGCCTGTACTCAGGTCAGCCCTATAGGGGGTGCAAGCAGAAAATGGTGGGCTATAAAAGCTGGGCTCATTTCAAACTATTTTGTATCTTAACTTCAGATCCTTCATTCCCACTTTTTTCTTTCTTTCAAATTTAGATTTTGAGATCTGAGGCCTAAAATCTCAGTGAGTGGAGACTTAGTATAGGGATACACTCTTGCTTCTCCATTTCTTAGGTTATGCTCCAGAACAGTTTCCCAATTGGCTTCTATAATACCAGTTTACCCCAATTTGGAAAAAAAAAATCAAATACAGTATTTTGTATAACACATTTTAGAGTGAAGTGAGAAAAAAAAAACACACACACACAAAACCCAAACCAAAAAATTGGTGGATGTGAAATCAGGCAGGTATCAAGGCCCTAGAACTTTAATCTTAAAGTTCTATAATTCTATGTAATAATAATTAAAAAAACATAACTTTATAAGTACCAGAAAAGAAAAATTGGGCCTATAGTAGGGTTCCTAGTAATTTTTAAGTGGTCATAATTTTCTTAGATGACACTTAAAAATTATTAGCTTTTTTATGCCTTACACTTTTCTTTCATTAATGGAGTCATTATTCCCTTAGGTAAGTTTTCATTTTATTTAACTAGTTTAGTTTCAAGTATCTTTGTTTTAAATTTTTTCCTACTTTAAAAGAATTATTCTTATACTTCTGAGGTGTGTGCACAAACATCAAAACAGAAAAACTTACCCGTAGTTACAGGGAATGTGGTGGTAACAGGTGGTGCTGTAGTTGTAGGCAATTTTCTCGGCCTAAATTTGTAGTGACCGATAAATCCATCTGCAGTTAAACTTAAGTCTGATAAAAACTGAATGAGAAGTTCATTTCTCTCTGATACAATGGGCCTAAAAGAAGAAAAACATTTAAAAAAATTTTTTAAGCGGCACCTCTCTGAATTGTAGAATCCTAGCTTTCCATTACTTTTGGCAATAGATCACTGTATGTTTAAAAGTAAAAATACTTCAAAACGCCAAAGTCTCAATCTGCTCAGTATTAATGCTAATAGCTAACATTTACCAAATGTTTGCTCAGTTCAGCACTGTGCTTTATGCAAACTGTCAAATTCTACCTTCACAGCAACCCTATTATTCTCTAACAGAGTAGGAGACTGAAGTTCAGAGAGTTCAAGTGATTTGCCCAAGGCCCTACAGGTAGCATGTGGGGGAGTCAGAATTTGAACATAAGACCAGGTGACCAAGAAACTATGGTAGACATTGAGACCGATATAAACACTGAAGCTGTGGCTGGTTCTTCACAAGCACCTTAGGGTCTGGCCTGACTTGGGAACCACACAGTTTCTTTTAACTAAGACTCTGGATTTGAGCTGGCCTGGGGAGCTAGGGATGCTGGCCGTAGACAGCCAGATGGAGAAATCTCATAAACAAATTCCCACGCCTTGTGAAGACACAGCCAGAGGGATCACTTCGGTGGGCTGGTCACTAGGGGATAAGAAAGCCACGTAGGGTTAACGTGACTTCCATTTCATTTTTAATGAGAGCATGGAAACGTTTCTGTTTTATAATCTCAGTAGCAATGCTGTGGAGGAGAAAGAGAAAGCGACTGCTTTGGTGGTGATGAACGACATCATTAAAGAACTCTTAATTTGAAAGCTATTTTAGGGGCTTGCTGGTTAGCTGGTACTAAAGATTTAGTGGCAATAATAACTGAGGCTCAAAAGCACTCTTAAGTCTTAGGGAATAACTATCATATAAAACAGTCATTTAAGCCTTCTCTATTATTTTTTAAGCAATGGTTAAAAATGCTGTTTGGCTAATTCTATTTCAAGACTACTTAATTCAGAAGTGGAAAAAACTAAACAAGTTATTTAATGAGTTAATTAGTAGTTGCACTAAACTTCTTTTTTGAGGCATCTTCTCAGCCAAACCACTTGGTAGGTGTCATGGACGGCAAGTAATGAGGCAACTCAATTTTTTCCCCACCTATCAGCTACTTTGAGTGGGATGGTTGGGAGTGAGGGGGTAAATCTGTACTTGACCAAACCAGTTAGAAAAACTGCGGGATCTTTTCTGTCCTAAAGGCTATTACCTTCTGAGCCAAGGGATGGGACAAACCCAAGAGTGAGCTTCGTGACCTATATTTAGCATTCTGGTCACAAGAGTGACCGAGATCATTTAAACAATGCTTCTGAGAATCAAGCCTTTATCAGAAACATTCTGTCTTGCTTTTGAAAACACATTCCATTCAATAAATACAAGCAATGTACATGAAACACAATCCCGGCTACAATTACAGATAAAATACGTTAAACTTGTTTACGTGATCAAAGTACAAAAAGCACTAATTATATGCAGCAAGGGCAACCTTATGACCTAATCAGGTCAGCCTTCTGGGCATGATGTTATAATTATAGTGATCATCTAATGCCTCTTCTATGAACTAATCTTGGGAGCATTAAATTGGAAATTAAATTTTCTCAAGGAAGAGTATTTCAGTAACAGGCATATTTTTGTTATGCTGCTACTAGGCTCTAGCATGAATGTGACAGAATCACAGTGCCATAAACGTTCTGAGGGCCATGTGTGCATCCGCAAATTAATGCTACAAATCACTAGAAAGACGAGAGGAAGTCTCCCTTGGATTCATTCCATCCTGGCAGATCCTGGGAAGGGATGGAAGATGCTGTTTGGTCTTACAGAGCTGGCTGTGTTCACTGTCTCTGCCTTGTCATCCCACAGTCGTCATCTTCTTCAATCACTACAGCAGGTCGACCGCCATGTCCTGCCAATCTTGCCTAAATATTTCTTGATCCACACCCTCCTCTCCATCTCTACCATCCTTCCTCACCTGCTCATCCTTCCCCACCTCCTTGACTTTACCTGGACCCCCTGCCACAGCCTTCTAACCAGACTCTCTGCTCCTGATGTCAAGGATGGGGATTCTAAGGCACCGGTCCCGCCATTTCCTGACTAAATGCACTTGAAAGGCTCCGCTGTCTGTAAGACGTGGACCCCAGCTCCGCGCTCCTGCCTCCTTAGGCCCCAACTCAAGGTCTGGGCTCCAGAACAGCATATGCCTCCCCTGTGTATCTCTATTAATGGAGTGTCTTTTACTTGGAATGAGTATGTCCTCCCTTCTGCCTGTGCTCAATGCCAACTCTTCCTTCAAGACTAAGCTTCAAGAGGCACAATCTCCTTCAAAACGTCTCTCCTGACCCCACCACTTGTGCTGACTGGATCGAAGGACTCCTTGTCAGAAACACACCCAGGAAATTCCTTTGCTAATTAAAGTATCTGCCTCTGTTTCATCCCTCCTACCACTTATCTTCGTGTTTTTTATTTATCAGTGTATTCCAGCTACCTAACACAGTGCCCACCACATGGCTGGGGTTTAATAAATGTTTCTGGACCGAATTCAATGGTGTTGATGCTGCACTGAACCCGACACTGAGGTGATCTCACCAACCAGTCCTCCTTCTATTCAGGCTTTAACAAGGGAAAAGTTCCCCAAATAGGTTTTCTCACTTTCTGCCTTGCCCCATCCCAGAAGTACTCTATGAAAAAAACATTTCTCTGGTAAAAGTGTTAGCTGGTGGGCTGCCTGTCAAGCTACTCCAGACAAACTCCTCAGAAGTGATGAGCCCCCACTGCCCTCCCCACCTGCATGGAGGCCCCCACCTGTCACCCCCTCCCCACCTGCACGGAGGCTATCACTATGCTGAATTCTGTGTTTCTCCTTTCCTTTACCTACAAATTTACCAATAAATATGCATCACTAAGCATACTTTTAAACTTTATATAAATGAAAGGGTACGGTGTGTGTTTTTCTATTATTTTTTTCACACTCAGCATTATAACTGTAAGATTCATCCACTGTTTTCACTGTTGCATAGTGTGAACTATAACACAATTTAACTATTCTCTTGTTGATAAATATTAGGCTATTTACTCTGCCCCCTCTTACAAACAATATCTCTAAAAATATTCTTGTGTGTATCTTGTGGTACACATGGGCAGAAGTAACTTTAGTGGGCACCCCAGGAGGGTAGTGTTCATGTTCTCTGCTAAGTCACAGGATACATGCCCATCTTCAACTTTACTAGATAATGCCCAGCTGATTTCCAAAGTTGCTTACCAACGTACACTCTTTTCAAAGATTTATTCACTGTGCAGCTTTCTTTGGGAATGCCTTTTCATGTCTCTTGCCCAGTTTTTTTTCTATTGTCTTTTCTTTATTAATTTCTTAGAATTTCTTGATATATTCTGGACCTAGAGGTCTTTGTCAAATATGTTACAAATACCTGTTTCTGTTTTGTGCCTTCTCTTTTCCCTCTCTTTAAGGTGTATTTTTTTAAATGTTTTATTCTATTTTTGAGAGAGAGAGAGAGAAACAGAGCACAAGCAGGGGAGGGGCAGAGAGAGGGGGAGACACAGAATCTGAAGCAGGCTCCAGGCTCCGAGCTGTCAGCATAGAGCCTGATGCAGGGCTCGAACCCACGAACCATGAGATCATGACCTGAGCCCAAGACGGATGCCCAACCGACTGAGCCACCCAGGTGCCCCGCTCTTTAAGGTGTATTTTAATGAGCAGGATTCTCATTTAAGTTCTCAATGCATCTGTAGTTGTAGTTTTGTGCGTATGTGTGTGTCACAGAATTCATTTTTCCCATATGAATACAAATTGTCCCTGCCTCATTTTTCAAGGGGGCCATTTCTGACCAGCTGACCTGTGGGATGTGCAGACATGTGTGGCTGTGTCTATGTCTGGCCTCTCTCTGGTGTTTTCGTTAGTCCATTTGTCAATCTCTGTTAAAACCATATTGTCTTAAATAGGACAGCTTTCTGATATGGCT
Source organism: Paguma larvata (assembly GCA_030068075.1). Taxonomy (NCBI): domain Eukaryota; kingdom Metazoa; phylum Chordata; class Mammalia; order Carnivora; family Viverridae; genus Paguma; species Paguma larvata. The sequence continues at coordinate 36,712,983 of CM057824.1, forward strand.
CCAGCATGGAAGGCAAATCCCTCTGCCAGGTTCTCCCTCAGAACAACTTAATTTTGCTTCCATCCCCCATCTCCTTGCAATTTCATGAACATTCCAGAATCAGGCTGTCAGGTTTAATGAAAAACCAATTTTGTTATTTTTAAATGACATTGATTCTTCCTATTCATAAGAGAATTCAGCTCTATTTATTGAGGTTTTTCAAAATACCTTTTAGTAAGGTTTTATAATTTTCTCTATTAAGGGCCTGCACACAATTATTAGATTTATTCTTCAGTATTTTGTATTTCTGTTGCTACTAAAATAACATTTTTTAATAAATACAAACTTTTCTATTCACGCTACTTAAGATACTCTTGAATAAATTAATGTTTCCAACAAATAAAAATGTAATCTAAAGTCATGCTTTAATCTGATAATTAAATTATATTAACAGACTTTCTAAGTTCAAATCAATCTTGAATTCCTGATCAGAGAGTAATTTCTATATATTGTTAGATTTGACTTGCTAATAGTTTTTCAATGTTTATTTATTTATTTTGAGAGAGAGAGAGAGAGAGAGAGAGAGAGAGAGAGCGCACAATGAGGGAGGGCAGAGAGGGAGAGAGAATCCCAAGCAGGTTCTGCACTGTCAGTACAGAGCCTGACAAAGGGCTCGATCCCACGAACCGAGAGATCATGACCTGAGCTGAAATCAAGAGTTGGGATGCTTAACTGACTGAGCCACCCAGGCGCTGCTGGGCTTTTCAACATTTTTGCCCTCTGATAATTTCTCTTATTTTTTTTACCAACTGAGCAATGCTTAAAAAATTTTTTTAACTTAGGAACACTGGTGTTTATTCTGGTATGATTTTAAAGGCTATCTTAATTTCCATATTGCTAGAAAATGAAACTTGAAAATTTTTTAAATACTTGGATATAAAGAGAAGGAGAGACATGGCAGAAAAAGCTACAGCAGGATAGGGGGTCAAGAAAGGGTTACTTTTTTTCCCCTTAATTCAGGAAAACTTAAAGTTTTGGCTATGGGAAAGAAATAATAAAAGAAGGCAGAGGCTGAAGATGGAGATGGTGGAGAAAAAGAAGAGGGCTACTGGGTAGAGGGAAGTTTCGAGGGAGACGAGCAGGAGGTCAGACAGAGGATATAGATGAAAAGATTGGCTTGGAATAAAGGAGGGTTTGGTAGGCTGATAATGGCCCCCCAAGATGTCCCCATTCTAATCCCTGGAACCTGTGAAAATGTTACCTTATGTGCGAGACGTTGCAGGTGTAATTAAGTTAAAGATCTTGAGAAGGAAAGAGTATCCTTGATTGTCTACGTGGGCCCTAAATGTAACCACAGGTGTCCTTAGAAGAGAGAGGTTCGACTCCAGGAGAGGAGAAGGCAATACGATGACAGAGCAGAAATAGGAGTGATGTGCTTTGAAGATGGAGGAAGAACCACAGCCAAGAAATGCAGCAGCAGCTCTTGAAGCTGAAACAGGCACATAGAAACTGATTCTCCCCTCAGAGCTTCCAGAAAGAAACAGCCCTGCTGACAGCTTAACTTTAGCTCTGTGCAAGTGATTTCAGACCTCTGACCTCCAGAACTGTAAGAGAATACATGCATTGTTTTAAGCCACTCAGTTGGTGGTAATTTGTTACAGCAGCAACAGGAAAAAAATATAGAAGGAACACCTTTGCTACCAGCTTTGAAATGGGCCCTTCTCTAACACATTCAGCTGCAGAGTCAAGTTTGGGTATAGTAAGGTTCAAATTTTAACCAATTTGCATGCATTAAAAATTCTTAATATTACCAAACAATGTAAGTGAATTTAAATTCAGAAATGAATTTAAAATGAAAAACACCTTGTTTTAACTCAAATGTGTCTGGGGTAATCATAGACATGCATGTAAAATCAAGTGATGCATATCATCTAACTACGTTTCGGCAACAGAGTAGAAAAGGATATTTAAATTGACATAATGGTGACTTTGACAGCAAGCTGTAGTAATGTCTTCTTTTTTCCGTAAGATTTTATTTTTTTAAAAGTAATCTCAACACCTAACATGGGGCTCGAACTTACATCCCAAGATCAAGAGTTGCAAGCTCTACCGACTAAGCCAACCAGACGCCCTAAGCTATAGTAATTTCAGCTGAGGCTTTCTCTAGTATTGTATGTGAAGGCGTGAAATATCTTGCACCAAAATACATGTGTTGCGCCAATACCGAATAGGGAACTAAGAGGAATTAAGCAACTGGCTCAATGTCACACAGCTAGTAAGAGGCAGAGCTTAGCTCCATAAACGTTGGCTGATAAACACACAGTGCCTTTCAGGCTCACCCACAAACATTTGAGCGACAATGTGGGGAAAAGGTACAAAGCCACAAAAGGTCCAGGACAGGTCGCTGATCAGGTAAAATCACCTGGGTTATCATAAGCATCCAGGTTTCTTTTTCTGGGTCCCCAAGTTTCAGCTCCCAAATTTTTTCTCAGAATCCCCCCCTTCCACTCTGAAGCTTGAGCTCACCTCTGCAGGGCAGTGACGTATCCAGGTATCTGGCTAGCACCTGCCTCTGGGGCATCACCGGCTGTGCTTCTGTTATCTGTTTGGCTGCCGAGGCCTCGCTACACTCATTAATGCTGCCCCTCTACACTCATTAATGCTGCCTCACTCTCTGCGTTGGCTATTCTTTGTGCTGGGGCTGTATGGACTCTACTGCTATGGAACCCAAGAATTTGTGAACAAAACAACAGCATAGAATCTTCCAGAAAATAAAATATAACTGGGCAATTTAATAGGAAAGTAGTTTAGAGCTACCAAAATATTAGCAAAATAAAACAGGCGCTACTTACGTGGGTGGGCTATCACCACAATACTTTCCAATTCTCTTAGCATCATTGACTTCCCCACCATTAAACACAGCCACAAAATCGTATCGGCAGTAGTTATCACGCTCGACATCAAACTTCTCAAATTTTAATTCTATAAGCTTTAGAGAAAGCACGGCATTAGAAACGTCAAGATAGCTTTGAGGAATAATCTCACACAGGAACCTTCCTCTCCCCAGATCTGTAGAATATCATGATTTTCCTTTGTAAGGAAAATATTCATTGTTTGCATTATTCGTTTCTTATGATTTTCATTTGTCTTCTGTAGTTAACAAAACTGTGGTATTAATTTTATTTTAATTTTCAATCATTCCAAAAGATCATCTCAATCCTAGTTAAGATCTTAAATTTAGGAGATCTGTTCACCTACAGCTACACAAGTATGGAAACGCCACGTAACCCCAGCAGCCTACATTACAACAGTGATTAAAAACTCAACTGGCTACAGAAAAAAATCACATACATAAAATGAAACCCAAATTTAAATTTAAATAATTCAAGAGATGGACAATAGAAAAATGATGCTGAATTGTAATTTGCGAGTATGATTAAGTTGAAATTATTTAAACTAAATATATTTACCAATGTCACAGAAAGAAAAATGACCACTACAATCTCAAGAATTACATACTGGTTTAAATGTTGACAAATATGATTTTTAAATGCTACTTTAAACTATAAAAAGTTCAATAAATTTATATAATCTTTCATCATTAAGTAAATTCTTAAAAATTTTTATTTATTTATTATTTTTATTCTTAAAAATAAAACTGGTTTTGGCGATTATGATCAAAGTATATGTGTGTGTGTGTGTGTCTGTGTGTGTGTGTGTGTGTGAGTTCAAATCACCAACCTGCACGGTATGTTTGCCTCAATAATTTGACTTTAAAAAATGAATATACAGCAAATAGTATTTGTGTAGGTGATACAAAAGATCAGTTTATTTATTTTTTTAGAGTTTTATTATTTATCTTTGAGAGAGAGAGAGACAGAGCATGTGTGGGGGAGGGGCAGAGAGAGAGGGAGACACAGAATCCAAAGCAGGCTCCAGGCTCTGAGCTGTCAGCACAGAGCCCGACGCAGGGTTCGAACCCACGAACCATGGGATGATGACCTGAGCCAAAGTCAGACCCTTAACCAACTGAGCCACCCAGGTGCCCCTCAAAAGATCAGTTTAGAGAAGTTTTTTTAACAGTATCATAATGCTCACCATCTAGTGTGTGATTAAAGTCTGTAGTGTTTGTAACAATAATGTTTTAAAACTTATTTTCCAACATCCAGAAAGTAGACTTGGTCTATTGCCATACTAAGTTTTCTCCTATAATTAATATCCACAAGTGGTTCCCAGAAAAGACAAAATTTCATATAACCACAAACTAATAAGCACTGGAAAACTAAGACCTTTTCTGTTGATTGTTTTAGAGCAATGAATAAAGTTATTTGTGGGGAACCTGAACAAATTTTATGTTAAACAACAACCAAAAAAAATCCATAGGGCAGACTAGCTTTCAGACTCTTTGTTCTTGGAGGGGAAGACGTGGTGTGCTTGCATTGGCTTTGTCCCGGTGAAGCTGTCAGGTGCATTAGCTATGTGCACAAACGGCAACCTGAAACACGTATGTACTTGGGGATTCTAACCCTCCCGTACTTAGTCACTGCTGTTTATAACATTTTCCACAGGGTTAAAGAATCTCACAGGGATTTGCTTGCTATTTATATTGAAATTTGAAAACTGTATTTCTATAATTTATATAATTAAAGATATGACTTTGCAAATGCAATTTTAACCTGGGTCTTTCATGAAGAGATGCCTTGTCTGGCCCTGCATGCTAAGCTCTTAAGAGATGGGCCTGTCATACCATCGAGGCGATTCACACGTGCATGCTTCTTCAGATTTTCAGGGAAGCTTACCTGATTCTTTGGGGCTACAATATGCCACACACAAGTGACTCCTGCAGGGTAATCACGGTCAGGCCAGTTAGGGGTTTGAAAAGAGCCAGAAGGTCTTTCGAGGCGTCCTCCACAATACTGATCCCCTAAAGTTATTAAGTATGAAAAAAAATCCAAGTTTATATTCTGATATAGGTCACGGCAATGCAACCACAAGGAGATTGGGAATTTGGAATATTGGTGACAGTACAGTAAATAAAGGCAATGACAGAAGCTTTTAATTTTTTCTTAAAAAATAGTCTCCATATATACCTCCCTGCTTCCCCCCCCCCCACAAACACGTGCTGCATGATATGTTTTACTTGACCTATCACATCAGCACCAGAGAGCCTATTAGGAGTAGAATCAGGGTTAGAGCTTCTTTCTTTCTTTCTTTCATTTTTTTGGACAAGTAAAGACAAAACCTTTCGCTGAAAACTCATTCAGAAATCATGCAGGCTCAACGAATTACACAGATTTTAAGAGCCCTTAAGGCACAGCTATTTATTAATAGGTTTAAACCCCTGTCCATGGACAAAATATGAATTAGTTGGTATATAAAACTCTCACTACCAGAAAACTTTATATGCTATACATATTTAATATTTTAAAGAATAATTTTTGTTTGTAATACATATTTATAAATTTTCAGCAATACAGAAAAGCATCAAAAAAATAAAAAATTACCCCAAATCCAACCACCTAAAAGCAACCACAATTAATATTTGAAAAACATCAATTCAGACATCTTTATGCATATGGACAGATAAGTCAAGAGAAATAATTTTAGAAAGATATTTTGACACCAAATTCTAAATTTAACTTTACTTTAAATGAGAAAAACTGAATTCAAACTAAGGGAACTAATATATTTTAAATTAAATATTTCTTTGACATAGAAGATAATCATTCTTAAAAGGCATCGCTAAGAAAATGTGTTATAAAAACTGAGGTTGGATAATTTATAAAACTTTTTATTCATGGAAAATTTCAGACATAAAGTAAACAGAATAATATAATGAGCTACTATATATCTCCATCACCAATTTCAACAATTATATCATTCTAGTATTCTTTTTGTTAATACCAATATCCAATCCCCACCAGTTTATTATTATTATTATTATTATTATTATTATTATTATTATTATTATTTTCGACAGATTTCAGGGAGATAAATTCATGTACTATGAAATGCATAAATCTTAGCTGTACTAATTTGAAAAATTGTCTACCCATGGAAGCCAAACTACTAGGATGATATAGAATCCATTTCACACCAAATTCCTGTATCCCTCCCCAGTCAGTCTGCTGACTTTCTACACGACTTGTCTGAAAAATTTCACTGTAGCTTTATTCAGCAGCTTTACATAAAAGGAATCATGTATTGTGTACTCTTCTGTGTCTGGCTTCCCTTGCTTATTAGTACAGCCTCTGAGATGCATTCATGTTGCTGTGTGTACTGGCAGTTTGTTCCTTTACTCCGCTGTGTAATATTCCAGCATATGGAAACATCTGTTTGTTTACCTCTTCTCCACTGATATTCATTTGGGTGTTTCCAGTTTGGGCTATTGTGAATGGAGCTGCTGGGAACATTTTTGTACAAATCTCTTTGTGGACATGCATTTTCATTTTGCTCGCACAAATACCCAGGAGAGCAATTCCTAGTCCAAGAGGAGATGTAGATGTTCAACTCCTGAAGAAACTACTAAAAAATTTCCCCGAGAGGTTGTAGCATTTAAAAAAATTTTTTAATTTTTTTCACCCTGAGAGTGTAAGAGGGGGAGGGGCAGAGTGTAAGAAGGCGAGATTCTGAGGCAGGCTCCAGGCTCTGAGCTGTCAGCACAGAGCCCGATGCAGGACTTGAACTCAGGAACCATGAGATGGTGACCTGAGCTGAAGTTAGACACTTAACCCACTGAGCCATAGAGGCAATAACATTTTATACCTCTCCAGCTATGAGCACTTTGGTTATATCACATCTGTGCCACCATCTGATGATGTCAGTTATTATTATTTTAATGTTTATTTATTTTTGAGAGAAACAGTGTGAGTGGGGGAGGGACATTTAGAGAGGGAGACACAGAATCTGAAGCAGGTTCCAGGCTATGAACTGTCAGCACGGAGCCTTATGCGGGGCTGGAACTCAAACTGTGAGATCATGATGTGAGCTGAAGTCAGATGCTTAACCGACTGAGCCACCCAGGTGCCCCGATGATGTCAGTTGTTTTAGACAATCTGGTGGGTTTGTAATGGTATTTTAATTTGCATTACCTTGTTATCTAAGGATACTGAGCAGTTTTTCATGTACATATTGATTATTCACATATCTTCCCTTGGGAAGTGTCCAAGTGTTTGCCCATTTTCATACGTATTGGGATCTTTATTAGTTGCAATTAATTCTAATTTTAATGAAATTTGCACAGTATACTTTTTTTTCCATTCAACCTATTTTATCTTTGTGTGTCAAGTGCTTTCTTGTGGACAACATATAGTTAGGCCTTGCTTTTAAAACCATTCTAGTTATCTCTGTTTTCTAATTGGAGTATTTAAGACTTGGTAATCAATAGATTTACCAATACACTTGGATTTAGTGTGCCATTTGCCACTCTGCTCTATTTGTCTCACCTTTCTCTTGTTCCATCTGTTCTTCCTTTTCTGCCTTTTTTGGGTTAGCTGAAAAATTGTAGTATTCTATTTTAATCTTTTGGCTTTTAGCTCTAAGTCCTGCATTTTTAATGGATATTCTAGGGATTATAATTTGTATCTTTAATTTATCACAATCTGATTAGAGTTAATACTGTATTTCTCATGTATTGTGTATGTGTGTGTGTGTATGCAATAATAAATTCCATTTATCTCTCCTTTACCTTTATTCTATTGTTGTCATATATATCATACATTATCTATTCTACAATACAGTGTAAGGTTGTTTTTCATTCTGTTTTGAATAATACATGTAAAGAAATTAAGAGAAGAGAAGAAAATAACATATATTTTATATCTACCATTTCCAATGGCCTCCAATCCTTCCATTGCCCTAGTGTTACCCATGGGGCCATTTCCCTTCAACTTGAGGAACTTCCTTCAATATTTCTTCTGATGCAAATGCTTACCTAAATATTTATTTCATTTTCATTTTTTTTAATTTCATTTTCATGTTTTAAGACAGGCTATAGAATTCTGGGTTAATAGGGGTCCCTGGGTAGCTTAGTCGGTTAAGCATCCGACTTCGGCTCAGGTCGTGATCTCACTGTTCCCGAGTTCGAGCCCCGCATCAGGCTCTGTGCTGACAGCTCAGAGCCTGGGAGCCTGCTTCAGATTCTGTGTCTCCCTCTCTGTTTGTGCCCTTCCCCTGCTCATGCTCGCTCTGTCTGTCTGTCTCTCTCTCTCAAAAATAAACATAAAAAAAAAATTAAAAAAAAAAGAATTCTGGGTTAATAGTTTTACTCCAGCACTTTAAAAATGCTGTCCCACTGCCTTCTGGCCCCACTGTTTCTAATTAAAAGAAAGCCACCATTTATACCATTGTTCCCTTGTATGTAATTTCATTTTCATCTCATTAATTCTGAACAGATTTTTCTTTTTTAATTTTTTAATGTTTATTTTTGAGAGAGAGATAAGAGTGTGAGCAGGGGAGGGGCAGAGAGAGGAGACACAGAATCCAAAGCAGGCTCCAGGCTCTGAGCTGTCAGCACAGAGCCTTACATGGGGCTCGAACTCACAAAATGCAAAATCAAGTAGGATGCTTAACTGATTGAGCCACCCAGATGTCCTGAAAATTTCTCTTTTTACTTAGATTTCTATAATTTTAATGTTCTTCAGTATGTTTTTGTTGTTGATGTTGTTGTTTTGTCCTGTTTGGGGTTTGTTGATCTTCTTGGCCCTATAAGTTAATGTTCCTCACTAAATCTGGGTAGCTTCAAGCCATTATTTCTTCAGACATTTTTCCTGCACTATTATCACCCTCTCCTAGGACACAAAAATTACACGTTAGACCACTTGACATTGCCTCACTGGTCTCTTTAATCTTTTTTCCCCTGGTTCTTCAGATTGGGTAATTTCTTTTTTTTTTTTTTTTTTTTTTTTTTTTTAGATTGGGTCATTTCTATTCAAATCTACTGACTCTTCCGCCATCTCCAATCTGCTTGGGAGCCCGTCAGGTAAATTTTTAAATTTCAGACTCTTCATCTTTCAGTTCTAGAATCACTTTTATTCTTTTTTATAGTTTATAGCTTTATAGTTCTGTTTCTCTTCTGAAATTCTCAATCTGTCTTCTTATATACATGTATTTCCTTTTGAGTCCTTAGACTTATAATAGCGACTTCAAAGTGCTTGTCTGCTAATTGCAACATCTGAGTTATCTTGGGATCGGTTTTTATTGACTGCTTTTTTTCTGGACTATAGACACACTTTTCTGGTTTTATCACATGACTAGACACTGGATATTATGAATATTATAGAGATTCTAGATTCCGTTGTGTTCCTATGAGAAATGACTTCGGTTCTAGCAGGCATTCACTTGCCTAGACTCAAGCTCAAAGTCCATCTCCTCTGCAGTGGGTGGCAGCTGTAATCTCTGCTCACTTTCATGTTTCAGCTGAGGCTTTTGTGCTAGGCCCAAACTAGCTCTCCTCTGCATATGTAGAGTCTGGCTGTAAGTCAAACATTTAGGTGGATTTTATATGTATATTTTGTGCCTCAATTCCTCTGTAGCTCCCAGCCAGGATTTCCTTCCAAACATTCTGGCTGCTCTGTCAGCCTAGATTCTGTCCTCTGACCTCTTAGACCAGTAATATTGCACAATAACTCAAACCAAGAGCAGCTTAGGGAATGACTTCAAGCTAAAGGCTCCATGGGCGCCTGGGTGGCTCAGTCAGTTGGGTGACCGACTTTAGTTCGGGTCATGATCTTGTGGTCTATGAGTTCAAGCCCTGTGTTGGGCTCTGCGCTGACAGCTCAGAGTCTGGAGCCTGCTTAGGATTCTGTCTCCCTCTCTCTCTGCCCCTCCCCTGCTCACACACTCTCTCTCTCTCAAAAATAAAAATAATACTAATAATAAAAAAAACAAGCTAAAGGCTCCAAATTTAACAAATCTTGCCCACTGCAGTTATCTTTTTTTAATTTATATAAATGCTTATTAATTTTGAGAGAGAGAGAGAGAGCAGGAGAGGGGAGGGGCAGAGAAAGGGAGACAGAAGATACAAAATGGGCTCTGTGCCAACAGCAGATAGCCTGATGCAAGGCTTGAACTAATGAACCATGAGTTTATGACCTGAGCCTAACTGAATGAGCCATCCAGGTTCCCCACTGCAGTTATCTTTTAAGAGTAGAGGTTTCTACCCTTGGGTGCTCATGTGTAGTGACATGAAAATACCCCAACACATAATTCTCAGTGAAGAAAAAAAAAAAAGCTGTGAAACACTATGCATGTGCGACCCCACTTACATTTTTAAAAAGCTATTGCAGAAGTACAGATGTATGAGTGCACACAGAAAGGTATGGGACCACCACCATGGCTCTAAGAGTGGACTATAAAGGAGTGAAGGGGTATGTTTCTATATCTGCATGTGTAGATATGTATGTAAGCTTCACATTTTTATTCCACAAGTTTCTATATTTGAATTTTGATAAGAATCAAATGGGTATTTTTTAAAAAACAGATTTTCTGAATGGTTTCCTGGTGGTTTGGTGGCATTTACCGGCTATTTTTGAGAAGCACTGCTCTTAAATTTTAGATTAAAGGAGTGAACACGTTTAAGGTGCCTAGAACACAGCCTAGCACACAGTAAGCATCCAGGAACTGTGAGCTATCATTATTGCTGTTATCAGCATTATGTGGACACGGTACCTCCTTCATTTGGTTCAGCAGCAGAGAACATAGCCATGAAGCCATTCCCAGCTGTGTTGGCATCGGAAATCATCTGCACCATCATCTTGTTACCACTGGACACAAGGGCTCCAGGCCGGAACGTGCCACAGAAGCGCCCAATACGCTGGCCGTTGGCGTGACCATTGTACACATCCACAAAGTCATAGCGGCACAGGTTGTCACTCTCAAGATCTATGAATCGGAAATTAAGAACTACTACTTTTCCCTCGGGAACCTGTAGAGAAAAGGACCAATTGGAAAACCATGTCATGAAAACAGTATCTGAGGCCTTCACGTCTAGCCAATTACTAAAGTGAGCAGATACAAATATAATACTTAAGATGCTGCTTTTCTTCCCTCAAATGTGAACTCAGCAAAGGTTTTCTACCATAATGAATTCCTAATAAAATAGAAGTCTTTATTCTCTTTTGACAAGTCCCACAATTCATTAGGGTACACAATCTTATGCCTAGGGAGTTTATCTCAACAAAGTCGCAAAATTTTGGGTCGGTCTTGTTAATTGATAAGTCATTGCTTACAAAGAATATCAGTCCTGACTGGACCTTAGCACACATCTGTATATTGGAAAACACAATGGCACCCAGAGATATTGCTTGACAAAGAAACACATGAAATATCATTTTTCACAAATAATACAACAGGATAATCTCAACATGTAGAATGTTTCTATGAAGTTCCAACTGAAGGGATTATTTGGCAATCGTATACTTAATTTATAGATAATTTGGTTTAGGTCCTGAAAAATCCAGATCAACTACTTATACTGATTATGCTGAATAATTAACCAATCATCTCTTCTCAAGTCACTGGTTTTGTTTTTGACATGAAAACTTTATATACTAGGCAACTTTGAAACACAATACACTAATGAAAAATATGAATTTTCACTTTCTCTTAAGACTTTCTCCACCATAACTTCCTCCATATAATCCTTATAATGCTTCCCTTCTTGTTCCCTGAATAGGAAGAAAAAAATGGCAACAAAAGCATTTGGGAGGATCCTTTTTTTTTTTTTAAGTTTATTTATTTGAGTGAGAAAGAGCACGCACTTGTGCACAAACGAGCAGAGGAGGTACAGAGAGAGAAGGAGAGAGAGAATCCCAAGCAGGCTCTGCACTGTCAGTGCAGAACTCAACGTGGAGCTTGATCTCACAAACTGTGAGATCATGACCTGAGCCAAAATCAAGAGTCAAATGCTTAACTGAGCCACCCAGGTGCCCACATTTGGCAGGATTCTAACAAAAGCCTCATTTCTTTTCTAGTTCACACCATTTTTTTTTTTAAATGGTTTATTTTTGAGAGAAAAACAGAACATGAGCAGGGGAGGGGCAAAGAGAGGGAGACACAGAATCCAAAGCAGGTTCTAGGCTCTGTGCTGTCAGCACAGAGCCCGAAGCAGAGCTTGAACCCTTAAACTGCAAGATCATGACCTGAACCAAAGTCAGACGCTTAACCAACTGAGCCACCCAGGCACCCCTAGTTCACGCCATCTTTTAACTTATTCAAGTATTTGGTCATAATGTCTCAGATTTGTTTTGCCTTTTCAACTAGATGAGATCCCCCATTGAATAGCATTCAAATTTCATTCTGTAAAATCTTACAGATGACAAAGGCCAGTGATTTAAGAGAGAAAACATATCCACAACACCAACAGTGGTTGGTTTATATTCATCTTAAGTAATTATCTCATACTCAAGGGTTAAAAGATGCTTTTACATAAATACGGCTTCCCATGTTGGTGAGTTCTGTGCCATAAATTCATTTTTTTCTGTGATAAGATGAAGTGTTTCAGTGCTATTTGCCTTTTGTATCAAACACGTATACGCCCCATGGTTAAAAACTGTAGTGCAGTAGTCCCAAGAGAGTATTTTGGCTTTGTCATGGCTGTATTCTAATTGCTAGGAGCTTATCTTAAAAGGGTGAGTATTAGAAGCTCCAAAGCCACAGTCTATGAAGCTGATAACAGAAATGCAATTTAATTTTGAAACATTCTCACTGAGATATCTCTTGTAGCATTTCTCTGAGTTTTTATTGATGTTGTTGTTGTATTTATCTTTTTTGCATGCAATCTCTATTTAGCCTATCATCAGAAAATTACAAAAATACGATGCTACATCCGTAACCTTAAATATAAGCAATCTCTCCATTGATCACTGAAAAATTTCCAGTCAAGAAAACCATTCTGAACTAAATTAGTTGAATGTGGACTGTCCTTGAATGAAGAGTGACTATATGTGTAAATGTGTAGATAAACTGTGTGAATGGTAATGCAAAGCTCTGAGTGTCTTCCACCCACAGAGCGAGTATAGATAAAGGAAGGGAAGAGGTGGAAGGATTGACCCTTGGGACACTGTGATGTCATCAGGTCTTCCAGATGAGGTCAATCCAAGATAGAGACTGAGTTAAGAGGCAGGCAGAAGGGTGTGGTACCCAGAAGCCAAGCGAAAAGAGTGTGTTCAAGTAGAAAGAACTAGTCAGCTGAGTCAGGGGCAGCAGCTGAGTCAGAGGATGACTGAGAAATGGTCACTGGGTTTAGCAACTAGAGGTCACTGTAACTCTGACAAAGCTATTTTGGTGGAGCACCAGGGATAAAGCCTGACAAGAGAAGAATCAAGAGAAAATGGGTTAGAGGAACTGGTGATAATGAATAGGGACAAGCCTTTCAAGGAGCTTTGCTGGAAAGATGAACAGAGTAGTGTGTGGGTAGCTGGAAGGGGGTGTGGGGTCAAGGCAGGAGAGTTACAAAGGGCTAGATTAAGTCTCATTTGCATGCCAATGGGAATAATTCCATGGAAAGAGCAAAACTGACAAGAGTAAAAAGGGAGGATTTGCTGTAAGGCAGGATTGGGGTGGTGGCCTTAGACAAGAGTGTGGACCTTCCTGCCTAGTGAGAGGAAGGGAGGCAGGTGCAGGTGGGGCTATAGGTGAGACTGTGGAAGCAGATGAAATTTTTCTTCCGTAAAATAGAAAACAAGGTCAGCAGCAAACGTGGATGTGGGAGGAGCTCCCGGGAGTCTAAGAAGAGGGGAGAAGGTATCTAAGTGGATCAAGGAAGCGCAGCAGGAGTGTCAGCAGTGCTGAGGGCCTACTTGAGGTAAATAAATTAGAAGTGAGGCCTCTGCTTCAGATTCTATGTGTGTGTCTCTCTCTGCACTTCCCCTGCTCATACTCTCTCTCTCAAAAATAAACATTAAAAAATTTTTAAAAATAAATGAAAACTTAAGAAAAAAAAAAAGTGAGGCCTCTCTGCATGGTTGTGTTTTTCCCCAGCCATGTGCAGCCCCCTGGGTGGAGGTGCAAGGCAGGTGGAGAGTTGGATTTAAGCATCGGGGGTGGAGAGGTTGGGGGTGCGGGATGCAGTGAGCCAAGCAAGGACTGTGGAGGAAGAGAGGGCCAAGAGAGTTGAGGACGTAGGCAGAGGAGTTACCATAAGGATGGTCCATGGAGCCTAAGCTGGGTAAGGACAGAAATCATGAATCAGTGGGGTGAGGACAGTTAGAACACAGATTGTGGTGGGGATGAGGATAATGGAAGTGGGTGTCTGAGGAACGGAGGAGAAGCGCATTGGGGAGGGAGCTATAAGGCCCAACAGGATCCTCCATGTAGATACTGAAATTACTATAATTAGAACCAGGAGGAGTGTTGAAGACAGGCACAGTGAGCCAGGGGCTAAAATTTATAAGAAATGAAGAAGGTTGTCCTGGGATCTTTCTGCAACAAGACGAGCAACCAGGGGGCAAAGGAGATCAGATCTTGTTTCATTGGTAAGTTTTCAGTTCCTTGACACCAAGAAAGGTCTGTTGATTCCTTTCTGTGGTCAAGCTGGGTACTCATTTCCAGTGGGATAAGTCAGCATATGTTCAGCAGTAGAAACAAGGTTACATCATTGAAATTTTGAACACATCTTGACCCCAATAACATCCCCTGGCAAAAACTCTTTTGAAGGAAGGATGCAGAGATCTGTATCAGTTGCAGGTAGACCATAACCAGAAACAAATGCCATCATGCACGGCAGGCCAAAGAGCAAACTCTTGTGAAGGAGATGGATACTGCGGCAAACTCTCTCATGACAACAGCTGGTCTTCATTTTTATGAGCATAATCAAGATTATCTGATGCCCTATGATGTGAACTTTGCTAAGAGTTCCTAGATGGTCATTCTAAAGGACTTCATAAAACATATTCTCCAAAGATGGCCCCTCCACTTGAAGAATCTACAGTCTGCACTCCTAATTTTTCTGTAAGAATATATATGCATACATATATATATATACACACACATACATACACAGGGTAATATAACAAACAACTGGGTACCAGCCAACCAGAATTAACTATTGTTAACATTTTGTCAGCTTTTTGAGAGAGAAAGAGTGCATGTGCAAGTGGGTAAGGGGCAGAGGAAGGGGACGGGGGAGGAAGGGAATCTTAAGCAGGCTCCACACCCAGTGCAGAGCCCGATGTGGGGCTTGATCTCATGACCCTGAGATCATGATCAGAGCAGAAATTAAGAATTGGACACTTAACCAACTGAACCATCCAGGTTGCCCCTGTTAACACATTTTTAAAGTCTCCTTAAAAATTTTCAGATAAAATGAGGTCTGTCATCCCCATCCCAGGCCTTATCTCCCCCTCCTTTCTCAGAAGCAACCATTGCCACAAATTTAGTGGGTCTCCTTCTGTGCCAAATTACTTTTCGGGGTGCCTGGGTGGCTCAGTCAGTTGAGCGGCTTACTTTGGCTTGGGTCATGATCTCGTGGTTCATCAGCAAAGAGCCTGCTTCAGATCCTCTGTCCCCCTCTCCCCCCCTCCCCCGTTCATGTTCATTCTCTCTCTCTCAAAACTAAAATAAATATTAAAAAATAAAAAAAAGAACCTCAAAATATTTTTATGTAGGGTCACCTGGGTGGCTCAGTTGGTTAAGCGCCTGACTCTTCATTTCGGTTCAGGTCATGATCTCATGGTTCATGAGACAGAGCACATGGTGGGCTCTGTGCTGACAGCAGGGAATATGCTCGGGATTCTCTCTCTCTCCCCCTTCCCCACTTGTGCTCACTCTCAAAATAAATCAATAAACTTTAAAAAAATAAACCAAAATACTTTTATTTAAATGTATATGTATCCATGCAAAATGCACAGTTGGGTTTTGTGTCTGTTTTAAAAATTAATGAAAATGAGATAATGCTGTACATATCGTTCTCCCACCTGGGCATCCCTGAGTCTTCTGGGTGAGGAAGAAGACAAGGGGGAGAAATAAAAATAGAAACAACAACACAGAGGCCCTTCACAAACTATTCCTTCCACCTAGAACACTTTGCCGCCTCTGCCCTTCTCTCGCTCACGCTGAGGGTCTCACTTCAAAGTCTCCTCTTCTTGGAGGCGTGCACTACCAGACTCCCAGCTCCTCCTCCCAAGATGGGCTCTGCCCACTTAGCAGCCTGCCCCTCGGGTGCCTGAGCATGGGGTGGCTCAACCCACCTACTCCTTCGCTGTCTGTATCCCCTGGAAGATGGAGCTCGAGGAGGCAAGGACTCCCTCCTGCCTTGGTCACTGCTGTATCCCAGCCTCCAGACACCGCGTGGCCGAGAGAGGGGCATCACGAAGATTTGTTAAATGAATAAACCCATCACGTGCTAAATGAAACACCAGCTTCTTTGCACAAACCCTGCACAAGGCACCTACTTGGCAGCTCCGCCTTTTATGTCCTAGTATCTCCCACTCCCACCAGCAGCAGCAGAGTTCCAGAAGACTGCTCTCCTTTCTAGGTCATTCTTTACAAAAAGAAAAGAAGATGCATATCTTTTCAGAAACCTTATATTTCAAATCTCCTGCGATGCTAACACTTAATGCTGACACTCCATTAAGATGCTTTGATGGTGGCAATGGAGAAAAAGATGCTGTTTTGTGAGATTATATTGACCAGGGGATTCATTATCTGTCTGTAGAGAAACAATTGCATATTCATGTTTTTCCCTGTCAACAGCTGAGTCCTGTGTGGGCCACAGCCTCGTGCTGCGACGATGACCTCAGCTCACCCTGCAGCTCCTGGGATGTCCTTACGGTCACGGGCAAACATGCCAAGTCTCCTGATGCTCATACCAGAGCTGCTGCCAGAGAACAGACAGGGGAACTACATTTTAAGCTGATGGTTTGCATTTTCAGGATACTATGAGCAAAATGCAAATATGAGGCGGGCTTCTTTTGTAAGGAGTAGATTTCTATAGAAATGGTAACTCCTTTGTATCTGTAGCTTTTTTTCTCCCTAATGCCTTATTTACTAATGTGTTTCTGAAGTACGTCTGTTTTTTTTTCTTTTAAAGCCATTGTTTTAATCTTCTAAAATTTTCCTCTTCCACAGGCAGACCTTTGGGAAGGCATGGTCTAAAATACAAGGCCACATTTTTATTCACACAAAGTTCAAGAGGCACAGCAGCTCAGTGTCATCTCACATATGCCCCTACATGTAATCCAAAGAAACTTACGTGCAAACTATGCACAAATATTTGGCTATATTTCAGGAGGGGGATAAATCAGAATCTTAAAAAATCTTATTCACGGGGGCGCCTGGGTGGCTCTGTCAGTTAGGCGTCTGACTTCAGCTCAAGTCATAATCTTGCAATCCGTGAGTTCGAGCCCCACGTTGGGCTCTGTGCTGACAGCTCAGAGCCTGGAGCCCGTTTTGGATTCTGTGTCTCCCTCTCTCTCTGCCCGTCACCAGCTCATGCTCTGCCTTGCTCTCTCAAAAATGAATAAACATTAAAAAAAAAAAGGTTTTTCTTATTCATGTATATTGTGTGTATATTTAAATACCCTGTATATATTTAAATACTTGAAGAGGGATTAATGGAAATAACATCATGTTTTGAACACTTGGGTGGGGAAAGATTGGTAATTTCACAAAAAAAATCCTTTACGCTCTCATGTCTGGAAGAAGGGAGGAAAGCCCCACCCCAGCCCAGACTACCAGCACTAGTAGACGTTAGATTGTACTTCTATGCTGTCAACGGTCCAAAACTTTCCACTGTGCTTGGAATAAAATCCTCACTCACCACCGATGGCCACACACTTAGCGTATATCACACGCCAGATACCTTCCCAAGCACTTGACACATTATTTCATTTAATCTTTTACAAGCAACCCTATGAAGTGGACATTATTAGCCCAGTTTTATAGGTTACAGGTGAGGAAACAGAGGCACAAAGAAGTTGCATGATATGGCCCCTAACCATCTCTCTCTGACCTAGTCTTCCCCTCTCTTACGACAGTTTGGCAGTTCAAGGAACCCTCCAAACTGTGGTTTTCCACCTCAGGGTCCGGTCCCTCTGCCTGGCACACTCTCTTCCCTAATATTCATCATCTGCATCATCCTTAGGTCTCAGCTCAAGCGCTGCCTTCCCAGAGAGGCCTGCCCTGAGCCCTTCAGCTGCTTTAGATCACATAGCTCATATAACGATGTTATATCTTTATAGATTATTTATCAAATGTTTCTCCACCAGAATGTAAGATCCAGGAATCAGAGCCTGTTGGTGGCTACTCCAATGTGTGGCTATTACAGGAGTTCAAAGAGTAGTTATTGAATAAATACTGGGATCCTTATAATCATAATTTTAAAAAAATGGTGCAGGCCACAACCCCTATTGCATCTAGCACGTATGTGTATATAACAATGTAAACTCATAGGTACAAGGTAAGCGGTGCTAGCCTATGAGAGGTTACAAACAGCTCAGAGTGGTTATGGTGACTTACCTAAAGCCACCCAGCCAATCAGTGGCAAAGCCCAGATCTGACTTCTACTCAACTGTGTTGTCCATGGCCTGACTGTGGCAGAGACTGAAGAGATGCTTACCAATCTTGTTTCCCCTGCCTGGGCACAGAGGAAGTCAGCATGTCCCAGCCTCCACTGCAGTTAGGTTGGGGCCATTGACTGGGTCTTGGTCAATGGCATGTGGGTAGACGTGATGTCCCCACCTCCATGCCTAGCCATTGAAGGTCTGGTGCAACCCTTCTGGAGTTCTCTTTTTGCTCTAAGGAAGGAATTCAACAGAGGAAACAGGAAGGTTCTAAGAGACAGCAGAGCCACAGAGGAGTTAATACTCAGAGCTGCCCAGGACAGCCGTCCAGCAGCACTGGACTGTGAAGTGAGTAAGAAATAGCCATTTGTTGGCTTAGGCCGCTGAGATTTGGGGGATCGTTTATTACAGCTTTGCACTTTGTGTTAATAACGCTGATTAACGGATAGATAGTGACAGTCACCTGTTGTCCTTACCCAGCAGTGCTGTGACAGGCAACTATGGAGACATCCTTGTTGTTTTTGCTGCGTATCAGGTCTATATGAATCAACACTGTAATACGGCCACCAGAAGAGCAGACAGTCTTAGGCTGTGTGGATAGCAGGGGAGGCAACAGGCATTTTGGAGTAATAGCAAAAGTGAGTAACTACAGCACCACTGAGGTCCATCTGCAATTTCAATGGCCCCTTTAAAAGTGTAACTAGTACCTCTAGCGCAACTACCATGACCCTTTGACTCCTTTATCTGCAGCTGGTCAGTTGGGGTAAGAAGGTGATCAGCAGCCATAGTATTTCTTGAGATGAGCAAAGAAACAGGATCTTGAGCTGAGGACATGGCTGTGAAATGAACAAGAGGCTGGGCTTCAGATTATGCCACTTTTGCAAATGCTGCCTAAGGGTGAGGAAGAAAATGTCAGAGGGGAGATCATGGCTGTGGTGGGGTCATTCGGCACTGTGAAGGTGACTGAAGTCAGGCCTGCCAAGGGAAAACACCGATGGGAAAAACTTGAAGGAACAACAAAGCAGAATCCAGAGCAAGGGGAACCTGAGGTAGTTACAGCCAGGATGGGGAGACAAGCAATTACGCAAAGAGTTGTGGTTTAGGTCTTGGTTGAGGGAGAAGACAAAGTTTAAATGCACAATAGCCCCCCTTGTCCATGGGGATATGTTCCCAGACTCCCGTGGATGCCTGAAACCTCACATAGTACAGAACCTTATATATACGATGTTTTTTCCTCTACATATAACCCTATGATAAAGTTTAATGTACAAATTAGGCACACTAAGAGATTAACAACAAACGCTAATAAGAAAATAGAACAATTATAATATACTGCAATACAAGTTACATGAATGTGGTCTTTCTCTCTCAAAATATCTTATTGTATTGCATTCATCCATTTTCTTCCTATGATGATACGCAAGATAAAATGCCTACATGAGAGAGAAATGCAGCGAGCACCGTGAGCACTGTGGCGCAGCGTCAGGCTGCTACCAACTGCTTCCGGGCCACGGCTGACTGTGGGCGGCTGAAGCCGTGCAAAGCAAAACTGCAGATGAGGGGGCACTACTGTGTTCCCTTTCACAGATGTACATCTTCTAGTTTTCCAGTGGCTGATGTCCCTACTATGGATGTAAGTGATGACAAACCTTCTGAGCAAGTTATGCATTCATCACCTTTCTTGAAAACTAGAAATTCACTATTTCATTTTCATTAAACATGAGCTCTTGAGCTGTTCGTTCCTGAAATAAAAAAGCGCTACCAAACAATAAAATTTTAAAAAGCACTCCCTGACAATGAATATTTATGAAATGAAGAGCTGTAAATTTACACCAAGTAGTAAGTAACAAAACCACTGTAGCAAGAGCAGTCAGACTATTCCACAGCAAGACAGCTCTGCTTCCATTTCCCAGCATGTATTTCTTATACAACAAACCTATACTTCCCTTGTTGTCTACTGAGTCAGCCAACTGGTAGCCTGGTAACTTCCAGCGTCTCCCTGGCCAGGACACGAACCACAGCCCTGGTACCATGTGGCTGAAGGGAACAGCAGCATCAAATACTTGTCCTGTCTCCCATCAAGACAGGAAGGAGTAGCTGAACCTAGGGGCTAATGCTGGAGCTACTTGGCGACATTAGTGTGCTTTTTTTTTTTTTAATTTATTTTTTAGAGCAGGAGAGACAAAGCATGAGTGGGGGAGGGGCAGAGAGAGAGGGAGACACAGAATCCAAAACAGGCTCCAGGCAATGAGCCGTCAGCATGGAGCCCACCTGGGGCTTGAACTCACAGACTGTAAGATCATGACCTAAGCCGAAGTCAGACACTTAACCGACTGAGCCACCCAGGCGCCCCAGATTAGTGTGCATCTTAAATGCTGTCCTTGGAAGGTGTTAGTTGCGTTGGGCAAAGACCCGGGTTCTCAGAGCTGTCTTTCACATTTCACCACACATTGAAGAGAGAACTCTGTGCACTGCGTATGTTCATGATACACTTTTTTTTTAATGATTATTTATTTTGAGAGAGAGAGAGAGAGCAAGCACAAGTGGGGAAGGGACAGAGAGAGAGGGAGAAAGAGAATCCCAAGCAAGCTCCGCACCGTCAGCACAGAGCTCCACACAAGGCTCGAGCCCATGAACTGTGAGCTCATGACTTGCGCCAACCAAGAGTTGGATGCTTAACTGATGGAATCACCCAGGCGCCCCGAGCCACTCAGGCACCCCATGTGCATGATACACTTTTAGACGAGACCACAGCAGAAGATACAAGTTCAGAGTGAGCTCTACCACGCCCACCTGGATTATTTTAAAACATAAGTAGTAATAATTCTTTCAAAACAATGGAAAATCCAGAACGAACGGTAAATTATGTGAGATGTCCTGAATGACAGGTACGAATCGGAACTGCCCAGGACAAATGAGGACGCAAGGCCACCGTGGCCTTCGGGCATCGAGGCCTCTCCTCTAAAGTCTGTAGCTGCCCCGCTGCATCCCCAAAAGTGTAGATTAACTAAACGAATAGCTGCTGAATGAATAAAAGGATGGAATAAAGTCCAAACTCCTAAAAATAATGGTGTGCAAGGCCCACCTGAGTCGGACACGCTGGTCTCCTCTCCCCCTGGCTCTTCATATCTTGGGTGAGAATCTCCTCATCCTCAAAGACACCCAGTCCTTTTCCTTTCCCACTTCTTTCTCCCCATCTCAGACTATCGACCACCACCCCAATTTCAAAGTCTTGGCCATACACACCTTCTCTAGGATCCCACCCACCCCCCATAGCCCTCAACCAGTGTCCAGACAAAGGGGGGTGTTACCGTTCCTCTTTGATCTCCTAGAGCTCACTGTTCTACTGTTCTCTCCTTGCTTTTGGTGGCCCCCTCAGCATCTCCAGGGCCCAGAGGGTCTCCCAGGGTCTGTGGCATCTTCCCTGCCCTGTGGTGAACGTGAAACTTTCACAGGGTAGGACTGTTCCACTCTGATTTGTCTGTGTCTGAGTAACTGAACCCACATGCAGTCGTGGGCCAGGCATCAAAAAAGTGTGAAGAAAGTAAGGATGGAGATGGGGAAACGTCTTCTATCTTCATTTCATGTATTGTAGATCTGCGATTAGTTTGGAGATTTCCTATGTCATTTGATTATTTTTCCTGCAAATCCTCTAGTCATTAAATATCAGCTGCTGGCACAGCAATATACATCCAACTAGGATAAAACATAAACTCCAAAAGTCCATGTGACCCAAAACCTGGCAGTGAGCGCCTCCCTGGGGCAAGCTGGGGTTCCGCCAAGACATGTGAGACACAACACCAAAAGTTTGTACAAAAGCCCATCCCAAGGGTCTGCTTTGTTGTAATCTCCCAATTAGTGTATACAGGATTATAATTTTTTATTTCATTTTATTTATTTTTTAAATGTTTATTTTTGAGAGAGAGAGCGCGCACGAGAGAGAGAGAGAGAGAGAGAGAGAGAGAGAGAGAGCAGTGGAGGGGCAGAGAGAGGGAGACGGAGGATCCAAAGCAGACTCTGAGCTGTCAGCATGGAGCCCGATGTGGGGCTTGAACTCATGAACTGCGAGATCACGACCTGAGCTGAAGCCAGATGCTTAACCGACTGAGCCACCCAGGCCCCCTAAAATTTTTATAAGTAAGGATATCTATTCCTTTTTTCTTGGTGCGTTTTGTGACAGAACATTGCAGATAAGTCACAGAAATTAAATCTAGCCAATTTCTTCACACTTTCAAAAAATGGAACAAAGGTCTTGAGTCATTTTTGGATATTCTCTTTTAGCTTTCTAGAAGTTGTCAACATGAGTTGACCCAGAAGAAGATAAATATGATTGGTGGAGAATCTTGAAGAAAAAGCATCCCTTCCCTAAGCCACTGGGACGCACTGGCTTAAGGGTAATAGACATAAAAGCCGGGGGGCGGGGGGGCTCTGCTAGCTAGGGGCCTTTCTGTCATTCGGCACCCTTGTTTTCTTCTTGATGACACATGACTACAATTTTTTGGAAAGCTTTTATAGGTTGGAACTGATTCCTATGCAATGCCCAAAGGAAATCTCTAAAATGACATTTTCAAGAAAATACTTCTGTAATCTGTCATTTTTTCTGAGAAATCTGTAATGGATCAGGAACACAAAATTATACTATTTTACTAGGAATGAAACAAAAAGCCCTTCCCTTCTGGGATGAGAAGAATCACAGTAAGGTAATAAACACATTTAAAGCAGAAAAGATGCCATAAAAAAATTAAAAAAAAAAAAAGGGGGTGCCTGGTGGCTCAGTCGGTTAAGTGTCCGACTTTGGCTCAGGTCATGATCTCACGGTTAGTGGGTTCGAGCCCCGTGTCGGGCTCTGTGCTGACAGCTCAGAGCCTGGAACCTGTTTCGGATTCTGTGTCTCCCTCTCTCTCTCTGACCCTCCCCCACTCATGCTTTGTCTCTCCTGCTCTCGAAAATAAATAAAAACATAAAAAAAAATTTTTTAAACAGAAAAGATGCAAATGTGAGCAGCCAGGATTCTCCTGAATGAGTAAGAAACAAGGGTTTATATAGTAGCATTAGGTTGCTACAAGAGAGAACTAAAATTGTTTTTAAACCCAATTTTATAATAAAAAAATCACATCTATAGTTTAAAATCTAAAAGAGCACTCTAAGATTCTAACGAAAAACGAGTCCTTGCCCCTCTTCCCATCCCTGACTCCCACTCCTCGCAGGCGAACAACTGAACTCAACTGTTTTGTTTGGCATCTATCTCCTTGCTTAATAAAAGGCTTGTGCTGCTATTTCTTGATTTCTCCTTTTTAAATTTTTATCTCTTTGCTTCCTATTATTGCCCCGGTGCCTCCATCAAAATTCTGATTAAATCATCACTCAGGATTTCCATTACTATGACCACATAAAATTATTCACTACTGGACTAAGTTGTTACATCTCTTGAACAATTCTTTGTTTTTCCTAAGGCTAACAGTTGCCTTGTTCTTTGAATTTCCTTAGTTTTCTCTGTAGCTATCACTAAAACTCCTCTTAATAATGGCCAGGCATGGTATCTTGTCACTTCCATTTTCTTCCTGGAAACATCCCTCCTAGAGCCCTCCACTCTCCTGCCCTCCTCTCTCTGTCCGGTCTTCACTGGCTGCTCACAAGGCCTGCTGCACAGCTGGGAGGCCAGGACTTGGCTTCCTCCAGCTCAGGAAATCCCCACAGAGCTGCTAAGTCTTTTTCCTTGCTTGCTTTATTCCCGCATTTTGTTGGAGCTCATCCTCTTAAAGTTTTCTTACAAAAGGTGAACAGAGAGAAAAAGTTTAAGATCTTACGTTTCTAAAAACACCTTTATTCTGTACTTACATCTATCCACCAGTTTGGTAGGGTATGCAATTGAAGCTTTAAAGTAAGTTTTGTCGGATTAAAAAATAATGTTTTTTTAATGTTTATTTGTTTTTGAGAGAGAAAGAGAGCAGGGGAGGGGCAGAGAGAGAGGGAGACAGAATTCCAAGCAGGTTCCCTGCTGTCAGCTCAGAGCCAGATGGGGGACTCAAACCCACGAATTGTGAGATCATGACCTGAGCTGAAACCAAGAGTCGGACACTTAACCAACTGAGCTACCCAGGCGCCCCCGTTCCATCAGAATTTTTAGGGCATTGTTCCACTGCCTTCTAGCTTCTCGTAGGCTAATGTTGTTCTTTTCCCTTTCTATGTGATTTTCCCCTTCTCTACAAGCTTGTAGGATTTTCTCATCTAGTTGAACAAAAATGTGCCTTGGTGTTTGTCTTTTTCTATTCACTGTGCTGAGGATTATCTCTTTAATTATTCCCTCCTCCTCATATTCTCCATTCTTTCCCCCTGGAACTCTCATTAGTCAGATGGGGCTTCTTGAACAGATCCACTAATTTTCTTATCTTTCCTCTCCAATAATCTCTTCTTTTGTTCTGCTTTCTGACGTACCTTCTTCAAGTGTATCAATGTTTTCCATTTCCACTTATTAATTTCCAATTGTGTTTTTCTTATCATATTTTCTCTCTTTTTCTCTTTTTCTTGGCATTGTTTTATTTTACACACACAATACCTCTTCTGATCTAAGGACCATAATAATCATTTTGAAATTTTCTTCTGCACTTTGTATTGTCTCTGTTTCCTTGGAGTATTTTTGTTTGTATGTTTGTTTTGCCTGTTTGGGACTCTACCCTTTCATGTTACAGGCTTTCCACAAAGGTCCCAGCCACCCTGACTATCTATCCATATTCAGAGCTGAGGTGACACTGACTGGAAGCTCTAGGGCAGGGCTTGTCCCCATAATGTGACTGCAGACAGGCTGGCTTTTTCTTTGGGTCTCCCAAATGTCATTCTCTGGAGGTCCCATCTGTATGGCTATTTGTTTTCTCTAAAATCCTTCAATGCCTTGCCTGAGGGTTAAAACCTTGCTGCAGTTTTCTTGGGAGGAGCAGGGAGAAAGGTGGGTGAGGGCCTCACCATTCAGTATGTAGACTTAATTTCATTAACCTGTTTTCAGTGCGTATCTCGCCCGGCCCTATCTGCTGGCTTGGCAGTTCCCAAGTGCAGACTGCCCAAGTGCCCCTTTGGTTCTCAGACAACAAGCCGTGATGGAAAAATGAGACCGTCCTCTTACTGCTTGGAGCAGAGGAGGGAACCTTGAAGGCTAATTGCTCTTGAAAGGTTGTTGAATAACTCCAACCACACCTGCTCTGCTGCCTTCCGAGAAATGTGGGGCCTCCAATTCCTGAGCGTTGCAAGGGTTCTGGGGCACAGATCAGCGAGCTCCTCATCGGTACCGCACCTCCCCTCTGGCAGACACATGGGTTCTCCCCTCTTCTCTCCTCCGCTAATTCAGGGGCCACTGACCACCTGCTTTTTTATCTTCCAAAATTTTATTGGTATCTCTCTTCTGTTAATTCCATTCCAGGTCCCTTTTGTCTTTGTGGGTTTAAACTTTTTAATGTCCTTGCTGTAATTTTGGTACGATTTTGAGAAAGGGCAGAAATAAACACCTGGGGGTTAAACACGCTTAACCAGAAGTCACTACGATGATTTTTATTAAAAAGTAAGAATAATAATGTAACACCATGTTCTTAGGTTATTTATAAGAGTATATAAGGTATAACATTGTAAAATTAGGGGCGCCGGGGTGGCTGAGTCGGTTAAGCGTCTGACTTCGGCTCAGGTCATGGTCTCGTGGTTCGGGAGTTCGAACCCCATGTAGGGCTCTGTGCTGACAATTCAGAGCCTGGGGCCTAGTGGAGATTCTGTGTCTCCATCTCTCTCTGCCCCTCCCCCACTTGCAGTCTCTCTGTCTCTCTCAAAATATACATTAAAAAAATAAAACATTGTAAAATTATATATTAGAGCATATTTAAAAAATAAAAGCCATATTCTATTAAGCACCTATAATACCAACAATTATGCCCAATGCTAGAGGATTCAAAATAACTGCAAGGCAGCTATATGACGATTTTTAATGACTTCATGCTATTCTAATGTATGCCTGTACCTTAATTTATAGGAACAATCTGCTGTTATGAGCACAATTATATAAACCGTCCTCTGTTTAAGGGTATATTTCTGTAGAATAAATTCCTAGAAATGTATTTGCTAAGTCAAGGAAAATAGGCATTTTAGATTATAACAGCTATTGCCAAGAAAAGCTGAGTTAATTCACATCCCGAGTTTTCACACCCTCAACTACGTTGGTGCTGCCAATAGTTACCTATTGGGCAGGCGAAAAAATGAGATCTCATTGCTGTTTTAATTTCACCGTGGGCATTTGCAAGGAGAAGCCGAGCTCACTTAGACTGGTGGAGAGGAGATGAGAGGGCACAGGTAAGAGAAACCTCGGTTGGGACGCCTGGGTGGCTCAGTCAGTTAAGTGATATCGGCTCAGGTCATGATCTCGCAGTTCACGAGTTCAAGCCCCACACTGGGTTCACTGCTGTCAGCACAGAGCCGGCCTGGGTTCCTCTGTTCCCCTCTCTCTCTGCCCCTCCCCTGCTTGTACATGCACGCGTCATGCTCTCTCTCTCTCAAAAATAGATAAACTTTAAAAAGAGAGAGGAGCAGAGAGAGAAGCTTCAGTGACACTGACCTCAAGGTTTCAAGCCCCCAGGCACCAGTCACATTACAATGGCAGTGAAGAGAGAGGTTTCATGTCGTTTTGTTTTAGAGGAAAGTAGTGAGGAAGGAATGAGGGCATACGTTTGGTTCTGAACATGTCAAGTTTAAGATATTAGAGGCATGTATTTCAGTAGCAAAGCGCAGTTAGAATGATGGTTTGAGGATGGAAGGTTTTAAAAGGTGTAGTTCTGGGGCGCCTGAGTGGCTCAGTTGGTTGAGCAGTCGACTTCAGCTCAGGTCATGATCTCACGGTTTGTGAGTTCGAGCCCCGCGTCGGGCTCTGTGCTGACAGCTTGGAGCCTGGAGCCTGCTTCAGATTCTGTGTCTCCCTCTCTCTCTGCCCTTCTCTTGCTCATGCTCTGTCTCTATGTCTCTCAAAAAAATAAAAATAAAAACATTCAAAAATATTAAGGAAAAAAAATAAAAGGTGTAGTTCTGTCAGCAAAGAGGACGTGGAAAAACTTTCACATGAGAAAACAGTCTGAGGCCACGGAAGACTCTTACCCTAGCCAGATGTCTCACAAATGCATAGCCACAAGGGAAGGGAAGAAAGAGGGTGTGTGAAGGGCTCAGAGATGCCAGAAGCCACAACCCAAAGGGCATGTCCTGGGGATGGTGGTTAGTAGCATAAACAAAGAACGCACCACCATTCTTTCCCCCACTCGCTGTCCCAAACCTACCAACAACCTAGCTAACTTTGTTTACAAATTCTCCTCCACTCAGACCACACCCAAGAAAGCTTTTCAAAAAAAATAGTAAATGAAATTAAAAACAAAAGAAAAGTGGATAAACGTGCTATTTGAGAAAAACCTCAGGATTCCCAGAGGAGAGTTTAGTCAGCGAGAGAAAAGACATGAGTCATTTTGCTCAGATGGTGTGACATTTAAATTAAATGTTCTGTGACAACAACACATTTAGGGAAAATCACCAAAAGAAGACACTAGTGGACAGGAAAGAGTAAAGCGGAGAGGCTCAGAATGAACTCACTAGTCCAGAATGCACGAAAGTGGCACAGGTGGCTTGAAACGTTATGGGGAGGGAGGGGTAATTACGTTCAAACATGCCTGGCACTTGCTCCATGGGATCCCCTGTCTGTCCTCGTTTCTTCAACTGCAAATCTTGAGATTGCTCAAGAGAGAACCCAAGTTTCACCACGCACCCTTTCCTCAAAGCCCTCGGCTGCCTGAAGTGGTGGCTGATGTTGAAGGGAGGGATTATCTTGTGGTTTTTCAATTCAAGGAGATGATTCTTAAAACCGAGTGTCCTATACCGCCAGACACAGCCGGCTGTTCTGTTTTGCTGTTGTCATTCCCCACTTGGTCACCTGTCTCAGGTAGGGTCTTGGGTGTTATCTCAGACCCCATTCAGATGAAAATTCTTTAATCCCAAAACACTTAAAAAAAAAAAAACAACAACAACGCTTCATCATGGTAGCACTTACAGACCATACAACTCACTAACTTTAAGCATACATTTCGATGATTTTTAGTAAATTTTTAGAGTTGGGCAAACATCATCACAGTCCAGTTATCAAGCACTTCCATCACTCCAAACAGATCCCTCATATCCGTTCACAGTCAGTCCTCATTCCCACCCCCAGACTCAGACAACCACGAGTCTACTTCCTGTCTATAGAGACTTCTTGTTGTGGGCATTTCCATGTATAGAATCATATCACATGTGGTCTTTTATGCCTAGCTCCCTTCACTTAGCACAGAGTCTTCCAAGCTCATTCATATTGTACAGTGAATTAGTACTTCATTCCTTTTTATGGATAATTAGTATTTCATTGTACGCATATATCACTATTATTTATCCATTCATCAGTTGATGGATATATAAGTATCCACTTTTTGGCTATTATTAATGATGCTTTTATGAACACTTTTGTGCAAACTTTTATGTGATGTGTATTTTCATTTTTCTTGCACCTAAGAGTGCAATTGCTGGGTCATATGGCACATGTGTAATTTTAAAAGAGTCTGTTTTCCAAAGTGGCTATGCCAGTTTACATTCCTACCGTTAGTGTTCAAGAGGTGCAATTTCTCTACATCCTCAACAACTGTTAACCATTGTTATCATCTGTTTGTTTGTTTGTTTTCATGACAGCCATCCCAGTGGAGGTGAAGTGCTATCTCATTGTGCTTTTGAGCTGGGTTTCCTTAATGACTAAACATCTTTTCGTGTGCTTATTTGCTGCTGATATGTATCTTCTTTGCTGAAATGTCTGTTGAAATCTTTTGCCTGTTTTGTAAACTGTCAATCTTAAAACACTTTTTTTTAATTATTTTTTTTAATGTTTTATTTATTTTTGAGAGAGAGACAGAGACAGAGTGCAAGCAGGGAGGGGGCAGAGAGAGAGGGAGACACAGAATCTGAAGCAGGCTCCAGGCTCTGAGCCATCAGCACAGAGCCCGACGCGGGGCTCGAACTCACAGACCGTGAGATCATGACCTGAGCTGAAGTCGACTGCTCAACCAACTGAGCCACCCAGGGCCCCTAGAGCCACACTTCTATGGTCAATTTTTGGCAAAGGTGGCAAAGCACTTCAATGGGTAAAAGGTCAGTCTTTTCAACAAAGGATGTTGGAAAAACTGGAAATCCACACAGAAAAATATAAATGTTGACTCCCACCTCACACCACACACAAATTCATTTGAGATGGATCACAGACATAAGTGTAAATGCTAAACCTAGAAACTTCTGGAAAAAATATAGAAGATACTTTATTATCCTGGACAGCAAGAAAGCACTAACTATGAGAGTAAACACTGATCCACTGGACTTCAAATGTTTTTAAATTTCTGGGCATTGAAGGACACTGTTAACAAGATGAGTAGATAAACCACAAGTAGGAAGAAAATATCTGCAACACACACATCTGACAAAGAACTTATATTCAGAATAAAGAGCTCGTACAGCTTAATGATAAAAAACAAAATACGCCAATAAAAAACACAGGCAAAATCCTTGAATGGACACTTCACACAGACAGACCAATATACACGCGAAAAGCATTCAATCTCATTAGCCAATAGGGAAATGCAAAGTAGAATCATGATAAGACTTTCACTACACATCTGCTAGAAGAGCCAAAATTAGAAAGACTGATGACACCTAACGCCAGGATGTGGAGCAAACACAACTTTCTACCATGATTGGTGGGGGGTAAAGTGGTCATCACTTTGGAAATTGATCTGGCAATTTCTTATAAAGTTAAACATATACCTATCCCATGACTCAGCAATTCCACTCCCAAGTATCCTTCCAGGAGAAAAGGAAACATAGGTGCATAAAAAGCCTTGTACAAGAAGGTTCGCAAATAGCCCAAATTTGAAAAAAGCACAAATGTCCATCAATAGGAGAATGGATAAACAAATTGTGGTATATTCACACAGAATAATAATTAGCAATAAAAGGAACAAACTACTAACATGACAATATGGATAAATCCAAAAACATTATACTAAGTAAACTATGAAGGAAAAAAGAGCACATTCCATATTATTCCATTTTTATGAAGTTCTGGAATAGATAAAACTAATCTTTCCTACTTGCCTCTTGGAAGGATGGGGAATCGGCTGGAAAGGAGTAAGAGGAAAGGAAGGTTCTGGGTGCTGAAAACATTTATTTTGATGAGGGTGTCATTTAGACAGGTGTTTGAATTTGTCAAAAACATTGAATTGCAAATTTAAGATTTGTATATTATATGTAAAGCATACCTAAAAAAACAAACAAACCCCAAAACTAAAATAAGCAGAAATACAGAGTGCCCTGCAGGTGGCATAAACATATATCTATCAATTTGCTGTTCTTACAACAGTGCTTGCCACTGACTTAATGCTCAGTAAATGCTGGCTAAAATTACAAGTATTATCTATCACAACAAAGCTACTAGCTAAGTGTCATCCACATCATTGTGCAAACTTGAAACCTGCTATTTGGGAAGAGTTTGAAATTGATGTGAATCTGTATAACAAATTACCATGAAATCCAGCCATACTTCATCACCCTGTGATCTATCATAAAAATCCCATAATTTTTTACATGCCATTTCCAATTTATCTTGTCTTATTAATATCAACTGTATCCTTAATTAGAAATAACAGCCACTCCATACATAAATAAAAGTAGAAGATATCAGTGGGTAATTTGATGGTTTCCCAAAGGAGTTAAAGCTGAATTGTCATGGAGGGCTGTGACCTGTGGTTGGTTCTTGGTCCCTATTCAGAAAAGTATCCCACACTGGAGAGAAACCTGAAGCACAGTGGTCGATGAAAACCTGTCACTGGAAAAACTCAGAAGTGCAATAGCTGCAAACTCTTCACAAATGAATGTTAAGTTACTTGAGAGTGGGGGGCAAGGACCACAAAGGAACAATGATAATACTTTGTTTTTCTCAGAAAGGCGATCCCATTTTTTTCGATAAATTAATCAAATATTTATCAAATACGTACTATATGTCAAGTCATGTGCTGGGCTTTAAGGAAGGACAAAGGTAACTGCATTCATTTTTCATTCATTCATTCATTCATTCATTTCTCTCTCCATTTTTTTTTTAAATTTTGTTTAATGTTTACTTATTTTTGAGACAGAGTGTGAGCAAGAGAGGGACAGAAAGAGAGGGAGACACAGAATCTAAAGCAGGCTCCAGGCTCTGAGCTGTCAGCATAGAGCCTGATTTGGGGCCCAAACCCATGGACTGCGAGATCATGACCTGAGCTAAAGTCGGACCCTCAACCTACTGAGCCACCCAAGCGCCCCTCTTTCTATTCTTCTAAGTTTGTTTATGTAAGTAATCTCTACACCCAACATGGGGCTCAAACTCATGACCCTGAGACCAAGAGTTGTGTGCTCCTCCTACTAAGCTAGCCAGGCACACTGCCCCTGGACAGTTTAATGGATATTGAGAATATACATCATCTGTCAATTTTAGGCCTGTTTTTAAAAGTCTAAAATTAGGGGTGCCTGGGTGGCTCAGTTAATTAGGCTTCCAACTTTGGCTCGGGTCATGGTCTCACAATTCACAGAATATTTAAAAAAAATTTTTTTTAAGTCTAAAATTAATTGACTATATTGTAATTAAAACTATTTTCACATAAACAAGAGGATGATTCCAAAGTATGCCAATCCAGTTAGTAGCAGTCCCAACGGCAGTCAGTTTTGTTTTTTATTCTCAGCACTACAAGTTAGAAAAGCCTAATAAGAATAACAGGATGTCAAGAATGGCAGTAAGTGTTTGCTGGCTTCGTCAGATAGTTCTGGGTAGTCGAATCAAAGTAGGACCCAGAAAAATGAGGCGATTTCTCACTATAAACTGCAGCATTCTGTAAAATGTTAGGTTGATGGACATCTCACACTCAAGACCTAGAAAGCGGACCATTCCGATCTGGGCAATCGGAGTGAATGGAGTCCTGATTCTGTATCTGATAACATCTAGCTCTAGAAAGTGTTTTTCATGTTCTGCTTCAGCATTTAGATGTGGCTTGAAAATATGGTCAATAACAAGTTACTGATTTATTTTTCTTAAAGTGAAGAAAAACGTCCAGTGTCGGGAGTATGCCAAACTCTCAAGCAACCAAACCCTTTCTACAACAATTCAATCTCAAAAGATTCCAATACCTCATTTTCAATGTAAAATAGTGACATTTTGGCTCTGAATGGTTTAGGCTTGCAAGAAACAGGATTTATTGCTATAATACACCAGAGCAGGTATATTTGAAATAGAAGAAATGTCTTTAGTGACATTAACAATGAAGTGAAACACTGATTGTTGGCTTACTATATACAATTTTTTATTTCAAACACTTGCATAAGCACCTTTATCTTCAGCTGCCACCACACCTAAACAGAATCACGTCTGCACCCAGTTCCTTGAACCTCATCCTTTAAAGACAGGGGTTCGCGGCTGCCATTTGATCATGTTTCTATTTTTTGCTACTTCCTAAAGCACTGATTGAAGAATAGGGAGTAACTGTTACCTGCCAACCTGTTCTCTCTGCTGGATGGGCAGTATTTGGAATGGCATTTGGCTGTAGGGTCTGATGTACATCTCAGCCTAACATGTCAAAACTAACATCTGACCTCCGCCGCCAGATCTGCTTTGCCCTGGCGTCCCTGTCACCTGTCACGGTTGATGGATCACACCTCCATCCTTCCGCTTTGCGTGGACCAGTAACTGTGAAGCCATCCCTAGTTTCTCTTTTCCTTCCGCCCCACATTTTGTCCATCAGCAATTCTTTTTGGGCTGTCTTTTAAAGTACATCCAGAAACTGACTATCCCTCGCCACCTCCATGGCTCCCATGCTGGTCCGAACCATCATCATCATCTCTCCTCTAAATACATCGATGGCCTCGTAACTAGTTTCACTACTGTCACCCCTACACCCCAATGTCTGTTCTCAACACAGCATCCAGGGTGACCGTTGTCACTCCCCGACTCCAGACCCTCCAATGGCTCTGTGATAGTTAGTTTCACATTGTCAACTTGGATAAGCTGTAATACCAGTTATTCAAACACTAATCTAGGTGTTGCCATGAAGGTGTTTCACAAATATGTTTACATCTACAATCAGCTCACTTTAAGAAGACTGTCTTGATAATGTGGGTGGGCCTCATCCAATCAGTTGAATGGCCTTAACAGCAAAACTGAGGTATCCTTGAGGAAGAAATTCTGTCCCAAGACTATAGAATCAGCTTCTCCTGCCTAACAGGTTCCCTACACATTTCTGACTGGCCAGTCATCACAATCGCATAAGCCTATTCCTTGGAACAGATCTCTTTATGAATGTAAGTATATGTATGCTTGTATGTGTGCGTATATATTTATAAGTACACATGTATATCTTTGTATGTGCACATGCCTGCCTATATATGCATACATATCTCCTACTGGCTCTGCTTCTCTGGAGAACCCTGATACAGCTCTCTGTGTCAGATATCTTCTATTTGCGCCTCCAGGTCCATTTTCCTCCTATTCCCACCCTACTCTCCTTCCTGGGTGGTTGATCTGAATGAATGCATCAACGATTGTCCTCCAGTTGCTTGTGGCTCTGGGAACCCCAACAGGAATTGAGAATAGGAAAGGGAGTTGGGTCAGGATATTTACTTCCCTGGTTCTTTCTCTACAAAGTCACCTTAATACCGTACATTCAATAACTAAATCCCCAAAGTGATCCTAGGAGGTAGGAGATATTATTAGCCACATTTTACAAATGAGGAAACTGGGGCACAACAAACTCCAGGCCATACAGCTAGTAACTGTTGCTGCATAAAAACCACTCCAAAGTCAGTGGCTTAAAACAATGTACTTTTTTTTTTTAAGTTAGTTATTCATTTTTGAGAGAGAGAGAGTGAGCATGAGTTGGGGAGGGACAGAGAGAGAGGAAAAGTCAGAGGGAGAGAGGGAATCTCAAGCAGGCTTCATGCTGTCAGCACAGAGTGGGACATGGGGCTCAAATTCACGAACCATGAGATCATGACCTGAGCCAAAATCAAGAATCAGATGTTTAGCCAACTGAGCCATCCAGGCACCCCAATGAATCTTATGGTTCTGTAAGTTCACCGGCCTTGGCTGGGTGGTTCTTGCTTGAGTTATCTCATATAACTATCATCAGTTATCAGCTAGGGCTTGAGTCATCTGAAGTTAGCTTAACTGGGCTGGTTCTCCAAGATGGCTTCTTTACTCCAGGATCTGGCACCTCAGCGGGAAAGACTAGAATAAGTGGGGGCTGTCTGAGCATCTTTCTCTCTCCCTCTCTCTCTCTCTATAAAGCCTCTCTACATGGTTGGTCTGGGCTTCCTCATAGCATGGTGGTCCTTACATGGCAGCTAGCTTCCCCCAGAGTGCATGTTTTAAAAGACTAAGGCAAAAGCTTTAAGATTTCTTATGCTCTGGTCCCAGAAGTTATGCAGAAGCACTTCTGCCCTACTCTATTTGTTTCCTACGGCCAGCCCAGATTCAGTGTTTGGGGGTACTAGAAAAAGGCATGAATACCAGGAGGTATGATGTTGGGGGGTCATCTTTAAAGACTTTCCACCATAATAGCGGAGCTGGTATTTGAACCCAGGCAGTCTGGTTCCAGGAACTATACTCTTAACTACTCTATCATGAGGTGTCTTTATTAAGAATAAGTGAATAAATTCATTACTTAATTTGTATGACTAGTGGGGACTATTCTGGCTGAGGCTCCAAAGATGAATTAAAGTCCCTATCTCTGAAGATAGAAAATTATTTGCCATTTTCAACTGACAATCCTTTCTCTGTTTCTAAACATTCTAGTTTCAAAAGTTAAGGGGCATTCTTGGTTGGTGCTGGGGCGGGAGGTGTTTGGTTGAGGGGACATGGGTTGAGGAAAAGCAGGGAAGGTTTGGAAGTACTTCTGTAGACAAAGTCTTATGAAAGATCATATTTTAAGTGAAGAAAGGACATAGTGAGTAGAAGTGGGTATTTCCAATGGGAGCTAGCCATGCCCCAAAGGGATTACCATCCAGCATGAAATGCATTGGCTTGTGGACAAGTTCTACACAAACACCACCCTTTTATGCCTTATTACAGCCCTGGAAGAGAACTTAAAAAAAAATAATCACCATCACCACTGTTTACGGAGTGCATGCTTGCGCCAAGCACCTTGCCAAGGACCTTTCATCTACTATCTCCTTCAGTCCTCACATTACCTTTACAGAGTAGGTCTGACCACGATAACCAATTCTAGAAAGTTCTGGAGTCTGCATCACAAACCTAGTAAATAGCTGAACAGTATTTCAGTATGACTTTCCAATGTCCCTTCTGCTAGTCACTGAGAAATGCTACATACACAACTCTTGATATGAACCTTGTCACCCTGTGTCATTGTCATTCGTTTTGGGGACACTTCTCTGACTAGTAAGAGCCTCCCTGTCTCCTCCTCTCTCATTCAGGAATGTGGATTTTTTTTTCATTGAAGTCTTTTGTGCCCAACCCAGCACCTGGTCTCTGGTAGATACTTTAAAAACGGTTTTAATGAATTAATAAATTATGGGTTTTTTCAGAGAAAGTAAATCTCAGCCTAGGGCTTTTAGAAAGTCTGTGTCTAGCAATCAGACTCCTATCAATTCATTTTTAGGAGGCATAAGTAGCAGTAATGTCCCCACTGGCTTCCCTGTGCCCTTCTTGTCAGCTGTTCCAGGCAACAGCCCATCTCCAACTAAAAAGTCTCTCCCTCCCTCCACATTTTGGGAAACACTATTTTATTATATGCAGTGCTCAGGAGTGTCTTGGGGGTGAGGTGATGAAAGAGAGGTGATATTTAGTGGCAGGGCTTGTGCTGTTTTAATTCCAGCTCCCCACTTCTCTGTGGGTGTTCCATTTATTTTTAGATGTTTATACTGGTTTTCCAAAGACTTGCCAACATTGGCTATCATGATTTAACAAATAATATATGTGAAGAAAACACGTCTGTTCTCCAAAGTTCCTAGAGTAAGACATTCGCGTATACCCAAAAGAGCTACTGCCACTGTTGTTAAAGCTACTGAATTGTAAGATGCAACCGTGTAAGAGGAAGGTAGTGATGATATTTTCACAAGATCCAGAAGCGATAATCCATACATACAAAATTTCACTGTGCCAGGAACATGGGACAGCAACGATTCATAGGAACACTTTCCTAACTAATCAGAACAATGTGGGGACAAAGAGAAGTCTTAAAATTAGGAGCTCCCCTAAATGCTTCTCTGGTCTCCAGCACAGAGAAGCCAACAAATGAGACCACTCTCACTCTCTCGCTGTCTCTCTCTCTCTCTTTTTTTTTTTTTTTGGTATTGTTAATACCTGATTTTGAGGAATCTGCAAATTTATGGAACAATTCTAATTTGCCCATAATTTCACATCACAAATTGAATTCTGGAGGTAGGCAAGGAATGTGAAAGTGATTCCATCAGTCTTTTAAATAATACATTCTTTAAAACCCTTTCTGGGTGTTTTACCTCTGTTCAATGCCTTCTCGATTTATACTGCTTTTTAACAGAGAGGTTTTAAGTGTGCTATTTTTGTGCTCCATTATTAAAGGGATATTTCAGGAAAGATGACTTTTTGGTCACCAATACGTTACTAAGGAGAATCTTTTTCAGAAAAACATGACTTTGTTTTCATGGTGTTTCATTTTTCTCTCTACTCATTGAGCCCTTTCTAAGGCTTCTGCCTTAGCCCAGCACTAAAAACTACAGGCAGGACAAATAAGCACATTTATAACATTAGGTTTTCAATCAATAAAAACATATTTGATTTTCATGTGAAAGAGCAAAGAAAAACAAAACAAAACAAGCAACAGAGGCCCTTAAAAACAAGCAGAAAACTAATTTAGAAAAACTGAACTGAGGTCCCAGTGGGAAAACGTCACCTCCTGGTTTATTTATTTAGGATTTATGTTCTCCTTGCTTCCCAGGGGGATTTAAGGGAGCAAGGAAAATGTTTTAGTTCTTCTAGTATCTTATCAACTGAAACCTAACCGGGACAGCTTAAGTGCCCTAAGAATCACAAAGTATCTGAATTATACTCTCTTAATTAAAAAAATCCAAACAAAAAACAAGTGAAATGCTCTTATCCCATTCACATGGTCCTCAAGCTTGGGTATGCAAACATTCTGTTAATTATCCCCATCTTTACTAAGGAATTAGATGTAAATAATATTAAGTCAAGCACCGGGTTAAATTATCATTCAAGGGGGCTGAAATAACCAAGCCTAGTCCAACAAATGTACATGTACATTTAAAAATAAAACAAAAAACCCATAGTTAAGATTGGAATTTAAGTCTCTATATAATTCTAAATCCTAAATGTAGTTTAAAGCCAGGAAATATGTGCTTAAGGCCAAAATTCCATTCCCCTATCTGTCCTGCTGTGGTTATGCCAGGCAAATAATAGTTAAAGTAATTTTAGAACTTCTTGCTATACTCTTAGGTATAATTAAGTGACTTAAACGTTGAGTTCCTGTCTAAATTCATTATTTGTTTTCTCAAATTATATACCTAGCACTGATCTTAGTAGAACATCATTATTTGTTTCAATTTTCACACAACCCCAAGCCCCACCACTGACTTTCTTCCCATGAAGCCACACACAGGTTATAAATCCCAACCACATTTGTAATCAATCATTTCTTCAAACTGAAATGTGAATGCCATTTAAATTTAATCAGGCTTTTGGAGGATGGATTCAGAACGATGACTTTAACATACATTAGTAGCAAAACGACCTCCAAGACAATGGTACGGGAATGTCTATGATTACTTATCAGGCGTATTTGGAAATAACAAGCAGGTGTTGTTAAAAGGCCCTATGATGTCAAACAAAGGGCACCGTGCCAGTTTCTCAAGTCTTAGAGTAGCACAGGTAGAAAATGAGTCCTAACATCTTTTACTCTTTGCATCGGGAATAATAATCTAAGATCTTCGATATTTAACAAAAATGTAAGTAAGACTTATTCCACATTTATCAATCCTTAAAACTACTTACAGTGAGCATCATAGTTATTTTCACTACTGGTTTTCTTGTCTAACTCCCCACCAGATGATAAACTCCTTGAGGACAGAAACTATGCCTTGTTTTTTTTACCCCAGGGGCCAACCCAATGCTTAGTTCATAGTAGATGCTTAATAAGCATCGAGTGAATGTTAATTTATTTGCTATATAGGCTTGTGATAGTGCCTTTGTACCAATAAGATGAAAAATTTTGTACTAGTCTTTTCATACCTGTGCAGGAATGACGATATTAGGCGAGTTGTGAGTTCTTTAGACCTCAGTTTCCCTACATGTGAAATGGGCATACTGATACATATCCCACTGACATCACAGTATTGGATGGGAATGAAATAAAATGATAAAATGAAGGTATGCTGAAAACCACAATTTATTATTTTATATCCACAGGCTATATAATAACTAGTATTGATCAAAGACAAAAGGAAAAACTTAAATTTCCTTATAACTTACAGCTCATTGACAAGTCCTTGCGACAGTCAGAGTGACCTTCCTCTAGGAACTCAACCACCTCAATGATGACACTTTGCTAAGGGCAAAAGGCAATCTTAGCTTAACATTATCCCGACCTCCAGAATCCTGTAAGTCTACTTTAACATATAAAAATTCCTTTGGAAACTTCCTTTATCTCTACCCCTCAGGACAGAGTTTAGCAATCATCCTCCAAGCATATGGCCCACTGATACACAGATGAAGGGTCTCATGACTAGGGTTTTACTAGACAGTAGTAAATGACCTTTTCCTAACAGCTAGCCCCTCAAGGTCCTGGCAATCTTGGTTTCGAATTCCTTAGAGACCTAGGCTATCCCCAACCCCCTCCCACCTTGAAAGTATATAACCGGTCATCTGTCACTATGCTAGTACAGCTCTTTCTGCACAGGGTCTGTCCCCATGCTTTAATAAAACCACCTTTTTGCACCAAAGATGTCTCAAGAATTTTTTCTTGACCATTTGCTCTGAACCCCACCATTTCCACATCAGTATATTTAATTCCAGCTCAAAAGAAAGAAGAGTTATCAAAATGACAGTACATGGATTACCTGGGAGCCTGAAGATCTTCAACGTATGATGATTTATGCTTTTTCTTCTTCTGCATTAATTAGCTAAAGAAAATTTTGCCGCACACTTCTAGTTTAAATGTAAGTGATTCTATTCACTGCTGTAACTGTTCTCCCATTTCCCGCAAAGGTCTGTGACTTTCTGACCCTCCCACATTATTTAAATCAGAGTTAAAGGAACCTCCAATGCCAAACTTTAAACTCCTCAAATGTTTGCTGATTTTTCCCAAACAAGATTTCCGCTGAAAATAGTAACTGAAACCTTCAATAATTGGCTCTCTAATTTCAATACCTTAAAAAATTTTTTTTGCAAATAAATAAAACTGTTTCCCTTGTCAGCACATATACTGAAATTGGAAAAAAAGAGATATAAATAATAAATAAATACTTTGGAATTCTAATACTGATTTGTAACAACAGGACAACATATATGAAGTATACTATTTTAAAAACTTTTGTAAATCATCCCTAGCTTTAAATCTAAACACAAAATCATTTTTACCTGTATCTATATACCAACTGCTATTTCTCTTAGATAATGACAGCAACTGCCCAACACACTCAGATGCCCCACATTTAGTTTTAACTGGGGAAACCAATTTAAAATAACCAATTTAAAATAATACATACCTATTCAAGGAGATTTCCCAGAAGGTTCTAGGCTTCCAGTTTCCTCTAATTTGCATAGTTGCTATAAACAGAGATTCAGCTGGTTCCACTTAACTGGCCATAACATGTGTAGCCCAAGTCAAACTCTGAATCGTTGCTTTCACAAGGTATTATTTTGCTACTAATGTCTATTTTTTTAATTCAAAAATTGTGTCAAATCATCAATAAGAATCTGCAACTATACTATGGGATTATAAAATGAACAAATTATGGAGGAAAAGATCAAGGAAGAGAAAAAGTATTGGTGATTTGCCAAGCTTGCAATGAGTTTATAATGAACCATTAGTGGGATGGAGAATTTTGAGTCAGAGGTACTGGAGCCTCACTCCCACTCAGAGCCTGGGGAACACGTCTCCAAGGGCAGCCCCCCAACGTTCGCATCTCCCGCACATTCATCTGTATATCTCCAGCATCCAGCACTGTAGCTGGTGTGCTCTTCATAAATGTGTCTTGTCGAGGCAGCAGTGAACTCCATCGCACTGGCTTTGTTCTCATTCACAAGGGTCCACTCTCTCCCGCTTCATTTAGGGATCTCAGCGATCCCTTACTGTCTCCCACACGGTCTGCTCCCGATGGACACGTGTACCTAGCAGGAGGACCACTGCGATTGAGGGTCCACTGGTGTTAATACGCAGAGCTTCGCTTCTTGTTACAGGGCTTGCTACAGGTGGAGTTACTGGTTCTCAGCCTTAAATCAATTCAGCTGACCTTTGTCTCAACCCAAACCTGCTTAGAAGACCAACTACCACTGGCCAAAGGATACGTACATTAGCTCTCAAATCATACTTAACTCCTGTCCCCACCACCTACGTCAAATAGGTTTTTTTTTTACACAGATACCCTTTAACTTCCAGTTCCAAAAATCAACTCTCACAGGAAACTAAGAAATCTTCTACCCATCACGGATTGCAAAATATTTAACAATTTCATAACCCTCAAATTCTCTGATTTAATCTGTAACTATACATTTTTGAGAACATATTCAATAAGATTAATTAGTAAAACCTAAGACTAGTTGAGGTCACCAAGAAATGTGGTCAGAAAGATGCAGCTGAGTCAAGAGGCCTGAGTTCTAGTCACAATGCCAACACGCCATGGAACAAGTGTCAGCTTCCCCACTTGCAAAGCAGAAGCGCAACTAAGCGGCACGGAGCACCCATGTCCTCAAGATATCTTTACATGAGTAAAATTAACCTCACTATCCAAAGAACTTTTTGTGTTGAGGGAAATATTCATATTATATACTGCTCAATATGGTAGCCACTATCCACATGTAGCTACTGAGCACTTGAAATATGGCTAATGTGGGGGCACCTCGGTGGCTCAGTCGGTTAAGCATTCAACTCTTGGTTTTGGCTGAAGTCATGATCCTATGGTTGTGGAACTGAGTATCATGTTAGGTTCTGTGCTGTCGGCGTGTAGCCTGCTTCGATTCTCTCTCTCTCTCTCTCTCTCTCTCCCTCTCTCTCTCTCTCTCTCTCTCTCTCTCAAGATAAAATAAACAATAAAAAGAGAAAAAGAAATACAGCTAATGTGACTTAGACACTGAATTTTTAATTTAGTTAATTAATTTAAATAGTCAATGTAGACAGAGTTTGGGACAGTGCAGGTGTCCAAGAACTAGCTATGAAAATTTTAAAGTACTATAATTTAAGGACAAATCTAAATTTCTCATCTGTAGGCTGTACATCCATACTGGAAAGTCTACTACAATCGGCTAGAAAAGTTTGGCTGTGACAAGCAGTATTCAACTTTCTTAAAGTGTACAGATGCTACCATTAGATTCTCCTCAATCTCCTACTAATATCAATGAAAACAATTTGGTAGGGAAAGCTACCTTGTGGGAACACATCTCCAGTCTCGAAGAACCAGAATGAGAGGCAGGTAAGGAATGTGAGGCAGATTATTCCTCTTCAACTACAGGAACTAAACTTTTAGGGCCACTCTTGAGACTCCCATTTTGAGGCAACTCTGTGATGTTTTAAAAAAATAATTTTTTTAATTTTTTAAAAGTTTATTTTGAGAGAGAGAGAGAGAGCACATACATGCACACACACGTGAGCAGGGGAGGGGCAGAGAAAGGAATAAAAAGAATCCCAAGTAGGCTCAACGCTGTCAGCGAAGAACCCAATGAGGGGCTCTATCTCACAAACCATGAGATCATAACCTGGGCCAAAATCAAGCGTTGGACGGTTAACTAACTGAGCTACCCAGGTGCCCCTTTTATTAAAATTAATATTGAGTTAGACAGTAGAAACTCTATCCTTGGTTTACTGACGCAGGAGCAGGAAAATGGACTGGATCCTCCGGCTTTGGGAAAGCCTTTACTAGACTGCCTTCCACACTGCAGGCCACACCAGAGCTCAGCCCTGTCTGGAGCAGCTGCCAAGCAACGGTCCTGAGCCTGGTATATCCAGCTTCTTGACGGGTGCCACTACATCCTAACTGCATTCAGAACTGCGAGACAACTGTTTAGGCAGAAGATTCCATGTTTCTTCATCTCCTTTGTTACCGCCCTTGTCTAGTCCACTATCTCCTCTCTCCTAGATGCCACATTAGCTTCCTAATTGGTCTCCCTGTTCCGTTCTTAACTCCCTACAACTCATCCTCTATCCAGCAGCCAGAATGACCTTTGTGCATTGTTATGCAACCATTGCCACCACAGTCCATCTCCAAAACTTTTTCATCTTCCTCAAGTGAAACTCTGTACCCATTAAATACTAACTCCCCACCCACCAGCCCCTGGAAACCACCACCCTGACTCTATGAATTTGACTATCTAGATACCTCATATAAATAGGATCATGCACTATTTGTTCTTCTGTGATGGTTTACTTCACTTAGCACAGTGTCTTCCAGGTTCGTCCGTATTGTAGCGTGTGTCCAAATTCCCTTTCCAAGGCTGAATAATGTCCCTTTGTATGTCTACACCACATTTTGCTTATTTGCTCATCTGTGGATAGATACTTGGGTTATTCCCACCTTTTGGCTACTGTGAATAATGCTGCCATAAACATGGATATATAGGTATCTGCCCAAGTCCCTGCTTTCGCTTCTTTGGGGTATATACCCAGAAGTAGAATTGTTAGA
Source organism: Paguma larvata (assembly GCA_030068075.1). Classification (NCBI taxonomy): domain Eukaryota; kingdom Metazoa; phylum Chordata; class Mammalia; order Carnivora; family Viverridae; genus Paguma; species Paguma larvata. The sequence goes on from CM057824.1 coordinate 36,756,410, forward strand.
TAATATGATAATTCTGTTTAATTTGTTTTTATTTGGGGGGGAAGTATCAATGACACACAATGTTACATTAGTTTCTAATGTACAACATAGTGATTGGACAACTCTATACCCTGTGCTGCACTCACTACAGGTACACCCAGCATCTGTCACCATACATCGCTATTACAATGCCACTGACTCTGTTCCCTATGTGGTACCTTTCATCCCCATGACTTACACATTCCATAATTGGAAGCCTGTATCTCCCACTCCCCTTCACCCATTTTGCCCATCCCTCCACCCACCTCCCCTCTGGCAACCATCAGTGTGTTCTCTGTATTTATAGGTTTGATTCTGCTTTTTTTAGGTTTAATTTCTTGAGAAAGTGCCATACTGTTTCCCACAGCAGCTGCATCATTTTACATTCCCACCACCAATGCATGAAGGTTCCAGTTTCCCTATATCTTGCAAACAACACTTGTTATTTTCTATTTTTTTTACAATAGCCATCCTAATGGATGCGGGGTAGTATCTTTTTTTTTTAATTTTTAATTTTAGAGAGAAAGAGAGAGTATGTGCAAGTGGGGGAGAGGGGCAGAGAGAGAGACAGATAGACAGAGAATCCCAAGCAGGCTCTGAGCTCAGCACAGAGCCCGACGAGGGGCTCTGTCTCACTGTGAGATCATGACCCGCGCCAAAATCAAGAGCGCAGATGCTCAACTGCGCCCCAGCACCCAGGCGCCCCTCTGTTTTATTTTTATAATGCATTTCTCACTACTTAATATCTTATTATTTGTTTATTTAAACATTAATTGCCTATCTCCCCAAACTAGAATGCTAGCTGCAGGAGAGAGGGCAAGAGGTTGGCTGCCTTGTTTGCTGCTATAACCTTGAGTGAGTATCCAACACTCACAACACATCCGTTGAATGAATGAGAGACCTCAGGGCTACCAACTTTAGCACTACCACAGTTCTCCTCTTTATATGTTCCCTAGGATCTACAGGAGCTCAGAGTCTCCTTCCGCTCCAACAAACCAGAGGACTGTGAAGAAGATTTGAGATTTTTACAAACCAATTAGTGCTATTTCCTGTGAAATATGAAGAAATGAAAATTGACCTTGAGAGCACTCAGGGCCTTTGGGAATAGCAGAGGCGGTAATTAGAACCAGGAGAATGTGCTGGGTTTCTCTGGAAGTTCTTGGTAGCTACTCATATGCAAACATAAAAGACACAGGCCCCTTGGAATAGAATAAACTCGACTGGCTAAGAGTGAAAACTATTAAGCTTTTTTTGAGTAGAAAAGCAAGTTGTGTAGTCCCTCTTTCTACATTACCTATGCTTTCTAAAAAAAAAATTTTTTTTTTCCAAAAAAGGCTGGCATTTGTTACTCAACTTCATGAACATCAGTTCAGGCAGCCTGAGAAAACCACAAATAAATATGTCACAGAGACTGCTTGTCGTCTGCTTGTTTTCCCTTCTTTCCACAGTTGATAGAAAACTTTTACTCAAAAGAAAACTTTTGAATTTTAGCAGAGCACCTAGATGCCTGAAATGAAGCCCTCATTTCTCCGCTTTCTTGCAGCTAGAAATGGCCATGTAACTAAGAACCAGCCAATGAGATGTAAGCAGAGAGCTGCATGGAATTCTGCACAATGTCCTTAAAGGGAGGATATATGCCCTTCTCTTTCTTCCTTATTCTGGCTGGAACAGAAACATGATGGCTGGAACTTGAACACGCATCTAAGTATGGCATAGCAGGGAGAGACAAAGATGCTGAGTGCCTAACGGTTTGAAGCTGCCACACCAATCTTGCGTTGCCTACCTCTAGATTCCTTTATGTGAGAGAGAACCAAACTTCTGTTTGAGCCTTTGTTATTCGGGGTCTCTGTTACTGGAAGCTGACCTAGTCCTGACTCACACAAAATCCCTTCAGTAAGATTATAGAACCCAACCACAGAAATAAGGTCTTCCTAGAAATAGATGACAAAATATTCCTATTCCTAGGAATAATAGACTGTTCCATAAAAGTCGGAGTTGTTTTGAGCGGATGCCAAGCCCAGCTTAGCCAATGAGGTAAGCAAGTAAGAGTGATCCACCATATCGACTATAAGTCAGAAGGAAGGAGAAGTCAATAGCAAACAGTAATGAGGATAATGAAAATGATAACAGTGATGGCTAACATTTATTAAGCACTGATGACATCCCAGGCACTGAGCCAAAGGGCTTTATATATACTAACTTGTTTTAATTTCAAAACAATCCCAACGTGTTTTTTTTTTTAATGTTCATTTATTTTTCAGAGACAGAGTGTGAGCTGGGGAGGGACAGAGAGAGAGGGAGACACAGAATCTGAACCAGGCTCCAGGCTCTGAGCTGTCAGCACCGAGCCCGACGCGTGCCTCGAACTCATGAACTATGAGATCACGACCTGAGCTGAAGTCAGACAATTAACCAAGGTGCCCCAACCAGGTGCCCCACAATCCCGAAGTTTAAGAAAGATAAATCCTGGTCACACAATTTATGAGTGACAGGATGAGAATGTGAATCCAGGGAAGACCGAGTGCTGGGCCCACACGCCTTACTTTTACACTGCATCCTAACAGAACATCCATCATACTTCCCCTCCTCCCACTACCGTCAGGCCTCTCCTGAAGCACACCACTCCTTTGCCAAGGAAAACTCTCACTGGACCCCATCAACCTTTGACGCCACACCAACAATGCCCATGATACCCCAAATATATAGCCAACCATGCATTTCTACTTGTCAGGCACATGAGCCTCCTGGTCATTAATTTCCTTGAATCGTTTATAACTTAAAGCCATTAAATTACAACTGAAACATAACAATAATATGAAAACCAAGTTACATGTTTATTTTGAAGCCTTATTCACGCTTACACTAATATCACTATTTCAAAGCTATTTCTTATGATTCATTGTCTCCTGGCCCCATGTGTTGCAATAACATAATGAAATCTGTACCAGTTCATCATACAGTCAATATTTTATAGGGGAGCATCAACGCATACAGGAGCCCCTCATATTGCCTGTCAAATGACCTTGGTGAAAATGCCCCATTGCAAGATAGGTTTCACTTTACATAAAGTTGGACTTACCAAATGTTTGATCAAGTGAATTTACATAATTGTTCTAGGCCTCAGCTTTCTATCTACAGAATGGGTATATAAGAGTTACTTTCTCAGAGTGATTTCAAGGATTCAGTGAGAGTATGTGAGTTAACTACTTGGCATAGTGTCTAGGAAACTGTAAGTGCTCAGTAAGAGGTAGCTACTTTTAAAAATTATAACCAGTGGGTGGTACAATCTGACTGAATAAAGCTCTTAGTGAACCAATGTGTTCAACTACTAAACAGCTTCCCAAAACAAAAAAATGAAGAAGACTATCATACTGACTGGAAAGATGACTCAAGCTAGCTGATTCTAAATCCAGACTATTTTTTTTAAGATGGCTGTTTGGAAATCTGACTTCTTATCTTGACTCGGCATAATCTATGCCAGTACTAACCAGCATGGGCATTTTATTAGCCTTTGTTTGATATTTAGTATTTCCTGTTCTCTTTCATAATTATTATTATGCACTATTCTCAGATTGCCTTTAGTGGTGGTTTTAAATCAGGGACATTAAGTGGGATTCTTTTTTCATTTTCTTTTTCCCTTTTACTCATAATGGGTACAAAGCAGTCAGGGATGAGCATTACCTTTGATCTTCTGTTCTCCACCGGGAGACATTTATGCGGGGCACAGGTAACAAATGGCTTCTAAAAGTCATTACAACAGGCCTTTGAAAACAGCCTTAATTTTGAATCTGTGAAACTCAACTGAGTCAGGATGAGTTTTCAGAAACACATCTGCTTTAAGAATTTACACCTTTAACAGTTATCTTGTGCCCTTTCTAATCACTAATGCAGGAGCCATTAGTTCTATTAATAAAAACCTCCCAAATAGTTGAGGTAAATCCAACAGTTCAGGATTTCAGGCACTTGCCCCTTACCCAGATCCTGACACCAGAGGGAAAATGCAGCAGCCTTCCACGGTTTCCAATACCCACTTCCAGGAGAATACCCTTAAAAAAAATGCTTACTGTGATTTTCCAAGTACATTTGCTATTTGGAGGGTACACTCCAGGAAAACCTTCGCTGCCAATAAATCCAGACTCTCCAGTAAGAATGCCGCCACATGTGAAAACAGGTCTGGGAAAATAAAAGAAGGAAACCTAAGTTGAAAGTGGGTCTAACAATCCAATGTCAACTTGAGAAAGGTGTAGCCTATTAATATGGATAAAGTTAATATTAACAAATGCACCATATATGCGATTTGAAATACTTGCTATCTCTCAGAATATTTAAATTATAGTCTAATAAAACATTCAGTCAGTTGCCATCTGTCTCCATCCTAATAACACAACATCTATTTTTCCATCCATCCATAAGCAAATCCTCCACATAGTGGTAAGAGCCTACAGGAAAATGGTAAATGGAAAATTTAACTGAGAGCGGGGGTTGAGTGAGCGAAGGTGAGAGCTAGGCTGTGTGAGATACATGGTTTTAAAGATAAAGAAGCAATTGATTAATAGTAAAAAGTTTTAATTTCCTAGATGTGGAGAGATGCCTACTTCTCCTTTTCTGAAAATCTTTCCCCATTGGCAGGGCCTCCCACTTATAAACGGAGGTGGCTGGTGATGGAAGTGGAGGAGGGGATGCCAAAAGTGGCCACGGAGCGGGTCCCCCAGCCCAGGTCCAGGGCCCTCCCGCAGCTCTGACGGAGGTGGCGAAGAGTTAACTTTCCGGGAGCGGCCCCGCGCGCGCCGCGCGACTCGTTTTCCCCTAGGCTTCGCATCTCTGGGCCAAGCCTCCCGGGACAGGAAAACAGATGTAAAAAAGCAAAGTCCACAGATTTGGGCCCTAGTGCCGCCCTCCGCCCGCAGAAGCACCGGGGGAGAGGGGGTGCAGGTCAGCTCCAGCCCTCGCCACGTGGTGGCCCGGCCAGCGGCGGGGCCAGACGGCAGGCCGAGCAGGGGGCTCGGGACCCGGCCCTGGGACAGCCCGCGCGGGGGCGGGGGACGCCGGAGCCCGGGTGAGCGCGGGGTCGCCGGCTGGTTCCCCGGGCGCCCCGACGCGGCTGCAGTGAAGCTGCGGGCGAGGCTGCAGGAGAGCGGGAGGAAGGCAGGAAGGGAGGAAGCCCGGGCGGGGGTCGCGTTACCTCTCCGGGGGCTGCTGCCGCGAGAGCTGCGCGGCGGCGGCCAGCAGCAGGCAAAGCGCGGCCCAGGCACCCGCGCCGCTCATGGCGGGTGTGGACGCACGCGGCTCGTTCCCACCCCGGCGCGCGCGCCGGTACACACGCCGGCTCGCAACCCCCTCCCTCGGGCTCACACTTCGGCACACTGGAGCAGAAACACAGGCTCGCACGCCGCACACGCCCCGGCTCGCTCTCCACGCCTTTCTCTCTCTCTCTCTCTCTCTCTCTCTCTCACACACACACACACACACGCGCGCGCGCGCGCGAACACACACACACATACACGCAACCGCGGGGCGGCCCAGGTATCCGGGTGTGCTCTGCAGGCGGTGGGGGCGCTTTTTAAGGCGATTACGGTGCAGGCTGACTCGACGCTTAATTTCCCCAGAGGAGTTGCTCTGGCAGCCACAGGCCACTGCTCAATATCCCGTTTGTTCTCCGGCGGCGGGAGGAGGCGGCTCCGAGGGCAAGCCTCCTCCTCTCCTGGGGCAAGGCGGGCGTCTCCTCTCTGGCACCCCGGGACCCACGGCCCCTGTCACATCCCGCCCGCAGGGCATGTGAGAAGGAGAACAAGGGAACCCCCTGCCGAGTGGTACCCTAGCGGGACCTGGCTTCGGGATCCACAGACGATTCACAGAAAGGGGGTCATGGCTTGCTTTGTGGAGTGTTATTCCCTAGTTGCTCGTTAAAAAAAAAAAGTGTTAGCGCTTGCTGGTTGCTGGGAAACTGGGGTTCCCTCTTTATTTCTGTCGCCTTCAAGCACCCAGATCTAAAGCCAGAAAAGGGGGAAGCAGAAGAGGGATTCAATCATATTTCAACTCCTGTCTTTATCCTCTTACTTTAAACTTTAATACACTGTCTCAATAGAGTCTTCTCTTTTTTCACTAGTGTGTGAGAATAGGGAGACCGTTTCTGTGCGGGGATTTAAAAGTGCATTTTCAGCCAAGCGACTTGTGAGTAAACCGTCATTAGCTATGGCAGAGAATGAAGACAGAACCCAAACCATCGATCTCACCATCCTATGCTCTGTTCTGAGAATGATGTTTCTTTACTGGCACCTCTCTGTTCTTAAAAGATCTTTTCCAACAATTTCTCTCTGTAGTATTGACCAGTTAAGATTCATAGAGAATTTGTTTTTCTAAGAACAATTCCAGCATTGTGGAGGAACCAAGGCTTTCCTTAATAAGAGAAAAATAATTTTAAACCTTTTATTTTGTTACATGCTTTCCAATAACTAGGGACTAATAAAAGAAAAACAAGAACAGAATGATCCATTGGGATTTTCCACAACGGTACCACAAGAAGGATATACCTGAATTTTTTTTTTAATATAATTTATTGTCAGATTGGCTTATGTACAATACCCAGTGATATAGCTGAATTTAGATGCCTCATGTTTGTTGTTTCCTCTAAGTTATTTTCACCTCACTAAGCGAAATAATAATAATAATAAGCATTAAAATATTACTCATCAAGACTCCATTTCTAGTAATGAGCTTAACAATGTTAAGAATGTAAACCTCCTAGCAAGAAAATAAGTAAAAGCTAGCTACAGAGAATAATCTGACTTTTAATAGTGGGGGAAACCCAGAAGCCAATAGTAGAAACTAAAATTTTCCTGTGGCATTTAGATTATCTTACTATTTTTGAAAAAGTGAAGGAAAAAAAAGACCAAGAATTACAACTTTAAAAAAAATTCTCTAAAGGCACCACACCCTCTATGACATTAAAAAAAAAAAAAAGGATTACAGAATTTGGCAAACTACATAATATCCTGAAATTTACACCCTCAACCCAATAAATATTGCTTTAAAACAGCAAAGAGGAAAATAAATGATTGTTTATTTTGCACACATTTCAAGAATATGCTGTCCAACAGCATAAGTGTTTTAGATGATATTTTGTTAAAAAGTAAAAGTTTTAAATTGTAATATGAAAATATTGCTCAATTCACTTTCTGGTAATGATTTGAAGTCATCCTAGCCAGAAAATACTTCATTCCTAGGACTAAGCTAAGTTTTCAAAATTTAAAATTTGAAAAAGTATTAAACATGTCTCAATAACTAGAACAGTATTTGAACATACATATGCAACTATATTTTCTTTTTTTAATTCATAGAATGATAACTGTGTTCATATCCTCACTGAAGAATCAGGGTTCCAACACTGATGGTTCTGTTGTTGTTGAGACACATAGGATGACATTGATGTTACCATATGATTTTAAAAGTTTACTAAAGCCCATATTATTTGCTTTTAGAAATATATATTTGACTTGGAACTGTAGTTCTGACCAAAATTATAATCCATAAATGTCCTGAGAAGCTTAATGTGTTAATATTGAGACAGACCTACCTAAGTGGAATTTGAAGGTGTGTATAAGGTCCATTTCTGTGAGACCAATTTCTAGACTTTCACCTTGCAGAATTGGCATAATGGGCAGGGAGCCAAATAACTCTAGGCAGTAGGAAAGGAGAGAAGTGGAGAAGACAAAAAGCCCCATGGTAGATTCTAGAAAAAAAAAGCAGAGTGGTAGGTGAAGTGACCCTTATAATCCGAAGTATGTATTACCCAATCTCTGCCATTAACTAGGTTGCACAGAGAATCAAAGTCATGGAAATACGGAAATATTCACCAATGAACCAACCACGTACAAAATTAGTCCCCACTCAAACATTCCTTGCTGCCCAATATTAGCATCTAGGTAGGCCCAGTATGTTAACATCTTTGTTAGTCTCTGGTCAATTCATCAACCTTGCAAACACCTGAAAATGCGATGTAAATACAATGCACATTCAATCACAGTGCAATATTGATCTTGTAAAAGATTCAGAATTTCATAAAATGGACGCAAGTGATGTTGTAAGAAGTAGGAGGATGATGGATTTTTTGATAAATGAAGTCCTGGATGAGTTACTCCAGTGGACAACTGAAGGAAAGAGCTGAAGAAGGTTGCTGACCAAAGCCCCTTCAAAAAAGAATGATTTTTTAATGCCCAAATATTAAAGAGAAGCCCACGAGAAAAATGAAAAAGCCCTATAATGATTTTACAAAAGTGATTTTCTACATCATAGTGCTGTGAAAGTCAAGTGAAAGAAAAGATGTTTGTATATTGCTAGAATGCATTTTTACAGGGAAAAATTATGCTCAAAAAAATCCACACTTACTCATTCTTCGTTCATTATGAGAATTGGCACGTAGTTGCAAATCTAAAGGAAATGTTGTTATATACAAAATTAATTTTTGAATTTTCTGTTCCATTTTGAAAATAAAATCCTGAACAATTTTTCAGTCTCTACTATGAAAATTTGTAGCCTGTATCAAGTAAATTTTAAGTGGCTTTTTCCAGTACAGTTCATCTCAGATATGGGCACTCTCCAGTCATCGTGAAAGATGCCTGAACAACAATCCAGGGCAGTCATCAGATTGAGGGAGAGAATGTGGGAGCGGGGAGAATGAGGGGCTGGACTCTATCCTTGGATCCCTTCTGCTGTTCTTTGAGGCACAACCCACATCTAGAACTTGGGTGTATAGTCTCTGCTTCCTTGAAAGTGAATCTGCTCCAACTGTACCACATGGAGCTCTAGCTTTATAAGTGCTACAAATATATAAAAGAAATGAAAAGTATCTGGAAAGCAACTTGTATGAAGAGTCTTTTACGCAGCCCTAGCAACAATACAATATTCGCGATATTTCCCTAACATCCGTAGGTCTGCAAAACCACCAAACTGGAATTTCCCCACTTTCTTTGCCTAAGAAAATGTAGTAGTATAGAGTTATGATATTAATACTTTAGTGGTGAAAGTGCCTCTTCTGAATTCACCTTTTTGGATCAACATTTAGGAACTCCCCATAATCTCTGAATTCTTGTGCACGGATCCATCAGTAAATATTCTTATGAAGAAGGCTTTTTAGAATTAAATGTAGGTTCAGTGTTTTTTGATGTTTGTCAACATAGGCTAGGAAGTAGACCTCCCCCACTTCTTACCAAGAATAAAACATTGGAGGTGATTTGTCTTGGTTAGGCTTTTTAGCTACAGACAACTGAGTCCATTCTGGCTAGTTCAAGGCATGAAAGGGATGCATTTTAAAATAGGAGGTAGTTTGCATTACCATTAAAAGAATTGAAGAAACTCTGTCAAGGCTAATGGCCAGAGCCTGGCTTCCGAAATGGCCCAGTGAGAAATCAGTGGCCATTGCTGCTACCAAGACTAAACAATAAATGCAGTACTCTAACTTACTGCGAATCCGATGGCTATGAGCACATCAGGTGCTTTTCCGCCCTGGGAGACTCACCTTTGCAAGATTCCTACTTCAATGGCCAGGTAACTATGCTGCCACCTGCAAAAGGAAAGCTCATCACAGGCCCTCTTTCCTCAAGTTTATCTCTTAAATCCTAAGTCTCACGTAAGCATATATGATTGGTAATGTTTATATCACATGACTGTGTTTCAGCTGCAAGAGAGGAGGGGCATTCAACTGTTTGTGGGGGAAGGGCCATATATTGTAGAAATTTTTCCAAATATTAAAAGGCTACTAAAAATATAATGGGCAGGCACTGGGACGCCTGGGTGGCTCAGTCGGTTGAGCGTCGACTTCAGCTCAGAGCATGATCTCATGGTTTGTGAGTTCGAGCCCCACGTCTGTGCTGACAGCGCAGAGCCTGGAGCCTGCTTCAGATTCTGTGTCTCCCTCTCTCTGTCCCTCCTTCTGCTTGCACTCTTTCTCTCAAAAAATAAACATTAAAATTATATATATAATGGGCAGGCACAAATAGGATTAATGCCCATGACAGGGATCTACAAAGTTCAATTAACAGCTTCCTGAGGAAAACAGTCCCAAGGGAGTCTTCATGTGTAAGGGTGCTAAGGCAATGCAATGTGTGTCGAATGAAACCAGCTCCACTCACCTGCCCATGTTGGGCAAAGTCTGCTGCTCTGCGTTGGTTTGGAATGAAACTTTATCCAACAGAGGAACTTCATAATGAATCATCATCATCGCTAACTTTTGCTGAGTACATATTACACACCAGGAACTGCTGTAAGTGCTTTTTAGTAAGGTTTCATTTAATTCTCTCAATAACCCTATGAGGTAAGAATGATAATCACCATTTTACAGGTGAAGTTTCTGAGATTCATAGAGGTTAACCCCTAATCCAAAACCTGTAATGTGTGAATGAAATACTGGGGCTTGAACCGACTCTGCCTAGAAAGCTCAAGCTCTTAGTAATATTGCATGTCAATCCATCAGAGCCTCTCTTGGGACCCGTGAATACTCAGTGCACTTGGAGATGTTGGGAGTAGTGGACAGATGTATGCTGTTTATCCACCCAGAACCGCTGATTTCATTCACTGCTCCTCCAGACCCCGGATGGAGCATGTAAGCAAGGACTGGTACAATCAGAGGGCTCTCCCAGAACCTTCCTACTGGACATATTGGGGAAAAGATCTTTAGGCTCCCCCCTCCCTCCCCACCGCCTTTTCCCCCTCTGGAAACAGTGAGTAAGCAAATGATTTCCTAAGGAAAGAGGAACAAGAGGCGAATGCCTCAGAGCAATAGGCCACCCACCTTCCACAGGGAGATGGACCTTAAAGAATTTGAAAAAGACTTTTTTGAGAACCCAGGATTCTACCACGTTATAAACAGACTTGGGCATGAGAAAAGATACAAAGACAAGTTTTAATTAAAAAACTAACTTGATCCTAAAAAATCTTCAATGTGTGGGACATTGATGGTAATGAGGACCATGAAGTAAGGAATATAATTAACAGCATCAAATCCAACCAAAACACCTTGGAATCATTTTATTATGTTGACATTTGGGAATGAACCTTTGCCTATAAAAATGATTAGTGTTTTGTTTTTCTTTTTTTTTTTAATGTTTTATTTATTTTTCAGAGAAAGAGAGACAGAGCAGGGGAGGGGCAGAGAGAGAGGGAGACACAGAATCTAAAGCAGGCTACAGGCTCCGAACTGTCAGCACAGAGCACAACGCGGGAACTCAGGAACCATGAGATTATGACCTGAGCCAAACTCTGGTGCTTAACCAACTGAGCCACCCAAGTGCCTCAAGAATGATTAGTATTAACCGTAGATAAGAAATACCTTTTATTTTTTAGATATACTCTCCATGCTTAAATAACCTTATCCAATATATTGACCCAGTTTGTCATTCGGGTTCTTTTGTGACTAACTCATATGACTTTCTCACCAGTACTGAATATTAGTATAATCATGAGTCATATTAAACTGGTAGTTATCTGCAAGGACGACAATGCAATAGGGCCACGTGGGGGAAGTGCTAGGACCCCTGAAGATGAGAGATGAGAGGAATACTACCAAGACTGGCCTCTAACAAAGAGCCCGAAGTCTAGAAATGTAAAACAGGAGCAAGAATAACACCATTGACTTTGCCACTCAAACACAACACTACTGTCACTCTAGTTCCCCTTCCTTTCCAATGTCTCTTCTATAATCAAATTATATCTAGGGATGTGAAGAGTTTGTTTTAATTCCAGGTCCTTCTTTGCTTTTGGAAAAGTCACAAATAAAGATTAATGATGATGATTCTATAGTGTAAATATTACTACAGTCACAGCTGACTTAGAATGGCTTCTTGAAAGGAGTGAGAGTGGATCTTTTTCTAAGTCCATTCACAAGTAACTTCCTGTTTACTCATTACACTTCTATTTAAAAAAATTTTTTTAATGTTTATTTATTTTGAGAGAGAGAAAGAGAGAGAGAGACAGCATGAGTGGGCGAGGGGCAGAGAGAGAGGGAGACACAGAAACTGAAGCAGGTTCCAGGCTCTGAGCGATCAGTACAGAGCCTAATGCAGGGCTTGAACCCACGAACCCAACTGTGAGATCATGACCTGAACCGAAGTCAGCCATTAAACCGATTGAGCCACCCAGGTGCCCCTCATTGCTCTTCTAAACTGCTGTTTGGAGAAACCAATTCTAATCACAGACAGAGCTGATAAATCTACCTTAATTCAAATATCCCTTGTTTGTTCCTCGAGGAATAGATTCACATTCATTGCTCGTTAAACATCTGGAATAAAATAGTTTGTATTTCCAGTTTGAGCCTGGTTTATTATGAGCTGCAAGATTGATTAAGGGTTATTTCTTTTGAAAAATAAGATAGCTATATAAAAAACATCCAAATAAATGTCATCTGCAAACAAAGGCATTAGAACTATGAGATTGAGCCATTAAGAGACTCTTTAGAGTTTGAACTTAAGAGAAAACCAACAGCAAAATTCATAATGGCATACCTTTGCGGTTTTCTTTTAAGAATTTCTCTTGGGGTGCCTGGGTGGCTCAATCGGGTAAGTGACTGATTCTTGGTTTCAGCTCAGGTCATGATCTCACAGTGGTGAGATTGAGCCCCAAATCCAGGTCTGAGCTGAAGGCACTCAGCCTGGTTGGGATGCTCTCTCAATCTCTCTCTCTCTCTCTCTCTCTCTCTCTGTCCCTCCCGTACGTGTGCTCTCTCTCTCAAAATAAATAAATAAACTTAAAAAAAAAGAATTTCTCTAAAGAATTTGAGAGTATATATACATATGTATTTATATTTATATACATATATATTTATATTTATATATACATATATATTTATAAATATACATATACACATATAAATATATTTTATATGTATACAAAATGATGGCTATGGACACAGTCTAAATGCATGATATTAATAAAATGAGTTTCACATATAAACCCTGGGTCTTTTGCCCTCAGAATTCTAAAAACATTTTACAGTCCTGTAAATGCTTTTGAAATACCCCCAACAAAAACATACTTCCTAAGAAACAACTAGAACTCTGAGTACATATTTTTCCATTAAGATAATTGCAAATGAAGATATATGTGGAGAAACGTCACCTTCGGTAAACTCTCAGTAAAGCCAAAATGCTTGAACATCAACATATATTTATTGTGGGTATTAAATGGTTATTAATTTTAAAAATTAACATGAGACTTGTTTGATGGAATTTAATAGGATTACATCTCTTGATGGAGTCCAGAGCCTTTTCTGAGGGACACTGCAATTGCTGCTTCTTAACCGAGGGATATTTGCCAGACGCTAATGACAGGCGTATCCCAGCCCAGTGGGCAGGACTAATTGCACAAATGGGAAGTCGTAGCAACAGAAGCCCAGCCTGGAGCTGGCAACTGTCTCTGTTTTCTCAACTGGTAATGTTTCCATTGGAAGTATCTAGGGATTTTTTTTGTTTGTTTCATTTTCCTTTTACCTTTGTGATATATTTAGTTATTATTTCTACATATTGAGAATCCTGAAGAAAATAACAGGATATAAATATGCGTACTATGCGTATGATTTCCTGCATGTCGTCATTTATGCATGCATAGGTGTGGATGCAGGTGTGAGTGTGTATACGCATCTGTGTGTGTACACATGTCTCCAAAGACAATGCCGGAGACACACTAACACATTTTTACCCTGTAGAGTTCCCTTTTCTAAATTCTAAACCAACCATCCTCTTCTGTCTTGTCTGCTAGTTTTTCCTTCTAATGCTACAGCCTTTTTTTTTTACCCTTTACTAAAGCTTGATTAGATTTTAATCTCAGCTAATCCAAAATCTTTCTTCTCTCCCTCCCCCTGCCTTCCCTCTCTTGTTTCCTTCCTTTCTCAAGTTATTGAGAGCCTGCTGTGTGCCAAGTGCTGTGCTAGGCCCTAGAGGAGAACAGACCTGGTTCAAATCTTCACAGCCAAGAATGCCCTTTAAGATGTTTCTTCAAATAATGAATCTCATTCATTTTGTATTGTGTTGGTCCTCTGAGAAGCAGACATCAATACAGACTTAGGTGTGCAAGAGACATCTTGGGGGAATTACCTGTGGGGATAAAAGGAAGAGGAAATGTGAGTAGGCAGAGACCCTCAGACTACACTGTAGGTCTAATACCTGTGAACGGAGTTAGAGAAAAAAGGGGGATTATCTTGGAAGACCTTCAGACCACAGTGCATCATCAGCCAAGGCAAGAAGAAGCTCCAGCCAGGAGCCTGTTACAGTAGACTTGTGTCAGATAGGAATAGCATGACTCCAGTCCTCCCTCTTTGCTCACTATTGACCAGGAGCAGCCTGGATAGAGGTGGTCTTGGAACACATCCTGCAGCAGATCCTGAAGGTATAGCAGCTGGAGGCTGCCAGCTAATGACGGTCCTTACAGCAGGTTCTCTTGTGAAGGGAGATCTACATGGCATACTCCCATGGCTGCCATGAAGGTAGATTTTAGGATTTTATCCTCCAAGGAAACTTGATTTTCAAGCCCTTGGTATAGGTGGAAGTAGAGTGGGAGGAGAAACATTTCACTGTTGCCCCCAGGTGAAGACTGCAGGTATCAAGAAATTAACTTTGTGACACTCACATGAACGCAGAACTGTGTGCTTCCCAGTTTTATCAAAGAGGTCATTATTTTGGGTGAGGCAAAACACCGGAAGTGCTATAACACTGGAAGGGTGTGTAGGAAGTTTATGTTTGTAACGATGCATTTCTTAGGAATCCTAAGGTTCTGAATCCTTTCTGCACTCTTGTCCCACGGTAGGCACCTACCAACAGTCAGGTCTAGAAGTAGATACACAGCATGCATCTTGCATCACCAACCTCTTCTAGATTGCTCATGTCATGGTTCTTCCTGGGCTAAAAATCTAGGGACATCTTTGAATTGCATTTCCCATTCTCTGAAAACAAAATAAAACCAAAACCAATCCATCTCAACATCACTACCACCAACAAAAGACCTGTAGCAGAGGAAAAGAAAGACCAAGCACAAAAAGTGAAATTAAAAAGAAAAGCTAGAAAACTGAGTGATCATCTCAAGAATAATTAATGGCCCAAGTGCATTTTGACTGAAACTTTCTCCAGGTCGCCTCTCATCAGATAGCTCTAGAGGGTCTGAGAACTTAGGCAGCCCACGGTATTTTAATGAACAACATAGCAGGCAAATAACTGCCCGCATTCAAAATTATTACTACCAAGAAAATGTTTAAAAAACTGAAACCAATAGTCAGCTGAGCAAAAACAAACAAATAACTGAATCAGTAACTGTCTAGTATTTCAGATGAAAATCTGGTAATTGGACTTTTTTTTTTATGTTTGCAAAAAAACACCAGAGAAACAGAAGAAACTTGCTTCTTGGCTTCCAAAAAGCCAAGGAAATAGGTGAATATCAGACACAATGAAGAGCCAAGAAGGTGATGAGGACATCCCCTCTGTTGCCTCTTTTCTACTTTTTTTGAGGTTGGATCTTTATGTATCCAAAATATTCTATTATGTTAATTAATTTTGAAACATAACTATGATTGCTTTAATGTTCTAAGAAACAATAAATTAGAATACTTAGCATAATTTAACTAATTACCTAGATCTGTGCTGTCACTAGTCACAGGCTACTATTTGAGCTTAAATTTATATTAATTAAAAATGAAGTGAAGTTTAAAAACTCAGTTCCGCAGGTGACTAGTCATATTTGGAGTGGCCAATAACTATGGCTATTGGACAACCCTGATCTAGGTGACTGATTAGATTTAAAAATAAATTGGCCCGGTGTACAGGATAGTCAAATAGCTTCTCACTTGCAAATGGTTAAGTAAACACTGCATTTTTTTTTTTTGGTTTTAATTATTTAAGTGATCTCCACACCCACTGTGGGCTTGAACTCATGACCCGAGATCAAGAGTGGCATGCTCCTCCGACTGAGCCAGCGAGGCTCCCCAAACAGTGCATTTGACTTTAGCAAATGCTTGTAACTTCTCTTTCTGTGAGAACTCCTCTCCCTGCTTTCCTTCCTCCCTTTGCTTTGTTTACCCTTCTATTGTCTGGGGAGGAGAGTTATGCTTCTAAACACCCTCAACACCACCTCTGGTGTTGCAAGCCCAAAAGGAAGAATAAAGAAAAAGAGAGACCTCAGATCAGTTAGAATACCAAAATAGCAGTCAACTGGAGATTGTAACCTTCCTCCTGGAAAGGAACTTTCTGATAAGGTTAAATTCAGGTTTTTTTTTTTTAATTAAACAAAATTATATTATCTTAATTTTATATTTTATTTATCCAAGTAATGATAAAAGACCTCAGAGTTATAAAAAATGAAAAAGATTTTTGCAAATCAAGAAAAACAATTATATTTTCAGAGGAGATTTTTAAAAAATCAGGGGCTTATTTCTAGAAATTTTTATAATATATTTTAAAGAAATCAAAAATACTTTTATATTTAGTTTGGTCAAATGTCATATATACAATTAGGACACTAGTCCTATTGCTTAAATAATTAATAAAATCTTGCCCATTAAAACAGATACTAACTTTGAATTGAGTAGTGTTTGCATGAGTAAGACCATCCATTCATTTTATTAATTGTGCAGCATATATGAATCTTACAGTGACAGTTCTGAGTCACACGGAAATGGAACTTTCTCTATTACTCTATAGCTGAAATTAAACCATCTCTCAAGCCCTGCATGGCAGAAAGCCTCATCTTGCCCATGGACTGTAAACTCAATCACTTTCAGATTCTTCTCAGTTAATTTTGGGTAAATCCTCCAGCAATTCAACAATCATTACTTCCCTTCTCTTCCCTTCTCCAAGGCAGGATCTCATTTATTCATTTATCAAATTTTTGTTGAGCTCCTACTATGTCCCAAACCCAGGAATTGAGGATATGATAAATAAGACAAAAAGCCCTTGTTTTTTTATTTTTTTATGTTTATTATTTATTTTTAAGGGAGAGACAGAACATGAGCAGGGTAGAGGCAGAGAGAGAGGGAGACAGACTCTGAAACAGGTTCCAGGCTCTGAGCTTTCAGTACAGAGCCCAATGTGGGTTTGAACACACGAACCGCAAGATTGCAACCTGAGCCAAAGTCAGTTGTGTAACCCACTGAGGCACCCAGGTGCCCCAACCCTTGCTTTTAGGGGCCACATGTTTCAGGTGGAGAGCTCGGTGGACAGCTCTGGAGTTGAAGAAATGAAGTTGGTTGAGGGGGTGATGGATGAGTGTCTAAGCATTTAATAAGTTCCTTTATTTTTAATTTTTTTCATATTTATTTTATATTTGAGAGAGAGAGAGAGAGAAAGAGCCCAAGCAGGGAAGGGGCACAAAGAGAAGGAGACACAGAATCTCAAGCAGTCACTGCTTCAGCACAGAGCTGTTAGCACAGAGCCAGTCACAGGACTCAAACTCACGAGCCATGACATCATGACCTGAGCCGAGGTTGGACGCTTAACTGACTGAGCCACACAGGCGCCCCAATAAATTCTTACTGACCAATTGAATTTGTTTCTTACAGGCATTTTTTTTCTCTCCATTAATAAGAAAAGTTGTATGGAGTTGAAAATATGACTAATAGCAGAATAAAATGACATTGATAAATATAAATAGAAAATGTTTGCAGGATCAAATGATTTTCTAAAAGTATCATCAAGACAATATCAGTAAATAGGTCTGATTATCATGTTTTGGTGTACCGATCTTGTTGACTTTTCATATTTCCCAAATCTGAAGGTCACTGACCCTGAGCTCTATCATCTACTAGCCAGAAGACCTTGAGTAAGTCATTTAACATATCAAGGATATAATTTTATCACCATTTGAACAGGACAATAAAACCGTCACACCTACTTACATACCATAGTTGTAGTGAGGATCAAGTAAAGGGAGAGAAGGGGAACTAAAATTAACTTGCATGTCCTTTCAGTTCCCAACCCTGTGCTGCTTGACTTGTAGATACTATCTGTCTTGATTTTCTTGGTTGCAAGTGAAAAACAACCCAAATGGCTTTAAGCAAAAACACAACACATTGGCTCTCATAACTGAAACATCCAAAGATAGATCTAGGCTCGAAGGGTGTCACTGGAACCCAGTCACTCTCTCACCTCTCTTCTTCTCGATGTTGGCTCAGCTTTCAAACATTACTGTCCCTTGTGGTCACAAGATGCTTCCAGCATCAGCAGACCTCTTTCAAGTCTATTAGACAGGAGTAATTATCTTTTTCCTAGGCTTCCCAGCAAAGAACTTAATGAGTTTTATCGACTCTTCCGGATCATGTGCCCATCCCTGAACCAACCATTGCTACCAAAAGAAAAGTCATATTCTTTCTGATTGGCTAGACTGAGTCATGTGCCCATACCTCAAGCCAATGGTACAAACATGACCACCATCATTTTATGAACTGAGGGAAGAGTTGGTAATCTCCCTGAAGGAAATTGTGCTATGATTTCCAGTAGAGGGAATGGAGAGCGAGTGACAAAACAACAAGTATCGATTACCTGTATATAACTCTTAATGCCTTAGGCCCCACACAGGATGATGGTAGTGCTGAGAGGCAGATGGGAGGGATAAACAGTGTCACAGAGCATACAAACTAGAATTCCTTGGGATTTCTCCCCACCCGCTATGTGAGAACACGAGCTCCTCCCAAATTATGGGAGGAAACATAAGCTTCCTCCCAAATTATCTGGGAGTTCCTGGAGATTTTAGTAAGGAGTCTCATGTATACACATGAAACATTTCTTTTGGGTAGCACTCAGGACTTGTAGCCTCTTCCCCCTTTGGTGTGGCCCCCTGTGATGTTTCTGTGGCTGTCAGGGCCAAGGTGCTCAAAGCACAAAGCTGTTGCTGCATTCCCCAATGCTCTCCAAAGGTAACAAACACTGGCCATGCTGCCGAAAAAACCAAACCCTTTTTTAAAAAGGTGCTTCTTCCCATGTCTCTGGCAGGGACTCTATGTGAGAATTGTACCCTTCACTGCCATTTCTGCCATCCAGCTCCTCTTACCTGACAAATGGGGGTCAGGTGGTGTGTACCCAGTCAACAGGTAAGCCCAGGGCTGGGGCTGGGGCACAACTATTTGTGGTTGTAAAGCCCAGGCTATGGAGCCATGGAGCCAAGGGAAATTCCTAGATGCAGTGCCCTTTTCAAGTCCCAGTTCAAAGCCCAAGTACAGGGAGGTGGGGGAGCACCAAGGTGGAGAGATGGACTTGAGCTTGAGCTGATTGCCTGATGATTTTTCCACAGCTGCTCTCCAGAGCTTCTGGCCTGGAAGGCATGGTGTTCTGGGAGGGGAGGTACTTATTTGGCCACAGACATTTTAGTCAGCCTGGGTGTCATCACTTTTTCTTGAAGTCCTGCATGCTATGAGTTCCTGGGGACTGTGCTGGCCATCAATATACACGAGAGACTTCTGAAAACCATGTCTTTCTTTCAGGAGTAGCTTATTCCTGCTTCTGGGACAGACCGGGTGTTACAACTCTTTCTCCCTCAGAGCTCCTCCTTCCTGCAGATCCACGCCTGTGACAGTGGTGGCAGAGGAGGTGACTGCCCTGCTGGTCCTCCAGGAAGTCCTCAAACATGTAGCATAGTCATTATAAATAACAGTAACTATGGGGCACCTGGGAGGATCATGCAGGTAAGCATCTGACTTCAGCTCAGGTCATGATCTTACGGGTTGTGGGCTCGAGCCCTGCATTGGGCTCTGTGCTGACAGCTCAGAGTCTGGATCCTGCTTTGGATTCTGTGTCTCCCTCGCTCTCTGCCCCTCCCCTTCTCATGCTCTGTCTCTCTCTCTCTCTCTCTCTCAAATTCTCAAAAACAAATAAACATTAAAAACTTTTTTTTTTTTAATTTTTGATGTTTATTTGTTTTTGAGAGACAGGGACAGAGCATGAGACGGGGAGGGGCAGAGAGGGAGACACAGAATCGGAAACAGGCTCCAGGCTCTGAGCTGTCAGCACAGAGCCCGACGTGGGGCTCAAACTCACAATCCGTGAGATCATGACCTGAGCCGAAGTCAGCCGCTTAACCGACTGAGCCACCCAGGCGCCCCTAAAAACATTTTCAAATAATAATAACCACACCTAACGCTAATTGAAAGCCTCCTACGTGCCAGGCAGAGTTTTTGGGGCTTTACATGTGTTATCTTATTCACTCTTTATAGCAGTCCTATGAGTCAGGAACTTAATATCCGTAGTTTGAGGTGAGGTCATTGAGGCAAAGAAAGGTTTAGTAAATATACTTTTTATCCCATGAGGCCAGATATTTGTCTGTGTCAATCCCCGACGTGTTTCCAGTGCCCAGCACGGTGCCTGACCAAGAGTAGTTAATCAGTAGATTTTTTTCCTTTTCTTTTTTAAATGTTTATTTATTTATTTAGAAAGAGAACTCACCCACAAGCTGGGGATGGACAGAGAGAGGGGAGGGGGAGAGGGAGATGCTCCATGCTGTCAGCACAGAGTCTGACAAAGGGCTTGATCTCACAAAGTGAGATCATGACCTGCGCTGAAGTCAAGAGTTGGATATTTAACTGACTGAGTAACCCAGGTGCCCCAGTAGATATTTTTTGCATTGATGGCTGTGCAGCGGATACTGTGGTGGGCCTCCTTGATCTCTCGTTTAGGACCAAGGCATTCCCCCAGCTGCTGGGACATCAGCTGCTATGGGCTCCCAGTTGGCATCTGTCTAGGAATTCCCCACAGGACAAGATTCACAACCCCTCCCTAAGGCCTGTACCCAGTGGCTGGTCTGTGAGGGAGTCAGAAGATCAGTCCCCACTTGGGACAACTCTAGGACTATCCTAGTTCCCACTGAAGATGAAATCAATTACTGAAATGCATCTGCTTTGCCGTTCAATCTCTCCCTCTGCCCCGTCCTGCTTCCCTCATTTCTTTACTGGGACTGTCACTGACTACAGCTCTCAATGAACCACCTGCAAGTGAGTCTCATCTGAGTTTGTTGCCAGGGAACTTGGCCCAAGGCACACGAACTATGTTAACCACTCAGCCTTGTGGCTCTGACCTCAACAATCCTCTCTCTAGATTTGTCCTTTTTCTAGTGCCATTCGAGGTGACATGGCAGCTGATTGTTCCACAATGTGCTATTGCTGCTATAAAAGTCTTTGCTATCCTCAATGAAACCTCGAAAGTTCAGGAAGATGCCATTTCTCATCTAACCTGCTCTCACTAACCCTAGACTTCTTTGTTTAGCCCTGGGGGCCAGAGATGGCTGTCTCACCCCACTGCCCCAGAGCAGATCCCTGCCAGGCTGCAGTGATAGCTCAAGACATAAAGAAGGATGCTTCTTCCCTTCGAGATTCTCTCAGAAGCTCCCCCATAGCTTTACAGCCCTTCGTATGTACCCTCCACCCTGGCAACCCTCTTGGGTCGTGCCAGTTGCCAAGGCTTCAGTGACCAGCTCCAATGCTCCCCAATGAACTAATGGTATCTCTGCCATTAGCTCAGTCATCTCCTTCCCACAAGGCAAATTCCCTTAAAGCTCTCTTGCTCTTTCTTCCCATCTGCCTGTTGTCAGGGTCATATTATGTACTTCTGAACCACAAAATGGGTCCACTTCCTCCCCTCAGCTCCTCTATAAATTTGCCTGACTCTCCGCTTCCCTCACCTCTCCCCAGGATCCCCCAGGCTCTGAGACTACTGAATATGTTAGAGCAGAGAAGGAGAGTGAAGGTGGAAAGGACAACATCTGCTTACAGAGACAGGGTTCAGACAGCGCGTTGTTATACACAGCAGAGGAGTGAAGACATCAGGTAAATCTGGCTTCCTTTCTTACCCATCTGTAAAATGAGGACCTTCGTTAAGTGGTGAAGATACATAAGATAATGCATCTAAAGCACTTGGCGCTGTGCCTGGAATGGAGTGGGTGCTTAGTACCTGGAATTTGTGCTAGTTATAGGTTTTTGTCTCTCAGTTCCAATCCACTGTTCTGTTCTCTGCTTTGTGTTGTCGAGTCTCTCTGGGACTCTACAGACCACGTTTCTGATTTACCGGCTGCTCCTTGTTGGGCTCTGCCAATGAGGAAACCGGAGGGACACCACAAGACCAGAGGTGGGAGAAGGAACTTGCTCCTTTCCTGGGGGCTTATATCTACTTCCTGTTCTCATGAGCAGAACGTCAGCAATGCTCATTCATCTCCGCAGAGACAGTTCCTTCCTGGAGGAGTCTGAGCCTGTCTACAGACTCCCCCTCACTCACAGGAGCAGCCTCATTGCACCTGCTGAGATGCAGCAGCACCAGCCCACTGGTATCCTATCCTCAAGGGTCTTGGTCCCTCCTCCAACTTCTTCCTCGCTTCCCCACCTCTAGGGGAGGTAGCTGCTTCCCACAGTTGCTACTGCTATGATTTTTTAGTGTCTTTTTTTACTTTACAGTCACATAGTTAATAACTTTATACCTAGGTAATAGTTTTTTTATTTTGAAAAAATTTTTTAATGTTTTTTATTTATTTTGAGAGAAGCAGAGAGAGATAGAAGCAGAAGGGTAGAGAGAGAAA
This sequence comes from Paguma larvata, assembly GCA_030068075.1. Classification (NCBI taxonomy): domain Eukaryota; kingdom Metazoa; phylum Chordata; class Mammalia; order Carnivora; family Viverridae; genus Paguma; species Paguma larvata. The sequence goes on from CM057824.1 coordinate 36,778,952, forward strand.
GAGAGAGAGAGAATCCCAAGCAGGTTTCATGCTGTCCGCGCTGAGCCTGATGCAAGGCTCGATCTCACAAACCATGAGGTCATGATCTGAGACAAAATCAAGACTTGACTGCCTAACCAACTGAACCACCCAGGGCCAGTAGTTAATAGTTTTTTGTTTTTGTTTTTTAATTCTCATTCCTCAATAACTGGATTGGGTTCTGTCTGCTGACTAGACCCTGATGGATACAAAAGTTTTTCCATTTTATGAATAAGAAAACAGGGATTTATGTGGGGCGAAACTCATGTAAGGCATCTCCCAAGGTCATGGAGTGGTTCTTTGGGCTTTGAGTTCAAGTGTACCTGACCCCAGAACTATATAGTCACACACATGCCATCTAGCACGGCTGAAATCAACCATGTTGCTTCCACCCAGGTCATGGTCACATGTCCATCCCTGCCTTGGCCTCACCCCATTGCTGCTGGGATGCACCCCACCTAGTACCCTGGGGCCTAAAGCTAAGGAGAAAGCACAGGTGCTACACGGCTAAAAATGTGACATCAAGTGCCTCTGAAATCTGCTATTTAAATTATTTTAACCAAATTCTAACATTTTCATTAAGTAAAAAGGAATAAATAGTAAATCCATTACAGAACTTTTAGGTGCTAGTGGATCTAAAAGGATTTGCTAAGGGTTATAAAACTGTCCTGATTGAAACTGATTCTCCAGGCTCGATCCAGAATTCTGATTGGTTGCGGGGGAATGTCAAAACACAGTTATTTTAATTTCACTTAAAATTTTTTTTTATGTTTTATTTTATTTTTTTTGGGAGAGAGAAACACCTCAGAGCATGAGGTGGGGAGGGGCAGAGAAAAGGAGACACAGAATCTGAACAGGTTCCAGGCTCTGACAGAGCCTGACACGGGGCTCAAACCCACGAACTATGAGATCACGACCAGAGCCGAAGTCAAATGCTTAACCGACTGAACCACCCAGGCCCCTCTATTTCACTGTTACTATTTTTAAAGTAATCTCTATGCCCAATATGGGGCTCGAACTCATGACCCTGAGATCAAGTATCACATGCTCAACCAGCTGGGCCAGCCAGGTGCCCCTCACTTTTATCTTAAAAAATGGAGCACTTTTGGATGGAAGACAGGTGGTCAGAGAGAAGAAAGGAGCTAGGCCGAAAGAGCCATCTTTCACATCAAACAAGGATGGACTTCTCATCTTTAAAAGACGGGAAACAACATTCTAAGAGACTATTTGGGGAAAAGGCACAATGACATTACTGGGAATCTGGCCAAAGTAAAGACTATTACTGGATGTTTCTGACTTTGTTCAGAATATTCCTGGAACTCAATGTCCTTATAATGCCGCACAGATAGAATTGTTTTCTAATGTGAAGAATGCCACCGTCCATTAGCAAAAAATTAAGCTACATTTTAATTTTATTATAATGAATATCTCATCAGAAATGGAATCCCAAAGGAAAACAAATGAGTTGTTAAATGATCATTGTCAGGAGATCCTGAGTAATGTTGCCAGATGAATGGAAAAAGCCGTAATGCAACATGTTTGTGAAAATAAGGAAATACGGTCCAACTCCTGGATCATTACCTAGGAATGAGGGCAGGGTTCTCATTCCAGGCGGTGATAAGTTGTTCTGCTTGATATGTTCTGTGCTAGAAAACTCATGTAAGCAAAGAGTCATTTTTACAAGGTCGAAGAACTAAGGCCACCTAATTTTGCGTCACCATGAAAAAATGTTCCTAGGAAACTCACTGACACATGTAATTTTTGCAAGACACGGGTTCTTAGAATCATGCCAGGGAGTGGAACACTCAGAAGTTATTAACTATTAAGTGTTGCCAAATAAAAGCCAAGAAAAGTGAGCATTTCTCCTATCGAGCTGCTTGTCTCCTCTTCTCGTCTTCCAATATCTTAGTCCTTCGCTGACTGTATTCTACCTGGCTATTTTTTGGAGGTCGTTGTTATTTATGCCGGTTACTCATTACTGAATTTTAAAGGAAAAATGACAGAATCTACTGACTTTCTACTCTCCTGAAAGGGCTTCCTAAAGTAGCATGTTTTACGATCTTCTGCATGACAGTTACTGAGAACGCTGTTCGGGCGTTTCCTAAAATTATTTTTCTCCATTCTTTAAGTCAGCAACAAAAGCAGAGAGAAGTCAGCAAGGTCAGAGTGGTGTCTTAATTTGGAATCTTGGTTCAGTCATTCATTGACTGTGTGACCTTGGGCAGGTAACTTAACCTCTCTGAGACTGAGTTTCTTTATTATAAAATGGAGTGATGATACTAGCCTCTTCTCTCTCCTCCACACCTTTCCCTGAGGGATCTCACTTCTCCTCTTCGGTTCCACATCGCTTACCACTTCTGTTGAAGGATACCCACCTAGAGCCCAGCCCTCTCTCCTGTGCCTCTGAACGACATTTCTGCTTATTTTACAGACAACTTCACTGGAATGTCCCTCAGGCACCATAAATACATTATATGCCTGATACATAGTATGTGCCCAGGGAGTTACTATTTAATGAAAATGCAAGTACTCAGAACAGGATTACAGTGAGGGTTGCCTCTTGCCAGGGCATCAACTGGGTATGATAAGAAACATTTGCAAGGAGTGCGTTAAAACTTTCATTCATTCATAGTTATTGAATTCTACTGCATAAAACAAGCTTACGAAGTGCTTAGTAGGCTACAAGCCATGCTTTCAAGGAATTTACAATCGAGTAGGGGCATGAAAAGAAACATCCAGAAAACTTAGGTACAGAAGAGGAGGAGGGCTCTGAGAATAGGACAAGCAGTGAGCCCTGCAGAATCAGGATGGAGAGTAGTGGGGTTTCCGAGAGCCAGAGATGGGCAGTGCAGGGGAGTAAGGCTGTATGCGGAGATGACAGCGCCTTTTTGGGGGGAGGAAATAATATAACCCAAGAAATGGAGCTGGTGAACCATGCATTTTATTTGGGGGAACAGTGACTAACCTGTTTGGCTGGAGCACAGAGTGATTTATGGTAGGAGAATAATAAGAAATAAAGCTGGTTGAGCCAAATTTGGAGAGCCCTGAATAGTAAGTAGATCAGGGAGTTTTCTTTTTTTAAGTGTTTATTTAAATTCCAGTTAGTTAACACACAGTGTAATACTAGTTTCCGGTGTACAGTATAGAGATTCAACACTTCTGATCAACAGCCGATGCTGATCACAACTAGTACCCCCCTTAATCCCTGTCACCTATTTCACCCATTTTTTTATAGATGCTTTTAGGGAGCCACTGGTAGCATTCAGACTCACTTGCATCTCTTGCCTTCTTTTTCCCTTCCAGCTAGGCCCTCTCTCTTCTCTTTTCAGCTATACTTCTTGTAAGCCATGCATAAATACTTTGTCTGAAATTCAGATGCTTCTTATCCACTGCAGCCTGGCTTGTCTCATCATTCTACTTGGATCTGCCTTATCAAGGTTGCCATTTTGCTGTCCATTGCCATGCTGACACACTAACTACTCCTCCTGCACCGTCTTCTCTTGGCTCCAGCACATCCTTGGATTTCATCCAACGTCTCAGGCTGCTCTTTCTTATCTCCTTAGCAGGCTCATCTTTCTCCGCTCATCCTTAACTATCAGTATGCTTTGGGAGTCTGACTACATGCCTCCGCCTTCTCCTACGTTTCTGCCTGAGGGATATCACTGTTCTTCTTCAGTTCCAAATCGATTACCACTTCCAGGGTGAGAGCCCCAGCCCCAGCGCCACCCTCTCTCCCATGCTTCTAAATTCCATTTCTGCTTATTTTCCAAACAGTTCCACTCGTATATCCCTCAGGCACCTTAAACCCAATGTGTCCAACTGAACCCATTGGCTTCCCCCATTCTGTAGTCTCTGTCTTAAATGGTACCACAATCCACACGTTGCCCAAACTAGAAATCTTGTGTCATCAGACATTTTCTTGTCTCCTTCATTTCCCACATCCAACCACCAAGGCTTATTCATTGCTTCTACATGTGCCTTAAACCCATTTGCCTCTCTTCATCCCCACTGTCATTGTCTTATATTTTCCACTAGTCCTAAGTGGTCTTCCTTACCATCATGCCTTTTCCCTCCATCCATTCTTTACATTGTAATTTTTTTTTCTTGAACTGCAAATAGTTGCCCTAGTTAAACCCTTTGATGGCCTCCATTACTCTTGGAGATGAGGTGTAGACTCATCACAGCTTACATGCCCTACAGGATCTATAGATCTGACTCTCAAATGGGTTTATCTCGAGATGGTTTAATGGTTCCCCATCGCCCTCAGGATACAGACCTGTATGTAAGCGTGCAGAAGACCTGTCATTCCCGGCTTCTGCCTTCCTCTCTAGCTCATCCCTGCACTCTCACCTGTGTGTACTCTGCCCCCATCATCCTGAGCCTCTTCCCGGTCCTGGGATGTGCCAGTCTCCTCTGTCCCCAGCCTGTGCACCTGCCCCATCCTCTGCATAGAGTATTTATATTCTCTTCTGCACTGGCATGTCTTGTTTAGTTTTTATGATTTTCCATGGTCTCTTCCTCCAGACTTTCATGTCTACTGTGTGCTCTAATAGTCCTTTTTGTTTCTCATAAGTTATTTTTGCTTCTGCATTGTGATTGTCAACTCACTTGTCAGATTCCCTTTTTGGACTGCATGGAAAGGACTACGTCTATCTTTTTATTGCCGTATCCTCAGCACCCTCCACCAACGTGCGGCACTTAGTAGCTATTCAACAAATATGTGTCGGGTGAATGAATGCATGAACTTAACAGAAACTATGACTATAATAACAAAGATATTTAGAAACAGCAGCTATTAAATATTACAACTCATCCATTCATTCAATAACTATTAACTAAGGACCTACTATGGGTCAGGCACTGGGTTGAGAAACTGATGATGAAAAGCTACAGAAATATAGAAATAGGTTTATAATGCAATCTAATGTAAAATAAAAAAATAAACAAAACCAGAATACAAAACCGTATGTAGACTATGATTACAACTCTATAAAATATGTCAGTGGCACCCTGGTGTTGTGCAGTGGTTTTTAAGGTTTTCCATTTTTAGTTACAGGCTCGTTGTTCAAATGAAATCTTTGAAGCTCGAAGTATAAAATAGAAAAAACCAGAGGTATATAGGGGTGCTTGATACAGGGGTGGAAACCAGAGCCTGTCCATGCTTCTCTTCCCCTTCTCTCCTCTGCCCTGGGCCACCACCTCTGCTCCCAGGCATGAAGGCAGCCACTGTGGCATGTTCAGAGAGGAGGAATATTTGAAAAGCCCCAGCACAGACTTCTGGCTACACACTGCAGTTTAAAAACACGCACTTTTCTTTGATCCCTTTCAAAATGCCACTAAAATGACAGCAAAGAAGCCGAAAAGGCCAAGATCCACAAGGACAGAGGGAATGGGTAGAGTCCATGTCAACTCTTTTTGGAACATGGACAGGGGCTAGATGAGTGGAGACTAAACCAGCAGAGTTGAGAAAACTGAAACCTAAGTATTCAAAGATAGGGAACTGTGAAGAAGGAAGCCAGTCCATGGCACAGGACCCTGGAAAGGCCTTGGAATTGGAGGCACAGATTCTTCTGAAAGAGAGGGTAAGAGGCAGGGCTGCAAACAGAAGGTCTGTGGAAAGTCTTCCGAAGGAGCGGTCAGATCCCGGATTCCTTCCCCTCCTCTCAGAAGCCAAATGACTACCTTTCTCGCACCCCAGCAGAAGCCGGCCCTATGCTCAGAAAGTGAACCAGAAGCGGCTCCAGACTCAGCAATGGAGGCCAGGCCAGAGTGGTAGAAACACCATACTGAAAGAGGAGAATTAACTGATTGGTTTAGGGTTAGACACGTGACACAAACTGGGCCAATTGAATCCAACCTTGACATTTTTATATTCTGAGGGTGGGAGAAAAAACAGAATTGGAAGCCACGTTGCCTCTCCACATGGAGAAAGACTATTGAAATAGAAAAGAATAAATGAAAGAGACAGAAAGAGGGAGAGAAACAATGAGGCAGAAAGGGAGACAGAGAGAGGGAGAGAGAGAGAAAGACTCAGAGAGAGAAGGAGGGAGGAAGGGACAGACATTGATGGTGTGTCCATGTGAGTTTCCTGGGTGTGTTGGGGCCCTGTTCTAATCTTTGAAGTTATTGGCTTTGACTGGTTCCTGTAACTCTTATTCCAGTTCTACAAATTACCCACTATCCTTCCATATCAGTTTGCTAGGGCTGCCATCACAAAGTATTACAGACTGGGTGGCTTAAACAACAGAAATTTATTTTCTCATGGTTCTGGAAGCTGAGAAGTCCAAGATGAAAGTGTCGGCAGAGTCAGTTCTGAGGCCTCTCTCCTTGGTTTATAGATAGCCATCTTCTCCCTGTGTCTCCAGAGGGTCTTCCTTCTGGGTTGTCTATGCGCTGCTCTCCCCTTCTCAGAAGGACACCAATCAGATTAGATTGGGCCCAGCCCTACGGCTTCATTTTACCTTAATTATCTCTTTCAAGGCCCTATCCCCAGATAGAGTCACATTCTGAAGTACTTGTTGTTAGGACTTCAGTGTACGAATTTTGACGAGGGGGATAGAATTTAGTCTGCAAAACTAATATGGACAGAAAGCAAATAGATTTTGAAATAACTTAAGCTATTTCTAATTTAGTTTCTGCCATTTGCACCCAAAGAGCTCTGGCTTATCATTCACTCAGCTCTTATGAACTGCCTTGTGGACATTATAGTTTTCCTTAACTGTTTTAGTAACCTGCACTACAATTAACTTTTTCCTATGCTTATGTTTCTTAAAATGAGAAGTAGATCAGGGGCTCCTGGGTGGCTCAGTCGGTTAAGCATCCGACTTCGGCTCAGGTCATGATCTCGCGGTTCTTGGGTTCAAGCCCCGCGTCGGGCTCTGTGCTGACAGCTCAGAGCCTGGAACCTGCTTCAGATTCTGTATCTCCCTCTCTCTCTGCCTCTTCCTGGCTCATGCTCTTCCTCTCTCAAAAATAGATAAAACATTAAAAAATTTAAAAAAAAAAAAAAGAAGGAGGTCATAGCTTTCACAGCCTATCAAGCCAGATGATCAGATTAGGAGAGCTCTACGTATTAGCTGTCTGATTTTGATGAAGTTCTCTACACCTCAGTTTCCTCTTCTGTAACATAGGGATGGTGGCAATAGCAGGTTGTTGTGAAATTCAATATGTTAATGAATGCAACGCATTTAGAACAGATACTGGCTTATGGTGAGTTTTATGTAAGTGTGTGCTACTATTTTTCATTCAGTAGTCTCTATAGAAAATAACTATGTGTCACGTACATGTAGATCCTTAATAATATTTATTACTAGTTTTTACAAGTAATCTCTATGCCCAACGTGGGGCTTGAACTCATGACCCCAGGCTCAAGAATTACCTATTAATTCTACTCCATAAATATATGTGCTATAATAAGAGGTCCTTAAAGGTAACTTCAAATCTTCCTTAATCAGTATATTGTTATCTGCCAGTGTAAGGTTTCTTTTAATGGTCTTTTTCATTGTTTAGTCAATGGCCACTCTAAACAGCTATAACTCTTGACCATCTGTCTTGAATACTTCAAGCAAGTTGATATAATAAACAAGTATAGGGCCGTTTTCTTGGACTTTAGAAGCTCTGTCATTTAGGAGGAGGGCCCGCAGTAAAAATCAGGGTTGCTGGCTCTGGTCCTGGCTCGACCCCTACACTGTGAGTCCGGACAAAAGTCTTACTTTCTTGTTGGTTTCATTCACAGACTGAGGCTGGACTATGTAAGCTTTAGGGCATCCAAGGCTAACGTTCTAGATTACTTATCTTTGAAAGAACATCTTATATGATCTGCTCAGCTCCTTTAAAATTTACATTGTCTCTTATTTCCTACTTTGAATATAACCTTTAGTAATTCTGACACACAGGTGTATATCTGGGCATCCGTTATATGAATGAGAAATAAATTATTAAAATATGGCAGAGACCAGGGTGCTTGGGTGGCTTAGTCGGTTAAGTATCTGAGTCTTGGTTTTGGCTCAGGTCATGACTTCATGGCTTCATGGGTTCAAGACCTGTGCTGGGCTCTGCCTGGCAGTGCAGAGCCTAGTTGGGATATTCTCTTTCTCTCTCTCTCAACCTCTCTCTCTCTCTCTCCCACTCTCCCTGCCTTCTCCAACTTGCACTGTCTCTGTCTCTCTCAAAATAAATAAATAAACTTACAAAAAAGTTTGGCAGAGATCAGTGGCAATTATAGTGTCTTTTAATAAGTTGAGAATTTTATTTCTAATTAGTAACCCTGCCCCCCAAAGAAAGTGATAAGATGAGATGATAATAAAAGAATAAAATGCTACTTTATTTTACTGACTTTTAACTCCTTGCCATTCTTAATTTTTTCAGAATAGCGTTTTGAGTCCTGGCCCCACAGTCAATTGATTAGTCGGTCTGCAATTATAGAGTCTCAGGCGCTGCTGGGAGTTAGGGATGGGGGCTAGGGGATGCAAAGAAGTGAAATACATGATGTCTGCTCTTGATGAAGTTTCTATCTTGTGCTGGAAACACTCAGAAATACAAAGATGTGCACCTTCCAACATGTGCAAAGTAACACCTCAGTACTTTTATTCGGCGAAAATGTACTGACTGCCTGCTCTGTTCCTGGGACCAGGGCCGAACCAGACAAAGGTCTAGTCGTCATGGAGGTGACATTTTAGTTAAATGTACCTCCTTGAATAAAAGAAGAAGACAAAGGTAAAGTGAGAGTTAATCTCCCTACATTAGCCTAGTGGCAGTTTCGTACCCGAGCAGCAGGGGGCAGTCTCTCCAGGCTGGGCAGCTGTCCCAGGTCTGGCTCTCTGGCTCTGCAAGGTAGTCTTAGCACTCTGGGAAGCAGCAGTGCCCCTCATGTATCTAACATCCAGGGCAGATCATTGTGCAATAATGTCCATGCATACATTATTTTCAGTGATAATACTGCAATGAAATGAATAATCATAATAGACAGAAAAAAACAGATTTTTCTTTTATTGGACTTTGAATACATAATCATATCAATACATAATCAATAAAAATAAATAATTAAGTAATAAAATGACTTAGTACAGGACCAAAAAAGAGGGAAAGGTAAAGGATTCATATTTTCAGGTTACTTTATTTTTTTTCAAATGAAAAGGAAAAAACATATCCCTACATATTGGTCTGCCACCGAAATGAGTAATAACATTACAGGTTAAGGGTAATTTGTTAACAATTAAACAACAAAAACAAAAAAAGGTAAAAAGCAATCAATTTCAAGTTTCAAAGATACTATTCAAATACAGTAAAAATACTTCATGTATGAACGCTTGCACTCACCAAACAAAAATATTATAGCTTGCAGTTTGTGCTGTTTTAAATTTTAATCACAAATAAAATCTCCAGGTGGCCACATAGGAGAGGATTGAATTGAGACACAACTGAATATATATAATAATTATATATATATAATATATAATATATATTATATAATAATATAATATATAATAATTATATATATAATAATATATATGCTACTACTGAAGTAGCATAAGTTCTGTTACAATCACTACCGCCTTTACTTCTGTCAGAGCTAGCGTTTAAATGCAGGAGCAGACAGCAGTGCCTGAGTGGCTCAGTCAGTTAAGCATCTGACTTCAGCTCATGTCATGATCCCATGGTTTGTGGGTTCGAGCCCCACATCAGGCTTAGTACAGAGCCTGGAGCCTGCTTTGGATTCTGGGTCTCCCTCTCTCTCTGCTCCTCCCCTTCTCATGCTCTCTCTGTCTTTCTCTCTCTCAAAAATACATAAACATTAAAAAACATTAAAAAAAAATAAATAAATGCATAAGCAGATAGTTCCATCTGAGTTGAAGGCATATAGTGTGCCCAAAGCATGAATGCTTCTGAACCACAGGGAACGTAACTCTCAAACAAACACCTGAAGAAGAGTCCCTTTATACCATGGCTCCTCTGAGTTAAATTCTGTGTAGAATACAGTGATAACTGAAGGATAAGATGTGCTAATTTTATTTATTATAAAATAGAATAGTAACTGCAGAAATTGTTTAGAACTTAGACCAAGAAAAGGTTTTGTGGGGGTGGGGAAGAGTACTTTACATTGTATCTGACTTTGTGTAGAATTGCCAGTGTGTTTTTTGACTATGGTTTTCTTTTTTAAAGCAGACCAACTTTTAGTCTGTTTTATTATTGTTTTAAAATTCTCAGGGTGTCTGGGTGGCTTAGTCGGTTAAGTGTCCGGCTTTGACTCAGGTCCTGATCTCGAGGTTCATGAGTTCGAGCCCCACGTCAGGCTCTGTGCTGACGGCTCAGAGCCTGAAGCCTCCTTTGGATTCTGTGTCTCCCTCTCTCTCTGCCCCTCTCTACCCAAAAAATAAATACTCAAAAAAAAATTTTTTTATTCTCTACAGACAATGTACACCCTTATTTCTTGAGACCACTCCTATTACTACTCTTGGGACACATATGCCATAGGAAATGAGGAAATAGAATATAGTAAAAAATAAATAATAAAATAAAAGAATATAACTTAAAGCCAGATGTGTTTAATTTGTAATACCCTCCTTCCCCATTCTCCTCCTGTCCCCGGTGGACACAGTCCTACATAGGGACATTAGGAAGCCCCAGTGAACATTCCAGATCTTGCAGCAGGATAAGGAGCCTGCCAAAGGTTGCCTTTCGTAGGTTTTGAAATGATATTATAGGTGGTTTATCTATTGGGCAATTGCAAAATAGGAGTTAGAGTGTGTATGCGTGCAAACGTGCATGTGTGTGTGCGTGCCGGGTCAGGTTAGGGAGGCTGGTGAACAGCAGTCAGAATACACTTAAGATGAATTTGTGCCCTCTCCTGGAAACAATGGGAAATTTTGGTTTTAAAATTAATGTGGATTTAAAGAGTCTCTCTCTTCAAAAGTTCAAAATACCTCACAGAGACCATGTAATTGATATTTTCAGATGCCTATTAGTAGTATATTAAGGAGGAAATTGTGATAGGGGTATTCAGTGTTCTCCCTGCCCCACCCCCGCTCCGGGTGAATTTATGAAACAATACATGGGTTTTATTTTTTTTAATGCTCATTTATTTATTTTGAGAGAAAGAGTGCATGCATGGGCATGAGCAAAGGATGGGCAGAGAGAGAGAGAGAGAGAGAGAGAGAGAATCCCAAGCAGGCTCCACACTGTAAGCGCAGAGCCTAATGTGGGGCTCAATCTCACAAACCCCTGAGATCATGACCTGAGCCAAAATCAAGAGTCAGACACTTAACCAACTGAGCCACCCAGGCACCCTGGAAATAATAGATGAATTTTAGATGCATCTATGGGAAAGGAAAAAGTCAGACCAAATCAATAACAAGTAGTTATTTAAAGCTATTGTTTAGAAGTATAATATGATAATATCTGGTACAATGGGAAATTCCCAGTGACCCAGCCAGTCCACTTGTAGATGTAAATGCAGGAGAAATCTCTGTGTGTGCACAAGCAGACATGTGTGAGAGTGTTCTGACAGTCTGAGCATTTTGGGCTACTCAATGCTACTAATGATTCTGCAGGAGGCGGAAGCCATACTGTTGTAAGTTTCCTTCTGCTCAGCCATCTGGGCTCCAGTTCTTCCCGGTCACCCATGGCACAGCCCAATTATCACTTACCTTGTGCCTCACACTATAGGCGTCTCCCCGAGTCTCCCTGTCACCATTGAAGTCCGAGATACGACAGAACTGCCTGGGGCACGCTGGCTTGTTAGGGCCCAGGAGGCTGCAGAAAGGGAATGCCTGTGGGCTTGTATCTGTTCATAGGGTGGTGGATACCACTGCTGCTTCTTTGAGACTGCAAGGGGAGCCAGGAAACAAAGCCAGAACGTCCAGATTTTCATACCCAGTGAAGCAAATTTTAACCACTGAGAGGTAAAGGATGAGAGAGAGAGCCATAGATAAATTCTTCTCCTTACTTTCCCCCAAAGGACTCTTCTGAGAAATGTTTCCATGTGGCTTCTCTGGAAACTTCCCACAGGACTGAGCAACCAGTTGTGCTTTGTAGTGAAGTGGAGGTCAGTTTAGCAAATTTCCTTCCTCTCCTGCCTGCCTCATTGCCCTGTCCCCCTTCACTCTTGCTTGTTTGAGTTTGCATTCTTCCAGCCAAGTTTTAGAATGTAAATTTTGCCTCTGACTATAATTTCTATGGAACTCACACTCAGACAAAGAATGTTTACTGCAGCAAAATTGTCACAATGCTCAGACATTGTTTTATGGTCCCTAAAATTAATTAAACCATTAGAACAAAGAAAAAGAAGGACAAATAGAGGAAAAAAAGGAAATTTCAAAGCTGAAACTAAAAGCAAACATGGACTCGCAGTACAAAGAACAGCCTATGACTTACAAGATTTCACTTCTATTCTTTCTCTGCTGCTCATTTGCAAGCTATCCTGTAACCTTATTTTTTAAATCACTGCAATGTCATGAAAGGCTTTCAGTTCCTTAAAACATGCTTAAATGTGTGGATGCCAATGATTAGTCTGGAAAAGAAAAACAATATTCAGAAGAGTAGTTGTTTCAGGCACAACTTTAATACATTTTATTTTTATAAAATTAACCAGAGTTTCAGAAGTTCATCTAAGAATTCTGGGGTAAGGTGACCTGGGGTTAAAAACCCAGATCTAGCCATTACTTAAAGACTACTATGCATCTTCAAGCTTCACCTTTGTTTATTTGTTTACCTTTTCTTTGCTGTTACCTTCACTGTAGGGACCACCAATGCATTGTGAGCAAGGACTTTGTCCGTCCTATTTATCTCAATATCTCCAACTTCGGTTCAGTGCCCATCATATATAGGTTAAGGATCACGTAAGAAATAGCCTTGTCATCTACGCAACTCATTGTTTTCCTTGGTTCCCTTTATAGAAGAGTCAAGGATCAGAAAAATATAAGTGCAGCTTTTGTGAATGTAAGAAACGAGACTGTGGATAATGGTCATTATCTATTTGTGTCTCATGGGAAGAAGCATGTTTGCAAATAGGTGCTTGCTCTAGGAGGCAGAATATAGACTAAGCTTATTTGATATTTTATTATCAGAGGTTCTCAAAGTGTAGTCTGAAGACTCCGTGGAGATCCTAAGACCCTTTCAGGGGACACGCAGGGTCAAAATCATGTAGGCACAAAAGATTTGTCCAAAATTCAGGATAGACCAATGAATTTTTAACATAGCAGTGTGCAAAATATTCATCAATGTGGTTTCAGCTTCCACACTGCAAGGACCTTTAAGAAACTACTAATTGTTAAGTTTTGATGTCGTAGCACAAAAGAATACCCTCAATGATCTGAAAAGGCTATTAAAATATTCTTCCAGCCCCTCCAAAATAATACTCTCCCATTTTCCAACATCATATGTGTATGAGGTCAAATTTTCTTCATATAATTGGATCAAAATAACATATTGCAATAAATTAAAGTAAAATTAAAGCAAATATGTGAATCTAGTTATCTTCTATTGAGCCAGACATTAAAGAGATTTGTACAAAGGTAAAACAATGCTACCTTCTCACTATATCTGTTTTTGTTCTGGAAAATATAGTTATTTTTTATAAAAGGATGTCATTTATATTAGTATATAATGGGTTTATAGGCCTACTTTATAATCAATCAATCAATTAATATTTAAAAATCTCTCAGTTTTTATTTCTTTTTTTTTAATGTTTTTTTTAATGTTTGTTTATTTTTGACAGAGAGAGACAGACAGACAGAGCATGAGCAGGGGAGAGGCACAGAGAGGGAGACACAGAATGTGAAGCAGGCTCCAGGCTCTGAGCTGTCAGCACAGAGCCCAACGCGGGGCTCGAACCGGGAACGGTGAGATCATGACCTGAGCCGAAGTCGGACGCTCAACTGACTGAGCCACCCAGGCGCCCCTCAGTTTTTATTTCTAAACTCTAAATACCAATAGATGTAACCTCCAACATCAAGTATCACTCTTTGGGTTCTCAATAATTTTAAAGAGCATATTTGGACAAAAAGTTATAAGAACATCTACTCTATTCCTCTCCAGGGGGATGAACTACAAGTCTATGAAGTAGCTGTAGAGTCTTGGTTCTTAGTATCTGGAGTCTTGATTTTTAAGAGCAATCTTATATCTTAAGTCAAATTTATTCTCAGAAAAAAACCTGATAACTTAAAAATAAGCTAATTTTATCAATTTGATATTACTATGAAACAAACATCCATAAAATCTCAAAGGGATATGAAAATAAAAAATTTATATAGTTTAAACATCTAGGGATTGAGCATCAAGGCTTCTAAGGCCCAGGCTGGGAACTGGCACACTTTCACTCTCTCTTAGTCTGTTGGCCACCCTTAGAATTGAAGAACTCATCCTAGAGGGCGTAGTGCAAAGTCACATTGCCAAGAGAGCAGGTACAAGGAGTAAAGAATGAGGCATCAAGATACTCCACCACGCCAACCGTGTAGAATTAAGATGGCGGGTCCAACTATCCAGTTACTGTTGCTTAACATTATAGGCATGGTACTGCTTTCCTTGCTCAGATCCCTGGAAACTTAGGAAGAAGTCTCTGAAACACTTTTTTTTTTTAATTCACTGTAAACTCCTCATGTAAATGGACACTCAATCCATAAAATTTTGCTTTTGCCAAATTTCCAAGTTAGTTACACAAGCCAGTTACTTATTTAACTCCCAATGGATGTTCAAAAAAACCCCAAAAACAATTTCTTTAAAATGCTCATCTGCAAATGGTGAGGGAGTTAGACAAGGTTGATCTTTAAAGATTTTTTTTTTGCACTTAGACTTACTGAATAGTTAATAGAGTAAGGGTAGTAATTATAAAGTATATTGCTATATCAGTTCACCCAGAGGGGATTCATTTTTGCACTAAACAGGGCAAGGCACACTTGTGAAGAAATATGTTTCTTCTAATAACCAACTGTATTAACTGTCTTATAGATTGGGGTAGGGAGGAAGAAAGGGGTAAAGAAATTAATCAAAAACATAAACTCAGAAGCAACACAATAAATACCCACCTCATAAATAAGGTTCTTCATGACAGCTTTAGGGCTCTAAGAGAAATAAGAACAATGCTCTTATTTAGATGATGCTTTTCTCCCAACTAGTTCAAAACTCTTTAAAAGGAACCCCTGGAGCCCCTGTTAGTGAAAGACAAATATTTTATTCTCATTTTTTGTAAAATTTTAATGAGTATCTGTGAAAAACTAAAATAACTGGTGAAGTGTCTAGTTATTTAATTATTCGATTCAATCCAACTTTAATGGTCTTGATAAACTGATCAACAACAATGGCTCAATGAAGAACCAATCTTTAATTTATTATCATTTACTGAGCGTTCTCTCTAGGTAAGGTGTAGGCACTGAGGGAATTCTAACATCATAAAACGAATCCTTGTTCACATGATCCTATTGTCTATTTGAGGAGGTAATTAGCAATATATATTTTTTTAAATAATAAGAGAAGGCATAAAATATAAGTTCTGCAAGGCCGGTGAAGGGAATTGGAGAGGGGACAGTGTTTTCTTCCCAACATCCATTAAGCTTCAATCTATTTTGGAAAAAATCATGTTATTTATGTGGGATTACTCTCACCCCAACTCCAAGGATGATCCCCAGCTGGCCTAAATCAGTCAAAGTAATCCCAACCTCTGGGGCCAAGTGGTGGGTTCTGGCAATTCATGGACTTCCTATGGCCATAGGGACTGGACATGGGAACTCAGTTAGCTGGAAACTCGGGACTTTTGTGGGAGTTCTAGGGTTCAGATGCCCTCCCTCCTTCTGAGTGAATATGGTATATAGTCGTGACGCCCGGACCCGCTTCTCAACAGATAGCCATGTCTGGGGATATCCCCACCAATGCATCTCTCTCTCCCAGACACTGAGGGGACAGAGATGCTTCCCGATGTAAAAACACTCATGGCCAGATATTCAAAGTCCCAGGCAACTTCACGGCTGAGGCCCAGGCTTCTCTTCTCTGGCCATCAGAATGAGCTGTGTGGCACTGTGAATCACAAGGTAGCAACATGAAGAAGCTGGATAATTCATTCTATCAGCATCAATTGTGGTGACAGTAATAACATCCAGTGTCCTATGGCAACAGTTTCAGAAGTAGCACTTAGTATCCCAAATGCAGGGCCAGAGGGTAGTGCACTGTCTTTATCAAACCAGTTCTGGTATAATTTTAGCTGGGGTTCTACCTCGCCTTTGACTTACCTAATACCCTTCAATAAATGTGTTATTTCCTGTATCAGTCATAATCAATTTTTAGTGCCTAAACTGAGAACCCTCTCTAGAACTTTTAGCCAAACATCCTCTCTTATTGTGTAAGTCCTTTCGAGATGGACTTTCTGTTCCTTGAAGCTAGAAGTGTCCTGATGCTGGAGTGCCAGCAATAAGTGTTCTCAGAGCCCTGAGCAATAACAGATTGTTAGAATAGGCCATATGTATGTAATTGAACTTAGCCTGGCGCATTGACCAACTGCAGGCCAGGAGGTTGCATAGGGAACAGTCACACGGTAACTGCAGTGCAGGGAGGACAGCAGGTCTGAATTCAATTCAGCAGCCTGGCTCCGCCATGGAACTGAGGGTGAGCATCATGCCTCTCCCCCTCCCTCTTTGTTATAGGTAAGGCAGATAGGAAGACTGACAGGCTAGTTTATCCTTTCCAATTCTTATTCACTGTCCTCATCCCAAACCAATCCTACTTTGATATTATTAGCTAAGGGTTTGCAAGCCCATCATTGTGCAGGTCCAGCAGAGTTGACTCTCTGTGGTCTAGACTTTTGAGGGACAGATCTCATTCTGAGATGTGCAGGAAAGTGCCTCCCAGTTGGCTCCTGTCGAGACAAGCCTACTTGTTGAATATCCCCATGGCACAGGTGACAGCCATTCAGTGTTAAGGCCTTGTTTGTAGGGTATCAAGACATGAGGTTATGAGGCAATGTTCTCACACAAAGTTAAAGCACATTTATAAATTATTTTGAATAAATAAATGCTGACTTTATAACTGCTTATTTTTCTGCATTTCCACTTACACTTAGATTTTGGCTTTGCTATTTCTTACTATTTTGTTAGTTCTTTGAGGCCCTTTACGATATTTTTTCTAATATAACCAGGATTTTTAGTTATTTTCAGTGGGAGAGTGGTCCAAAATATGTCAGTAACCACTATTGTCAGAAATGGAAATCTTGGGACAGCTGTGTGGTTCAGTTGGTTAAGTGTCTGACTTTGGCTCAGGTCATGATCTCAAGGTTCATGGGTTCAAGCTCTGCATCAGGCTCTGTGCTGCAGCTCAAAGCCTGGAGCTTGGAGCCTGCTTCAGATTCTCTGTTTCATATTCTGTCTCTCTCTCTTTGCCCCTCCCCAACTTGTGTGTGTGCCTACTCACGCTCTGTCTCTCTCTCACAGCTAAATATGGCACAAAAACAGACATACAGACCAATGGAATAGAATAGAGAACCCAGAAATAGACCCACAAACATATGGCCAACTAATCTTTGACAAAGCAGTAAAGAGTATCCAATGGAAAAAAGACAGCCTCTTTAACAAATGGTGCTGGGAGAACTGGACAGCAACATGCAGAAGAATGAAACTAGACCACTTTTTTACACCATTCACAAAAATAAACTCAACATGGATGAAGGAACCGAATGTGAGACAGGAAACCATCAAAATCCTAGAGGAGAAAGCAGGAAAAAACTTTTTGACCTGACCTGCAGCAATTTCTAACTTGACACATCTCCAAAGACAAGGGAATTAAAAGCAAAAGTGAACTATTGAAATCTCATCAAGATAAAAAGCTTCTGCACTGCAAAGAAAACAACCAACAAAACTAATAGGCAACCAGCAGAATGGGAAAAGATTTGCAAATGACATATCAGATAAAGGGCTAGTATCCATAATCTATAAAGAACTTACCAAACTCCACACCTGAAAAACGAATAATCCAGTGAAGAAATGGGCAGAAGATAAGAATAGACACTTCTCCAAAGAAGACATCCAGATGTCTTGATGTGACATATGAAATGACATATGAAATGATGCTCAACGTCACTCATCATCAGGGAAATACAAATCAAAACACACTGACATACCACCTCACACTGGTCAGAGGGACTAAAATGAACAAATCAGGAAACTATAGATGCTGG
Organism: Paguma larvata; assembly: GCA_030068075.1. Classification (NCBI taxonomy): domain Eukaryota; kingdom Metazoa; phylum Chordata; class Mammalia; order Carnivora; family Viverridae; genus Paguma; species Paguma larvata. The sequence goes on from CM057824.1 coordinate 36,797,124, forward strand.
TGAGGATGGGGAGAAACGGGCACCCTCTTACACTGTTGGTGGGAATGCAAACTAGTGCAGCTGCTCTGGAAAATGGTATGGAGTTTCCTCAAAAAAATGCAAATAGAACTACCCTATGACCCAGCAATAGCACTGCTAGGAATTTACCCAAGAGACATAGGAGTGCTGATGCATAGGGGCATGTGTACCCCAATGTTCATAGCAGCACTTCTGACAATAGTCAAATTATGGAAAGAGACCAAGTGTCCATCAATTGATGAATGGATAAAGAAGATGTGGTATATATATACAATGGAATACTACGTGGCAATGAGAAAGAATGAAATCTGGCCATTTGTAGCAATGTGGATGGAACTGGAGGGTATTATGCTGAGTGAAATAAGTCAGTCAGAGAGAGACAGACACCATATGCTTCCACGTATAGGTGGATTTTGAGAGACTTAGTAGAAAACCATGGGGGAGGGAAAGGGGAAAGAAAAAAGCAATAGAGAGGGAGGAAGACATAACATGAAAGACTCTCAAAGACTAAGAACAAACTGAGGGGAGAGGGGGGGATGTGGGAGGGGGGAGAGTGGGTGATGGGTACAGAGGAGGGTACTTGTTGGGATGAGCACTGGATGTTGTATGGAAACCAATTTGACAATAAATTGTTAAAAAAAAAACCTAAGTAAACATTAAAAAAACAAAGAAATGGAAACCTTCCATTGAGTTTTTAATTTCATCATTATAGTTTTCATTCTTATAAGTTTTAAACGGTCCTTAAATCTCTTTGTTATTTTAAAATGATTTCATTTTGCCGGTCCATATATCCAGCTTGTCTTGTATGTCTTTACAATTGTCAAACTTAGTTATATTTGGTGTCTGATACATTCCATACCTGAGGTCTTTGGAGTCCTTTAGTGACAGGTTCCTGTTCTGCCGAATCTTGTTCGTGGTGCCTTATTTCCTAGAAAGTTTAGTTTTTGCAGGAGGGCTGTTTGTTCCTTGGAACTTTGTGTGTGAATTTCCCAAAGTGATGGAAAAAACCCCATAGATTTAAAAAGAATCCCACCCCCATCCCCACTACCCCACCCCAAAAAAGAAAAATCCCTAGAAGGACAAACTGAAAACGTATCTGTATTTGTAAGATTAGATCAACTCGAAGAAAAAACGTGGAAGGATTGCAATACATTTTTAACATGGTCATGTGGGCATGGAGGAAAGGGGAAGGTGGAGAAAGAATGACGCGGGCGATGAGGATGAAGAAGGTGGAAAATTTGTGATTACATTTAGAAATTTTAAGAAATGTATATGTGTAGAAAAAAAGCTTAAAAATAAAATATATAAACAAAGGGAAACAATATATCCCTCTCTATAGAGAAAGATTCGAAATAAAATAATTGGAAACTGGATCTAAAAGTGGATTCAGATAATAATGTCCCGTGACCACATGCAAAGATGATTCAATCTTAGGAAATACATCGACATAATTCAATATATTGTATTAACTAATTAAAAGATAATAATCGTATACTAGAATAAATATGTGCTTCTATTACCAATGGCTGGAAAGACAACCTGGCAGGCAAGAACTTCTCTGTATAAGGCCAGTTGGAATTTGGGGTATTGCTGTTCATCCCCCCTCGGGCTTCTTTTGACCTCTTTTGTAATATTTAAAACCCTATAAGTTAAAAAAAAAAAAGACGTCATATATGTCATAAATTTTGTACTTTTTCCAAATATGAGATTTTATACAGGGGGTAATGATGCAAATGACCTGGGAAAAGAGAAACAACTTAAACTGGATACCAGAAACATTTTTAAAGAATAATCATATTAGCTGATGAAAACCCAGAAAAGCTTTTCTGAGTAAATTCTTGATTTCAGAACTTAAATAAAATTGATTAGTGCTCTTTATATCTTTATCTTGAATTAAAATGATTAATGTTCTTTAAAATGGCCTTCTTCCTAACTAATCTGATGCATTTATGACATTAATCCAATACATTTAGGAATAGGAAATCATTAGGATTTCTCCCTAATGCTTAAAATATATCCCACCCTCCATGTCAAGCAAACAAAATCATAAATTATTTCACCATTGACCTGGAAATTTGTCTTTCTCAAATTCTAATTCTGAGTTAATAAACTAGAGGTTCTTATCACAATTTATTTTGAAATGTGCTTTAAATGATTACTTAGGACAGTGTGATGCTTTTCCACACTGTCGACTCTCATTTCTTGATAATAAATGTCACCAAGTATCTGATCCGCCTACATGATCAAAATCTTTGTGCCATAATTTTACAATAACACGATTTGGAGGCATATGTTGTTACAATGCTTACATTTGCATTATTTAGTAAGATGCCTTCTTCCCTCCCGGAGGTTGGGGAAGGGAGATGGGTGGGAACTTTAATGACAGCATGCAGGGGAAAACACTGCAACGCTTGCCTCTGAATGACATTTCACAGGTCCTAATCTCACAGCCCATTTTAAACCCATGAAAGGTCATTTACCTTCTTTCACAAGCCTTTAACTCACTTGAGAGATGGGCTTAGCCAAAGATAAAGCTCCTGTGAATTGGTAACCTGGTTTTGGGCAAAGACTTACATAGTAACTAAGGTGTTGGATAAACAGACACTTACCATTTATTTACAAAGCAGTCTCAGAGCTATGATTGTTATATTGATTGTTTCTTCATAGCACGATGGAGCTGTCTTGAAGTTCCTTTTCCAGAGAAAAGATCCTTTTAAACACAGTTAAAAGCTAGGCATTGTTCTCTTGAATTTGGGTATATTGGGTTATTAGATTGTACCTGCAAATCCAGTATATCGTGTTTATAGGTAGGAAAAAAAGCATTGTTAGAAGAATAGGATTTCTAATGTAATGTATATGAAATATTACCCACTGAAATATTACCTATTAAATACATCAAAATGAAAATTTTGACAAGTGACAGTGAGTGAAATAAGTAAACAATGCCCTCTGAAAAAACACAATATGTAAATAACTTTTATGTTATAAAATCCATCCCCTAAGAGGGCATAATTGATTTTATTGATTTACAGTAGCACCATGCCAACATTCTTATAATGTAAAATTTAGTAGCGAGGCTGGGCATTAAATATTAAACTCAGAATCACCATCAATCTTTTATTTAGATCTGATAAGCTTCAAGGGTTGCTCCAACAGTGGAATGTTAATACGGCTCTCCCACACGGGAGCAATTCACCCTCAGGATATTATGTCCTCTTTCCCAAGTCTATGTGCAAAAATATTACCTCTTAAAATGGAAATCATGTACGACTAAATTTTTTTTTTCAGTTTGCATTGGAGTTAGGATTACGTTGCTTTGACTCACAACTTATGTGTATTTTTTTCTCAGTTTTAATAGCTCTAGCCAAATCCTTCATTTTCATGAATAGAATTGAAAATTCTATTCTTCTAATCTTCTGGGTTGAATTTCGGGTCATGCAAAGATTAAGTGAAGTGACTCCAAACCTAAAATCCTATAATTACAGAACCTCTGTTTAGGTCGGTGGTTGGTCTTCCTTTTCCTTCTGCTTCTAAGTTGGGAAGAGAGCTCTCAACTACAAATTAAGCAAGTCTTGGCTTGTTCATCTGTGGTAAAGCAAACAGATTTAAAGAGGCCAGCTATTTAGCTACCATTTGTTCTGTTTAATCTGAGATTAGGCCTAGGTTTACAAAAGAAATCTACTAAATTTAGACTGGCCAGGATTCTTTAGATGGCATTACGTGATAGTAGTTTCTTCCTATAGCCTCTTTTGAGTGGTTCGTTAAGGGGGTAGGGGGTGGAAAGTAAATACTCGAAGCTCTAACAAATTTGAGGATGCAGTTTCGGAAGGAATAGAAGTACCTACGAATCGATCCAGTGAGTTACTAAAGAACTTCTAAACGGTAGCACATGTTCTTTAACCAAATTTTAAAGAAGCTTGTAATCATCGCTCTAATGACCTACTGAATATGTTTGTACCACTGACCACCACCTGAGGGAAGACCAGGTAACTCATTACTATAATGGCCTATGTAAAGAAACCCCCGAGGGAGGGAAGACTTAGAATTACAACCTCATTTCTAATTGGAATACGGTGACAAAGAAACTAGTCACAGAAGGAGCAAGGAGCCCAAAGAACTGCCTGCCTGTCTAGGGTGATCTGCAGTCAGCAAAACTTTGCATTATCATATGAGGCCTTTTCTACAGCCCGCTTGAGGGTTTAAATACTGTACAGTCTCAAAGGGACCTAATAGAGGACATTTCCTAGATTTAGAATTTGGCAATTTGTTGTAAGAAAGACTACAATGCGTAATGTGACTTTCCACTTTAGGGACAGTATTATTCATCGATTAAGGGTATTAGTTTAGTTTTATTTTTATAACTCCAGTAAACTTAAAGAAAAGTCTTGGTGGTCACTGAAAGTGGAAAAATATATTTATGATGTTCTGCTTTGCTGCTTGTTGCTTTTTTTCTGCTTGGAGAGCCTGCCAGGAGCAGGATGGTGAGTGGGAAAGAATAAGGACTCAGGGCCAGGCAGGCAGTCAGACCTGCGTTTCCATTTCAAGTCTACTGTTACCGGCTGGATGATGGTAAGCATGACCTGGTCATTGAGTCCAAGCCCATTCTGCTTGTGGCATGACAGGCCAACAAATCGAGAGACAAAATGTTGGGATAAGGAAAGTGACTTTATTCGGAAAGCCACCAAACCAAGGAGATGGCGAACTATTGTCCTAAAGAACCACCTCCTTTGGCAAGAAATTCAAGCTTCTTTTATGTTAGCAAAAGGGGGAAGCAGAATGGGGTTGGAGTCAAAAGGTGACTGATATCTGTAGATGTCCCAGGAAGGTCAGGTAACTTCTTTGTCCTTGGTCAGGTGGTCTTTGCGTACAGGAATCTGGTCACGTTGGTCCTGTAAATCGTAACGTATCATAGTCATTTCTTTCTTATTTTATTTTTTGTTATTTATTTTTGATAAATAATATTTTTTTTGTTTATTTATTTTTGAGAGAGAGAGAGGAAGAGCACAAGCAGGGGAGGGGCAGAGAGAGAGGGAGACACAGAATCTGAAGCAGGCTCCAGTCTCTGAGCTGTCAGCACAGAGCCCAACACAAGGGTGGAAACCACAAACCGTGAGATCATGACCCAAGCCAAAATCAGATGCTCAAATGAGCCACGCAGGCGCCCCTGATAGTCATTTCTGTATGTACTTTCTTCTCTCCTCGGGTGAGGTAGATTTGGAGTACCAAAAGCAGTTTGTGCAAATCTGAACTGTAAGCAGAAGATTCTCAGCTATAGGTCACAGCAGTGAGGGGAAGAGAAGCAATATAGGGTCAGACACGCTAAGTTTTTCTCTGTTACAAAACTTACCATCTCTGTGTGCCCAGATGTTAAGTGGTATCAATGATAATTATACTGAGGAGATGTGGAGATAACGAAGTAACATATGCAAAGCAGCTAGCACATAGCAGACGCTCCAAGATGTTCCTTCCCTTCTTTTTCCCTATGTCTGCGCCTGGTAAATTACTCGTCCTTCAGATCGACTCAACAGTTCTGTTACCTTCCAGCTCTCAGGGCTCTTCTCTTATCATGAAAATGGGAATGTTGGACTACGGGGGGGATCTTTGGAACAGAGGTCTGTGATGTCTCCAAAAGACACAGAACCAATGGTCTTCAGACGGCTAAGAGTCCATCAGAGCCTGGAGTAGCAGATTCCTTAGATCTTCAGAGTCCTGGGCCTTTGAGTCAGTTAAGAGAGATCTCGTGTTCTTTTCTGTGTGGTCCCAATCATGAGATTTGTGAAGTCAACGGACTAATAAAAAACTCTGCCTTCAGGGGCGCCTGGGTGGCTTAGTCAGTCAAGCGTCCGACTTCAGCTCTGGTCATGATCTCATGGTTCGTGGGTTCGAGACTCACGTTGGGCTTTGCCTGCTTGGGATTCTCTCTCTCTCTGCCCCTCCCCCGCACTCTCTCTCTGTCTCTCAAAAATAAATAAATCAACTTTTAAAAAGGTTAAAAAAAATTCTGCCTTCATTATTGACCTCCCAACCTGATAACATCCTCATTGACTGATCTTCCCAATTGATTTACCCTTTGGTCTAGTTTTCTCTTTCTTCTACTTTCTCTGAGAAATCTGTTCCATCGATGACTCCTGGCCAGTCAGCATTCACGACAACTCAGGTTCTACACTGGCTGTCCTTTGACAAACTTTCCTCTTCCATCTCAGATCTTCTGAGTGACTTTCAAAGCTCTGCCTAAGTTTCTTGTCATACTTCTGTGAAGAGGGACAGCTAAATCCATAGTTTTGATTTACTTTGCCACCAGAATTCAATGACTGTCACAGCTCTTGCTCAATTCACCTAATCGTTACAGTTCAAATGTTTTTAGCTCTGTTCCAAGTGTTGGGTTAACGGGGTTAGCGACCCACCTTAGAGCTAAACTTTGAGGTGTAACATTAGCAACATTTTACTAACTTTTCCATAACTCAGAACACACACTATTTTTATGCTTAATGGTTAAGCTAACTGCATACATCTTTGCAACTATCCTGCAAGATTTTTCCTCCATTTTCTACCTGGGAGGGTTTTTACTTATAATTATTCTTTCCTTAATCAACTTTGGTCTCACCAAATCATTGCTTCTAACCTACAGACCGAACATAACTTACTCTAAGTGATATTGAATAAGATGCTATGGTTCTTTGATATTCACATCTGAATTTAATCACTGACAGATTTTCATAAAACGGACCTCTCACCTCTACAATTGGGAGTGTTCATAAGTTGTTTAGGTTAAACAATTCTCCATCATGCTTTTCACATTGAATAAAGTAACTCCTTTATTTTTAATTTTTTTTAATGTTTGTTTATTTTTATTGAAAAAAAAATTTTAATGTTTATTTATTTTTGAGAGAGAAAGAGAGAGAGAGAGGGTGAGCAGGGCAGAGAGAGGGAGACACAGAATCTGAAGCAGGCTCCGGGCTCTGAGCTGTCAGCCCAGAGCCTGATGCGGGGCTTGAACTGGTGAACCGCGAGATTATGACCTGAGCTGAAGTCAGAGGCTCAACCCACTGAGCCACCCAGGCACTCCTAAAGTAACCCTTTTAAATCAACTTTTTGTTGTGTCTATGATGTTATCATTTGATGGTATAGGTTAGCATTGGCCAAATTTTTCTGTAAAAGGCCCGATAATAAATATTTTAAGCTTTGCAAGCCCTGCAATCTCTGTGGCAACTGCTCAACTCTGCCCCTGCAACAGTCACAATTTGTAAATGAATGAGCATGCGTGGCTATGAGCTAAAGTAAGTTTATCTATAGAAATCGAAATTTGAATTTCATATAACCTTCACATATCATGAGGTTTTTTTTTCACTTTTTCCAACCATTAAAAAATGTGAAAACCATTTCTAGCTATGACTTGTACAAAAATAGGCAGAGGGCTGGATTTGCTCCATGGTTGTAGTTTTCTGAGTACAGCATGGTTTATGGTCAGGAGGAGATCCAGGTTTTGTGGGGCGTGAACACTGTATATTTTGGAGGCCTTCTTTAACAAAAAGAGTGCAAAATTACAAACACAGAATTAGATACAGGGCTTTGGGAGGGACTCATGCAGATGACATGTCTTTGAAAATTGAGCCTCTTTGCTGTCCTGGTTAATTCGCCTCTGGTGATAATTGGACAATTCTGCTGCAGAGGTTCCCAGACCAGCTCGTTACTGGAGACACCGAGAGAGCTTTTCTGGCGACAGTTTCCAAAGCCCCAAGAGACTGTTTGAATTAGAATCTCTGAGGATAGAGCCTAGGAACCAGCTGTCTTGTAAAGCTCTCTAGGTAATTCTCCTAGGCAGCCAGGTTTGGAAACCACTATTTTACCGACCATTTTATAATAGCAAATGAGTCCATTAGGACCATGACAACCAACAATTTGTTGCCTTCATTGAGTAGCCCGTCCATCCATAAGTTTTAACTGTTGTGATCGACCAAATGTTTAGGTTTATCAAGAAAGCTCTATTGTAGAATTGTCTCGACAGAGATATATACATACTCTTATGCTAGGCCAGCTACTCTCTTTTTAGTGAAGGTTAACCTATCCATAGTTGGCTAGCTCTTCACCATTTGGACTGTTTAATATTTTTTACATTAATCTTTATTTTTAAAACTGTTTTTAAAAATCTTAAATTATCAAGTTGACTTACATTTTAGATACCCCATAGAGCAAACAAATGGCTATTATAGAACATCTGATACGTACACCATCACAGTGGAGAGAGGCAGTTTAAGAACGCAGGCATAAAGGTAGTAGCTGAGTCACTTGCCATTGCCACAATAAACAATAATTGTCAAAATGGTAGTATTCCATTTTTATATCCCAGTGAGTATTGTGCAACCTTCAAAGTCCTCAAATATAATATTATTTCAGCATTGCAGAGAGATCATCTTAGTCACAATTGGGTAGTTCTGTCTGTAGAGTAGGTAGGTACTACCACATCCGGTCATTTATTAATTTGTTAATTCATTGATTCATACATTCAGCAGGTATTAAATGGGCGCCAGCAATATGCAAGGCACCAAGCCAGGTCTTAGAGCTTAGACCCTAATGGAGAGAAAGAAACGATGAACGAGGTTATTTCACAAGGTGATACATGATGTGTAGGAAATAAAACAGAGTGAAACCATGGTGAATGTGTGTAGGCGGGGGGAAGGGGAGGCCAAGGAGGCTACTTAGATACCTAAAGGTGGTGGAGACATTTGAGCCGAGACCTATGTGGTGACAAGGAGTCTGAGCCATGCTATCTAGCACCTAAGAAATTGAAGGTTTTGAAATGTAGCTGGTGAAATGATAATATTTAGGATACGGTGGGCTAAACAAAATATATTACTAAAATTAATTTCATCTGATTTTGTTTTTGCCTTTTTAATATGGCTACTAGAAAAAAATTTTTTTTATGTTTTATTCTTGCAAGAGAGAGAGAGAGAGAGAGACAAAGGATGAGTGGGGGAAAGGCAGAGAGAGAGGGAGACACAGAATCTGAAGCAGGCTCCAGGCTCTGAGCTGTCAGCACAGAGCCCAGTTTGGGCCGGAACTCACCAATCGAACCCACCAACCATCAAATCATGACCTGAGCTGAAGTCAGATGCTTAACTGAGCCACCCAGGTGCCCCTACATTTGATGTTTGCATTATATTTCTATTGAATTGCACTGATCCAGAAAGAGTTAATTCAATTTCGCTTTTTTTTTCCAGAGCGCACACATGCCCCCGGATTCTCATGGATTGAGTATGTTATGGGTACTTAAATGTTTAGCTAATGTAACACTAGCTAAAATGTACTGAACAGTTACCATGTGCCAGGCGTTTTATTCATTCATTGTGTTCTCCCGCTACTGTAAGTAAAAGGTATTTGTAACCCCATTTTACAGATGAGGAAATGGAGGTCCGGAGAGGCCGAGTCACATCCTAACACGACGGGCCTGGGGAATACTGGCGGGAGAAGTCAAACCCAGCGGAGGTCTGAGGATGCGAGAGGCAAGAAGCTGCAATCGCAGGAGGCCAGAGCTAGAGCGCCCATAGGCCACGGTAGGACCACGTTATGGTGTCTCCTGCCGCCGCCTTCGGTACTGCAGTTCCCTGGGTCCCACCACGGGGCTCCGCGGCCTTGCCACCCGCGCCACGCTCTGGGCCAGGCCGGCCTGCCTGCGGCCCAGCAGGCCGAGAGCACCGCCAGCCCCAGCGTGGGCGTCCGCCCCAACCACGCGTCCCAGGAGCCCCTTGGGGTCTTGTCTCACTTGCCAGCCAGCCCCTGCCCCCTTTCGAGCTCACCCAGGCCCTCGCCGGGGAAATAGCCGAATCCCTCTGACTGCTCAGTGTGTTCCAGAGCCCTGCAGAAATCCCCTCTGCTCTGTCTCCCAGGGTTCTGGAAGAGGCCTTTCTGCGGACCTTTTACGCGTGGGGATCATCTCACCATCTCGCAGTGACCAGGGAGTTTGTGTTTGGGCGTGTGTGCGTGTGTGTGAGAGAGAGACAGAGAGAGAGAGCGAGTATTGTGTGTCCATCTTAAGAAACCACTCTCTGGAGGGGGTGGGCAGGCTCCCCACTGCCCTCACCCCACAACTGGAGGGTCCAGCATTTTCTTCCCAGTTGTAAGGAACCTCAGGATCTTCAGGCTGCACCTCCGCGAGGTTGCCTGACTTCAGTCATCCAGTTCCATGGCCGCGGCGTGAACAGTGGGGACAGAGCGCCAGACACAAGAACGAGGCTGGACGCTAAGATGTCCCAAACACCTGGGCAGCTATTCCTGATGTGGCCCCCCAGTTTTCAGGATGGCACTTATTTCCTTTAGGGATTTCTTAGGAGGGGTTGTGAGTAGTCATCAGCCGTTGTGGAGGGAAGCTACGTGGCACTGCGGCTTGGCAGTCCATGGGACTGGACAGTAAGGACAGGGAGTGAAAGGTTTATTTTTTTAAGGTACACTGGTGTTCATATACTAAGGCTGGTTTTGTTGCGCTCAGGAAGACTTGAATCTGAATTACAGAATAGCTGTGACTCATCCAGCCGGCTCAGCCCCCTCTGCCACAACCCAGCAAATGATAGCCCCAGGACTAAAATGATTCCGTGAAGCAGTTGGATGGGGACACAATGTAGAATTGCCACGTATTGCTAAGAAAAGCCCCTAACTTTTTCTTTAACTATCATTTTTAAATTCATTTTAGCCAGATAACATCTGTCTAATAAAATTGAAGGGTGGCACCATGGATACCACTGTTGTGGATCCCTTTATTGTTTCTGTGATAAATTGGCACCTATAAATTAACAGACTTTACATTTAGCAAGAAATAGGAACACTAGAGTTCAGAATGAGGGACTTCTGGCAGGATTTCATACCTGCCATCTTTTATACCCGACCCTTTCTCTAGGAGCTAAAAAGGACAAAATGAAAACACCAAAATCAAAACAAACAAAAAAATGGGGCACCTGGGTGTCTCAGTTGATTAAGTGTCCAACCTAGGCTCAGGTCATGATCTCAAGGTTCGTGGGTTTGAGCCCATGCATTGGGCTGACGGCTTAGAGCCTGGAGCCTGCTTCGGACTCTGTGTCTCCACGTCTCTGCCACTTCTCTGCTCAACTCTATCTCTCTGTCTCTCAAAAATAAATAAACATTAAAACAAATAAAAATAAAAACAAACAAAAACCGCAAATGAAAGTCGGAAACTCAAACCAAAACAAGGGAAATGAGGACATGCATCCTTTTCTTGCCTTATATGCAAGCTGTAAGCATTATTTACTTACACTTACATTATTTACTTACTTATTACATGTATATAATCTATAGAAAAACATTTTCTTAAACTCATTTCTTTTTGTACTTGATGAAATTTCTGTGTAACTAAAATTAGAATATGAGAGAACCCTAAATTGATATTTGCGGATTACCATCAAAGCAGCTTTATAGTGGGTAAGGATGAGCTAATACAGTGAAGCATTAAATTAAGAGCTGGAGTAAAAATCCACTCGAATCATCTTGAATTAATAAGGCAACTCGTAGAAAATTACATTTTGTATGGATAAAGGTTCACATGCCTTCTCCCTACCTCTCAGTTTTCCACATGTATTTTTACAGTTAGGTAAAGCAAAATGAGAAGAATGGAACTTATGCAAGCAGGCAGGATGTGGGATCTCTTTTGTTAAGCCTATGATTTTTTTTAAGTTTTATTTATTTTGAGAGAGAGAGAGAGAAAGCACAGGGAATGGACAGAGAGAGAGGGAGAAAGAGAATCCCAAGCAGCTCCATGCTGTCAGTGCAGAGCCCAATGCCAGGCTTGAGCTCATGAACCGTGAGATCATGACCTGAGCCTAATCAGGAACTGGATGCTTAACCGACCGAGCCACCCAGGTGTACCTGTTAAGCCTATGATTTTAGAAACTACTTATAAACCACAAAGGTAATCAGATTTCTTTTTTTTTTTTAATGTTTATTTATTTTTGAGAGACATAGAGACAGAGCATGAGCAGGGGAAGGGCAGAGAGAGAGGGAGACACAGAATCCGAAGCAGGCTCCAGGCTCTGAGACATCAGCACAGAGCCTGATGCGGGGCTCGAACTCACAGACCGCGAGATCATGACCTGAGCTGAAGTCGGACGCTTAACCGACTGAGCCACCCAGGCACCCCGGTAATCAGATTTCTTAAATTCCCACTTTTCTTAACGAATTCCTTCTACTCCTGAGAAAATAAACTTTGGCAGTCAGAAACTAATAGTGGTCTTCTGAGACAGAAGAAACTATTTACAAATGATTCAAAAGTCATGTCCTGTCTGTATGTAGAATTACTTTCCTTTCAAGTTATAAATTCTGAGTGGGTGTTGTGTCAGTCAATATACACTGTACCTTTCTCTTTTCCTTGTTATTCCTATCATGCATATTTTATACCTTTTGTAGTTGTCCCACACTTAGAGAGTCTGCTTTTTCTTTTCCAGTCTTTTTTCTCTTTGTCTTTCAGTTTTGGAAGCATCTATTGATGTAGCCTCAAGTTCATTTATACTTTCCTCAGCTGTGTCTAGTCTTTTACTAATGAGCCCATCAAAGGCATTCTTTGTTCCTGTCACAATGGTTTTGATTTCTAGCATTTATCTTTAATTCTTAGAATTTCCGTCTCTTTGCCTACAATTACCCATCTGGTCTTGCATGTTGTCTACTTTTTCCATTAGCACCATTAGCATCATTGTTTAAAATTTCCAGTCTGATAATTCCAACATCCCTGCTTTAACTGAGTCTAGTTTTGATGCTTGCTGTCTGTGTCTCTTTTAACCATGTTTTTTGCTTTGTTGTAGCCTTGTAATTTTTTTTTATTAAACGGCAGACATGATGTATCAGGCAAAAGGAACCCAGTACTGGTTCCTGCAGAGGTTTCTGCTTTTGGGTTCCTAATGTGGTAAGCTGTAATTCTGTGTATCTACCTATGTGTCTCTCCAATCTTGAGGATGGCATTTTGCCCTGTGACCTCACTTCTTTGATGGTTCTAAGAAAAGAATTGTTGATTTTTCTGCTTATTCAGTTTTTTAATTGTTGTTAGCATAGAGCGATAACCTCTACGCTCCTTATATGCCAGACCAGAAGCTGGAAGTCCTTAGTCAATACTCTTTTGAGATTTTCCTGCAGGAAATAGAAACCTTCTGGTTAACTTACAGGGAAAAAAATAATAAGAAAAGAATTTACTGAAGGCTATGGGATAGCTCTCAAAACTGCATGAAGACATACACAGGCAAGTTATGGAAAGTTCAGAGTCTAGAGAAGCTCTGGGTTTGCAAGCCTACCGTGGGTCATATGCCCACTCCAGCAGGGAGAGCAGTCCCACCAAGGTATAGTGGGAGGGGTCCTTCCTAAAAGGAAGTTTAGGGTCCTGCTAGAAGAAACAGAGGGATGTAGTATAAGAATAAGCACCTTTGTCCAGGGAAGGAGAAAACCAAGTAGCTCCTGAGGTTCTGGCTCAGTCGCCTAGAAGTCCTATCTAATGTTATAATTCTGGATACTGTTTATATTGGTGGTTTTTTAGTTATGAGGGGCTTAATCTCTATATGAAAATTAAACTTTGCTGATATGGGAATGTACTTATTATTGAAATTTATTTTAGATGTCTTTCACCTGACGTAAATTCTAAATATTCACGTTGTGTTTCTCTTTTCAGTCCATTTTAAGTCAACATTAAGGAAAAAAAAATTTCTAGGTAATTCTCTTCCTAGTGTTTCTTTTTTGCTTCGAAACAGAACCAAACCCTCTAAAGAAGCTGCCTAACCAGAACCTGCTTTGTCTTCCAAGGAAAATTAAAGGTAAAAAAATATCAAAGCCCAACAGACTATCTGCCAATAATTGGTTGGGGAATAAAGAGCCATCCACGGCTTCCCATTGCCAGCACTTGTGATCACCATCTTTTTCTGCTTACCTGCTGTATCAGCTAGGGTTCAGTTGCGGACAACAGAATCCACTCACCCTAGTTGGGGCCGAAGGGGATTTATTAACTGGCATTGGTTGGCTTACAAGTTCACTGGAGGTATTAGAGGAGTAGGCTTAAGGTTGAGCTTCCTAGGACAAGAATGACATTACCTCTGCTGTGAGTCAGAGCTGACAGGAAGTGGCAGAATTAAGCTGCTGACCAAATCGTTAAAGTATACTAACGTAGATGGTCTGGCCCACACTTAGAGAAAATTGACTTCAGACATGAGCAGGGGAAGAGAAGTCAGCAAAGGAGATTGTGAAAGAGCAGCTCAAGAGGTAGCAGGGAATCCAGGGAATATGGGGGCATGGAAGCCAAGGAAAGTGTTTAAAGGGAAGGGAATGGAAAATAGGATCTCAAAACTGTCCATCGGTCAAGAAGGAGATTGTCGGAAATCATGCTAAGAACCATTCTCGTGAGATTAATGAAGCCAGAATGCAGTGGGTGAAGGAGTGAGTGGGAGGTATGAAAACAAAGAGAGTGTACACCACTCTTGCAAAAAGCCTGGTTGTGAAGAAGTGAGGGTGGTGGTGGTTTTTAAGAGTGTGACATAGTGGGGAGAGGGTGACTTTCTTTATTTAGAAGATGGGAGATACTAGCGGTCCATTTTTAAATGTTCGTAGGAAGAACCCTATTGAGTAGAAGCAGCTGAACATGCAGGAGAACAATGTGTAATAATAGTATAGTTCCTGAAGAGAAGGGAAGGGGTAGGATGAGCGATTTGAGGAATGGGAGGGAGTGGGAAGGCCAGAGATATGAGACACTTGCAGAGGAGAAGAGAAGAGAAAGCAGTTTAGGCAACACAGGAGGGCCACTGGGCAGCGTGAAGTCCTGGTACAAAAATCAGTACTTTATTTTATTTTATTTATTTTATGTTTTTTAAATTTATTTTTGAGGGGATACAAAGAATAAGTGGAGGAGGGTCAGAGAGAGAGGTAGACACAGAATCTGAAGCAGGCTCCAGGCTCTGAGCTGTCAACACAGAGCCCGACGCGGGGCTCGAACTCACAGACTGTGAGATCATGACCTGAGCCAAAGTTGGACACCCAACCGACTGAGCCACCTAGGCGCCCCTTTATTTATTTTATTTTATTTTTATGTTTTTCAGAAATCTGTACTTTAAAGATGAGGTATCTCAGGAGCGCCTGGGTGGCTCAGTTGGCTAAGCGTCTGCCTCTTGGTTTTGGCTCAGGTCATGGTATCATGGATCATGAGTTCAGTCCCCACAATGGACTCCACATTGATAGTGTGGAGTCTGCTTGGGATTCTCTCTCTCCTCCTCCCGCACCCCTTTCTGCCCCTGCCCTGCTTGCGCACTCTCTCTCTCTCTTAAAATAAATAACTTAAAAAAAAAAGTGAGGTGTTTCAAATTTCTAATATGCAGATCCTAAAATGTGGCACTAGCTGAATGAAGGTGGGATGGGGGCTATGCAAATCCTGTTATAGACGGCTGGGAGTTACCGAACCTTGTGGATCAGTTAAGATATGTCTGATTATAAGCAACAAATACTTAAACTAGATTATAAAACGAAGGAAAATACTGGCTCACATAAGGAAAAACCCAAAAGCAGGCAGGCTTCAGGTACGGATTGACCAAGCCTCCCTTTGTGATTTATTCCATTCAACTCCACTCCATTTGTCCACTGAGGGTTACACTTGGGCTTCCCTGAGGTTATATCACAGACCTTAATAACTGAAGGTAGATCTCCATTGCTAGGGTTATTTGGGGCAGAGATACCACAAATTCACACACATCACCAGGGTTCTGGGACAGGCTGCACTGCACAGAAGTCCATGGACCACATGTGCCTTGAAATACAGGGAAGAAGAAAAGCTTCATTATCTGTGTTATATAAGCATTTTCTTAGAAGATACGGTTTCAAAATAACTCATGAATTTTCTTTTTTCATTTAACTAAAATCCTAACAATATACTAAGGGTGCTTCTTCAGGACTTCCATCAGAAACTTAAATGCTTCCCTTCAATCTGCTGATTTTTACAAAAAAGATATTTTTTCCTCTTTTATGTATTAATATTATCCATACTTACTATTAACTTAGGAATTATTTGTTTGCTGAAGGTATAAAAATACAGTCCTCAACACTATGCTTACAAATAATTTATTCTTACTTCATACATTTGTTTTTCAGCAAAAAATACATAGTTAAATTATTTTACAGAATTTCATGTTCAAGACCATAAGGAACAATTGTCTCAGAAAACCCAAATTGTAGCAAACTCTACGAGGGAAATGAATCACGATTTTGTTAGCTACATGCACAGAACTGACCAAAGTGATGTCTATTTTTATAGATTATTTTGTTCATCAGGTAATGTGGAATTATGATTAAATAATGCTTCTCCGGTAGAGTACACTAATGATTTGAAACCACATTGCAGTCCCTGTATGGAAGTTCACACATCCTGAGAAGCCTCTCTACCTAGCTAAATACAGCTGCTTAGGATGTAGGTGATGGCTGGAGTCAGGTCGCCCAAGAAGAATTAATTTAGCAAGCAGCGGGATCTTTCTTTCAGTTTCTTTCTTCATGCCTGCATTATCTTTTACTCCTTTCTCCCTCCATTATCACCATTAAATGAACTTAAAAAAAAAAAATACTGACATAAGAATGTCTCTATTTGGTCGCTGTGAAACCCACTCTCTACCTCTGACCTGAGGGGAAAAAGGAGCATGGCCTTCAATTAATGCCCTTTACTGCCAAAGGGGCCTGCTGGTTGTACATTCTTGTAAATCCGAGCCCGGTAATCATAGTTAAATCCTTGGTTTGGAAATGGATGAACCTGGTAAGGCAGATGGTTTGACAAGGCCTAAATACACACGGAATCCTTTTAGAACCTTTTGTCTTCAAGGCTGAGGTTGTGGAACGCGAAGGTTTCCGGGGTGGCGGGAATGGCCTGGGAGAGGGCTGATATGAGGCGTTCAGAGCTACCACGTGCTTTATGCAGATAGAAGAGCAGCCACGGGTCATCCCCAGCCCTGCAATGCAGACAGCCCTTGCCTGGTGTGTGTAGCAACGGCGTGGGGCTTTACGTTCCGTTTCCACTCCAAAGAAACGAGGAACGCGTGACAGGGCTGTACATTTTCCTGGCTACGCCATTCGCTGTGGTTATACCCTCATCAGAGTGAACTGTGCCTCATTCCTTTACCGCCTTGGTACTCAGTTGCTTAGAATAATTTTGCTCGAAGCCTCCATAAAAGAAAAGCAACCTGGTAGAAAAGTAGACGTTCTGTGGTAAGCCTTGCTGGGACAGTGAATTTAATGAAGTTTCTAACTAGAATTTTTAAAAGACTTTTAATTTAGCCTTGTTACACACCTATAACAGATCTGACCTGTTTTCTTCTTTTTAACAAAAAAATTTTTTTTACCCTTCTTTAAACTATACATTATTTACATTTTTAAAGACCTACTAGGTCTTCATCATTTGGGTAAGAGCTCAAGGTGATTAAACTCCCAGGCCAAGATGAGGCTTTCCAAAAAGCGCTGGTTCTCATCTATGTGCTAAGGCCTGTTTTTACAAACAAATTGCTATTATAAACTTTTAAAATAGAAAATTAGAATACTTCTTTAAAATGTTTTCCTATTAATTTTTTTTTTTGCATCCAGCTTATTAAAAACAGATTATGCTTTCTAACTAGATGCGGAACTAAAAGAAAAATACGAAATTAATGTGTCCCCGTACTCCCCTCATCTAGAAACAAAGGTTTATTTACATGGTGTCCTTTCTCGATGGTGTGGGGGCTGTGAGGAGGAGCAGGGCCGTCTCTCCAGCATGGTTACGGAACCATCTGCAGACCCCTGCACTCCTCCTTGAGCGCTTATTGCATATTTTAGGTGGAGCTGTAAGGCATGAGAAAGGTGGCCTGCCCCTTGTACACATTCGAGAATAATTTTGCACATTCAAGAAATATTCCTTGAGGAATGCCATGTTTGGAATAGCTTTCAGAGATAGGTTAACAACAAAAAAATATTAAGGATCATGCATAACATTTAGATGCACAATACATTGGGGAGCATTTTCCAAAGCTCAAACAAAAGGCTATTTTCCATTGCGTTAAATAGTAAATAAGTGATCATTTTGTTGCATGTGTGCTCAAAGCTTTCACGTCCTGCCACAGTTAACAGCCAAATGAGCATTCTTGGCCTCTGACCTATAAATAAACACTCTAATTCTGCAACTTGCTCACAGACTCTTAAGAGGCTGTTCTAAAACAAAAAAGCCTACAAACTGGTTGGAAATCTGCAAACCAGAAATGCAATACATTTGTCCTTTGAAAACAACAACAAAAATTTGCATTTGATTTTTAGAATAGTAACTAAATGGAAGACTGACATCCATTTTCACAATTAAGAGACAATTATTCATCTTCATAGTACTGAAGAAGGAATGAAATCTTTACCGGGAAGGTGTGTGGCCTATCACACTGGAATACAGTAGAGCTCAGCATAAACCAATGAATGCTCTCTTTTTTCAGTTTATCCAGGCTTGTTCGCTTTTCATCAGGCAATTTATGTCAGAGGACATTGGCAATCCTTCATAGAGATGGTTTGAAAGGTGATTTACAATTGGCCGGTGCTATCCCCTAATGCCTTTTTGCCTTATGTCTTAATTTTATGGAACAAATTAAGGACATTAAGCTAGGGGCAAGTGTACTACTCAAAATGTACCTTGGCACTAGTACTCAGGTCAAAAGCTACAGGATACGACCAGGCTGCCAAAAAGAATTCCTTCCCTGTCCATTTGAGTGCTAACACCATGCGAGTTCACATGCTTTTCTTGGGACAAACTTAAAACTCAGGAGAAACTGTCCGTAGTTGAACTTGCTGTCCCATTGTAACCGTTTGAGTCTCACCCTCCTGTTCTCCCCTCCTCATGCCTTCTTCCCTTCTTTTCCACATCTGATGCTTTTTCTTTATAATTTCCTCCAGATTATTTTTTTTCTAAGACCTATTTTATAGGTTACAACACAAAGATCTTAAAAGAGGAAAAGGTTAAAGAACATTAGTTAATCTTTGGAGATTTAAGCTCATACTTTTAAAACTTAAGTGTGCTATCTATGAAATTCAGACACTTAATGACATCACAGTCTAGGCACTTTGGATGAAACTTGCTTCATAATGACATGAATACTATTAACCACCCCGAAAGTGGTTGTGATTAGTATCTCTATTAATTAGTAGTGACGATAAAATTTCAAATGCTTCCTATGTACATATGCCTGCTATCCCTTCACCCGCAGTGACCATTAAATTTTCAAAATTTTTTTAATAATAAAATGCATATAGGCCAAGGAGCAGACAGAAAAAAAAAAGAGAAAAAGGAAATAAATTGATTCTGGGTAAGTTAGCATGTTGGCTGAAATAAGATTCTATGCATTGCTCTTATGTTAACGGAAAGGAGAAAAGACTCAGACTGTAATAATATGGATGGATCCTTGCCCAATGTCTTATATGCAGTAGGTGCTCAATGATTACTAAAAGGACTACATGAACAAATGTGGAAAACAACTCAAAAGATACTGACAAGGTGAAGTCAGCAGTGGTAGATGTTAAAAGATGAAGAACAGTCCAAGATAATAAAAACTATTTACCTGGTAACATTCTGTTTAAGATTTTATAACCTAAATTCAAGGATAACCACATCTCACTTCACTGTTTTACAATTATAAATTATGCATCTGTATCTATATCCACATACATTTCCAATGAATGTCTGTGTGTTTGGCCAGGCATCATAGCCGTGCAAACTAGCAAAAAACACTCACACTGAGCACACAGCCATCCCTACATTCTAATGCCAGTTTGAAAACTTCATTCTGCGCCTTGGTATAACCTCGAAATGGAGATAATTCCTACCGTACCCGTCTCCTACTACAGCTTTGTACAGATTAACTAGATAAAACTGAGAAGAGATTTGAAGGTAACGATCCCTGTTTTTTATTGCTGGGAGCCCTCAGATTCAGCACCAAATAGAGAAAATACAAATCACCTCCATCTCCCCAATTCTGCATTCTTAGAAATGATTCCTCCAAAGTGGCATGATGAATTAGGCTAGATGGTTTTTAACTGCAAGCACTTATGGGCAGGATTTATGAATGGAAACATGCGAAGGCCACTCTGGCCAGCTCCGAAGCCCCATACTTTCTTCCTGGGCTATTTATAGAACGTGTATGGCCAGTGGAAAAGATCACGCTTATTTTTACAAGCCAGTCATGACGTGACCAAAAAACTCACTTCTCTCTGGGAAGGTCATCCCTTTGACCTGCGGGTGTAGCTGCAAGGACAGAGAAGAAAGGACCCCCCTTTAGCCAACTCACTCAGCTGAGTCAGCTCGAGACCAGCCCCCAAGGTGACAGGCTCCCAAGTCAGACCCCCTCATTTCCCAGGCATGACTTTATGACGCTGCTCCTTGAGATGTCATCGAGATCATGACTAACAAGTAAAAATAAAATGCATTACATAATCTGCTTCAAAATTCCACTGGCAAAATAGGTTTTGCCGAGATAATGGAGTACATTCTTATTTATCACTTGCTCTATGTTTCAAACAGCTGAACACAATAAAGCAAAACTAAATTCTAATGGATGTGGCAAAATGGAGAATGTCAAAGATAATTTTTAAAGATCTTTTATTCTGACTGCCGGATTACCCCTGAAATATGTAATAATATACCTGGCTAGTTCCATGCAAATGGAAACGCAGTAAATATTTGCTGCTTCTAAAATACCATCATTCATCTGGACAGAAATCTGATATAATTTAGCAAATAACATGCATAGTTTCACAAATCATCCCTGGTCCTTTATAGCATATGTGGTATCTATTTGCAAATATGAAGTGAAGCCAAACCACTGTTTTCCACTAGAGTGTCCTTTTATCGATGTTATATGTGGTATATAAAAACTAAGATGGAATGCGGGAAAGCAAAGTGGAGGAAGGAAAAGGCAAAGGGAAGGAAAGCGAGTCCTCATTCACTCTGGGACATACTGGTTGCTGAAAACTTTCAGGGGAAATTTGTGTCACCTTACTGGGCTCATGCATCATAATCACTTGAAAATGATATGGGTATAATTTTATCCTTAAGTGGCCTCTGCTAAGGACAAAGACACAGGGCAAGAAGAGAATTCTGTTTGTAGACCCAGAAGATCTACAAAAATTTAAAATGACAAATATGGGGTTTATTTCTTGTTCTCAAACTCATGGGCCCTTTTTAGAATTCTGTCCCTTAAAAGTTCCATCTGAAAGGGGAGGTCCCATTTTACAAGGAAGCTAACAAACCCTCCTCAACCTGTTTCTCTAGCTTTCGAATGAACATTCTTTGGGGCTCTAGAAGAGACAACAATGACATGCAAATAAGTTTGCATGTGGAAATATCCCGATTTCCACACTTGTCCTTGAGTTAAGTTACAGCTGAGGAACAACATCTGTGCTAGGCACAAATTCTCAGCCTCTATCACCTAAGGGAAACCTCCCGGCACTCTGCATAAGATTGTGGACACTGACACCCATCAGCAAATGTGCAAAGTGTATTTACGATCCCATTAAGAGGTTCTCGATTAAATATAGACATATGTAAAGTTAACTTCTGTGTGCAAATTAACGCACAAGAATACTGGTTACTCCAGGGAATTGTGCCAAGCCTCTCTGTTTATAAATACAATGGAGATTAAAAGCATACACAAAAACAACAATCTTTTTAGGAGATTCAGCCTACCAGTGCTGAGGTTAAGTGTTCGTCTACCTTATGTGCTTGATCTAAATTATACTATGAAGTCAAGACTCCCCATTCAGGGACTTACTTGGCTCTTAACCAAAAGGACTTGTCAGAAAGTGTGATACGTATTTAAATAAGCCACCTCAGTGGTTTGTGTTAATCTGGAGTCGTTATCTCAAGTATAGGTTATTGTTTATGAGATGTGTCTTAAATAACATTGGCCAATGTCATTGTTAGGAAGGATCGAGAAGCCCATTCACTAATTTTTCAACGATTTAGGGCGACTGCCATTCATTTCCATAGTATGGATCCAAATGAGACTGCAGGGTTTTAACTACGCAAAGTTAATGTTATTTAACTTAACGTTTTCAGTTACAACTCAAGTGATATGCTCCTGACTTTCAGAATATAACTGCCTCAGTTATTCCTGAATATTATATTTTTAATTTTAAGCAAGGATAAATGGCATCGGTGTAGAACAGTATCCTTTCACCTTCCCCAATGGCTGCATTAGGAACCACAGCCACATTAGCGGGTTGGCTCCTTCTCTTAGGAGAAGCCAAATGCTCTGCAGGTCCCGGCAAGTTGTTTCGAGTCCTACCAAAACCTTAAAACCAACACCATCTTCCTTTTCTCCTTGGTGGAATGATAGACCCTGATTTACAGCAAAGTAAGAAAAGCTTATTCTTACTGCTCTCCCCCTGCACGAAACTATGTTTGAGGACCGGTCATTTGGACATTGCTTCAAAAGGCACATTTATTCCAGTGGTAATTTAAATAATTAGAGAAGGAAATAATGAAAGCAAAAACACAAACAAAAAATAGGAAGGGTTTTGTGGAATACATTAAAGTAAATTGGAATCTGGGATGTATACAAACCACTGAGCTCCTCAACAATAGTTTAACCAGAGTCCCTAAGGTAGAATAATTCACAGTTGTATCGTGACACACACAAGCCTTCAGAAAACACTGTTTAAAAAAGTAGTTGAGAATTCTCAAGCAGCTTGCCCTGATGTCCAGTTCAAGTGTATGCAATGCAGAAGGGCTGCAAAATTCAAAACTATGTAACAAAGACAATTCAGTGCATATCACAAGCTTTGATAAATCATGAAAAATCATTGTATATATTATTATTTAAATAACATCTGAGAAACATTTTGAGATAATTAACTTGTGTTCACATTCCATGCATTTTCTAACAGGTTAAGCCCTGGGTCTGCGTCTTTGTGCCTGTTTCCTACAAAGCTCCATTCTTTTGACAAATCCGAGCATTCCTCAGACCGAAATGGAAGTACCCAAGGATTTTGTCTACTTACCCTCTTTACTGCATACCTGACCTCACAAGGGCTACTTGTCATTACCACTGGCACAGAAAATGACTGGAAAACTGAATTGTTTGGGGTTTTATTTGGGATTTTACTCACTGCCTTTGAAAAACCCCTGGATGTCAGAGACACCACCGGAATTTTTCCAGGGGCAAGAACCAGCAGCCCTCTCCCTCCTGCTGGAACCACCTCCCTCTTTAAAAGGCCCAAGTGCACTAAGACCCCCTTGTCTCACTGGACTTTTTCCCTGTGGTTTTGCAGCACCTTCCTCGAGCAAAGAAGGAAACACAACAAAACTTGAAAACAAACCAACAATAGCAACAACAGAAACTCCAAACAAATAGGTGGGCAGACCAGCGGCCTCCTCCAAGGCGAAGGCTCACTTTTTACTGCAGAATTCGGAGTTGTTTAGAAACTTCTTGATGACCAGCCCCAGACAGACCACCAGCAGCAGCATGTAGCCCACTGTGCCAGAAAAGGTGGGTGCAGCAGGCGGCGCCTTGAGGAATTGGCGCAGGCCCTCCTCCACGTAGTACACCTGGTCATAGATGCTGAGGAACGTGAATATGTGGAAGAGCTGGTGGCTGTGGCCAATGATGTCGAAGAGGCCTGGCTGGATGCGCTCGGGGATCTTGCTCACATTGAAGAAAGCGGCCACCACTAGCCAGAAGTAGCGACGATAGAAGTGCACGAAGAGCGTGGGGTTCTCGCCGCGCAGGTCAAAGAGCCAGCTCTCAAGCATGATGGGGCAGGCCATGCTGAGCGGCATGACGAAGACAAAAGTGCGAAGCGCAAACGGGTAAGAGCACCAGTCTGTGCGGCTCTTGCAGCAGGCCACCGTGCAGGCCACAGCCAGCACGAAGGCCACGGGCAGCACGAGCGCGCGATAGGCGGCAATGAGGCGCGTGCAGTCCACGTGCCAGCCCAGGCGCTGCTGCACGTACGGTGTCATCACTCTGGCGTCCAACAAGCTCAGGCCCGGCAGCAGGTAGTAGTAGTAGGCCACCGTGCTGCCGAAGCCGTAGTAGCTGATGGACGCATAGTCCAGGTAGAAGAAGGCAGCGCGCAGGCGCAGCGACAGGCAGCTGAACACGTGCGCCGTGCAGCTCATGGCGAAGGTCAGCAGCACGCCCGACGCGTAGCACCACAACGGCAGCAGCCACGGGTGATGGAAGGGAACGTCCTGGCCGCTCAGGAAAAACAGGCGGCAGAACTTGCTCAGGAACAGCAGTAGCGGGATGAAGTGCGTCCAGAAGTTGAGCGTCTCGTTGGTAGGCTTGAGCACCGAGGCTAGGCACTCCTGCGCCGTGCATGGCAGCCGCCGGTAGCCCGACAGGATGAAGCACTCCACGAAGTCGTCGGGCACCTCGTCCCAGCGCAGCAGCGGCTTGGCCGATGCTGGGGGGTCCCCGCAGGCGGAGGGGTGGGGACGCGAGGCGGCCTCCGAAGCCGCCACGGTTGTGGAAGGCGGGCCCTTTGTGCCCGCGCTCCGGGGCTGCAGGCGCCGCGGCATGGTGCCTGGGGCTTGACTAGGTCGCGCACAGGCGACCTCTGGCGCCGGCTCCCGCGCGCTCGGCAGTCCCCGCCGGCCGCCGTCGGAGCCTTTGTGCACGCGCCGGGGGCGTCGCTGCCGATTCAAGAGAAGACCTTATTCTGAGCAGTCGTTCCTAAAAAATAAATAAATAAAAAATAATAATCAGGTTATAAGCAGCGCAGCGATTGGCAGGAGCCCGCGGGTTCGGAGGCCCCTTCGCCAGGCTCCCTGCTACGGGCTCGCGGCCGCTCGCGCTGCGGCAGCGGCAGCGGCGGCGGCGGACTGCGGCGGCAGCGGCGGCGCTGCTGCGGTGACTGGGCATCGCGCGGTGCGGGCGCAGCCGCCGCCGCCACCGCCGCCGCCCCCGGAGCGGGAGGCGGGGATGTGGGAGCCGAGGCGCTGGAGGGAGGGAGGGAGGGACGGGCGCACCGAGGGAGGGCGGGGGCCTCCCCAGCTAGTGTTTCGCGGCTGCCTCGGGGGATAGAGTTGTCCCCTGTCTCGAGTTCCGTACCATCCGCCTTCCTCGGGCCACAGTAGCCCGAGCTGGCCCGTAAATGATTGATGTGGGGGCCAAAGGCTGCGCGCCAGCGACTCGGCTGAGCGCGCTAAAGGCCAGGGTCGACGCCGGGGTTCGAAACCCGACAGCCACTCCGGCGTTCCAGAGGACACTGGGGAGCTGCGTTCGCAGGGGGCGGGGAGCTGCGGCCGCGGGGTTGGGGGGAGGGTGCCTGGCGTTCCCGAGCCTGCGGTGGGCGGAGAGATGCGCTAACAGTAATCTTCGGAGGTGGCGGGGGCAGGGGCGCTCCGGAAATCAGGGGCCTTTGAGACCGTGTCCCGTTCAGAGCCGTGTCATTGTCAGATACCTGAGACTGATCCTCTCTTTCCTTGTATGTGGTGTGTGCGCGCGCGCTTGCGCGCTATCGCGGGTCTCTTAATCTACAGGATAAAGCCTTCGTTTATTCTTTTTCGGCTAGCGGACTTACGCAGGTGCGTCACTAACCTCCCTTCCTTCGTCCGCGTCCTGTCCAAACGAACCGTTCCTAAACCGGCCTCCGGTCGCGCTCACCAACCCCCGGGGACCGCAGCTCACCCATCCTCGTGTTCTTGTGCCTTTAACTGGGAGTCTGGTTTGGAGCCAAAGTCCAACAACTCAGGGCGGGCTGCTCAAACTCCACGTTTTATTGAAAAATTTCAGATGAAGACCGGGCGATTCAGAAAGCCTCTAACCATCTGAAGAATTTATTGAGAAGGGGTTCTCAAGTAGAGCTGTGCCCGAGTCAAGGGCTGAACATAGCGGCGGGCGTTGATAAGGGAGGACTTCAGGGAGGAGGTGCGTTCTAGCACCAAATTGAAAGAGAACTAAGACGAATTCGTAGAGACCGTGAGCGGGTGGCTTGGAGAAAGCTTATGCATAATTAACCAGAAGTACCTGGCAGGCTAGGTTGGGTGGAAGGAGGCCAGAAGAAAGGAAGTCTGAAGAATCGAAAGACGGTTGTGATGCACTGCGGTGTGAAAGAAAAATTTGCCCTTGAGCTTTGTGAAA
Source organism: Paguma larvata (assembly GCA_030068075.1). Classification (NCBI taxonomy): domain Eukaryota; kingdom Metazoa; phylum Chordata; class Mammalia; order Carnivora; family Viverridae; genus Paguma; species Paguma larvata. The sequence continues at coordinate 36,823,235 of CM057824.1, forward strand.
AGGGGCTTTAAAGTCTGTCTGCTCTAAAATGTTTACCGTTTCACACAAGTTTCTCTTAGTGATGCGCTGGGTGTGTGACTGAGTCTGACTTGCATCACTGACCTGCAATATAGTGTTATGGCAACAAGAGCTAATTTTAAAGGGAGGAGGCACCGTTCTTAGAGCTTTACAGTTTTAAAACCTTTTAGGTATTATTCCCGCTCCCCCTCCCCCTTTTGCAGACTGGGAAACGGAGGCTCCATGACTGTAAATAATATGCCCAACTGGTAAAAGGGAGATTTGAACCTAGGCAGGCAAACTGCTTCTAGAGCTCACGTACTTAATTAAGCCAGAACATCTAAGGACCTGCTTTGTGCAAAGAAAACTAGTAAGGGAAGGACAGTCTGATTTAGAAAAAGGCTTTCATTTTCATTTTATAAATGAAAGACTACCTTCATGCTACAGCAAATCCTTTAAGTAGGTCAAGGAAGATTTACTTAGTAGTGGCTCAAGAAGGACTTAAATTATTGATAAGAATTATTTATAACTGAGGAATCATTCAATGTTTTAAATGTTTAAAATTACTTACAGGTATGAGAAACATTCTGTATAGAAGTTTCAGCCTTCTCTCTAAAAAATGTTTAGTCTAGTAACTGATTTAGCAAACTCTTACACAATTAGGCCAAAGGTACACTTTGGTCTTGTGCCTTTCTTGAACAATCACCAACTCCTGATTAATGAATTTCAAATAAATGAGATTTTGCTGTAGTTACTCGACTAGTGTTTTGTTCTAGTATTTTTTATTTTTTCCACAGTCTGTAGTCCTATTGTTTTAAAGCAATTTAAAGCAAATTTCCTTTAACATCTGGACTAAAGACCCATGCTAATTTGTAAGAGAGTTTAAACATTTATAAATCAATCGTGGGAATGAATCTAGGGCAGAGTAGGAAAAAAAAATTCATACTTTCTTTGTACTCCACAAACAACCTAAGCTGTTACCAACTTTTTAGTTGTATAATCAGCTAACTTAATTGGGGAAAATATAATAGTCCACACTAAGTGAAATAATGGAATGACTATAAATGAATGTGTAAAAATTCTAGTTAGAGAAAATCCTGTATATCTTTATGACTGAGAGTGGTGAGACTGGCTATAATAAAATAATGATATTCTTTAAAACACTCAGTGTTTTACAAAGTCAAAACATCTGAAGCCTAACTTTCAGAAACCTTTGTGATTTCTGCTCTTCCCTTTTCCCTTCCATCTTCCACTCCACATGAGGCACAAGATCGACTGATGCCACGGAGTGGTGTCGTGAAAGCTCTTTGGTGCCAACCCAGACATCTGTCTTTGCTATACCTTGACAAAGCCAAGTAAAAAAGATCTAAGGAGACAGCAAAACTGACCTAACTTATGAAAAAGCAAACCAAACCCAATCCAGTAGAGTGACTTTTCCGTAATTACTACAAATCTACAGAAATAATTTTCCGTAAGTTTTTTTTGTTTGAGATATAAAAATGAGTACCCCAAACCCTACCCAGACTAGGTTTTGTGGTTTAACTCCAATAAGCTAACTGCCTCTTGTCAGTGAGAACCACTCTCACACCCCGTGGGCTTGGCTCAGCAGATAGAAGCAGCAGGCGGGCTGCCATTCCCTCGAGGTTCACTGGGAGATAAGGCATCTCTAAGGTAACCAGAACTGACTACCAAGTTCCTGATGAGAAGAATCCCCCAGTCCAAGCTGAAGTCGGACGCTCAACCGACTGAGCCACCCAGGCGCCCCTGGTGATGTTTTTAGAGACCAATTTTTTAGGTTTATTTGTGTTTCTCTCTACAGTCATGAGATGAAGCATATATAAAAAATCCACAGCAAATTCGATGTTCTCTAGTAGACACAGTGAGCTATTTGTAAAGCCTGCTGGAAAAAATCATATGCTATGATATTTGCTAATAATATACCTGTTTCTGCAGGAAATAATTTTTTCCTAGTCTAATTTTTAGCCCAAACCAATCAACCAAACAAACAAAATCCACTGTGGACCCAGTGCTTGAATGTACCCGGGTCCGTGTATAAAAAGAACTCGGTACAATTCAGTCCCTCTCCTCATAATATACTGTCTAAACAAAGTGCTTCCCTTCCCTCAAATTGAAAACAGTCACAGTGTTATCATCAAAACTCTTCCAGGTCAGATACAGTCTCTACCAGATTATAGAGTCTCAATGTCCTAACGGTGGAAAACCTTGGCAGTGGCGTCAGGTGGAACTATGACAACCTTAGAAGAAAAGTGCGATCCGAAGGCCAGGCAGGAGTCTGGAAACTAGAGTGAGAGTGGTGGGGCCACCAAGTTCTTATCTGGCACTATTCCTGCCTATTCCCTGACATGGTGACAAAATTCTCTTTTGAAGAAAAGCGGTGGGAGACAGGTAGAGAGTGTGTTTTCCCTCTGAGCTTCTGTGCAGGGAGTGACGACTCCATACTCCCCTCTCCCCCGCGAGGTCACCTGTTCTGTCCTACCGGTCTACACAGTGGGATGCACATGAAGACTGATTAAGGTGAAGAATAAAATATTCCAACCCCTTTTCAAAATCCTTTTCAATGTTTATACTCTGTGAAGGTTTTATGATATACTTACTATGTCATACATGGAAGTAATTTGTAAATAACATGGAGACAGGCAGGCGGATCAAGACTCTTTGGCCGATAAGGGTATGCCATCCATGCTATTGGCTCCAGGCTGTACAGTCCATGCCTCTTGTTTGTCTAACTTGCTTCCATCCATTCTCCCGGGTCTGGGATACACTCCCCTTTCCTGCCTCTCAGGTCACTGGAAAGGGTGTTTGGAGGCCCCCATCTGTCACCCAACAGCACCTAAACTGTGACCAGACCTTCCCAAGTCTTCATTCAGTCCTTCCACAGGTTCCCTGAGCTAGGATGGCAGTCTCCATTTGAAGGTTATGCCTCCCAATTCTGCCTTTCCTGGTTCGTTGTCTTTCTATAAAAGCATTATATTTACATGTTCTAGTCACCAAATTCATAGTTATCCTTTGGGTAAGAGACTATCATAGGCTGTTAGCTTGCTTTTGATAGGGCCTTTTAGGTAGCATTCATTAATTTAACTTTAGAAACAGTTATACGAGTGTGTAATATAGATCATTGAGTTCCTGCTCCTAATTCTTTATGAACAGTTTTCTTTGAAACACGGTGCTTTGCACATGCTAACCACACACCACTTATTTGTAGGTGGAGAAATTATTTTCAGTACTATAAGCCTTTAAAAGATTATAATTTAGAATCCTAGACTCTTAGAATAGGGATGTCACATAACCCGGTGAGTCATCTAGTCCAACTGTCTTCCCGTTTATAATAGTCTGAATACAGTATTCAGATATTGCACATTATATACATGCACGTTATATACATTATCTTTAATTTTCAGAATACACTTTGCAAGGTGAATCTGAACTATTCCCATTTTCAGAAAAGAACCAAAAGGCTCAGAGATGTTCAGCAGCTGGGTAGCAAAGACAGGGCCAAACTTTACTAATTCCAAATTCCCCACTCTTTCCTTTACAGGGCACCTCTTCCTGAGAGGTTATTGTACAGCTAGCCATGAACATCTCCCGTAAAGATGACTTATTACTTAATATAACCTCTCCTATCGTTTTCAGTTTTTTAACTTGTTGAAAAACTTTGCAAATAATTAAATGAGTACAACTGATAAGAATAAACCACAGTTGCATCTTGGCTCAAAGCTCAACCATAATTATTGTTGAATGTGACTACCAATTGGATCTGGTTAGAAAGTCCCTGCAAAGAATGATGCCAAATAAAGCATGCGTATGTGCAGTATGTGACAGCTGGATATTGATCAGGCCTGACTGGAAGGTACATTTCATATAAAGAGCATTTTCCTGTAAACAAATAAACCAGGGGGTTTGCCATACCCTAGATCTCTGCAAAGAGGCAAATAACCAATTCCATGATTCATAGGTGATCCTTGCAGTTAGCACAGTATTATTGATTACCGCAGTAGATTAATATGGGAAGGAACATATTCTGCTATATCACTTAACATCAAGGGGAAGGCATCTCAATTTTTGGGCACTAGGCCTTGAGCTCAGTTGCCATTAGTTCCATTTTGGTTTTCTTCCTCTTAAAAAGTAGACATTTTTATTGAGGTAACATTGACATATTAGTTTCAGGTGTAAAATATAATGATTCATTATTTGTACATATTGGGAGATAAATTTACTTAACATTTGTCACCATACGTAGTTATAAAAAGTTGGTTTTTTCCTTGTGATGAGGACTTTAAAGATTGACTCTCTTAGGAACTTGCAGATATGCAATACAGTATTAACTATAATAACCATACTGTTTATGACATCCCCACGGCTTATTTATTTTATAACTGAAAGTTGGTACCTTTGACCTTCTTTACCTATTTTGCCCATCCTCTACCTCCCTCCTCTGTCAACCACCAATTTGTTCTTTGTATCTGTGAGCTTGGTTTTTGTTTGGTTTGGTTTGGTTTTAAATTCCACTTATAAGTGGGGGTTTATCATTTGCCTTTCTCTGTCTGACTTATTTCACTCAGCATAATGCCCTTAAGTTCTATCCATCTTGTTGTAAATGGCAAGATATTACTCTTTTTAATGGCTGAGTAGTATCGCATTGCATATATATATATATATATATATATATATATATATGTACCACATTTTATTTATCCATTCATTTGTCAGGGGACACTTAGGTTGTTTCCATGTCTTGGCTATTGTCAATAATGCTGCAATGACTATGGGAATGCAGGTATCTTTTCAAGTTAGTGTTTTGTTTTCTTCAGATAAATATGCAGAAATGGAATTGCTGAAACATATGGCATTTCTATTTTTAACTTTTTGAGGAACTTCCATATTGTTTTCCATAGCGGTTGCATCAATTTACGTTCCCACCAACAGTATGTAAGAGTTCCGTTTTCTCCACAACCTCACCATTATTTGTTATTTCTTGTCTTTTGGATAACAGGTGGGAGATAATATCTCATTGTGGTTTTAATTTGCGTTTCCCTGATGATGAGTGATTTTGAGCATCTTTTCATATATGTATATATTTAGTTTTTTAATGTAATGATTTTTTCTTTTCTCTGAGGTACAATCTCTTTTTGTTGAAAATACTTATCAGCATAATTTTCCAGGTGCCAAACACTAAAGTAATTGAAGGATATTATATATATATGTATATATATATATATATATGTATATATGTATACAGAGAGTGTGAGAGGGATATCATATATATATATATATATACACATATATATAACATACATTATATATATATACAGAGAGAGAGAGAGAGAGAATTTCAGTGATCTTGTCCATTCTTGTACCCCACTCATGTGAAAACAACAAGAATTAAACTCTGTGGGTCCACTTATATGTGGATTTTTTTGGATACAGTTTAGAACTGTGAATGTATTTCTCTTGTGATTTTCTTAATAACATTTTCTTTTCTTTATCTTACTTTATTGTAAGAATACAGTATATAATGTGGAGTTATCAATAGAATCTTTTCAGCACACTTAATTCATTTCTAAAAAGTGAACAAGGAGCATTTCCTAGGAACATAGTTATTCTCATGGTCAGTTATTGGCACACTTCCTTAGAGCCTTGTGTTCCGAGAGTTCCATGGTCAAAATGCGTTAGTTTTGTTTTATTCTTGATCCCTGCCTGGTTCCTCCAACCGCCCTCCTTCCTCCCAAGGGTTTCAACTCAGTGTACCTCATTTTCACACACACTTAACTCACTGTCTAGAGAGATTTCCCAGTACCGCATAGGGATTATGGAATAAATCTACAGTGAGCATTCTGGAGACACTCCTGAATATATATTTAACCAGCAGTAATAAACATCGCCGATGTACAAAGCTGGTACTAGATGCACAGAGCCTGGAAGAGCAGAGGAGCAAGTTGCAGCACAACAAAGGGAAGTCAGAATCATCCCTGCTTTCATTGATGTGGGAAGTATGCCTACAACCTTTTTAATGCAACCATTTTGTGATTGCTTATTTAATGTAGCCATTTTGAGACACGGAACATTTCAAAGCTGTTTCAAACACCATTAAGCTTTCTGTGTTTTTACTTCTGAGTAATGTGTTAGACAGACACCTGCACCCCAGCCTTGATCCCCACCCCGCAGAGGTCAGAGCTGGAGGGAGGGTTAGGCACCATCTGGCAAGCAAACCATGTAAAACTAAGAGTCTTGAGTCAACCACACTTGTTTATCTCAACCACACTTGTCAATCCTGCGTTATTTGTTGTCTGTCTCTTGGCTTGCATCACACTTTCCTGATTTCTTCCTTACCATAACAATGCCCATGATCTTTTACTTTTAATTAACAAAAAGATTTGAGTGCTGGAGAGAAGGGAACTTCTTTTGTTTTCCATTTTAAATCATACGAATGGCTATTCCTGTATTTTGGAGGCTTCCTGATTATACTAACCTTGTTTAATTGGGTCTATGTTGGGAAGGAAGTGGAGGGAGAATGGAGTGGCTCTGCAGGCTACAATTCTATCTCATATTCCCAGCTCCAGACTGCATTGGAAATTCTCAAATTAACATTTCTAATAGGCCCGTCAGCAATGAACAAACATTTTATCTCCTGTCCTCGAACTTCATTGTAATAGCCACTTAGGGGAGACAGGCTAATCCGGGTCTAGCAGATGTCAAGACAATACAACACCACACTTTGTTTTTCTCAAATAGTTAAGAAAAATTAAAATAATATCGAGTATAATCGGATATGGGCTTGTCAAACAATAGATGTGTAAAACATTTTATAAACAGCTTAGAAATAAAGTAGAAAATGGACATCTCCCATAAGGGAGTTAGAGTTGGAAGAAGGGGTGAACAAAGTCTATTTTACTTGTTTGTCTTTTATGTAATTTAAAGAATATTAGTGAATAACACTTATGCCAAGGCTCTTTTGACTTTGCTGTGCAAAATGTCTTGCCTCAAGGAAGGCAAGAACGATACAAATGCTGTAAAGGCAGGAATAAAAAGAGAAGAGGGTGGAGAGAATTTCTCTCTCTGAGATGGGCATGGAAAAAGCCAGATTTAATTTCCAAATTGGAATGGTATTTTCTTTAGGTCTGATGTGGTTCTTAAATTCTGCATCAGCCTCATGGTTGATGGCAGAAAATCATCGCCGCGATGGGGGACGAAGAGGAGCCCGGTGGAAGGGCTGCTCCCAAGTCCTATTCCATGTAGTTGTGGTTAGTTCACATACCAAAGGGATCTTTATTCTAAATCACTAATCTTTCAAGACTGGGGTTGCTAGTTCCTCTTCCTTATGATATCCTCTCTCCTCTCCAACTGCACCAGCATTTCTGCTGTCCCTCTAAGTCCCAGGCATGTACCAGTGGGAGAGGCTTTGTGTGGCTAAGCACAGGTCTTGTCTGCACATTGGCCTGGCCAAGGGGGCAGGGAGGTCTGATAAGCGGACGATGATCTGGCCGCCATGCTCTGAGACCGCCATGCTCTGAGACCGGGCATGGGCTGTTTGCTCAGAAGAAGGAGTGTCTTTTCCTGATTGACTGGTGGGCTGACACCTGCCCCTGGGCCCTCGCACTTGTTTCTTTCTGCCTCCTCTGCCTCAAATGCTTCCCACCCTGACATTCTCCAGTTCTCTGCTCAACATCACCACTGCTCAGACAACTCTGCCACCCACCCTATCTAAAATGACACCCCCATCACTCTCTACGTCCTCACCCTGCTTTATTTTCTTCATATTTTATTATTGGGCATTATATAATATATGGCATAATATATACTTACTCATTTTCTTTCTTCCCTACTGAAATATGAGCTCTGTGAGGGCAGGGGCTTTGGTCGCTTTTCTCTCTCCAGCACCTATCAGAGTGCCTGGCACATGTAAGCACTTAATAAACATTTGTGGAATGTAAAAAATACCCCATCCCCAAGGCTTTCCAAGCCCAGAGTTAGGCTCAAGTCTGAATATTTGTATTGACCTTGCTCAGGCAGAATCTTCTCTAATTAACTGGTCTCCACAACCTAGAAAAGCTAAACCAAAAATAGAAAACGCAAAAGCTGTTGGCCGTGAACTTCAGTGACCAGGGCAGTGGTTTCTGCACTTCAGAATCAATCACTCAGGGATCTCAACAACAAAACAACACCAAAATGTGACGCATAGCCTCTCACCCTTCACCCCCACTCAGCTGAGCTTCCAGAAGGTTGACTTGGTGCACAAGTAATTTATTGGGAAAGAAACAACATATAATGTGGGCTATTATGATAGGAAAGGTTTACAATGCTTTGAATTTTAAAGGTCACTTCTAACAAAGTAGTTTGTATCAAAGAGAATTCCTCAAATCTCTTCTATTAATAGCATCATTTAGCACCCCTGCAGCTCAGCAGAGACTGTTTGGGACTCCGTCTCACCATGGTTTCACCTTAACGGAGATGGAGAGAAGCAAATGTCAGTGTGGATATAGTGCCGAAGAGGTATAAAAAATTTACACCCTCTTTGGCTACGGCTTGAGCTTTTAGAACCTAACAGATCCTCCTCCCGAAAGTCTGCTTTAAAAATACTTGAAGTTTTGCAAATGTCATAAGAGCCTTAGAGACTGCCGCACACGAATGTCTGACCCACCACTGAGAGCACAGCCAAGCATGCAGCTACAGAGAGGAACGGGTTTCCACAGAAGCCAGGTCCCCAGCCCCGACACTGGCACCCAGGCGACCTGTCTCACTGGCACACACTTGGCCCTGCAGCCAGCTCCCTTTGGGAAGAATGGGCAGTCGTGGAGCTGCCTGCCGTCAGGTTTGTTGAGCACCTGCTCCGTGTGCCCTCTTCTGGACGCGGCAGCTCCTGCAGGGGCCAAGTGCGCTGACCGCCTCCTGCGGAGACAGAGGATAACAGCCCAGCGCTGGCTGCTGAGGCTCAGGAAGGAAAACAGCTCTGGGATGTGGGTGTGTGAGAGGTAGAGGGGGATTGGAGTTCAGCGTTAATCCCTGATGGGTTGAAGCTGAATTTTAAATGCCTTCCATTGACTGAGGTTGGCTTTCGTTTCATCTGATGTGCTTAATAAGACACTCCGGAAACGTAGGAAAGTATAGCCTTGTATTTTCAAGAGGGGTGGTTATACATGTGTATCCGATGGCCCAGGAAGGTTGCAAATGGTGGTAGCTCCTGGGAAAAGGACAGTTTATACCTTATCGCCTGACGTTTTCAGAGGGAGGGAGATTCCAACTGTAATGCTTCTTGTTTGCATTCTGTATGTTTTCTTCCATGACAGAGTCTGTGATAATGTTATTACTTAGCCCTGAGTGCAAAAACTACATCTTCATGTACTTCGTCCTGCAACCCTTCTTCCAAACCCTTTCTGCAAATTAAGAATCTCTCCCAAGGGGACCTCCTCACAGCTAATCCTGCACCCAGGGCAGTGCCAGTAACATTTCCACCAGGACTTTCCCCACATCATATGGGAGACTATTTATATCACAGGGCTTAAAATTGCCCTAAGAGCTCCGTGTCAGAAAGGATTCTCTTTCAAAATGTGTAAGGAGTCCTGTGCTTGTTTCTTCATGTGACAACTGGGGAAAATTTGACTGTGGTGACCACCCCTGGCCCTTTCTCCTCTTCTCCCCAGTGCTTGGATAGCCGCCTGGAATCCTGAGTCTACGACAGAATCTACAGTGATCTCAGGGGTGACATGGGAAAGAGGACGTTGGAGACCCTTTGACCATTTTCATAGCCTCTTCATTTCCTTTCTAGTGGGTAGCTTTTTAAGTCCAGCTCCCTTATTTTACAGATGAGGAAACCAGAGTCCAGAGACGTGAAGTCTTGTGCAAGGCTGCACAGCTGGGTTTCTGACTCTCAGCCCTGCCTGTGCTTTCTCTGACACTACTTTGGGTACACAGTGTGAGGTGTTTGAAAGACCGCGGGCTTTCGAGTCAGATGGGCCTCATAGCTTGAAGTCCGACTTTATCATGTATCAGGAGCGTGAGCTTGGATGAGTTGTTTAACCTCTCTGATTTGAAAAAGGAAACCATAATGCTTTCCTGCAAGGTTGTTGTGAAGATTGATGTATAAAAAGTACTAGATATGGGGCGCCTGGGTGGCTCAGTCGGTTAGGCATCCGACTTCAGCTCAGGTGATGATCTCACAGTCTGTGAGTTTGAGCCCTACATAGGGCTCTGTGCTGACAGCTCAGAGCCTGGAGCCCGCTTCGAATAATGTGTCTCCCTCTCTCTCTGTCCTTCCCCGTCTCGTGCTCTGTCTGTCTCTCTTTCAAAAAACAAGTAAACATTTAAAAAAAAAAAAAAGAAAAGAAACCCAGAAGAGTTGAGACGCATGCTCTAGGTCTGAGTGGCTGGCATCAGGGTGATCTGTTGGGAGGTGGTGGGGTCTCAGAACCCGGTCTTCTGTTCAGGAGTTGGAGAGGTTGGAGGTGGGGCAGACCGACAAATCCTCACATACAGACTACTGCTTCTGCTCTTCTTCCCTTCTAAGCCTGGCTTGGGGAGCTTGTGTCTATTGATAAGTCAGCTGCCCTTTGTTCTAATTTGCATAAAAGAATGGTTATTGTTGTTTTTTTAAAATAGAGAATTCTAGGGGAAAACTAATTAAATTCCAAGCCATTGGCAATATTCGAAATTCTCTTCTAATCTTCTCTGATATATCTACAGATGTTTCCTATAATTATAATCCATGTGTGAATTCCATCTTATGTTCTGTTCTAAATGTAGATATTTCCATGAATTAACTTAGTATACATCCTTTCTGTTTTTAATGCCTCTGTAATGTTTCATCCAGATTACATTATAGTTCTCCGTTGGCAGTATTCGGGATGCTAAGAGTTTATCATGATTACCAGTCGCAATTATGAGAATATCTTGGGACTTTTTTTCTCTTAGATCGTTTCCTTGCCATAAATTCCCCAAAATGGATTTACAAGATGAAAATATATGAACAACTTGGTGGCTCTTGTTATGATTAACAAATTTCTTATTTTAAAAAATGGTATTTTTCCCCTCATTACCTTGTCAACCCAAATCCCACATGGGTCTCACACCGCTTTTTCCACAGGGATGTGCCCCACCTTCGTCCTGGACCTTGGCCACACGCACTGCATGTGTGCATCAAGGTTTCAGCAAGGCCATCCCAGAGGCAGAGCAAGAGTCTGCGCTGGACAAGCTGACTCATGCTGGCCTCCGCCCAAGGCCAACCTCAGCCCCGGAGAGGACGTGCTGTTGCCCCTTCTGCTTAGAGAGCGTGTACTGGGGCAGGGGCAGGAGAGGGGAGCAGTGGAGAGAACTGTACCGGCAAAGGACTTTCCTACGTGTGGCATTCAGATTCACTGTGGTGTACTGAGGTCAGGTCTTTTCATGATAAGAGACACGATTTGTTCAGTTAGAACTAGAGATAACCAATTCTTCATTCCATCATTGCTCTCCATTTTCCTGTTGCAAAGGAAAGTGGTGGGTCTGTCACAAATTCTGCGGACCACTGTCCTCAGCCCGCTGGTCCTTCAGGTCCTTGATGGAGGGGCCCTGTCTGGTTGTGCTGCTTGCCACTCTACCCCAAGCACCTGATACAGCACCTGGCATGTAGTAAATATTTGTTAGTCATTAATGAATGCATGTATTCCTAGAAATAAGAAACTTCCAATAAAAGGGACAACCCGGTGCTTCCTCTCCAGGGGACTTTCTGTCCACACTACATGTGACAGTTTTGTGTTTTATTAATAGTGAACACTGACAATGCAACGCTTAGCTGACTTAAAGTGAACATCAGCCGTGCCCTTGATGTAAAGACCAACCCAAACAAAAGGAAATTAATTCTAGAAATTCTCTCGTGAAACACAATGTAAGCAATAATTTTCAGGGAAACTCCAGGATTATTTTGAATTCAGTTGGTGCACTTGTTCTCCTTGAGCGAATGGAGATATGATGAGTCAGCCAAGCCTTCAGTGCTTTATCTCCAAATGGTCTGGCATGAATTAATCATTAGAAACCATGCAGGCCTCCACCCATGTTTACTTTCCACTTTCAAGATTATGTTTCACAAATTCCCAAATAACACGGAAAATAATTTTTTTCAGGGCGCCTGGGTTGCTCCGTCAGTTGAGCATCCGAGTTCGCACAGGTCATAATCTGGCAGTTTGTATGTTTGAGCCCCGCATCAGGCTCGCTGCTGTCAACACAGAGCCCCCTTTGGATCTTCTGTCCCCCTTTCTCTCTGCCCCTCCCCTGCTCGTGTGCACTCTCCCTCTCTCAAAAATAAATAAACATTAAAAAAAAGAAAAGAATTTTTTCCCCAAAATTCTGTTAAAAAATAGAACCATGGTATGAGTTGGATATTTTTCTTTCATTTTCAATTCTAACTGGTTGTTGTGAGTGTATAGAAAAGCCATTATTAATGTTTGATATTGACGATTTTTCATGTCTAGCTATTTTTTCAAATTCCTTTAGTATTTTTGTTGTTGGCGAATCTCTTAGGACTTCTAACTATACCCTCATATCATTTGCTATCATTCTTTTAACACACTGCTAGATTTAATTTGCTAATGTTTTATTTAAAATTGTTTATCTCTATCTTTTAAGTAAGAGTGTCTGCAACCGTTGTGTTAATATATTTTGTAGTGGGTTTTGGTATTAAGGATATGGTAAAATCATACTAAAGTGAACTAAAGTGCTTTCTATGTTTTTCCATGGTCTGGAATGGTTTGAGAAGCACAGGAATGATCATGTAGTACTTACACCAAAATTGTAATATTTTATAACATTAGGAAGTATATCAACATTGTCTAGAATATTAGCACATCAAAGGTTAAAAATTATGTGATATAGCAATAAATTTTAAAAATTTGATAAAATTATGTAGGTTTTCTAATAAAAATTCCAAATGTCATAGGAACAGAAGGAAACTACCTAAACCCGCTAAAGACTAAGGATTGCAACAGTAACATCATATTATTGAGTGAAAAAATTAAAGCTACAGTCATTAAAATCAGGGACAGAGCTGGGATATACACTCTCACCACTATTCAATGTGTTTTTGTTTGTTTGTTTGTTTATAGAGAGAAAGAGAGCATGAGCAGGTAGAGGAGCACAGGGAAAGAGAGAGAGAGAGAGAGAGAGAGAGAGAGAGAATCTTAATCAGGCTCCATGCTCAGCACAGAGCTGGACTCAGGACTCGATTTCATGACCCTGGGATCATGACCTGAGCCAAATCAGGGAGTTGGATGCTCAACTGACTGAGTCACCCAGGAGTCCTTATTTTTTTAAAGTTTTAACTAATGTAATAAGACTCTTCCTTCATAAATTTAACAACTAGTATAAATATTGGGAAAGAGGATACATTATTTTACAGTGGTGTGACTTTATACCTAGAAAGTGCAAGACTTAATGAAAAAACAATTAGAACAATTAGAGATTTTAGCTCAATTGCTGAGTACCAGATAAATATGCCCAAATCATTGGTTTCTTCCATCTTAGCAACTGCTTGTTAGATATGGGAAAAAAATATTCCATTCCCACTAGTGACAAAAATTATAAAATAACTTAGAATGGATTCAATTATAAAGGTACAAGAATTATATTTTTTAAAAGTCTAATATCTTATAGAAGTACCTAAATAAACAGAGCATTACAGCATATTCATGGGTAGAGAGATTTAATATAAATATTAATTCCTAAATTAATAGGTGCATTTAATGCAATCCAAATCAAAATGCGAAGATATATTTGCTTTGAAATTGGACAAATGGTTTAAATGTTTGTATGAAGGAAAAATATTTTAAAGTTTATGGATAAATTTGGAAGAGTAGGGAGGGAGCACTTGCCTCTATATCAGAGAGAGAGAACAAAACTTACTATAAACTACTAAACTCAAAACAATATAGTTGTGATAAAACTACAATAGAATCCAGACGTAGATCTACTGTGTGTCAAAACTTGTATCATGAATTTTTTTTTCTATTAAGTGGAAAAGTATGTTTATTAAATAGGGTTAGCATAGTTAGGTGTTTCTTTGAATATTTAGCAGAAAAGGTCCTGAGGGAGACTGCTTGAGTTCCAGCTCCAGGTTTATGTCTTAGTAGCCATATAAACTTGACTGGTTCCTTAACTTTTCTACTCCTCAATTTTCTTATCTATGTGAAATGTACAAAGTGCTTACAGAGCATCTGGCATATAGAAATTGCTCATTAAATTCTGTTATTGTTACTCTTATTATGATTATTTCTTCACACTATATAAAAATAAATCCCAAGGAATTAGACAACAAAAAGAAATAAAAGAAATCCAAATCGGTATGGAAGAAGTAAAACTTTCCCTATTTGTCGATGACATGTTACTATAAATAGAAAGCCTGAAAGACTTCACCAAAAAACTGCTAGAACTGGTAAACAAATTCAGTAAAGTTGCAGGATACAAAATCAATGTACAGAAATCTGTTAAATTTCTATACTCTGATAATGAAGCAGCAGAAAAAGAAATTAAGAAAACAACCTCATGTATAATTGCACCCAAAATAATAAGATACCTAGCAATAAACCTAACCAAAGAGGTTAAAGACCTGTACACTAAAAACTGTAAAACATTGATGAAATTATAAGAAAGAATACAAGAAATTATAAAAAATTATAAGAAAGAATATAAAACATTGATGAAAGACAACACAAAGAAATGGAAAGACAGTCCATGCTCATAGATTGGAAGAACAAATATCATTAAAATGGCTATACTACCCAAAGCATTCTACACATTTATCGCAACTCTCATCAAAATCCCAACAACACTTTTCACAGAACTAGAACAAAGAATCCTAAAATTTGTCTGGAACTATAACAGACCCCAAATAGCCAAAGCAATCTTGAAAAAGAAAGCAAAGCTGGAGGCATCACAATTCCGGACTTCAAGTTATAATAGAAAGATGTAATAATCAAAACAGTATGAGACTGGCACAAAAATAGACACAGATCAATGGAACAGAATAGAAAACCCAGAAATAAACCCACAAGTATTTGGTCAATTAATCTGCGACAAAGCAGGAAAGAATATCAAATGGGAAAAGGAGAGTCTCTTCAGCAAATGGTGTTGGGAAAAATGGACAGTAACATGCAGAAGAATGAAATTGGACCACTTTCTTACACCATACACAAAAATGAATTCAAAATGGATTAAAGACCTAACTGTGAGGTTTGAAACCATAAAAATTCTAGAAGAAAACACAGGCAGCAACTCCTCTGACGTCAGCTGTAGCAACATTTTTACAGATGTCTCCTGATGAAGGGGAAACAAAAGCAAAAATAAACGATTGGGACTACATCAAAATAAAAACCTTCTGCACAGCAAGGAAACAATCCACAAAACTAAAACTGGCAACCAATGGAATGGGAGAAGATATTTGTAAATGGCATATCTAATAAAGGGTTAGTATCCAAAATACATAAAGAACTTAGGCAACTCAACACCCAGAAAACAAAAATTCAGTTAAAAACTGGACAGAAGACATGAACAGACATTTCTCCAAGGAAGACATATAGATGGCCAGCAAAGACCTGAAAAGATGCTTAGTATATCACTGATCATCATGGAAATGCAAATAAAAACTGTAATGAGATATCACCTCACATCTCTCAGAGTGACTAAGTTAACAACACAAGAAACAACAGATTTTGGCAAGGATGTGGAGAAAAAGGAACCGTTGTGCATTGTTGGTGGGTTGGTGGGAATGCAAACTGGCGTAGCCACTGTGGAAAACAGTATGGAGGTTCCTCAGAAAGTTAAAAATCAAACTACCCTATGATCCAGCAATTGCACTAGTGGGTATTTACCAAAAGAATGCAAGAACACTAATTCAAAGGGATACATGCACTCCTATATTCATAGCAGTATAATTTACAATAGGCAAGATATGGCAGCAGCTTAAGTGTTCATCAATAGATGAATGGATAAAGAAGATGTGATTTTTTTCGTGTGTATATATATATACACACATACATATACATACATAAATATATATAAATATATACATAAAATATACATACATAGGTACATATATAAATACATACATATATATATAATTCAGCCATCAAAATGAATAAAGTCTTGCTGTTTGCAACTACATGGTTGGAGCTTAAGAGTATAATGCTAAGTGAAATAGGTCAGTCAGAGAAAGACATATACCATACGATTTCACTCATATGTGGAATTTAAGAAACAAAGCAAGCAAAGGGAAAAAAAGACAAATCAAGAAACAGACTCTTAATTATGAAGAACAAACTGGGGGTTACCAGAGGGGAGATAGATGGGGGGATGGGTGAAACGGGTGATGGGGATTAAGGAGTGCACTTGTGATAAGCACAAGGTGACATATGGAAGTGTTGAGTATTGTACACCTGAAACTAATATAACAGTATGTTAACTAACTGAAGTTAAAATAAAAACTTAAAAAAATTTTAATTAAAAAAATGAGATGTCATAAAAAATAAGAATAAATAAAAATAACTCCCAGATGGATTAAAGAACTAAATTTAAAACCTAACATGGTAAAAATAACATAAGGAAATATAGTAGAGTGTTTGTATAATCTCAGTTTGAGGGAGACCAAGCCTATAGCAAGAAAAGAAACCTGGCAACCATAAAAGAAAAGTCTGGTGAGTTCAACAACATAACAATTAGAAACTTCTGCCTAGCAAACAATGGTAATCGAAGTCAATATACAACAGACAAGAAATTAATATTTTTAAAATACACAGAACTCTTACAATCTGATAACAAACAGAAAAAGAAAAATGGACAGAGAATATGAATAATTAGTTCACAAATGAAGAAATTCAAATAGCTGAAAGATGTATAAACAGATGTTCAGCTATACTAGGCCAGGGAAAAGCAAATTACAGTAGTAGTGAACTCTCCTTTTCTTAGTTCATCAGACTGACAACAATTTATAAATTTTTTGATTTATAAGATGATAACATCCAACTCTGGCTGAAGGATAGAGAAAGAGGCAGGTCCTTAGCATTGCTGGCCAGAGTTCATCTGCTACAATACTTTAAAAAGTTTAATCAGGGGCGCCTGGGTGGCTCAGTCGGTTAAGCGTCCGACTTTGGCTCAGGTCATGATCTCATGGTTCGGGAGTTCAAGCCCCGCATCTGGCTCTGTGCTGACAGCTCAGAGCCTACTTCAGATTCTGTGTCTCCCTTTCTGCCCCTCCCCCGTTCATGCCCTGTGTCTCTCTTTCTAAAAAATAAATAAATAAACATGAAAAAAAAATTTTTTAAAGTTCAAACAGTTGGTGAATCAATTCAAATTAAACTTGTACTTACTTTTCTATCCAGCAAAGTCACTTTTGAAAATTTAGCATATACAAATAAAAACTCCAATAATTAAAGGATAAATGTATAAAGGAAATTTGTCGCATCATTTTTTGGTAGACCACTCAATCAAAAAACCCCAGAAAAACCTGAAAATAAGCTGAAGGTTTCCTTTCTTTTCTTTTTTAAATTTTCATGTAAATTTTAGTTAGTTAACATACAGTGCAATCTTGGATTCAGGAGTAGAATTCAGTGATTCATCACTTACATACAACACCCAATGCTTATCACAAGTGCCCTCCTTAATACCATCCATCTAGCTCATCTCCCCCCTACCTCCCTCCAACACCCCTCAGTTTGTTCTCTATTGTTAAGAGTCTCTTGTGATTTGTTTCTCTCTTTCCTCTTCCCCTCCTTCCCATATGTTCATCTGTTTTGTTTCTTAAATTCCAGATATGAGTGAAATCATATAGTATTTGTCCTTCTCTGATTGGCTTATTTCATTTAGTAAAATACATTCTAGCTCTACCTGTGTCATTGCAAATGGCAAGATTTCATTCTTTTTGATGGCTGAGTAATAGTCCATTGTATATATATACCATATCTTATTTATTCATTCATTCATCAGTCAGTGGACATTTGTACTGTCTCCATAGTTTGCCTATGTTGATTATGCTGCTGTAAATATTGGGGTGTGTGTACCCCTTCAAATTTGTACTTTTGTATCCTTTGGGTCAATACCTATAGTGTAATTGCTGGATTATAAGGTAGTTCTATTTTTAGTTTTTTGAGGAAACTCCACACTGTTTTCCAGAGTGACTGCACCAGTTTGAATTCCCACCAACAGTACAAGAGGATGCCCCTTTCTCCACATCCTCACCAACACCTGCTGTTTCTTCTGTTTTTAATTTTAGCCATTCTGACAGGTGTGAAGTGGTATCTCATTGTGGTTTTGATTTGTATTTTCTTGATGATGAGTGATGTTGAGTATCTTTTCATGTGTCCATTAGTTATCTGGATGTCTTCTTTGGAAAAGTGTCCATTCATGTCTTCTGCCTATTTCCTAACTGGGTTATTCGATTTTTGGGTGTTGAGTTTGATAAGTTCTTTATAGATATTGGATACTTTTTATCAGATATGTCATTTGCAAATATCTTCTCCCATTCTGTAGGTTGCCTTTTAGTTTTATTGATTGTTTCCTTCGCTGTGCAGAAGCTTTTTTTTTTAATGTTTATTTATTTTTGAGAGAGAGACAAACAGACAGAGCATGAGCTGGGGAGGGGCAGAAAGAGAGGGAGACATAGAATCCGAAGAAAGCTCCAGGCTCTGAGCTGTCAGCACAGAGCCTGAAGTGGGGCTCAAACTCACAAACTGTGAGATCGTGACCTGAGCTGAAGTTGGACACCCTACAACTAAGCCCCCAGGAGTCCCTGTGCAGAAGCTTTTTATCTTGATTAAGTTCCAATAGTTTATTTTTGCTTTTGTTTCCCTTGCCTCTGGTGATGTGTCTAGGAAGAAGTTGCTACAGCTGAGGTCAAGGAGGTTGCTGCCTGTGTTCTCCTCTAGGATTTTTATGGTTTCAAATCTCACATTTAGGTCTTTAATCCATTTTGAATGGATTTTTGTGTATGCTGTAAGAAAGTGGTCCAGTTTTCACAAAAACAGGCGCATAGACCAATGGAATAGAGAACTCAGAATTGGACTCACAAATGTATGGCCAACTAATCTTTGAAAAAGCAGGAAACAAAGGACAGTTCCTCCCGCCTTTAGATATTTTTTCCTTTGTCATATATTAGTTGACCATATAGTTATGGGTCCATTTCTTGGTTTTCTAGTCAGTTCCACTGATCTGTGTGTCTGCTTTTGTGCCAGTACCATACTGTTTTGATGACTATAGCGTTGTAATATAGCTTGAAATATAGAATTGTGATGCCTACAATTTTGTTTTTCTTTTTCGGAATTGCTTTGGCACTTCGGAGTCTTTTGTGGTTCCATACAAATTTTGGGATTGTTTGTTCTAGCTCTGTGAAGAATGCTGGTGGTATTTTGATAGGTATTGCATTCAATGCGTAGATTGCTTCGGGTAGTAGAGACATCTTAACAATGTTCTTCCAATCCATGAGCATGGAATGCTTTTCCATTTCTTTGTGTCCTCTTCAATTTCTTTCATAAGCGTTCTATAGTTTTCAGAATACAGATCTTTTACCTCTTTAGTTAGGTTTATTCCTAGGTATCTTATTGTTTTGGAGCCAATTGTAAATGGGATTGATTCCTTGATTTCTTTTTCTGCTGCTTCGTTATTGGTGTATAGAAATGCCACAGATTTCTGCATGTTGATTTTATACCCTGCAACTTTGCTGAATTTATGTATTAGTTCTAGCAATTTTTTTGGTGGAGTCTTTCAAGTTTTCTACATAGAGTATCATGTCATCTGCAAATAATGAAAATTTGGCTTCTTCTTTGCTGGTTTGAATGCCTTTTATTTCTTTTTGTTGCCTGATTCCTACGGCTAAGACTTCCAGTACTATGTTAAATAGTAATGGTGAGAGTGACTTCCTTGTCTTGTTTCTAATCATAGGGGAAAGATTCTCAGTTTTTCCCCACTGAGCATGTTATTAGCTGTGGGACTTTCATATATGGCCTTTATGATGTTGAGGTATGTTCCATCTATCCCTACCTTGTTGAGGATTCTTATCAAGAATGGATGCTATATTTTGCAAATGCTTTTTCTATTGACAGGATCATATGGTTCTTATCCTTTCTTTTATTAATGTGGTGTATCACATTGATTGATTTGTGAATATTGAACCAGCCCTGCATCCCAGGAATAAATTCCACTTGATCATGGTAAATATTACTTTTAATGTACTATTAAATTAGATTTGCTAGTATTTTATTGAGAATTTTTGCATCCATGTTCATCAGGGATATTGGCCTGTAATTCTCCTTTTTAGTGGGGTCTTTGGTGTTGGCATCAAGGTAATATTGGCTTCACAGAATGAGTTTGGAAACTTTCCTTCCATTTCTATTTTTTGAAACAGTTTGAGAAGAATAGGTATTAACTCTCCTTTAAATGTCTAGTATAATTGCCATGGCAAGCCATCTGGCCCAGGACTATTGTTTGTTGGGAGATTTTTGATTACTGATTCAATTCCTTTGCTGTATGGGTCTGTTCAAATTTTCTATTTCTTCCTGTTTCAGTTTTGGTAGTTTATAAGTTTCTAGGAATTTGTTCATGTCTTCCAGTTTGCCCTTTGTTGGCATATAATTTTTCATAATATTCCTTGTATTTTTGTGGTATTGGTTATGATCTCTCCTCTTTCATTTGTGATTTTATCTAGTAGGATCCTTTGTTGTTTGTTTTCGATAAGTTTGGCTAGGGGGTTATCAGGTTTTTTTTTTTTAATTCTTTAAAGAACCAACTCTTAGTTTCATTTATCTGTTCTATGTTTTTTTGTTTCTATATCATTTATTTCTGCTCTAATCTTTATTTCCCTTCGTATACTGGCTTTAGGTTTTCTTTACTGTTCCCTTTCTAGCTCCTTTAGGTGTAAGATTAGGTTGTGTATATGAGACCGTTCTTGCTTCTTCAGACAGGCCTGTATTGCAATACATGAAAGTTTCTCAAATAAGAAAATGAATGAATAAGTTATAGAATATTACATACTTCTACAAAATAGTAAGTTACCTGTAGATTTATTGATCTGGACTAACGAAAGCAAGTTCTGTAGTAAGAACACACTAGATAACATTTATTGAGCACTCACGATGTGCTAAGCCATTTACATGTGATATTTTCATTCAACATCATTGCTGGGTGCTGGGAGGCTCTCTCAGGATGTGTCTGCATCCTCCTTCCTGTTGTATCTTGGGTTTTGTCTTTCTTTGCTCTGTCTCATCTGACTTCTCTTCCAGAAATGATTATCTGTTGGTGACTTCCTCACCTGTTCTCTTTGCTTTTTAATTTTATAACCCCCCCTCCACACACACACACACACACACACACACACACACCTCTTAAAAATTTTGTATACAGTGATGGTCTCTAGAATAAGAGGAGACAAATGTATATGTGTGGTCCACTTTCTTGAACCAGAGGCCTTTAATTTCTTGTTGTCAAACAAGAATAGGGACAGAAACTGCCTTGCATATGTATGCATTGTTTTATATTGATTGGTGTGAGGGCGATGGAAAGGCATTAACACACAAGAGTTAATGTTTGATTTGACACCTTGGCAATCTATTTTCCTTGAGTGGAAAGCTCCAATGATTTTGTAAATAACATCACTTCATTTTACAGCTGCGGATATGACCTGGATTAACAAGGTACTATATCTATTATCATCATGCTACTTCGTGGGTTTAGAATTATTTACTCGCAAAGAAGGCAAAAGCCCTGTAACTGCCAAAACAAATCATCTTAAGCATGGCCTCCAAGCCAAATAAATTCTTTTAAAACTCCAATAGCCAGGAATAACTCATATTGTTTCAGAATTTAAGATCAATATCCCTTACATTTCTATTTTAAATTCGAAAAAGATCTGTAGAGAAAAACTTATAGGAACAGTAAATTATATTTAAGAGCAACTCTGTGACATGTTCTGAGAGCATAAGGAGATTTAAAAACTGCCTTAGTCTTTTTAACATGTATGCATTTGTAAAATTATTTTCTTTGCTTTTCTGCTAGACAGTGGAGTATGCTCATTAAAAGTCCCTGGAACAGCATGATCCATTCTCAGTGCAGTAAACCACAGGATTAACGAATATGCTAGTAAAAGCAATCACATTTATTAATGTCCCCATGGAGCTGTGGTTTAAAACAATAAACTTAACTGTAATAATTTGGTATCCATTAACTGAATAAATTAATTCCTCCGTCTATTGTTTCTAGTATGTTTTAAACTCCCTGATAATAAAAGGGAGGAGAGGGAGGAATATTTTATTTATTTTTAAACAGGATAATTTTGGAAAACGAATAAACCCAAAGGAGTGCAAACAATTCATTTGCATCACTTGGCAATTTATGATCCTGACAAAACCGTGTGCAAAGAGTCAATAAGCTGGGTTGACTCCATTGGTAAGCACATTCTGTAGTTGGGGGCACGGCAGGAATTTAGAACCAAGACGATTGCCTAGAAAGGCCGGCAGGGGCACAGGAAGACAGATGGCAGAGAAAGGGGAATGTTTTTTCCATTAATTCACCAAATATAATTAAGGACCTCCTTTTTACCAGTGTTAGGTGCTTTTCAAAACTGATCTCATTTAATCCTCGCACTAAGCCTTAGAGATGAAGAAATCGGATGAGAGAGAAAAAGAGGGACTTCAACAAAGTAGCAGCTAATAAGTGGGAGAGCAGAGTTTCCACTGAAGACAGAGCCAATTGACTTTCAAAGCCAGTGCTCTGTTTCCTATCACATCCTGTGTAGACTGTTATCCACACCCGAAATTATTTGCTTAATCTCCGTAAGAATATGCTCCTTGAGGTCAGAAGCTGTGGCTGCCCTGTGGCACCTGTGTCCCTCATCACACTTCAGAGATTCCGATGTTGAGAGTAGGGCCCTTCCTATTCCATTTACTTCCCATTTGTTGCAACTTGCTAAGGATTTATTCCATTCACTTTGGCCACGGCTCTGGTGCCCATTCTTACATTCATCATTGCCTGGTCTCTTGCTTCTACTCTTTCCCTCAAATCCGTTTTCTATGCAGCAGCCAGAATGAGCTTTTAAAGTGTTCTTCTTATCATCTTGATCTCAGATAAAATCCAAAGCCTAACCAATGGCTTCCATGGCCCTATTACAGCTGCTGCCCACATCTGCCCTGACGTCTCCGCCATGACCCTTGTGCCCCAGCCGCACGGGCTCTCCCAATTTCTTATCATTCTGAGCCCTGTTCCACCTTGGAGCCTTGACACAAGTGCTTCTTTTGGTCTGTATTTTCTTTAATTATCCTAGAGATATACATGTACAAAGAAGCATGTGCAAAGATGTTTATTGCAGCATTTTTGTAATAAATTCAACCATCGAAAACAACCTAATGTCCTGCAGTAGGCAGGTCCTAACTCTATGATGTATAGCCTCTGTGCTTTGAAATATCATGCAGCAGTTGAAAACGCTGAGCTGCGCACGGATAGGAGTATAAGTTGGTATGGTGTCTGTGGAAGGAAATCTAGCGATATTTATCAAAATGAGCAATTCATATACCATTTGTGCAATTTCCCTTTAGGAAATTCAATTCATCCTGTGGATATATTTCCAAGCATGGAAAGTGACAAAAGTACAAAATTCTTTCTTGTAGCACTGGTTGTAATAGTAAGCATTGAAAACAATCCAAGGCCCCCGCAGCAGGGACCTGATTAAGTTACGGTATAGCCGTACAATAGAACAATACCACAGCATGGACAAATCAATGAAGGTGCTCTCTATGGACTGATATGGAAAGGCACCTCAAGGTTCAGATCACTGTATAAAATACGCATCAAATGGGAGTAAAATGGGAGGGAAATAAGAATCTATATTCATATTCGCTATGCATGAACTATAGCTAGTTGTAATAAGAAGCTAACAGAAGTGGTTATCTATGAAACTGGCACAGGAATGGTATAGATAAAGGACAAGAATGGGGAGGGAAACTTCATTGTACATCTTTCTTGTACTTCTTGGGCCTTAACTATGTGAATATACTACCTCCCCCTGCCCTCACATGCATAGAACAAGGAAGATGTAGATGTATGTGTTCTGACATGAAAAGATCCGCAAGACATATTATTAAGAAAAACAAGCAAGTTGCAGAACAGTATGCACACACTTACCAAGGTTTAGAAACGCAAGAGAGAGGAGGTTGGGATAAAGGCTCAAGAAGGAGCCTGAAATCAGGAGTGGCCTGGCCAGAGGAGACTTTCCCTTTAGCTGTATGGTTCAGTTGTTGTTGTTTTCCAGGAAAAGTGTATGTATCGCTTGTTCATTAATTATAAATAAAGCAATTAAAAGGATTTCTGGGGTAGAATAGTGCTAGGTGATGCAGGTTCTGGGAGTAGGTGACTGCAATGGAGGGAAAGTGAGGTTGGAGTTAAGGAGGATGAGAAATGTATTACTTAGAGAATTACCTCTCTTACCTGGAGGTACCTAAGCGATTACCTGGAGGCACACAGATGCTGCGAAGCCTGGGTAATATTAGGAGGCGGGGTGGAGCGCCATGGGGCGTTCTAAAGACTATGAAGAATGAGGAGAACCCTCAAAATGGCTTAATCAAGAGAGGCAGTTCCATGACTTCACCGAGGGCATGGCTGGAGGTTCTAGAGCCACATGACAGAAGTCTCCAAGGAGAGGGGGCTTTATCCAATGGAGGAAGAAAAATAGTCAAGGCTATTTTCTTGCTCCATTCTGCTATATTCTGCTGTGCAACACAATGACATTGGCCACATGTGGCTCCTGAGCACTTGAAATGTGGTTAGTACCACTGAGAAAATGAAATTATTCAAATTAGTTTAAATTTAAGTAGCCACATGTTTATTTATGTTTATCATATTGGACAGCAGAGATCTGGAGTGAAGCCTGTATGAGGAACTGGTTCTGGAGGTTTGGGAGAGAGAAGAGTAAGTGGCCTCCACTAGAAATGCCCAAGGCAGTGCAGTGACCTCGGAGGGTCTGGATCTCATTGATGTAGGAAAAGGAAAAAAGTGCTTTGGGGACTGAACGGACTGTATAGGAGGGTCAGGGTACTTATGCGAACAAGGATCTAACATTTCTATTATTGCATAAAGTTCTATTTGACATTGCTGGTCAAGCCACTTCATGCTATTGAGCCCTTGAAATGTGGCTAATCCCAGATGAGATGTGGTGTGAGTGCAAATACACACCGGATTACAAAGACGTAGTCCAAAAAGAAGAATGTAAAATATTAATAATTTTTCATAATGATTACATGTTGAAATGATAATGCTTTGCACATATTATATTAAAGAAAAATACTATTTCAAGCAAGTACAATTGTTTCTACATTTTTAAAATGCAGCCCGTAGAAAATTTTAAGGTATATATGTAGCTTGGATTATATTTCTATTGGACAGAGTTAGTATAAAAAGTGCAAGGGAAAAGGTTGAGCAGGGGACGAGGCCAGAGCAGTGCTGAGGATGATGAAGATGAGACGCATTTGGTACATTATGGTCCCAAGTAGTGTTTGATCTGATCTTGGTTTGATGGGGAGGGTTCCTGTGAGATCTGCAGAGGGGCTAGGGTCCCTGCATACTGTAGGCCTGAGGCGAGGGGCTGCGGGGTGATGCCAAGGGTCTTCTTTTTAGGGCCAGATCAGGACTTACCCAGATTCTCTCTTTTCCATGAAAATGTACTCCCCTCTGGTCTTAACCTGCCCGATAATATCCCAATATTCTACTCCTCGACATAGTAGATAGTGCCCTGTTTAAGACCAGTCTTTCCCTTAAATATGCAAAAAGATGCTCAACTCGCTTATATTAAGAGAAACACAAAGCCACATGCAGGGAGATACCGGTTTTCATCTAACAGATTGGCCGAAAGAAAAAAAAATTAAATACAAACTGTGTGGGCAAGGTAGGGGAAAAGGGGAGGGTGGTGGGAATCTGGCTAGCCGGCCTTCATAGAAGACACACTGAGAGTGACTACCAAAACCTTCATTATGTGCATCCTCTGACTCAATCCTAGTATTTATTCAACAGATACAGATGGCGTACGTAAAAGGGTGTTCCTTGCAGTAGTGTTAATTTTAAAAACTATTGGAAAGAACTTAAATATCCATTAATACAGAGTGATTAAATAAATGATGGGTATAATTCAAACAAAATTATAATGTAACTTCAACAGCAGGCAGCCACTAAAAATAATAAGGCAGTAATAAGGCAGATCTATAGGTACAGAGAAGGATCTCTGAGATAAGTTAAAAAAAAAAAAAGCAAAATCATGATGTAATGGACAGCATGGTGACTATAGTTAATAATACTGTATTGCATATTTGAAAGTAGCTAGGATCTTGACAGATCTTTTTTTAATTAAAAAAATTTGTTTTAATATTTATTTATTTTTGAGACAAAGAGAGACAGAGCATGAGTGGGGGAGGGGCAGAGAGCGAGGGAGACACAGAATCCAAAGCAGGCTTCAGGCTCTGAGCTGTCAGCATAGAGCCTGACATGGGGCTCGAACTCATGGACCTGGAGATCATGACCTGAGCCGAAGTCAGACGCTCAACCGACTGAGCCACCCAGGCACCTCCCCCTTTTTTTTTTTTAAATTTTTTTAAATGTTTATTCATTTTTGAGAGAGAGAGAGACAGAGTGGGAGCAGGGAAGAGGAAGAGAGAGAGGGAGACACAGAATCCGAAGCAGGATCCAGGCTCTGAGCTGTCAGCACAGAGCCTGATGTGGGGCTCGAACCCATAAACTGAGAGAAGACGATCTGAGCCCAAGTCAGACGCTTAACCGACTGAGCACCCAGGTTCCCAGTTCTTTTTTTGTTTATTTGTTTAAGTTTATGTATTTTGAAAGAGAGAGAGAGATTGCGAGCAGGGCAGGGACAGAGAGAACAGAGGGAGAGAGAGAGAGAGAGAGAATCCCAAGCAGGCTCCACACCGACAGCACAGAGCCTGATGCAGGGCTTGAACTCACCCATTGTGAGATCATGATCTGAGCTGAAATCAAGAGCTGGATGCTTGGGGCGCCTGGGTGGCTCAGTCAGTTAAGCATCCGACTTCGGCTCAGGTCATGATCTCACAGTTTGTGGGTTTGAGCCCCATGTTGGGCTCTGTGCTGACAGCTCGGAGCCTGGAGCCTCCTTCAGATTCTATGTCTCCTCCTCTCTCTGCCCCTCCCATGCTCATGCTCTGTCTCTCTCTGTCTCTTAATAATAAATAAAAACATTAAAAAATAAAAAAATAAAGAATTGGATGCTTAACTGACTAAGCCACCCAGGCGCCTCTTTTTTTTCTTTCTTTCTTTCTTTCTCTTTCTTTCTTTCTTTCTTTCTTTCTTTCTTTCTTTCTTTCTTTCTTTCTTTCTTTCTTTCTTTCTTTCTTTCTTTCTTTCTTCCTTCCTTCCTTCCTTCCTTCCTTCCTTCCTTCCTTCCTTCCTTCCTTCCTTCCTTTCTTTCTTTCTTTCTTTCTTTCTTCCTTTCTGACAGTTCTTATCACAGGAAAAAAACCCATAATTATGTATGTGGTAGATGTTAACCTAACTTATTTTGGTGATCATTTTCCGATATATACAAAATCAAATCCTTATGTTATATGCCTGAAACTAATACGTCACTTGTCTCAAAAAATATAAAATTAAAAAAAAATGAAGCAAAGTGAGAACAGTGTATTTACGACGCTGCCACTTCTATGGGGGTAAAAACTCCATATATTTGCTCAGTTATATGCTTGTAAATGTATAGATTTGTTTTTGAAGGATGTGTAAGAAATCAGTAGTAATGGTGACCTCCAAGGAAGGGAATCGTGTATTGTGGGAAGGGAGACTTTTCCTTTCACTGTACATATTCTGTACCTTTAAATTTTTTGGTATACGTATATTGGCTATTCAATAAAACTAAATACAACATCTAATGACTTGTGTTGAAGTACAGAATCTCCTCTCTTCACAACCCCATAGGGCATCTTTTGTGTACACTTCATACCATAGCTTTTCTCTGGTGCTGCAACTCTCTGTCTCCCTAGAGAGTCAGAGTAATCCACTTTCCGCTTAATAGCTGAAGAGAATAAATTTGTGTATTTATTCATTTGATTGTCAAGTGCAGTGTCTAGATTTATCAGTTTTTAGGTTTTAAGGATTTTGTTTTTCCCCCCTCTATTTTGTCCTTTTCTTCATACTTACTCATTTATTATTTAGTGAATAAAGGTTTTAAAAAAATTATTTACAGTGAAAAATCAAAGTTCTCTTATCCTATCTCTTACTCTTTGGCATTCTTTTAAAATACACATTTAAGGGGCACCTGGGTGACTCAGTTGGTTAAGCATTGGACTTTGGCTCAGGTCATGATCTCACGGTTTGTGAGTTTGAGCCCCGTGTTGAGCTCTCTGCTATCAGCTCAGAACCTGGAGCCTGCTTTAGATTCTGTGTCTCCCTCTTTCTCTCTCTCTGCCCCTCTCTCACTTGTGCGCTCTCTCTCTCTTTCAAAAATAAATAAATAAATAAATAAGAAAAAAATTCAAATTATAGAGTTGGGGTGAAAAAAAAATCCAAAACATCTGTTGCAATGTGCCCTCTAGTGGTTAAAGAAAACAAGTTATTCTTTCACCAGCCCCTTGTTTTCTTAAAAATCGAGGACTTCTGTGTTTTAGAAATCTGAGTGAAAACTCTAAGTGCTAATAAAAAATAAAAAGCCATGAGAAACATAAACATTCAGGCTTCTATAACAAAAACACCAGAGACTGGGTGGCTTAAACAAAAATCATTTATTTTTCACAGTTCCCAGAAGCTGGGAAGCAAGATCAAGGTGCTGGCAGATTTGGTGTCTGGTGAAAACCTGCTTCCTGGTTCATAGATAGCTGTTTCCTCACTATGTCCTCATATGGCATAAGGGGTGAGAGAGATCTCTGGGGCCTCTTTTACAAGGGCACTAACCCCATTCATGAGGGCTTCACTCTCATGACCTAATCACCTCCCACAGCCTGATACCATCGCATTGAGAGTTAGGATTTCAACATATGAATTTGGGCTAGGGTGGGGGCCAGGTGGGGGGAGCACAAACATTCAGCCCATTACAACAGATACATTTCTTTTTTTTTTTTTTTATGTTTATTTTTGAGACAGAGAGAGACAGAGCATGAGTGGGGGAGGGGCAGAGAGAGAGAGGGAGACACAGAATCCGAAGCAGGCTCCAGGCTCTGAGCTTTCAGCACAGAGCCCGACGCGGGGCTCAAACTCACGGACCACAAGATCATGACCTGAGCTGAAGTCGGACGTTTAACCAACTGAGCCACCCAGGTGCCCCAACAGATATATTTCTTAAGCCAGAAACAAATAGTAACTAACAAAGAGAATGATTGAAAACATATTTAATTTGCTTAAATATCCAATTTTCTGAAGCCAAATACACAGATCGAATGTGACTTTCCAAGTCTAGATTTAGTTATATGGATAATTGAATTAGAAGTAAAAAAAACTAAACTAGCGATAGCTTTAATTTACCCATGAAAGAAACAAGGGATGTGTCATTAAGTAAGTAGTCATTGGAACTGGTAAGTGAAAGAATGCTTGACTTCTAGTAAATGATCTAAGAACAAAATTCATAGACATTTTTAAGAGCATGACAGTCAATGTCCTTTGTTTGCGAAATGCCCTAGGGCCTGGGCCTGGTGAACCAGGACCTCTTTTCCATAGGCCTGGAAGCCTATGGAGAGTTGAGATGTGGTTTTCTGAAGTACTTTTTTCCAACAGGAAGTTCAGTTCAGGGTAGGATGAGTTGTGGCCATCTTTTTTTTTTTTTTTCAGTTTTTTTTTTTTTTGAGTTTTATAATAGTTTATTTTCAAATTGGTTTACATATAACACCCAGTGTTCATCCCAACATGTGCTCTTTTTAATGCCCATCGCCCCCTCTGCCCCCTCCCTCATCCCCCTTACCCTCAGTTTTTTTCTTAGTCTTTGAGAGTCTCTTATGTTTTATCTCCCTCCCTCTCTGTGTCTTTTTTTCCTTTCCCCTCTTCCCCTCCCCCTGGTTTTTGCTTAGTCTCACAAAGTCCACCTATTCGTGGAAACATATGGTATCTATCTTTTTCTGACTGACTTATTTCACTTAACATAATACCCTCCAGTTCCATCCATCTGGCTACACATGGCCAGATTTCATTAGTTGTGGCCATCTTGATGAAGGTAACCGACAATTTCCCCCAGGTCGGTGGTAGGAAAACAGAATAGGTACTGAGTAGTTTTCAAAGAAGAACATCCAGTTCTTGTACCTGGTGCCCTTAGACTCTAGCAAAAATGCCCAGGATATTAACATGCCACATTTTCTTGAATTTACCACCTGCGATAGTGCCCTTACACAGAGATACGACCCTTATAGAGGACTTTGTCCCTGGGCCAGCCCTTCCCCTTCCTTCACTCTTGTTATTTCTGAAGTTGACAATTCTTTAATGTTTTATGATGAAAAGGAACTCTTGAGCAAGAAGGGATGGAAGAGATGAAGCAACTATCACCTCTTTTTCTTCTTGGACCTCCGATGGTTTCAGAATTCAGGGTACATTGTCATTGTGGGTCTGCTGGTCAGGGCTCCTCTTGTCATTGATTCATTCATTAAATAATTTATTATCTTCCTTTCCCTTATCTTCTTCCCTTTAAGACTTCCTCCAAAGGCAACCATTATAATATGTTTAATGTATATATCTGCATGTTTCTTGCAAAATGTATATTGTTTTGTGTACATGTATTCTTAATAGAATGATACTGTACTATATATCTCATTCTGTTTCTTTTATTTTCCTTCAGCATATGTCTTTGAGATCTCTTTATATTGCTACGTGTACTTTTAATCTATTGTTTTTAATTGTTGCATAATACTCCTTGGTGTGTATCCACTGCTTTAACAATCCGCTTGCCAAAAGATGTGTATCTGATTATCTCTAACTCTCTGCTACCATAATTAATGCAGTCTTCTAATGAACCTGAATGAGAATATCTTTAGAATATGTATTCAGGGAGGAAATTGCTAGGCTATAGAATATAAATGTATGTAGGGGTGCCTGGGCAGCTCAGTTGGTTAAGCGTCCAATTCCTGATTTTTGGTTCAGGTCATGATGTCATGGTTCATGGCTCAAGCCCTGCATGGGGTTCTGCACTCTCAGTGTGGGGGTTTCTCTCTCCCTCTCTCCCCCCCACTTCCTCTCTCTCTCAAAATAAATAAACTTAAAAAAAGAATATAAATATTTAATTTGACTGTGACACCAGATTGTTCTCCAGGATGTATGAACCAATGCACACATTCTATACCAGAGAGGAAAAAAAAAAAAAAAAAAGTTCACAAATTCTTTGTTCCAATTTCCATCAAAAGATAGAACCTACTTCCCTCCCCCTTGAATCTGATTTGACTTTGTGATTTGCTTTGTAGAAGGTGGCATAAAATGTTTGTGTTCTGACCCTAGACCTCAAGAAATCCCACAAATCCTGTTGTTGAGCTGAGAGCCCTTCGACCATCATACCATCAAGCCCAGGCTAGCCTGCCACCTTAGCTGAGGCCCCAGACTCATAAGTGAGTGGAGCACATTTGGACCAGAAGACTTGGCTACGCAGCAGAACCCAGTCCAAATTGAAAACTCATAGAATTTCTAGCTAAATAAAGTGGTTGTTGTTTTAAGCCACTAAGTTTTGGATGTTTTGTTATGCACTTAATAGATAAGTGGGAAAAAACATAGGCAAGTGATAACTCCTGATCACAGGGCGTGATGTATCTCACATCCCCATCAACACTTGGTATCATTCAGCTTTCTAATTTTTGCCTATCTTATAAGTATAAAATGATATCTTGTTTCATTTGGATTTCTTTAGGATTACTAATAAAATTGAATACTTCTTTATATGTTTGGTAGACATTGGTCTTCCTTTTCTTAAATTGCCTGTTCATATCCTTTGCCCATTTTTCTTGTGAAGTTGGTGTTTTTCCTTGATGATTGGTAGTTCTTGTATACTCTAGATATTAATGCCTCTTCATTTTTACACCATAAAAATACCT
Organism: Paguma larvata; assembly: GCA_030068075.1. Classification (NCBI taxonomy): domain Eukaryota; kingdom Metazoa; phylum Chordata; class Mammalia; order Carnivora; family Viverridae; genus Paguma; species Paguma larvata. The sequence goes on from CM057824.1 coordinate 36,855,250, forward strand.
TCTAATATTCTGTACTGTATTTTTTTATTTATGATGGCTTTTGTTGATTCCAGTTCATTAATTTTTTTATGTACTCAAAAGCATCAACTTTTTTTTTTTTTTTAAAGTAGGTTCCACACCCATTGTGGGGCTTGGAACTCACACTCTGAGACTGAGAGTTGCATGCTGTACTGACTGAGCCAGCCAGGTGCCCCTTTTAAAGATTTTTTTTTAATTTTTTTTAATAAATTTTTTTTAACATTTATTTCTTATTTTTGAGAGACAGAGCGTGAGCAGGGAAAGGGAAGAGAGAGAGAGGCAGATGCAGAATCTGAAGCAGGCTCCAGGCTCTGAGCCGTCAGCAGCACAGAGCCCGACACGGGGCTCGAACCCACAGACCATGAGATCATGACCTGAACCGAAGTCGGCCGCTTAACTGACTGAGCCACCCAGGTGCCCTAGATTTTATTTTTTTTTTAAGTGATCTTGACACCCAACCTGGGACTTGAACTTACAGCATAGAGATCAAGAGTCACATTCTCCACCAACTGAGCCAACCAGGCACCCCTTAAGTGCATCAACATTTTGTCTTACAGTATGTGCTTGTGAAATTTTGTTTAGGAAGTGATTTCCAACTCCTAGGGTTACAAAGACACCCTACTGTACTTTCTTCCATCAACATTAGAGTTCTTCCTTAGACAATTAGATCCTTCATTCATGTCGAAACCATACTGGTAGTTTGGAAAGTGAAAAGGAACTTTTGCACCACAGTCCCATGAACCTTCTTTGGAGTGTGGTGCTAGATGGAGACCAGGTTTTCATTTTCTGCCAGGTGAGTCTGTTTTCCCACCACCATTTGCTGGGTAATTCATCCTTTCTCCCATTGATTTGTGGTGACGCCTTTGTTGTATATTAATTTCCCTTGTGCTAATGGGTCTATGTTAGAGATCTCTCTTCTATTCCATTGGCCAATTTGTTAGTTCTTGTGCTATGATAACACTGATTTTTGTTTGTTTTGTCAAATCATAATAGATTTGATATTTTATTCTTATGTTCTAGGCATTCTGCCATATGCTTTTTATTTCAGATATTTACTTAATCCTCTCAGAAACCTGCAAGGTTTGTATTATTATCTCTGTTTTACACAGAAGGAAATAGAGGCCCAGAAAAGTAATGTCATTGCCCAAATTTCATGTGATATTCAGAGGTGGAGCTAGGATTTAAACCAAGTCAGTCTGGCTGGAGAGCCTGTGCGTCCTGTTCTACGACATGCCCAGCTTGTCAGCTCCTGGTCTGGTTGCTCTTCAAGCTCTCTGAAGAGTTCTGGCCAATTTGGAAAGGGGGGCAGTCATCATTTCGGTCCCTTGGCAAACACCAGCATGGTCCTAGGTTTAACTGCCTCACCTTTCTCACTCAGACCTCATCGTATCTTTCTCAGACAGTAAGACTAGTAGGACCACTGCTAAAGTTTTAAAAATCTATATTCTGAGCTGGATTTAGGTCACATGTGTGGTACGTTTAAAAATAGATCTCCAGGTCCTGGGTGTGATGAAGTGTTTTCTAATTATAATAATGCAATTTAGCATGATAGTGAAAAAAAAGTCAGAGAGCCCAGGTTGTCACAATATAGAAGACAGTGTTGTTGTTACCCGCTCCTTTCCTTCTTTTTAGAAGAACCCAGGTTTTATTGAGATAATGCATGCCCTAGTCAGCCAGGTACTCCATGTCAGCCGATCATGATCATCTATCTTACTCCCCTTGCCATCAGATAGATAAGGCAGGGGTGTCAACCCTTTTATGCCCAATGAAACATGGAGGGAAAGTCTGCTGGAGTGGCTTCTAGGAATTTTTTTCCAGAGTCTTAAAACATAAGAGCTACCCATGCTTTTAGGAAGAAAAGGAACACTTCTGCTTGTGTGATGCTGGGAGCTGTGGTAGCCATTCTGTGAATGTAGGGGGGAATTAGCCTGAGGGGCAGGCTTACCTACTGAAGCTGGAAGAGCAGAAAGATGGAAAGGACCTGGGCCTTTGATAAGACTGAGCTACTAGGGGCGCCTGGGTGGCTCAGTCGGTTGAGAGTCCGACTTCGGCTCAGGTCATGATCCCGTGGTCTGTGAGTTCGAGGCTCGCGTCGGGCTCTGTGCTGACAGCTCAGAGCCTGGAGCCTGCTTCGAATTCTGTGTCTCCCTCTCTCTCTGCCCCTCCCCCACTCGTGCTCTGTCTCTGTCTCAAAAATAAACATTTAAAAAAAAACTTATTAAAAAAAAAAAAGACTGAGCTACTAAATTAACAAATCCTGGAGCAGTCTTACCTCCGAACTTCTTGATGGTGAAAGAAAACCTCCTTGTAGTTTAAGCTACATAAGTGAAGAAACTTCTGTCAATTGCCACTAAAGGTATTCTATACATGTATCTTAAGCTGATGCATAAATACATCTTCAAATATGTCTTGTGAATTTGTGTCAGGAATGTAAGCAACTTCTATTTGAGCTAAACATATCTACTTCTACTTCCTAGTTCGGATCATGCACTGGGAATGGGTAAGTAAAAAGGGCATATTGTACCCCAGTTCCCGTATCCCTGCCTTCTATAACTTTGCTTCCCATCTCCATGGAGCTTACCAACTAGTAGGCAAGCAGAAAAATGACAGTACATGAGTGAATACCTATCTTGGACTATGTAAAATAAGGGACAGCCAAAGGAGTGAGGGACCAACAGATACAGGGAGCATAGCCAGAAACGGAATTGCTGGATGAGGGAGCTGGCAAGAGGTAGGGTGGTGCAGGAGTGGGCTGAGGGGTCAGAGGAGGAGCCTGGAGGTGAGTCTTGTATTTTGCATAGTAATTAGTCAGGGGAGGGGCCTGGGAGGAAAAGTATTCCTAATTGGTAGAAGGTGTGAGTTAAGGGACAGAGACTGGAAAAAACAGAGGCCAATGCAGGAACCAGAACCTTGGTGTGGCTGGAGCACAGGGCAGTCAGACCAGGAGGGACAGACAAGGAGGTTGAAAAGAAGGCATTTTCCCCATTACCCTAAAAAGTATTAAAAGAAAGAGAGTTTCTCTCTTTTTAATGTGAAGTGATGTGATATGTGCTCAGGTTAAAGAAGTATAAACTTCTTTGTAGGTATCTAATGTATATAGATATAGGAAAAAAATTCGTATGAGAATTTTAGAAATGGGCCTTCGGAATTGTCGTTTATTGGAGTATGTTAAAAATGTTATTACTTGTCTCTGTTCATTTGTTGAATAAACAATAGATTCAAGTAGACCAAAGGGCATACAGTAAAAAGTAAGTTTCCTCCTACCTTTGATCCCAGGATCTTAAATTTCCTCCTCGGGGGCAAGCACAGTGGCCAGTCTTTTTTTTTAAGTTAATTTATTTATTTTTGGGGGAGGAGGAGCAGATAGAGGGAGAGAGGGGGAGGGAGAGAATCCCAAGCAGGCTCTGCACTCCTAGCGCAGAGCCTGACCCAGGGCTCAAACTCACAAACCATGAGATCATGACCTGAGCCGAAATCAAGAGTCAGAGGCTTAACCGACTGAGCCACCCAGGTGCCTGCCCCGACCAACAGTGGCCAATCTTTAAAGAAATATGTTGTATACATGCATGAACACACATTTATGTCTTGTATTAGTTATCTACTGCTGTGCAACAAATTACCCCCAAACTTAATGGCTTCGATCAATGAACATTTGTTATGCCACATATTCCGTGGTCAGGAATCCAGTGGCTTAGCTCCACTCAGAAGGATGTGCTTTCAAGCTCACTCAGGGGATTGTAGGCAGGATTGAGTTTCTCAGAGGCTGTTGGACTGATGGCCTGATTTCTTCACTAGCTTTTGGCCTGAGGCTTCTCTCAGTTTCTTGCCCCATGGCTGCTGGCTTGATCAGAGCAAACCGCTAAGAAGAGCCAGGAAAGTCAATGAAGACAAGAAACCAAAGTTTTCGTTTCTAACCGAGTCTCAGAAGTGACATCCTTTCACTTAGGCTGTTCATTAGAAGCACGTCACTAGGTTGAACCCAGTCTCACGGGAAGGGGAGGGCAGGGTTCCTGGGGCTTGGAGATCACTGACGTCAACTTAGAAGCTGCTTGCGCACAGGTACGTACTATATTTCTACCTAAAGATGTCTTGGTTTTTGAGCACAAAAATGTTTCCTGCCTTGCTTTTGTCATGCAAAAGTGTATTTGGAGTAATTTTCAAATCAGTGCATAAAGATTTCCCTCATTCTAGCAATGGCATAGCATTTCGGCCCTGACTCTACACTGAGTATTGTTTGGATGTGTCATACCTTTTTTAAATAGTCCTTTATTGATGCGCTTTGATCTTTTGCTGCACATTCTTTATCAGTGTGAGAATGTATCTGGAAGGTAAATTCCTTTAAGTGGAATTACTGGGTCAACAGGTATGTACACTTCACATTTTGATAACTATGGCCAATTTGCCATCTAGGGGAGGTTGTACCTATTTATGTTCCAACTCCAAAGTATGAGAATCGTCTACTTCTCCACAGTTTCTTGAGGTATTTTTCCCACAAGTTTTTTTTTTTTATGTTTTATTTATTTTTGAGAGAGCACAAGTGGGAGAGGGGCAGAGAGAGGGAGAGAACCGAAATGGGCTCTGCACTGACAGCAATGAGCCCGAAGTGGGGCTTGAACTTGCAAACCTCGAGATCGTCACCTGAGCAGAAGTAGGACACCCAACCGACTGAGCCACTCAGGTGCCTCCCCAACACACAAGTGTTAATGAAAAGCAAAAAGAGAAATATGGAAGAAAAACTAAAAACCAATGTTTAGTAAACAGAACAAATTGGAGTCACTGATTTTGATTAAATGCAAATATAACAAGGCTCTGCTATTTGTTTAATTTGGTCTGGATTTACCAGGGTATTTTCCCAGTATATTATACAAAAAGGGCAGGGACTCCTGCTTTAGGTCTCGGTGTCCCTGATAATCTGTTCTGGCTCCTGTCACTATAATCTCAGATAATGTCCTCCTTTAAGGTTGTGCGGATTTCTAAAAGCACTCAACAGTTAGCTTATCAGATTCAAACTTCATCTGGAAGACATGACACCGACAACTATCAAGCCAAGTATACACTGAATAATTATTTACTTTGGCAACTCTACAGCTTTGGTCACTTTTGTCTTTTCTGCAGATGTTTCAAGCATTAGAAAGACAGAGAATGTGGGGATAGTAAGGAGTCTTAGAGCGCCAAAATAACTTTCCTCCAACCTCCTCCTACTTTCTACAAGCGATCAGCTTCTGTTTGCATATTTTTACAGAGAAATGCTTATTTCACTAGGGTAGATTGTTCCATTGTTCAAAAGTTCTAGAAGTTTAAGATTATTTTGAACATTGGGTTGAAATCAGAAATTTGTTGTTCTGTGCCTGTCTGTTCACTGCTTCCTCATCTGCCTTAAGGAGCAGCAGGGAAAAAGTCTTCGTTCATTGTGAACAGTTCTGATAGCTTCCTTAAGTCTGCTCTTCTCCCGGCTGATGACTACTTTGCATCCTTCCTTCTCTAGAGTTGATTTTCAGATTCACCACCACACTGACTCCTCTCCTCTTTACATACTCCTAAGATTCAAAAGTTATCAAACATGAAGATACTCATCGTGCCAGTTTTTCTGCTGATCCGCACATGATAGTAGTAGGTGTACTTTTAGGACCATTGATTGAGAGTATGCGTAATGACAAAGAGCTGTTGTGAATTCAAGAATGCTTTGACAATGTTCACAGCAGCATTATACACGATACCCAAGCACTGGAAGCAACCCAAATGTCCCTCAACAGATGAATGGCCAAATTGTCATCTGGACAGATAATGGAACATTATTCAGCTTTGAGAAGGAAGGAACTTCTGACACATGCTACATCACAGATGAACCTTGAAGACACTATGCTAAGTGAAATAAGCCTGTCACAAAAGGACCAATACTGTGTGATTTCACTTATATGAGGTACCTAGAGTAGTCAAATTTATAGACACAAATGGAATGGTGATTTCTTGGGGTGACGGGAGGGATGATTGTGGAATTATTGTTTAATGGATATGGAGTTTCAGTTTGGGAAGATGAAAACATTCTGAAGACAGATGGTGGTGATAGTTTGCCCAATGTGAATGTACTTAATGCAACTAACCTGTACACTTAAAAATGATTAAAATGCCAAGTTTTGTGTTATGTGTATTTGACCACAGTAAAGCAAATTGTGTCCTGTCAATTACAGCCATGTCTCCAAACACTTGAAAAATAATTGTATATTTATTTGACACCTATTATTCATACACCGTACAATTAATTTTGGTTCACACATTCCTTCCCCAACCCCCAAATCTTTTTTTTTTTAATGTTTATGTATTTATTTTGAAAGAGATAGCACACGCATAAAGGAACGGGCAGAGAGAGAGAGAAGAGGAGAATCCAAAGCAGGCTCTGTGCTGTCAGCCTAGAGCCTGATGAGGGGCTCAATCCCACCAACTGTGAGATCATGACCTGAGCTGAAGTAAAGAGCATGCTCAACCCACTGAGCCATCCAGGCGCTCCTCTCTTCCCCAAATCTTCATTCATCCCATGGTAAGCCTCTGGGTGCCATTAGTACTTTGTGGCATTATTTTCCTTAGCATAGTTGATTAGACCAAAATAAGTAGCTAATCTGAGCTAAACTATTCAGAAACTCATCGCTGTGATTTTAGAATTTACTTTCAGGAACTTTTTGTTGGTTTCTGTGTAGGGATAAAACTAAGAGAATAGATATGTGGTTGGGAGCTATAAGGTGGCCATCTTCCATGTTTATTTATTATTTATTCAATAAATATACATTGCTTGCCTACTGTGTGCCAGGCATGAAAATAGGTGCTGGGATTCAGCCCTGCCTTCCTGGAGACGCAGAGCAAACCTCGCTGTAAAGATATTATCTCTAATGTTGTCTCTAATATTTTTGTTATCTCTAATATTTAGTGAACTGTTCTCCCCTAAATAACACAGTATACCATGGTTTTATCACATTTAACTTCCCCTTCTAAATTATTTTTTAGCACATTTTTTAGCAACAACACTAGCACAATTGTTCAATGAAAGCTTGGTAGACAACAGGATATTAGAAAGATTTTTCATTGTAATAACATGTGACGAGCACCAACATCACATGTGTTCCCAGGATACCTACAAAGGATGGTGGGTATTTTGTTTATCAGCTGCAGCAGCGCCACCAGGTGGCAAAACAGTAAATGATGCTTGCAGTCAATTGAGCCAGCCTGTGTAGAAATCACACAATTGTTTTTTAATTGGGGATGAGAGGAGAGTTGTATTATTTTGAAATTTGTAAATGAAGGGAGACTTTTAAGTTTGATCAAATAATAAAATTTGCATTTTCTTAAAATGAGACATTTTGTTAAGTTCCTCATTCTCCTCTCTGAGCAACTTCTAGTTAACTCCTGGGAGTTAGCCCCAGAGGTAAAGTCTCGAAATTGAGACAGACACACCCAAAAGTTCTACAGCACCCTTCGTGAGGTCTTCGCTCTCCTTTTCTGCAATGCCAATCTTTTTTTTTTCTTTAAAAAAAAATTTTTTTTAATGTTTATTTATTTTTGAGAGAGAGACAGAGACAAAGAGTGCTAGTGGGGGAGGGGCCGAAAGAGGGAAATACAGAATCTCAAGCAGGCTCCAGGCTCCGAACTGTCAGCACAAAGCCCTACACGGGGCTCCAACTCACAAACCATGAGATCGTGACCTGAGTTGAAGCTGGGTGTTTAACCGACTGAGCAACCCAGGCGCCCCATGCAATGCCAAACTTCTAAGCTCCCCTAAACCACCTCTGCTAATAGATTTCATTCTTTAACAAATGCTCAATGAATGCCTGCATGGTGCTTACTCTGTTCTAGGCACGGCAGATATAGCAGCAAATACATCAGAGTAAAATTTCAGTCCTCACTTATGACACTCTTATTGTGACACATTTGTCTCCTTTATGCCCTGGAAGTCCCTGACAATAGAGACCTGTCTTATCCCTTTTTTGCTAGAATGACACCCACTGAATTCCCCAGTAACAATTTCAGAACTCAGTTGGTTTGAGATGACTGTATTTATTAGGTCCATTCCCATGGGATCTGTTGGAATCAAAGCTGTGCCTGCCAGCAAGGGACAAAATACAGAAGCAGAAAGTTCATTTTAGGTCCTGTGGTGGATTGAATAATAACCCTCCAAAGATCTCTGCATCTTAATTCCCCGAATCAGCAAATATGTTAATTTACACGGCAAATGGACTTATGGGTGTAATCAAGTTAAGGCTCTTGAGATGGGGAGATTACACTGGATTGTCATGGGGGGCCCAGTGTAATCACAAGAGGCCTTTTAACAGGGAGGCAGTAGAGTTAGAATCAGAGAGAAGATACAAGGATGGAAGCAGAGGTCAAGGAGGAGAAAAGTTGCTATGCTGATGGCTTTGAAGATGGAGAAGAGGGCCATAAAACAGGGAATGTTCGTGAACTCTGGAAGCAGGAAAAGGGAAGGAAAAGGATTCTCTAGACTCTCCAAATGAACACAGGCCTGCAGGCACATTTTAGACTTCTGACCTCCAGAACTATAAGATAATACATTTGTGTTGCTGCTGGAAGCCACTAACTTTGTGGTAATTTGTTACGTCAGCAACAGGAAACTAACATAGATTTCTACATGTCCTCCCTCTAGTTTGCCCTCCCCACTGTGCATTCTCCCTGGCACACAGAGCAGGACATTTCTACTTTGTTCCCTTATTTTCCTAAGACATTGAGATGTCCTGATTTTTCTTAACATGAGCCTATAAGTGTGTCTCTAACCATCTTGTCTCACCACTGACATTCTTTAGTATATCCTCAGAGTCCCCAGCTTTTCTATGAGAATTTATTTTTAAATTCTAAATGTATTTATTTTTAAATACTAAATGTATTTTTAGTTCTATGGTTAGTTAAAAATATTGTGTATAATTCAACTCCCAACCCAAAAGATAGCCTCTTCCTGATAAGAACACTAAAAGCATTCTCATCAAAGTCAGGAACAAGACAAGGATATCCATTAGCACCACTCTTACTTAATGTTATTCTGGAGGTACTGGCTGTTATTACATGAGAGATAAACAAAAAGATAGGGGGAAAAGGGGGACAAGAGGAGGTAAACTTGCAATTATTTGCAAATGATATGATTGTATACCTGAAAGGCTAAGAGGAAAAAAACAGAAAAACTATACAAATAATAAAGGAATTCAGCAAGGTGGCTGGACACAACATTAATGTATAGTAATCAACACATGAATAACAATTACTTAGGACATATATAAATAATGGAAAAACAATCTACTTGCGGTAACAACAGGAAAAACAAATAAGAATAAGATAATAAAAAAT